>JAINUG010000113.1:1875931-3228284 GCA_029706075.1 Aldrovandia affinis
AGGGTTAACAGCTTTAATCTTTTGAAAAGTACAATGGGATCTTTAAAAACCAGTCAGTAAGGTCTAACACGTTTATCAGACACTTGCGGGCTGTCTGCACCCACTGCATCAGATAACGTATGTCAAAGTTATGTACATGTATCCCCAAGTGGAAATACCCCTCTAATTCAAGAATGCATTAATAAAATATATCATAATGCTTATTTAGTTTGATATTCCATAAACGTTTGTCAGGAAAAAAAGAAAAATAAGGGATGACAACACTTGGAAGGTTAACTATGAGCTAATTTGTTGCTGCTGTATACTCTTCTTGTAGTGTTCTCATGATGTGTTTGTGTTTATGTATATTTCAACAGGGAGAGTAGAGGAATTATTTCTATATGGGAGGCTTCAACAGAATCTTAAATGGAATGCAGGGATCTGGGGAGTCAGAATAACAGCAGTGTGGGTTGTCAGGAATTTGAATTAATGGCAGTGCACTATATATGCATACCTCGATTATATACTACAAAAAACGTTGTTTTTTTTAAACACAAGGCTCCATTAACCCAAAGGTGACACATGCAGACAGTCTGTTCACAATTTGTTTCTGGGGCAGTTTGAGCTGACAGCAGGCTTGCGATTCTCCGTAGAGACTCTTTCTCCCTGCGCACCGTTTCATTAAGGAGTCGCCTAGTGGGAAACAAATAAATGTAAATGCATGATACATGCAGTCGCGAGAAGGAAAGATGGAGAAAAAATCTTTCTTAGCAAGGTCTGTGAGCCGTGAATTCGATATTCATGCTGGATCATGAGGTTTGGAACAGCAGAGGGAGACGTGTGTCTGTATACATGTGGTGAAGAGTTGTATTAATCTTGCCACAGTGGTTTGCTACACTCATAATACATTAAAGCATGTTAATTAAATGACCGCCTCAGGGAACAGAGGTAGCAGCATGTTTGCTTGTTTTCTGTTTGTATTTTCCCCAGTCAGTTTGCTCTTCATTCATTAACAATGGACAATAAGCTATAATAGGATTTTTAGTTTTTTGTTTGATATTACTCTTCGTCCAATTGAAGTTGTGGATCTTGTGTTTTGGTAAGTGGCAATTTTTATATAGATGTTTTTGTATTGAATTTATATGGTTTTGAATTAGTTCATGACATAATGTTAGACCAGTTGAATTGATGCTGTTTTCTTGCCCTGGGCAAATGCTGCAGTGTTACTTCGGTTGCCTCCAGTCATCCATCAAATAAACTATTGAAAGATGCCATGACAGATCCATATCAATTATATCTCCCAGGCTTGTAAGGTAAGGACTTAAGGAACCATATTTTCTCCTTATCCCAATGGGTAGATCTCCATAATAATAAGCTGTTGGTGATATCAAAAGCAGCTAAAATGCAGCTCAGATCAGCTGACCTATGTCAGCATCCATATGCATTATGGGAGATTTCTTACAGTTTGTAAGACCCCTCTCCAGTGCATGACTAATAAAAAACAAAACATTTGTTTGTCATACAGATCTACTGATATAAAGTGGAAATTTTTACTGCATTCTATTGATCTGTGGGTGAGGATGTGAATGATTCTGGTGCACATGCACACATGCATTTAGGCCATAGATCTCTTTGACTCAATCTTTCACTCTCTTATACCTCGTGCCAGCTTTCCAACCCCACCATTGCTCTCTCAACTCTTTCTTCCCCATGGCACATCACTCTTTTCCTTCCTTCTTTCCATCATCATAAGTACACAGGTGCATGGGGCTAGCAGTAGAGAATATAGTATCCACTTGTGTGTTGCTATTCATTTATTTGCCAGCGATCTTCCTCAATTACGATAACCGAGCCTGCTTCGGTCCTCACCTAACGTGGCCTTCATTGCAAGTGATTTCATTACATGCATTCCACAGGGCATCCCAATCCTTCTTAAGCTCTGGGGTATTAGCTGGAGCATGTCTTAAATCCTGCTCGCCACTGGAACGGGAGGAACGTTTACGATTTCCCCCCCATGTCATAAATCTGCCAGGTCATTTCAATTAACATTTACGTGGCGATTCAACTACACGCACTGAAGAAATCACTGGAAATTCCTCATCGCTGTGTAAAGGTTACATTTTCTTCATTTTGCCATAATTTTCTATCCAGACATTTATGTAGCCCGTCTAGTGTGATCTGTTTGGAGTCCAGAGTTTCTGCCCTATTAAGGATGGAAAAATTATTGTTCCTTGCATCTGCATGAATAATTTTGAGGTCTTGGGTAACCAGAGAAAGGGAAGGGAAGAGGAGCAGAAAGCAAGTGTTGGGAACTTTAAACATTTCTAATATTTAGCAACCCTACAATACTTTCTCTCCTATTTATAATATTTGCACACTTTCAAGTTCAAATTAATTTAAATAACTATTACGTGTTTTTATGTCATTATATGGTTTTTGTTTTGAGAAAAATCTATATATGATGAGCCAATGGACAATTATTGTGAGGCACCAGCAAGAAAAACTCAATCAAATTCCTTTATTAAGGGCACAATAGCAGTATGTCTCATCTGGGATTTGAACTGGCAATCATCTGGTTCCAATTTCCATTCCCTGACCACAAAGCCAGGAAGGGAAACAGCATATATGGAGACTTGCTTGAGAAAAACTGTATAGAATATCTATAAAAGAGATTGTTAACAATATATTTATGTAGGATACAACGTTCCTTCATCATATTGTCTTCAAGCACTCTCCTGGCCGGTTGGACGTGTACGAGTCGTCTAATCGTGGTGATCTGGGACTTTTTACTGCCAGTTTCACGCTTGAAGAGGCCTGTGTTGTCTTCATTCCTACCTGTCTCACTTTCAGATTCTCTATCTGCAAACTGCTGTAGACTCTAATAATAAACACAATCCTCACTCTCAAACTGATTATGACAGGCTAATTAAGGTGTCTTCTCATTCCAATTTTATCCACCATCTACTGCGTTTTTTACATTTTTACATTCACTGCTCATAAATATATCCTTTCATAAGTGCAAGTCAATTATAAGCAATTTTTTCAGGAAATTATACTTTAAGATTCATATTTCCGGTGAGTAGATAAGGAACAATAAACTTTGTTTGTTGTTAAAATCATGTACAATTGAATGGTTTCAGTTTCATGTAGGTTTGTGTGTGTGAGTGTGCGATTTGTGTGGATGTATCCTATGATTACCAAAGAGAAAGTGAACAAAAACATGTGTCTGACCTCAAGTCAAATCACCACATCACCATTGTATGTGAATTTATCTGTGATGATTGACTGTACTATTCATTTTGTAGTAATTTATCATTACAACCATTTGTTGCCAAAAATTCAGCAATTTGTTTCCCCCACCATTTTACTTTCAATCTACAGTAGCTCATCAGTTTGCATAACAAATCACCACCACCAGCCCCAACAGACAAACTAATGGCTGATTCAATCGTAGAGTGAAAAAAGTCATCCCATACAATCACTCACAACCCCACAGTTGAATTAGTGAAAAAAGAGCAACTGAATTTCAATGATGAGCTATTTGGGAGCCTAGGACAGATAAACAGTGGTTTAAAGTCAGGCTGAAAGTGAGGAGGGGGAATGCAATCTTTGCTTAGCATAATGAGCCCAAGAGAGGAACAGGGAAGCTAGATGCATCGCTGGGAGAGCAGACAGCTGCTAAATAATAGGCCTGCTGTAGGGCCTCTGCTTCAGCTCTGACCGGATCCTCTGTTCACTACCAAGACTGCAGGGGGCAGGTCACTCAAAATAAAAAAGGTTGCTGTTTTATGTTGAAATAATGAGTCCCCGCTGTTTTTGAGGCTAAAAGCTAACTGGTGAAAATAACGGTGTCACGTTGATTCTTCATGTTCATTTTTCCTATATAGGTGGAGCTATATACTGTATGTATATACTGTATGTACTGTATATAAAAGGCTGTATAAAATAAACAATTCAGGGTGTGAGCTATGTTGTATGCTCAGAAAATTGTACAATTATATTACTTTATACCAACACAATTGTTCAGAGAAAAATATTTAAATGTTTTAAGGTTTTTTTATTTTTTTCTCTCGAAAAAAGATATGCCACAATTATTGACAGGCCTAATAATTATTTGAAATAAAATGCAACACAAATTAATCTGCATTAACATGACATATTCTATTGTGTTTTATGATATCGGTGAACATATTGGAGGGATATTTGGCCATTCCTCATAATCTGTATAGTTTATTTTATACAACCTGTTGTCACGATTTCACGTATTCATGCCATGTTTTATGTTTCATTCATGTCACGTTTAATTTCATGTCATGTCTTGATTCTGTTTCATGTTACGTTTCTGTTCATAGTTTAGTCATACACTTTTCCATGTTCTTTCTGCAGATCTTGCGTTCATGCTTTCTCTCTCTCTCGCTGTCGCTCACGTTTCCTTATTGTTTCCCCTCCTTGTCTGATTACTAATTTACTAACGATTAGATAGGTTTATTGTTTCTGCTAGCATGATTGGCAATTTGGTAACTCTAATTGCCAATGTGCTGAGATTTACTAACTCACTAACCATGTGTGTTCATGTCTATTTACTAATCTACTAACGCTAGGTCAGGATAGGATAATTACTAACTACGACTAATTATCTTGTTACCTTGTCATGCTCTCCTCAGCTGTTTTCTGTTTCGCTCTGTTCTCAAGCTAAGTGTCTGCACCTGTCTACACCTCCATATAAGCTCAGTGTTTTTGTCACGTCCTTGCGAAATTGTTGCCTATATTTATATAGCACCTTTGAGCATTACCCAAGTCTGATTTCTTGTTACGATCCAAGCCTGTTTTCTGACCATTGTTACTGCCTGCCGTTTTGTTACCACTGCCTGTTTAGACCACGAGTTTTTGCCTGCTGTCTTTTGTGCCTTTGCCCGCGGAGCAGACTTCGGTCTTGACTCTTGCACCGTCCCTGACTACGAGCCTGCCTACCGTCCTCCTGTACCTCTGCCCGCTGACAGCTACTCTGGTTTATTTTGATTCTTTGCATGGTTTACCGAGTTCGAGACTGCCTTCTCCCTCGGTACTGTACTTTGATTATTGGCTTGATTTTTGGTTATCGGACTTTGCTTTTGTTTTGACTACGTCTCCTGAACATTCCTCGAATAAAGCCCTTGCGGGTCTTTATTTTACGTCATTGTCTCTGAGTCGTGCATTCCGGGTCCAACCCTCACGCACCCATCACACCTGTGTTGCTAAATTTCATAGACAGTGCAAATACTTCTGAACCTGACTATGTCTGTGTATACATACCATGGCTTTTTCAGATTTATGCATTGGTAAGTAACAAATATAGATAGCTAGCTAAGTTAGCTTGCTATGGCAAGGTATTTTACTTCGCTAGTTTACAAGCTTGTTAAGTTAGGTCATTAAGGTTAACAGCACTAATGTTTTCTATCTAGCTAATTTACATCTTATTTATCTTACCCTTCATTGTTAACTTTACTTTGAGCTAATCTTGACCCAGCCTAACAGGATTTTTTCTATAATTTTGTCTGTGTTTTTGCCATCTACTGTACAAGTAATTAATGCTTTCATCTCTTCCTAAACCTTGGCAACAGAGTAACTCTTTCTTGGTGTATTTACACATGCCAAGATATGATCATTTGTACATGATAATGGTTCGAATTTTAATACATTTTAATGTTTTTTGTGGCAAGTAGCCATAGTATAAGCAGAATACACCACTCCATACCGTGCATTCCTAGGATGAATATGCACTTCTGGGGTTGGAACAGCGTGGGGCTGTTAAGCCGAGTGCCGCAGCACCACCTCAGATGTGCGTGTATATGCTGAGAATGCATGACTTGTCATGGTTTATTCCTTATATATATACATACACAGGTAGTGGCCAAAAACATGGAAACACCAATATGATATGACTATGGCATTCTGCTTTGTAGAGTCAATGGATTTAGTGTTGCTTGACTGTTGAATTCAATACATTTTATTTTCATTTAGCTTTTTACTGAGCACAGTGGGTTTACATAAAATATGAAAACACAAAAATACCAGGCCTGAACTCCCCAAAAGCCAGAAAGTGAGGCAAAAAGTCCCCAGTGAGACAAACACTTGTCAGTAGCGATAGATAGGTTAAATGTTCTGAGAAGGTGAGAGGAAGCTGGGCAGAAAAAAATGTATGGTGAGATTGAGAGGTGTCAGAAGAGTGGAACGATTCATCCAGGCCACCAGTCTGCTGAAACGGTCTGTGATCTCAGAGCGATGGAAGGGGCAGAAGCCCCAGGGAAGAGCACAGAAAGGATGATCTATGCATTAATGATCATACCTGGCTGGTATCAAACCATATATTTAAACTTGATGCATCTTCAGAAAGCTGATAAATAGCTATTTTTAATGACATACAATAGCACCACGTTAATAAACCTTTAATAAGGCAAGGAAAAACACCCCCAAAATGTTTCTTCAAAGAAAATTATTTTTTCCTCCCCAAACAACTGCCATCTTCACTACTTTCAAATGACGATAGAGAAAAGGTTAGAGCATAATGAGTCTTCCCTATTTTGTAAACATTTAAAATCTGAAATCAAAACTTTTAAGAGTTACAGGCTTTATAGGGATTAATGGTGTTTTTCTGTATTGATGTATGGAATGTTCTGTTATCAGACACTTTATCTGGATAGTAGAATAAACATATATCAGCACCAGGGCATATTACAAATAACATTTAGTCTTACATATGGTAATAAAATACATACACAAGCAATATAAGATAAAAAAATGCATTTTATTGTAAAAAATATAAGGTTAGGAGGTTACATTGTCTCATTAAAACCTGAAACCAACAATCATCATCTTTTACTAAGGTAATATAAAACATGAATTCAAGACATTTTGTCAAATAAAAATTGTAAAACAAATTAAAATATTGTTTGAACTGGAATTGCATGGCCCATGGTCCTCCTCAGTTGAAGCTCAAAGACTACATCAGCTGTTCTAACTGGGTCCAGAGAATCCATTTCTAGAACTCAATCATGACAAACATTTAAATGAAAAAACTTGCTCCAGCAAATAGAAAAGGGGAATAATAAACAAGAAGGAATATCCTAGTTTATATAACTACCATTCATTCTGTTTACAGTGTGAAAATGCTTTTTATTACTCACAGGTATGTTATAACTTGCATTTGAGAAAGCATTTACATAATTTCATAGCCAACTAAAATAGTATGGTAATGTATGACTATTGTAGTCCCATATTAGTACTAGCGTTGAGACGGATGTGTGAGGGTTGGACCCGAAATGCACGACTCAGAAACAAAGACGTAAAATAAAGTCCTGCAAGGGCTTTATTAGAGGAATGTTCAGGAGACGTAGTCAAAACAAAAGAAAAGTCCGATAACCAAAAAATCAAGCCAATAACCAAAGTACAGTACCGAGGGAGAAGGCAGTCTCGAACTCGGTAAACCATGCAAATAATCAAACCAAACCAGAGTAGCGGTCAGCGGGGCAGAGGTACAGGAGGACGGTAGGCAGGCTCGTAGTCTGTATTGTATACAGTTCCTTAGCTCAATGTTGGTCCTTGTCAGCCCTTTTCCTATATATATATATAATAATTCAGTGTTATCTGCTTAAGGATTATTTATTCAATTTCAATCAATTATATTGTTAAGTACACTAAACTATCATAAAGTCTGTCCCAAAATTGTATGAAATTAAAAATTAGAAAATAATTTTCAGCAATCTGTAATCCGGAGGGTTCAAAGCACATATTGACATATCCAAGTATATCACAGCCTGGTTTTTCTCTGAAATATCACATTTGTCCACTCTCACTGGAATGCTGGTAATCCTTTCATCCCCTCTGATGAGTACAGTTACCATCACTTCCTCACTCCAAACTAAATATTTATTTCCATGTCCTCCATGTGTGCTGGAACCAGCACAGAAGGCTTCTGGTCACTCGTCCTTTGACACTCCCTCAGAAGTGAAATCACCCTTTGTTTTTACCAGATAAACCAGGCTTGAAGCTGAGGCATCACATATTGCATTGTGTGATTCCAATATCTGTGAATATCAAAGGATACACTTGACAGGACGAATGACTGCCTTCATTATCCATCGGAAGACTGCTAATCTGTGCCTTTCCATTACATCAATAGCCATACAACAAGCCCTGCATTATAATGATGACAACCAAGGCCAAGAAAATGACTTTGATAACAGATACAATACCAGTTCCAGCATGCAGAATATATGGTTTATTGTACCTCTGATTGTAAGTAGTTACCACTATCACTTGCAATTACAGCTATTTAAAATAATTACCAAGTAGTTTCCACCACGCTGCAGTTACTTACAATAGTTACACAGCAGTTAAATGTTTTAAACATCACCAACCCACGTCTTCTCAGTAGTTTTATCTCATCCAATAGATGCACCACAGAGCTCTATTAGCTCCATATCAAACAGCCCATTGTACTGCTAACGATGCTGTGCTAACGACAATGACAGAAATGACTGTATATGACAGTTGTCACAAATGTGAGAGCACCTGAGAGACATTTAACAAATAAATAAATATTAAACAAATATTAATTTAATCATGAAACTGTACTGTTGCTGAACCTGAGCGTTCATGTTAGTACTTGAGGGTGTACAGCTGTTTCAGAACAGTCAACATTTCTTTTTACTTTTGATCATTCTCTGGCTGCTCCAGTCCAACGATTTCTATAAATACTTGCCATTTGGAAGTTCCATACCACCTTCTCCCCCATGATCTACCCAGTCACCCAAAACAACCCCTGCATCCCCGGATTTTGTAAAACTGAGCTTATAAAAAAAGTTTGATGTTAGTGTTGGTAATAGCCTGTGCAGGGACTATAGATTGAAATTAGCTGCTCAGCTGAATCTGGCACAGAAATGAATTATTACATTTTGTAAAACACTTAAAAAAAAGTTTGATGTGTTAGTGTTGGATATGTTTATTATTGTGTATTGACCCTGTCAACTAAATGCTAGAAATAAATATATAAATAATGAATAATGTTAAAGGAGAACTGCCATGGTTTTCAACATCTTCATAACTTAAAATGATCATATTTGTACACACATATACAGTATATATACATACACATGAACATATGTGTAATGTAAGTTATTATTATATTATTATTATTTATCATAATGGTGACACATACATAGACTGTATGGGGAGGGGCAGCTTGGACATTGGGTGGGGGATGGGGGGACTTTTGTATTGCTTCTCAGCATAGTTCTCAGCTCTCCAACCGATATACAATGTGAAAGGAGAATAATTAGGTGTAATTAACACAAGTGTTTGTGTGTTTGTTAATGTGTTTATATTGGAAGAGGGTTGGCTCATAATGGGTAATATGCCATTATGTTAAGGGTTGGGTTTTAGGGGGATCGTTTTACCATTATTCAGAAAATGTGTGCATAGTTTTCCACATGTCATTCCTGAAAGCGAGACAGCATAACCTTGCATGCTTAGGGTGGGGGGCAATGAGAAGAGTATTACATAATATTATATAAAACAAGGAACATGTTGTTCGACAGGGTCAGGGAGGTTGATAGCCTCCATCCAAAAACAAATATCGTTGACTTCTTCTTCTTCATCATGTGGCTTTAGCCGGAGGTCCATGGGTGGACTTATTCAGCAGCTCTTCAATTTCCTCCATGCCAAGGTCCTCGTTTGTGAGGGAAGGGGGAGATCTGTGACAAGGAGTGCTGGGCAGTGGTGGACAAGCTGGACTCATAATGCAATGGGCTCTGGGTTCAGATAACATGCAAGAAACCAAAGTGGTACCCTTGAGCAAGACATACATGCATTGTCCTGATGTTTCACAATTTAAATTTTTTTTTTTTTTTTTTTTTTACAATTAATAAGGCTAACTAAGGTATTTATTTGACAAAATATTGTCTAACTTTGTAACAATTAACCTCTGGGTTGTAAAGAAAAGTCTTGTATTCCTCTCCCAATCCCTCACACAGACACAGTGATGAAGAAGGCGTGAATTCAATCCCTTCTTTATACAGTTCACAACATTTACAACTTGGTCTTTTGAGGCAAGGGATTCCCTGTAAATCATAAAATGTATCCAAACTATTCCAGGAGCGAATTTCTTAATATGCGCAAGTAACTTGCACTGCTGGCAATTCATAGCTTTGGCTCTGTCACGACATAATAAGACACATCTTCCCATGGCATGGCAAGTTATCAACTGCTTTGAAGATCTCGGTACCAGTTTTGCACCACGGCAATGATTTGCAAAAGATAAATTCCTCACACATGGTAATGTTGTCACTGTATCGCACAAACACCAGCAGTTGAGCATCCTTGGAAATATCAATAGTCTCATCGGGAGAGTGTCAGTTTATTGTAGTGGAGTTTGGTATGTCTAGTTAAAATCTGTAGCAGGAGATACGTCCATAAAAACTGGAATAATAATAATAAGAGTTATTAGTAGTAAAGATTCTGTAGAAGAACAGTACTTTGCAGCCTTCGGCAAGCAAACAAATTAATTTTATGAGGGTAATTAAACGTGCTATTATTATTTTGACTTATAGTACAGCTGACCCAAGCCACATACATTTCTATTATATCATGCTTTATTGTCATTTTGATATTATATATTGAAATTCATTAGTATAATTTGATAGTTAGATATATGACTGGTCTTGGATGCCCTTTAATAGGGCCCAGCAACCCATTGTCATTACATTATTTTGTTAACCCGTGAGGACATACATGTATACTGTCATACTTGCTTGACCTGTGAATATCTCAAATATTTTTTGTGATTTAATTTTTAGAAATTAGGTTGTAATATGAAGGCAGTCGCAATACATTTTCAGCCCGATGCATTCCTGGTGCTACAAAACCAAAGGCAGGTTGCACATTTTTAAATATCCAGCACTGCTCAGATGTACTGACTAATAAGGTTAAGGTAAAATTACTGATACTTTTTTTTTTTGTAGGGTAGCTTTGGGTTAGCCTCTCAGAAACCTCCAGCCACAACACTGGGGTGTATGTAGCCACTGCAGTGAGGAAAGAGGGGCAGAAAGAGTGATGGGGGAAAGTGGTGATAGCAATGCGCTATGCGTGCTTGGAAGATATCAATCAGTCCATCAAACACACTTCCTGAAGCTTCCCCAGGCCCCTGCTGGATTGTAGTGAATAGCCATACTCTAAGCAAACTAACGGCAATTACAGGACCTGCTTGCGGCCATAGGGATGTTTTGGAAGGGGATGGGGGTGTGTGTCAAGGAGAGAAAAAGACTAAAACAGAAACTAGAGAGAGAGATTAAGGGGTGCATTAGTGAAGAACATGATGCAGCTCTGATAGCATCAGTGGTTGTGGTGATTCTTCAGTTGATTTGCATACAGCAGCCTGCTCCAAATGCCTGTAGCTACATAGCAACATACAACTGCCTTGGCATATGGGGGGTGGAGGAGATTCAATTATTTGTCTCACACACACACACACACACACATACCATACATACTGACACACATATATGCAGCAAATTTCAACTTCAAGGGAATATATTCAGGGAAGTACTTCTATTTCTTTGATGGATGTGGAGACATATTGTCAGTGTACAAGAAACAATGCAACTCCATGCTGGGAAAAATGTACAGAAGGCAACATTGTACAGTATGTCTGAAATGTGTTGTTCATGATTATATTTAACTGAGCTATATAGTGATCAATATGAAATATGGCTTAATTCATTACAGTCTTCCTCAATACAAAATCTGAAACAGAAAAGTATGTTTTTCAGGTGGTTGGCCCCACCACCTAACCGTCTATAAGATAGATTTGTGCAATAAAGAAACTGTCTCAAAGATGGAAATCATTGTATATCCAAAACATTGCATGAGGTCAACAACAGTTTCTGTAATTTGTTTTTACAGAGCAAAGGACGAAGGCCAGTGGGTGAAAATGAACAAACACAAAGGAAGAGATTTCCCCTGAACTTGCCCAAAATGCTTTGGTATTAAAGCTGGTGGTAAGTAAAACAAGTAAGTAAGCAATTCATTAATAAAAGTCGCTCTGGATAAGAGCGTCTGCTAAATGCTTAAAATGTTTAAAAAAATTTAATGTAATGTGAAAGCAACTGATTTTCCCTTAGTGCTCCATCTTTTTAGAAGGTTGGTTGTCTCCCTCTGCTTTGGTGGCTGTTTTTGTTGTAGTAGAGTGGGTTAGCTTGTGAGGGGAATATGGTATCATCTCCTATCTTTCAGAGAGCATCCTCAAGGCGACAGTGCAGAGAGTATCTGAGCGCTGGGGAAAAAGGAAAAATAGTTGCGGTCTGCTGTTTGATTTCTCAAAACCGCTGGGAAAACAGACATTTCCCTGTTCCTTGGGAGAACATCTATCAATCCCCTCTTCTCCTCTCCCCAGGTATTCCACACTCACAAAAGCACAAACATTAACCTGGAATGAACACGAACACTTAGATGTATGTAACACATACAGGCTACAGGGAAGGAGATTTGTTTCGCTTACAGACGAACAGGCAGTTTTTATGTAATGTTATAATTCTGAAATGTTATAATTCTCAGTAAACAAAGTAATCATCTGTCACTCTCATTTGAATGTGCCAGTATAGCTGTAAATAGGTTATATAAATCAAATGTCCATGTCACCTATAGCTCAAGTCAAGACACAACGAGATATACTATAAAATAAAGCCAGAGGCCTTGTAAAAGTGACTAAAAGCAACTGTCAATGTCAAAGTCATCATGTAACCTACTACAACTGCAATGCATTTTTTTCAATTTGTATCTGACTGCAGTTATGAATGTCTCCCTGGCTCCTGATGAAGGGTTTTGCTCGGGGTGTCTCAGGCGGACTGGACTGTCTGCTTGCTGGTTCCATTCAGTCGGCTCATATCAGGGCTCCGTAATGCAGATGTAAAGTGTATCTTTATTTAGTCCCATTGCATTAAATGTAACTTCTATTAGACCTTCATGACTATGTCATTTATACTTTATAAAGCAGTTATAAGCAAATATGCTTTAAAACAGCAGCCAGAGTGATATAATATGTTATATTCATGTACAAGGTTTCTTTTTTGTTGCATAAAATGCACCATGTGTCTCCCCTGATTCTTTAAAATGGGATAACACTGTATAGTTGTCACCAAGTGACTGCTGTTTAATGGTTTGCTCCGTGCACTAAGATGCTCTAGGTCAGGGGTGGCCAACCCGCGGCTCCCGAGCCGCATGCGGCTCTTTGCCTGGTTTCATGCGGCTCTTACGTTCATATCGAAGTTTGTGTTTTTTTTTTTAATGTGCGTGTTCGCTTCACTTGAGTTCAATACGGTATTTTCGTCAAACGCGCACCGCTCGCAAAATTTCAGAAGACGAAAAAAAACACAGTTAGGGCAGCGGTCCCCAACCTTTTTTGCACCACGGACTGGTTTCATGTACCGGGTTTAAAATTAGGAGGGGCGCAATTTTTTATTCCTCTTACCACCCCGGTCCGCTAAATAAATGAACTGGTGTCCGGTTTTTTTTTCGCGTAGCAGCCCCCCGGTGATGTGGCTCTTTGCGGTAACACAGTAAAAAATGTGGCTCTTAGTCTCTGACTGGTTGGCCACCCCTGCTCTAGGTAATCGATTGTGATATGGAATATGGAATCTGATAGCTGTCATACTTCAACCGAATGATGACACCATTTTTACCCCAGAATAAATAGAGGAATAATACATAACTTATCAGGCATTTACTGTATATGTCCCATATATATATTTATATATATATATAAGTATAACAAAAATGCACTACACCCATTATATAAAGTATAATAATACTCTTTATTAGGCCATGTTACACACGGTTTTTTACACCGGGTAATTGGAATTTATATTTTCGCATACCTCTCCTAGATGCATACACACCATCAGAGAGGCACCATAGTATGGCGCCCCTAGAACAGTTAGGGGTTCAGTGCCTAAAGGGCACCTCGGCAGTGTCCCAGGAAGTGAACTGGCATCTCTCCCGTTTCCAGTTCGTTGTTTTTCGTTGGCCTTCCTGGGATTTGAACCAGAAACCCTACGCTTGCTAGCCCGTATCACACTGAGCCACTGCTGTCCCATATATAAAATATATATATATATATGTATATTTATAGTCCATTCGAATAACAGTTGTGCTTTACCACCATTTACCTTGCTGCTATGTGTTAAGGGTTGTGTTTTTAATGAGGTAATAAATTGGGGGAAGTACAATAGGGGAGTGGGTGCTCCAGCGAGACAGTGGGCCACCCTGACTGTGAATACATATTACTTCTATGTTAGTTGTTTTTACTTTGTATACACCTCCAGTCACTACCGCTACAGTAACTAATTAAAGTTGATATGTAGTCAGCTAGTCTTGTAATATCATTAGGGGAGATTTGGCTTTTGTGTATTTTGATGTGTAACTTTCCACTATTGACTGCAGTGAAACACTTGTGCCTCTAATGGTGTGTGGCTTCCCTATTTTATTCTTAATGCATGTAATTACTCTTACTCCTGGGTGTAGTGCAATATTGTGTTTGAGTGAGGTGAAGAGATACAATAAGTGTGCTATAACAACCAAACTCCCTCACCATTGACATTCACGCTAGTGCCTGAACATTTATTTGATAGTCTGACGCTGCTATTGTTGAGGGTAGCCCTGGTGGTAGTGAATGCTTGCCCTATCTTAGTGTACCTATTTTTAACTGTATTATTGTGTTTATCATGTTTGTCTCTATTTGGCATGTGAGCCATTTTAACCATGCTTGATTCAATCTAAAAGAAAAGAAAATGAAAAATAAAAGTGTTTTATACTTTACTATACATCAGCTTCCATCTGTTTCATTCACTTGAAAACTTCCCGTGCGGGGCTTGTTCAGTGAAAGATCTAATAGGGTTCTCCCATCCCTGATAGTTGGAGTGGCGTAGTCAACTCAACTAACAGTGGGGCTTGCAAGTGCCTCCTGGTGGCCACATTTGGCCTTATATATACACACACACATATATATATATATATATTGTGGTGTCCCTAGGGGTTGGACGACACTCATGGACCTTTGCAGAGGGCTGAGGTAGTTAAATAACCCAGCAGTTATATAATAAAAAATAATAATTTATTAAAGGAATCTTGACGCACACAAGAAAAGGTGGGGTCTTTGTGGGAATTCAAAACACATAAAGTCCACAATCCTTACTCAAAATACAATGTCGAAATCCATGTCAGTTCCTCACACAGTCCAAGTCGGTACACAAACAGGGTCCTCAAAACAATCCAATCCAATCCAAAACAGCAATCCTAACCCACTGTCCACCACTCTAACACACCAACCTACTCCTTCACAGTGTGATAGGAGTTGGTCCCTTAAATAGGCCTCTGAATGGCCTTCAGCTGTCCGTAGTCCCAATCGCTTGACTTTGTTCAGGTCTGGGACTGCGGGCTGCTGGGAAAGTAAGTTGTTTCCTCTCCAGTGGCTCCCAAGAATTAAAGACGCAGGCCTCCATTTCCTCATCCTGTCCCTTGGGATGCCACAATATATATGTGTGTGTGTGTATTCATTTTTTAATTGATGGATAGGGTTTACTTCTAGAGTTATGCATTCTGATGGACAGCATATCATATTTGTGGCTGGTAAAATAGGTGAATTTGGACCCGCAGAGTCCTTGGCTATTTTTGTTTAAGCACTACTAATGAAAGCAGAGTAGAGCATTTCCTTCTGTGTTAATGAACAGGATACTGTAGCTGATTCACCTCTCGCATCATCCAGGCTTTAGGTTTTATTCCATTTTTTTCACCATCAATTTATTTTCCCTGGTTGCTGAGTCGACAACTTGGGTGTCTCACAGTTTCTCCCCCCACCCCCCACCCCACACACCCCTACTACTTCCCCACTCCCTGGAATGCAAGATCCAGGACATCGAACAGCTTGATTAAGGCTTTCTGTGAGACGAAGACAGTGTAATTATATGGATTGATTACACAGGGGAAATGGGAACACAATGGGTGTACATCACAGCCAGTGTGTACATGAGACACTTGCAATTACGCTGCTAAATGTTGCAAGTACCCCTGTCAGTGAAAAGGATGAAGTGGAAGGATTGTACCATTCTGAAATTTAGGTGGGGGGTTGGGGGTGGTACTATGAAAGTTTAGCACACATTTTCATGCCAGCACACAAGTCCCAACACGAGTTGGGATGCATGAGTCCCAAACTCAGGCTGTCATCTAAATCAGAGGATCCAAACTGTAGTCCGGTGGTGCACAGGGAGCACCCTACTGGTCTGTGAGAAGGCTTTCAACCTTTTCATAAAAATTGTATTACCCTGCAAAAAAAAGATCCACATGTTCTTTGTTGGGGTCCATGAGGGAACTAGTTAGGAAACCATTGGTCTAAAGCACAGTCTTGCTAACAATAGGGTGGCACAAAGGCTAATCAATAGAAACATATGCACATGTCAGATTTCTAAGAAGATATGCTCTGCAATATTTTTTGAAATCCGTACAATGGGTGAGAACAAAGATACAATCTGAGAATTACATGACATTTTTAAATAAGCACTCAGTAGAGCTCAACACTTCCACTGAAAACTTGTGGATGACATAAATATACTGATATTATATATAATTTGTTATATTTGTATGTAATATTATATTACTATTACAATAATGACAGGTACAGGTAACTGCCAAGATAATGGTAACACTTGAGTTATTGTTATGGTGTGGGCTGAATTTTTCTGCCATGGTTTAGGTCCACTCAACCCCTTCAAGGGCACAGTAAATACTAATAAATACCTAAAGCCATTTTGAGTGATCATGTTCATCCTATGGTGAAGCATTTAAATCCTGACGGGAATAGTCTCTTCCAGGATGCCAATACTACCATCAACAGGGCATGAGGGTTCACAGAATGGTATCATGAGCATGAAAACAATGTAAACCATATGCCATGGTCACAGATCACCAGTCACCAGATGCCAATCCAATTGAACACTTATGGGAGATTCTAAAGTGGCGCCTGAGACAGCGTTTTCTACCGCTATCAACAAAACACCAAATTATGGAATTTTTCATGGAAGAAGGGTGTTGCATCCTTCCAATAGAGTTTCAGAAAGGAACTCTATCGTAAAATCTATGCCAATGCACATTGAAGATATTCTGGCGGCCCGTGGTGGCCCACCGCCCTCTTAAGACACTTTATATTGGTGTTTCCTTTATTTTGACAGTTACCTGTAGTTGTGTAGTTGCTGAAATTATTTTATTAACTTATTGATGCGAAAAACAACCATAAACATAAACGTAGGCTATTGTGCTAATGTACACTTATCAGAATCTTTCATAGTCCGGAAATACATTTTAATATTTAACACACTCACATACATACACACACACACACACACACACACACATACCACAAAACTGGGTCTGCTTTCATGTCATGCAGCTCTTGTCAAGCTGGGTGTTCTTGAGAGAGTGTACAAATATTTATATATGGAAAAAACACATCACTTCTCTGTTTCCCTTGAACAGACCTTGGAGGAAATGTAAAATTTTATCATTGTTGTAAACCGACTTTATCATTCAGTAGTACACCGGAAGAGAAAGAAGATATCAGTTTAATGCTTTTCTGGCAAGATACTCTGGCAGCCTTGGTTATTGAGTACTGGTCATAATCATTTACATTACACATTTGACAATACTCATTGCTCAAATAAAGTAGTGATATCCTGTTTTTTGCTAGCAGTGAAATTATGACCTCACAATTCAGGCTTTTGATGAATAAATAATACATAATTAAAACTCTGCATGGAATGCATGAATACATCAATCTCTGCTAATTGCAGTAGGCTACTTCACAAATTGTGTATTGTTACCATGGTGACAGTGTGGTAACCAGTCCTCTCTGATGAAAGTATAACTAGTTTTAGGCACCTCATCCAATTTTAGCTTGTCATAGTAGAAATGAATCTGGAATTAATCAACTCAGAGATATTTATATAACAGCTCAGTGGTTTGTCATTTTTAGAGCATACATCTATTCTGTGTCAAGCGACAATTATCATGCGGTTCAATTGTTTTTTTAGTTTATATTTTTGCTTTTTTAATCAAAAGGCTCAGATTATGCTGTCATTTTGATAAAAGAGAGTGCCTTTGATAAACATGTTTTTTATATCAAAAAGTATCAGTCACAAATTGAATTTAATTAATACCTTTGAGCGGGATTTATTATTCTATCTTTGTATTGCTTAAAAAATTTGTTGCTACAAACAGAATAGCAAGACTAAGGTACTTGGTGAATTATGTTTGTGCATGTATGAAAGAGACAATATTAAATGTTATAAGCGCATGCAATTCATATAATTCACCTTGTCCAAGTACATATATATTTAAATGTAGGTGTGGGAACCCATCCAGGGGGGGTTGTCCTGCTAAAGCCCTGGTAGTAGCCCCCACTACTCAGGGTAGTGGTGTGCCTTGTGGCCTCGTATCACATCCTGCTCATGCCAGTTTCAATCATGGCCGGCAGTCTGACGTAGTGGCACCTTATTAGCTGTTGTATCACCCAGGGTTTCAGTTGGCAGTGTTGTCTTCATCTCATCAGGTGAGAGAGACTCCTCTGGTTGATTGGGTGCCTGCAGTACTCGCTATGTGAACCACTCCAATACTTATTACCAGTGGTCTCTGAACCAGCTCAACCCCTTATATTCTGTCGCCCTGTTTAAAGCTACAAAGACTGTATTGTAAACGTTGTTCCAAACTGGGCTTACATTATCAAAGTGTGTCAATATACTGCATGACATTGTTTACAATCAGAGTTTACAATCATAGGGATATGCCATTGTTACTGACACAAATTATGTATGTAAACTAACCAGGGTATACATTTATAGCAGCATCTGATACAGCTTTTATTCTGAATATAAAGTGTAAACACAGCTTTTGGTGTGTTGACCTTTGACGTGTACGATATGTGATCAAGTAATGTGATCACTGTTGAATTGTTCCTGCAGCATGTGGTCACAATTATGTGATTTGAAATGTTAAAAATGGAACTCTCATTCAAATGCAACAATGATGTCTGGTCATTATTTATTTCTGTGTAGAACATAAATATTTAGCACTAATGAACAATAAAATAAAAAATCTTATTTTTGTTACCATCTTCAAAAAAACATCTTCTTTATGTTACTTCTTTATGTTTAAACAATCTTATTTTTGTTCATCAATGCAATACAACATCGTCTTTATGTTACAAGTATACATTGCTCCCAGAATGCCATGGACACTCACTAATGCAAATGAAAAACAAAATAGTCATGTCCTCTCCCTGTTATGTTTTGCAATTTCTGTTCGGTTTGTTTTTGTACTTTGTTTATTTATTATTCTAATCATTCACGTTTCATTCACGTTCTGTGTCCCGTTCTGTCTGTGTTCCTTGTTGTTCGAGATCCACTCCTTGTCTTTGTCATTTGCACTTCGGGAAATTCAACTTTACGGTTTTTCTGTCTTAGTTTCTTATCTCGTTTACTTCCTTCTTTCTTTCTAAAACACTTTGTATATATTAATTAGATGTATATAGTACTAATCTACTAACATTAGGGATTTAGATTAAGTTACTAACATTACTAATTACTAATTATCTCACGCTTCTATCTATCGCTATCATTCTCTCTCTCGTTGTCCTATCCCTGTACACTTCTCACGTTTCACTTTATCTGCACGCAGATTCTCTCTATGCGTTCCTCCCCTTCGAACTGTGCACGTGTCTGCATGCTCTTCCAGGTCGTATATTGTCAATGTGTCTATGTGATTCCCAGTCCGTGTCTTTCGTTTCCCCTCATTATTGTATTAGTGAATCCTATCGTTTTCACCTGTGTTCCTGCCCTTCTCTCCTCCCAGTCACACCTGATTCCTATTGTGTTTCCCTTCCCTGCTTGTATTTAAGTTCCGTGTTTACGTTAACTCTTTGTCAGAACGTTGATCCTCATTCCCTGTGCCGATTATCAGTAAGCCAGAGTCTGTTGTATTTTCCCGAGACACCCCTTCTGTTTCACTTCGAGTTTGCCTGCCGATTCTGTTTTGTTTGCCTTTTCTGATTTCTTGGTTTTTTGACTCTCTTGGATTTCAATTTTGTGTCTTCGCTACTCTGTCTACTGGTTTTGATCCTTGCCTGAATTAAACGTTCCTTTCTGCCTGATCCTGGTCTGTGTCTGGGTCCTTATCCCGTACCTCACACTCCCAGAATAAAATGAGGTTTAGCATAGTTGGCATCTTTGAGCAGTATGTTACGTATCCCCGATGTGCTCGTTACTGTGTGTACAAACAGTGGAATACATGAATTGTCAACAGTATTGGAAAACAAATTAACACAAAGCAAAGTAAATAAAAAGTTACCAGCCTCCACATCCAGCTAATGTTACCAATAGCCTTGACTAATTTCTGACACAAACGGCATGAATAGTAACTAGGATTTTTATGGCATACAGTCTCCATCAGTGTAGGCCGTCTGTCAGAAATAATAGACATAGGAAGTCATTAAGTCTTTTCTGAACAATGATTATGAATCATGATTATTATTTTTTGTTTACAAATGATATACCAGTAGGAATAATACTTCCTACATTTATTTCTTCTGCACTGCATTAGCACTTTACACTAGTAGCACTATATATTTTTTATTGCAGAAAAATAAACATATGCAAATAGTACAATATGCTGTATCATCAACATTATCATTATACACCAGATATACTGTATATATTAAACAACAAACATATACTAACACATTAGAAATTACATTTTTGTTTGTGTAAAGCACTTTGAGTTGCATTTTATGTATGGAATGTGCTATATAAATTAAGTTTATTGCTATATTATTAAAAATTAACAACATGAACAGACGGGGGAAACAAGAAAGTAACAACATTTTTATGTTTATATTTTATATTTTGTAGAGAATTCACTAGCAGCACTTGCCACTAATTTTTTTTGAATATATGCTAACTCCAGCAATTATGTGCAACATATGGTCTCCATGGGCATAGTCTATATAGGGGTGAGAGCAGGCACCCTCAAAACTTGAAAGTTGCAGTCAAAACGTCTGCACCTTCTTAAGTATGATAGCATAATAAGCATTACAATCCCAACATATAGGTTGTTCTCATTTTTGTGTATGTGTGTTTTTTTCCTCAAACAAATGGTGCTCATGTTCAAACCACATAGAAACATGAAATCAACAATTATGAGCTATGTATATGACTGTACTGAAAAACTAATTGAGGGATAATAAAGTTTTCTGCTACTAAAACTACAGCTGTGTGGTTGAGTTAAATCAGAAATCTGGAAACCCTAATAGTAACTATAGTTACAATCAAAACACCTCACTCCTTACAGCCATTTAAATAGACAGCCAGCAAGTAAAATATAAAAATAGCAGCAATTGCAATGTCATGTAATCAGAGATGGAGTTCACTGACAGCTTAGCTGGGGTACAAAGCACCTTGCTCTATATGTTGATTTGAAAAGAGGAAACAAGGGAATCAATACTTATCAAACTTTCACCCAAATTCAGTCAACGCAAAAACTTTTTCTGAAAACGTAATATGTCTCTGCTCCTGCAATTTAGTAAGAAATAACCATTCACATCCTGTTTCTTAAATCCAGTGAGAATACTCTGAGATGAAGGAATACCTTTTGAATTGTTTCAAATGTATACAAGTCATTGGGGTACTCAATGTCTAATGCATACAACAAACAAAGAGCACAGCAGATAAACATATTCAAGTGTGAAGTAAGTCTGAAGTCATATGGCCCAAGTCTCAAGCAAGTCCCAAGATAAAACTTTTTGGTCAAGTCAAGTGGAGTCACAGGTTAGGTTCAAGTCAAGTCATATATTTTTTTACTACCAGGCTTCCATTATATCTATTTATCAGGTTGAAAAGGTGTCTTATATTTTCTTTGTAAGAATGATGAACAATTTAAACTGCACCTTAATCACATTAAGACTTACAGTAGCTGATGTTGATCCATTCCTAATACATTATTACAATTATTACAATGTTGTTTTCCATTAAATACAATTTTTTCCCAATTAACTAGACATGAATTCAAACAACACAGTTACCATGTATTTTCAAATGCGTATTTATAAATTAAATAGTTATCTTTTAAAACTGTATCCATAAACACATACAAAATATTTCATAACATCAGAAGTTACGCTAGCATTCATTTCAATCCATCAACACGATGGACAGGTTTGAAAAAAATTAATCATAGTTCAATTGGACCCATCATAAATTGTCTTCCCTTCATAAATGTTTTAAAACCAACTGTCATTTTTTGGCTCGTACTGGAGCAAAAAGCAAAAAAAGCAATTGATAATATTGTTTGATTCATTTATTTCAAACTCGTTTTAACAAATTTTCATGAAAGACATCTAAAAGTAAAGCTTATGACGACAGCCGTTTCCCTCACTCAGGCTGGTATGAGCAGAGATACCTGCACGGCTTTGATTGGCCAACTTGGATATTGGACAACTCAATTTTTTCTCAGCCCTTATGAGCAAGTCAGTTCTCTAACGTTTACCAAAAATAGTTTTAGCCTACTATGTTTCTATTTGTGTTTTAGTTTCCTCGAATAACTGGCACCAAAACCTAGCCCTACTGGAGGAAAAAGTTTAGCTCTCCGCCTCGCTGGCACAAGATCAGACTGACAAGCATCGTCCTTATGGCTGGCACTCCAGGTGTGTGCATAGTCAAGGTGTTCACACGCTGTAAAATCTTCAGGCAAATCAGTCTAAAAAAATGTTTTTTAAATGTTATTTCTGTATTTAAAATGTTTCTCCCAATTTGGTAGCCAATTACATTCTCTATTTGCCCTCCCCACAAGACTCCGCTGCTCGTCTCTACGAGGCAAGCCAATTCTCTGAGGACAGCGAACTCCGCTTCCTTCGAGATGGAATTCGCCCACCCACATTCTGGAGAGTGCTTACATGCTTCACAGCGGACTCGAGCCGGCTCACCCTCCTCCCTCCCCCTGGGGCGGACAGCCAAATGCCGCCCCCAATCGGGGCTGACGAGCAGAACCGGTCTGGTAGAGACGCGGGTTTCAAACCAGGTCCCTGACAGGCAGCGCACACCGTATCAGACCAGCCAAAATACGGTGCATTAGACTTTTATGCTATCCGCCACCCCACTGTAACGTTTTTTGACAGTAAATAAGGAAAGGCAGCACCAGAGGCTGTGTGATCCATGCTGTGTCATTTAAAATTGTTTGTTCTCTCAAGATATAAAGTATATCAGCAAAGTAAATACCAGCAAAGTAATGCAGATGCCAACCTCTGAGTTTTGAGACATGCGCACATGCATGAACACATACACACACAAGCACACACCCATGTGAACACACACACATACACATACACACAGACACACATTTACACATGCACCCAAGCACACACACCTCTGATCCATCTGGGGTTCATCAGTTTCTGAGCTCTCAAGTATACCACCCTAATAAGCCTTAGGAGTATGTGAACTCTGGTCCTGAGAATGGTCCTGCTTTCTGGAATTGTTATAATGATGACAACTTGCCTTCAAGGCCCTTGAGTGTAGAACTGCATTCCTCAAGGGGGCCATTTGAGAAACAAAAGCATACACTGCACTGTTTTAACATGCATATGCGATTATAATAATTTGCCTATGTACATTTGTAATTATTATGTTGAATACAGAATTATTACAGAATTATGATGCATATTCCATGCCTGTGAAGTTGAGCATGACTGTATACTAATATTTAGATTTACTCCAATTCACTAATTGCAAAACAATTGCAAAAAAAATTAAAAATCTTTCAGTAAACATAAAAAATCTTAGCTCAACAAATATAATGATGTGTGTTTAGAAATGTGGAATGAGCTTTTATGGATCCTCAAAGGAAATATATAAAATTAAAGCTTGAGACCATCATGACTAATGGAACTTTGCTGGATGAATGAGGCCAATAAACCCAGAACAGATTAGGTGGGGTGTCAGACAGGAATTCGATGGGAGATTTTCATATTGGAGAGTAAATTGCTAGCATTTCAGTTAATCATAACTGGTCATAATTTCATATGTAGTCATAGTCAAGTGGTGTAAAACTGGCAGGCTTTGCAGTGAGAAAGTAAACATTCAAGGATGAGCACCTCCAACTTTTCCCCTTTTACTTGAGCATACAATATTGTTCATTACCTGTATTGTTTATTTTATACAGGGTTTTTTGCTGATCTTTATCAAGGCACTGATTCGTTTTGGAGTTGACTGAAACTTAACAGCCTGAAACTTTATCTCTTCCATGTGTCACAGATAATTTTTTTCTTGACATCCGTTTTGACTTGTGGTAAAACAAACTTTTTTAATGCAATGATGTTATCACAATCATTTATAATATCAGGCTTAGAGCGAGAATTTAGGGCAGAAGTTTGACCAACAAATTAAATTAGGATAGGGGCGAGAGTTGTGGAGGAAGCAAGGCTTATGTAATCTCTCCATCCCCACCCCCCGTCTCCCTCTCCCTCTCCCTCTCCCTCTCCTCCCCCTCTCCCTCTCATTGTTATGGCACAAAGGCCAGTACAATATATTACAACATCATACAAAGAATGCATTTTTTAAATAAATTTAAAAAAGAGATAAATGCTATAGGGACATATTTTGAAAGATTGTGACTTTGAAATGACAGCATATATGCATGGGTATAGACAATAAATAAATATCTCTGATGAGGGCACATACTGCTGGACTGGCTGCTCTGATGGGGGCACAGGATTGGTTGACCTCGCTGAGGCTTGACCCACCTGCATTGCTGCTGAGACTTAAAATATATAATAAAAGTATTTAAGAATGTTATCTCAAAACTTTAAGGCCTTAAAGTTTATTGGTCCAAAATGCTCCAAAATGTCATTAATTTACAGAACAATAGCCTAATTCTAGCATTAACTCACCCGAAACACATGCAACCATTGACTCTTGGATATTCGAGCTGCCTTTCTTTGTAGTGTGCTAGAACAGCATTCACAGCATTGTGTTAGTATGGCCAATGATGTTAGGCAGCTATCATTCAACCCAGCCTGAAAAAACTGGGAATGAATGATTTGGAATGATGGAAGTTGCTTATGAATGCGATAGTATGGACGTAATAATATAATTTATACATTTTTGACAGTAGCTCTATCTTGCTAACCAGCTAACGTTATGTGGTTGTTCTGCTTGCTTACCTTGCAATTCTGACTATGACTGATAGTGACTGATGATACTGACTGTAGAAATGTACGTGGGGAGTGGTCTCCTTCTTTGGGCTACTTGACAGGCTGCAACACTGTATTGGGATTGGATAGCGGGCGAGTTCCTCGTTCTGTAGCCCATACACTTCAAGATACAACGTGTTGTGCATTCAGAAATGCTCTTCTGCATACCACCACCATAACGTGTGGTTATTTGAGTTACTGTCGCCATCCTGTCAGCTTGAACCAGTCTGACCAGGTGACGAGCAGGTGTACCTAATAAAGTGGCCACTGAGTGTAATATATATATATGTATATATATATATATATATACAGTAACAATGATACATCCTTCAAAAATAAAATAAAAACAGTCACATTCATCACACAAACTCAGCCATGCATACACACACACACACACACACACACACACATACACACAGATTAAAGGAGAGAGAAGAAAGGGGAATTTGTCTCTCCAGCAGGGAGGGGTTATCTGGCTTTGGGCAGACACCTGGCAGCCATTGGACGACGAAGATGTGATGAGACTGCAGAGTGACCAGACTTTGGCAGGCTGGTATGGGGACATTTTTGGTCTGTGGAGGTTCCGTGGGGGGGGCTTGTTTGCAGTCTCCCAGACAGTCACACATCAGACTCTTTCAGCCTCTCTCTGTGTGTTCCCCTCTGTCCCCTGCTCTGTAGAAGTCATTTCAAAGTGAAAAAAAATTCTAAGTGAATCCAAGAATTCCCCCAAGTGCTTTCATAACTTCTGTGGTATGTTGAGTCTTATGATTGGCCATACCCAGAGTTTGAGGTATATTCTTATTGGCTAGAAATGGTTGAAGTTTCATTCTCATAATAACATACCAAGAGCCAGCATTTTTTAAATATATATAAATGTTGTAAAGAGAAGCAAACATCCTTGCCAGAAAAATGTATTAATTCAGCTAAGTAAATATTTGTTTGGACAATGCCACATTTACAAAAGTTTACCTTCTTGATACAGGCTTCACACTAAACTATTTTCAAATACTTAAATCATTCCAATGAACATCAGACATCCTTTCAAGCTCCAAATGACATGTACACGTAAAATAATAATACTTTCTTTCAAAGGCTATATTATGTTTTGATGTATGAGAAACATCTGGGGAAAAAAATGCTTCAGATTATAAATTTTTCTACTCGTTTGGCTTGGATTTGGATTGTTGTGGGAAAGAAAACGCTGTGATGTGTAGAACTGCCACCAGTGTTCTGCCTTGTTTCTCAGAATGTGATCTGTTTTCTGTGCCTGGAAATAGAGATAATCTCTTCTGGGGAAATATAGAGAGGGGATATCTGGACTGGACACCACTCTGTCAGAGAGAGTCAAATTCAATGGGACAGATGGTGCTCGAGAGAGATTACAGATGACCCCCTATGCATCACATTGAGACGGACAGGGGCGGAGATGATGGAAAGGCAGTTTGTGCATTGTTTCAGGTGGAAGAGATTGAAGCCTGGCAGTGCATTTACTCAGATGTGGCAGTTAGTTAGGGGGATGTATTTGTGGGAGATATTGCACTCATCTCAGCATGTGATGATAAAGCCATCTGAAGCAATGACAGTTGGGCGTGAGGTCTCCAACCACAGAGGAACGGGCTGGTGGGTAGTGGGTGATTTCCTGAGGTGGGGAGGGAGTTACTAGCAGTTACTGTCAGCTCTGTTGCCAGGAGTAGTTTAATGCTCGAAGAAAGACAGAGGCACGGCTGGTCTCTAATGGAAAAGTTTAATTGGTGGGAGGGTGGAGAGACTGGATCATGGTCATGAGTGTAGGCTTCAGCTGTCAACGCAAAAGACCATAGCAAAACAGCACTCACTGCCTCGCCTCATGGAAAATCATGCTTGCTCACTGCTACATGACAGCGCTGCAGTTTGTTCCGTTTATTACTGGAGACAAAAAAATTCATGCCAAATTACATCCGAATAATTGTCACTGACAGTTGATATCAAGCATGTCAGGTGTGGAAGTAATTTGTATTAAGTTGGAATACTAGAGGAACATCCACAGGGGACGCGCAGACAGTAATTAACTCAGTGGGACGCTGCAGTCGGAGTGGCCAGGCAAACAAAGGCTTTTCGCGCCACACCTTCAAATGAGAACATCTGTTCATTTGTGACGTTTCATCCACTGCAGGAAACCTTCTTCCCATTGGTTTATGACCTTTGGAGGTCTGTTCTAACACCCTGTTCCATCTTCATGTTGCCCTATAGCTCCTATTACCTGTAAGTTAACGCCCCATTACCTCCTTCTTGTGAGTTCCCTCCCTTTCCGTTGTGTTGGATATAAATATCAATTTGAATATGAAGACGGGAGATTCGCTGTCCTGCGTGACACAGGTCTCCGTGCAGCTGTTCGTAATTAAAGCTTTAATACTGTTTAAAGAAATTCTCTCTGATCCTACTGAGTTTTAATTTCCACGACACGGGATAAAAAGGAATGCTGATGCCATGTTGGGAAAGGGTGGAGCAAATCAGCAGGAAATGCAAGTGGCACTAAACATTAGTTGGAGGATGTTTAGTGCCTAAACAAGGGTTGAAGGATGAGTTGGGGTGAGAGTCCTGTGACTGCTGTCCTTTCCAGATATATCTAACCTCTCCATGCCAAATAGGACTATGCCATTGACGGAACTCATGGCGAGAATGGGAGAAACTTTCCATGGGACAACAATAGCCTGGGCCCTCTGGAAACAATTTATTGTACCAGAGTTTATTTTGGTGTGTCTTAGGCTATATTTACACTGCAGGCCTTGATGCCCAGTTGCAATTTTTTGCCTATATCTGATTTTTTTTTGTACTTTTAAAAGTGACCCATATCCGATATCTGTATTTACACGGTTTACACTTGAAACAACCTGCATGCGTACACGAGGGTTTGGTTACCGATATGGAAGTAAACAAAAATCATGCCAGCACAGCAATGTCGCCATTTTATCAGACGGTGTAAACATAGCCTTAGACAAAGGGGTGAATACTTATGCGACTGTAACTGGTAGAAATAAAACATCCGTTTATACACTTTGAATTATGCGGCCACTGTAGGGTTGGTCTCCTGCAGCCACACCCCCCTGCATAGTTTTGGGTGTGGATGCGGAAGTAACAGGACAATTACCTTGTTTGCTGTAGAGTATATATACCTCAGGTAAACTCTTCCTAAGCCAGCTTTTCTCCTGGTTTCTCTATGCCATGGCATATTCTTTTGTAGAGTCGATCACTGCTGAGAGGTATGTTCACTGCTAGATTCTTGATCCTTTGTGTACTTGCTGCAATATGAGTGTGCTATGTTCATATTTTTTAACCACTGATTGTTGAAATAGGTGGGTTATGGGCCTCTACTGGCATTTCCCCCTGCTTCTGGGCTAAACGTTTCTGTTTCCACTACAGAAGGTTTCGTATAAGCAGTAATTGTGTATATGTTTTATACCTTTAAGGAAAACCTTCCTCCTTTTATACTTTATTGGACAATCTGTTCACGGGGTTGCATTACCAAAGGTATTCTGAACCATATCATTCTATTTTGGAAATAGGTGCGTTGGGATATCCAGTGTTGAATGAATTGTCGCGATAACGTATTGTTGCGATAAAGGTAAAGCCAAACTAATCCTTTGCGGAGCCTCCAGCTCCTTAGAACTAGTTATTTCCGAAGTCATGGAGAAATGTGATTGCGAATTACTTGCATATTGAATGCACATTTGTTAAAGAACTGATTTAGTCTTTTTAAACAGTGTAAACTGTGTTATTAAAAGATGTACTGTGAATGATTTAATTAATTAATTAATTAATGTATTTTTATAACCTGTTTAATAATTGGTGTTTGTCTGTCTTTTAAGGACATTGACACTGCTATTTTGCCTTTTAAAATTATATTTGAATAATATTGGCTTTAACTTTGTGTAAGATTTTATTGAATGATAAAGCAGTTTTGCTTTAGTCGCTGATTCCTAGCGTTTACCGTTAGAACGAGAGTAGCCTCAGCTGCTGTAAACGTCAGGCTACTCTGGCTTTAGGATAAGTATTGTAACCTATATACACCAAGTACAAGTACAATAGGCTTTGGATGGGCAATTTGTGTACGTTGCTGATTGCCCCAGTGTTTTCTATTTAATCTGATTAAATCTTTTGGTTTCTTTTCTGCTTTGTAGATTTGTTTGGAGCAGTTGCGGCCATACTCGTGGGTGGGGCATTCCCCAGAATAGTGGTCCTGGTCCCTCAGACTGCATGTTGTCATTGATTGTAGTGCTAATGAAGAACACTGACATCTTTTTCACTCTTTTGCAGTGCAGGTGGCGTGTGTATGTGTGTGGAAGACAACTGGAGCATGAGCATGTGTGGCGGTGAAACGGTCAGTCCCTTAGTGAAGGTACAGCTTGACTTTGAGCCGGTGCTACGAGCCTTGAGCCGGTCATAACACCCATTATGCTAACAATTGCATGCTCTCGTTGTAGTATCCTCTCTGTTGCTAGCTAACGTGGGGGAAACTGTGTGCACATAGTGATGTATGTCAGGGCCTTGAACGGCGGATGCCTTCAATCTAGCCACTGAAGGCCTAGCCAAGAAAAGTCAGTTAGCTAGACTGTTCTCCCCTGAAAAAATCCTGGTTGGACCGTTTTTCTATTCACTTGCAATTATCCATTTCCTTTCAGAAACAAACCGAATCACAAGACATGAGACATAATGATGACCAATATCATTTTAAGGAATACAAAATGCCTGAATTCTATTGTGATTTAATAGGTTTTAAAATGTTAATTTCATAAATATATATTTTTTAAATGTTCCTTCTCTGAAGGCCTGGAAAATTCCCCTTGAAAGCACTCACAAGGCTTCCAACAAACAATGCTTTGATACCTGCTATGGTACTGTAACTCCAGGCAACTTTAAAAATAAAGGAATCACAAACAAGAACGTGTCTTAATAGGGTGATGGGCCACCACAAGCCACCAGAACCGCTTCAGTGCACATTGGCATATATTCTACAAGTTTCTGGAACTCTGTTGGAGGGATAAAAGGTTAATTTGTTTTGCCCTCAACAGGGTCAAGAGAACCTAAACCAAGCCATATAAATGCATCCCACACCATAACAGAGCCGACCGTATCCCTCATTTACTAACGTATCCCTTTATTTTGGCCGTTACATGTATGTTGGTGTACAATGTACTCTCTACTCTTTGGCTGCCAGCAAAATAGATTATTTTCAGAGGAACACAGGACTTTGTGTTTAATTGTTTGCTTAATTTAAGATTTTTTTTTTTTTTACAATTATGTCTTGTTACTTTCTAGTACTTAATGCTCTATAAAATCAAGAGGTAATCACTGCCAAACTAGCCTACATACGTAAATACATGGTGTATATCTGAACTAATGTTAGCAGACATTAAAATTGGTGCTTTTCCAAAACTCACTCAGTCCACTTTTTTGATAAAATCAATCATTGTTGTTTATTTTAAATGGGATGTTTTTTTACATGAAAAATCATGTTTTGATACTTAAATCCCTACGAATAATAGTGTAAAAGTAAAACTGCAAATATCTAACCATTTATCAGAAAAAGAATACCCACCATGAAAAATATGGTTTATAAAAACTTTTGGAAAAACACACTTCATTAAACCAGTGTAACCAAAACGTCCCACTCACACTGCCCTGCACTACTAATTGTAAGAGGCAAAAGGTGCAGGAAAGTCTCCCCTGCCACTGCAGCCATTCCTGATGGACAAAACATTCCAGCAGCAGATGCAGCGATATTGTTTGGCAAATGGATTTCTTATTTCCCCCATCACTAAGACTGAGCTTCATTATAAGTATGGGGCACAAATGCTGTGTTAATGGTGGAGTTTATCAGCTGTCTGCACTCCTGCTGTTTAAGGGAAAGTGATCATATTCAGTGTTCAGTTTAAGGGTATTATCTTGAGAAAACCCACAGCATATGCAGCATATATTATGAATTTCTAAGAACATTTGTAACCCTTAAACCAGGGAGTTATCTGATGTTCTTTTCTGAAAATGCCTCTCTTTAAACGTGTTGCTGCAGATTAAGGCAGATCGTACACTATTACTGGAAAGGGGATGAATATTAATGTGAGGCTAAAAAATGACATTTTCCAAACATGAACATTAAAAAGATATAATGAAGATTAGTGACTCAGAACAAAAGACTTTGAGCCGTGCTCAGGCGTGTAGGTTCGATACCGTAAAAAATACAAAACAGAAAAACACCTTTTCATAAATCAATAATGATAATATAAAATGCATTGAATTCCTTGTAGAAATGAAACGATACATTCCTGGACCTCCTCCCAATATGAGGCAACAGAAACTATGCCTGTAATTATTCTGACAGTAGCGATAGGCTTTAGCGTTTAATAAGAATACCACCTGAATAATGCATTTGTAGCCCCTGCTACGACAATTAGAAATTCAAACGCAACCGCTGTCCTTGTCATCCTAAATTATACCTCCACTCACAGCCCTGTTATTACTTTACAAAAAAAAAGAATAAATAAAAAAGAGGAACATGGATTGAAAGAGAGAGGGTTTTTGTGCTTGGGTGACTGCTACTGGAAGAAACCTTCAGAGACGGGAGTGATTCACGGGGTTCCTGCTGAGTGGGACAGTGAGAGGCAGAGATCGTGATGCCAGAAAATTTATCTGCCAGCCTGGGGGCCTGACACACTGAGACACAGCTGCATAGGGGTCACGACCCTCCTGGGAACCATGCCTGATCGCAACGTTCAGGGTCAGGCTCTCCAAGCCAATAATCATCTCCGTCGCCGTGTCTCCAGCTACATCCTCTGCTAATCAACGCCGTCTCCCCTGGCACTAAAGGAAAATGTCGGCCGTGTTCCATCGGGGAATCCGTGACGTCACTCGATCAAATGCATCAGTGAACATAGCTTAAAAGGTGGCTTCCAGTGTACTTGCTCCTGTAGTCCCATCAAATCCTGACTGCTTTCTTGTTTGAAGGTCTTCTTTTCCATTATGGGCTTCAGTCAAGCAGCATGCTGAGGGAATCCAGCCTTTATGCTGCATTCATATTTATAATATACAGAGACAAATCTCCCAAATACATCCTGGGCTTTAGTCACCCAGAGATGCTCTGTGTACTATCCTCTTTCCTACTGGCAGCTATCCAAGGTATCACACGCAAGAGGGCATTTGAGGCAAAGAAGCCATTCATTAGTGGGCCCCTGAGTGCTAGTAAACTAGTAAAGGCACTTGTTCTAAGTATAAGTTGCCCACTGCAGCTTGGGTTCGAGCTGATATGAAAGTGTGTGTCAAAGTTACGGTCGACGGCTTGATGAGTTCCTTCTCGGAGGAGGCGGTCCAACGTCTTTGTCACTGCCGGTCCTGGAGTTGCACTGGTGAAATTCGCAGTACGGGGGAGGTCATCTCTGTCTCAAGAAATCTCTGACAAATGACAGGACCTCAATAAAAAAAATCTGATACTTTGCCTCCTTTCTGTGCCTCTGCTGTCTTTCACATCGGACCCCTGCTAGCATTAGTGAGGAGCAAACGGTCGACCTGCTAACATGCGTATGATGATGTGTCACAGAGGAAGAGAACATTCTGGGACATCTGACTCTGTCAGGAGAAGGGGTTCTCAACGGCAACCACAAACCAGGGAAATGGGCTCAGTTAAGACAGGGTGACAGACATGCCCGAACAGGGGATGGCCTCACCACAGAGCTAGACAGTGGATTGCATATCATTGCCTCCTAATAATGGTCATTGATGCCACAGCACACAACTTTCAATGGGCACACATGAACAAGGGTCAAGGTTAGGCACAGACATGGACATTTGTCTGGAATGCGCAAGCACATACAAGGAACGGGCATGTGCAAAAACACGCTATACCTTCCACTTGACTCTGACAGGCATAGCCAATTACCCACAGTTCTTGACTGGTGCCGGCAGGGGGAAACAGCGATCTGGTAGAAGTGCTGATGTGAAATCACAGGCACGCTGTTCAGGTGCCTACAGAAAGTGGAGACTGTGGTTTTCATTTGATTCAAGCTCTCTCATATATACGTCCTCACCCACAGATTCACTCTGGTGCCCAGTGGTAGATGTTGCTCTTTCAGCTGCTCTCCTCACCCAGTTTAATTTCTCTTTCTTTTCCTTTTCTATTCTCTTTCCACACTTCCAGGCATTTATCAAGTTGTCAGTCTGAAGGTAATAAATAAATCATTTGGAGTCTGAATTTGTTCACACAATACAAGGCCATTCTCCATCAGCAGGAAGTGAGCATGCTATACAGTAAAGTTGATGCTCTCATATTCTTTTAACTCCCTAGTCTTGAGTCATACATTTCCTGGAGAAATGATACAGAGGATAAGAAAAAAATATATCACAGATCACACCTGATGTTCAGCAAGGTAAAGATTAGGCATCAGAAACACTGAAGCACTCCCCCATTCCACACAAGCAAACACGCAAACACACACACATACAAATAGGTCTATTTCTACAGTTGTCATTTATTGTTCTGTTTGAAAGACATGGAAACAGAACTCAAGCTACTGTGGGAAAAGGCTGCGCATTTTGTGTTCAACATGTAGTCACAAGTCAGTTTTTCTGCATGCAACCAACGACTTTATTTTGTATTTTGTTTAAATGTGAAATGCCCCAGGAGAGCACATTTGTGCAGAGTCAAAAAGCTTAAATTTGGGGAAAAGCTTAAATTGAACTAAGGTTCAGGCAGGCTTACACTCTGAGAATGCTCTTTAATCATCCAAGGATAATGTGAGTCTGTTAGTGAGTTTGAGTATGTGTTCATGTGTGTTTCAGACTGTGTGGATGTGTTTTCTCCAAACCACCACAATTGACTGCGATCTCTGAAAGGCTCTGGCTATGGATGGATAGATTTTCAGCTCTTACCTCCTCACGTCTGTGGACAGGGGGAAATAGAGGGGATGTGATTGAACTGTCACCTCAAATATGGCGACACGTAGTGGCAACCCTCAGACAGTGTGAGCACATAATACAGCCAAGAAAGATGACAGGGTATGAGGAAGGGATCAGAGTGGTGAAACGAGATGTCAGCAGACAAATGGGGATGCGGCTTTGGCCTCCTGTCTCGTAGCGGGATGACACACAGTGAGGTCAGGTGGCCCTGGCGCCGGTTTGGTCCAGCAAAAACAAGGCAGAAAAAATCACTACACTGACACCTTTGAACCCTGTCTCTAGGAAAGCATAAGTTCCCAGTTTCCATCGCACCTTTGACAAGGCACAGGGCTCCATAGCCTATTCCTGGCAGAGGGGAAAAGGGCGAAAGATTATACAAACCAGTCAAATTGGGATGGCAGGTATACCATCATACCATGGACATACCCAATGCTTACACAGCACCGGGCACTTTTCAGGCTCTACCACAGAAATAACTACAATAGTCACACACTCTGTCCTTACAAATATTTACTTCTCTACCCTTTGACCTCATGTAAAGACGCAAAAATCAGATACAACTTCCTACGGCCACACAATAAAGCCCCAAACTTGGGTTAGTTTGTGTTTCTTCCATATCTTCTTATTTTTCTCCTTTCCTGCTGATTACATCATCAACAATGTTCCATGCCCCAAATGATTCATTCTCAATTAGTCAATATCTACTTCAACTAATAGCTAAGTTAACCTGTTCAGATATACTTCTACCAATAACACCCATATAGTTGCCAACTGGAGGACAAAATATTTTTTAAATAAAAGGATCAGGGTTGCAAAACTGTGGGATAATCTGCAAATGTAGGGTTTTAAAAATGGATGAGGGAGTCAATGATAGATGAGGGATTTCGAAAAATAGATAGGGGAAGCCTAAAAAGAATTATATGGGAGTCAATTGGTTCCCTGTGGCTCTGATGGTAGACTATGGCATTGGAAACGCTTAGGTTGTGGGTTCGATTCCCACTGTGACCACATATACTGGAAAATGTATGCATTCACTAATATATCAATTGAAGATTAGATATAATAATATATTAATTGATTTTGAGTAATAATTAACTTGTGTGTCTTCCTCGTCAATGACATATTCCCTTGATGTCTACATTGCTGCCTCATTAACTAGCTAGACGCCTAGCTATACATGGTGTTTATTAACCCTCTGAGGTCCGTGCTAAGCTTTTAGATGTTTTTTGATTTTGGCATGGTCTGATATTTATCTCAATTTCATCAATTTAACACACATTTACTCCAAAGTGTTTAATATTTTTATTTGAAGGACAATCACAGCTACATTTGTATGCCATCAATAGTTTGGTCAGTATCATATGCAGCTTGTAAATAGATCTACAAACACACAAGTTAAAAATAGTTAATTTTTCTGCTGTCACAAAAGTTGTGAAAGCACACACTAAACTATAGTGACGAATTGTTTTGCCAATGTGCGTTTGTTAATCAAGGTCTTGGTTATGTAAGGGTGTGAAAATGTTTTAGCACATATGAGATCTAAATAGCTAAAAACCTGTTTTTATCAGAACTGGTCACATTTATTTCAGGCTGTGGGAGGGCTATATGCTAATTTACTGAATATTCATGATCCACACCTGAAAGATCATGGTCAAAGGCCATCAGACAAAGACATCTTGCAGAGTAGCCTACGCATTTCTTGCGACCAACAGAAGCCAGTTTGACAACATCCAAAGTCTGGCATTGGGCACAGGCACATGATCAAAAGTTTAAGATATTCATCTTTAAACGTCTGTAGGAAAACGAAAGCAAAATCCGTGTCTACGAAGACACGGAAAGACATAAACAAGACAAAACAAAATAACCAACGATCAGGAACAAACAAAACGTATCCAAAATCTCGGAATAAACTAAACGCTGGGAATCTAAACCACAATAAGCACACAAACAAGTTCTCGAGAGGCAAGAAACATTAATCACAATAGGTATTATCAAGCTAAGCTAGATAATGTCCAAGCGCCGAAACAGAATGCCAGCTGGTTAAATATCCTCCCGTTAATTATTCGCAGCAGTCCGCAATGATTCTGATTTTTTTAAGTATAGCGTCACAAGACGCGGAATTCATATAGAGTATTTGAAAATATGGTAAATCAAATAAATATCAGCATACACCGTCTGTTGCTGGCAGCTCGCAACCGTAAACACAGACAAGATCCGATATAATGGGACATTGTTTACGCTGCAATTTCACACACGGAATTCATATATTGAATACAGTATTTGATAACATGGCAAATCAAATATAGTTACTTACTCTTCGTCAGTTATTGTCTTCGCCGCTTTCCATCGATGCTCTCAAACACTGCAGCGCAGAAAATCTTTCCATCTTGAATAAAATTGTATGTCTGTATAAAATCTTGCTTCAAATTGTCGGGACAGTTTGTGTTGTTTACTGCGTTTCACACATGGCCCCACGCCCCTCCCCACACCTCCCCGAAACTCGCACCTAGTTACCATGTCAATAGAAGGGGACGTTACTAAAAGGTAAAAACAGAGTAAAAAACAAGGTTTACTTTTGGTCTAATTAACCTAATTTAAAAAATCCCATTTGATTTGCCAGTGCTCAAATCGGAAAGTCGCGATTCTAAGGTTTCTGTCAATGTTTTTGTCGCGTGTGTATGATAAAATATCGTGAAATTAGAAATAGTAATATACTTTTATTGCTGCTGGGAGCGGCGCCGCTCCCGTCGACCTCAGGGGGTTAACAACAGTCAACATGGCTCTACCTAGCCCTGCGACAATTACACTGCAATTTAATCAAACGCACTATTCAAAAACTCATTGCTTTTAACCCCCTGAGGTCTGTGCTTAGCTCAGAGAAGCTTTGTGATTTTGGCGTGGTCTGATATTTATCTCAATTTCATCAACTTAACACACACTTACTCCAAAGTGTTTGACATTTTTATTTGAAGGACAATCGCAGCTACATTTATATGCCATCAATAGTTTGGTCAGTATCATATGCAGCTTGTAAATAGATCTACAAACACACAAGTTATAAAGAGTACATTTTTCTGCCGTCACAAAAGTTGTGAAAGCACACACTAAACTATAGTGACGAATTGTTTTGCCAACATGCGTTTGTTCATCAAGGTCTTGGTTATGTAAGGATGTCAAAATAGTTTAGCACATCTGAGATCTAAATAGCTAAAAACCTGTTTTTATCAGAACTGGTCAAATTTATTTCAGGCTGTGGGAGGGCTATATGATAATTTCCTGAATATTCATGATCCACACCTGAGGTCTGTCCACACCTGTCAGATGGGCCATCTCTCTCTCAAAGGCCATCAGACAAAGACAAAAGCCATCAGAGTAAGCAATAGTCATGCAGAGCCATGCAGAAGACAGAAAAAAACAGTTTTTTTCATTTTGGGAGATTTATTGAAAACATCACACAAACTATTAAAAAAAATCTAAATTAAAACATGGTAAGACAATCTGTCCTTTGGTGCCACTTCTCAAAACAGTTTCTGGTCAACTGTAGACACAAGGGAACATCACAAACCTTGCACTCCCATGGAGTGCACTGTTGTTTCCCCGACATCTTGCAGAGTACACATTTATTGCGACCAACAGAAGCCAGTTTGCCAACATCCAGAGTCTGTTTGGCAGTGGGCACAGGCACATGATCAAAAGTAGCCAGTTTTCTGGGTTTAAGATATTTATTTATCTTTAAACGTCTGTATGAAAACGAAAGCAAAATCCGTGTCTGCGGAGACATGGAAAGACATACACAAACCAAAATAACCAACGATCAGGAACAAACAAGTAAGACGGTAAATCCAAAACGTATCCAAAAACTCTGAATAAACTAAACACTGGGAATCTAAACAACAATAAGCACACGAACAAACAAGTTCTCGAGAGGCAAGAAACATTAATCACAATAGGTACTATCAAGCTAAGCTAGATGATGTCCAAGCGCCGAAACAGAGAATACCAGCTGGTTAAATATCCTCCCGTTAATTATTCGCAGCATTTCGCAATGACTCTGATTGTTTCCGTCACAAGATGGAATTCATACATTTTCACGAGTATTTGAAAACATGGGAAATAAAATAAATATCAGTATACACAGTTTGTTGCTGGCAGATCGCAACCGTAAACACAGACAAGATGCTACATAATGTCGGCACATTGTAGCTATGTGTTGTTTACCACTGCGATTTCACACATGGCCCCACACCCCTCCCCGAGACTAGCACCTAGTTACCATGTCAATAGAAGGGGGACGGTACTTCCAGGTAAAACAGAGAGTGAAAGGCAAGGTTTACTTTTGGTCTAATTAACCTAATTTAAAAATCTCATATTGTTTGCCAGTGCTCAAATCTGAAAGTAGCGATTCTAAGGTTTCTGTCAATGTTTTTGCCGCGTGTGTATGATAAAATCTTGTGACGTTAGAAATAGTAATATACTTTTATTGCTGCTCGGATCGTCGGTGATCCAGTCGACCTCAGGGGGTTAATTAACCATATAGAATGAGAATGTATTTGTTTGCGCTATTGCTGCCCAGTTTTCGAATGAAAAACCTTGTTGTGGCAGATGGGGTGCTTACAGTCAAATCATAACTTATGCTGCAGATTCACAGTCTTCAGTTCTGCTGATACTGAAACAATACTGCTAATCTCTGGAATGTATTCAGCAATTACTTTATTAATTCAGTGAAAGCCATACATGATACCCTAAATAGTTTAATATATACTGTATATATATATATATATATATATATATATATATATATTGTCCAGCCCAAAAGGGTTGCACCAGAAAATGGCTGCCTGGCCTCCAACACATGGCAGCCATTTTCACTACATTTCCCAACAGACCACAGCAACACCTGAGTTGTCATTCTTAGTTTCACGACCAGCTGAAAGCCATTGCAAGGCCTATTTAAAGAGAAAACTCCCAGCACCTGTTGAGAGGAGTCGGAAAGTGGTTGAGAAGGAGTTACTGTGAGTGTGTTTATAGAAAGTGTATACCTGTGAAGTCGTGTGACCAGCCAGGATTTGAGAGAGTGTTTGTTGGAGTGTTTTTTGTGTTGGAAATTGGATTGCTGCTTTGGATTTGAATACGGACTGGATTACGGACTTGGAACTGGATTTTGATTTGATTTGGACATTGACGAGAAAGCATTGCGGACTTTGTGTTTGTATTCCCTGAAGACCCCACCCTGTGTTTTGTGTTTGTAAGTAATAGTTTAATAAATTATCATTTTGTTTTCAAACACTGTGGCCTCCTCCTTGTTGTTAAACTTGCCTACGCCCTCTGTGGAAAAAGTTTGGACAACCCCTGGGGACACCTAAATATTTATATATATACTGTATATATATACTGTATATATATACACACTCAGTGGCCACTTTATTAGGTACACCTTTCTAGTACTGAGTAGGACCCCCCTTTGCCCCCAAAACAGCCTGAATTCTTTGTGGTATGGATTCAACAAGGTGCTGGAAACATTCCCCAGAGATTCTGGTCCATGTTGACATGATAGCATCACGCAGTTGCTGCAGATTTGTCAGCTGCACATTCATGTTGCGAATGTCCCATTCCACCACATCCCAAAGGTGCTCTATTGCACCTGGTGAGATCTGGTGACTATGGAGGCCATTGGAGTACACTGAACTCATTCTTATGTTTGTGGAACCAGCTTGGGATGACATTTGCTTTGTTACATGGCGCATTATCCTGCTGGAAGTCATTAGAAGATGGGTAGACTGTGGCCATAAAGGGATGCACATGGCCAGCAACAAGACTCAGGTAGGCTGTGGCATTTAAACAGTGCTCAATTGGTATTAAGGGGCCTAATGTGTGCCAAGAAAACATTCCCCACACCATTACACCACCACCACCAGCCTGCACCATTGACAGAAGGCAGGATGGGTGCATGGATTTATGTTGTTTATGCCAAATTTTGACCCTACCATCTGCATGTCGCAGCATAAATCAAGATTTGTCAGACCAGGCAAAGTTTTTCCGATCTTCAACTGTCCAGTTTTTCTGAGCCTGTACCCACTGTAGCCTCATTTTCCTGTTCTTAGCTGACAGGAGTGTAACCCGGTGTGGTCTTCTGCTGCTGTAGTCCATCCACTTCAAGGTTCGATGTGTTGTGCATTCAGAGATGCTCTTCTGCATTCAGAGATGCTGTTCTGCATACCACTGTTGTAAGGCGTGGTTATTTTAGTTACTGTTGCCTTCCTGTAAGCTTGAACCAGTCTGGCCATTCTCCTCTGACCTCTCTCATTAACGTTTTTGACCAAAGAACTGCCGCTCACTGGATGTTTTTTCCCCCCGCACCATTCTCTGTAAACTCTAGAGACTGTTGTGCGTGAAAATCCCATGAGATCAGCAGTTTCTGCGATACTCACACCACCCCATCTGGCACCAACAATTATTCTACAGTCAAAGTCACTTAGATCACATTTCTTCCCCATTCTGGGACACCTCTTGACCATGTCTGCATGCTTTTATGCATCGAGTTGCTGCCACATGATTGGCTGATTAGGTAATTTCATTAACGAGCAGGTATACAGGTATACCTAATAAAGTGGCTACTGAGTGTATATGTTATGTTTTGCATGTCTGTTCGGTTTGTTTTTTGTACTTTGTTTATTTTTCATTCATCATTCTCGTTTCATTCACGTTCTGTTCCCCGTCTGTCATTGTTCCTTGTTGTTTGAGATCCACTCCTTGTCTTTGTCATGCACTTCGGGAAATTCTACGTTTCGGTTTTTCTGTCTTAGTTTCTTATCTCGTTTTACTTCTTTCTTTCTTTCTTTCTTTCTATAACACTTTGTATATATTAGTTAGATGTATATAGTACTAACCTACTAATCTACTAACATTAGGGATTTAGATTAAGTTATTAACATGACTAATTACGAATTATCTCACGCTTCTATCTATCGCTATCATTCTCTCTCTCGTTGTCCTATCCCTGTACGCTTCTCACGTTTCGCTTCAATTGCACGCAGATTCTCTCTATGCGTTCCTCCCCTTTGAACTGTGCACGTGTCTGCCTGCTCTTCCAGGTCGTATATTGTCTATGTGTCTGTGTGATTCCCAGTCCATGTCTTTCGTTTCCCCTCGTTATTGTATTAGCGAATGCCATCGTTTTCACCTGTGTTCCTGCCCTTCTCTCCTCCCAGTCACACCTGATTCCTATTGTGTTTCCCTTCCCTGCTTGTATTTAAGTTCCGTGTTTATGTTCAATCCTTGTCAGAATGTTTATCATCATTCCCTGTGCCGATTGTTAGTAAGCCAGAGTCTGTTGTATTTTCCCGAGACACCCCTTCTGTTTTCACTTCGAGTTTGCCTGCCGATTCTGTTTTGTTTGCCTATTCTGATTTCTTGGTTTTGACTTTTTGGATTGTTTGTTGACTTCTCTCTGGATTTCGATTTTGTATCTTCGCTACTCTGTTGACTGGTTTTGACCCCTGCCTGAATTAAATGTCCCTTTTTGCCTGATCCTGGTCTGCGTCTGGGTCCTTATCCCGTACCTCACAGTATATATATATATTCTCACATATTTAATAGGTTTTGAGGTCTTGACGTGGGTCTCGGTGGTACACTTGTGCCCTTTAAATTGTGCCCTCAACCATGTGTCTGCAGTGTTTTATTGAAAAGTGATAAGGCTTTATTTAAGAGTAGTGCAAAACAGGCAGAAATAGCTTTGAAGTGCTTTGTGGCATAGGGTTTTAATCATGATTTAGGAGAAATCATTAGGATGGCCGATATACCATCCTTCAAGTTTTATTCTGGCTCCAAACCTACATAGTACAGAGGCCTTATCGAAATGCCTTTTATGTGACCAAGCAGGCTCACAACGTGATGATACTTTATCTAATTAGACACATAGCATTTGAAAGACCACATTCTTTTACCATGGCAAGAAGGAGAAAGCAGAGGGGCAAATTACTTGACTGAATGCAGTAAACATTTATTGCATTGTCGTATTATATAATGCTTGGGAGGCACTATTTTACAGCTCAGAATATGTGGCTAAACATGGTAAAAACATGGTAACAATGAGTAATTACCAGTAACAAGAAAGATAATTCACTTGTTATTACTAGGTAAAGCGGACTGTATTTGCTGGGTAATTATTTTAAATGACCATCAGAATAACATGTTTTTACTATACAACCAGTACTATCCACTAGAAAGGTCATTTTGATGTTATTACCATGTAAGATGTAACTGTTGTTGCTACCCATCTATGCCATAATAATAACAATGTGGTTTGTTACCCAGTAACAGTAGTTCACCAGAAAATAAGTTATATCCGGGCTGGAAAATGTGTTAACTAAGAACATAAGAATATAGGAAAACATAATGGCAAGAATGGGTCATTCAGCCCATCTAGGCTCGTCATGTCCTAATCTAAAGTACCTGTTCCCATCTTGTTCTGCCATTGTTACCCATCTACACCATACGAGTAAGAATGGGGGTTGTCACCCCAGAAAAAAGAAAGTAGTTACACTGAAATTCTGTTTTTATTTTTGGGGTTGTTTTGAATATCCTGGTCCTAGGGCTCTTGTTAAGGTCAAACGACTTCACGGATTTGTAACCTCTTTCAAAAGGAATCATTCACCATAGCATATTACAGAACATGAACACATTGGTTGTTTGATAACTGATCTGACTGATTACATTTATTTATCAAATTAAAAATAATTATTTCGAACATAAATATCTGTTTCTGACATAATATGGCATTAAGAGGGTAATATTAAATCATTCCTCATTAGACATTAAAAGTGTCTAAGTAAAAACAATTAAGAGCTCATTTTACTTCAGGAATTGCAATTATGGATGGAATGAAAACCAGTACACATATCCTAGGACTGAGACCCCTGATCTATAGAATAAACATCTGCTGTTTGCAACCTTGGTGTAGAGTCACACTCAAATCACACTCAAATATTTTGGGAGAATAAGATTGGCAGTGGCCCATGACAGAGATATGTGTGTTTGTGTGTGTGTGTGTGTGTGTGTGTGTAGGTGCATTTGTGGTCATTTCCATGTGTGTGTGTGTGTGTGGGTCTCCTGTTCCTCTATGTATTACCTCACAGTTCTGTAGGACCTGTATAGGAGATATGGCTGTATGCTGTTGCCTAGGTAATTTATCACTCGATCATCATTCATAAAACAGCATATAGAGCCCCACTGAGGGCTAGTCCTTCCTTAAGGAGTAAAGAGCTCTTACATGGTCAGAAAAAGTAAGCTATTCACATTATAAAAGGAGGTTTGATTCTAATCACTGAAGAAGCCTCAAACCACTATGGACAGCTACGTATATAGCTGGAAATACACTCTTCACATGGTACAGACAAGCAAACCGTTGGGCCTGCTTTACAGAACAAAAGGAAATTCTATTAATTAATAGAAAAATCCTTATAGAATATTGTAGGAATTTTATTCATATTTTAATTTATGAATTTAATTTAATTTACATCTATACCATACATAGTCATTGAAAAATGACTACCATATGTAATCATTTTTCAATTCATAAATGTAATTTAATTTCATGAACTGATTGAATTGAAATGGAACTGACCCAAACACTGATGTGCACACACAGACAGGGCCAGATCTGGGCATAGGAAAACTAAGCACGTGCCTAGTGTCTAATTTCCACAGGGGGGGCCAGACAGAGGGATTCATTTTTTTCTTTAAATAGTAATGTAATTTTTTTTTTTTTATATTTAAAATATTTTCAGATAAAAACTCCAATGTAAAACTTTTTCAATGTAAGCACATTGCAATGGGCACAAAAACTTTCCGGTTCAATATTATGCTTGCTATGTTAGCTGTGTCCATGTAGCAAAACACAAAAAAGAAAAATGAAGAGGAAGAAAGAAAACAACAGAGAGTGGTTTGCAAAAGTTCCTCTCGGGCACTGGACCAACATCAAAATCATCAGATAGCCAGCCTCAATCCCCGGCTGCACAGTGATTGAGACGGTTGCCGTCCCTGCAGAGATATCGTTAGCAGAGGGGCATAGTGACGTTAGCCCTGCGTTAGCAGCAGAGCATCGAAAAATGTGGTTTCCTTCCAAAAGTTAATTCAATGGGCATCCGACAAGTGCGTGCAGCCACAGAACATCTGAAATAAATATACAGTACCCACATGATCTTGAGAATGACTTTACAGAGGAGTTTTGCCAGTTCAGCTCAATGGTAAAGGGTGAACGATCAGTGATGGGCATGTACAAGAAGCTCAGAGAGCTAGGCCTGAGTGATGCATGTGGAAATATGCCTTCACATACTGTATCTGGCATTACGATTGCAAATTGTGTTTTCTTTATTGAAACGCATTAAAACGTACCTGAGATCAACAGTGAAGGAAAATAAACTGAACACGTTTGTGATGTTGGCGATTGAGAACTGATTTACCACTTTCCTGGATTATGATGACATCATTAGCCAAAAAAATGGTTTGCCTAGTGTAGTCTATCCATTTAACCTGGCCCTGCACACAGACATACACATGCAGACACACACAACCATACTCATAATAGTTCTTACACATGTGCACACACCACAAATAAATTCTCACAGGCACACAACTCTCCTCCTCTCCCTCCATTGACAGCCATTATAATTCCAGTCTGCTGTTGGCCTGGGTTTTTGAGGTTGTTGTGACGGAGAGCCTGGTCCTGCACCAAGACAAAGTGAGAATTAAAGCCTCTCTCCAGACTGTCAGGGCAGGCAGGGTGCTTATGGTGGGGGGTGTAAAAGGGAGCAAAGCTTGGCCTGTTTTGGGGGTTATCACATCCATCTTGTCTCCTGTCAGAGAAAAAGCTTAGCAGAGCAATGGCACAGTAGAAAAATAAAATCTCCACGCTCCACACAGCTCACAGCTCTCTATCCAAAGGCTCCATTCCAGTGATATTATTTGCATTTCCCTTGAACCGTAGCGCACGGTTGGACTCTGTTTACCCACCAACTTTTTTTTTTTTTTTCATCTTTAAATAGCTCTCTTTGCAAGACTTCATGCCTAAGCCCTGTAATGGAAGGGAAACTGTACCTAACTGTTTGTTTCTGTGGGTTTGTTTGTGTGTCCCCATACATTTGTGAGTACCTGAATTTGTGGGTCTCTATAGTGTCTGACATAGCACTTTATATTTATGCAGTTCATTTGTGCTCTGTGTTGTCCTATGGATCATGTAAAGGGATCAATGTTCTACCAGTTTTTAGCATTACATAGACTTTAAAAAACACTGATAGCCCTTACAATACGCAGATTCAAATAGGTTGAAATAAATCCATTGTTGATTTTTTTTTTTTTGTTTTATGCACAGAACTGACAGTAACCTATTGGAGCTGTTGGCAATTTTCATTGAACAGCAGTGGAACAGACGGTGGGGCATTTCGACCTGGGAGGCCTTTGTCAGATGTTCATTTGCCATATTGTTGCGGTGACATCAAGCTTGACCGACATCATTCGACTCAGGAGGAAATCATTCACAATGTACACATTTGATCCACGATGACAGATGCGACAGAAACATCAAACATCTCCATTATTGTTTTTTTCCCAGACACAGCGAGAGTGATGCACATGCAGGGATTTCTAGAACAAACGGTGAGACATTTTTTTATTATGTCTTTGTCTTGCTCATAAAAGTAATTGCAGAAATGCTGTATGAGGCTAGTCAGGGAGACATTGGCAATAGGTCTTTCACCCAGACTTCCTTAGGTCAGGACTGTGAAAATGTATGAATGTAATGTTTAAGTTCAAAAAGTTAATTTGGGTGAGGTATACATGTATAAATAGCATATGTAAATAGCAGTATTAAACACCATACATGGCATCGCTCACAAGATGGATTTTTAGATGATTCTTGGTGTCTTTTGGTCATCTGAAATATTGCATATTGTAGTGCCCCTTGGGGTGAGGTAACACTCAAGGACCTTTTCAGAGGGCATAGGCAGTTGAATAATCCGGAGGAGGCAGTATTTCAAACAAAACCATAATTGTATTAAACTAAATACTTCACAAAATATAAAAATAGGGGAATTACAGAAACTAAACACATATAGTCCAAAGTCCTTCCTTGTCTTTGTCCATAATCCCAGTCACAAATCTAGTCCAGTTACTCAAACAATCCAATAGTTGGTACACAAAACGGGGTCCTCAAAACAATTATTTCCCACTCACTCACCCAATGTGACAAAAAAAACTGTCCCTTATACATCCAAATTGACTTCAGCTGCCAGCAGTACCAATTGCTTGACTTGCGTCAGCTGGGGCAATGAGTTGTAGTCCTGATGGCTCTAGTGGCTCACAGGTTAAAGGGCCAGGCAGCCATTTCATACTGCCCCTTGGGATGCCACAATATATAATGTGTATATATATATATATATATATGTCTGCAGGAATTTTTTAATTTCTTTCACTTTACAGCTCAGGTTGGTCATAAAGCCTGAATGCATCATTGATTGGTGGAAGAAGTTTTGGCTCACAGGAAAGTTCAGAATGCTCAGTGTGTGTAAGTGCTTGATCCTCATAAAACATATTCTCATAAAACACATCAAATTGTCTTTGTGTTCTTCAAAAATAAGAATAAATGGTTTGTATGTGAGGAAATTCCAACTGTGTAAGTCGTTCTCGATAAGACTGTCTGCTAATGTAATATATTTACATTACCACATTGGTGGTTCTGTGTGGCTCAGTTGGTAGAGCACAGCGTTGGCAACGCTTAGGTTGTGGGTTCAATTCCCACTGGGACCACATATACTGAAAATGTATGCATTCACTACTGTAAGTCGCTTTGGATAAAAGCGTCTGCTAAATGCCGTATATTATTATATTATTTACTTATATGAACAGGCATTTCATTAAAACATTGTGATGATATGTGGAATTTATAACAGACTTTCCTTTCAACCCTCCCCATTGGAAGTTCATTTTAATAACATAATTTATTGGAACTACAGTATAAAAAATGTGATACAACTCCACCAGTAAATGATAAAAAAATAAGGCAAACTGGACTTCCCAGTGTGTCTTCCCACTCTTCTTCCTCTCTCCACAGAGGCCCCACTCACAATTACACCTGCCACCCCCTGCTGCCTTTGCAAAGGTAATAATGCAGATAAATATAATTTCCCACTTGCATTAAATATGTCAAATTAGAACAGCTGCTGCCTTAAGGGTGTACATTAACCTTGCACCCCAACAGCAAGGCGCCTCCATCAACCACGGCTTTGTCGTTACCATGGTTTTTTGTCATTTTTCCTCCTTCCTTTTGCCGGGAAGCTATATTTAAATTGCAATTAACTACAGGGCTCCTGATGGACCTCACAGCTAGTGGAAGTTTAATGGTATTCGGCTTCACTGGCATGGTTGACCTGGGTTCGAGCTAACGGCAGCGGCAAGCAGGCAATCCGTCATGCGCTGAGTGGTGAGGACTGGAGCTGCCATAGACCCGCCCGTACAGAACAACAGGATGGTTCGTGGAAGAGGTACATTTGCTCTCAGTAGACGTCACTCAATAGTTTTTTAGCCATGCTGTGCAGTCTGCAACGTTAATGAGGTTTCACTGTAAAGGTCATCTTACTTTCTAGATCTTCGCAACACACACAATGTGTGGGGGAAAATATACATTGCTTCACATGAAAAAAACACGGGTAAATCCCAAAGGTAAAATTCCCCAAATTCCGTTTCATGACTCAGACTGGGGCACTGGTAAACAATATACTGTTTCCTATGCCATCTTTGATGCCTGGTTTTGGTGGGGGTTCCAGAAGTAGGGCAGACACTTTGGTCCCATTCAAAACTCTCTGAAAGCACAGAAAAAAACAGGGTAGGTTATAACAATTGTGTCTTCTTGGATACTCCCCAAGCCTCCTTGAGAGACTGCCTTTAATGTGGAGACAATTCAATATCACAATACGTGTATATATATATATATACTGTAGCGAGCATGCGCGGTGGGGTGCAACAAGAAGACGAATGGAATCAGGCAGCAATTTCAATGTGGCTACGTGCTTCGTACACCACAAGGCCCCGTAATCACTTTATTATAAAGTAAGGACAGTATCTGTGCCCCATACACCGCACGACCCCAGATACTGTTCAACGATGAACACCTTTTACAATGAATTACAGCCAACAGCGCTAAACAAGACACAAACGTCGGTCGCGGTGGCATTACCTCTCAGCTCACCGCGACCATCTGTTTTTTAACACACATATTTATAAACAACAACACACACAACATGGTTTACAACACATAACGCTAACTAGCACTGGGGGGAACAACAAAACACAAAACAATGTTCCCCCACAATGCCCTGCACACATATTTGCATATAGCGACCCACCTGGATTGCTACAATACATACAAGGGGTAGACAAAACAATGTAAACATAAAACAGTATGAATATTTATTAATTAAAGATCTGGGCTGCTCTTTGCCTTCAGGACAGCTGCAGCCATTATAGTTTTTAACTGTGTTTAATGGGATTTGTGTCCATTATTCAAGAAATAAAACATGTTCCTTCAGAGTTGAAGGAGGTGGAAATCCACTCTTCACTGTATGTTCCATAATGTCCCATAAAGGTTCAATGATGTTTAGGTCTGGTGATTGGGGAGGCTATGGAAGGTCCTTGAATTCATCCTGGTGTTCATAAAACCACTCTTCAATCCATTTAGCAGTGTGTATGGGGGTGTTAATCATCTAGTAATATGGGAACATCTTGAGGAAACAATATTTGCATTATTGTCAAACAATATGTGCACCTGGTCATCAAAAATAGCTTTGTATTCCTTATAATTGTATTCCTATCATTGTACCATGCAGAGTAATAATTGGACCCAGTGACTCCCACAGATGAGTCATCTGTCATCCTGTTTCTCAACAGTGGTCTACTGAGCAGTGGGATTGTATGGTCAGTGCATGTCATCCTGTGGCACACACCAAAAGAAACCTACAAGCCTGAGTGCTTGCTTCCTATGGTGAAGGGTTCTGGCAGCTCCGTAATGGTGTGTGATGCCTTTTTCTGCAATGGTTTAGGTCCACTCAACCACTTAGAGGGCAAAGTAAATGCAAATAAATACAAAGCCATTCTGAGTGATCACCTTCACCCTATGGTGAAGCATTTCTATCCTGATGGGAGTGGTCTCTTCCAGGATGACAATGGGGGCACAAGTGGTCAAAAAATGGTTTGATGAGCATGAAAAAGCTGTAAACCATATGCCATGACCATTGCAGTCACCAGATCTCAACCCCATTGAACACTTTTGGGAGAATCTGGAGCAGCATTTGAGACAGCGATTTCCACCACCATCAACAAAACACCAAATGATGGAATTGCTCATGGAAGAATGATGTTGCATCCCTCCAATATAATTCCAAACACTTTTTATGCACAATGATGCCGTTTTGGTGGCTTGTGGTGGCCCAATGCCCTATTAAGGACATTTAGCCCAATGTATGTTGTTTTTCCTTTATTTTGCAGTTACATGTAGATCACTAACTATGTTTATTGTTTATTATGTTTATTATTTATTGTTTATTTTATACAGCCTTATTTGTTGAAGGGAGGGTTCTGGGGAACAAACACAAAAATGGGGGAAAACAAATGAACACAAAACAAAATCCCATCTCCAGTGTGTAGACTAACTATTCTTCACTGGTGACCCTCACTATGGGGTTTTACCAGCTAACCAGCTGGTTCCCAAACAAACAAACTTGGCAAATCGACACACTGCTCAAAGTCATTTTCGCAAAGCCGGGTTCAATACAGCCTGATGACCTGTTCCAATTTCAAAAAGTCTGATTGTGGGAATGTACCGTCCATCCAGCAATCTTCCTATTTACAGTATATATATATACAGTACCAGTCAAAAGTTTGAGTACACCTGCTGGAAACTAGGTTTATCTCATAATTGACAATGTTTTACACCATATACGTTTCTTTAAATACTTGAAAATTACAAAAGAACACATGCAACGATAAACAAAAGGAACATCAAAGCAATGTTCAATAAAATGTAATCAAAAATTGAATCTTGGATTCCTCAAAATAGCCACCCTTTGCTGTGATAACAGCCTCACAAACACAGGCCATTCGGTTAATACGTTTCAGCAGGAAATCACCCGATATGTCTTCCCAGCTCTCCTGCAGCAATCCCCAGAGGCACTTGTGGGTTGCTTTGCTTTGACTGTTCTGTCCAATTCATCCCATACAAGTTCTATGGGATTGAAGTCTGGACACTGGGCAGGCCAGGTCCTTAGTTTGAGTTGTCCTTCACGTTCCTCCCCTTCACCAGATAGTTCTTGCACAACTTCAAGGTGTGTTTCTGGGTCGTTGTCTTGCTCAAGAATGAAGGAGTGCCCGCTTAGCCGTAGTCCAGATGGAAGGTGTACTCAAACTTTTGACTGGTACTGTATATATATATATATATATATATACAGTGCCCTAGAAAGAGAAAAAGATAGATTTGAGCTAAACAAATGGGAGATTCCCTCACAAACTATGTAACAATACACAGGAATAGGGAGGATTCCCCCTTCTGATAATTGGACCAGGTCCACCCTCTACGCTTTTCCTACCCATATACAGTGCCCCTTTTGAGTCTGCACCCCATCTAAAAAATGTAACATTTTGTTGCCCTACAGTCTGAAATTAAAACATACTAAATCAGAATTTTTCCACCTTTTTTTCCACATTTTACCTTACAACATCCATGAGATTTATTTTTTCTCAATTTCTGAACATTGTGGAATGACTTGAAGGTGTGGACGTATAAATCCAAGTCATTCTAGTTTTTTGTTTTTAATGAATGTTCAGAAATATAGAAAATAAAAATTATCCTGGAAGTTGTAGGGTAAAATGGCAAGAAAAGGTGAATTTTTTTAGATGAGGTGTAGACTTTATCTTGTCAAAAGTATGGCGTTCTTATTGTAGAAGCATAGTTTGCTACATATTTTATATACAGTATGTATGTGGCATGAATCATGTATAGTGTATGGATTGCTTAACTGAATCTTGGCCGAAGACCGGTACCTTGCCGAGCAGAGGGCCGCAATTAATACAAATTGGACCGAGAGGACCATTCTGTATGTCATGTGACGTGTAGGGTCTGACCTGGGAGCTTGGTGAGAAAATAACCAACGCACAGAGAGGTAATCCAAAACTAACCTTAATGAATCAATCTGACATGTCAGGGCCCAGTGGGACTCCAATCTGTAGGAAAGTGCACAGGGTGTGTTTCAGGACCAGTACTATTGTCTAACCAACTGTATTCCAGCTTATGTTTGAGATCTGTCTGTCATAGGAAAAAAAATAGATTTAATAAAAAAGCCCCTGTTCTTATATCTGGTACTCCATTATTACTTACATGTTTAGCAGAACCCCTTACGTAGGGCAACTTGCAAAACCACATTAATGGAATTTTAATTTGGTCCACATCATATTTCAACCTGCAACCTTCAGTTGACAAGGTCATCACCTTATCTCCATAGGTGTAGGTTACTGAGGCAACAGAGGCACTGTTACATACATTAATTTGCTTAAGTATAAAACAGTGGTATTACTTTGAACCCTTTCATCACCTTTGATCTACTTAACAGCACAGACTGGAAATGGAACCTCTTTGCAGGAATAAATGTAAGATTTGGATGAAACAAAGCTATGTGAATTTCCCAATATAATGGCATCTTCCAAAATAATGAAAACTGTAATGTGGCTAACACATGAACTGTACACATAGTGCTCAGCAAGATGAATGGCAAAAGAGGTAGTTCCACTTGCACTGATGCAAACCAAAAAGAGCTGAAGATGGCAGCGGCTTTCGTCTCAGCCGGAGAGCGTCAGCCATGCGACTTCAGACACCTGCCCTAGCAAACCCGGGTTCGCTGACATTCGTCTCCCCAATTAAACATTCATCAATAATTGATCAACATCTCTACGTCGGAGCACTGAGGAGGAAAAAGCTTATTGACAGGAGGCTCACTGGAGTGAGTGCCCACAACCTCCTCCTCCCATGGGGCTGGGGAAGGTGGGGAAGGGGGGGGAAGAGAGGATGAGACAAGTTTGCAGTTCAGGCCCTTAAAATATTCATGATGTTGAAACTTAGACAGGAGAGGGTAACGCAGAACAGAGGGTGGTGGAGCACAAGTGTATCATTAGGCTGGTGGAGGCAGAAAATACTCTAAAAAGCAGAACAACAACTAACAGCAGAGGCCTTGTAAAATTCATGAAGTGGACAAACTAAGCTTTTGCCACCTCACCGTTCTGCAATACCTGCCGGATCTGCGAAAACTATTATAGCGGAGATTGGAACAATTTAACTGAAGCGGGGAAGTGCCATACAGGTACAATTGTTTCAATTTTTGAGTACACTTCAGCTCAAAGGTCAGCTAGGATTGTTCAATTTAAAATGAGTACTCGTAATTGCAGATGTCATATAATAATACCATAATTCATTGTTATTTGCACAATGAACATTAATTTAAACCTTTCTGGAAAAAGTCATTATGTGCAGGCAAATGAACCCTTGTAAAAATGATAAGCAGGAAGTAGCAAGTATGTACAAATAAATGACCTTTAAACCATTAATGTATAAAAGCTTGGTACATCCAACCAAATCTTTTCTCCGAGTTGCCATTTTCATAGAACACCTTTTCATTACTGCTGAATGATGCCAGAGTGCTGTCCCACCTTAACTCCAAGCTTCGTCACACTTAAGCAGCATACATATACTCTGCTTTGAGTTGAAGGGTTTTACTTCACAGCAGAGAAAACTATTCTGTCAGTCTACTCCTTGGGATTGGGGGAGGTATTTTTTGTGTAATGATATTGCATTCTCTGTGCCTGTGTTTTATTTAGGTCATGCCAAAAAAGAATCACACTCCAATCAAAAGAACATGAAGCCTTCACCTGCAGCCTTACAGAAATGCTCTGAGCATTACAATCACATTGAAGAGATTTTCAAGTTGGGGCGGGCTATTCTCCCAGTTAATACAGAATCGTGCTGCTTGATCGACTAGAATCCTGAAAGTTTTAGTGAGCATGTTGCTTTATGTAGACAGCTTCGCTCACCAAATGTCAAAAACACTCCCTTTGACAGAACCCCCACTGAGAAGTCTCCTTGTCCTCCCCTTGAAAAAAAATACTGCCATGAGCCTGACAAGACCTGCAGGATCTGCCACCCCACCTCACACCATTCCCCTCTTTCTCTTTCTCGCTCTCTCCACCTCTCCCCATTTCAGAGGCACTAGGTCCCCTTGGATCAGCTGTCTCAGAGAAGTCAGATGAAGGTATATTATGGATAAAAAAAATCTTCCAGCTCTGGTTACACAACCGTGCACATCGAGTGACTCCTTTGAGAGAGTTATTAGATACTTCTTCAGACTCAGACTTCAGACTGGTGTTCAAAGCCATCAGCCCAAGAATGGGAATGTGTAACTCCATGCTTTAAAACAGCACCGATTGGATGTCATCCATTGCTCCAGTTTTCTTCTGCAGCGTAAAGTTTGCATAGGTGCAGGACTTTTTGCATGTCAGCATTAAAAGCTGCAGGTTTCCTAGGGTGAGCCTTCAAGTGTAATGGCCTGATTGGTCAGCCTGATTGGTCAGCTCCAATAAACGTGATTGGAAATGTGAAAGCCAGATTGGTCAGCTCCAATAAACAATAAATCTCCCATGTAAAATGCCCTCCTTTCGTGACTGTAGCCAAATATTATATGCTGTGGCTGATAGATCTATGTTTGTGCCAAACTCCAGTCATTGAGTCAGCACCTCCTTAATCCCCCTGCAAAGTAACAGCTCTGTCATGACTTTCATGACATGTTTGCTATTTACTATTTAGAGTTTACTATTTAATTCCTGCAATTTAGTTAAATCTCACCTGTGCCTTCAGTGAGTGTGTTTGTTCATCAGAATGAATTGAATTCTATTACAATCTGGGCATGGCACACAAAAAAATAATTAAGATTTAACTGTTACAACATAAGATAATTCATAAATTCTTTAGTTAAAATTTTAGGCTAGCTAAAACTATCATTGCTGTTATCATTGCATGGCTAGGTAGCCATCTGTTATTCAATTTGCAAGTCAAAATCAATAGCCAGCTAAAGCAGACATGCATTTGTGTGATTAGCTATATTCACTATATTCGAGCTAGTTAGCTACCGGTTAGGTTATTAATAGCTAGCAAACATGAAGTCTCAACTGCAACTTGAGTTCTCAAGATCTCATGTGTGGTCATTCATGTGTTGAAATTCCAGATCCTAATGTGGTCATTTCATTTTAATTCTGAAACAAAATAGCTTCTATAGTGGCTGTTGACACCATTTACATTGACATTTTAGGCATTTAGCAGACGCTCTTATCCAGAGCGACTTACACAGTTTTACATTTCTTAACATACAATCCATTTATACAGCTCAATATTTTACTGAAGCAATTCAGGTTAAGTACCTTGCTCAAGGGTACAATGGGAATCCACCTGGGAATTGAACCACCAACCTCTGAGTTACAAGTCCAGTTCCCTAACCATTATGCTACACTGCCTGGGGCATTCCAAACCTGGGAGAAACATTCAATTTGACGTAATTCAATTTGCATTACATTATACTCGTTTAGCAGAAACTGTAATCCAGAGTGAAGAAATGCAATAAAACAAAACATGTGAATACTTATTTTCTGCATAGTTCATGCAGACTTTCTGAATCCATTAGATCATTGCCACATTAAGCATCATGTCAGGAAATGAGTTCCCCTCTCCCTCCCGCCTAGGTTGTACCCCAGGTAATAAGCATTACAAACACACCATGTGTGCGAGTATGCACTCCTAAATTGATGGAGGACATTTCAACAACACAAATAGAAAAACCAAGTGTACAAATATGATTTGGCATTCCAAATTATGGAGAAAAGGAAACAAAATAAGGAATATATATTGGATTTGAAAAGAATGCACAAAGAATCCCTTCAATGTTACGCATATCTCATCTAAAAAAAAAAAGGTTACAACTAACGGCGAGAAAAGCACCACACCATAGTTAATTTGAGAAATGAATAATCACCACGTTGTTCAAACTCAACGACCACTGAACTGAATTTACACAAAACTGTACGTTGTGAGCTTCAAAGCTGATATTTATCAGGTAGGGCTGCCATTCAAAAACTGCTTGTAACCAAGACCAATGCACAACTATGCACACCACTGTAAAGTTAGCGTATATGAAAATATTAGTGTCAAATAATCAAATTCCATATAACATTAATCCTTGTAGGGAGGCACGGTGGTGCAGTGGATAGCACTGTCGCCTCACAGCAAGAAGGTCTCGGGTTATCCAGGCGGGGGCCTTTCTGTGTGGAGTTTGCAAACTCCGGTTTCCTAAGTCCAAAGACAACGTTAGGCTAATTGGAGAGTCTAAATTGCCCGTAGGTATGAGTGTGTGAGTGAAACATTCCAATTCCTGCCTCTCATGCTGGGATAGGCTCCACGACCCTGACCAGGAATTTACAATGGATGGATGGATGGATGCGTTTTACTGAATTATTAATTTATTACTCACCTAGCTAACATCGTCCGTGCTAGCTAGCAAACATTAAGAATAATACTAATAATGTCCAACGCAGAGGAGATTTCAATAAATGGAGGGAGTACAATAGTAAACTAAAGGAACAAAATAATTAATTGTAGGGCACAAGATAAAAACAGAGAGTTTGGAGAAGTTTATTACTCTACCATGACCTCCAAGGGGCTCCACAGATTAACATAATGTATGCAAGCAAACTGTTAGCTGAAAAATATCATTCATTTATTGTTTCCCTTTTTTTGCCAATATGCGCGCAGACAATGATCCATGCATTGCAAGCCATCATCACCACCAAACCTCTTGCTTTATATCCCACCAAATCCAAGCAAAAGCATTTCCCCAAAGACCCTCTTCAAACGTGACACAGGCACGCTCTTAAATTAAGACACAGCAGCCAGAACAAAGACCCCAGCACCCGTCCCTTGATTCGGCGTGTCTGTTTCAATCAAGTGTGATCACGAGTCAAGATGGAAGGAAGAGCAAATAAATAAAAAAGGGTGTCTCCCAGTGGCAGTTTGTGGATGCGTGGGAGAGGAATATTATCTCTCCACCACCTGTGACTCTTCTTCAGTACGCCAGTTGCACCAGAGGTTCTTTCAAATTCTTAGTGTGTTCCTCAAAGTAAGCATTGTAGAAGCACAGGTTTGGATCAGAAAGAAAGTGGCAGGTGTCAGTTGCTGAGTTTCCTCTTTATACTCTGGCACTAGCTGCCCTGCATTACCTCTGCTCACCGAACCAGGGCCTGCCGAGGGCATGAATGACTGATAAATATTCAACATAGTCTAACAGATCTACAAGAGCATCTTTCTATACTGATTACATTTATCTAGCTCCATTAATTTCCAGATTCAGTCTTTGTGATCACGCTGGCATATTTAGACATGCTTTACTCTAATACTGTGCATTTTTGTTTGTAGAACTGTAGTTCTTCTGTTTCCTCCAGTGGCTCCCAATAATTAAAGGACCAGGCAGAACAATGTATTTTACCAAAGTTTTGATAGAGAGAAATTTAAGCTGATTACATATTTTAGCAGTCGGGGGTGTTCAATCATTTTTTGTCCGTTTAACCTGAATTCCAGAAGCACTACTTTCTAATATGTAACACAACTATTACACAAAAATAATAATAACAAAAAATAATTTTTCACTTTCATTCCACCACCACTCACAATTCCAGGTTTCCTCGTAACACATTGTTACAAAGAATCTACTAAATGTGACTCCCAACACATATTCTGTAGAAACAGATGAGACAGGTGACACACATGTATTGAGCGGCAACAGAATGAATGGCAGGATGTGTCAGAGTCTTCCTAACCAGTGCATCTAAAGGCTAATATGTGCAGCAGGTAGCTGAAACCTGTAAATGAATAGATGCATGTGCTTAGATCTTAGATACTTGTAATCATTTAAATTGGCCTGGGTAGGAATGCTGATCTAGGATCAGGTTTCCCCTGCCCATATATTAACCTTTTCCATTATGGTCTAAAAGGCAAAGCTAATCTTAGACCAGCACCCTTTGATCCATTATGAATACAAGCCCAGATTGTATGCTGCATATAAGTATGGTTTGATATTCTCTTTGTAGACAGAGTAGCATTAAAAAAGAGGAGGAACGATTGGAGTTCTATACTGGAGATTGATTGACACACAAAGAGTCAAAACCCATACATGCTAACCACCAACCTGCTTTCCACAGCAGGCCATGGTCCGATAGTGAGGGGCTTAATGTCCAATGGAAGAGCATTGAATGTTATGGAGGGGGATCGATCTGCCCTCCGTGGACGCTGTCCACAGGGGAGATAAGGAAGCAGGAACACGCCAGAGGTATCGACAGCTTCAACAACCCACAGTCACACCTACTTACACGTCGATGCACCCACAACTGTCATGGGGGCCTTCTGAGCGATAAGCCATTGAGGACCCCTGATTCAATCACCTATTAAAAGACAAAGCCGTCCCTCTCAGTGCCTGAAGGAAGAATCATCAGACAAGATGAGACACCACTGACGTATTGCTCTGCATTTCCTGATTAACAAAGGGTGGTGTTACAATGGAAAGCATCATTGCAAAGGCAGAAAATTGAAGCCAGCAAAAAAACATGTTCAAAAAAGATTCCCAAAGTGTGTGCTTCTTTATTTTATTGGTGGATTTCAATTATGTTGTTTGTCTGCCCTTTGGTGTGGGCAGTTAGGCTTTTACAGTTCCCGATTGAATCTCTTTATAAAACATCAGGCTCATTAACACCCTCATTTAATTGCCTCAAGTTTAAAAACCTCAAATGTCAGGCTGGCGAGGTGATGGTTGTCAGTAAGGAACACTACTTTATCACTCTGGTACACAACACTCACAAGTCCACTTGCTTTCATGCCGTCAGTGTTACTTCACACATGCATCCACATGCACCTACATTGGCGTCACTCAATCCAAGCCGGCTCACTCACTCCCCAATAGAAGTGTGACCCATACCAGCCCCTGCTGTTCGAACACTGCACCCCCACCCCCCTCAGGTGCTTCCCAACTGATCCTTTATATCAAATTTGTGCAGAATTCCCACAGAGACACAGCACCCCTGGAGCCTTGCTCAAGGGCACTTCGGAGAAGACATCATATCTTCACACTCATTATTATAGAAACATTGGGGAATCTTCCCCAATGTTTCACATCAGTGTTCAGTTTTTTTCAAGGTATATTTTACATAGATACCGAGCAGAGCATGCTATCCTCCCTGACGCCTAGATGTCCAGGGCTTTAGAGACTTGCGGCCTGATCAAAGCAAAGAAAACAGGAAAAAACAGAAAAGTGGAAAACAGGAACAAAGAAGAATGTATATACAGTATGTCTCTGACTTTCTTCACCACTTCACTGGCTGACCAAAAAAGCTATTATAATTAAGAAATGTCAATCTCAGATACATCTTTTTTTTAATTGCACACCTATACTTCTTGGGGAAAATATATATTTTTAAAAACCTGTGGGAGGAAAGACTAAGAATATATGGCCCGTATGGATGCTAGCACATACATACCTTTTGAGCATGTGCAAAGCGTGCTTGTTGGGGTGATTTAGTTTTTATTTATTGGTGATGTATTAATGTTGGTAAGTCAATTACTTGCAGCCCTCTAGGACTCTTGGATCATTCAAAACCTGAATGTGGGACCTGGCAGGTCATAATAATAATAATAATAATAATAATCTCATCTCATCTCATCTTCAGCCGCTTATTCCTGGTCAGGGTCGTGGGGGCTGGAGCCTATCCCAGCATGCATTGGGGCGAGAGGCAGGTAATACACCCTGGACAGGTCGCCAATCCATCGCAGGGCATAATAATAATAATAATGATAATAACTATACTATTGTTATTATTGCCATGGGGAATATGGAGAAGATTCATTTTGTGAAAAGAAAATCCATCGCCTATTATCACAACACCATGAGCAGAAACTAAAGTTAAAGAGCCTTACCATTGCTCAGCTGCTGAGGCACAGGCCTTGACATGCACAGATCTGAGCAAGCAGCAGGGTTCCAGTACAGTCTGTCCAGACATCTGTCTTCCTCGCTCCTTCGCTGATTTTTTCTTCTTCATTGGTTACCTGGCTCTGCAGCTTTTCTCTCTTTTCCTTTCATTATTTATCTTCCTTCAAAACTTTCTCTCTCCCTCTCTAGAACCTGCTCACTTGCTCCTAACCGTCCGTCTTGCTTTCCCAGACTTTTCTTTGGAAAACTATACAGACAAATAGAAAAGTAATAGCTGTACAATGTCATGATTTATCATTGGATAGCCATTTGGAGCTTCTTTGGAGTGAAGTCATTTACGTTTTAACATTTTTGAACAGTTTTTTTATTTCCCATTTGGAATGGTCAACTGTAATTGTAGGCCTATTGTATCTTCCTGTCACCGCAATGTCCTCCGAAACACATATCCACCTGCTGAGCTGTGCAGTTACTGAGATGGAGGACTGTAACTGAAATAGTTGTTGCAGGCAAACCACAGGTGTCCAATTTACCAGAGGAGTTGCTATAGCTCAATGACACCGGGAATGTCCTGCCAGCTAAGTCCCTCCCTCCCTGGCGAATCCATGGCCAATTACAGGCCAATCTGTGGAACTCCCATGAGTAGACAGTGGCATGGCCCGACCCATGGGGTGATGCAATGCATAATTACTAAAAGCTGCTTTTAGCTATTATGCCCCAAAACTGTGGAACACCCTACCCAGACACATCAGAGATATAAGCTCTGTGAACATTTTTTTAAACTGCTCAAAACCTACCTGTTCGAACAGGCTTTTAAATTAAATACTGGTTAAATTAATAGTGCGTGTTATTCCACGGTCTTTGTATTTTATGCAGTCATGTATTTTATGTATTTCTTTTACAATTTTTACTTATTTATTTATTTATATTTATTTTTATGTCTACCTTGAATGCCTCTACCTATGCATTTTTATCATCTTATTTTATCTCTGCTTTTTAATTCTATTTACAATTGTGAAGCACTTTGAGCTGCATATCATGTATGAAAGGTGCTATACAAATAAGTTTATTTTATTATTATTATTATTATTATTAAGAACAAGTTTGTCAGATACACCATCCATCAGCCCCCAAACACTAACTAACATGTATGTGCTATTTTTGTTATAATGTAATTATTTTTCATTAATGTTCAGAAAATTTGAGACATTTCTTTTTCACTTGGAAGTTGTAGGATGAAATGTGTCAATTAAGGTGGAAAAGGTCTGATTTCATGTTTCATGTTTTAATTTCAGGGTGTAAGGCAAAATAAAATTGACATTTTTGAGACGGGGCACGCTCCAGCACAAATCAAGCAATGATCAATCAACCTATCAATCAATCAATCACATTACATTTCACATTCACAGAATCCATTACAGAATTGTAATGAACATGGAACATAAAGCCTTTATGAAAATATTAAGAATGATGATAACGGATGATATACCACAAATACAAATACCACATGATGGTAATACCTAAAAAGAGACTACAAACTAAAAATGTATAAATATATATTATAAAAATATATTGAGCATGTGGACCCTTTTTCCCCTAATTTCCCCCACCTCATGCTAGCTTCAGTACATGCATTTATTTTTTTTAAAGCCCTCTTGGCACTCTTAACAAATGAAGCCATGGAAACATGCTCGGAGAATGAGGTTCATCAGATGCTTTGGGTCTCCTGGTGTTTTCATCTTTTGTCAATGGATCAGAACTTTTTTTTTTTACATTAGTTTATGATTTTGTTCCCATTTTTGTGTCCCAATTTGGTGCCCAATTGTACCCTCTATTATGGTCGCCACTGTATCTCTGGACCGGCAGTGACAAAGGCAAACTGACCCACCTCCTTCGAGATGGAACCCAGCAAGCCGTTGACCGTAACTCAGACACACACAGAGCCATGTGCACGGAACCCGTGCTGGATTCCCTCCACCTGAGATTGGCTGTCCGCCCCCAAATGGGACTCCCATCTCGAGCCATGGTGGTGTAGTCTGGTCTCAAACCCCAGTGTGCAATCTGTACGTAGAACTGCACTTGGCACAACCTACTGCTGCATAATCTCAGTGTGTTTAAAAATGAGTTATAACCATCATTAAATGTGCATGCAAACCTCACACAAGACTTATATTTCGCACGGTGAGGAGATATGCTTCTTAAAAGTCTCGCAGCCATGTCCCAAAACTTTCTATTTCATTACCAGTATTTCAAGGACCCCGATCTTGTAAAACAGTTCCCAGAAAATGTGTTTAGTCGTATTGCACGGTATGTTTAATGCAGTACCTTAATTGCTTTTGTACAGCCCTGGGTGGTTTAGAGAAGTATAATTTTCAGTCACGCAGGTGGAGCTCAAGTAAGGACATTGTGTGCGCTCCTCTGATTGAGTCCCTGGCTCATTGAGATGCCAACAATTAGGATTCACCATCCTCTCATTGTGAAATTGTGGCAGAGGGACATTATACAGGGATAATTTAGGCACTGGAGACCAAATATCCACGTGAGGGAAATGTAGATGATCGGAGGACTAAAGGAACTCCTTCAATGGTAACTTATTTTAATGAGCACTCCTATTAATCAAATGCATTCCTGCAGTAGCGGCTGTGCAGAGCTACCGAGTGTGTCGGGTCTCTGAGCCCAAACTGAGGATTGTTATTCTGGATGCAACAGAGACCGGCGCTGGCTCTTGCGGTCTTCTGTTGGAAGCGCAGGTAACTAATTAAGTGTTCGCTGTGCTTGGCCACTTCAGCGCGACACAGAAGCGACATCACCATGTGGCCAGTGCTGCTTCTGCAGCTGAGAGTGGGGTGGTAAACAGTGCTTCCTGGAGGGCCATCTGTAGGCCCATGTGTGTCTGTGTGTGTGTGTCTGTGGCATGACAGTATGTGTCTTTGAAAATTTTTGTCTGCCTGTATTACCATTGCCTAAAATGTCAGTCCAGTTTTGGTGAGCAGATCTGTTGGATCCAAGTCCCCTGAGACTATGATGTAAATGCAATGGTGCAACATTCTGGTTCGGTTTTTGACTTTTGTGATGTTCTGTGGCACAGGTTCTACCCATCTGCAGCTTGATGTTCTGATTTTGAGTTTAGGTAACTATTGGTAACAGCACTTATTAGTATATTCGTAATCTTGTAAGGGATTATTAGCACTTCGAAGGGTGATAGGCTTGTATTTGCTTTTCCATGCCTTATGCGCTTATGAAATTCAATAATTAATTATATGTTAATGAAAACACATTAAGAGATGTTATTTCCTAAAATATAATGAATTTGTGTTTCTTAAATATGTGGATACGATTTTTAGAATTACTTTTTAGAATTACTATGGTTTACTATGACTAAGAAAAAGTTTTATCACGCATTCAAAGCAAAAGTGCATTTTCAGTTATAGTAGGGCTTGCTAGTTCATTATTAGTTGTACAGATGGCCGCTGCCATGTAGATCATTTCCCACAGTTCACTTTTGGACAGTGTTCTGAGATCTTTATTAAGTGCCCACTGTACCACATCATCAAGGACATCAACCCATTGCTCATCAAATCAGCTTTCCAACAACGTAAATGCTGAGGTTTATATTTTTTTTACAGTATGCCACATTAAATTCAGTGATTTGGTCAACAGTCCTGAGAACAGCCCCCTCCATGTCTTGTTTTGCCAAGTCATCAGGACTGTTTTTATGAGTGTGGGGGCTGTAAGGCATTTGGGGAAATACCACTATTTACTCATCGTAAACACAGTTTGCATTACTTTGGGATATTTTGGGCCATGGTTCTGTGAACCACCCTGCAGTTTCCTTTTTCATGAGTGTTCTGTCATGAAAAAGGCAATTATATATTTCTGAAGAGCAAATATGCTATATTTTTATGATAGTCTGTACATACAGTATGACATCAAATTAATAATTAATATTTCAAGATGGTTATTTCAAGATATTAACAACCACTGTTGGTTGCACAACATATTAATATCATTAGTATCAATGGGAATTATTTGTTAAACCAGCAAAACATCCAGCAGCCACCATATACTGAATTACTCACACAAGTAGACAAACTTAAACTTGTCATTTCTCTACAAGCAGCAAGGTGTGTTGATGGGATTGAATGCCACATTTCCCTCCACTTGTATTTCAATCTTGGTCCATTAAACCCTGTTGCAGCATTCAAGGGCACCTGGTTTTCCACACAAATGCATACAGTAGCCACACCTGAATATAATATTGGTAATCAAAATGTTAAATATGGAATGTTAAATAATAAGACACCTGCAGTCAGACTGTGATATCAAAATGTGCAAACGCTGAAGTGAAGTCGCTATAATGTTTCATCACCTCAGTCAGTAAACATAGATTTGTTTACACTTTACACATTTTGCAATGTGGTTGCAAGAACCCAAGGGCAATATTGCCAAGAGCATTCAGTCCGTATGTTTCAGGCCCCCATGTTTCAACTACAAACTGAGCAACAGTTCCTCCATGGAACCTGGGGGGGGTGGAGAATGCTTTGGCAGCACTCCGACCTGCAGATGGTAATGTGCCGTCTGTACTGAGCATGTGCAGACAAGAAAAACCTGCTGGGAGACCAGCAGTGTTCTGTGTCGCTGAGATGCAAGCCCCCCCTGTCCCCCGTCCCCCCATTATCCCCCTGCCACCCCACACACAAACACAACACACACACACACACACCACACCCCCTCCTGTCAGATTGCTGATGGGGATTTGGGTTCTTAGTCTGATCTCTCTCACAATGGAGGTAGGGGTAATCAGCTTATCTCTGATTCAGGATGAATTATGGCTCGCGACGTTCAAGCTGCTCGCAATAAAGGGCCACTGCCCCCTCTCTGTCGGAATTCCATTGGATTCACATAATATGTCCTTTCTTGAGCAAAGGTTTTATTTTTTTCTCTTTCGTATCCAAGGAGGGTAACCATAGTAAATATTCTGTTCAATGATTTTTGTGGCTGTTGCCATGACTCACACTTTCATTTGCTGCTCTGAGTTCACCACTTTTCTCACCCTCACTATCTTCCTGTCTGTTCTGCTCTCTTACTGCAATAGCTACTGTACTTACCCACAATGCAATTCGTGGTTGGATATTTCCATATATATATGCCCTGCTGAACCCCAGCATATGAAATCTATGACAATGAGGGAGCTCATAGAGTTAAATATTTGTTTGAAAATATTGCTGAAGACTTCAAACTACCTTTAGATATAAAATAAATGCTCCATAGGAATTGCTCTCAGGGAGTGAAAATAACAATTAGAGCTCGACTGGTACCTGCTGTTTTTCCGGGGGGGAATCAAAATGGAAGAAGTAATGGTGCCTTAAGGTAAACTTGTTCTGTTTAAGAAGAGTAAATCAAGGTACCAACGTTAGTGACTATAGGGCAAATGGGTCAAGCGTTCTGCGTTCTTTCAAAGTTCGCAAATACAATGCTTTGCAGTAGTGCCACCTTATGGCCGATCAGCAACATATTCTGGGAGTGGTGTACTGCCACGGGCCTCCAGAAGTCTACTGACTTGCATGAGGTTTTGTTGATCTTTCTGAAAAGTTAGGAAAATTTGAGGCAAATTTGCCTAAATTCAAAATGGCGGACAGTTCAGGATGGTGGACATCTGTGAAACTATAAATAATTGAACCTCTTGGGAGGATAAACCAACAAGTTTTGGACCTTTTGGTTTTTAGTGGCTTTATAGCACCACCATGTGTTTGATTGCACTGTTACTGCTGGGCTGGGCTCCCGCCATGGGCCTAGAAAGTTTCGATATTGTTTGATTGACTGTTTAGGATTTATAGCCATTTATGTAAAACCAGCAAATGCACCAGTGGTGCTTGGCCCCCAAACAAGACACAGTTCATTGTAGAAACCAATCACTGTTGCAACTATTATGTGAGAAAACAATTAAAATATCCCATAATCTGTATTACAAACAACGTTATAGAATGAACCACGATTATGTTTAAAAGTGAAGTGCTTTGATTGGGTCATATGGCTCAATTATTTAATGAAGCCTTGCTCTCCCGTCACTATTTAAAGGCTTTAGCCGTCGCAATGTCCAATCATACCCCAAGTCTGTGTCAATTTCATCATCCTCATCTTAACTGTTTACAACAAACAAGAGTTTTTGTTTAAGAAAAAGGTTGAACTAGAGGGCTGGTCCCTCAGCCCAGAGGAGCTGACTGTGCTCTATGCTATTCTCCGAAATTCTGTATTGTGGAGGCTTTTCAAAGAGGCTTTTAACCTCCATATTAAATCAGCTTCATATTGTACACAAATTTCAGCTTTCAGCGACAGTCAATACACACAGTCAATCCCAAAGCCATTACCCTGTGCCTGTTTGTCAATGAAGACCTGAGCATTCAGGCAATGAAAACAAACCAAGGATGGTTTGATCAACTACAGCACAAATCAGGGACTTTTTCTTCATAGAATGAGAGGATTTCCACTCCAAGTTCATTCCGAGGTTTGACCCTATCTCCACATGTTGGATCTCACTTTGACCCCATCTCTGCCAGGTGGATCTCAGTCATTCCATACCTTTGTCTCTGAATCCTGCCGAAGAGCGGCGGATCTCTGACCCAATATCAGGGTGTTTGAGAAAGATGAGGGGGGTTGTCAGCACATGGAGTCAGCTGAGGGAGTGAATCCACAGGGGCCTTGTGGGATGGATCTAATGCAATAAGTCACTCCTTCTTCTCAAGAGCCACAGTGGGGGTGACGAGCAGGTCTTGTCACTTCCAATATGCACACTTACTGGAAACTGGAGAGCCTTCACAAAGACAGGCTGTTATGCAACAGGATTCCAAGGATTCTTTTAGGAGAAAGCAGAGATAAACCCAGTGAGATTTTCTTGGTGGAAATAACAGGCATTTGTGAGTTCATTCGGTGTATCAGGACAAATGCTTTCCCTATATAATCAAGCATTTAGCAAAACAAAATATGAATCCAGTATTCATATATATATATACTTGGGATTTCATGCCAGTGATCAACAATAAATAATCTATAGGCTAATGCCAAATTGAAACAAAAAATTTGATTTTTCTTAATAACAAGGTTCCTTGTTGTAAGGTCTCATATTGAAAATAAACCTACACCCTTTTATCAACCCAGTTCCTCAAACTGCTCTACTGCACTGCCACCCCAGCACATTTTATCTGTCAGAGAACTACTAGTGTCCCATAAAAGCCTCATCCAAACTACACCTTTGGCAGGGGGTGGGGTGGGGTGAAATACTCTGTAGATGTGTGCGTGTGTTAGAAAGATCAGGAAGTAGAGGAGGAGAGAAAGACATGGAGGGAAGGAAGGAAATGGAAACAGAGAGGGAATGACAGGGAGAGAAAGAAGGATGGGTAGAGGAGGGAGGAAAGAAAGAAGAAATAGAGAGAGAGAATGATCCGATGCAGATATGTGTGGGCTGGTGTTAACAGACCTTTTAGCACCACTGCCACAGGGCGTTTTGCCTGAGGGGGCAGCGGGGTGATTGGAAGGGTGGATACTACATTCCCAGCAGAACACAATGCTGGAGAGAGCCGAAAAGGAAAAACAAAAAAATAATCTTAGTGTGTTACCTGCTAACAGGTGCAGGCGGAGAACATCAAGCGTTCCTGCCTCAGCAGCTCATTTAGTATTTTGCAGGAACGTTTTCTCAATCCGCGCCCAGGTGGCTCCTGTTTGTGGCAGAACTGCAGGGCTCTCCTGCAGTCAGCCTGTGTTTCGTATCTGACGAGCGATGTCTGCTGCCTCCGCTTGCAGTGTGCAGCGCCTGCACATTTCCCTCGTACGCCCACAGAGCGCAGTTTCCCTCACAGGAGCAGTTAAAGTAATTCCCAAATAGCTTCCTCCAGGGAAGACAAACAGTAGGATTAGAACCTTCTAGTATTACCATGTAAGGACAGATGGGACCCAAATGCTGCAACCGTTTTAAACAGTAAGTTCCTTCATCTGTGACATGTACACACAAAAAAACATCGGCTTGGGATTCTAGCGGTCCCACAGTTATCCACATAATATTAATGGCGACAGATGAGCGACTGAATGCAAAGCCAACGAAAGGCAGGCCTGGAATTGAGCTTGTGACCGACAATTCTCAGTGAGGTGGACTCCCTAACCGTGATATTTTTTTTAAAACACAAGCAGCAGGAGGGATCTATCGGTCCTGTCAATCAGGAGCTGTTTTTGATTGATAGAAGAGGTGGCAGTGACATGGATAACACGTGCACCCCAATCTCTGCCTCCAAGTTAATTGAATGTCATCAGCAAGCAAATCACCATCCCTCTGTTGTCCCACAATTCTGTGCAGATGAGGATGAGGTCCTACTTTGCATATGCCGACAAGCCACAGTTGAGAAGTAATCACTCACTGTGTGCCAGAAGCGGGAAAATAAAACTACCGAGCAACACATTCTTTTTATATAGATCCAATCTCTCTGTTGGCAATGAAGGAAAGGACATTTTGAAAATAAACAAATAAATAAATAAAACGCTAGCTTAAAAATGTATCCAAAGCCATTCAAGCAATGTAATTAGTTGGCTTTTCTTCCCCTTCAGAATCAGAATGTGAAATTACAGTATGCAACAACAAAAAAATCAAGTTAATTTCGAAATCGTTTTCGCATTCATCATTGGAGGAGATGCCGGCCAAGCGTACTCTTTGTACTCTGGTTTCCAGATGAAACAAGATTCTGCATAGTTTGAGGACATCATTCACCGAGATGCGCAGACAAAGAGCATATTTATTTATAAAGTCTGAAAAATAACTAGCAGACAGCTGAGCGTCTCTCTTTTGGACTTTGAAAATAATTGTAAGACAAGCAGGAACAACAGTATTTATGGTAAAGCATTTGGCAACAGTTAGAAACAATAATTAGTTTTTTTCGTTTTTTTTCCCAGGGTACGCTTCTAAGCCTTAATGCTGTTGCTGAACACAACAGCACATTAAGTAACTGCAGACGACAGATATATGGTCAACAGGAACTCAAACTCAATTTTTTTTATTTATGTTTGCAAACAATCAACGAAGAGTGATAAAAGCTGATGGCTTAGTGGGTGCTCTTAAGTCGGCTTCGGGCTTAGCATTCACGATGGCGAGTTGGCTTCACGTCCATAAATCACCTGCAGGCTCTGGGAGTGCGAGATGCTTGCGCAGGCAGTGAAATTAGGCTTTTGTGATCTGCGTGGCAGCCACTCTGATCCATCACCGTAATTGTCCCGTGCACGGAGAGGTATTCTTTCCCTCATTTACGTTATGCTTTGTATAGCGTGCTTAATTAAGCCTTGTGCTAAATATGTAAATGTGCCGATTCAGACTCCCTTAAGTATTTAAAGGAAGTCTCAATAACTACACCTTTCACTCTCGTTTCTCTCTCTCTCTCTCTCTCTCTCTCTCTCTCTCTCTCTCTCTCTCTCTCTCTCTCTCTCTCTTCCCTGCTTTGATATAGCTAGGCTTCAGGTGGATTAAAGGCCTGTGAAATTAGGAAATGTGTCTGTGGGTGTGTACGCGCGCATGTAAAAGTGTTATAAACATGAGCGAACCTAACACAAACCTTTGAGTGTAATCAGTTTACCATCAGCAGAGCGGCAACTCTCAGTGTTGCATTGGAGAGTTTGGAATGACACCCGGGGAGAAATGTTGGTGACGTCCCAAGCGAGAGGCCTTAAAACCGGGATCGCTTAAGCCCTTGCCCCATGCGTGCAGTCCCGGCGATGGGTGTGAGGAGGTGAGCTTTGATAGAGGAATATCGATTTCCATTGCGAGACCGCATCCGGGAGCCCTCCCTCAGGCACTTGTGATCTTACACGCACACGAGCCCCTTAGCCCTTTTGATCACAGGCAATACAGGGGAAAAAGTGACACAGATTTAGATTGCATCTGTGAGACAGGGGGACCAAAGCAATGCAGCATAGCCGAAGGCACGTAACAGGCTTTGAGAGCAATTCCTGAATTCAAAGCTCCACTTTGTGTGTGAGTGTGTGTGTGTGTGTGTGTGTGTGTGTATAACAAGGAGAGTGATATTAAGAAAGATAATGTCTGTATCTCTATCTGTCCCTGTGTGAAATTATAAATGGGCTAAATTTATAGTTGTCTGTAAAATACCTGAGAGAATAGAAAGAATGCCTGCATGCGTGCACACTTGTGTGTGTTTACAGAACAGCAGATTCTACCAAAGCTCATCAACAACAGAATGGTACAAATCCTGTCAGTTTGGGTTGAATATGGAGGGTGCGTTCTAACATGCAGATGAGACGTGAAGCCTTCAAACAGCACTCATCTGATGTGTCTTTCATCAAGCACTGCAGGCTGTACAGTCTGAACCGTTCAGACTCAGCTGATCCCAGCTGCCTTGGACATTTAAACAATACATCAAACGCAGCCAGATTTTTCATTCTCCCGACTGTCAGCCATGTCTCCGCATGTGATCTGAGACAAACTGTATTACAGAGTGGTGCCGATGTGCGTATTTGTCAATCTCCAATGTTTCAAAATGTCCTCCTTTTTTCTTTTTTCTTTTTTTACAAAAAAAGCCTTTTTTTCATTCTACTGCACCGCAGTGGAATTTACGTCAGGCTGCAAATCGAATCGATAACTTATAAAGTTCTTAGACAGGCTAACAGAAATGCAAAATCAATCTAGTCCGTGGCGACGCATTGTTTCATCAAACAGAAATAAACGTGGCTCCTGGTCGTTCGTGCAATTCCAGGTCCCCATACGCCATACATCTTGGCTCCTCAAATGCATTTTCTACCGGTCCCTTCTCAATCGATCCCTCTCCCTTCACTCAGTTTCTTTGCATGTGCTAATTATGGAGTTTGAAAAATAGCGTCTGCCCCATTCCTGCCCATTGATTTACTTATTAAAAGGTAAAATGAAATCCATACGCCTTCCAGCCAAGAGTTTATGAAGCTGTAGGGCAACCACTCTTCATTACCAGCTTATTAAAGGGCTCACAGTCTGTGCCAGTCATTGTTATACTGATGTATGTGCCATTCTGGTCCTATAGAGGATGCTGTATTTTACAGATGTTGTTGTATGCACATCTTCTCAAATGCTCTTGAATTTATATGCATTCATACGAATTCATTCATCTGAACAATTAGAAGATTCATGTAAAATGACAATTAGCCCTTCGAGCACTGCAAAATGTTGCCACGGGACAGACAGGATGCTTGTTGTGTGAGGTCGAAACCTTCCACAGTGTTAGAGTAGGGGGTTGGGGTTTAATGCTTGGGAGATGAAAAGGTGGCAGGACGCCAGAAAGGAAATCAAAATTAAAACACGTCTGTTCACAATGAAGGCTATGTAAAGTATAGCAGACATAGGGTGTAAAATGATATAATGTTGTAAAAAAAGTAGTGTCCTAGCACATGCCTCTACCTTTTTCCATTGTGCACATGTGCGTGGGTGTGTGTGAGTGTGTATGTGTTGTGAGGCCTGTGCTGTGGCTTCATTGATCAACCGTGCATATGTGCACATTTCATCCAAAAGGGTTTGCACACATAGTACTAAGACAAGCATGTGATTTATCCAAACTGAGTACGGCGTGGGATTATTTGTATCTCCACGAACACCTCAGACCTGCCATAAGCACATTTCTGTGCCGGTGAAGAGCAGTGCAGTCTGTTCGGCTTCCTGAAAGAATATCATGCACAATTGGGCTATTTTTGATTTTTGTTTAGTTATTTTATTCTAGAAGTGACATGATTTAGAATTCAATTCAGTGGGCTAACAAAAATGCATACATACATACAAATGCATACACAGTACATGTTCATAATAAACAGTAAACATAAGTGTTTCCTATGTTACAGTACATGTACAGGCCAAAATAAAGGAAACTCTTGAGTGAATGACGGATACAAAGTATATTGAAAGTAGGTGCTTCCACAAAGTTATGGTTCCTGAGTTAATCAAGCAATTAACATTCCATCATGCTTAGGGTCATGTATAGAAATGCTGGGCAGGCTCAGTTGTCCATTATGTTGACTATCATGACTAGAAGAAGTGATCTCAGTGACTTTGAAAGAGGGGTGATTATAGGGGCACGCTTGACAGGAGCTTCAGTGATGAAGTCTGCTGATGTTTCACGAGGAACAGTGCCTAAGGTGATGTTGGCATTGAAGTCTGAGGGAAAAAAATCATCAGTTAGGGACAACTGTGATCTAAAATGCATACTCCTTGACTGTGATGTCCATGCATTGGTTTGAGATGCAAGGCAAAACAGACAAGCAACTCTTAATCAGTTGATGGCAAATATCAATCTAGGGTAGGGGTATCAAACTCATTCCATTGGGGGCCGATTATATGCAGGTTTTTGTTGCAACCAATGCAGGTGATTTAAATTAGTTTCCGTCTGTTGAAGATGAGCTAATTAGTGAAATCACTTGGTGTAGTGTAGTGCATTGGTTGTAGCAAAAACCTCCAGTCACTCAAACACCCCGTCCAGAGCCTCTTGCAGTGGAATGAGTTTGCGGTCTCGCCTCTTCTCTGTCCTGGTCTAGGGCATGAGCAGGCAGTTCCATTTATATAGTTCCAACAGTCCATTGAGAACTTCAGAGAAGGATACAGTGGTCGAGTTGCAGTGCATAAACTCCTTATTGCACCTAAAAATGCATGTTTGAGAGTTATAGTTCCAACAGTCCATTGAGCAAAGAACATAGGAATGTTTGAGAGTTAAGTGGTGCAAAGAACATAGGAAGTGGTTTCCTGAGCAGTGGAAAAAGTCATATGGCCAAATGAGTCATCCTTCACCCTGTTCTCTATGCGTTGCGCATACCAAAATAAACCTACAGGCTTGTGTTTTACAGAGAAAAGTTCTCGAGTTTCTATTATGGTGTGGGGTGGATTTTTTGGGTTTACAGTCCATTCAACCCCTTAGAGCAGGGTTACTGAAATCTTGCCTAAATACAAATGTGGTCCTGATTTTCCTTTCTCCCAGGTAGTTAATTGAAAAATGTATGCAATTTATTGGCCAGTGTGTCTTCACACCTGACAAACAGCAGTACTCGACCATGATTTGAGTAACCCTGCCTTAAAGGTAAACAAAGCCATCCTCAGTGATCACCTTCATCCTATTGCAGTGGTTCTCAAATCCGGTCCTGGGACGCTGCATTTGTTGGTTTGCAACCATAATTTGCAACCTCTGAGTAACGTTGTTCTTCAACAATTATAGCATGATTTACTCTCTTAAGACCATATTAAGTCAGAAATAGCTATGCATTCCATGAACAATACATTTCTCATATACACATCCTAGGCTTTTATTCAGTCAGATCAACTAATGTTCTCATTTTCTGTAATGTGCTATATGGCACATGATTTCTTTAGAAAGAGGTTATTTTTTAATTGACTCAATTATAGAGAAATCAGTGAAATCAGTGAGGGCCAAATTGTTGAAAGTGTGGACACCTGGTCACTGAAACTAAACCATTTTTGGAAAAATAAGAGTTCAATTACAGACCAAATGGCAACAAGCCAAACCTGCATTATGTTAAAATAAGTTTAAGGAAAAAAATTATGGGAGCACTTTCACACGTTTTCACCAACCTTAATTTGGCTGTAACAAAAACCAGCATACATAGTCGGTCCCGAGGACCAAGTTTGGGAACCACTTCACATCCTATGGTGAAGCAGTTCTATCATGATGGGAGTGGTCTCTTCCAGAATGGCATTGCCCCCATCCACAGGTCAGTTACTGAATGAACATGGTTTGATGAACATGAAAATGATGTAAACTGCTTCAGCATGTTTCCTCTGTCCCCTTGTCTTGTGAGCGATCCAAAGTTTGTTCTGTCCAACTTCAGAACAAACCGTTTATTTTAAGTTTTTTTGTGGCCAGCACATTGGGGAAGCTGAAATGTTGTTTTCTGACAAAAGTAAGTTTTAGTCTTTAGTAACTCCACTGCTGCCCTGGCAGTAAACCTTTTTCTTTTCTTTTGTTCGATTGTCTCCATCTTGGATTCAGAGACATTTCCTTTCATTTTCATCTTAGAGAATTGCATTTCTTAGGAGACAATACCATGTGAATTTATTACAAATACAGGCCAACATTCACCATTCAACATTCACCATGCAGTTTAATTGAGGGCTTATTCTAGGTAGACTAATATTTACAGGTGGAAAATTGGCTTACAGTTTTGTATACTGGTTGAATGGTGAGAAGCATACCTGTTTTGACAAAACTCTGATCACAGGTGCTGGACTGACCAAAGGAATTTCTATTACACAATGAGGTGTGGGAGACACCCTACCAACAGACTCACCCCCCCTGGGTAATGCTGTGGCCAATTATGCCTTCCCCCACAGAAGTCCCAGCACCAGTTAGGATTTGATCTGGATATTGGGGCCCTTCATGGCACTAAGAATGTGTCACTTTTAAGCCAATGTTTGCTCATAATCAGTCAATAGATGATAAGATAGTACTGGCTGTATGTGTAATGTTACTGAAGGTCATGAAATTCAACCTGAATGCAATATAATTGCTGGGAACTTTGTTTGGCATTGCAAAACTACTGTAGTCTTGAACACGGATCGAACCCTTGAGCTTTGCATCCAAATTGTATGACTACCAAAGAGAGACACAATTAGTTTGCTGTGGGGAAAAAAAGGCCCAGGGGTCATCTTCATGAGGACAAACACTATTGTTCTGACTCCAGGGTAATGACATAGCTGGCTATAGTGAATAGAGAAGCGCGGACAGCTAAGGTACAATTGCACAGCCATTTTTCTATTTGTCAGTAACAAGCTAGAACAATCCAGGATTGTTGGGCAACGCAAAGACTATTGGGGGGAGGGGGTGGCAGTTCAATCTTATGCCTTTTCCAGCCAAGTTAGAAGTAAGAAATCAGGCAGTATTGCATTGATAAACAGGAGACAGAGAAGGGAGAAAAGGGTCATGCAAGTTTTAAATCCCCAACTCTGTATTGACTTTGCATTCCACGTTCACACTCCACACACTCTCATTGAATAATACATCTCTCCCTGCCAGGACTGGCTGTATATATTATCTTCCCTGTAACACAAAGGTGGACAGCAGCCAGCGAGGTATTCTCTCTGCTCCCCTCAGAGATGGGCTGTCTGTAATTGGTTTCATTTGTGTCTGACTCGAGAACGCCTCCGTAGCGCTGACTTGACTTCCTTCTTCCATCTCCTCAAATCATCCGCATTCTTTTCATTATCTCCGTTGTAACTTCAATATAATGCAAAAATTAGACTGGTTATATTACTGGTAACTGTATGAATTACTACCACTTTAAGTTTTGTGCGCAAATTGTAGAACGACACAAAAATATGGTGAATATATAATTCCTTATGGATTGAAGATAGAACCAGCTCTAGCTTTCCTCTTATGCAAATCATAATCACTGAACTGACCCCAATTTGAATTGGAAGTCTAATGCAATGAAATGATTCAGGGTGAACATTTCTGTCTCTATAGTTAGAGCCTTTCTAGCCCTCAGGGGCCAATGTTTGTCTTACCAGCTGCGTGACTGAAGAAAGATGAGCATAATATACTCTGTCCCATACACAGTAAAATTTTCAGTGTTAATTCAACTCAAATAGAGTTTATGTGAGTCAAAAATGGATAAAAAGTACACTGCCATAAACATTTCTAATAAATAATGAAGCTCCCAGAAAGTACAAAACAGTCCTCACCCCTACCCCACCACCCACGCTCCGAGCTCCAAAACTCTTCCCCTCTCCCACCAGCCAAGACAACAGGATGACATTATGCAGAGGGAGAGAGGAAAATAACAAGCCTGTTCCACAGGGGCGTGAGGGACGAGAACCTTTCAGTGCTTCATTGGTTATTTTTTCCCTTTTTTAAAATCTTTTCCCTCCCCCTAAGAGGGGGAAAAATCATCGAAAAATGTCAACCCCCAATGGACACTCAGAGGCTCCCCTTAAATGTATTTTTCACACCATCTCCCTTGGGAGTGTTTCTCTTTTTACTTCATCTGAAGTGTGACTTTGTTGGGGGAGGCGGGGGGTGCGTGGGGGTGTTGGAGAGAGCCTTCATAATGGAGAAGTCAGCATGTGTGTGTAGCCTCTAGCATGTGCAGCCACCCTGCTTACCTCGGTCTTTGTTCTTCAGGTGGGAGCTTTCCCGAACCCCTGATTCGGGGGAAATCTCCATCAATATGTCAGCGAATGGGTGGAGAGTGAAGAGGAGGAGGGGGAAACAGGGCCCACAGCTTATTTTTAAATGTGGTTGCCCAGCTGGCTTCCCAATGGAACAATATGGTGGTCATGTTTTCTTTTTTTCCCCATTTTCTTTTTCTGCAGTTTTTTCCCCAATTTTTCTCACAATTTAGTAGCCAATTACAACCTCTTTTTTCATGTCAATTATCCCCCTCCCTCATAGTGAGAGCTCGCTGCCGTAGTCCTGATACTGGCAGTGGCATGCGGCAGAGCACCGCCTCTTTTGAGCTGGAACCCGCTAACCCGTCACTAACTCCGGTATGCTCACAGATTCACTTCTATACACAGCAAACTAGTATCGGCTTCCCTCCTGAAACTGGCGCGGCTGGTGGAATCGAACCCCGGTTGCAGTGGGCAGTGTCGGACATTCCACGACTACACCACCCGGGAGGCATGTTTTAATGCTATATATTTGGACCAATTATGTCATTTAATGTATATGGAATATTTTCATAAAGACAAAGTTCATTTTAATCCAATTGAGACCAAAACATGCAAAATAATCATTAGAATTGATACCTACAAATGAATGTAAGCTAGACATAAATAGAGAAATGTAAATGTTGAAAACCGCTTTCTATAAACTGCTAGTTAACTGTTAGTCGGCTATGTAGGAAAAATGTGAAAATACGATAAATTATAGTAAACATTATGGTTAACTATAGGCACTAATCAAATCAGTACAGTACTGTGCTGTATCATATAGTAACAGGAATGCATGGAATATTTAGATTGGATGAATGTTTGTAAAATTACATTTCTGAATATGAACAACCTTATAACACAGAAAATATATATTTGCCTCAGAAATTTCAGCTACTTAGTTGACTTGTTTTTCTTACTGATTGAATAACTAGCTAGCAAGCAAACTGCTAAGCAATATGCTTTATTTAGATTGTAATTTAGCAAGATTATATTTTTAGCAAATGATAACAACCTAGCTTCTGCAACTGATGAAGCGATAACCTTAGCTCAGAAGCATGACAAATAGTTGTACAGCATATATAAAAGGATTTTTAAATAGCATTTTTTACAGAGAAGTGGTTGCCAAGACGAGAAACCAGTCAACACAAAATAGTGGCGAAAACCTCTTGATCTGTGTAATTTGGTTTCCCTGGGCAACAGTTCATTTTAAAGCCTGGGAAGAGAAAGGTGTTTGCAAAGGTGTCTATTAGTGCCAACAGGATGGAAAAGAAAGCTAACCAGCATATATTATGTTATAATACTATTTTAATGGATTGATAATGGTCATGCAGTAACTTCTCCCTGATGTAACAGTAGACATGACTAATTCCTTGTAAAATTATATCAGTACATGCCACATTACCATATGTAATGTTATCCATATGTGCAGGTAACTGCAAGAATACACTTGAAATGAAGAATTCTTGCCGCTGTTATGGTGTGGGGTGCATTTTCCTGGCATGGTTTAGGACCACTCAACCCATTAGAGGGCAAGGTAAACACCAATAAATACAAAGCCATTCTGAGTTATCACCTTCATCCTATGATAAAACATTTCTATCGTGATGGGAGTGGTCTCTTCCAGGATGACAATGGCTCCATCCACAGGGCATCCCTCCAATAGAGTTCCAGACTCTTCTCAAATCTGTCAAAGAGCATTGAATCTATTCTGGCGGCCAAAATGACCTATTAAGCCGTGTTATGCCCATTTTTGCTTCAATGAGGTGTTGTACCAAAGGAGGCGGAGCCATGGGATGTGCTGCTTCCACCTGCTGATTGGAGACGTGTTGCACCTGCTGCTGGGAGATGTGGCCTCATCCTGCTAATTGAAGATGTGTCGCACCTGCCGCTCAAGTTTTAAAAGAGGCCCAAGAGTTTAGGCAGGAGAAATGCCCTCTCAACACTGCCTAAACACTATGCTTGATGCTGTAACCTGTATGTTTGATATTTATTTACCCTTTTCTTTTTATCTTGTTTGGAAATAAGATATTTTAGTTTATGTTTAGTTTTTTGGTTTTCCTGGCAGGGTGGTGAGTTTGTGTTTTGTTTCTCCCTGATTATTTTGTGTTTTGTACAACTCCAAATACCTACTTGGTTTGTTCCCCTCTTGTACATCTCCCTTCTGCCCTGCCAGCTTTTTGTTTTATATAATAAATTGTGTTGAGATGTATTGTTAAAATAATCCCTCTATTAAAAGGGCATTCTAATTCAAACAACTTTGTTCATGTTCTAGTTGTGGCTTGTTTATGGGTACGGCTATCTGGCAATATCTGGATAAATTAGTTCGTTAATTTACTTTGGAACATTAAGCCGTAACAGCCTCTTTATATTGGTGTTTACTTTATTTTGGCAGTTACATGTAGATCATTAACTGTATTTTTATGTTATAAAACCCTTTTGCTCATATTTATCAATGGTTTGAATAATTTTGGATTTGACTGTATATATACAAAGTATACTATATACTATAATGATGAAGGTGATCACATGCAGTTGACATTCAAGTGGTAAAAATGAACAATTGTTATAATCGCCCGCTAATAAATGATTTATTCATAAGGATAGTGATGACAGTAATCCTTGTTGAAGCACAAACATTTATATATATATATATGTACACGTCCTGAGGGCAATATTACAAAATGGCAATTTTAGAGACTGATGCATCTCTGTGGCTGCACTGGCATTGTGTAACAACAACAACAAGACCAGTTTTTGGTTTTGTGTTATGCCAGCCATGTGCTTTGACGGTGATTTTCAGGAACAATAAATGAACAACTAAAGGAGGAATTAGAAAGATCTGTAATTTCTATTCACTGGCATTTGGACAGTGTTGATTATGTGCTCACTGGAGTGGGTTTAATGTTAGCAAGGCCTCTCTCTAGTCAGAGAGTCACAGTTCTGACTCTGTAATCATTTCCATTTTTATCCTATTCCATTAGCCTCATTTAGGCATTTAGTGGATTCAATTGTGCAGACAAACAGCTTATTCCTCCTGGATGGACAATCTCTTCATCTGAAATTGAGCTCTTCTGCCCAGAGCACCAACATTCAGGGTTGCAAACAGCTCTAACGTTATCTTAACGTTATTATGGGACTATAACAGGTCCCAATTATTTGAACTGGTACTGTGTTTAAGGGCAACCGGAAGACATTTAATTTGAACACTTCACTTACATAGTAAATCGCTTTCATTAAGAACACTGCCAGCAGCTTTGGAGAATCCAAAATGGACACCATTACTATGAATCACATTGAATGTAATGGTTCAAATTACGCAATGAAACTGATATATATATATATATATACACACACACACATAAACAAGGCAAATTAAAATTAGTGATAGATACATAGGAGAGAAAAGGAAAAGAGCCAGGATAGATGGGATAAAGGGAGAGAGAGAAGGAGTGCTATTAGCACCCTCTAGTGAGCAGCTCATCAGCTCAAGGAGGGGTATGGATTCTGCAGGTTCAGGCTAGACCTTTTCAGGGAATCTTAAAGAAGCTAAGACTGTCAGTCCCACAGGAAAAGAGGCCAGCCTCCTGCCAATCACCAGATGGCTCTGGGCAGGGCTGCTGGGCCTCTGCTAGGGTGTTCCTTCTTGTCACCCGGAGCACTGGGACGCTTGACTTGATGAAAGTCATCAGCCTCCAGCCAACTTTATTAGGTCTGTTTGTCACGCACAGCCCTGGGACAACTGCTGTAGTCAGGCAGTGACATTGCATGCAGCAAACATTTGTTTGTTGCCTGAGACTAATAATACAGCTCAAGCAAAATAGAATTGTTTTGAATATTGCCATGCATATATTTTTAATATATTTATTTAAGTAAAAGTTGTTAACGAAATGTAAGATAAAGAAACAATAGTGAAATTGTGACCTAACATCCAGTTCAGTATTGAACTGGGTGCACTACCTCCACAAAACCCCAGGAAACCAGACTACATCTCCTTTTTCATTATTGAAAATGATTGTTATATGGCTCACACCTTTTAATTTAGTTAATCTAATCTAGAAACAAAGACTAAAAATAGTATTCCTATCTATATGTGACCACATTTGGTTAGTAGTCTGAATCAGAATTCAGGTTGGAGTCAACCCAACTTCCTGTATCTGTGTCTGTATCTAAACCTAGTGGTTTAGTCAGTCAAATAATTATCCATAGTGCATAAAATCATATCCAATGAATTCACCCAAATTTCACAGTCACAACATGCACAAGACTGGTCTAAAGCTAACAACTTTGAGCCTGATTAGCTCCTCCTCCAACTCAGGGCAATAAAAAAATGTATGCTCCCCCCTGCCCCCCAGCTCTTATTACACCCTGTATCATACCATAAACCTATTTTTTCCCCATTTCTTTTGTCACTGCTTCTCATATATCTTTCCATCCCCATAATCAACCGTTCAGCTTTCAGGCCAAATGATTTAGACCACCCAATAAGACATTTTATAATGTTCTTCAATGCTCTTCATCTACTTCTCCTATTTCCAATACATCAAACTTCATAACGTTGTCGATTCAAATATTATTGTAATCCAAATTAAACTACAGTAAAATGAAACCACAAGAATGTTTGGTTCTGTATTTCAACTCTTCTCCTGTAGAATGATGGTAATTTCAAAGTACCAATTGTGTTGCTGTACACTAGGGCCGACGGGAGGGTTTGCGTTTTATACTCTGGGCAGCGATTGGTTAAATTGCATGCCAATTCAGGTCGTTGGACCAATCTGATACTCTCTAAGCTTTCAAATGGCACCTCATTTATGCATTTTTTTAAACCCCTTTCATACATATTAAGTCTGGACGTTCAAACAGCCTGTTTCAGAACCTTTGTTTTGGCTGGAGGATGGTTGTAATTCTCTCACACCTCTTAAAGAAGAAAGAGCATGCATGATTAGAGGCCAAAGAGAGGGCCAGTTGGAAAAACTATGGTGAATTTCATTGCTTTTAGATATCTTTAATTTGTTGCACAGGTGGTATACATGTGGGGGATGAACTGTATATAATTTACCCCTTGGCTGATGTGGAATTTGTCAAAATAAAAAGGACAGTATACATTTTTTATTTTATTTTATTTTTATTTTTATGTAAATGATGTGCATATCATTAATGCTTTTTTCACACATTTCATAGGTTTTGAAACTTGGGTCCTGATGGTACACATCTGCCCTTCATGTCCTGCCATCAACTGTGTCTCTGCAGTGTTTTACTATAAAGTTATATGGTTTTATTTAAGAGTAGTGCAAAACAGGTTGAAATAGCCTTTTTAAGTGCCTGGGGATAAAAGCGTACCTTTATACTATATCTATTCATTGGACAGACTGACTGAGAAGACACAGGGTCAACAGGTCAAGCTCAGTCAGACTGGAGAGGGAGATAGGGATATCAGTATGTGCTTTGACTAAGGAGCAGAGGGACACAGAAACCTGCAGTGAAGAGACATCCACTCGATATGCCTCTTGGAAGAATGTGTTTAACCTTGCATCAGACTGGGAACCCAACGTCTGTCAATCACCTAGCACAGTCCGGTTCAAATGCAGAGAGCTTTTATCCCACTAACTCTCACTGTGAAGCCATTCCTAACCCTTGCTTTCAATCAAAACCTGCAAGTCATCTTAAGAGGAAGTGCTACTCACCCAAAAAAATATTTCCCAGATGAATCAGCCCCTGTATCAGAATAGAGTGACTATTCCCTTAAGATGACTCTATGGTTTTGTTTTGGCCACTATTAATATGGTAGTGCTTATTTTGTGATTGAATATCACTATATCTAAAGATGACATATTGTTTTACCAAAAGCAGGGGTCTGGGCTCAGGCAGCATCCCATATCCTCAATAGCTTGTAGGTGTATGGACCCCAAGGCACAGGAATCATGTCCTAGTATACACAGATCATATTCACCAGGAGAGAGGGGAGACAACAGGATTGCTTGTGTGTTTCCTTTTATTCATAGGTTATTCAATGGAGGAGAGTGGTGTAGGGGTTCAGGAAATGAAACAGGGCTGAAATTACATTGTGATAGTACCCTTAAAATGCTCAGCTTGAATTTGTTTTCATTAACTACCTACTGCTATTTTGCATGGATGACTTATGGTCATGCGGAATTCCTTGGTTCTCTTGTTAACCTGCAGTTACATTCTTATCCTCACTGTAGGAACTCAAATTTCAGTAATTAGTGGCAAATACTTAAATGACCAATTATACAATTAAGGGGCAATTTGAGTGTTGGTGCACAGGCACACGTTTTGAAAAACCTGCAATTTATCACTACACAAACAAAAAACAATAGTGTGAATTTGAAATGGCGAGGGGACATCTGCTGTCAAAACAAAGGAGAAATGACAATTTCTAAATTCAGGCTTTGATCAGTGCAAATTATCCACCTTGAGAAAATTGACAACCCTAAAATATGTGCTTTTCTAAACATGTGGTAAATGGTGGGCAATTCCAACTGCTGCTTGTTTGAGAAATAGTTTGTATACAACATATCACAAATGTGTACAAATCCAAAATAAAAGAGCTTGTTAAAATTTCTGAGAGTGTTACAGATGAATTGACAGATGTGAAAGACAAATATTTTGTACCCATTTTGTATCTTACAAGCTGGAAAAGATGAAGACTTTAAAGTTATACTGGCATATACTATGCACTTACAATCTGTCAATCATTCCCCAGTGGCAATTGTTAAAAGTTCAAAATTATATCAAGTGGATTTAAATAATGTCAGAGGGTTTGTATCAGACAATGTGATCTGTTATTTTGACATGCAATGCCCACATCTTAGCTCTCACTTGTGACAATGAAGTTCAAACATTGAAGCGTTCAAACATTATTTAGGAAACATCATTATTTTGAACAATTAAACATGCAACTACCCAGGCAGATCTCTACAAATAAAACTGCCACTTGAGGTATGCAAAATGTGATGGGGCACTTGCTGTGCAGCTGTGGTACACCATGCTAAATACATCCTATTTCACAGCAACTTTGTAGAGGATAAGATGGACATCTCCCCAAATACAAATGTACTGACACAAATTAAGGCATTACTGAGGGACTGTAAAGGTTTGGAGGAACAGCTGTCTCTGATTTTTAAGCACGGCAAAAGTCTAAAACCTCTTAATCAGGTCGTTCGGAGTCAAAAAGTCAGAAATCACAAAGTCTACAATACAATTTCGGAACAGATCAATGAAGATAGAACACTGGCACTGCAGGTGTGCAGAAAACAAAATAGGACAATAAACAATGCACAAAAACACTCAATTAAGATTTGTTGAAGTTGTAGATAAACTCAACTCATACTTCAACCCCAATCAGTTAAAAGAGAAACACATTCATTAAGGCCATGAGTGTGGCCTTCAGCAAGTCTGCAGCCTAAAATAGATTTGCTTTCAATTATTTTAATACATTTTTATGCAGTTTAACAATATCAACCCACTAATTTCCACATTTTACTTTCTTAATGCTTCAGATGGTAGTTGATTGTAGCTAATGGTAATAAGGGTAATATGGGTAATAATGAGTAATATACGGTAATATACTCCCCTGTGGGCCATTTGGTACAAACACATTAATATTCATATTCTTTCTATTTTGTGCGCACTTACACACACACATACACAGAAACACACATGTATGCTAATGTACAGCCTCTTTGCATTCACAACACAACCATGCAGTTGATATTTTGCAAAAGAAAGTGCTTGTTGAATGTCCTCTAAAACTGAAGGTTCTATTTAGCCTTGAAACATGCAAAACACTCTTAATACAGTTTGCATTTTCATTACAAGAAATGTCCAATGAAAAGGCTGAAGATGTTCATTAATCATGACTAGTGTTTGTAATTCATTCAACATACAAGTGAGGAGAAAACCAACTTATATGTCGATCATCTTTTCTGCAGCTTTGATCATTTAGATTTATTTTTGTTTTTCTTATTTAAAAATACTATAGAATATAGTAGAATCATATTATCTGCATAGAAAAACCTTTTTAATCTTGTTTGTTGTATTAAAAAGTCAAGTTAATTTTGAGTCCCTGGACTCAAACCATGGTCTGATGGGAAGATGTTTGTATAATACATACATACATACTGGCATGGAATAGCATGACTGCCAAAATGAATGAAAGTGATGAAATAGTGGTCCCACAGAGACACTGCTCACCAATATGGAGAGAGGTGGTCTGTGCGGTTATCTTGCTTTGGATGTGTGTGTCAGGGATACAGAAAGCTGGAAGAGTAAGACCCACACACGAGCTGAGGTCAGTTAAGGGCATTAGTTAAGTCAATTTAGTCCTACTTATTGAAGTTAATATTTATTATTTCCAAGACTAAAACCAGCCCACCTGCCTCTGCCCCATTAATAATCTCTCATAGCAAAGAAATACATCATGAGGCATGAGCCATCCCTGCTGGCCTCCCTCCTCTGTTTGTGCCTATGTAATTCTGGGAATGGGAGCAGGTGGAAGCCGCACCACCTCAATCTGAGAGCGACATGCTGTCCCAGAAATGGAGGGGGAAGGCATGCCTCACTATGATTCATCAATACAGGCTCTGATTTATTTTTACCCTGGAAATGCATGACCTTTCATTACTGCTATTATTATGATTGTTATTCCTGATGACAAAGACTGCAAGGTCGAACAAAGATGCAGGGCTAGTTCAGGGCAATGGCTTCTTTGACTGTTTCATTTCTCTGGAAATGACTTTTTGTTGTCGTTTTTTTCTCCAGACACTGCAGCAGGAAATGTTACAATTATAAAGCTGAGCAGAACATATTAAATGGAAATGTCATATACAGTAGGCTCCGTTTTTATTCATACCCTTGATAAAGATGAACCAAAGAGATCGTATAAAATAAACTATATAAGTAATGAGGTATATTTTATGCTCAAAAAATCCCCCAAATTATATTCTTTAATAATAATGCATTGGCACAAACCATAATCGAATGGTTCATCAATTATTTAGTTTCCCAGAAAAATCAAGAATCACAAATATTCACACCCCTGTTATCAGTACTTTGTGGTTCCTCCCTTGGCCATTATAACAGCAAGTAGTCACCTTCTGTAGTGTCGTACGAGGTTATGGAACTTCTTGGGGGGATCCTCAACCACTCCTCCATGCAGTATTGTTCTAGTTTCTTCAGATTCTTGGATGATGTTTGTGGACTGCTTCAAATGACAAATGTTCAATTGGAATCAGGTCTGGAGACTGAGATGGCCACGTCAGGACATTGATCTTGTGCTCTGTCAACCGTTTCTTTGGATGTATGTTTGGGATTGTTGTCTTTTTGGAAGGTCCATCTGCAGCTAAGGTGTAGCTTCCTGGCAGAGGGAACAAGGTTTTTGGACAAAATGTCTTGGTACGGGCAGCGGATAGCGTAGCGGTCTAACGCATCGTATCGTGAGTGGTCCAATATGAGTGTGGCTGTCTATCAGGGATGCGGTGCGAAACAGCCCTGGCCGTTGGTCCCAATATTTATCTTGCCAAATTGGGAGAAAAACAGGGAAAAGTTTTTTTTTAAATGTAAATGTCTTGGTGCATGCTGGAGTTCATCATTCAATCTAGTTTAATAATTGGGAGCAGGGAAAAGGGCCTGTGGATGTTCAATCTAGTTTAAAACAATCCCAAAGCATTAAAGATATACCACCATGTTTCACCATAGACATGAGGTGCTTTTCAACATTAATTGCATTCTTTGGATGCCAAACGTAATGCTGAGGTGCATGTCCAAAAAGCTTGATTCGGCCACAAGACATGGTTCCAATTGTAGTTCAGATGTAATTTGACAAATTCGAGGTGCCTTTTTTGGTGAATTGTCCTTAAAAGAGGCTTCCTTCTTGCAACTCTGCCATAGGCCATTGTCATGTAAGCATCGTTGAATGGTAGCTTTAGACACCTTGTAACCCCAAGATTCCAGGTTGTTTTGGAGACCTTGAACTGTGCCCCTTGAACTTCTTTTTGCCTCTCAAACATCCGTCTCACTACACGTGGGGGCAAGATAGATTGCGTCCTCTACCTGGTAGGTTAGCCACTGTTCCAGTGGCCTTAAACTTCCTAATAATTGACACAACAGTGGAAAGCGGCATCTTTTAACTTTGTAGTTTTTGTAGCCATCTCCTGATCTGTAAAGGTCAATAACCTTTTGTCTGATGCTTCCAGGGAGTTGTTTGCCTTTCACCATGATGATGGCTGACCACAGTATTTCAAATGTGTGTTCCCTCCTTTTTATACCCAAGGGGGACAGGACACTATTGTAGGCCACTGTATAGTTCCATAACCTTCCAATGAACTTCAGAAAAGTTGTTATTTTTGTTGGATTAGATTTAAAAGAATAGTTAGGGGTATGAATAATTGTGATCCAGATGTTTTCTGGAAAAAAATATTATTAATAAAACAAAATATGTTTTTCTGAACAATTGTTTTCGTAATGTAGGTTTGGAATTTGGAGCAGAAAATATACCTCATTACTTATATACTTTATTTTATATGATCTCCGTTGCTCATCTTTATCAAGGGTATCAATAAAAATGGAGCCTAATGTATATACACTCAGTGGCCACTTTATTAGGTACACCTGTACACCTGCTCGTTAATGCAATTATCCAATCAGCCAATCATGTGGTAGAAACTCAATGCATAAAAGTATGCAGACATCATCAAGAGGTTCAGTTGATGTTCAAACCAAAAATCTGAATCCACTTTGACTGTGGAATGATTGTTGGTGCCAGACAGGGTGGTGTGAGTATCTCAGAAACTGCTGATCTCATGGGATTTTCACACACAACAGTCTCTAGAGTTTACAGAGAATGGTGCAGAAAGCAAAAAAACCTCCAGTGAGCGGCAGTTCTGTGGGCAAAAATGCCTTTGTTAATGAGAGAGGTCAGAGGAGAATGGCCAGACTGGTTCAAGCTGACAGAAAGGTGACAATAACTCAAATAACCACGCGTTACAACAGTGGTATGCAGAAGAGCATCTCTGAGCGCACAACACGTCAAACCTTGCAGTGAATGGGCTACAGCAGCAGAAGACCACACCGGGTTCCACTCCTGTCAGCTAAGAACAGGAAATTGAGGCTACAGTGGGCACAGGCTCACCAAAACTGGACAGTTGAAGATTGTAAAAATGTCACCTGGTCTGACGAATCTCGATTTCTGCTGCAATATGCAGATGGTAGGGTCAGAATTTGGTGTAAACAACATGAATCAATACATCCATCCTGCTTTGTGTCAATGGTTCAGGCTGGTGGTAATGGTGTGGAGAATGTTTTCTTGGCACACATTAGGCCCCTTAATACCAATTGAGCATGGTTTAAATGCCACAGCCTACCTGAGTCTTGTTGCTGAACATGTGCATTCCTTTATGGCCACAGTCTACCCATCTTCTAATGGCTACTTCCAGCAAGATAATGCAACAAAGCACACGTCATCTCAAGCTGGTTCCATGAACATGACAATGAGTTAAGTGTACTCCAATGGCCTCCACAGTCACCTGATCTCAGTCCAATAGAGCACCTTTGGGATGTGGTGGAATGGGAGATTCACAACATGAATGTGCAGCTGACAAATCTACAGCAACTGTGTGATGCTATCATGTCAACATGGACCAGAATCTCTGAGGAATGTTTCCAGCACCTTGTTGAATCTATGTCACAAAGAATTCCGGCTGTTCTGCGGGCAAGGAGGTCCTACCCACTACTAGAAAGGTGTACCTAATAAAGTGGCCACTGAGTGTATGTATATATGGGCTGGGCCATTTTAAACACAATGCTGGCAGATTGAAGATGGTGCATAGTCTTTTGATAACTAAGGCACCTCAGGCATGTTGATGGTAAAATTATAAGTGGTTTACTTGACAGTTATTTTCAATGTATATCTAAGTGGTGCTTGAAACAACTTTGAAGTTCTCTGGAAAAAAAGTCAATACATTCTTGGAAATGAATCCCAGGGAAAGTGTTTAGTTGGACATAATGTTCGAAGAATGTATAAATCAACTGAATAAGGGCCGCTGAATCAATGTGTGCTTGGTACGTATACATTTCACTGGCTTTACATCCTCACAAAACCACTAAGTGCTTCTTAATAGGTTTATTTTAAAAAGAGTAATAGATGATACTCAGACAATGTGAAGTCAAAAAGTTACAAATGTGTGGTCTGGTTTCCCCTTACGCATTAAAGTGACAAATGAATTGACTGATTAATTATAAAATGTTCTCATTGGATGTGGAAAAATGCATATTCTGTCCATGAACATGCTGGTCTTTCATACATATTGTTTAAAGGAATGGTCTTTCTCTCAGTTGGAACACAATTGTAGACCTGTCAGCCAATCAAACATATGTTTAATTTCACTTTGGTTGAGGCAGAATGGAGAATGGTGGCATGGCATACAGCTAAAAGAGAACTTAATCAGCCTGACTTCTTTCTGGGTTTCAGCAGATTGCCCTAGCTGAAGGTAAACCACTAACAACTGAAAATCACATTTTCCTTCTGTGGATTTTGCTTGTGAAAAAGGAAAAAGAGCAAACAGGCAAAATAGTCTGACAACCCACTGTAAAGGTTAGATTTTTTATTTTTTAAACAATGAAAGCAGTGAGTTGTGGATAAGCATCCTCGCTCACACCCCCACACACACATACTGTATACATATTTCAGATATGACAGGAAAAAAATAAAGAAATATTAGTTGCATTTTAAAAGTTATATTTTTAGTTAAATATAACTGTTTCTCAAATAACCATCACTCATAACGTCAAATGCATACATTAACCCTTAATGCACAAACTGATTGTTGTACTTTTCATGCTATCCTAACCCTCCCTAGAGCGGTTATTGCTACCAGGAATGTATTCTGACAATATTTGAACCACATCAAAAGACACAGATTTTTTTACACTTTATTAACTAATTTCCCTATGAGGAAATGAGATAAAGGGTTATATTCTGCCTTCATGTCTTTTCAGAATGGCAGTGAAAACACACCTGGGTGGTAGTGGAATTGGCATCAACATGGGTTGGGAGTTTGGCAGTAGGGGTTGTGTCAATGAAAACATTGAGCACTGTGCAAGTTTTGTGTCTGATTATTTGTTTGCATTGTAATCCACTCAGACTACCTCTTAATTCAAATGCTGACTTCATGTGCTCATGTTTTGCTGTTAATGCGCACATATTAACAGACATGCGGAAAATTCCCCTTCACACAAGAATGTTTTGTTGATGTTTTGCATTTTACCTCACTCTGAGGCAAAGTGTTCAAGAAATAACTATTTGAAATGCAACCTGTAACCAATATTGAATCAGTTCCAAGTACAGTATATAAGCATTGCACTTGTAACAAGTGGTTCAAGCAAGTGTAAGCATTCTATTCTTACTGTTGGTTAGGACAGAGGCATAGGCATGTTTGGAATATCTATAACTGAACATTCTCAATGATGACATGACAGTTTCTGCTTATGTTAGCTGGCTACTAATAAGCTAGTCAACACTCGACACAGAAATTGATTTTGTGTAGGCTACACAAGAATCATGAAAAACAGTGAAGGTGAATAATGTTGACGTTACTCAAATCAGCATGGTATAATGAAACCATTGCTAATGATGGGGTAATCTTCTTGCATTTATTGTGTTGTTTTACGAAGCATGACGGCAAAAACCTGTATAAAAGACTGCTGAATAAATTAAAATCAAAAAATTAAAAATCCAATTGAACATTGTCTTATTTCAAAGATAACAAATTGTAGAGCTGCACAAATATTGCTAGCACTGGTCATTTTAGCCAACTTGCTAGATATTGTAGCCTATTGATAAATAGTTCTACTGAATCTGTGCTTTAATAAACTGCAAAGGCAAAATATAAAAAGTAAATGGCAGACTTGAGCCCCTTTAACTGGAACCTATCACATTTGCTCTTCATCAGACATGACAAAATTGGCAGTTCGCAATGGTGTTAATGCACTGGAAAAAATAATTGACTGATCTGATTCAACATAATTAAACCAAATCCCACACCAGTTTTATTTTGGGAAATAAATATAACTTGTTAAACAAAATCTTCTCTGAGAAATTGTCTGGTGCCAATATGGCAGCAGTGAACACAGTAAGAGTCTATAGGCCTGTCTGTGTTGTTAGCAGCAGCGAGGAGTCCCTCCCTAATGACCTAAACTCCTTTTATGTGAGGTTCAAAAAAGACAATGGTGCTCAAATGGCAGCGATGATCAGTGGCCTGACCCCTAGTGACCCCCCTCTCTCCATTGACATGGATGCTGTGGTGAGATGCTTCAAAAGGACCCAGTTTAACAAAGCTCCTGGAGTGGACAACATCTGTGGGCATGCGCTGACTGCTGAACAGCTAGGTGGAGTGTTTCAGGTCTTTTTTCAGAACTCCCTAGCCGATGGCATAGTACCTCAGCTGTGGAAACATTCAACAGTAATTCCCATCCCAAAGAAGAGAAGCCCCAGGGTCCTGAATGACCTTAGACCAGTAGCCCTCACCTCCCTTGTGATGAAGGCCTTTGAGAGGATCACCAAGGTCACCACAGCACAGCCGGACCCCCTTCAGTTTACATACCGTGAGGGTAGAGGGGTGGATGATGTAAACTTATTCGTACTTCACACCATATATAAACATCTTAAGGGTCCTAAAACAACTGTTAAACTCCTGCCCCTCTGCCTTTAACCCACTACAGCCCCACATCCTGGCAGATAAACTCCTGAACCGTTTTCATTTGGATCGTCAGTTAATCATTTGGATCATGGACTTCCTCACACACAGAATGCAAAGAGTACTAGTCAACAACACATACTGTGATCTGCTGCACACCTCCACTGGCTTTCCCCAAGGATGTGTCCTGTCACCTCTGCTCTTCATCCTCTACACTGATGACTGCAGGACTTCACACCCTAATTGTCACCTGCTGAAATTTGTGGATGACACTGTGCTCCTCTCCCTGCTCTCAGACCCCACGAAAGACCATGGGCCTGCCCTCGATGAGTTTGTGGAGTGGTGTGGCACCACCTGTCTGGAGCTTAATGTGACAGGTGGTGGTGGTCATCTCCTTCAAACAGCAGGAGTCAAGGTCAACATCAGCACCTACACTCATCCACATGGAGCCAGTGGAGGTTGTGCAGCAATATAAATAACTGAGGTTTGACACCAACACAGAGGACATTCTGAAGAAATGTCAGTAATGCCAGTACTTCTTGAGGAAGCTCAACTTTTTTTAGTTAACCGCGCCATCCTCACCACATTCTACAACTTATTCATAGAAAGTATAATAACCTTCTACTGTTGATTCAACTCCCTGAGAGAACATTCAGAACAAGAAGCGCCTCCAGAGTGTGCAGGGCACATGCTCCAAAATTACTGGGCACCCCCAGGGCACATTACCACACTCCATGAACAGCAAACTCTCAGGAAAGCTAACTTGATCCTCCAAGACCCCAGACACAATCTTTTCCCAGCATTTGAGTGGCTTCCCCCAGGCCGACACCTACGCTGCCCAGGGTGTAGGACTAATAGGAGTAGGGAACCTTGTGCCAGAGGCTGTCCTCCCACTCATATCCAGTCTCACCTCAGCCCTCCCCCTCTTATGACTGGACTTCATAACTTGCCCCCCCTTACTCACTGACATCACTCACTCACTCACTTACACTTACTCATGCAGCCATTATTTTACCACTATTATTATATTTATTTTGTATTATTCAATTTGGCACTTATATAGTAGTAATATTGATACTGAGCATTTGCACAGATGTCTGTACAGATTTGCACAGATGTATGTTTGTCATGTCTGTCATCCATTATTGGTTTGATTGGTTTGTTGTTATCATTGTTGTTTGATGGTTTTATGTTTACTATGCTGCCTTCATAATTGTCCTTCTGGAATAAATAAAGTTTTTTAAATGTAATATAATTGAATTGTATGAGGATAAAATAATATTATTTTTCTCAATTCTTATTGTTTATTTTCTACAGCTTACTTTGCTCATCTTCACCAAGGGTGTGAATTATTTTGGATTTGTGTGACTGTCCGTCAGACAGCATCATTGGTAGACTGATATACTGCACGTGTGTCTTGACCCTAACTCATTTAGCTGCAGTATTTACCCTGCTCTATGCACCAGAATCTGTTGAATTGGTATATACCTTACTTGTAATCATGGAATACATGCAACTGTCATAACAATAGTGTCATCATATCAAAAGAACATATTTCTGCATCGTGTTGAGAATTTTTGTTTTGAAGTTTTGATTGGGGATTGTGATAATCAAATGTGAAATGAAAGCGTTTGTCACCTGCCTTTCAAGGAGCAATCCAGCTCATTTCCCATCCAACTATTTGCATATGAATGCTTCTATGAAGTGGAGGAAACACTTTGTATAAATACTTTCTTGGTAATTCATTATAGGCCTAGTTACCAATACATTTTGTATCTCATGGCAGTCATTTTTCCAATTCTTAAAAGGCACCGTAGCATCCGAACGATTACTGAAATGGTGTCGGCTTATCGTTGCCCTGTTCTTCGTGGTACATTAACATACACGCGGGACTAACGAACAGCTGAAGGCCATTTCAAGGCCTATTTAAGGCTGACTCCCATTACCCATGGAGAGGAGTAGGAAAGTGTTGGTGAGGAGTTGGTGAGTGTTTGTTCAAAGAGAGAGTACTGTGAAGTTGTTGACCAGCCAGTATTAGGAGAAAGAGTGATTGTTGGAGTGTTTTTGGTGTATGAACTTGGATTGATTGAGACCCCCTTTGTGTACTGACTTGTGGACTGGATTGTGGACTTGGACCTGGATTTTGGATTGGAACGGACGCCGACAACGAGAAGGATTGCGGACATTGTGTGTTTGTATTCCCCTGAAGACCCCACCCTTTGTTTTTGTGTTGTCTAGAGTTTATTGATTAAATTATTGTTTTTGTTCTGAATACTGCCTCCTCTGTGTTTTTGAACTTGCCTACGCCCTCTGCAAGGTCCGTGAGTGTCGCCCAACCCCTGGGGACACCACATATGGTGGAGAATGCGGGCAGAGGGCATCACTTATAGGCAAGAGGAGGTAGTGAGTGAGTGAGATTTTTGATTTTTGATTTTTGAAAGAACTACTCCATGATGGAAGGGGACTGGACGATGGATCCAGACATGGAGGCTTGGCTGGAGGCAGAGGGTCCCAGCATCTGTCTAAAGCACACCAACGGTCCCTCAAGTGTTTTTCAGGCAAGTCCAGCCCTCAAATGCTCCTTTTGGCTGGAATGGCGCCCGATATTGCTGAGGCCATTGATGAAATGGAGAGGGTGTTGAGAACCCTGAAGGGACGACACAAAATGAAGAAAGTCCTGAAGGATGGCCACTCCTGCTCTGTGGTGCCCCTAGGGAGAAGAAAAAATGTCAGGGTAGCTGCAAAAGCAGCATACAACTGTCACAGACAAGTGTGCTGGTTTAGCGGCGGAGTTAGAGAGGCACAAATGGTGATAAAGGGCAAAGAGGACAAGATCCAGAAATTGGAGCAATGCTGTCGGGACCAGAGGGAGGACCTGGTGAAGAACCAGAGACGGGCGGCCGCATGGTGGAGGACCAATGGCGAGTCACCCTCCGGGAGGTCAGCAGCTTAAAGGTGTCCAGACTGAGCTGTACCGGACCAGCTGAGTTGGGGACCTCGGAGGAGCGCCATCTGGTGGCCATTGGGGAGATTGCTGCAGGAGCACACTGACTCCCTGAGAGTGCTGGGAATCATGGCTGGGGAGCTGGAGAAGGACAAAGCATCCTGGGCGATGAAGTGAGGCAGGTAGAGGCCCACAACCTGGTGCTCAAGAGCGGGTGAGTAACCTAACTAAGAAGTTGGAGGAAAAGCAGCAACAGCGTCTGGACATCCAGGAGTCTCAAGACCAGGCCAAGAGAGTATGCCCAGGGCCTTGGGGGATGTACAGACCAGGCTCGCCCAGAAGGAGGCGGAGCTAGGAGAGCAGCGGAGACCCATACGTCCGAGGCAGAGAAACTCCGGGTTGAGCGGAGCGGGGAGGGAGATTGAGGAAGGCGGAGCTGGAGGCTCAGCTGGAAGAGGTGAAGTATGTTCTAAAAGAACAAGAAGAGAAGAATTTTGTTTTGCAGGAACTTCACCTAACCTTCACCTAACCAGCAGATGTGTAGATGGAATGACCGTGGGAAGCGTGTGTGTGGAGCAGAGATGCAAGAAGGACAAGGAAAGACAAAGGAAAATTAACAGTGTTGTGAAGAACATGTTTTCACTGGATGCTGAACTTGACCCCCTGGAAGCAAAAGGGACATTGAAGAAAGGCTGAAGCATGGACACTGGATTCAGAACGGCACAAAGTGTACCGGAGGAGCCATGGAGGGCTGGTGAAAACCCGAGCAGGGCGGTGACCGCTCCGTCTGTAAACTCAGAGCCAGTATACCCATATGGCCACTTGGTGGCAGTAAAGGTGAGCCACCTGCGTCACTCACTAATGTCTGCCAGATGTTTTTCAGGCGATGAAGGGAGATGGAATCTGGACATTTGACCCTGGCGGAAAACTGCCTGAGTGGACCTGGAGAGGGGGCCCTCCTGGTGGCTGCTGGACATAGCCGCTCAGCCCTCCCGAGGTCAGAGCTGAGGAGGAGGGTGTGTGGCAGCCCAAGGGGCTGCCCAAGAAAATGGCTGCCGGGTCCTTCAACAAATGGGAGCCGAAAACACTACATTTCCCAGCAGACCACAGTCACACCTGAGCCAAGTGGAAGTAACGGGACTAACGAACAGCTGAAGGCCATTTCAAGGCCTATTTAAAGGGCTGACTCCCATTACCCATGGAGAGGAGTAGGAAAGTGTTGGTGAGGAGTTGGTGAGTGTTTGTTCAAAGAGAGAGAGTACTGTGAAGTTGTTGACCAGCCAGTATTAGGAGAAAGAGTGATTGTTGGAGTGTTTTTGGTGTATGAACTTGGATTGATTGAGGACCCCCCTTTGTGTACTGACTTGTGGACTGGATTGTGGACTTGGACCTGGATTTTGGATTGGAACGGACATCGACAACGAGAAGGATTGCGGACATTGTGTGTTTGTATTCCCCTGAAGACCCCACCCTTTGTTTTGTGTTGTCTAGAGTTTATTGATTAAATTATTGTTTTTGTTCTGAATACTGCCTCCTCTGTGTTTTTGAACTTGCCTACGCCCTCTGCAAGGTCCGTGAGTGTCGCCCAACCCCTGGGGACACCACATATGGTGGAGAATGCGGGCAGAGGGCATCACTTATAGGCAAGAGGAGGTAGTGAGTGAGTGAGATTTTTGATTTTTTGATTTTTGAAAGAACTACTCCATGATGGAAGGGGACTGGACGATGGATCCAGACATGGAGGCTTGGCTGGAGGCAGAGGGTCCCAAGCATCTGTCTAAAGCACACCAACGGTCCCTCAAAGTGTTTTTTCAGGCAAGTCCAGCCCTCAAATGCTCCTTTTTGGCTGGAATGGCGCCCGATGTTGCTGAGGCCATTGATGAAATGGAGAGGGTGTTGAGAACCCTGAAGGGACGACACAAAATGAAGAAAGTCCTGAAGGATGGCCACCTGCTCTGTGGTGCCCCCTAGGGAGAAGAAAAAATGTCCAGGGTAAGCTGCAAAAGCAGCATACAACTGTCACAGACAAGTGTGCTGGTTTAGAGGCGGAGTTAGGAGAGGCACAAAATGGTGATAAAGGGCAAAGAGGACAAGATCCAGAAATTGGAGCAATGCTGTCGGGACCAGAGAGGAGGACCTGGTGAAGAACCAGAGACGGGCGGCCAGTGGTGGAGGACCAATGGCGATCACCCTCCGGGAGTCCAGCAGCTTAAAGGTGTCCAGACTGAGCTGTACCGACGAAAGCTGAGTTGGGGACCTCGGAGGAGCGCCATCTGGTGGCCATTGGGAGATTGCTGCAGGAGCACACTGACTCCTGAGAGTGCTGGGAATCATGGCTGGGGAGCTGGAGAAGGACAAAGCATCCCTGGGCGATGAAGTGAGGCAGGTAGAGGCCACAACCTGGTGCTCGAAGAGCGGGTGAGTAACCTAACTAAGAAGTTGGAGGAAAAGCAGCAACAGCGTCTGGACATCCAGGAGTCTCAAGACCAGGCCAAAGAGGAGTATGCCAGGGCCTTGGGGATGTACAGACCAGGCTCGCCCAGAAGGAGGCGGAGCTAAGGAGAGCAGCGGAGACCCATACGCCCGAGGCAGAGAAACTCCGGAGCGAGCGGAGCAGGAGATTGAGGGAAGGCGGGAGCTGGAGGCTCAGCTGGAAGAGGTGAAGTATGTTCTAAAAGAACAAGAAGAGAAGAATTTTGTTTTGCAGGAACTTCACCTAACCTTCACCTAACCAGCAGATGTGTAGATGGAATGACCGTGGGAAGCGTGTGTGGAGCAGAGATGCAAGAAGGACAAGGAAAGACAAAGGGAAAATTAACAGTGTTGTGAAGAACATGTTTTCACTGGATGCTGAACTTGACCCCCTGGAAGCAAAAGGGACATTGAAGAAAAGGCTGAAGCATGGACACTGGATTCCAGAACGGCACAAAGTGTACCGGAGGAGCCATGGAGGGCTGGTGAAAACCCGAGCAGGAGCGGTGACCGCTCCGTCTGTGGAGCTCAGAGCCAGTATACCCATATGGCCACTTGGTGGCAGTAAAGGTGAGCCACCTGCGTCACTCACTAATGTCTGCCAGATGTTTTTTTTCAGGCGATGAAGGAGATGGAATCTGGACATTTGACCCTGGCGGAAAACTGCCTGAGTGGACCTGGAGAGGGGGCCTCCTGGTGGCTGCTGGACATAGGCCGCTCAGCCCTCCCGAGGTCAGAGCTGAGGAGGAGGGTGTGTGGCAGCCAAGGGGCTGCCCAAGAAAATGGCTGCGGGTCCTTCAACAAATGGGAGCCGAAAACACTACATTTCCCAGCAGACCACAGTCACACCTGAGCCAAGTGGAAGTAACGGGACTAACGAACAGCTGAAGGCCATTTCAAGGCCTATTTAAAGGGCTGACTCCCATTACCCATGGAGAGGAGTAGGAAAGTGTTGGTGAGGAGTTGGTGAGTGTTTGTTCAAAGAGAGAGAGTACTGTGAAGTTGTTGACCAGCCAGTATTAGGAGAAAGAGTGATTGTTGGAGTGTTTTTGGGGGTTGAAGTGGATTGTTGCATTTACTGTTAACAGTACAGGACTGTTGTTTAGGAAGAGTTACAGATGGTTTCTAACAAGACACTTCTGAGGTTTACGATTCCTATGACACTCATTGGCTGCCACCACCTTTGCTGGTACAGCATTAATGGTTAACAAAACTAAATTCTCCATGACAGAGCTTAGAAATTCATCCAAATTATTTGTAAAAAAAATAAACCAGAGCCTCTTTTAAAACCCAAAGTTCCATAGCAATGTAATTGCAAATGACAATATGTGACACCTCCCACCTCCTTTGCATTTCCTTTTTCTCAGTCTAACTATCAGCGGGGCATTGCAATACGTTTCTGCAGATCATCAGTCCAGGACCCAAGCCAAAGTCAACAGACATCAGACCAATAAATCAATTACTGGGAAGCTTTCTTGAGCAAGAGGCTCAGTCAACAGAAGCTGAGCAAGCTGGGCCTTATAGACACAGGTTCAAGTGTCTAGGCTAACAGCTGATCATGGCCAGAAGTCAACAGTGGTGGGTCAAATTTAGCCTGGTCTCAACAGGGTAGGGTGGGTTTAAGTTGGGCAGGGTTGCTCAGATTATAACTGCATTTGATCCACTCAATATCATGCTAGGAGACCACAGGCTTCCAGCTGTGGTTTGTGAGATATGCACCTCTCTTCCAATTAGGTCTAGCTCTCTCCTGTAGTACTGGGGACCCTATAGTCTATAGCTCCCGGTGTTATGTTTCTGCATGTCTGTTCTGTTGTTTTTGTACTTTGTTTATTTTTCATTATTCATCATTCATCATTCTGTCACGTTCTGTTCCCCGTCTGTCATTGTTCCTGTTTATTTCGAGATCCACTCCTTGTCTTGTCATGCACTTCGGGAAATTCTATGTTTCGGTTTTTCCGTCTTAGCTTATTATCTCATTTGACTTCCTTCTTACTTTCTTATTACACTTTGTATATATTAGTTAGATGTATATAGTACTAACCAACTTAACTACTAACATTAGGGATTTCGATTAAGTTACTAACACTACTAATCACTAATTATCTCACGCTTCTAACTATCGCTATCATTCTCTCTCTCGTTGTCCTACCCCTGTACGCTTCTCACGTTTCACTTCATTCGCACGCAGATTTCTATATGCGTTCCTCCCCTTCGAACTATGCACGTGTCTGCCTGCTCTTCCAGGTCGTTTATTGTCTATGTGTTTGTGTTATTCCCAGTCCGTGTCTTTCGTTTCCCCTCGTTATTGGATTAACAAAGCCCATTCCTACCCCCCTCTCTCCTCCCAGTCACACCTGAATCCTATTGTGTTTCCCTTCCCTGCTTGTATTTAAGTTCCGTGTTTATGTTCATTCCCCGTCAGAACGTTGATCTTCATTCCCTGTGCCGATTATTAGTAAGCCAGAGTCTGTAGCATTTTCCTTAGACACCCCTTCTGTTTTCACTTCGAGTTTGCCTGCCGATTTTGTTTGTTTGCCTTCTCTGTTTTACCGGTTTTGACTTCTGGATTGTTTTGTGACTTCTCTTTGCTTCTTGATTTTGTACTTCCGCTACCCTGACTACTGGTTTTGATCCTTGCCTGAAATTAAACTATTCTTTGCCTAATCCTGATCTGTGTCTGGGTCCTTATCCGGAACCTCACACCTGGTGCATTGGAGGAGTGCAAATGCTTCAGATGCAGAGCTGCTTGTGTGAGTGGCAGTGGTCACTCATCAGAAACAATTGCTGATTCCAGATATAAAAGTGAAACATTCATTCATAACATACCGGTAATGTCCCACTTGCCTTATACCACAGAAAAGCAGGTCATATTTTTAACATTGTGTTTTAAGAATCATTATTCTTAAATTATATGAAAATATGTAACGGAGGCTGATAATACAATACAATGCTATACGTAAGCAGACAGGGACATCATTTGTTGTGGACATCATTTTCATTCATTTCATCATGGACATCATCATCATTTTTCCGCTCTCAAATAATGAATGTGTGCTTTGAACATCTCGTCTGCTGAACAATGTAACAGAACACACAAAACAAAAGCTTTCAATGTTAAAATTGAGGCAGATGGGTGAACAACAATGACGACGAACAATGAAAGGCAGGCCATCTTCAAAGAAGGCGAGTCTCCCATTGTATCTTCCTTTCCTTTCTTTTTCTCCAATCTCCACTTTGAAGTCTATAGTACTTGGAATGATCTTGAATATCAAGGCTCTCGCCCACTGCCCTCGTGACCTCAATAGTGGAGAGGAGAGGTGGGATTCACCAGAGCCATGGCTTCATAAGGCCCAGAAGGGGAAATGATTAAAGTCTATATATGTGGGTATATATATACACACACACATTTATGTACAGAGGGATGGCAGGGTGAAGGTGACATTATAAGTTATCAGGGTTATAGTGCAAGGAGGACTAAAGGCCTGATTTTCAATGTGGAAGCTCAACTGTTCATGAAATGAGCTTTCTGAAATGGTTTCCCAGACCCTAAGGAAGGGAAGATTGTGGGTGTGGGTCAACTTTGATCACACAGAGATCTACAAAAATGAAAAAGATTGTCATTGTGAGTGTAAAAGGAGGAGGAGTTTCAGATGAACGCATCCAGATCTATTAAAATGTAACTAATTCAGTCCCAATCAACATAGTTTTTTTAAACAATTGATGATTGGCAATTCAATTTCCAGTTGGTGGAAGAGATGAATTAAAGATTATATTGGAAGAAAGGTCATTTTATATTGACCTTGAGCATGGGGCTATTCATGAATTGAGTGGGCAGATTTGCATAAGTGTGACTTCTTGGAAAATGACTATCTATTATCTAAAATAGATTATTCATACGTTTCATCTTCAAGTACATATTGATTTTCAAAGCTCAATTTCTAGCTTGGATTGGACAAATTGTTCAAGCAAGGTCATATCGTAGCAGCATGTTGAACCTCAAGTCCCCTGTAATATTTATCTAGCTAGTTATACTGACACACCTTGTGTTTGGAGGTAATCTATTATTTCAATTGTTGCTAGAGAAATGAACTAAATGAAATTTTAAAAGTTAAAAGTATATATAAATAAATGGGTTGTATATTGTACATGTCCCTGGCATTTTGAGATTTTAGGCTTTACTTAATTATGTCACAGCACTGGCCCATGTTGGATTTGATTTATAGTAATATGTTTGGTCTTGCTCATTATGAAAGCTAGTCTTTTTATAAAAATAAACTGAAAATAATCAAATATCTTTGCCCTTTCTTTTTGAGGCAAAGAGGAGTAATTAGTCCAAAATGTCTAGGTTAGCTACTGGAAGATTCATTCATATTAATTATCTTGTTAATTGCCTGTACAAATGCTTGACTTAAACAAATAGGTTGTGTTTTTTGTGGCCCTTCCAAAAAAAAGTAAATCATTGACGATGTTTACATGCACACAATATTCTGGTTATGGTCCATATTCCGAATAAGCGGTTTACATGGTCCATAACTTCTGCTATTATTCCTGTATACATGGGAATTAGAATAAGCTATCGGACAGGCTTGATTTTACAACTAACCAATTTCTGTTTTACAGAAAAAGGCTCAGGTGATGCTTGGTTTTTAGTTATTATAGTGCCTTGCAAAAGTACTCAGACCCGTTGAAAGTTTTCAAATGTTACTGGATTACAAATGATATTCATTTGTTGTTGTGATATTCATATATATATATATATATATTTTTTTTTTTTTTTTTTGTTTTTTTTACTCCCATGCTCAAACTCAATTTTTATAAATAATTAGTTGTCAGCAAACATTTTAAAGGAGAACATTCAAAGTATTCAGACCCCTCACATTAATATTTGGTGGAGGTACCTTTTGCTGCAATAACAGCTTTAAGTCTTTTTGGGCAAGTTTCTACCAACTGCATACTGGTTGGAAGTGATTTTCATCCATTCTTCCTGGCAGAATTGCGCCAGCTCTCTCAAGTTGCTTGGACATCGCTTATGGACAGCAATTTTTAAGTTGTGCCACAGTTTCTCAATGAGGTTCAGGGAAGGACTTTGACTGGGTAATTCAAGGACATTCACCTTTTATTCTTGAGCCACTCCAGTGTAGCTTTGGCCCTGTGCTTTTGACCATTGGCCTACTGAAATGTTTTACTTCTTACTTCAGTTTTTTAAGATTGAAATAGGTTCTTGCAGTATCTGCCTGTGCCTATCCTCCATCTGTTATTCCTTCCATTCTGGCAAGTTTCCCAGTTCCTGCTGAATAGAAGCAGTCCCATAGCATGATACTGCCACCACAATGCTTCACTGTAGGGATGGGGTTTCGTGGGGCATAGGCAGTGTTTAGTTTTCACCATACATAACGCTTTGCATTTTGGCCAAAAAGCTCCATTTTAGTTTCATCTGACCACAAACCCTTTCCCCACATCTTAGCTGGATCACTCATGTGTTGTCTAGCAAACTCCAACCAGGACATGACATGATTTGTTTTAAGTAATGGCTTTTTTTACTTGCCACCCTGATATACAGGCCAGTATTATGCTCTTAATGTTGACTGATGTACTATTACTCCACTCTTAGCCACTGAACTCTGTAGCCCTTTTGTGCCCTATTCACATCCCAAGACTTTAAATCAGTCAGATCAACTAATGCTATCATTTTCTGTAACATGCTATATGATGCATGATTTCTTTAGAAAGAGATTACCTTTATTAATTGATTCAAGTATAGACTGGCAGGTGAAATCAGTGGTGGCCTATTTGTTGAAAGTCTGCAGACCTGGGCACTGAAACTAAACCATTTGTGGGAAATTAAGAGTTCAATGACAGAGCAGTTGGCAACGAGACAAACCTGCATTGTGTTAAAATATGTTTAAGGTTGAATTTGATTGTGTTTTCAACAAATTTAATTGATGAAGAGATTGGCTGTAACAAAAAACAGCATACACAGTGTGTCCCCAGGACCGAGGTTGAGAACCCCGATTTATACGTTATCATCAAGATTTCAACAAGGGCAGTTAATATCTGCTTTAATTTGTTCCACACAGAAACCCTCGTAGACAATGGATGAATGTTAACTGGCAAGATTGGTGGGAAAGGTAGAATTTATCAGCGCAGAGTGGAAAGATAATTTCAGCGCAAAGTGTACCTAGATTATTGGAAAAATGAACATTCCCAAATATAAATGTAAATTCCATTAGGGTGAATATTCCGAACAAGGTGTTTACATGACCTGATATTCATGTTAATACAAGCATACGGCAGATGTCTTATTTGGGTTTCTTGTAAGCAGAATACTGGCTTAAACAGGATAAGGTGTTTACATGACTCATACATCATCAGAATACTACTATATTACAGTTAACATCCCAAAATGAGTAAGCGTATTCAGTGAAGTTCTTTTTGGCTTTTGAGCTTAAATTCAGACAGTTGCATTTCTGACCAAAAATGCCATGACCACAGCCTGACAGTATGGCGCAGTGGTTAAAGAGTGCCTTTCCGAATAGTTTTGAACAATGTTGCCAGCATTTCATGATTTATTCACAGGTATTGTCATTAAGATTTATTGGACTGATTTTTAAATGAATCCACACCTTTGGTTATGTACCAAGTTGCACAAATCTCTTCTCCCAAATAGCATAGCAGGGCACATCGTGATCTACTTCTTCCAAGCCCACAATCCACATTTTCTGTGATCCACCCCTTAATAAAATGCAGCCTAGCATATGTTGAAATATGGATTAAAACAGGGCTCTCCAGCCCTGGTCCTCCAACCCCCACAACTCACCTCAACCCCTCACATGACCCACCATTGGGTCCCAGTTTGGGAACCACAGGCCTAGATGGTATGGGAGAAATAATATTTTAATGTAGGACAGTTGGATATGGGAGAAGGCTTCCATAAACTAATCAGTGAACATCTGAAGCTCCAGGAACAATTATGACTTAATATATGCTGATTGCGTTGACAAGAGTTATGCCTACATTGAAATTAAAATTAAGACATTTTCCTGAGTTTGAAACTGACTGCAGTGTGTTATTGCAGTCTCAGTGGCTTTAGTGCTGTTACTGTTTGTGGCAAGTTTACCCGCAGGACTCCTTTAGGCCAGGTCTCACACTATACACAATGGCATGGACTCAATCAACAGTTGCCTGACGTGTGTTGTCACATATGCCATCAGTATTTTAATGGCCATCCGTTTGCACTCAGAATGTGGTTATTCGGCCCAGTGTGACAGCAGAGTGAATTGGAGACATTAAAATACATTTCCCCTTCCTCAGAGGTGGATTTATGGATGAATTATGTGGCCAAATAGTTCTGAGCCTGAAGTACTGTTGTCTTTGCTCCTCAGGCAGGTAACAAGTAACATTTGAGATCCATCCGAACAACTATCACACAAAAAGCCATAGCAGAACACAGAAACAATAATGATGTTTTACTGTAAGAATGTATTTCTCAGATAGAATTTGTAATGACAAGAACCTCATTGTCACAACACCGGGGAAGCAGCGTGGACATGTGATCCTGAGTGAGAGAAATCACCCGAGGAAAGGAGATGAGCGGAAAAAATAAGGATTTGAATTTGGGGCAGCTGCCAACTTACTTAACCACTTTACTCACCCAACCAAGAAGTGGACATTACAATCTAGGATCACAAAAGCATATCCTACATTATGTTCCCATCACAAAAACTGAGTTTGGGAAGCCATGGTTTCAGCTATACTGTTCCAGTTTCTTGGAGCCTATTGCAGAAAGATTTGAAGCTGACCTCTCTCATTGGAATTAATCACTTTAAAGAAAATATTTGACAATTACTTACCATGAAATGCTCCTGTTTTTAATTAGCTAAAGCTTTTTTAGGGCATTCTGTCCACCTCTTTTTAATTATTATGTGTTTTTTTACAATCTTGCTTTTATGTATAACTTTCTATGTAATGTTGTTTTATGTGGAACTTTTTGTGTGCTGCCTTCTTGGCCAGGGCTCACTTTAAAAAGAGATGCCAATCTGAATGTGACTACCCTGGTTAAATAAAGGATAAATAAAATAAATAAATAAAAGGCACAGGGAAAAATAAATGGTTCCTTTCTAGGAACTTTTAAATGGCTAACTAATAGAGACTTTAAGGGCTCTCGTCCTCGGTCTGACTGAACGTAATTGCCTTGAACATTAGCTGTCTCCCTGGTTCAGCAAGGGACAGCTGCCCCACTTTGGAATGTGGCCTCCTTCCCCTACATTGCCGCTTCTTCAAAGGAGCTGTCTTTGGGTACAGAGGGCCGTCCGCTCCCGTGCCACACTCATATATTGATGTTTCAATTTTTTAAGTGATTTCCAAAAGTTACAAGGAAATGTACAGTTGCACACTAATTAGGCTAATTAGTTTACAGTTCCCAAGCCTTATCACTGGTTACAAAGTATTGCAATGTGACCCACAGCAACAGCATTGCACTGGCTCACTCATATTAAAACCACACAATTATTTTCAGCCTGACAAATTTTCACATTTTCACACAAATAAGCATGGAGGAAATATGTGATTGTGTTTGGGTATTGGGAACTGAAGTTCAATAGGAAAACTATGGCACGTACTGTATATTGACTTCAGAAGACATACGCAGCATTTATCGAAAGTGAAACAAATTTTATTTAATTTATTTCAAATTATCTTGTTTAGCACCTACTGTAGGCAATACCTCAGAAGGTGATAGGTGAGAACTCTGTCACAAGTGAAAGTGCTTAGATGGTGGTAATGAGTAACTGCATCAGTTGAAGCACACATTGTAACATGTATATCTTTGGTGCTAAAGACGTGAGTACCCAGTACAGCAGATGGGGATGCAGTATTGTTGATTCCAATCTTTGATCATGTCACCTCTTGTTTTAATAAAAACAATGGATTTGGAACATGGATGGAACGTTAAAGAATTTCAATCCACCTCCTATGCACCACTCCGCTCTTCTACTTGGTTTGTGATGGAAAACATTATATTTATTCACACACTCCTGTTCCCCCCCTGTGAGTTAAGTCTCTTAATCCAGGTACTGTCAGAAGTTTGTCCCAGCAGCAGGTGACAGGGGGCCAACCTGTATTTATCATCATCTGCATTTGATCGCTGCTCTCTTCCCTTTAAGCACATAATGTGGGAATTGAACATCAACATTTCCCAGCAATGGGGGAATTCATAAAGAGCACTTTCAAACAGGTGGTAGGGAGCTGAGGGGAGGTGGGGGTGGGTGGTGCAGAATGTGCGTCAACAGGCAAAATGGGAGCCTAGGGGTTATGGAATCATGGTTATCATAATACGATCGCGCTGCGTCTCCTAATCACACTGACGTTAAACCTGGAATGGAAGAGCAAATAAAAGTGAGAATAGCCAGCCATCTGTTTTAGCCAGTCATCATTACCCCCTTAACCATCACCCTGTTAATTTCTGCTTATTTAGACATACTGAAACATAACAGTTCATAGCTGAAGAACTTTCAAGTTCATGGTATCATTTGAACACCTTGCTGTTTATTAGGGTGTGCTCATATACCATAGCCCATATAGCAACACAACACAGCCTAAAGATCAACATACACCAAATAGGCATTGTATATATCCTGTATATTAACCCATGTTTTAAAATACATAAAGGGGTCACATTTCATGATATACGTATGGAATGTGTGCATGCCGTGTACAACATGTTAACTAAATCTGTGTAAAACATTATACGTCTAGACTTTAGACTTCTAACCCCAAGAGGGCTGGTGAGTGGTGTCCCAAAACCTTTCCAAGCTGGCAAAATTGGCCCAATGATTTCAGTTCACTTCTGTGACACTGGAAAAACATACTAAAACATGTTGATGACTATAAAACCTGTTTTTATCAACCAAACCATTATGCGTCATTATTATATACAAAACAGATACTAATGTGATAGCTCACTGAGAATCGCACTACAACATGTTGTTGCCTATGAGACATGTACCAAAGTCAAACCAAAGAACTGGATAGCAAGAACAGAAGTTTTTTTTTATAGTAAAAAAATAACCAACAGGCAACAGGCATTTACTATTATCAAATGTGGTGAGATTATGGCAAGTCCTACAGGTGATTTGATTTATTGAGGACTAAGTTTTTCTCATCATCACTCTATTCTCAGTAAAATTACAGTCTTGCCATCATGGGAATAATGTTTGCCAAATTAATGCTGAAATGCCAAACATTCATTTGTATGTGTGGGGGGTGGGGGGGTGTATGTGTTTATGTGTGCCTGTGAGCTGAACAATAGAGATGATTCAAGAAATATCTTGAACAGCTGTGACTACATATTGTAGCGATCCAGGGGGGTCGCTATGCATAAATGTGTGCGTGGGGCATTATGGGGGAATGTTGTTGTGTGTTTGTTCATTCCCCCTGTGTTAATTAGCTTATTGTGGTGTTTGACTTTGTTATATGTGTTATTGTTAGCCTTTTTATGTGTTAGCTGGCTGGTCGTGGTCCACTAAATGTTGAAGCCACCGCGACCAGTATACATGTACCATTTAGTGTAGTCCCTTGTCAGGCATGTGCACAGATAGGGCCCAAGGGGGGCTTGAGCCCCTGCCCTTTTGCCCTCAGAGTCAAAAAGTGCCATTTTTAATTGTATTTTATTTTTTCTTTATTTGTTATTAAAATTCTATCAAATATAAAGAGGGAAATGTATAATAGTATCCACAAAAAAATACACCATATCAATTTAAAAAGTATTCTGATCTCCAACCCCCCGCCCCCTTCCAAATAGTTTATTCCGAATACAACTTGTCATGAAAAGCACCGCATCCCCAGCCCCAGTTTGGTTACGGTGAATGATATCACTCAGGTAGGCACTGTTTTAATTATGAAACCACAATTGAACAACACTTACTTACTTTTTATGTTATATATCCGTTAAAAAAACTATGAAGTAGGTCAGTAGGACTTGCCACCTCCACGCTGTAATTTCGTCATTACTAGCCTCGGTACTCGCGAGCAAGTAAGCTAGTCTAATTATCATTAAAACTACGTTATCTCTGTCATGCAAATATGACAACTTATGTAAGGACAACTTACAAATATGCAATTAATTTCTGAAGCAGGTAGTTACGTTTTGCTAGTTTAGTATAGTCACCCCCTTTTCATTATGGCCAGTTTTCTAAAAACGTGATGTTTAAAAGTATATTATTGTTTGGGCATGTAGCAGTGTGTTTCCCTGTTAAAATAAAAGTTTCAATTAGTCAATCCATTTTCATTGGGAAATAAGAAGCAGCATAAACACTGCTAGAAGAGGCAAATACACCTGTCTCCAATGAAAGGCAAAATACTTCTCACCTCCCTGACCCTGGATCAGTTTTTCAGCCATATGCATAGATGTAACAAATATATAAGAGTGTGTTTAAGTAGTGTGTGTGCGTGTATGCGTGTATGCGTTTTTGAATATAATATAATACTGGTTTCTTTTTCTCTCAGTGTGATGCTCAAAAACATGTTACTAAAATCAAACTGTAGTTCAGTAGTTGTACCATATGTCTCATTTATAAAATATATGCAGTGTAACAAAATGATACAGAACATGAATACAGAAGGTTTGAAACCCCAAATTCAGGGGGCTTATGTATCAAGCATGTCAGAGTAGGACTGCTGATCTAGAATCTTATCATTACTTATAATGAAAAGTAAAACAGGTCGCATGTTATTAACATAGTGTGTGATTATGGATGGCGGCGGTGTAGCAACATCGGGGTGCGAAAAGTGCGTGCCGGTGGGGTGAGTGCCCTTTTTTTGCTTGAGCCCCTGCGCCCCAAAATGTCTGTGCACGGCCCTGTCCCTTGTGTTTCAGGGCAAAAGTGTTTATCATGAATCAGGTGTTTCGTTGACTGAGTTTATTATCTGGGGTTGTGCGGTGTATGGAACACGGATATTTAACGCCTTTTAATAAAGTGGCTATTCGCGTAGCCATTTTTGCAACTGTGTGACTTCTTGATACATCACCTCGCGCATGCTCGCTACACTATTGTGTATGGAATGGGCTCTCTCTATGGCCTCAGTCAACACCGCCACAATCAATTGATACTACAATGATGCCACAATACTAACAGAGAAGGCACAATGCTATTCAAATGACTCCAACCTTCCACAAAACAAGTTAAAACCTGGGCCTTTCAAGCAGGGATATTTAAAAAGAATGCACACAATTGGTGATTCTGTGTGGCTCAGTAGGTAGAGCATGGCGCTAACAACGCTTAGGTTGTGGGTTCGATTCCCATTGAGACCACATATACTGAAAGAAATGTATGCATTCACTACTGTTAGTCGCTTTGAATAAAAGCGTCTGCTAAATAGCATATGTATTACAACTGATAATTCCAGACGGACAATCAGTGGTCCTCCACCCTTCTATCAACCTCCAAGAATGGAGAATCTTCACTTTTTGCCTGAGTAATCCTGTTGGTTTAAAATATATAACATCAGAAATCCCTCTTGACAGAAAAGTGAACTGGAGTTTCATTTTCTTCCCTACGTGCGGTTCGTAACTTCATCCAATGCCGACTCCAGAATCTGTGACAGCCACACAGAGAGGGCTGTATTTCTGCGCAATGGTGCATTGTAACATTGTAATGCAGAGTTTAATGACTCTGTTTACAGAGGAGTCTGAAAAGTTCTTTCCAGCGCGTGGAAAAAAAACAACAAAAAAACCCAGCTTGAGTCGCTCTGATGAGGACTTGAGGGCCAGGCGCGGTTGCCGTGTGACAGAATGAGGTCGTGTGTGACTGGCTGGCTGGTTGACGTGCTCCTGCAGAATAGGGGAAGATGACAGCGAGGTTTCCGACTGAGCCTTGCACATTGACACAATATCACTCTCAGTGAAGAGAGGCGAATAATATAACGCTATGTAATTGCACAAAGTAAAAAAGAGAAATATGAATGCCATGCGCAGGAACTTACAGTACAGCTATTATATAGATGTCTTGTTACTTTCTGCTATTCAGAGGCGGAAAAACACACATCAATGGTGACACATGTCTCCGAAACCTGGATATGCTAGCCCACACCCTACACACACACACACACACACACACACACACACACACCGCAACATAGTTGCATTGAGAAGATGGATGTTTTTATTTTGGAGCAAACAAAACTGCAGGGGGATGCAAAATTACAGGTTTTGACACTGTCATTTTGAAATCACAATGCATCCACAGACAATAGCTGATGGAGTCATTGAATTATGGTGCTGTTCATTTTTGCACATTGGACAATGACATATAGTCATGCCTTTAAAACAAAGCATGTTATGGCTGCAGAATTTGCATAAAGAATCATGGACTTTTATCTTCCTGTTTTTAAGCTACAGGTAACTGCCAAAATACTTGCAAAACTTGAGTAAATGAAGGATAATTGAAATGTGTGCAGTACCATGAGTATTCCTCAGGGAGTGACAGCAGATAGTGCCGGATAGGCCCTGCCCTCCCCTTTCCAATGAGACCATTTGAGTGTCCCCTCCAGGTTACCAAAGCATTGCCTTTATTTTGGCAGTGCCCAGTCATGTGGCTTAAACATCTTCAAAATAGCAACTGAGGAATGGTGGGGGATGGAGGGAGAGAGGGTAAGAGTGGGGTAACCATTGTGATGCTTGGAGATAGTGTGGTGCTTAACACATAATTATTTTTTCAGTGTTCATCACATGCAAGAACAACACATTTAACCCCAACACCCCCTTTCAGGGTAGCGGAGTCATTAAAGAAGAGATGAGATGGACATAAATTTGGAACATAAAATGCAGTCAATATTTATGTGCCGCAGGGGAGAAATGTTTGGTTTTGCTGCTTTCCCAACATGCGTTGATGCTGAACCAGAGACAGTGGAGAAGTGTTTAAAAAGAAAAAGTGTTTAAAAATGTAGGAACGTCATCATTTATTGATGGATGGTTGAAAACTGGCAGCGCTGGCTTTGATAGTACACCAGCACCTGTAGCAGGCCTGGCATCTTTTCAGTCAGTGGAAGGTCGTGAGCAAACTCTCTGGGCCCTATTTTGACAACAGAAAAAGCAGTTAGAAATACAGATGGTTTTTTGGAGTGTCGCAGAGCGAACGCAAGTATATAAAATGACACATGTGTGCTGAGGTTGGTTGTGTGGGTGGAACAGGGGCTGGGTCTGTCCTTTGGGACTGTTGATTGATAGTGCAAAAGCAATACCGAAGTGTGTGTTTGCAATATTAGAGTATCTGAATATACTCAATATAGATACTACTACAATAACAATATCCTATTAATATCAATCATAGCGAAATAAATCATCAAACATACACATACAATTTCAAATACAGCACACAGAAAACAGAATTATTCATAATCAAGCATCTGTTGCGTTATCAGCGAAGTAATTCCATTCCTCTGAGCTCAATCATTCATTCGTGTTACTGTTGTCCTGAAGTCACAATACACAAACAGGGTACCCTATACTGTGGGACAGCAGTGTCATAACCTAGCAGAGGGGGCACCCAGTCCAGGTGAAACTCTAAGATGTTTTCTATATATTACATGAGAGCAAACTATTCTGCTGTCTTGGCAAACCTTACTCTCTTAACAATTATATGAAATGCGTTCTGGCTGTCAATAAACCAAAAGTGTCACAGATGAAGTCTGAGGGCCAGGTATGATTCATTAACAAGTTGCAACCCCCTCAACAAGTGCATGGTTTCTGAGATGTATCGCATCCATTTTACAGTAGAAACCTGCCTTTTTGCTTTTCCCTACCTGCCTGTTAGGGTGACAGTCACAGGGGTTAGGGTGAAGTCACAACACTCAATAGTGAAAGATGCCATTACTTTCAGTTTAATGGTGGAGTGCAGCTGATTCAGGCCAGCTTTCTCCATGAATCAAATCTTCTGGGAATGTTGGTGTAACAACCAGGAAACAAGTAATGATAAAGTACTGTAATCAAGCACATGCCCTCTCGATGTATTATTTCATTGACAATGATTGAACGCTGACACCTAGTTTATAGATATGGCCATTTGAGAAGAGGACTGTATGTCTTGATAGGCTATTAGGTCATGGTCCTTGCAATATTAAATTGTAACAAAATGGTCTGTTCTCTTTAGTTTAATCACCAGCTTGTTTTTCCCTGTATCTCCTCTCCCCAAACATCAAAGTGAATTCCTTGGGCAAATAAATACATGCTGAAGCCCTTGTCATAAACAAATTAGATATTGTATTATTTATCTGAAGGAACACCAGCGCACCAGAATATTTAGAGGATGAGGGCCTAACGTGGCTAGCATGATCAACTCTTAAACAGACTTACAAAAAATATTGAAAGTTATTATAGTTATTGAAAAAATATACATTTTAAAATAAAAACTATAAAATAAATAAAGAGTAGTAATTATCTTAAGCTTTTAATACATGTGGTTGCATTTTCTAGGAGCATCTAGGCATAGGATGAGAAATTTCCATAACAGCAGCATTGGGTTATGTGGCCACACACACTGAGGAGAGGGGAAGACGCATACAAAATGCATCCTGCAAGCTGAACCCGATTGAGTCATCACGGTCACCACAGCAGCAGGCACTTCCTCTGGGCAAGGGAAAAAATAGGGCTGGATGAAGGAAAGGAGGGTTTGGGAGGGAGCGCAACTGCATGCTGTGTGATGGCCTCAAGCTTTGGAAAAGGTCATGTTTACATACGATACTGCTATCATGTGCCCAAAGCATGGGGCCTAACTGCTTCAGAAGTCCCTCCTGGTCTATAAAGGCACTGGCATTAATTGACCCCTGTTAAGTATTCAGTGACTGACTTCATGTGACCGATTGTGTGCATTTGATTTATGCACCCAAGCAGTAAATTACAATATTGATTTGATGGGCTTTTAAACACGTTAGTTTGTCATCACTTTGTTCTCTAAACCAAATCCATCTAGAATTCACGTTATGATGAAGGCCTTGTTAAAATGTAAAAAGAAAAGAAAAGAATGAGGTTAATAATTTGTATTCAAGACATAAGCGCATCTCCGTAACTGCTACGATCACGCCTGCGAGAGACCTCCGAGCTCACCAATTGCTCAAGTTTCTCCCAGGAGCAAGGTCACAACAGCCGTAGGGTTTCACACTGATGGACTATGCCATAGACTGTACACTAACAAAAAGTCGCTCTCCAATGCAATCATTTCACGTTAATTGCTCTTCGCTTGCTCCTTCAGTATTGCAAACAATTTCCCTAATTCCTGTTTCGCTGCCCAGTCTCAACGAGGAAGAAAGAAATAGCCTTGATAAAACAAAGCAGACCTATCTTAAATAATGCCCACAAACTTCCATTATCTAGGGGTTTTTTCTTCAGTTGCCAGCAGCCACTGAATAAAACATGAACTCCCCTGACCTTCAGCAAATGGTGAAAAAGGGTTTATGCTGTCTTTTATCTCTTTTCCTCCTTCATAATGTGCTTGCGCAAGTCTGAAGTCTGCAGCTTCTCTCTTACGGTGCGAGCCCGCAGTCAGACAAAATCAACAGTCCCACGATTTTATATTTGCCGCATCTCTTCTGCCTCCGTGCACTTGGGGTAATGCATAGACCTAATCGGGGATGCTCTTCTAAATATGAACTTGGCCTTCGGCGAAGTACAGAGGAACTAAAAGAGCAGAGGGAAAGAGGGAATGAAGGAGGCAAGGACTGATCATGCAGATAAATGATAAATGTGTTTTCATTTGATTCATTTCATTACTGTTTGGTAATGGTGTTTTCATAAAATGTGTGATTGAGAATGTCCTCATCCAGTCTTTGACATGCAAAAAACACCATGTAGATACCTTTCTTGTTCATTCCCTCCTTCCATCTTTCTCAGCATGCGTTTCTCTTACTAATTTACAAGTTCTGTTCACAAAAACCACAGTGCACGGTGGTGCAGTGGATAGCACTGTCGCCTCACAGCAAGAAGGTCTCGGGTTCGAATCCAGGCCGGGGGCCTTTCTGTGTGGAGTTTGCATGTTCTCCCTGGGTTTCCTCCGGGTACTCCGGTTTCCTCCCACAGTCCAAAGACATGCACGTTAGGCTAATTGGAGAGTCTAAATTGCCCGTTGGTATGAGTGTGTGAGTGAATGGTGTGTGTGCCCTGCGATGGATTGGCGACCTGTCCAGGGTGTATTCCTGCCTCTCGCCCGGAACGCATGCTGGGATAGGCTCCAGCCCCCCGCGACCCTGACCAGGAATAAGCGGCTTAGATAATGGATGGATGGATGGATGGATGGATGTTCACAAAAACCTATACACACACACACATTCTCAGTGTTTAGCCAGGCTTTGGGTACCTGTTATATTCCTGTGATCTGAGTAGAGAACCCAGGTTAGTACCACCAAATGTTCATATGATCAAGATAATTGTACAAATTATGAGGCTGTTTATTCACAGGGGTCAAGTGCCTCACCACTCCGTTGCTTCTTGGTTGTGAAAGGACTTATATTTTTCCAAACCCCAGTACATTACTTGTGTGATGGCCCTCCCCTCTCTGTCTGCCATTGCTTTGCGGTAATCTCTGTTTTGCAGGAGGATAGGGGGCGGAGCTGGTAGGGTCATCTGTGTTGATGGGACACACCTAGGTCCGGTGTGTCCCAGGATATAAAGACTACCTTCCCTCATGATTCCAGGCTTCCTCTCTCCACCCTTTGGACCTGTTTTGTTGAAGTCATGCTATTTTTTGGTCTTTTGATCCTTTTGTTAGGCTATTTTAGCACCTTACAACACCCACACACTGTCGGACACTCCACATTTTTAAAAATTCAATTTTAATTGTTTCATTTAAACAATTTGTGTTGTCTCCCCTTGTGTCCCTAACTCTGAGCTGGTTTGTGAGAACTTGTCTAATAGCTGCACAATAGTTGTCCACTCATCCACTTCCACCGGCACATAGACAATGAATTGGAGTAATGTATTTAATTTATTAGTGGCTGGTCCTGTAGTTGCACGTGGCGGGTTCATGGGGGGGATTCAATTAGTAGAGGGTACAATTGGCCACCAAATTGGGAGAAAAAGGAGGAAAATTTGGAAACGAAATGTAAAAATGAAAAGGAGGTAATTGCATTGTACATTTTCCTTTTTTTTAAATTGACAGCAATACTAGACTATGAGACAGAGAGCAGCCACATAGACAGAAAGATAGGGCTCTAGTTTAGGATGGATGGTAGTGAAAACGCACCTAGATCGTTGTGCAATTGCCAGTTTTGGCCTTTACAAATGTATGTCTTGCCAGTTTTGTAGTTTTGTGTTCAACCAGAAATACATTTGTGTCAACATGGTTTGGGCAGAGCAAAGGGGGTATTTCAATAAAAACATGTGATCTGCAAGTTTTGTGTGTGATAATTTGTTTGCCTTTTCCTCTACCCAGACCACCTCTTCACTGAAACGCAAGGCATTATGTGCTAGTTTGGTGACGTTAATAATGGACACATGTACAGGTAAGGCATCAACCCCATCACACAAGACTGCTTTGTGGATGTTCTGCTCACTATGAAGGCAAATCGTTCAATATACAACTATTTGAAAAAATACTTAGCCATAGTCCATGAGCTGCAGTAATCAAATGGTAAACATTCAGAATATCAGTTATTTTTATTTTACATACACCTTTTATATAAATGGCAAAGAAGACATTATGTTTTCTATAGAATAGTCTTCTTTTTCTTTTTTAGCACAGTTTTGTATTGAATCATATTCCCATTTGTTTCCAAATTGAATGTTAAGTGAGAGAAAAACATGAGGACCATAGTGAATACATATCCAGTAATATAGTTTTATATCGTCAAATTAAAGCATGAAAATTACACTGGACAAAATTTCAAAACTAAATAGGCACCAAAAATCTAAGTTGGCTAATTGTTTGGTGCTACTGTTTATTTCCATGTGAAGAGAAATATATTTCCATTTACATATTGCTTATTCAAAAGAATAAAACATAGTTATTATCTTCTGTAATGTGTCTTGAGTATCTTTGTGATCTTATCAACATGGAAAACTGTTCACACTTTATTCTTCATGTCATGAATTAAAGGAAAGTTCTCATTCTTGTAGTGTCATCAAAATTGATTTAGAATACTTGACATCACTAAACATAATGCTTTTTCACCATAACATGCTTTTTAATTTTTTATATTGCCAATTAAGAAATTGCTCAACACTGAGATTAAATAGACCCAAACGTATTTTTGAATTAATCTTCACTATTAATAATTTTACTAAATACTAATTTGTCTTCAACAGAATCACAATCTATTGCATGCACATTTAAATTTTTGCATGATACAATTTTTTTTACCAGAAACTATTTCATGGTTTTAGTATCAGGAAATCCAGGGATATTAAAGAAGGAGTATCAAGCTTCCCTTTGTCATAAAGCTTCCCTTTGTCATAAAGCTTCCCTTTGTTATATTTCCAGTAGCTATCTAACACATCCATACCTTAGATATCCTTAGCATTGTCTGTGGGATATCATTGTGCAATATGTTATCATTATATGCCCTGAAAAAAGACTGTATGGAACTGGCATAAATTAGGCCAATTTGCTCCAACATGGTGAACACTTACTCCCTTATTAGTTAGATAGCAGAGTGACAGATCTTGCTGACTAGCATACAATTATAATAGAGGTGGGTTCAATGTGTAATTGCCTTACCATCCGGGAAAAGTTGTGAATTAATGTCTAATTACTCATGAAACGCTGTACCTGTCTTCTTTAATATAGCCAAAGCATAGGAATTACATCTTACACATTCATGTGTCAGGTTACTGCCAAACCACATAGGCTCAAAACATTCACCGGCATGGATAATCCTGGAAAACAAACTCAGTACAAGCAGTGAAGCAAAACAGTGAACAACGGTCAATCTGCCCAGCAATCAATACAACAAAGTTCCAGTTCCAACAATAATGATGTTTAATGTTTATATCATTTTTGGCCCTACCAATATGTATTCATACATGTATATGAATAGTGTTGCCCAAATGTATATTCAGAAATGTGTATTCACTAATGTATATGTTTGATTCACTCATCTCAGGTGTAATAAATGCATGCACAGTCATTGAACTGATTACCAAATAGGACAAGTAAAGGTATGACACAATGGTTACAAAATGGGGATTGCTATATAAATCATCCTCTCCAGTATCTTGAATGGGACACAGAGCAGCGAGATGGGTCTGTAGGCCTTGGGGTCTTCCACAGGTTTGTTTGGTTTCAGCAGGGCTATGACAGCAGCACGGCGCCAGATCTTTGGGAGCTTAGACCTCCGAAAGCACGACGAGAAGAATGCACAGAGCCAAGCAGATGTTGTTGCACTCTGGTGGACCACAAACTCTGGGTGGATGTTATCACGGCCTGGTGACTTGCCTTGCTTGAGTTTGCGGATGGCGCACTGAGTTCAGCCGTTGTGAAATCTCTCGATATGTTAGCATCGGCACTGGCCACCCTAGACAGGGAAGATACCTCGTGCGATGTAAGGCGGGTGAAGTTCTTATCTGCACCTGGGAAGCGACCGTTTTTCAGGAGCTGGGATGCAATGGCGTCTGCTGTCACCGGGCACTTGGGGGGCGTTGTTTTTCTGCCTGTCAGCTGATTGATGGTCTGCCACACCTTACGGCTGGAGTGGGTATTGCTGTCAATAATAATAATGGGGATTGCTGTCAGAAGACTACAGGGTGAACGGTGTTGTTGTCTCCTTAAGCAAGCCACTTTAATTGCTTTAGGGAGTAACTAACTGTACAGATGGTTATAATACAGGCCAATTGTGTCATCTTGGATAAGCAGGAAACACAGCTCAGATCATCTGACACACATGCATTTGCATGTGCATTTTCCTGAGGGCACGACATATTACAAAATTAGCTCTGGAGAGTCTTATTCTTCTGGGTGATGTTTTTGAACCTTGGTGGGCAGTGTTTAAACACTGCCATCGGGAATCCCTTAATAACGCGTCCGCCACCCAAATCGGTTCTGACAGCAAGCACAAATGAAGCCATTACTGTTTGTCGGAGGAATTTATGAGACATTAAAGAGAAACCCATGTCCTCCAATTGCTCCCAAGCAAAAGCTGTTGAGACGGAAATCCAAAGGAGTGCAGAATAGGGGCATTTTTACAGCAAAGGAACCATGAGTTTTATCACACAGGACAGCTCTGATATTAAAAGATGGAGAGCCACATCTCAGTACATTCTTCAAGAAGATTATTGCAAGATAATTGTAGCTTCCTAAAAGGCACAAGGCTAAATAGATAAGCTCCAGCATCTCATGAATGCAAAAGCATGACATCACTAGGGATTCATAGGCGCAGGTATCAGTGTGTCCACAACACTGGCCGTCTAAATGAATAACCAGTCTCCGGTTCATTTCACAGTTGGGTGCACAAGCAATCTCCTGAACAAGCTTTGTTAGTCCGACTCGTGAATTTTTCGATGAGGTATCTGATATGTGCCTAGGTACTGAAAGAATACCCAAAATGCATATTGGATTACGCATTATGGTCACGGTTTACATACAGTTGACTCCTACCTATGTTGTTTTCCTTTTCCTCACAGCATCAAATGAGGTTTTACTTTTCAAAAAAGCTGTTCTGCTCTCCATAATTTAATCAACCTAGTCTCATAGCTGGGCTAATAAACAACTGGTGCTCTACCTAAACTCCCTTTTACAAAGTGAACGCGCACATAGGAGATGAAGTCAAATTCATAGACAAGATAAATAGGCAATGGTTGTCTTATGTTACCATGCTGCTCTACCATCTCAAATGGCCTACTTCCCTTCAGACACCTTTTTTTCATATTACAGTGGAACATTAGCGGATGGATTGTCTCAGCACATTGTCTGATTTTGAAGAGATTCCGGCTAGTGAGTGATGAGAGAAAGAGGTAGACTACTGCATGAATGAGGAAGAACAAACACATTACTCTTCAATGGTTCCCTGATTCCATGGGCCACAGTGAGCCATGTTTGTTCTCTATTCCTAAGGTCCCTTTGGTAAATAGCTGAGAAGAACAGACACCCCAGAGACAAAAACTGATGTCATTAACTCTGGGGGATTATTTAGCATTCTGGGATAAATTCCCCCTACCTCTCCCTGCCACCATATGTTCAGAACAGACTGCCGTCAGGTACTTATTACTGTCTCTTTCTTCCTTGTTTATTTTCTGGCACACAATTAGTGGGTTTTCCCTCTTTGACACTTTACATGTAATTATGGCGCCAATTTTGATGGAATCCCATCAAGAGAACAGAATGAGAGTAGCAGGACATTAGATGAGACAATCGATGATTGAGTCAGGTAAATGAAAATAGCCATCTATATAATTATGTACTGCTACAAATGAGGATATTGCACTGAAACAAATATCGTCCTTTTTTACTTTCTTGCTGGATTTGGGCCCGAAAGCTAAAAAAAACAACTAATTTGCTGTTCCTTACATCAAGAATAAATGAAACTTTCACAGTAAGGAACTAATTACATTCTGAAATCTGCACCTGCACAACAAAATATCAATCCCACATCCCACCCCTAGCTTTGCTGCACGACACTAGTACTTATGACCAACCCAACATCTCTTTCACTATCATAATGAATGTTTCAAACAATCGGCTGGAAAAAAATGGCTTTGCATACAAGTGTGTCCCTGAAGTTGAATTTTGCATGCACGATCACCTTTAATACAGCTTTCAACTATCACTGCTTTCAAGGCCCTAGATGTACATCACCTGCTAGTTCCTAAGCCAGTGTCCTTGAATACTGTACAATGGTCTCAGTGTGGCATTTTACAATTCAACAATGTGGAGTATTCAGTGTGATTTAACCATTCATTGACATTGTCTCTGTTCGCTCTTTGGCATAAGCCTGTGGTTCCCAACCCTGTCCTCCTGAACCCACCATGTGTTTGTTAAATTCCACCACAACCAGCACACCTGATTTAACTAGTTAACTATTTAATGAGTGTTGATTGGCTGAATCAGTTGTACTGGTGGTGGAATCTAACAAATACATGGACCAGCTGGGGGTTCGCGAGGAGAAGGTTGGTAACCACTGACATAAGTCATGATTCAATAAAAACTGTTTCTTAACTTTGACATGCAATTTCTTTTTTCTTGTTTGCTTAGTTGTTTTTTTCTCACTCACAATCGCATTTTTTGGAGTTCAACAATCACCCAAATTAACAGAATTTAATTTTTTTTAATGTATTTGTACTGTAGGTCAAATCAAGGCCTCATGCAATTTCTGTAGCATATACAGTATGTGTCTATTGTTGTGTACAGGCATTTAATGAGAAAGGACTAAATATAATGAAACCTTAAATGAAATGCAATGAAAGAATGAGATGATTCACGCTCCATGCAATTTATTTGCTTCTGGGGAAAAAAGAGAGCAGTTCACAAAGATCATTGGAAGATGAAAACATTTTATTGTGATTTCAGTGTTCTCAGGCCCTGAGGCACTGGCATTTTCTTCTCACCCTCACCTGGAAAAGACTCTCCCGCGCCTGCTTTTTCCCTTAACGTCTAATCCCTTGAACTCCCTAATAAGCATTTACGATTGAAACAGCAGTGCATAATGGTATTACATAAACCAATGCATTATGCTAAGTGGGAAAGGATTAAAAACAAACAACAAACAATTGAGGCCAAACTGTCGAACTGGAAGCGCAGGCGAGCAAGCACAATCCACCGTGGCCAGAGACCTTGGCTCAGCAGTGCTGAGAGAGTGTACGCCATCTCATATATACCCCCCCTCGCCATTTCCCAGACGTTGCCCAATGGCAGTCTGCTTCCGTGGCCTGGATGCCTGGATCCCTCAAATTGCCTAATACCATGCACCTTGTTACCCGTGGTTACAGTTATAAATGTGGAACTGAACCACTAACACTTTCCCGTTGTTGTTGTTTTTTTTTTTTACTGAGAAAGAGAAATAATGCTCAATGTCTGCCAAGTAGTACACAGCACACAATGTGATTATGTGATGTGCAATACTTTGAGGACATTGGTAGAAAAGGGTACTCAAATGACTTTTATATAAAGGTAATTACCAAAATAAAGCACTTGACACTTAAATGAAGGGTTGTGTTGACTCAGTTATGGTGTGGGGAGCATTCTCCTCACGTGGTTTAGGTCCACTCAACCTCTTAGAGGGCAAGGTAAATGGCAATAAATACAAAACCATTCTGAGTGGTCACCTTCATCCTATGGTGAGGCATTTCTTTCCTGATGGGAATGGTCTCTTCCAGGAAGCCAATGTTCCATCCACAGGGCACAAGTGGTCACTGAATGGTTTGATGAGCTTGAAAACAATGTAACATATGCCCTTGCCAGCTCAGTCACCAGATGTCAACCCAATTGGACAGTTACATATATGTGAGTTTCTGGAATGACACCTGACATTTCCAGACACTTACAGCATCTATGCCATGGCCCATTTAAGCTGTTCTGGTAGCTCGTGGCTATACTTAAACACTTTATGTTGGTGATTCCTTTGGTTTGGCTGCACTGGAGAGCTTTCTGGAAGGCTGTTCTGTTTTGAACATGCCATTTACACTTAATATTAACTGCTTTTGAAACTTCCATGATCATAGGCTTGTTAATACTTCTATGCTTTGCATGAAAATGAACTTTGTTTAAACCTGAATCCACATTTACCTTGCTGCAATGTAGAGTACCTCCACATTACATCAACTTCACTTTGTCCCCACTGTACTAAAAGCTGTTCCCTGAAATAAATCACTTGGGTACTTACCAGGACAATGCTAGTCCTCAAAGAAGTGTAACTTAAAATGCCTTATTTTCACCCTTTGTCTGTTTCCAAAGATATTACACAAATAAGATGATGGAAAATGAAAAGAATGGTGTTCTGGGGTGGCCACTTTCATCTTTGTCCTTCGAAACGTTATCTGCAATCAACCAAGTCATTTGCCAAGGATAATTAACATAATTACAACTTCAGATAATCAAAAGAATTGCAACACCACCATTTGGGTCCTATTGAGAGCATTTAACAGGACAGCCGTGGTAGCTCAGATAAATGAGTGCTGGGCCTGAAAGGGATGTGCTACTGTCACTGCAAGCCGATGGGAATGACAGTGATAAATGAGAAAATAAGATAATGGTTTTATGGTGAACCCCGGTTAAGAGCTGGAATGTTTCGCATTGTGAGACAAACTAATGGGGATTAGATAGCAGTGATCATGACAGCAATAATATAAAGGGTATCACAGCAATAATGTGGAAATTGAAGGAGCAGCAGTTCAGTTGTCTGAGACTCAGACTGAGATCAGTTGTTCTATTTTGAGACTTCAAATTATATTATTGGGTGTGCATGTGGGTGCAGACCTGTCTGTGTGCATGTAAGAAGGCGATATTTGAACAATGGATTATTTTCATATTTTGCTAAAACCTTTATTCTAGGATTGGTCCTGGATCTCAGGCCGGCACTCCTTTTTTCTGTGTTTGTTATGTGTTTCTAATGTGTGCTATTGAGGGTATTGCTTTACCTAGCCAGCTGAGGGGTTACCCTGGGTAGGAGCACCGGGACTCACCTGGGTATAGAGAGTTGGTTGGAGCGTGAAAGCAAGTGTAGCCTCCAGTGTAGTACAAGTATGCAGTGTGTTTGTATACTCCATGTCAAGTAGAGTTGAGTTATATTTTGTTATTGGCCATTTCCTAAAACTCTGGTGGGCTAAAATAGCATAATCAAAATAAATTATCACTAAAAACCCTTTGGTGGCATTAGGGCAATTTTTATGCTGTGGTACAAAAATTCAGTCAGTGACCAATTCTATGCAACTGAAGCAATGGCAATGAATCATACATAGATCTTGCACAGTCCTCGCACCGTCGAGAAGCTGAAGTTGCAGCCATGCCCTCCCTGACGCCTCCTCCACATTTGACTTTCAAACACTGAGCATCATTTTTCCGCCCCTTGCCCACTGAATGGCTGATTCACCGCTGCCAGCGTCGGACGAGGTGTGCCATTCAGTAACAACCTGTTTTATGCTCAACAGCTCCATTGCTCAAGCACGTCAGAAGACTGTTAAATACCCATGGTGCAAGAAAGACCTTGCTTCATTAGCCTAATGCACACTCCCTCGCTAATGAATGTGCTAATTAGACATGCCCATTGATTGCTGGAAATAATGAACATTATTTAACAACTTCAGGCATTCAGTGTGTTGGCTCTGAAAGACACAACCGTCTAGTGGAAAAAAAACTGTCAATGAGTCATGAGATTCTAATTTACACATACATAGACAAAGAAAGAAAGAAAGAAAGGTGACAGATTTAAAAAGGGACGTTTGTAAATAAAAGAATATAGCCATTACAGCCAATTGTATTCTAAGTACAGTTAAAAGGTCATAATTTCAACACTTTTGCATCACAAGATCCCTGGTTCCAATCCCACTGATGGATATGCATTATATTTCATTAAATATGGAACTTTTATGATATTTTTTGCGACCCAGTGAGAGTAGGAATCTGGGAAAATATGCAGTACTTTAAGATGGCTTGCTACTTTAAAATGTGTTATTCCATTGTCTAAGCCGCTTATTCCTGGTCAGGGTCGCGGGGGGGGTGCTGGAGCCTATCCCAGCATGCGTTCCGGGCGAGAGGCAGGAATACACCCTGGACAGGTCGCCAATCCATCACAGGGCACACACACCATTCACTCACACACTCATACCTACGGGCAATTTAGACTCTCCAATTAGCCTAACGTGCATGTCTTTGGACTGTGGGAGGAAACCGGAGTACCCGGAGGAAACCCACGCGGACACGGGGAGAACATGAAAGGCCCCCGGCCTGGATTCGAACCCGAGACCTTCTTGCTGTGAGGCGACAGTGCTATCCACTGCACCACCGTGCCGCCCTAAAATGTGTTAAATGAGGATAAATAACTATAATTATTTACATGCCATTGGAAAGAGCCACCTTCATCACTTGATAATTTGAACATTTATATTTGCTAATTCAATCTTTAAAGGTCAGGCTTAGCACTTTTATGAATAATTTCCCATAAAAGCAGCCACGCAGTCAATTTACTGAAGAGAAATAAGGGTGAATTGGTCAATTTAAATATAAAGTAATTACTTTTTTAAAACACTGTAAATAATGTGTACTGAATTGTCTGAAAATTCCCCTGGTGTTGTGACTGTTTTTGTTCTTTAACTTTTTTTGCCTCATGAAAAAATCTCAAATTAGCTTCTAATATAGTGGAAGAAATTATTTATTTAACTCCCAATGTCCTCTCAGTGTTGCTTGCTTGAATGACATGAATACCACTCCAGCCTGAAGCCCAACTCACTAAGGAACAAATTAAGGATGAAAGAATGATAAAAGATAAATACATGAAAAAATAAATGCATGCAAATGAATACACATGACCCAACACCTCCACTAATCAAGACATTAAACTTATTTTTAATCTGATTTACTTATTTTTTCCAAATGAACATTTAAGAATATGTGCCTCTTTTATTTATGAGCAACAATGGTGTGATAGCCTGGATTCTGATTGGCTAACAGCCATCTACATATATCATGTATACGCATGGTAAACCTCCTCACTTCCAAAACAAATTCGATATTAACCCTCTGAGGTCCGTGCTAAGCTTTTAGACGTTTTTTGATTTTGGCATGGTCTGATATTTATCTCAATTTCATCAATTTAACACACACTTACTCCAACGTGTTTGATATTTTTATTTGAAGGACAATCACAGCTACATTTGTATGCCATCAATAGTTTGGTCAGTATCATATGCAGCTTGTAAATAGATCTACAAACACACAAGTTAAAAATAGTAAATTTTTCTGCTGTCACAAAAGTTGTGAAAGCACACACTAAACTATAGTGACGAATTGGTTTGCCAATGTGCGTTTGTTCATCAAGGTCTTGGTTATGTAAGGGTGTGAAAACAGTTTAGCACATCTGAGATCTAAATAGCTAAAAACCTGTTTTTATCAGAACTGGTCACATTTATTTCAGGCTGTGGGAGGGCTAAATGCTAAATACCTGAATATTCATTATTCATTGTCCACACCTCTAAGAACTGTCAGATGGGCCATCTCACTGGGCCATCAGTGTTATATTCTGAGTTCCTGTTCTGTTGTTTTTGGCCTTTGTTTATTTTTCATTCAGTCCTTATTCATTATTCTTTATCCAGTATTGCATTTTCCCTGTTCTGTCACGTTCTGCTCCCTGTCTGTCCTTGTTCCGTTTATTTCGAGATCCACACCTTGTCTTGTCATGCACTTCGGGAGTTTATACTTTTCGGGGTTTTCCGCCTTCGCTTATTATCTCGTTTTCTTCCTTCTTACTTTCTAGATTGCACTTTGTATATATTAGGTAGATGTGTATAGAACTAACCAACTAATCTACTAACGTTAGGGATTTAGATTAAGTTACTAACACGCTGAATATGTTTGGCGTCACAATAAGACGCGAATTCATATATTTTCACGAGTATTTGAAAACAAGCGAAATAAATAACATTTTAGGCTGTTTGAAAAGTATTCTTCCATAGATCTTGTGTGCATATTGCAATTTGTTACGTTGCAACACGCGGAATATGTAGTCACGCGGAATTCATATATTGAATATATATAACAGTATTTGATAACATGGCAAATCAAATATAGTTACTTACTCCTCGTCAGTTATTGTCTTCGCCGCTTTTCATCAATACTCTCAAACACTGCAGCGCAGAAAATCTTTCCATCTTGAATAAAATTGTATGTCTGTATAAAATCTTGCTTCAAATTGTCGGGACAGTTTATGTGTTTTACGCCGGCGTTTTCACACATGGCCCCACCCTCCCCACACACCTCGCCTAAACTCTACTAGTTACCATGTCAATAGAAGGGGACGTTACTACCAGGTAAAAAGAGAGTAAAAGGCAAGGTTTACTTTTGGTCTAATTAACCTAATTTAAAAATTCCCATTTGATTTGCCAGTGCTCAAATCGGAAAGTCGCGATTCTAAGGTTTCTGTCAATGTTTTTGCCGCGTGTGTATGATAAAATATCGCGAAGTTAGAAATAGTAATATACTTGTATTGCTGCTTGGATCGGCGCCGATCCAGCCGACCTCAGGGGGTTAATTCAAGAAACATTGCATAAACAAGGATCAAGCACCAGAACTACTTCTCATATGTACGATCAGGATTCTAAATTCACATTTGATCAGAAGGTCTGTGTAGGAGTTTGCTAAAGCAACAGTACTTGTTTGCTTAGGTAAGCGGTAAACTGAAATACTGTATTGAAGTTCTAAGGTGCTTTGTCTCATTAATAAAGTTTCTAAGTGAGAGGGGACTGACTTTCCGTGGCAACAACAAACTTCTAGGGTCATCACACAATGTTAACTACATGGAAATTTTAGAGTTTATATCCCAGTTAGATCAGTTTCTATGCGACCACATTCAGAAATACGGAGAGAAGGGTAGAGGCACTATCTCCTATTTGTCGTCAACAAATTCCAAAATCAATCTAATGGGAGAAAAAACTAAGAAAATTAGTTTTTAGGCTGCAGAATGCAAAATATTGTTCAGTGATTGTAGATTCGACCCTGTATTATTGCACGTGGACCAGCTAACTTTTGTTTTCAGATTCATCAATAATGAGAGTGACATAGTCAAGCAATTAATTGGATTCGAGCCCATTAAATCCCACACCGGGGCAAGCCTTGCAGACTGCGTCCTCGCGATGGTGACTGACCTAGGCTTAGATTTGAGATGCTGTTCTGCAGAGATTCAAATGTGGCAAAGTGCCATGCTTCAGAGAAGTGACATGGATTTGATGACTGCCGTGCGGCTCCTGGAATCTTTGCAATCATTTGTGGCATCACTTTGGGATCAGTTTTCAGAACTTGAAAAGGCTGCCATGAGAGTCACAAGTGTGTGCCAATCTTACAGGCACGACATGCAATGGCCAAGGAAACACAAAACGTTCGCCGATGAAACAAGCGAGCATGAAGTCTCACTTGATGGGAATCACAAATTCAAAGTCGAAACGTTCAATGTTAGTTTTAACAATCTAGTGAGTTGCCTTGGCAAGAGGCTGGATGCCTACAGGAATCTCACTCAATGACCTCTTTCTGGTTCTATTTGACATGGAATCTGACAACATCAGTGATATTCGCACACAGGCAACTGCACTTTACTCTGCTTACCCAACTGATTTAGACCAGAGCTTTGTAGACGAGCTTATTCAGTTCCGATTTTTTGTAAAAGGCTAGCAAGACAAGTCCCCCATAAAGCTATTACAAATTGTTGTGCGAAATGGTCTACAGTCCACCTTCCCCAATGTGTTTGTTGCTTTGCGACTGTTTTAGACTCTGCCTGTGACTAATTGTGAAGGAGAGCGCTCATTTTCCCAAATGGCAAGAATAAAAAATGAACTTTGAACATTAATGTGCCAAGAACACCTGAGCGCACTATCATTGATAGGTATTGAGTCTGACCTGGTTAGGAAGCTGGACTTTGAGGACATTGTGCAGGACTTTTCAAAGAAGAAAGCAAGAAAGAAGCCGATCTTCTAAAGGTAATAATACTGGTTCGTTATTATTTGCACTGAATATACAGTATATTCGGTTTTTTTGTGTGAAGTTCGCCAAAAGAGTATTTATATGCCTTATTTGTTTTCTATAATAATACATGCATTACAAAGTCAAAGGGTAAATAGCGACACCATGTGGTCAGAAGCAGCTTTTATCAAGCTTCCTGTTGAAATCTCCACAGTCTATTTTGTCGTTTGAAGAGATTGGTAATTGAAAAACGTTCTCCACTCGCTCCTGTTTGTTAGAATGTCCATGCAATATGATTCCCGAAGTGTCATAAATGATGTAACAGACACAGTGATTGTGAAACCGGGTTATATCGCGCATTTTACATGATATTAGTGAGGTTTGTTAATTTTGTGACTAGTTTGCATATTACTCTAATGATCAGCCACTGTCAGCAGGATAATGTTAGCATTGCATATTTCGCTTGTGGATTTCGTATTTTTGTCGCAGTTGCTTTAACAGAGCTGGAGAAGATCTTTCTGACTATTTTACTCTGACGATTATCTATGTGCCTTTTACCCAGTAAATGCACTTGAGCTCAACCTGTGACTGCGTCTGCTGCAGTATTTGCTGAACCGAGAAGAAGGGTTACTGTGGATTAGCTAGCTAAATTAGCTACGTAGCTATGTTACCTACCTTACTGCCTGGAATTGATTGTTTTCTCATGGTCTTTTACTCAAAACATGTTTTTGGCAATTCTGAAGTGCTTGTGTGTTGTTGTGATCTTCGTTGTTGCATCCCGTTGTTAAACAGAGCTAACGTTACTAGCTAGCAGGCTACCGTTATTGTTTATGTCCGTCCCTTGTCATGGCAATCTAGCCTGCTGCCAGCAGCCCTAGGGCAGAAACCACTGGCACATTTTACCAGGGCCCCGCACCCTCTTAGTCCAGCCATGCCCAAACCCACACCAGGGCAAGTGTACGAGCCATGTCACGAAGCCGCAGATGGTACGACAACATTGGACTGAGTGCATACAAGGGACTGACGGAGCTTCTGCCCAGAGAGGGAGCCAATGCCGACTTCTACATACACAGACATTGGCACATAACAAAGAGAATGCCAGTAATCAAACTGATAAAAACAGGCATTTCCCCCCATCTCCTCATCACCATCTTTGAACATCAAACCACGTCCCCTAATGTCCCTTTTTTTTAGTGCAGACTCATTCCAGAACTGGTTGCTGATACCTACAGACATGTCTTCTCTGTTAAATGTGTCAAATTATTCATGGACTGGGACAGCAGTCCCAAAGGTTCCGCTGAATGGGCGGAGAGGACTGCATGTACCAGGGGCTATCTTCGATAGGTGCCCTTCACTAGAAGCAGTGAGTGACAAGCCATAGCCTCCCAACTCGCAGTCCTCCCCTGCCACCCATTGAGTGATGCCCAGAGGTTGAAGTTCAACTGGATCCACACCTTGCCAATGGAAGCTGCACTACAAGACTGCTTTCAGCTGTCCAACCTGACTAGACCGCAGCTACAGGAATAAGATATTTGAACCTATGTCTGTAGCTGTTCCATAACTGCAATTCTAAGTACTGCTTAAGTAATTCAGTGAATGTATGGGCTAGTCTCACTTCCCTGAGAATTGTTGCAATACGATGTAATTAAATCTAAATGTATAGCTTGATGGCCATTATTTTTGGACACTTTTCTTATTGGTTGTGAATCAGGAAATGTATATTTGCCTTGAAAATACATCTATATGTTTCATAAATCTTGTTCAGTTCAGAGAACTGTTGGAAGCAGAGGCAATCTCAACAGCACGCATGCACATACTTTTGAGGGTAATACCAGAAGCACAGGGCTTGCATTTCATTCCTCACAAAAAGGTTTATTGTGACTAAGAACGTTGAGCATAATGGCTGTATCACTCATTCTCTTCTCACTGTACACTCACAGTGATTTGTGAGATACAAGCCCTGCGTATTTCTCAGAGAAGTGAGAATAGCACATACATTCACTGGGAGCAGGCAGGACTCCCTGCTCTGAACTACTTAAGCAGTGCTTGTGTACCACATTCATAAATTAAGTGTAACACACTGTATTTGCTGGTTATATACACAATTATGGGCATCATCTGTATGTAAGTGTGATTAATTTACCTTCTGGTGAAAAAAGTCTGGAAATTAAACACAAAAAACTGTAGTTTTTTAAGTGAGAGATAATGGTTAATCGAAAACTAAAAAATACAGGAAATTAAATCCAAGAAAGCTACGTTTTAAGTGAGTAATAATGGTTGTCAAAGGCCAAAAAAGACAGGAAATTCACACACAAGATCTCAAGCATTATCTTAACTTATGCACTGACAAGTCTTCAAACAGACAATGCTTTGATACCTGCTATGGCACTATGTTGGTCTACTAACAATGTACTCACCACTGGGCAGGCTGCTGAGGATGCAATCAAATGTTCTCTTTGAATCAACAACGAAATAGATTATTTTGTGAGGAATTAGAGAAAAAATTGTACTTTGTGGCAATACAAAACCAGCTGTCCAGATGCTCTCATTTCTTAATGTATTCAACTGTGACCGCTCTCAGCCGATCCGCATGACAGAACGATTGATGCATCTGTGTGGCGTCTGCACTGAACTGTTGCCCATGAACAAGCAGAGAGATTATAGGTGAGCACAGAAGTACAGAGAGTGGAAGACACAGTGTAGCAACACAATTAGACCTGATAGCAATGTTTGGTTCATCTGGCCTTTAAGTTTATTTGTTTTTTTATCCTCCCTTAGCTCCCACTAACCTTATTGCAACTATTACCTGTTTGCATATAGAATTTAAACCCAGGTCTTCACTCTTGAGCAGCTGAGGATATACACATGGAGAGATACCATCCAAACTCCCCTACTCCACACACACACACACAAACATCATAGGAGGTGAACAGTCTCAGTGCCATGACTGTATTAGGATAAATATCACCAATCCCCCTTGAGCAAACCAGTAGGCAAGGTACCCTGTGGATTCCACGATACCAAGTGGGACGGGGCAAGATAAAATGCAAACAACTGAAGCTCCAGAACAGACCCACGGGTTTTAAACCCAGGCGACAGGATGACTTGTTGCCTAGATTTATGAGCAAATCCTGTAAAAGTGTGACAAAGAAGAAAGTATGTCACTGCCTTTAACTCCTAGAGAACACACGTCAGACTAAAAGCAAAAATCACCTGGGGTTGTGTCAGCAAGCTGTTCCAGTTCTGAGACCTTTCAAGCACTTATTATGCACACGGACCTGATTGAAAGTCAGTGGCTAACCCCCCTAATCTGAGTCTATGACAGCCTTTGTTCATATTGAGCTCCTTGAGGGCTGCCTGCATATGCCTTATAAGTTATAATAATGCAGGTCACGATTAGAGCTGTGGGATTCCGTAGCTCTACTTCTGGGGATGAGGGCTGAGATTCCCTCTCTTATTCAGTCAGATGTCAGAAGTCAATGGAAATGGAGCTGAATTAACTTCAGAACGGGGTTGAATCAAAATTTCAGTGCCAGCACAAAAGGTCGAACCAACCAGATTGCCACGCACAGGGTAAAGGCCTCTACATGCTCAAGCGACTGCGACGCGTTGCAGAGGATGTCGCATTGCAGTCGCGTTGTGGTGTTGTGTTGATGTCGCAGAGGGTGTTGCAGAGGATGTCGCTTACCGAGCACAAAAATCTAACTCGCGACCCCAGCACAACATGTCGCATAGATGTTGCACAGCATTGATTGGTTTGTTAGCGAATGGAGGCGGAGCTGTCATAGTCATAGTTCATCGAGCTAGTCTATTAACATTATACATTTTAAGCATTTAGCAGACGCTCTTATCCAGAACGACTTACCAGATGTGCATTAATACATGGTAAGAACAATCATAGTTCGCACAAGAGATCAGTGCAGTAATACAGCGATAGACATTGTTGTTGGCAGTTGCATACCATACCTGTATATATCTATGTTAACGTTAGCAAAACAATCTATATCTATCTAGCTAGCTAACTAGCAACCTGGTATAATGGCCAAATAAAGCATGCTAACAGTAGCTAACGATACAGATAGCTAGCATCATTTGTTCGACCAGCTTCAGGAAAGATTGGCTGAAGAAGTTTGAAGGTACAGGAGTTTCCCTGCTTTCATGAAAACTTTACAGACCTTGTTCAATACATTGACGTGTACAGAAGTGTAAGGACACCATGTTGCACAGGTTGCGCAGAAGTATAAATTGCAGAGTACTTGCGACATGTTGCATTGCGCAAACCGCGAAGATGTCGCACAAGTTACGCAGAAGCATGTAGAGGCCTTTAATGCACAGCTGGGCTCAGCAGATCGGGGGGGGGGGAGGAGTGAGAAAAGCGTGGAGCATCATCCTGATCTGAGAGCCCTTATACCTCTAAACATAACACCTCACACACAGGCCCTGACCACATCCCTTCCCCGAACTAGACATTCATGACTGAGTCCGTCCGAGTGCACATGCAATATTGTACATTATTTTACAATTACATTTATCTTGAAATAAAAAATGGCTGGCGGATGGCCCAGCGGTCTAGTGCACCGCGCTTTGGAGCGGTGTGCGCTGCCCGTCAGAGACGGGGATCGAAACCCGCGTTTCTACCAGACCGGCCCTGGTCGTCAGCCCGATCGGAGGCGGCATTTGGCTGTCCGCCTCCGGGGGAGGGGGGAAGGAGAGCCGGCACGAGTCCGCCGAGGAGAAGGTTAATGGAGTCCGTGGAAGATCTCCGTCTCGAAAGAAGGCGGGGAAATAGGTCCAGGAATACGAATCTCGTTCCCGGAGGACGGGCGGCGGACTCGTGAGGGTGGGGAATTGAAAATAAAATAGAGGGTATAATTGGCTACTAAATTGGGATTAAAATGGGGGAAAAATCAGAAAAAAGTAGGATGGTATGGTGAAGCAGTGAACACTGTTGTTTCATTAAAGCAAAAAAAATTACTCTAGTTTGGGGAGGACGGTAGCAAAAACGCACCTGGATGGTAGTGTAAATGTTCGTTTTAACCGTCGCAAAGAGACGGCCTCCACCCAGTTTGGTAATTTTGTGGTTCCGCCCAGTTTGGTAATTTTGTGGTTGGCAATAAAGGTGTTATCTTCAATATTGGTAGGGCAGCACAATGGGGCTGTGTGTCAATAAAAACATTAGGCGATGTGCAAGTTTCGTGTGTGAAAATTTGTTTGCGTTTTTGTCCACCCAGACCACCTCTTAACTCAAATGCAGGGTGTTTTGCGCTAGTTTGGTGACATTATTAATAGGCACATATGAACAGATGGGGTATTTATTGCATATCTGCCCTATCACGCAATACTTTTTTGTCGATGTTCTGTATTTCACCTCACTCAATAAACGATTATTTCAAATACGATCCATATTCAACGAAGCAGTTTAAAGTATTTGAGCTTTGCACTTGTAAGGAGTGGCTCAATACCATTGAATGAGAGAGGCCGTGTCTACAGCCGTGTAATTCTATAAGATACAGTTGTGGCCGAAAATATTGGCACCCTTGCACGTTTTTTTAAAAACTCACAATTTTCTCAAAAATTAATTGAAATTGACTAAAGTATTTGGTTTCCACAATTCTTTATTTCACTGTTAATAGTACAGAAACTTTGTTTTTGATTCAGAACTTATTGACAAAATTATTGACACCCTAGATTTAATATTTTGTAGCACAGCCTTTGGAGAAAATAACTGCAATAAAACACTTCCTATAGCCATTAATGAGATTCCTACACCTCTCTACTGGCAGTTTGGCCCATTCTTCTTTTGCAAACTGTTTCAGTTCTCTGAGACTTGAAGGGTGCCTTCTCCCAACTGCTGTTTTCAGATCAATCCACACGTGTTCAATGGGATTTAGATCTGGACTCATTGCTGGCCACTTCAAAACAGTCCAGCGTTTTGTTTTGAACCATTCCTGGGTGTTTTTTGAGGTGTGTGTTGAATCATTGTCCTGCTGGAAGACCCATGACCTTAGACAGAGACACAACTTTCTGACACTGGGTTGAATGTTGCACTCCAAAATGGCTTGGTAATCTCCTTATTTCATGATGCCATGCACAGATTCAAGGCACCCAGTGCCAGAGGCAGCAAAGCAACCCCAAAACATCAGTGAAACTCCTCCATGTTTGACTTTTGTGACAGTGTTCTTTTCTTTTAAGGCTTAATTTTGTTTTGTGTTGATGTGATTTACCAAAAAGCTCTCATCTGGTCCTCAGGAAGGATTTTTGGCAAAATCCAGCCAGACTTTCTTGTGTCTCTCTCTCACAGTGGGGTCCCCTACCATAGAACGCCCTTTCATTGAGTTGGCAACGGATGGTCCAAGTTGAAACTGTTGTACCTTATGTCTGAAGGTCAGCTTGAATCTGTTTTGCAGTTGCCCAAGGTTCTTTCTCCACCATTCAAACAATCCTTCGCTGGAATCGTTGATCTACTTTTCTCTTGCGGCCACATCCAGGGAGGTTGGCTACAGTGTCATGGGCCTTAAACCTTGTGATAACATTGCGCATGGTGGACACAGGAACATGAAGGTCTCAGGAGATGGAATTGTAGCCTTGAGATTACCCATGCTTGGCTACCATCTTCTGTCTGAGCTCCTCAGACAGTTCTCTGCTTTTCTTTCTCTTCTCCATACTCAGTGTGGTACACATGTAGTGACACAAAACAGCAGAAACTGGTTGAATGAGTAATTATTAGATGACTGTGAGTCACCACAGGTGAGTTCAATTACTAATTAATTGATTAATTCCACACTGGAATAAGCTAAGAAAACTATTTCACCACAGCTTGTGGTTATTCAATGCATGGACATGAAAGACTGAAGCCAGCAGGCCATCCATCGCTACCGTTCAGTAAGATACACCTGTTAAATAAATATATGTTTGTATGCACATTGTTTTTCTTTTGTGAAAGGGTTTTATCCATTTGCACTGCAGAAAATAGAGTACATAATTGGACGCCGAAGGCGATACTGTGAGCGATACCCTGGGTTTGGTAGCCGGTGTTGGCCAGACGGCTATCAATTCGGCTGTACATGCAGTTTCTTCTGCATGACGGACATAAATGAAACAGGCCTAGTTGCAGTTGTGAGTTTGTTATTTATTGCTTTCCATTTAACAATTACATTAAGTTAGAAGAAAAGAAACGTTGTTTTTTAAGTTGGAAAGCCCACTGGTATTTAAAGGGATAGAAAATACGTGTTCTGATTGGCCATTATGAAACCAAACCCCCACCACACCCACATGTATTTTTTTCAAGTTAGTCCAACCTCTTTTACAACTGCGCCGGAGGTGCGCTATCGTCCTAAATCCCGAAATTACAAAAACTGCGTTAGACACGCCCTAAAGTGCCACCGTCTTCGCTTTGCATCTGCGTTACCGACACCGTCCTAATTCACCAAAAAAGGGCCCAGTATTTTTTTCAGCTTTCTGGTTTTGTTCCACTGCAAATCAAAGAAATGCATATGTGGATACCAATAGATGTTTTAATTTCAAGAATTTTCTGGAAGAAATGGTGCATTATTTGAAAACAATATTTTCGGCCACGACTGTACATGTTTTTCAAATAAATATGTATGTATGTATATATGCACACTGGTTTATGTTATTGTCACACACCATTTGACACACTCCGGAGTGGAACAGAAGAGCAGGGCATAGGGAGTGGAGTAATCGGTCTGCGAAGTTTATTATTCTCTCCCACAGAGAGATATGGAGAGACAGAGAGAGAGAGAACATGCTTGTAAATAAATCAAATAAATTAAAGACCTTCGACCCTCCCCCTTACAGGTTTGGGACAAAAACAATCAACCAAATTAAGAAGCTAAAATAAAGTCGCCTTTCCGCAAAACACAACTGACAGATTACACGTTCGTCGTCTGTCTCTGGCAGCTTTTTGCTCCCGGTTCCAGCCACCTACTAAGAGAGCAGAGCAGTTTTAAGCACACAGGTACAATTAGATAATTCTGCACAGCTGTGTGCCCTAGCTGCCCTGCCAGTAGGCGTGGCCGTGGCCGTTAATCACTCCGATCCCCCCACCCAGACACCTTCCACAGTTATGTTTAATATTAAACGTTCACTACAATAAAATGTAGGCTACATAATTGGCTGATGTATCATGGGGCAATGGAGTGATTGCTGAGGTTGGATATGATTGCACGGGAGAGGAGGGATCTTAAAACAAGGAATGATAAGGAACGAAAAATAATAAAGTGATGTCTGTAAGTTTGTACTTTATTTCTGGAAAAAGTCAGAATAACAACAAAGGAATTCTGAAACAATGTTAATTGACAAGGGGTGGTGATATTTTTGAGTGGGCGTGATGGATATTACTTAATAAAATAATAACATAATGGATATATCTTTTATGCGGGACAACAAATCAAAATGTGGATCATCTGGTCACCCTATGCTTAGCATCACAAGTGCATCAATGAAACATAGTTAATAGTTCATAACATGCTCTAATGTATGTGGCTTTGATGAGAATACACAAACTAAACGAACATGCACCACACATTGTTTCCTCTTCCTCCTCCCGGACACCTATACCAGTTTCTTACTGAGAAAAGTGCTTTTCTCAGTAGGAAACAGATACACGTGTACATTAGTTTCATTAAGTTTGGTATTGCCACATGATATCATCCATTTACATACGTCATTTTATTGTGGTGAAAGCAAGTCTCATAACATGCTCTTTGCTTGCTTTTGATTAGACATGGCATTATGGAAAAGGTATTAAAGGGGGAAAAAACTGATGATCTGATTGGCCATAATGAACCAAACCCTCACCGCATCCACAGGTAATTTATTATTTTTAACCAACATCTTTTACAACTGCCTCACAGGTGCGCTACAGTCTTTTGTCACATAAATACCAGAATAGACAAGGACACATCTTAATGCGCCTTCGACTTGATTAGCATTAATGTCTGCACATTGTGGTTTAACAATGAAACTAGAGCCCTTTGTGTGTGTTCAGCAACAGTGCATTTACCTTCTCTACGTGAATAAATTATTTCATGTGTCAGTGTAAAATTTATATTGAACTAATGGCCCTTTAATGTCCGCTAGAATATGACCACAACTTAAGGCTTCAATTGTGATGGAAATAGCACTATAGTCTCTGTGGAGCCATTGCTATGACCAGTAGCGCATTATATATTTTACGTGTTGGTGTTCCATTATTTTCTCTAATGAAAGTCATCAGGCATTAATTTTTCTTGATTGGGTTCTTTTAGGCGAAACACGTAGCATATGAATAGCAGGTTATTAAACCCCTTTACAATATATTGTTGTCATTTAAGAAATAAGAGATTTTCTTGGATCAAAGTGGATGAATATTTATAAGCATGGGAATTTATTAAAAGCCATTTTATATTCAGCTTGTGATTGGCTTCCTTTTGCGGATATGGAGAGGGAGAACGAGAGAAAGAGTCTTAAGGGTCTGTCAGGCTTAAAGCGGGGAGTGTGACTGAATTAATGCAGCCATAAAAAAACCGCTTGTAATAAAATAGAGCGCGGTGGTATTTGCTAATGATTTCATGATGTTCTTCTTCTTTTTTTTTATATCCCCCTGCTCAGTCGGGCGGCAAACTTAACTGGGTACAGCCGCACAGAGGACCGGATAAAACCTTAAATGTTTGTTACCACAGCCAAGACCCTGTGCCATGGCAGGAGTAATGCAAGTCGCTGGATTACAGTCGCAATTCTTTACCGCCTATTGCAGTGCCTTTAATAATGTCACACAGAACATTAATAATGCCCCCACCCTCCCTCATTCATAACACATAATGAGTAATAGCCCCTACTGGGAGTACAAACATATTTATTACATTTTAGTGCAGTTTTGCCTCACTTTCAATTCCATCGTTAGCATTGTGTTGTTTAGATAGGCACTTCAATACAGAAATGCAATTTAGTTGTTATTAATATTACTAATAATAGGGTGCTTGGAAATCTCACATCGTGCTGGGACCCTATTGTTTTTCTGTTGGTTTTTATTATTAGGGGTCCAAGCACCATAGGTAGGAATGCTGAAGAATTCACCAAACATGGCATATTTGTAGAGGACTATGTCAAGCATATGCCCTGATAATATGGCGTCAATTGACAAAATGTAGGATTTATAGCAGTTGATTGAAAATACACCATTTGAAAATAACTTGACTCCTTTTACCTATTGTCAAATTTTGTTTTTCCTGGATTTTTCTCTTATCATAGAACAAATTTGCCTGAAGGACCTATGGTTTCCCATTAGGTAGATTAGACTATTTTGAATTATATGAAAAACATCTTCTCATGAACCGTAAGTCTGATTGGCATGTGTTTTTTCATCATGAGTGATTCTAAAAAAGGTGTTAAGTAGAATATCCTTTCTTTTTGGTGAGCCAATCAATTTGACCCATTTCTTTCCAGTTAAGGCCTATTTATTCCTCTTGATTCATTTCAAGTATTACAAGATTTCAAATATGCAAAACCATTTAGGGTTTTATACATTTACAAAAAAGTGTCCACAATATTTTTTAATGCGCACATTGAGGGCAGTTTGCTGGTGCATGGCTATATTTATTATTGTTGTTGTTATTAGTATTATTACTATTACTGGTAGCAGTCGTATTAATATATGTTTAAGGGTTCTGTTACCAAGGCAATGCTGCTGTACTTGATACTGAGAGATGGTGAATAATCCAGTATTGTTAGAAAAGAAGACTATACTGCCCTAATGGAGGATGCAATTTTGTTCCAGAACATAGGTTGTCACTTTATGAGAGAGAGAGAGACAGGGAAAGAGAGATAGAGAGTGCATATGGTTGTGCCTTACGAACCACAGAAGGCTTAAAAAAGGCATGGATTAAGCCTTTCTGCTTTGTTTGCCTAGAATCAAATGTGTGCAGCATTCATCAGAGAGTCTTTTAAAGGGAAGAGCTGATTAGGCACTGCAGCCCAGTACACTTCCCTCTCTGGGGGACACTAATTGATTTTTTATTTTATTTTCTTGAACAAACCTTGTCATGGGTCCACACTTTACAGAAAGCTTTGGACTCACACACACACACACACACAGGAATCTGGATCCAGGCCATTTTCCACTCAGGCATATATAAGCAAATATCAGGCCCATATTTGAATACCAGGGGTTTGTGCCATCTTAGCATACATTTTTATCACAACTCAGTCCGTGTTTGCAAACTACTTGCTATCCTATTTACTCGTTTCAAAAAATAAATGTCAGTTTTCCTCCACACAAGAGCTGTTGAGAGAGGGGGGGGGGGTACAGCCCTTTTAATTGACACAAAATGACACTGAAAGATTAGCGGCAGTCAAGGAACACTCATATTGTTTGCTTTATGACTGACAAGCTTCCGTGAACAATGTTGATTGGTATTAATTAAATATTCATTCATTTATTTCTGTAATTATTAATATAGGCCTGAAAAGTTCTTTACATGAGTCATGAATTTCGCACTGTTTTGGGAAAAATGCAGATGGATGCATTTGATACTGAGACATTTCAGTCTCGTTTCAGTTTCAGTCCTGCATTTGATACAGTCTGTGCGAATTTATCCATTATAGATACACTATCTGGAAACTTAAATGTTACGACGACAATCTAGCCACAGTTCGAGGGATGGCTGGATTTGGTACCTTATAGCAAACCTTAGAATGAGGGTAATGGATCTGTTTACTTTCTGTGACCGTGGGCCCAGGTAACCACCTTGAGATAGACAGGATAGGACACACCTGGGGATGGGACGATAAGGGATTCTCATCTTCCTTCAGCTCAACGCTTTCTCCCCACTCACCCCCTACCTCATACGCACACAAATACTTCCTTCCATCTGAACTTTGAACATAATCGCATTCTGTAATAAATGGTATCTATGCAGGTTTTCCCCACACCACCACACTGGTATAAGCATTAGTTCCCAATATGCCTTGGAGCAAATCAAAAAGCTTAAGAGTAACAGAATACAGTAGCCGCAGTAGCAACAGCAATAGTAGCAGTAGTGTATCAGTATCATAGTAGAAGCTATAGCATCAGGAGTAGAGGTCATCATAGTAGTAGTTATTGTAGTGATAGTATTTGTTGTAATTGTGGGGCCACTATGTTTAAAGCAACATGACAGATTATGCCCTTACTGGATAAACTCATCTAGACAACACCCAATTTAATTTGCAACACAACATTTTTGTTGGGGTAACTGTCTATGAACAAAGGCAGTGCAAGCAGCCTTTCATAAGCAGATTCCATTCCAAAAGTTAATGATGTTTGAAGATATAATTTCATATCATGTAGATAAGAAATATATTTAGAGGGATACAGCATCTTGAAATGCTCACAGCACAAATTCCGTGAGTATACCTTAGTAGCAGTAATGACAGTGCCAGCTGAAGCAGCAGTACTGAGAGATTAAATTTTAATATTATGTAACAGCCCTTCTACTTCAAAGGAAATGGGTAGATGTACTGCTGCTAGTTGTTGGTTCGGAGCCCGACCTCCCAGCACTTCACTGGAGGCCACCAGCCCTGAGGTGAAACTGATAGCAGTGCTTATACAAGGCCTTTTCCTTGTATTGTTGGTGCAGAGCTAAATACAGTGAACTGTGGCCATATAAACCTGTGCCATTCTGTTCTTTACTCCGAACTGACAACACTGAAACTGAACAAATCACCCTCAGAGGTTTCTTTAATTGAAAATCTATGTGCACGTTTATTCTGGAAGTGACAACTCGTAGACTCCTAGCTTTATGTATTATCAAAGAGCCCCAATCAATATTTGTCTAAAGCTTGCAGTCTTTTATAAGCAATACCTCGGTCAATATGTAAACAAACAGAACAGCCCGAGCTGTGCTCGAGACTTCACTGTGGGAACCATCCCTATCTCAGTGAGTGCTGTATGTCCTCTTCTTAAAAGGCAACATTAATCCCAGAATGCACCACATTGTTTTAATCCATGGACCATGAAGAAGTTGAAAGCATTATTTGCAACGTGAGAAATTTTTAAACTGTGAAATATCAAAATATCAGAGACTCAGAGCTAACAACCAAGACATTGTGCATAGATTCTTGCCCCCAAAAATTTAATCATTTGAATTAAATTAAATGATTCGGATCGATTACATGTCTATTTGAATAGAGATGACATGGCATCCAGGGCAAATTACACTGCAGCCACATTTACACAATACTCAATCTGCAGTCTATTTATTCAGCTTGATTTCATTACTGGAGCAACTGAAATAAATGTACCTCTGAGTTACACAAATATCATTGTTTCCCACCTGGGATTCAAACTCACAACAGAGACCAGTAGATTTATAACACCTTCCTGTTACGGCTTCCTGCATCCATCTAAAGTATAATTTGTAGCTGCAAAGAAAGGACTGCATATTTATAGATTTATCTTCTGCCAGCAGTATTGCTGTTGCTAGTTGTTCTTGTGCATTGTGCAGGCCACCCACTTTTTAGATTAGGCACCGGATGCTCATGCCAGGATTCCAAGATCAAATTGAATGATAGCATGGGCGCTCCGTATATTGACCAGATGCTCACCTTCATATGCTTAACATTGGATCTGGGTGTGTCCACTGAAGAATGTTCCACAGAGGTATTGGTGAATACAATACAGAGGCAATTGGAATGGGGAAGATGGGGAAATGCAAAGACTACCTGAGGGGGCGTGGTCAGACATGTGGGTGGATGCAATCACCACAAGCACAGTGTGTGGCACACGCATGTTAATGAGCATCGGCGCAACATTGGAAACATTAGCGAGGAGGTTCTGTGTGAGAAGTTTTGCATGTTTTGGCCCAACTTTGTGATTTAAAGCTCTGTGAATAGGGGCCAATTAATCACGCTGGAGCTGGCAGGATGATACTGTTTTATGTGTGTTTGCTCCTCAAAGGAGTATAACAGGGAAAAGACAAAGAACAAAAAGCTTACCACAATTATGAGAGTTATCTCTCTCTCTCTCTCTCTCTCTCTCTCTCTCTCTCTCTCTCTCTACTAATTTTTCCAGAAAACCTATTGTGAGCTACATATGGTCCAGCATTTTCCATGTGGCTGTGAAAGAGTGAGGTATTTTGCAATATAAGGGGCCAAAATGTGGACTTGGCACGCAGGGCTTCCCACACTTCATGGGGCTGGGTGTGATCATAAGAATCAACCCATACATCTTCTATCTGTCCTCTCCTGAACCAGACTCTGAGGTCCGGCAATTTACGGGCCCCTCAGTCACCATGGGGATGAGAACGATTGACCGGGAGTGATTAATTATGCTGGGTAATTAATAGCTTCTCCGAGATCAGCGGGGCTATTGTTCGCACTGACAGCTCAATGTGTTTAGCTTCAGATTTATGTCAGTGGTGAAAAAATAAATAAAAACGTGATCGAGCGCCTTTTGGCTTCATTAATGAGCTTACAATGACTAAAGCGGGGTGAATAGAGAGGGAGGTGTGCGTTATATTTTGATTGTCAGAGCCACTGTTATCAAGGGAGCTCACCTGAACTACCAGAGGCATCGCTTCGTCGGACTCCATCTGCGGAATAACCTTCCGGATGTACACTCTCCCACACCCGCCTCCCCAAACCCTCCGCTCTCCGCCCTCCGCCCCCTGCCGGCCCAGCCCTGGCACACTGAGCAATGAGGAGTGTCCTATTTTAGTTCAGGTAAGCCTCTGAGACCTAGTTAATCCGCCCATAACCTCGCCTCTCCCACTCCCTCCTATCTTTATTGTATAGGCATTTAAATCCATCATTATGTAGGCCTGATCCCAGTCTCTCCCTCCTCTGCGCCGCGCCCCCCTCTCCCTCGTGGTAGCTTGAGTAATGATCCCCTCATCACGCCGGCTCTATCTCGACGCCGAGGCTGAGGACCAGCCATAATTGCACCCTCCATTTATTGCTGTCGGAGGTGGGTTTTTTTTTTTCGCCACAGAACTGACAATTGCATTATCAACACTGTGACAGAAGCAATTTCCTTTTGAAAATTAATGAGTAGTAAATAATTACATTACATAAATAGAAAGTTGAAAGGAAAGAACAGCAAATGAAGTAAGTGGGCCCTGTGTAAAGACAATGGGTCCGTTCTAATAAGCCCGCTCCGAGGCAGAGGCTGTGTTTACTTGCTGCGTGCCATTTTTCCATTTTCATTCGGCTCCACCTTCCGTCACCTGGAGATGTCACCCGGAAAAATAAAGCACTTGATTGAGATCCCCCCCTCCATAGACACAGCACAGCACTGTCCCTCATCTGCATTTCAAAGTGTCTTTTATTTGTCATTTTATCAAAAGTAGTCCTTAAACAAGCCTAAACTAATTGCTGACTAGGAGTAAGATAATGACAAAATGAAGTTGCATGCATTATGGAGAGGAGATGGGGAGCGAATCATCAAAGATATGTTAATGTCTTCATAAAGGACAGGAACACAAGGCACTTTGACAATGAAGAGCACAAATTAGCCCAGGAGAGGAGGAACTTAAAGGTAAGTGAAATTTTGTTTGTTGTTTTTTCCCCCTCTTGAATAGAACTCTTGATCAAATTATTAAAATTCACACACTAGAGTAAAGGTGAGGCAGTGTAGATTAAAAAAAATAGAGAAAAAGAAAAAAGGGAAAAGTAAGCAGCTGGGGTTGTCTGGTGCCCTGTGCCCGGCTCTCTTGTGCCTGGCTTGAGTTTGGCCAGAGAGGCGAGGTGGCCCACAAATCACTCGACCACCTCGCTTAATTTAATTAGAGACGCTCCTTTCAGAAGAGGGCCCTTAGAGTAGAGGTCAGCTGTGGGTCGGCTCCAGCTACAGCAAAAACATTTCATGACTCATTATCTATCTTTCAACTGGCCTGTGAACGGTTTCTGAGGTCCATACTTGGGGCAAACGAAGAACCAAGTCCCAGCTAACCTAAATTCATGAGGACGCCCACACACACGAACATGCACACTTTTACATCCCCCAACAAACACGCTCCCTATCCTGCTAATTGCTGTATCGAGGGATTGGTCAAAGCGAAAATCAGGACCATTACCGATATTTAGCATGTCTGTGCCAATGGCAAATATAAGTGTCAGCGTGCTTTCCTTTGTGTGAGATCCTATTGATGTGTTCTATTAATGAGCTGCATGAGAACTGAAATTTTTTTTTGAAAATGAAACAGAAAGAGGCAGGGAGAGGAAAAAGAAGTATAGTGATCATTCATCTACTATCCCAACAAGTTATTACGACACTTGTTGTAATCATTTAGTAGATTCTGAAAAGGAGGAAGACACATTTCTTCTGGTGTCTTAGTTACTCTGGCCCAGATTTACAAAAGTATAGTGGGGGTATGAACCCCAAAAACATATCACATCCTAGCATGTGAGGATATTTACTAAATGCTGCACAATGGGTCTCATTCACAAACTGTATGTTCACGCAGATCTGTGCTTAAAGCGTGCGTACGATTAATCAGATTTACACACATATATTTACAGAAAACAACATAACCTGCTTGAACTCAATTATACTCAAAAGTATGAAATATATTATACATACAAGAACAAAATAGTTGTATTATTAGTAATAATATTCCTGGATAACACAACACAATTTTTTTTTCTTCTAAAGCCTGCATTTGTATGATGTTGATAGTGTTATATATTTTATAATAATAATAATGCATTTTATTTAATTGGTGCCTTTCTGGACACCCAAGGTCACCTTACATAAAAGTCAATAAAAGCAACACAGGAATTACAATCAAGGTACAAAAAATAATAATTTCAAAAAATAATAAAAATGTGTGCAAATAGATCAAATACAAGGATGACATCAACATCAACACATGAACGACATAAAACATTGTACAGTGGGAGACAGTTAACAGTGGGAAACAGGGGAGAAGTGTCAGTGGTAGGCCATGGTGAATAGGTGGGTTTTGAGCAGTGTTTTGAAGGAGGATAGTGTCTCTGCGTTTCTGATGTGTGTGGGGAGTGAGTTCCAGAGTCTGGGGGCGGCGGAGCTGAATGCTCGCTTTGTGCTGAGTCGGGTTGGTGGGATGGAGAGGAGGCCAGCTGAGGATGAGTGCAGAGTGCGGGTTGGGGTGTATTCCTGTAGGACAGGGGTCTTCAAGTAAAATTCAAAGAGGTCCAGTTAGATAAAATGGCCTCAAGCCAAGGTCCGGTGGTGCGAGGCACGTAACGGCGCCCCATTTTCTGTCGACGGGGTGCTACGCGAAAAAAAAAAAGCTGCACGGAGGTGCGCGAAATAATGCGCCTCGGAACCGGTCCGTGGTGCAAAAAGGTTGTTTCTTTTACGTTTTCTTACATTTTGCGCCGGAATTTTGCGCCTGGTGCAATGATAAACCAGTGCCGTAAATGCTAGAAAAGCTGCGCCGGTTAAAATTGAAATGCTCCGTCAAAATGTAGTCATTCTCAATAATTTATCGGTTTTTGGACGCGGTCCGGATAGGACGGCTTCTGGGTCCGGATCCGGACCGCGGTCCGCCTGTTAGTGACCCCTGCTGTAGGAGATCGGAGAGGTCGGGGGGTGCAAGGCAGGGTAGGGCTTTATATGTGAGCAGAAGAATCTTGGAATCTATGCAGTATTGGACGGGTAACTAGTGTAGCTGAATGAGAGCGGAGTGGTGTGGTCATTGGATTTGGTGCATGTGAGGATTGGTATTTAAATTCATATTTAAATATTTCTATTGATAATATCCTCTAATCTTATTCCATCTGATTTTTATCAAAATGTACTATTTATAATATATTGAATTATATTACAAATAAATTATATGTTGAGTATGTTTGTAGTACAGTCCAATTATACTATGACAGAAATGTGTTTAAATAGCAATATATTAAAAGTACACTCTGAATCAATTACATTGTAAAATCATTCTAATGAATATGAAGAACAGTGTACTTTTTACACTGTAGAAGAACAGTGCACTTTTTTTAAAGCACATTCAGAATACACTCATGCGATACTAGCATGAATCTAATGGTCTCAGTCCATCATCGAGAAATATAGTCAAGCATAATGAAGTATGCAAAATAATTGCTAGTTTTAGGTCCTTGAAAATACTGAAATAATACAGCATACAGTGTGGTCCAAAGGTCTGAAAGATCTGTTTGTTGTCATTGTTCATCGAAAACTAACAACATTTTTGTCCAGAGTGGAATGACCTTCTCCACTCGGCCAGGACCGCGGAATCACTGACCATCTTTCGCAAGAGGCTTAAAACCCACTACCACTGAATACATATACAGGCAGTCCCCGGGTTACGAACGAGATCCGTTCTTAAGTCTGTCTTTAAGTCGAATTTGTATGTAAGTCGGAACAGGTACATACAGTTCTTATTAATTGTCACTTAGTCAAATGTTTGTCTTAGTATAGTATTTATTTGACCTTTCTGTGCATATAAAACACTTAAGAAAAACCTCCAAATACAATAAAACATCTTAAACATAACATTCAGGACATATTAATACTGTAATAATAATAATAATAATAACAATACTGTAATATTATTAATAATAATAATACAGTAATAATAAAAGTAACTATGTACATACAGTACTGTACTGTAAAAAACATTAAAGAAACAGTTCTTAAAACAGTTTAGATAGAAAAAAAGAAAAAGGATCATGATTAAAGGTTAACACTCATTTGTGAGGTAACATTATGATGACATTAATAACTGGATGATGCAGAAGATGATGGACTTGGAGATGGACTTTCGCAGCACTTACATCTGCACTCGCTGCTTTACCTTGAACTTTAATATTATGTAAATTTGCTCTCAATTTAAAGCGATTGAACCAACCCCTACTTGCAACAAATTATTCGTCGCAATTGCCTTCACTTGCTGCATGAGCCTTTTCTTGCACTAAAGAAAGGCTAATAGGCATATTAGGCTTACCAGCACTTGCATCGGATTTACGCTTTGGAGGCATCGTTGTAAGGATAAGAGAAAGATAAAAACGGGACCGTGATCTGACTTAAAATAACGGACGACGATCTCTGTTCCTTGAGCCAACGAACTGCTGAAACCGCGTAATGTTTTCATGAGCATCACAAAGTAGTCAGTTCGTTCGTTATTATGAACCATTGTATTTAAATCCATTTTTAAATATATAATAGGCCTTATGGCAGTCCGTTCGTAAGTACGAGTTGTCCGTAAGCCGGACGTTCGTAACCCGGGGACTGCCGGTACGGTAATATAATAAAAATATGATATAATCATTGACAAAAAAACGAAAACCTTTCCCTGTTCTACAGGTGTAGAGTGTAGCTGTCTACAGTGATGCCTGTTGCATTGTTACTGTACTGATCTCTTGCTTTCGCTTTGATTATTCTTGCCATTTTTAAATCCACTCATTGTAAGTGGCTCTGGATAAGTGCTAAACATTTCTAAAATGTAAAAATGCATTGTGCAATGCAACGCATTTCAAACATATAATTTAGTAATTAGCAAAAATGTAAACCAACCAAAGTACATATAAAGTGACTGGTAATGTCCTCTGTACATAGTTGAAGATTGCATTCTGCATGATTTCCCTTAGTATTGTGCACTGATCGGTGTTGTCCAACAAGGAACATGGACAGAATGTCACAGGGCATTTTCTGCAGGGCTGAACAGCACATTGTGAAGAGTCAGACACATTCAATTCCCCAACACCAGTCAAGAACTAAATTAATTGAATGGTTTTACATCATGTTCTGAAACGTATTGGGAACAATTGACTGTTGATCATATACAGTACATCACTCAATTAACCTATATACAGTAGAGGACAGATCTGTTTCTGCTTTCTTTTGCATTTCTCAAGACACAAATGAAATCACTCATTACTCAGGTTTTTCAATTGAGAATCTTTAGGCTCAGTATGACATTATTAAAATGTTATATGTAGTGTCTTTCAAACAATAACAGATTATCTATACAAAATCTCAATTCTATTTAGGACTTGATTTGCAGTTAAAGCATATCGAGACTTTCATCTATGGAATTCACACTTGTTTGCAGCGAGACTGTAATTCACCTCATCTACCAATATGTAATGTCTATTTCCATGATTCATGGTGACTATTTTTGTATCTGGGTTGAGATCAAGAGGTCAACATTGTTTTGTAACTGTGCTGATGGGTGGTGAAGTCCACATTTAGAAGTTGTGGGACAGTTTTCATACTACTCTGGACTCCGTGTCCCATAGGCACCTCTTGTAATACATTATGTAACATTCTGCTCATTGAACACAACAAATCGCTGTGGAAATACAAAAATTAATTTGTCAATTGAACAGGGGTCATTAAACGGGCAGATTGAGAGAGTGTAATTGTGAATTTGGCCATTGCACTAGGGTGAACGACCGTAATCATTGCAATGATTACCACTGGATCTTTAATGTCCACTGTGAGTCAGGACCTTGGTTTAATGTCTTTTCTGAAATATGAGGTTAGGCCTTCTTCAAGTGAAATGTTGTGCTATATTAGAGAGGTATGAGTAAGAGAACTCTTTCAGAACACTATACAGCCAGAATAACTGTCAGGAAAAAAATACAGCCACTATCATAAAATGCTGTTCATTGTCCATTAATCAGCTAATGCTGCACAATTTGTCTCTAGAGAGCAACCTAATGAAACATTCCATGGTGGCTTTCTCCCAGAATGCACCTCTAACTGACCCTCAGTCAGAGTGATCATTATTGGATTGTCATACAGGAGACAGTGTCTCCTCTGGGCCCATACAATAGACAATTAGCCATCAATTAACTGATTGATTTAATGGAAGACTGGTGTCCCTGATCATTACATATTCGCATAGTTTTTTTTCTCAATACCTGTATTACGGGTATTTTAAACATGCCATCTTTGTTGTGACTTACAATAAAATGTCTGCATTTCTTTCAACAAAGAGAAGATTACCACTTCCTTTTGTACTGTCAAATTGAAGGTGACATTTTGTGTTTATTCACATCTTCAGAGGACTCAAATGATGTATGAAGTAATCAGTGGGTGAGAGGATTCTTTTCAAGGCTGACAGAAAAGACACAGTAAAGGAAGCATACCGCTTAAATCTGTGAGCGCTGTCTTTCTCACTTCCTTTCCAGCTCTAACTTCTGGAAACGCAGTGTCATCCTCTCTCCAGTTCCCCTGCTCCCTTTCCACCCTCACTTCCGTTCACCATTACCTCTCCTGTTCTCTCCACTCCTCTCAACAGCTTAATTTTTCAGTGCTTGACTGGGCTAGAAGTTATAACTGTTATAATTTCACTCTTTTTGAATGTTTGTCTGCTGCTGAATTAAAGTTAGCCCCCATATAAAAAATAAAATATTACATTTTGTTGAAAGCTCTAAGTAAATAGTTTGCCTTTTGTATCCTTCTGTTAAACAGGAAACAAACTTTGGTGAGAGCTTCTGTAGCCTGATGTTTTACTGTGTACACAATTAACAGATAATAGGTGGACATACAAAGACAAAGTCACGTAGAATCTTGTGTTTCCACTGTGTGTAATAATTTATGTAATAAAATCAATGGTAATAGAATCTCATTAGAACTTTGATTGCATTATTTCTACGTCGGCTTTCTGAACAATACATTTCAGTAACCAGCTATCTTTGGCCTCTTTTGCGAACTGTTTGTTTTGTTTTCTGGCCCTTCTTTCAGTGGCGGGCCGTGCATTTCACACCTAGGCCTTCAGTAGTGCTCCGTCTGAATCAATCCACCCCTCAATAACTATTTTATGGCTATAAAAGCCATCTTATTGTTATGTTTTGAGTGTCTGTTCGGTTTGTTTTTGCACTTTGTTTATTTATCTTTCTTCAGTCATGTTTCATTCTCGTTCTGTCATGCACTTCGGGAAATTCTATGTTTCGGTTTTTCCGTCTTCGTTTCTAATCTCGTTTTACTTCCTTCTTACTTTCTAATTACACTTTGTATATATTAGTTAGATGTATATAGTACTAACCAACTAATCTACTAACATTAGGGATTTAGATTAAGTTACTAACACTACTAATCACAAATTATCTCACGCTTCTAACTCTCGCTGTCATTCTCTCTCGTCCTATCTCTGTACGCTTCTCACGTTCCGCTTTATTCGCACGCAGATTTCTTTATGCGTTCCTCCTCCTCCCTAAAAAACCGTAACATAGAATTTCCCTAAGTGCATGACAAGACAAGGAGAGGAACTCGAACAGGAACAATGACAGACGGGGAACAGAACGAGAATGAAACATGACTGAAGAAAGATAAATAAACAAAGCGAACAGACACCCGTTGCCGTTGCATCGAAGATAGATAACTCGTGTATCCAGAATAAATGCCTTTACTGAAGAAACAAACCCGGGGTGCTACAGCTGCGACACACATAAAAAAGCATCAATAATAACCTCATAAAATTGCAATATTATTTAGGAAAATAGCAACATTTTACTCACCAAAAATCCTTATTATTTGTACACAAAATCCATCCTCCTTTCTTTCCTCAAAAAGAGTTCAATTACTCTGTCGTACAGATTATCCGTGTGTTTCAGTTCCATCAAGAAGTCCTTTTCTATCGCCATCGGCCGAATGCTGAAAGTCGAGCCTGCCCTGTCGTATTTCTGGCATAAGTTTTAATTCGCTTTAGGGCTGAAAATGTCCGCTCAAATGTCTGAATCACAGACTGATGTTAATTATATTTTGTCCATGAATACTTTAATAGCTTTTTCCCTTGGTTGCGCTGCTTCCAGACGTGTATTTTCATATTAAAGCATTTAACCAATCACATTACATCATAGTCAGACACTCTCTGACTATCCAATCAAAGGGTGTGAATACGCTGACGCGTTACCTAGGCCTTCTAGAAGGCCTTCGTGTCCCCAACTCAAAATCTGATTGGTTGAAGCAACAGTTTGATCAACACTTATTTTATGCTACAGGGCCTGCAGAACTAATTGTGAAGGCCTCCAGGCAGATTTCTTTGACCCTGGCAACAAATGATGGCTGAAATGTGATTGGTTAAATGCTTTAATATGAAAATACACGTCTGGAAGCAGCGCAACCAGGGGAAAAGCTATGAAAGGAAGCGGACAGACCATTTGGAATTATTTAATAAGTATTCATGGAAAAAATATAATTAACATCAGTCTGTGATTCAGATATTTTTTAGGCCAGCAGAGAAGGCCTTGCAGGCCCTGACGGCCCACCACTGCCTTATTTACATCAAACACTGTTGACTTTCCCACCTTGTACTCTTTTACAATACATTATTACAGCAGCTTGATAGTATTTCAGGTGTTTATCAATTCATTTTCGTTTAATGCTTGCCTGTCTGTATCAGTGATAACGATGAGCTTGATAAGGCATAATTGCATATGCTACTTCCAGATTTCACAGCTGTTTGGATGAGCAGTCAGTCTGTAACTCTGAGGTTTGTATATCTAAGGTTCTACTGCATGTTACAGAGTGAGAAGTAACTGCTCTCAACCAACCGTTTTCTGTTTCTGTCACCCAAGTGTACGAAGCGTCATCTGACAAAGGGTGAGCCACGGGTGATCTTTCACGTGGCAAACCCCAGGACCTGTGTTTATTAATCCTCTTTAGCTAATACACAAAGCATTTCTAGAAATCAATAAGGCTTTTAAATGCATGGGGTTTGGGCCAGGTTTCTTAATTAGACAAGGACTGGGATGCTGTGTATATCTTATGCAATCGATTTACTGTCATTTCTGTGTTGTGTGCTGTGACATTGTATCATTGTACTTTGCGACATAGTGGTTTTTTTGCTTGTTTTTGTTTTATGCCGATGCCACAATTGAAGTTGCTTTGGGTAAAAAAAATTGATTCTTATATATTCTAATCTAATCTAAAAAAAAAAAAAGTGTGTGTGGTGGGGGGCAGTTTTCTAATAATTCCATTGAGTTGAAATAAATGTGTTCAAACAGCATTCCAGTAAAGTCTTGTGTGTTTAACAATTTAACAAAGCAAAACTTTCCTTCCTGCTTTGAATTGAAGCTGTTCATTAAAATAAAAAATGAGGTGTATTGTTTCAAGACTTGTACCTATAGCACAATCAAGACACAAAAGTTTGCGAGCCTTACTTTCTTCAAGAGTCTGTATTCTTGGAACAGCACAAAAGTGGAAACTGGAAAACTCGATAAAGGGAACATAGTAACAGGGTCTGAATATGTTTTGAGAATAATAATTATCATTGAGATAATCACAAAACTTTTCTCCCAATTTGGTTGCCAATTAAACCCTCTATTTACTTAAATTCCCCACCCCCACGAGTCCGTCGCCCATCCTCCGGGAGCGAGACACACATTCCTGGCTGAGTGTTCCCGCCTCTTCTGAGACGGGAATTCTTCCACAGACTCCTTAACCTTTTCCTCGACGGACTCGTGCCGGCTCTCCCTCCCCCGTCCCCCGGAGGCGGACAGCCAAATGCCGCCTCCGATCGGGCTGACGACCAGGGCCGGTCTGGATCGAAACCCGCGTCCCTGATGGGCAGCGCACACCACTCCGAAGCGTGGTGCGTTAGACCACTACGCCATCCGCCAGGCCTAAATTGGCTTTTTTGAAGCCGGCCCTTCTCTTCACTTTACCCTGTTGTGCTACATGCAATGTAAACTACAAAAGCTCTTCTTTTCTGTTTGTGCCTATGGTATTACTGTAATTGATTTATTTCTCTGTCTCCCCTTGTTCTTCAAAGGCGCTCATCAGGGGAACAGCTGTCTCCTCAACCATCAAAGGTTGAGGCAACAACAGAAAAAGCACACCCCCTGCACCAAATAAAACTCACGAAATCAAAAGAATAAAAGAGGGGCGGGGTGTTAGGGTGAAGTGGAGCAATGTTGATTTTGACATGGCAGAGAGGCGGTGCACAACTGCAAGCTGTCACGTGAGCGCTGATACAGGGCCCAGGCAACAAGCAGACATGGGAGTAGGTGGTGATGACAATGATGGTGATGACGATGATGGTAATGACGATGATGATGATGATGGCAGCGATGGTGGTGATTTTGAAATTCATGCTAAGAATGGTAATGGCTGTAATAATGACAATAATAATGATGGTGATGAAGATGATGGTACTGATGGTGATGATGACCAGATGAGGGTTAAAATATAAACTTTCCCAGTTTTTCTACAAATTTGGTGGCCAATTATACCCTCTATTGAGTCAATCCCGCCCCCCCCACACACAATTACAGGACCAGCCACTACCCTGGGACTGGCAGTGATGATGGCAATGAAACGCCCCCTTCGAGACGGAACTCGCCCAGCCATCGCCTCTGATTCTGATACACACCCACAGGGAAGATTTCTGTGCTTGTGCTGGCTTCCCCCCCTCTCCCCCTGGGGTGGACAGCCAATCGCCGCCCCCGGATGGGACTCCTGGCCAGACGAAGACATGTTTTAAATTAAGGGAACACAATGCCAAGGTGTTCCTTGTCAGGAGAGCCAAACTCCACAAAGCTCCCAGGGTTTGGTTAGTCGTGTTCTGCGGGCATAACGACAAGCTCAAATATAGAATAGCATATTGATGCATCGGAGTGCCTATTTTTTTTTGTCGTTCATTTCAAGCTCCATTTATTTGCCTCGCCGCAGATCCGCCAGCTCACTTCGTATGTCTGTCATGTCATCGCTGAGTAGCACTGCGCGCAAGCTTTTTTTAATATGCTAGCTCATGTGGAAGATAATTGAATGCAGGGCCCCTTTGAATTTATATGGCTTTTTTGAGCATTGACAGAACTTGTACACTAAAGCTGTTCAAACTTTAAAACAGTAAAATGGTTTCTGGGTAGAAATACATATTTTAGGACACCATTGACCTGTGATTTTTTTTGTATCCTGCTGAAAGACAGCATTTCATTTCATATGACGCCTAAGATGTAACTAAGAAACAACAAGAAATAAATCGTGCAAGTGAGAATAAAGTACTTCAGGCCTTGGAACTTCAGCACACAGAAATAATTAATGCATGAAGGACACCCTCATATTTATATATATATATATATATATACACTACTGGTCAAAAGTTTTAGAACACCCCCATTTCCCCAAATGTAAGCAGTTCAAGTCCAATGAATAACCTGAAATGATACAAAGATAAGCAGAAAACCAGAGGTAAAAAAAAAAAGTTTAGGTTATCAAAAACTTAAAAATTATGTAAATATTTGGGCAGTGAGTAGTTTCCTACACCATCAAAAGTCACTTGGAAACTGGAGGAAACTCTGACAGGAAGAGGTCTGGCAGACCCAAAGCCACAACAAAATCAGTACACAAGTTTCTGAGAATCAACAGCTTGCATGATAGGCAGCTCACAGGACAACAGCTTCAAGCACAGCTTAACACTGGTCGAAGTAAGGAAGTCTCAGTTTCAACTGTGAAGAGAAGACTTCGAGCTGCAGGTTTGACAGGTCGAGTGGTATTAAGAAAGTCATTGCTACGATGGCAAAATAAGAAAAAGAGGCTTGCCTGGGCCATGAGTGGACTACTGAAGACTGGAAGAAGGTCTTATAGACCGATGAATCAAAATTTTAAATCTTTACATTTGTAAAGGTTTTTGTAGCCCATCGAGTAGGCGAAAGGATGGTTCCTCAGTGTGTGACACCAACTGGCAAACATGGAGGAGGAAGCGTGATGGTCTGGGGCTCTTTTGCTGGATCCAGAGTCGGCGACTTGCACAGAGTGACTGTTAACACACGTTAACCCAGTACTTGTTCCCTGAAAAGGGCCTTTTTTTATAACTGAAATGTACATTCTTTTTCAGTTTTTGGTAACCTAAACTTTTTTTTTTAAACCTTTGTACCATTTCAGGTTATTCACTGGACCTGGACTGCTTAAATTTCAGTAAAAACTGGAAAATGGGGGTGTTCTAAAACTTTTGACCGGTAGTGTATACATATATACAGTATATATATATATAACACGGTGCACATGTGCCATTATTTGTGGTTCTCTTGTATAAATTACCCAGGTGATATATTTAATTTTAAAAATGTTTTAGAACACTTCAGGGACCACAAACAATTTCCACTCTCTGAAACATGTGAATCAACTCTGCCATGATTTTATTCTGCTGTGAATTCTGCTCGGTAGAATCTGATATCATGAGGAACAAAAAGCATTTTTCCACTCTTGGGTACATGTTTAGTTTGACACAGCGTGACACCATAACTTTGATATTCAAATTTATATATACTTTTTTTTTGCTAGTACACATTTTTTGACTAAGTAAACATTTTCTAACATTTGCCCGACAGTTCCTCAGATCGAAGTTAAAGCAGTTTTGCATACCAACCTCGATCACGATTTTTGAAGTGTCTTGGAATTCTTATGTAATTTTGCACCAATCTTAGTTTAAATGTTTTACCTGGGGACTTATGCAGTCTCAGAAATGGCTGGTTATGTGATTTCTTTGGCTTGGAGGCTGGGGAATGGATTTGCCTCTGGTTCAAGGCAGAGGATGTTGCACATCCCCCTGACTCTACAGACTGTACTATGGAGTGAAAGATAGATGGGGAGGAGATGACATAGCTCCTGAAACAAATGATATCACTATGAGAGATGCTTCCATTTTAGATTGCAAGACTGGTTTGACAGTTTTCAAATAATTCTGACTGTTCGGATATTCTCCTCAAGCCTTGTTTAAAACAGTTGTAGCAGGAAGTAAAAACTGAAAGAGAGGAAAGCAAACGAATAGAGGAATAGTTCTATACATGGGGCCATATGTATAAAGCTGCTCAGAGTGAAAAAAATTTGCTCTTAAGTTTGGGAAAATTCTAAGAATGGCGGAAATATATTCCTAGTCCTAGATGTATGAACAAGAGCTCTGTATGAATATTGTTCTAGCCTTAAAAGTACTCTTAATTTGCCACGACCATCGCAAGAAAGCCAGCATAGCTCGTTTCAATTTCCCTTTCTCCTAACTTGTCCGTGCCTGCTCCAGCCTTCTCTTCAGCCTTATTGTGGGACACCTGAACATTGATCCATTCTCTCTCCACTTCCCTGACCTCAAAGTCTGAATGGGCAGAGGACCAGGTGGCAGGCCGCAGTGACCATCGGGAATGTAAAAAAATAAAAATAAACAGTTTGAACATTTCCACAAAAGATTTTACATAAATGTCACTCCACTGCACATACCATATTGCAATTATTTGTTTTGTAGATGGTCTTATCCAGAGTGACATCAAGTGCGATCAAGAGAAATTCAGGTTAAGGCACCTGTATCAAAGGCACAACATACGGGTAACAGCCAGGATTTCACCCTAGTGGCAATGCGTTAGGTTTCATAACCAGTATAGTACACTGCCACCTAACATGCATTATATTCCTCACTCACTCATTTATTAATGGTCATATAAAATATGTTATAAATACAGTATATTATTTGAAAGGTACTTTCAGAAATGAACACAATTATTGAGACAAAATAAAAAGCTCTCTTTATATAAGTCCCTTTCTTGGTTCACTAACACAATGCAGCCTGTCAAACAGGAAAGTTGCTAATGAGTGATTTTCCTACTAAATACCATCCTAATCTACCAGGAACAAATGTTGCTGATTAAGACTCTGAACTCATGATGTGTGGGTGCACCAGTTTACAAGCACCAACAGACAGAATATCATGACACAAGAGGTGTCAAACTGAAATCTTCAAAGACTGCACCATGTCCTGACAAAACAAAAAAATCTCAAATACCAATTGATGATTAGCCCATATACAGTGGGTATAAAAAGTATTCACCCCCTTTTTTACTGGATGATATGCAGTGTTAGGCTTGCGCTCATCATAGCACCTACTGGTGATGTCAAAAAGTAAAATCTTGTCCTCATCAGAACATCTTCCAGCACTTGGTTTAAGAGTCTCACACATGCCTTCTGGCAATCTCTAGGCAAGATTTCATGTGTTTTCTTCAATAATTGCTTTCTTTTTGCCACCCTCAGATTTGTGAAGTGCCCGGGTATTGTTGTCACATGGACAGTTTCTCCCATCTCTGCCATGGTAGCCTCCCGAACAAGTGGCCTTCTTACATGAATGCTCAGTTTTGGAGGACGGCCTGTTCTAGGCAAATTCACAGTTGTTCCATATTCTGTCCATTTCTACATGATGGACTTAACGGTGCTCCGGGGATATTCAAAGTCTTTGAAATCTTCTTATATCTTCCCCTGATTGGTGCTTTTGAAAAACCTTTTCTCTGATTTGCTTTGAATGTTTTTTGGTCTTCATGATGATGCTGTTGTTTGTAAATGCACTAACCAACTCTTACAAACAGGTAGAGCCCCTCACAGACAGATATATTTAATCTGAAATCATTAGAAACACCTTAATTGTACATAGGTGGACTCCAATAAAATAATTATGTGAAGACAATTGATTGCACCATCATTTATTTAGGTGTATCTTAGAAAAAGGCTTGAATACTTATGCAATCAATAATTGTCTGTTTTTTTAAATTTGCAATTAATTAACGAAAAGCCTTAGAGTTTTTTTTATTTGGCAATATAGAGTATGTTGTTTTGCAAGAAATCCCAATTAAATCCATTCCATTCCAACCCAATTCCATGAAGTAAGAAAATAAAATGTAAAAAATGCCAAAGGGAGTGAATACATTGTATACCCACTGTATATGAGCTGTGTGTGTGCTATGAAAACGATGTAAACCATATGCAATATAATCTCAGTCACCAGATCTCAACCCAATTGAACACTTATGGGAGATTTTGGAGCAGTGCCTGAGACAGTATTTTCCACCACCATCAACAAACACCAAATTATGGCATTCCAGGCTGTTCTGGAGGCCTGTGGTGACTATTAACTCCCTATTAAAAAACTTGTGCTGTCGCTGTTTCCACAATGTACTAGTCTCCATCACCCTACTAAATGCTACCTCTTACAGGTGGCAGTTTTAATGTGCATTAATTTTAGGATATATTTGTTCAGTAAATGTTCTACTGAAGTAAACTGTGAAAGTGTACATTGCATACATTTACACCATTATTATGTAGCTACTCAGCAGATGGCCTTGAATAGGCCAACTGACATGGAACTGAGAAGTCTTGCATGTTATCCCTTCATATACTCACTGAAGCAGTTCCTTAATCAAGGGTATAACAGCAATGGTCCACCTGGGATTTGAACGTGAAATGTCCTTGTTATGATTCCCAGCTATATAATTAACTGCTGTGCTGCACTACTACCTATAAAAAACTCCCAGGCATTTGCAATAGTCTGATCCTAAATTGTTCTGTGTATCTGTACATTACCCTGAAGAACACAGAGGATGAATAAAGGCAACAAACTGGATGATCGGTCTCATACAAAACCTTGTAGTGAAAGGTGAAAGTAGTAATTATTTTTCGGGTGCAACAGGCAGTATACTGGTACTGCACCTCATTAAACATAAATTGATATTCAAGGTATTCTCAGTTGGACAACAAGATTGTACAAAATAAATTAAGCAGGAGTAACAATGTGTGTTTGCATCATCCGTGAGAATCCTTTTTTTGTCTGCTGGCTGCGGAAATAGCACCGGTTTGTGAGCCAGTGAGTCATCAGACTCCATAGATCCCCAGTGACATTCTTTTTACCTTACACTCAGCAAAACAACACAATGAGCAACGATCTACATGCCCCCCCCACACACACACCTTCAAGCACATTCCTGCATGGAATCAGTTGTACACACAGATGCATGCATGCACACACACACATGAACATGCACACACACACACACACACAACAGGGATACATACACATGCATGTGTGTGCTCATTTACACACACACACACACACACACACACACACGCACAACAATACCATCATTTTCAGTTCCATTAGGCATATGTCTTCCTACTGTACATCCAATATTTTGACAGTGGCAAGCAACCTGTCAGAATAACTCACCCCCAAGCTCTGAGAATAGGAGCGGGAGGGAAATGTTCTGACACACTGAAGGATTCTTGAGATGAATGAATTCCAAGCCACTCTCACCCTCCGCAACAATTGGGAGGGAGGGGGGGAAGTGCCTATACTTTGCTATTAAAAAAAGGAAAGAAAGAAGTCACCCTCACGAAGGGGTTGGCTTTCACAGCAGAAAAAACACGGCTTGCCGCAACAAAGCAGAGTCAAGAATCCTGTCACATGAAAGCATTGTGCGCACTCAATCCAATATTTCATTCTATATTTTCCTTTAGCGGATGGTGCATTCAATTTACATTTAAATAGTGAGTTTGAACCCCGTTTTTTGACTTTGGCAGATCCCTCATATTGAGTGGTACAGATTAATCTTGTAATAATCAGAAAATGAGATGAGATCTGCCTGCACGGTTGGAAGAGATGGTTAAACTAGTTAAATGTGATGTCTTGCACTTTAACGGGAGTAATGAGAAAGCACTTTATTCTTAAATATGCAGAGCATGTGCCAGGGGTCGGCAAATGGGATTGCTGTAGACAAGTGTGCAGTTCTACTGTAGATTACACCTCTGTGAATTCAATTTCGACATCTGTAGCCACACATCGTCAAACACCTTTCTAAGCGACTGGGTGCGAAGGAGCATATTTGCATTTCAATTTAAACCGTATAGACGATGTCTTCTTCCCTTTATCTCCCTTCTCAAATATAATTTCACTGTTCAAATTAGCTGAAGCACCCGTTCAAGAGGGCAAGGCAACGTTCCCCATCTCTGTCTCAGGGGACTGCAGAAAGGACAATCCCAGACCTCTCTGCCCCTCTCGCAGTGTAGCACGGCACGGCAGGTTAATCCAATTGAACTATTTATGTGCATTCCCCTGTAGCTAGGGAGGAGAAGCAATGGGGGGTTGGGTGAGAAATGTCAAACGACATCGAGGGAATATTCCCGAGATATCCTTCACCGTAGTCTGACAGGATATCACATTTATTGCCTTTGGGAAGTGGTTGCAGTGACTGAAAAATCGTGTTGAGCAGGAGTTACACTGCTCAGCCTGAGAATTGCTTCGAGACAAAAATTGAATATTTCCATGTGCAAGCTAGGAATAATTCAAACCAAAAAGGTAAAAGGGACTAACAGTGGCTGGCTTGCATATTGTTTTAAGTCCATCAACACAAGTATCCTTTGTCATGCTGGTCTAGTGAATGTCTGCTTTCAGATAAATAGGTTGACTATTGATTTTAAAAATCCCCTTTTAGCCAACATGCTACTGAAGTTCTGAGGCTGTCCTAGCAATGATTATATGCTTGCCACAGACCGTACACCAAATCTCAATAAATACAAAACTGCTTCCACTTTTAATTTATTGCAGTAGCCTATCTTTTATTTATTCATGTCGTCTGTCACCAATTGTAACGAACTCTTTAAGATTCCCCTTGCAGCATAAAAAGTTATTGCCCTAACATGTCATTATGCAAAAAGCGCAGCATCAAGCACCATTTCCAGTCCTGATTAGGAGCAGCTTAGGACCAATTCACAAATATGCACAGTATAAGAATTGTATGCAGCATGTCCACAAATTACTGCACTTCCATAAAAATTCCACATAGTTATGTTTGTCGCTCAGATATTGGTATGCGTAGTTCGTCGATTTTGTGCCTTTGTTCTACACCATCACTGAGCAGTGGACCAAATGTCCTATTTGAAGGACAATAAAATCAAATCTTAATTTGAATAATCATATCATGCACTGGTATTGCAGCATCAGAAGATTGCTGATACCATCAGTGAATTATAGGAGAAGATGAATTGTTTGGTCATGTTCAATTATCAATTATGCAAGAGGGTCATATTGTCACAAATTAGAATTTGTGGGACACACACATGGAGCCCTGGATCTAATTAAACACGACTGTGATAAGTCTAAATCTATTTTCTCCTGAGGTGCAATTGCCATACATACTAAAGTAAGACTTGTTTTGTTGCCAAGGTAACAGTTTCCCTTCTATATTTTTCTACACAATCAGTTTTTATGTTTTTTTTTGTATCTGTTCTTTTTTTGCTATATGTTTGTTAATCCCCAGAAGATATAATTAAGCATTAAAAGGTAGGATAGTCCTTACTGCACACTCCAGGAAGCTCCCTGAAAGCTTTACGGCTTTCCCTCCTCCATATGCTCATCAAAAGCTCTTTAGTCATAATTTTAGTCTCCTTGTGTGTATCTGCCTGGCGGTTTAGCCATAGAGAAGATACTGAAGAACCAAACTTAGATCTGTGGAATGCACTGTGAAATGGTTTTGAAAATATTGTATGTCTGGGTCTTTAAGGAGGGGAAGGGGTTTTACGAAAGTTGACCCTATGGCGGTAGATTCAATGAACATTTGTCTTCAAAGGGCACCTGACACACTCGTCACAACTTTGCAGAAATAAAACAAACAAGTGCCCATAACATTTGTGAAATATGGCAAATCCCCCAAAAGCATTAAAACAGTATTTTTAAACCTTTTTTTAAAATTGTGATCTATTTTTCCCAACATTCCATGGTGTAGTCAGGTATTCACTGAGGAGAAAGCTAATGGGACAACTCCTCTCTCACCATTAAAATGGTGTGTAGATGTCTGCAGGCTGGCTCTAATGCAACAAGTAACCCTGCGTTTTAACAGCGGGCAACTGGGCAGCTAGTTGCCGGAAATGCATTCATTGTCTATGAGAGCGGGCAACTACTGGCGACTGCAGGCGATTCGGCGATGTTAAATTTGTGGGCGTGGCGGCGACACAGAAAAAGGTGAGAATGCTGAACTTTCGGGCAATATCGCCCGCTAAGAGCCAATCAAATTAATGTGTTGCTGTTTTTACCTTCCACGCGGAACCAACACAACACACCGAAATTTGGTTCCTAGTTCCGACACGTCAACATGGATGACGACAAACTGATAACAGCGGTCTGCAGTATCCCCATACTATACATTCATGGTTGAAGGCAACAATACTGCTAGCCAACTAATATTTATAATAAAGATTCTCCCTCCAAGAGCATAAACATTATAAGCACTGATGAACTATTTGTTTACCATGCTACAATATCGTAAGCACGTCGGAACCACTTTGAGGAGGCCATTCAAGCATGACAACACACGGGGTGAACGCCCACTGGGCAATTTCATCGCCTAGAATCGCCGGCTGTTAAAACGCAGGGTAAGGACAAGAGGATATGTGACAATAGGTTGCCCATCAATAATGAGAAGAGAAGGAAAATATGGGAAAAAGGGATACAATGCACCAGGAGTGGCTAAGTCGTCAATGACAGATTCAAAACACATAGTGAGCATTTTGATTTATATAGATTTGAAAAATACCCTGGAACGATGGGTGATTTCAGGATGGAGAGAAGTATTTTTGCTTGTTTTGCGAGTAGCCAGCTACATTTAGCATTTATTTGTAAGTCAAAGTATAACAAAATGTTGATTGAATCCAGGCAACGGTCTCTCAATGAACAGTGTAAAACCTACAGTATCAGAAACCTGCATTCAAAATCCATTGACCCTGGATTTGCTGACAGGTTTATAAAATAATAATAATGCTTGTTTCAAAATGTAATTCTAATGTATGATTTGTGTTGTAGAGAGCGTGCACGAAGTGATGTATCAAGAAAGAGACGGAGTCCAGTAGTAATGCAAAAATGACCACGCGAGTAGCCACTTAAAATAAGCGATAATTACCCATGCTCCATACACCGCACAGCTATGGGTAATATTGGTAACAAACCTCCATGTTCCATACACCGCACAAGTACGGAGGAAGCCCAAAAACCCTGGTTGGATCAAACTCGTCCTGAAAAGGACACGATTGACACATCTTTTTAGTGAAAAATAAATGGAAATCTGGAGAGTTTGCACTTTGTTAGGCGTGTCGAAACACAAATGCTCTAGGCTGATGAGGCCGTCTTTCTAGCTGCATTATATAGTGGACCTACAGTATCATAAATGCATTTTTCATTTTTACCATGACATTACATTTAGCTAAATTTGTTTAGATATTTTACATAAAAGATCTCTTGGCTGTAAAATGTGGTGGCAAACATGCTGAGGAAGCACCCAATGTACCCTAACTGAATCTGCCATTGGGCCTACGTATTCCCCAGAACCATCAGCTTGTGAAAATTGACTGCAACAAATAAATAAATACATTGCCCACAGTCAACTAGGCACATAAAAATGGTCCAAAGTGTTAGATATTTTAATCATCTATTTTACATTATATTTGTATCAAGAAAGAGCATGTATAGATAGTCAAATGGCCAATACAAAATGGCTGAATACAAACACACACGTACACACGCAAAAAACAGCAATAAGACTCTTTTCATTAGGCATATGCCTTCCTACTGTAAATCCACACACACGCACACACGCAGACTCATGTATTGCTTTTCGCTGTTATTTTACGGTCTTTGTGCTGTTATCCGTGGGGAACTAATTGCTCCTGAATGTGAGTGCATCTTTAATCACAGCCAAGGCCATGGATGTGCGGGGGAGGAGGCAGAGAGCCGGTGTGCTGTACCTGTCAAGGAATCACAGTTTCCTGACTCTGAAAGTGGGCTTATTTTTAGTCTCCTTTTACTCCTATGTAAACTGTCAGGACCCAGCTGGGCTATAACTACAGACTCCCTACCCAGGATGAGTTTGTTTGCCCATTCCGACCCCGGCCCTGACAGGTAAAGCACAGCACACACCCGAAAATGCTTTGGGTGTCAAGGGACACAACGCCCCCGCCCCTCCTGGCAAGCGGTTTGAAACCAGGCCACAATTGAGGTTCCACAAGCAGGGCTTGAACATACAGAAACAGATTTAAATTAAGTGTGAGGCATCTGCCTTCTATGCTTACAGTCCCACAGAAGTTTGTCTCCCCCTGCCAAAAATGGAGGGTGTGTTATGGGTGGGTGGGTTTGCCTCCATTAGAAAGGAGATGAGCCATGCCTCATCAGCACTACTTTTCACAACATTTACAAAGCAAATGAGGAAAAAAAAATAAAGGCAGAATAAAAATTGCGACTAATGCACAGTGCTCATGGCTACAGGCTATGTTGAAAGATTTAACTGTAATCGAAGCTGACAGTTGCAGGGAAGGATTATGGAGATTTGATTATAGCCATGGATATTGGGTTGCTCTGAGTGCTTGCACAAATAACCATTGCTTATATTGTGCAGGGGGGGGGGAGACAACATTTCTGAACAATTATAAGAACATCATTAGGAAGAACCAGTTTGAGATCCAAAACCTTTTAAAAAGAAGAAGGTTTTTGTGTTTATGTGAAGTCTCCAGCTTTTACTATAGATTTTACGTCAGAAAAAAAACTCACCTTCATTTGAATAAAAATATATTGAAGAACTTTGGACATCTGCCAATCAATTGTACAGGTTGTCCTGCAGGGAATATACAGTAACCTATAATTATTTGAAAACTATATGCAAATGATGTACAAAAATCTATGCTAAAACATCAAAACTATTGATCAGAACTATTTTAATTGTACTTTTGAGTTGAACAACAATTACATTATTGATGTAGACCCCCCTATATACTAGGAATATCTCATTTTAAAATGTTATGAGTCAAATGTCAAATTCAATACGTGTGCCAAAACCAGGGCCACACAGACTCAAATAAGGTGATAGGTCTTACATCATTACTACAATATCCCAACAAAAAATATATGCGTTTCTGTGTTCTACTCTAATCATCTCAATGTGAATAATGTTGAATGAAAGCCATTGCATTCCCCAATACCTCATTTGTCCTGTTCTCTTGAAAAAAAATGCTGAAACCAATATGTAATAGTGGGTAGTGTTTCACTATTGTTATAAATCACAATCATAGTGCTGTCAACCAATCATGGAGCTTGACAGAAAAGTAATCCCTTTCTAGCCAATTTGATTTTGAAACATATTTCAACCACTGTCAAAAAATCCCTGATATTTTCTTTAGGGATCTGAAGAGCGGACAACATTTTCGGATGTGGGGGCACAGTATTCATGTTCCAGGGTACAGAGCAGAGGTTTTCACCACAGGCAGGGAATAAGAGGCACAGTTTAAATAGAGCCCTTCCCTAGCTCAAAACAAGGTAATTATTCCGTTGCTTAATTTTAAGAGCCTCTCTGGTAAATCTTGATCTAATTTTCTGTACTCCCAGAACCTCAGAACTGGGTCTGCAGGACTGGTGAGCACAGAGGGACCCAGGCTGACCCCAATTTTCACATGGTACTCACTGTCCTGAGGCTGCTTATTACCAGTTACTGTCACACTTTCTAATTTGCTATTACTCTATAATCATCCCCAAATAAGGACAGATGCCAAATAATTATAATTATAATGAAGTATGGTGATTATTATTATTATTATTATTGTTATTATTATTATATATAATATATAATAATAATAATAATGATGATGATGATAATAATAATATTAATAATAATAATAACAACAACAACAATAATAATAATAATAATAATAATAATAATAATATGCTTTCAGCAAAATGGCAATACCGCCTAAATGACAATACCCCCTAAATATAAAAATCTGTGAATCAGTGCAGTGACTCTGACTGGATGCATTTTTTAACACAGACTATAAAAATAAGAAACAGCGAGGAGATCAGTCATATTTTGTTATAAAAGTTACACACGCACTCACATACACTATAAGTGAATGTTTTGAAAAAGACTAGCTCATTCCTATTTCCAGTTTCCAGTCAGTGTGTAATGCTCTGTAACGCTATCCACACTTCAGTAGGGTTGATGACAGCTGCCAGGAGCTGGACTCATTTAGATGAACACTTTCTCTGACACCCTTGTGGAGCTCAGTGCTTCAATTACAGGGGATACACCGACAGAGAGCAACACAGCAGAAGACTTGTGCCTATGACAGGCCGATAACTTATTTATCAGGGGCTCCATCAATCTCTTTCATAGCAGTGATATTGATCACAAGCCAAAATGGCATACCGGATCAAACTGAAGCATCTTTGATATGTAAAAACATCAGCGAGAGACGATTACAATTAAAACACAAGGTTTGTTGGTGCTCTAAATCTCTTCCTGTGTTTAGTTACGTCCTTAACCCTTAGGAGTCGCCGATCACGCTGGCGTGATCAAATCAGTAACTGGTTCAAGACGCCGTAGCTTTAAAACAAAGCACTTTGAGCACTGCCTTGAACTTCACTCAAAAGTGCTGGCTTGAAACCCCATGCTAGTTTTTTGAATGATGTTGAAAGACCAAGTAAAAACGGAGACATTATAATTTTAATTTGATATAAAAATGATATTTATGCTTGCGTAAAAGTGCATACAGTATGTGAGGCAGGCGTCACATTTGTTTGAATATCTTCAGTGTTTCTTGTCATATTATGAAATGGAAAAAAATGCCTAGCTAGTTTTTGGAGTTGGAGTTTTTTGTGGAGGAGAAATGAGGCGAGTTGAGTCTCGTGTGAGGCGAATGCTAAATGTACCACAAACCTTTTGTACGTCGAGGATGACAAACTTTAAGAAATTATTGGTAAGGAGTCTGACATCGAGAGTGATGCTGACGACGAAATTGATGACCTGTCTTTTGTCCTCGACAACGAGACAAAATAGCCCAAGACCTCTAAGGGCTACACACAAAATGTGAATATGCATCTATGATTTACAACAACTTTTTTTAAAAGAGCAAGAGATGTTCGCTTGTCTCTATCTTTACAATCCCTGCTGTTTTATTGAAATTAATTAAAAAATTCTTTATACCTGAATAATTCAGCATATTAAGGGATAAATTATTTCTCACTTTTGACCCTAATATAAAAGAAATGGTAACACTCTACAATAAGGTTACATGAATTGACATTAACTAATGTAGTAGTTGAACGAAACATGAATGAATGATTTACAACTAGATAGACAAAGCATCAGATATCCTTAACTGATGGTTTGTAATTCTGTTAGTTCAGATATATGATGTAAAATCAGCAATCAAAAGGAGAAATATGAAGGATATAATAAACCTATTGGTGTCTGTTAAAAAATAGGTTAGGCCTACATTTTTATTTGAACATACCTCTGGCCTTTCCCTTTTCCTTTCCTTTCCCTCTCATTGATTTCTTATTTGTTCCTCCCCTTCTTTTCCTTCTTGGGGGTTTTCTTTTTCATCTTTGTGAGGATGAATCAGATTTTGAGAAAGACTCAGAGTCTGACTCACGAGAACTTTCAGACTGTGAGTCTCCCTCCTTTCTGCCTGACTTCTGTCTTCTTATCTGTGCCTGTAGTATGCTGTACATTCTTCACCTTCAATGCTGTGAACAATGTGAAAAAATCAATCACTATCAATCAGTATCAGTATAATATCAAGAATGTTGCAATATCAAAATGTGTGTGTGTGTGTGTGTGTGTGTCTGTATGTGCGTGAGTGTGTGTCTCATAACCCAGCATCCTCTGAATGCTGGCAGCGTCTTATTCTCTAGTTCAACAATGTAACTTGTTACATTTAAAGTACACAAATAACTTTGGAGGCGGCACGGTGGTGCAGTGGATAGCACTGTCGCCTCACAGCAAGAAGGTCTCGGGTTCAAATCCAGGCCGGGGGCCTTTCTGTGTGGAGTTAGCATGTTCTCCCTGTGTCCGCGTGGGTTTCCTCCGGGTACTCCGGTTTCTTCACACAGTCCAAAGACATGCACGTTAGGCTAATTGGAGAGTCTAAATTGCCCGTAGGTATGAGTGTGTGAGTGAATGGTGTATGTAGTGCCCTGTGATGGATTGGCGACCTGTCCAGGGTGTATTCCTGCCTCTCGCCCCAATGCATGCTGGGATAGGCTCCAGCGACCCTAACTAGGAATAAGCGGCTGAAGATGAGATGAGATGAAATAACTTTGGTTAAAGATGAACCCTGTACCATAAAAGACCAAAAGAAAATATGACTGTCGTAGGCAAAGATTTATTTTAGTCAGCTGTAAGATTTGCTTAAATATAACCCTTGATTTGGAAGATTATTACATATGATTATCTTAATGAGAATAATGAAACAGTTTTACCTTTATCACAACCAAAGCTCGTATTGCTCAAATTGTGTATAATTTTAGCGATTGCCTAATATTTGGGCTGCAGATTATGAGGTAGACCACTGTATAGATATTGGTGTCGCAACATTACAGTAAGTAATGTTACATTTCTTAAAATAGTTTGCATTAAACTGTAACAATGTTTCCTATTAAGAACATAATAGTGATGCATATTGGAATAATACTACAATTTAAAACATATTTTACATGACTTTACAAGTAGGCCTATCACTGATCTATGAATTCACTGACTGTTAGCTATGAAGAAAGTATGCATGCATGATGGCACTTGTGCTATTTATGTAGGCTATTAATGTATATTTAATGAATCATTGCTAATCACCATTTATTAATCATTAGCATACTCATAAATGTATGTGGAGAAGCTATTTATAAATAGCAACTTCCGTTCACTGACCGTTAGCTATTATGAAATTATGCGAAACATGTGTGGTTTATGTATTGATCCATGTAGCCTATTCATGTCATTTAATTAATCTTTGCTAATCACTATTTATTCATCACTACTCTGGCAAAGTGTGAAGAATAGTATACATAGTATTTTCCTTCCCAACAAATGGGATTTAATTTCAATCTGATTAAAAATCAATCAATCAATATATAAATAAATAAATAACAATCCAAAGCATGGGCCACACTCCTTGCGCTGTTTCCTTGACATTGATTGGCCCACAAGGTCTGCAAAACATAACTCAGTTAAGTGTTGGCTCTTGACTATAGCTTAAGTTCCTATTTTATCAAATTGTTAAAATGTGTTAATGGGATCAATTGTTAATGGTTTAGGAATAATGGATCGCTAAATGGCGAGCAGATTGTTAACACATACATTATAAATGATTATTTATTAAACAACATTATTATAAAGTGTTACCCAAAGGGATTTTGCATTATTATGGTAAGATTAGCCAAATTGTTCAATGTTTCTCTAAACAGCTCATATGGCTTTAGGAAGTTAACTGCTTTTATTAATTGAAAGAAAGCCAACCAAAAACTGGTTTTGGAGTTGGCTCCAGAAAAAGGACTTGCTCAAAACCAAAATTAAGTTCAGAAGGTGTCATCATACAATGAAGATGAAACCAACCGCCAATAAAGGAGATGGCTTTGTTTGGTATGTGCTCTGTTATTCATCACAATGTTTAAATTATGCAAACATTTTTTTTGCATAATTTGAATAACAGCCAAATGCCGCCTCCGATCGGGGCTGACGACCAGGGCTGGTCTGGTAGAGACGCGGGTTTCGAACCGCGTCCCTGACAGGCAGCGCACACCACACCAAAGTGTGGCACGTTAGACCTCTACGCCATCTGCTGCCCTCGATAAATACAAACGTATTGTCAATGTTATGTTGCAATCTAGAGTTATTTTCCATTTCCTATAGGTGAGCTTTAAAGTTGATGTTTTTTGCTGATGGATTTTCGTTTTTTAATAAATATGATGTAATGCATATCGCTTTCTATGTTTGGGAAGAGCATGTCGACATAGGAGGCCCAGAGGAAGAACATGCACTATGACTAAGGTCAGGATCAATGTTTGAGAACTTGAAGTCCAGCTTATTCTCCTGGATGAAATGTGTTTACAGGTACAGTATTCTACAACCATCCTGAAATAAATTGGGGTGGTTTACAACCAACTTTTGTTGACATTTCCTGATAATTATGTTAATCTAATAACTATCGAAAGGAATTATAGAATACCCAAAGTACCTTTGTTTGTTGGATCGTATCATTTTTTGCAATTATACATTGTTGTTGATTTGATAAGAACGTAGAGATGCACAAGCCATAACCTCTTCTATATAAACATCTTTTCAATATATTTTTCACGGAAAATGAAACAATATGAGACAATACGTGTATCCGCTATTTTAGAGCTTCGGATGATGAAACTTTGAGAAATGTCTCCCAGATTGTTTCGGCATTACACATTTAAGAATAATTTTAGGAACTTTTTTTTAAAATCAGGTATGCACAGGGACTGCGCTTCAGACAAATTGACATGATCAGTGATGGAATTGCAGCTCCCGAACCTTGATGAAAATGGGAAAAACTCTGAGAAAAGTATGCAGACGTGCAATGAAAACACATGTGAGGAGGTCAGGAGCACGTCTTGGAGGGGAAAGGGAGTTTGTGCAGTTAGACGAAAGCAACTTCCGCCATAAACGGAAGGTGAGGATGCAACTATAAATTCAAAACTAGGCAAACTACATATCTTATCTCAGTGTTTGGTTGGTAACTTACTTAAAAAGTGTTAAACTTATGATGAATCAGATTTTCTGTCATTTTGTGTAGATTTACTAATACTAGCTATGGGAGTGCCACACTCTGTAGGTGTGATGCTAAATTACTGCATGCCTTTGGGTTTTTACAGTACGGACGTGGCAGATTTGCAAACGCCTGGAGTCAAAGAAGGTGGCTGTTTGGAATGCTGGGACTGCACCGTACGGGGAGGAAGATGCCCATCCTCAGGCTTGTTCATCAACGGCAAGACGTAACCTGGTCCCGATTATTGTAAGACATGTACACTCTGGACCATCCATCAGAAGTGATGAATGGCGGGTCTACAGAGGCTCTCTCCAACCTGGGATTGAGACATTTTACTGTGGATCACAGTAGGTGGTTTGTAGATCCCAGTATCGGAGGTCACAGTCAGCATTTGGAGCAAGCATGGTCAACTTACAGCATTTGGCGACTTAGGGGAAATAGGACGGAGAGCCTGTAGAAAGACCATCTCTCTCTCATTGAGTGGAGTCATTGGCTAAGCGACTGCCATAGAGATGGTCCTCTTGGCCGTTTAATGAAAGACATTATGAGTTTCCAGTGCAGCAAAGCCTGGATTGCAGTTGTCCTCGCTCTCCTCTTTTGAGAAGCGCTCCTGGCACAGTCACGCGAAACTGTCATCCATGTCAGGAAATTTCCTATTTGCTATAGCGTTAGCGCACTGGTATTTAAAGGAATAGAAAATAGGTGTTCTGATTGGCCATTATGAAACCAAACCCCCACCACACCCACATGTATTTTTTTAAGTTAATCCAACCTCTTTTACAACTGCGCCAGAGGTGCGCTATCGTCCTAAGTCATAAAATTACCGAAACTGCGTTAGACACGCCCTAAAGCGCCACCGTCTTCCCTTTGTGTCTGTGTTACAGACACCGTCCTACTTCACCAAAATAGGGCCCTATGTGATTGACTTGACTGATCATTTGTTTTAATAAAGCAAATAGTTTTTTCTGATTTGTAAAGCCTCAGTAATAGTGTGTGTGCTGTTAAGAAACATCAAATACAAAAATGTTGTGAGGTAATGATGTTCCATTATAATGTATAGTACCATTAGTACCAACAGGCTCTGGTTTCACATTTGTCAATCATTGGTAAAGGTGGGAATAGTTGCTACTCTTTTAAGTAATGATAAATCACAAGTAGTTAATGCTTAACACATTTTCTTGGCACATTAGTTAGTCATTAGTAAATATGTGAACAGCTGTCACTTTACTATAGGGTCCACAAAGAGGATGAACTAATGATAAAGTAACATTACTTAATGCTTTACATGCTCTCATGGCACATTAGTTAATCGTTAGTAAAGGTGTGAAGACATTTGAGAGGTATGTACAAACAATTGCTGGGCAAAACTGCACTGATCTCTTGCGCTAACTATGATTGTTCCTACCATGTATTTATGCACATCTTGTAAGTCCCTCTGGATAAGAGCGTCTGCTAAATGCTTAAAATGTAAAAATGTAAATTGTAAAACAACACAACTGACTAATATAGTACTAACTCTTGGGTCCTTCCCATACAAACATCACTGATATCTACTCGATCGTACCTTGACATCACAGGATCTCTCAGGCCTTACACAAGTGTTGTCAACGGACCGCTTTCTTTACCACCTGCTTTAGATGGGAGGATGGATGAAGGTTATCAAGTAAGTGATAATGATGACAGCCTCTAAGAAAAATAACTTAATTTCATTATTTGATTTATCAACTTTGTCACATTTCTGAAATGGCGACCAAGCTTATAATGCTCATTTCACATACTCAAACACCTAGTAAACATGAACTGTCACTATGATGTAACAAGGTATTTGTTACAGTCCAAACTGGTTCCTGTTGTAGACTGCTAGATAACTTCATCAATTTTTTAACAGAAACTAATAGGTTTATTATATCCTTCTTATGTCCCCTTTTGGTTGCTGATGTTACATCATATATCTGAACTAACATAATTACAAATCATTACTTAAGGTTAGCTGATGCTCTGTTCATTACATCAAATCATTATCTGTCTAAACTGCATTACACCAGGTGATTTCAAGGTTCCCTCCTTAGTTGAAGAATCTAATAGTAAAATCACCTGGTAAGCATTGGTTGCAACAAAACCCTGCATACATGCTCTGAGTTTTCATCTACTACATCAGTTAATGTCAATTTGTTTAACTGAAGAAGACAAGATCGATATATTGAACTGCATTTGTATATACTGCACTGCGGTGAGTGATAGTTCCAACATCTGCCTAGCGCCGCATAATAATAAAAGATTTGAGTTTTAAAAAATAGTTCAGAAAATCAGCGGTGTTGTGTACGTTGATGCTAGTGTAGTGTATTAAACATCAGACACGGAAGCAGAGGAACAGAGGAGCATGCACTTTACTAAGCGTCCATTGAATCTCTCCCACAATGCACTTTGCGTAGCTTAAAGATCTATTACATGACCAATGCTACATGTAATTACAGGCAAACCACACTAATGCACCACATTCTAATTCAAGGCAATAATGAAAGAATGAATGAAATAATGTAATGCAATGTAATAATAAATGAATGTATGGACACAACAAACAGTAGCTACTGCATAGGGAGAAAGGCATCTATACAGCGTTTTAGCATCCCATACCTGTTTGTGATGTCTATATACTGCATCTCTTAATCAACCATGCTAACCATGCTACACTCCACAGGTCTGTCATTAACAAAATATCTTCCCTGTGGGTGAAAATGAAACCGATTAAATAAACTGCATGACTTGTAGCAATTAAATCCAAGTCTCTTTATACCGCGGTAGGGATAACATTATATTTGTAACAAACACAAACAGCAAGATGCATGAACACATATTTATATGAAGTTACTAACTGGTTTCATGCAGTCATTCACTTGTTGAGAACAGGGTGAATTATAACTCACCTGACCATATTACATTTTTCTACTTCCCAGAAGACCACTGCCTCGCAAATGTGCATTTGTAGGTGCTTTGTAAGGGGCTTATGCACAGCAACCCAACCACAGTATCCCTCTCTGTGAAGTTCTCGATGGACTGTTCTTGATTAAATTATCTGCTCATGCCCTAGATTGATGTTTGCAACAGAGTTGCTCATGTATTTTGCTGTGCATCTTAAACTAATGCATAGACATCAGCTTAGTCATTGTTCCTCGTGAAACATCAGGAAGTCCAACAATCACTGCTGATTCAAAGTCACTGAGATCCCTTCTTCTAGCCATGGTAACTAAAATAATGGGCAACTGGACATGCCCAGTATTTTTTTACATGACCTAAGCATAATGGGATGTTAATTGCTTAATTAACTCAGGAACCACACCTGTGTGGAAGCACCTGTTTTCAATATACTTTGTATCCCCCATTTAAGTGTTGTGTTTATTTTGATAGTTACCTGTAGCATGAATTGAAACCCAAGAATGTATAACCCATACAGATAGATTTAACATGAAAAGGCTGGTCGTTAGGGGACTGCTTGACCAATCAGAGGCAATCCATTGTGCCAGTGCGTATACATTTTAATTGGATACAATGTCTTATTTATGCCGCCTTTCTGAGACATAAGGCTTGTAAAACAAACTTTATTGAGATATGGCACCGGATTAATCAAAGAAGGTTTATGTTGATTTTATTGAATTTGATTTGTCCTTATTCAGTCCTAAGTTCCTTACATTGAATCCTGGACTGAGTCTTTGCACTGCTTACAGTTGTATAGTATACATATACGTAATATTTTGGTTGTATTCTAAATCGTTGTTCTTATTGCAATAAAACTACATGTTGTGGTATGGAATATTAGTCAGTTATTTATTGGCTTGATGAGGGGGGCAAAATCAATTCCTGCAATGTAAACAAAGTGTGTTTCCATTAGTGTAAGTGCAAGTAAATTAAATATTTCCAAGCAGGACTGAGCAAAGAAAACAAAAACGAAAAGCAAATGGAGGTTCAGAATGTGCAAATCTTATTAATTCTACACCTTGAAATGCGCATAGTGACCTTGCACAAAAGAAGAGTTAAAAAAAAATAGCAAAAAAATAACAAAACGTGAAATGGCGTTGGCAGGTAATTACTCTTTGTGACGGTATCCCGTTGCAAGGTGACTCATTTTGTCATTGTTATTTTCGCTCATTTAACTTTATTTATCCAGCCTGATGGACATTCCTTTAGAGTTTCAGTCCTAGCAGTTTGTCCAACAGCTGACAGGAACTCAATACTGCCTAACTATCAATATGAATACCTGCAACACTGGAGTTCCAGGAGGCTGTCGAGAGTCAAGTCGGGCCGTCAGGGCCCAGGGTGGGAGAAAACAAATGGTAAAGTGAAACGAGCGCTTATGGGAATATCCATTCCTTCTGATCTCGAAAATCTCAATTTCGTGGCGAACTTGCAAACAAACACAGTGAGATGGTTCTATCAGGGGCCCTTTAACTTTTTGTAAGCATAACTGCTCCTGTCCCCTATGGGCGCCCCACAACTCCTCTCTGCTGCAAAGACAGAAATTTGCAAGTGCAAAGAGCGCTTCCCCCCCAGGGTACCAATTAAAACTTCCAGAGCAGTGGGTTTTTAATTCTGTCTCCCTGCTGTTGTGCCACAACTTGTAACAAAACACTGGGAAATCTGCAAAATACCAACCTATTAACAACAGGAGCCTCTATGATAGAGGAAAAGCCGTATTAATCACACATTAGTCACACACATTTATGATTTATATATTGTATATACATATATATATACAGTATATATAAATGACACATCCCGTCTCAAAATGTTCACCTCTTGTTGCCTTACAGCCTGAAATTCAATCAGACTTTTCCCACTTTTTCCACTTGCACATTTTACCCTACAACTTCCAAGTGAAAAAATGTCTCAAAATTTCTCAAACTTAATTAAAAAAAAAGATATAAAAGAACTATAAATGTTTAAAATGTGACCGTTGCATGTTATCTTCTTCTAAACCATTTGACATACAACGTTCACTGATATATTTAATTATTTTGGATGCTTCTCTTTGAAAGTTATAAAGATATATTTTTTGTATTAAACAAAATTGCCACCAGGAGCCAATCCACTCCCAATCACAGCAGCACAACCTTTTTTGCAATGACTCCAAGACAATCAAATGAAAATGTTACAAATTTTACAAAAATGGAAAGGATAATAGAAATGTCTTCAAGATAAAAATGCAATTAATAGGTCACATGTTTGCACAAAGTCTTAAAATGTTCAAACCCCCGAATAAATCACAATTAATTTTTTTTTGTTTTTAAGTAGCCTAGTCTGTACATGCGGACACGGTAGCTAGTATTTACTCACAATAACTATTTTTCCATAATGTTAGAGCAGTTATTACTATCATGAGAATTACTTGCAGGCAGGTGCATTTTTACATTTTACATTTTAAGCATTTAGCAGACGCTCTTATCCAGAGCGACTTACAAGATGTGCATTAATACATGGTAGGAACAATCATAGTTAGCGCACGAGATCAGTGCAGTAATACAGCAATAGACATTGCAGGCATCTGCGTACCATACCTGTAACACTGGGAGGTGCTGCTCTGGGTACTGTCTAGGGTCCAATTTGGTCCTATGTCCTGAAATTGCCACTAGCCACTGATCCAAGGTCAGTTATTTTTCTCTCCCTACTAATGAAACAAGTGACGGTTATGAAGTAAAATGAAAACAACACTGTCAAGTTGATGAATTGTGATAAATATGTGCTAGCTGTTTTGAATACTGCCTCCTCCAGGTTTTTCAACTGCCTACGCCCTCTGCAAAGGCCCTTGAGTGTCGCCCCACCCCAAGGGACACTACAATATATATATATATATTTAGCCTCAATCTCAAACACTATTTTCCTTTTTAAGCAGCAATGTCATTTAATCATTTTTTTCAATATGATAGGAACTGTGCTTTACAGTGTATGACCATGTTCACATTAATCACAAATTTGAAAAGTATGGTAATATAGAATGAGTCAATGATCACCCTATTCTGTGATATTGATAAATGAATGCATTCCATTTTCATAAATGTAGGAAGATGAGTCACCAGCACAGCTCAGTGCAGACTCATGGTCAGGACAGGAGACCTTTTCTGGCTCTTTGTTGGTCTTAACCTGCTCCACAGGGTGATAACGATGCAGTTATGTGCATGAGTTGTAAACCCTTATTGAGACTGTGATGCCATATAAATAGTTCAAATGAAATAGTGTGTACTAAATGTGACATGTAGGACCGTAGGTAGTCTTAGTACCGTCCCATAGTTTCTGCTTTTAATAATGAGATTCACGTGTAGAATGTAGTTTTGGCACCGCCCCATACTCTCTGGTTTTAGTAATGAGATTCAAGTGTGGAACGTAGTTAGCACAAACGGAGGCGGATTGAATGTGGCTGTTAAAATTCCTAGTGCTGCACGTTGCTGGTTGCCCTACAGTTCAGCCAACCGCAACATAGGAGCGGTTTGGTGGCGTGAAGCTAGCCTGGTATGTGCGCAGTCTACAGGGGCAGTCCTGATTTTTATATCAGGAGTGTGTTGTGTAACCACTGTTTTTCCTACGGTCAATATAACCACTGTAAAGAGTTTCCTACAGCCTATGTTTGTGTCAAACCATCTTCATAAACTATAGGATATATATATATAGTTTTACCTAGAGGCAGGGCTTATTCTGTCAGTTGTGGACGGGGCCTCCAGGGTGGCCCTAGTGTGTCATATTTACTCACCTTTTAGTGTGTAGCGAATCACTCATTGTGACCCACATTTTGATGTACAGTGAAATACTGAGTGAACTCCACCTTATAGTGATTGGGGTATTCCCCGTATAGTGTGTGCTGAATTATTCCTTGTGATCCATAGCTGGATATGTAGTGAAATATTAAGTGAGCCCCACTTTATAGTGTTTGAGCACCATCACATACAGTTTGTACATCACCCTGCTGTGTGAAGCGCATTACTTGGGTCCCTTTCAGACAGCCCAGTCCACACTGACTCTTCTCCCCTTTTGCCCCTACCTTAGCGACCCCCTCTGGGAGGCTCCTTATTTATTTTGGGTTATTATTTCATGTATTATTTTCTGTCCTTCCCTAGGTTAACTTGTGTCCATTTGACCCATTCTAAGTCCAGTTGTACTGGTTGCTGCTATTTATTATTTTTAATAACTTGATATCTAAACAAAAATAAATTGCATCTATTTTTGTATACAGTCTTTGTATCATTCATTCAGTTGAATACCCTGTAGCGGGGAAGTGTTTCTATCCTGAGCCACACAGTCACCAGTTAGCGGGTCTCTCCCCCATATAGGAGAGTGGCATAGTCCTTCGTAAAGTAAGCCCTAGGCTAGTGGGTGTTACATAAAGAAAAAATATGTATTTATAACTTATACAGTATGATGCCTTTAAGTATTCCATCTGAAGATGTGGCAGGCTATGTTACCCTCGTTGCTTAATCTGACAGCTCATCATTTTGAACAGTTAGTTCTCTTACAGCAGAGCAGTGCGTAACTGCAATTGGGACAACAAACTCAATTCTCAAGATTTAAATCAATTAAATCATACACTGACATAAAATGATATGCTAATTTTTGCCCATAAGGTGAGTTTAGATTTTGTCTGTTTTACTGCTCAGAAATCACTAGGATGCAGTTTATTTCAGTCTTATCATGTGAAATGTTTCAAGGGCAGAACCCCCCCCAAACCGCTCTTTTTTTTGCATCGTGCTCCCCCAATGTTCAACACAAAGTGACACCCCTGCATATTTGGCTCATTTCTAAACAACTGCATTTCAAAATGTGTGTATTGCAGAGAATAGCCAATCCTGCATTTTTTCAGGACTCCTGAGTTGCAAAGGCAACTCTGGTTGGTAAAGGCACTCACTCTGGATATGTGGACTGGGCCCTATAGGCTAGATATTGCAGGTTCGAGCCTGGGATATTCCATGAGCCAATGGGTAGCATGAGTTGAAGTCAGCCAGTGTTCCTTGGCTCACCACTGCACTAGGTCCTCCCAATGACATTGTCAAGTTCCCACAGAGGGTTGGGGAACTGATAGCAAACATTACTGCAATTCAAGTACAGCTGAAAATCAAACATGCCATGCTATTAGTCCTGCTGAGTTCATTTTGTTTTTAATTGATAAATATCGATCCTATCAGCATTTTTATGCCACTCTATAAAATCTGCACATTCGTTAGCTTATGACAGCTGTATTGTTTCATATACCAACTTTACCTGTTATTTAGATTAGATTGTAAACATGAAAGCCAAACTATATACATGAAAGCTTCATGTGAATTTGTACTGTGCTTCATGAGGAGTTGCTGATTAAGATTATCACACAGATTACAAAATAGGCACTAAGGTAAGCGCTGTCAATTAAAGGATACTCGTATTGTCCTCAAACACGGTTCTTTTAGATATCTCTGCAGTCAAGCTATTAGTTTATATCCTCTTAATGCTAAGTCCCCGTGAATTGCCGCTTGAAACCCAGTGGAGAAGGTGCACGGAGATAATTTAAAATCACCTGTCACAGTATGTCCTGCTATGTGGATATACCTTTTCAACAAAGGCACTTTAATAACTTCTTGATAATATTGCGAACTGTGAAAACAGGAATGCCAAGGTCTCTAGAGATGGCTTTATTACCTTGTGAACACTTATGTTTGGGGATAATATATTGTATGACATCCTCAGACAGCTCCTTTTTCTTTACCAATGTCACAGAGGAACAGGTGTAGCAGAACGCACTGCTTTCTCACTTTAAAATGGATAATTGGTTAATTTATATCATGTGGGCACCTGCAACCTGTCACAGGTGAGTTGGATTACGCTGCAAACAAGAATCTATTTCCTCCAACCAAATTGATTTAAATTGTTCTAAAGGGTGCCAATAATTGTGTTATGGCGACTTTTCAATTTTGAAGCCATAAAATGTTTATTTGTATTTGTATTATTATTGTTTGATCGTGTTCTGTTGTAAATCAAACGTGTGAAGACCAAAAGTTGTTTCAATTTACAATTATTTCAGATATTGTACATCATTTATATAAAATGCAAGGGTGCCAATAACGTTGGCCAGAACTGTATCTGAAGGTTTGGAGATTATAGAATTAATAGAGCCCAACTTGTTCGAATAATGAGACAACACAATTCATAACACAAATTACATTTATTAAACAAACAGATTAATAACAAGTATGAATTACTGTTAAAAGGAAAAATTTGACTCAAGATCTAAATATATATTTTTTATTTAGCCTTCATTTTACCAGGAAGTCCCATTGAGATTCAAAATCTATTTTCCAAGGGAGACCTGGTCAAGAATGGCAGCAGAGGTTACACAGTAAACACGTAAAACATACAATACAGTAGGAATACAAAGTAGTACAAAAATTTACAATAAAAAGGTCAAAGTCACAATCTAGATCAGAACCAGGAGCACACATCTTGCATAAGACTGTGAATATTTTGTTTGAACTGGCTTAGAGGAACAAAGGGGTCAAGCTGGAGCTTTGACTGGAGATTGCTCCAGGACCAGGGTGCAAAGTAATCAAAAGCCTTTTCACCAAAAACAATTCTGATTCTGGGGACTTTAAGAAGAATGCAGGTGATCTTAAACTATAGGCATTGGTTGATATTTGGAGAGTGGTCAAGTAAGAGGGCAGTTTACTAATAATGGCTTTGTAAATGAAAATGTACCAGTTTATCAATTCCCTGGTGTCTAATGAGTTTCTGATCCAGGACACAGTGGTGAGTTAACGGTTTGAGGTTAGTGATAAAATATAGAGCTGATTGGTATAGGGAATCAAGGGTCTGGAGTGCGGAGACTGGGGCGTGCATATAAATAATGTCACAGTAATCTAGAACTGGTATGAAGGTGGAGGAAACAAGTCTGCCTGGCGTATTTAGAAAATCAGGATTTGTTTCAAAAAAGGAAACCAAGCTTAACTTCGATTTTTTTTGTCAATTTGCTGATGTGCTCTTTCAAGTTTAGGTCCTTATCCAGCCAGACTCCCAGGAGTATTATTTTATATAATAGTGTGTTATATACTTAGTCTTTAACAAAGACTAAGTATATAATTCTTAGTCTTCATCTTAGAGAGACATGGACACACACTTCTGGGTTCCTCTAGGCTGGTTCACATTTAATAAATGAATATAACTAATCCATAGATGCTACAATAGTGTCCTAGTGGGTTTGATGGAGACTGCACATCTGCTGAGGAATGATAAAGTTTAAGGGCCTGGCCCAATTCCGTTGAAGAGTATCTGTACCTAATGGTGTTGAAGCCACAGGCTGCTCTGGTGGCCCATACCTGCAGCTTCCTTTACAAAACAAAAACTGAAAGACCCGCACATTATTTGCATCGCGTGCGACCGAGTCATCGAGGATGGCAAGTGTCGAAACCCTGGCAGGTCCACTTCACAGGCATGGTACCAAGGCTAACACACTTCATTATTTAAAAGAGCTGGAAACAGCTCAATAGAATTGTATTTGGCGTGGAATGGGCTGAATTTTAAAGAATGGAAAATGTAATATTAAATTTAGAAACAAGAGTATCATGGGCACGCATTCACACCTCTCAGTTTTCTTTTAGAGACGAGTGTTGCCCTTGGATACTGTGGCAGCCCCCCAATTTGAGTTTAAGCTGGGACTAAAGGCCCACCTGCTGAGAGGGACAGGAACCATGCCAGGAGTGGGACATTCATTAAAGGCAATTAAAAGCAGGTTGCCACATTTGCAAAGTAAATCCTATGATTATTTCCATACAGACTTGCAGGCAATGTATTACAAGTATGATTACATATTTCTCATAACTGAAGTTGCCTTATTTCTGCATGTTAAGTCATGAAATTCACATTTTGTAGTTTGTGGCATATGAATCCACAAGAAAGGAATTCATTCATACACTCATTTTACTCCCCATGGAGTGTAATTCAAAACATTAATTATTTTGAGAAGAATTCATATTTCTAAAACTAGCAAGTGAACTTTGTGCTTTGTGATTTCCTGGCCTTCTAACCACAATTTGCATTCATTCTGAATTCATTCATGTCTGGTGGATTTAAAAAAAATACTATTCAGGCTAACATTCCACAGACTCTTTCAATCATATTCTCTCTGTTTTTAACATTTCGGAATGTATTGAGTGGGGAGCTTGAAAACAAAATATTTCGCATATTTTACTTCAGCCTGCAAATACCAAATATACTCCATTTTCTCCTTTGCAATTTTTCAAATGTTCAGAAGTCACATATGTCATAGCATTAATCATAGGCTATCAGACTTCCAAATTAAATTCTGTATGAATTAATATGCCTAACATATTATTTTAATGAGAACTTGACAATAAATTATGGCTTCATTCAGGGGGAAATCATAAAACTTGCAACAATGTAACACTACTGGAAAATTATATTAAATCAAATTGAGATCACTATCCCCTAACTTGCTTAATTCATGCTTGCGGCCTGCTTAAAGTTTCTTCTGTGAATTCAGTGTAGTAATACTCACAACAGTAAGTGATTTTAGATTTCCCATTCATTGAGCCTAAAACTCTTGGCTGGCTGCGGAATATATTTCATAAATGGAGCTTAGCGCCCTGAGAGCCATGGAATTAAATTGTCACTGGCCAAGAGAGATGGTTAGGAGGTTATCTTACAATAACTGAAATAGATTGTGTAGCAAATACCCGTGCTCCTTGGCAGCACTTGGTAAACTTTAAACTGTTCCATTGAGACAGGCTTGGACCAGTGCTGGGGGACTGAGGATTCACAAACAACTTCACTGGCACAACATCTTATCACTGTCTCTCTGTTATGAACCAAACAGTATTTTCTGTGGCAAGAAAACCATTAAAAAAATCAAGAAAAAGTAATTTACAGTGCACGACAGCACAACCTTCTAAAGTATCAATAGACTTTATAACAGTAAGGTATAATACAGGTAACAGCCACCAGAGCAGCATCACTGTGCCTTGGCATAGATTATACAAGTATCTGGAGCTCTGTTGGAGGGATGCAACACCATTCTATGGGAAATTCCATCATTTATTGTTTTGTTGATGATGGTGGAAAACGCTGTCTCGGGCACTGCTCCAGACTCCACCAGCCCAGACTGCACCAGCCCTCTGCTAATGTATAACATCTCTATCCCTCCTGCTGTCTCAGTCACCACATTTGGTGACTGAGACGGCCATGGCATATGGTTTATATCATTTTCATGCTCATCAAACCATTCACTGACCACTTGTGTCCTGTGGATGGGGAATTATCCTGGAGGAGACCACTCCCATAGAAAAGGATAGAAATGCTTCACCATAGAATGAAGGTGATCACTCAGAATGGCTTTGCATTTATTTGCATTTACCTTGCCCTCTAAAGGGTTGAATGGACCTAAACCATTCCACAAAAATGCACCCCACACCATAACAGAGCCACTAGAAGCCGTCATTTGCTCAAGTGTGTCCATTATAGCAGTTAGTACCTGTCTGTTTATTAAAAATAATTTCAACTAATTCCCTTTCAACCAATTCCCAGGTAGCCACATTTGCAGTGGCAACACTGAATTCACAAGACATTATTTAATTCACAAACAAAGTCCTAATTCCTCAAGCTCATCTCAATACATATTCAGTCACACATTTAGCATGTGAGTTCTGTTTGAATTTATTGAGAATTTACAGCCCCCCTATCCTCACACCTGGGTCGCAAGGCCTGTTGAGTAACAGCAGCGGCATATGGAGGTTCTTCCCTCCACTGTCAGCGTTGGTTTCTGCCATTCTCACTTTCTGGTGTTAAGCTCCCACGTGAAGAAGACAAAGAAGCTAACAGAGTCACCAATACCCAAAGCGCCTCACCCCTTGTCTGACTCAATGACACATTTACACCTTTTATTTCTAACAAGGTTGTTGGAGAGCTCTCTCTCCGATCAAGGGCCTCTCAGCTCATGCATAAATGTAGGGTTTAGCTGCTTCAAATATTAAGCACTTTAAAGATCGAAAAAAGAGTTGCTACTGCTTAGAAAAGCTGTCTTGTGTATCTTGACAAAATGTTGGTGGAACGGAATGTATAGCAAATTGAAGGTGAAAAGGTCTATTCTGGAGAGCCCTGTGCCGTGAAGTTTTAAAAATGGATCACCGCTGGGTCTCCAAGTCTTGACCATCTTTGCCATCTTCAGATGACCTGTATTTCTTACAGACCCAAGGGTACACTTTTGGCCTTGGAAAGACCACAACAAGACCAGATTGATGACATCCAGATAAAAGGGCAAAGACGTACTGTAGAACAGAGCTTGCCTCTGGCAATTGTCTGCTTATTGGGGGGGAAGAGGCACACCACTCTGATACATAATGACGAGAACAGACTGTTTGGACCATCTAGGCTCATCATTTACCTACAGTCTAGAGAATATCCAGCACTGCATCAAGCCTGGACTTGAATATTCCAAGTCTTTCTGCCTCTACTACATGACCCGGCAAGGTGTTCCACGCATTGACAGCTCTCTGTAAAAAATACTTCCTCATATCAGTTTGAAATTGAACTTTATCTAATTACAACCTGTGCCTTCTTGTTCTGCTAACTGAAAAATCTTTGGGAGTTCACTTTATTAATCCCTTTTATGAATTTAAAAACTTCAATCAAATCTCCCACAGTCTCCTTCTGCTCAGCTTTAATAGATTGATTAAGAGCTATATCTTGCTTTCCAAATGCAAAAGCAGTCGCTACAAGGTCGCAATATCTATATCGTATTTACTCAACGGTCGCAATCATTCACTGAAGAACCCTGACTCAGCACGTGAATTCAACTTAGTGAATAAGAGTTCATTTTAAATAGTTATAGAGCCACTATTTGCTTGGATAAATTATGAACACAAGTCTTCAATCATGTTTATTAACCAAAAATGATAAAGACTGTACACAAACTGTTAACACTATGAAATAAATGATAAATAACTGACACTAATAAATAAAGGAAACAACAAGTGATAGGCAATTATAAAAGGGGGATCTTGCCTCACGGCAGGTTAATAGGGGGTAAGTCTGGCCTGACAGCGCGTTAATAAGGGGAAAGTCACTAGTTCCAGCGCAAAGCACAGGCAGATGTAAACAGGTCATGATCTAAGCTTGTTGTCTCATAAAACAAGCTAGAATATAACTGCTAACATGAGCCTCTACTTGGATAGATCCAGGGCACAGAAACACACATGACTGGTTATGACGTTGCAGGTATTGCAAAACATTTAGAGGATGGTTCGCACTCAGAAAAGAAGATACTTAGAACCAAAAAGTTATTTGCAGTCATTTTAATCCGTTTAGGTACAAACGTTTCAGCAACTAGGCCTTCATCAGTGTGCAATGACGTTTATGCTGCACAATGATGTTGCAGGTAAAATAGGTTTTAGCTAGCTAGGATGTTATTACATAATACAGAATTTGAGAAACCACATCATGTGTACGATACCCCAAGCTAACTAGTGCTTTTTAAAAGACAGTCTGTGTTGGTACAATGTACAACGTTCAACGTTCAGATGGTTGTTGTCAAAGCTGGTTCACACTCTTTCTCTGCTCCTCTTTCGGTCGATGTGCCGGGCCTCTGCTTTCCCTCTCTCCTCCTCGGGAAGGAGGCACCTGGATGTGATGGAGTAATCACCAACTGAATGGGCTGGTTAGCCGCCTGTTTCCGCACACTGATTGCGCATTTAGAGTTATGGGGAAAATTACAGATGAAGCCCTTATTGTTCCCCGCCCTCGATGTGGCTGGTAGTGGAAGTAGCGTCCTTCTGGAGTAGCCGGCACAGCGTGAGGTGTCACAAGCTCAGGGCCTCCTGCCGAGGTGTGAGTTATTTATTTGCGAGGGGCCTCACCATTTCTTTAGCTTCGACACATCTCTCTGCGTAGTGTGGAGGACAGGAATGCTATAATAATGGGTTAATAATCCAAATGAAGTAAAAAGGAAAATAATCATGTCAATGAATAATAATGATGAGATAGTAGCGTCATTACAGCAGTCTTGTCTTCAGTGCAAGTGTGTTTGAAGAGTGGTGCGAAGAAAACGGAGTGAGGAACGGAACTGAGGAGTAGTTCTCTGTGTTTTCCAACACACCCAATTGCTGAGGTGTGTCTTAGTGGCCACCTTTTCATCTCCATTTTCCAGCTCTGCCTACTGCTTTCATTTGGTAATCGGCCCACTTAGGGGAATATGTGTTATTTTGTTTTATTAGGGTGCCTTTGCAATGCAAAGAGGCCACACTCCAGTGCAGAGCACTGGAGTGTGGCCTTTTGCATAGCAAAAGGCACTCTATTGTTCTTCGCTTCCATACTTATTATTAGGGTGCCTTTTGCATAGCAAAAGGCACTCTATTGTTCTTCGCTTCCATACTTATTATTAGGGTGCCGTTTGCAATGCAAAGAGGCCACACTTCAGTGCAGAGCACTGCAGTGTGGCCTTTTGCATAGCAAAGGGCACTCTATTGTTCTTCGCCGCCATACTTCTTCTTTATTTATTATTCTTCCGTACAAAACTTCGGTTCGCTACTAGTCTCGCACCGTTGCCAGCACAGACGCACGAAATACATCAAAACGTGCGGCTCGGGCGGAAATCGTGTGCTATTACTTTTCTTAGCGATCGCGCCTGACGTTTTCGCACGGAGTGCGAAAACGTCGACTCTTTGGGCCCATTGACAATGCATGGGAAATTGGGAAAAAGGGCCAAATTAGAAATACTGTCTTTGTACTCTCTGGCCTTTTGGGCCCTTTATTAAAAAACCGTGAGGCCTATTTCAATGGAATTTATTGGGCTGTACAGTGGAAGGGTGTGGGAGTTACATGATAATGTTTGGAAGATTTATGTATTAAAAAATGTCAGATTCCAATTTACATTGAAGTCAATGGACACAGCTAGAGTGGGTGACGTCACAATGGCCTCTAGCTTGACCAGGTGCAAATTTTATCAAAAATCTCCCAACCATTATCGTCTAACTCCCACACCTTACACTCTACCGGCACAATTTATACACCAAAACGTAGGCATTTTTGTCCTCTCTCGTCCAATGTTACTTCCATTGAAATAGGACGCACGGTTTCTGGAAAAATCGCCCAGAAGGACAGAGAATTTTTGTCAAACTCGCATTCAATCCCATGTTAGGTCAAAAAAAATATTACAAAAAATAAGACTGGGCGATTTATATTTGATCACAGCTCATTCATTTTAAATCACACCGACACCATTCAAATTTTAAACGGGAGAGGACTTCATTAAGACGCCTTTTTTACAGAATGTTTATACATGCTGTACTTTGTAAACCAGAGCCGTTTATGTTTTCAAATCGGCTTCAAAAATAAAACTTCATTTTAATCACAGCTGCTTCGTTTTCATCACCGACACCATTCAAACTTTAAACGGGAGAGGACTACCTCTATTAAGACGCCTTTTTTACAGAATGTTTATATTTTGAAACAGGAGCCGTTTATGTTTTTATCGCAAAAAAAGATTTTTTTCAAAAACAGAGTCCTTACACCTTCATTTTAAATTTTCAAATAAACGGGAGAGGACTACCTCTATTAAGACGCCTTTTTTACAGAATGTTTAGAATGCTTTACTTTTAAAACAGAGCCGTTTTATTTTCAAATCGGCTTGATATGCATTACAGAAGAACCGGTTGCTAAGCAACGGCTTAACTTTACAGAAAAAGTCAAACCGCTTCGTTCCGACATGTTTTACACAACTTTCTGGACCGATTTGAACGGGGAAAAAAGCCTAGTTATTGAGGCGGGTATCACAGCGAATACATTGCGAAGTTTTACACTGGTTTATCCGCTAGATTTATCGCTACGTAACAAAATGTCACCGCAATGCTAGCGCGACCATTGTTTTTAATGGGTAGCATCCTAGCAACGTTTCAGAGTTCATTTACACAAATTTCTCGACCGATTTGAACGGGGAAAAAGGCCTAGTTATTGAGGCGGGTATCACAGCGAATACCTAGCGAAGTTTTACACTGGTTACACCGCTAGATTTGCCACTGCATTAAAATCATTTTTCCAAAAAAAAAAACTAGACTTTTTGGAACATCTGAACACTGTCTCTAACACACTGAGCCAACCTTACCAAACCACACCACACCACACACTCACACACACACACGCACTCTCTCCACACTCTCACACACACACACTCACAACACGCACACGCACTCTCTCACACGCGTGCACACACACGCACTCTCACACGTGTGCACACTCACACACTCACACACACACACACTCACAACACGCACACGCACTATAAATTGCAAAAACGTGACTTCTTGGAACATCTGAACACTCTCTCTAACACACTGAGCCAACCTTACCAAACCACACCACACACACTCACACACACGCACTCTCTCCACACTCACACACACACACACTCACAACACGCACACACACTCTCTCACTCCCTCTCACACAAATGTATCTCTCTACTCCTTTTAACAAGCCACACCACAGCCAAACACACACTCACAAACACACTCACACTCACACTCACACACTGCACACACACACACTCTCTCACGCGTGCACACTCACACACACTCTTTCTAACACACTGAGCCAACCTTACCAAACCACACCACACACACACACGCACACATGCCACACTCTCCACACTCACACACACACACACACACACACTCTCTCACACGCGTGCACACACACACACTCTCTCACACGCGTGCACATTCACACACTCTCTCACACACACTCTTTCTAACACACTGAGCCAACCTTACCAAACCACATCACACACACACACGCACACATGCCACACTCTCCACACTCACACACACACACACTCACAACACGCACACGCACTCTCTCTCTCACGTGCACACTCACACTCACACTCTCTCACACACACGCATATCTCTCTACTCCTCTCCTACACATCTGTGTGTGTGTGTGTGTGTGTGTGCGTTATTGCTTGTGTGCGGGGAGAAGGCACCCTCAAAATTTCAGTGGAATTTTTTCTAGTTTTATTTATTGTTTAATTTTATGCAGGAATTATACTTTGATCATCCACGATAGGTATGATGACGACTTCTGAATAAGATAGCATTCTCTCAATGTCTCTCTCTCTTTCTCCCTCCCTCACACTCAATCATTCTGTGTCCTTCCCTCCACAGATGTGCTTTCACTCAAAGCAATGACAGAGGGACTGCCAAGCTTTGTAAAAGCACAGTGGCTCCATAACGACCCCCTCTGAAGCCCCACTCCATGTTCCAAATATAAGGCAAAATGTTATCTCTAAGCTGAGTGTTGTGGTTGATTCTCTAGACCAGTGGTCCCCAAACTGCGAGTCAGGACCCACTGGTGGGTCATGGAAAGGGTTGAGATGAGTCCCAACATACGGCCGAATCTGACCTCGGTGCTGTGGGCAGTGGTGTCCCGCAGGGATCGGTGCTGGGACCTCTGCTCTTCCTTATTTACATAAATGATCTGGATATGGACATTAGTAGCAAAATAGTTAAATTTGCAGATGATACTAAACTTGGGGGTTTGGCAAACAGTTTGGAATCGACTAAAGTAATCCAAGATGATTTAAACAAAATCCAAAAATGGGCAGATACATGGCAGATGACGTTCAATATTGCTAAATGTAAAGTTATGCATGTGAGAAATAAAAACATTAGACAGGAGTATTTTATGGGAGGAGAAAAGTTAGTAGGTGTTCAATTTGAAAAGGATTTAGGAGTTGTAGTGGATCAAAGCCTATCTGCATCAAAGCAGTGTGCTACAGCAGTGAAAAAAGCCAACAGGATGCTGGGATACATAGCAAAAAGTATTGAGTACAAATCAAAGGAGGTTATATTAATGTTATATAATGCCTTTGTCAGACCGCACTTAGAATACTGTGTGCAGTTCTGGGCACCGCACTACAAGAAAGATATTGAAGCTCTGAAAAAGTCCAAAGAAGGGCAACTAAACTGATACCTGGTATGAAAGGTAAAAGTTATGATGATAGACTTAAGGCACTCAATCTATTTAAATTTAGCAAACGCAGACTTAGGGGGGATTTGATTGAGGTTTTTAAATTCCTAAAAGGGATTAACAAAGTACAATACCAAAGATTTTTTAAGATAAGTGGGGTCAGCAGAACAAGAGGCCACAGGTGGAAATTAGTTAAAGGCAAATTCCGCACAGATATTAGGAAGTTTTTCTTTACACAGAGAGTTGTCAATGCCTGGAACAGCTTGCCAGGTCAGGTAGTAGAGGCAGAAACGCTCGGGCTATTCAAGGCCAAGCTAGATGTAGTACTAGATGTTCTTTAGATTAGGACATGATGAGCCAAGATGGGCCGAACGGCCCGTTCTCATCATTATGTATTCTTATGTTCTTATGTTCTTATAACAAAGATAACTTCCGGTATATAATGCTGGTAACATTGACTTTCACAACAGTCAGCTAAGCATTGCACTTGTTACATGGACTGCAGTGTGCACGTAGTTGTTTTTACATGAGTTAAACACATTTTAATTTCATAGTTGAACATGTTAGGCTACATCAATAAGGGGCAGGGCACAGAAAATGTATTTATTGTATGAAATGGGTCATAAGTTTAGAATGTATCGGAGTACCACTGCTCTAGATGGGGAAGAGCTGCGTTGCTACTACAGCACAGAGCACTGTAGCGGCATGGCAGCTGCATAAAAAAGGCACCGAAGCATGTAGCGTCGACCCAGGTCTTTTTGACCAGTCAGCTAACAGTATCAAAGTGGGCCAGTGGCAGCAGCCACATGTCATGGCTCTGTGCACTAGACACCTGACTCCAGACTACTGTGTGTGTTTTCTGCATCAGCAGAACCCCCTGAAAAAACAGTCAAGCTTTTATCATTCTACTTCTTCTGCTTCTATAACTATGCCATTGGTCTCATGCGGTAACACACAACTGTATCTAATAAGATGGTTGTGGAGCAGCTTGTACCCAAAATCCATTGGGGAGTGACACTGGAGCTTTCTGCTGCTGTGAAGCAGAGACAGGGAAGGCTGGCCAAGCAGTCTCAGTGCTGAAATTACACCATCTGTTTAAAGATAGAGTGGAAATGAGCTAATTAAGAACATTGTTCCTCAACCAAGCCCTTTATTGATATAAATGTAAAAATACACCACCTTGTTACAATTTCTCTGTTTCCTTTTTGTTGTAACATCCCCTTGGGTTTTTTGAAGAATTACCCTATTATTATAGGCAAATCATATTTTTTTTCCAAAAGAAATTATTCCAATTTCTTATTTATTTTTAGGACAATCAAATATATCCATTGTGAAAAGTTTATTGAAATTAAAGTTTATCTATGTGCATTTTTATAAATGTACTTTAAAAGTGTTGGAAAAATGCTTCTCTCCTGAACACCGCAAAAACCTCAATGATAACTTAAATGTTTTTATTTTTTCCGTTTTTAAATTTTTTGCATTTAAGGGCAAGAGAACTGAAAGTAATGTGTGGGACACATTCCATCAAGGTAGGCTGGCTTTAAGTTGGCTAGCGTTCCTCAGGCTACAGCTGAATATGTGTCCCCTTCTTTCTCACCTGGGTCTACAGGTTATCAGTTGTCGTCAGTAATAGATCTCTCTTACAATTGATGCCAGCTGTCCTGTAGTACATTGTGTGGTTAGAAGTGTGAAAAATTGTGACTGGATTGCAGGTGAATGTACTCAGGTGCAGTACCATATTAAATACAAAGTTCAAAATCAATTTAGTTTCCACTTTCACATTCTGCTTTTCAGAAAGTCAGTTATCTATGTTCTGTGTGTCCTTGTTTGCTGCCTTTGCCCATCTTTGCAAATGTTTGTTTTGTGGAAATAGCACGACAAGCATGAGCAGTATATGAAATCTCACGATGGCTGAGAACAAATATGAAACATATGGAAAAAACAATAACTAAAACAGATAACTAAAAAGACTCCCGTTCTACAGAGAGGGATGGGATATAGAAGATTTGTATTTCTGTCCAAACTGCCCTGAAGCATTTGGGTAAGACCAATGTTTTTTCATACTGCTAACCCAAATTTGGCTGTGGATGGAAAGGTCTGTTGCTTGTGGGGGTTCACAGTTGACAACCCACCCCAGTTCTGGAAATATCTACATGCAAACACAGAGTGGATCGCAGAACTGAGTTTAGCATCAGTGTCATTTAGCTCTTGTGCCTTGGATGCATTACAGTAGCATACCACATTTACTGTAAATTGTATGCTTCAATCTACAAAACAAATAAATAAATCAACAAAATAATCTAAAAGAACCCCTGATTTCCACTCCCCCTACAGAAAATGTAACATCACTCCCTACACCCCACCCAGACTCCTCCGCTCCGCCTCCTCTGGCAAACTGACTGCCCCATCCCTCCGGGCGCCTGGCAGCCGCTCCTCGCGGTCTCGCCTCTTCTCGGTCCTGGTCCCTCGCTGGTGGAACGACCTCCCGCAATCGGTCAGGACTGTGGAATCACTTCCAATCTTCCGCAAGAGACTAAAAACCCACCTCTTCAGACTCCACTACCACTGAACACTGTCCAACTAGTCAATCTGTCGTCACCACTGTTTACTTGTTCTACACTATTTGAAAAAAATATATAAAAAACACTAACCTTTTCTTTCCCAGTGTTACAGGTATGATACGCAGATGCCTGCAATGATGTCTATTGCTGTATTACTGCACTGATCTTGTGCGCTAACTATGATTGTTCTTACCTTGTATTGATGCACCTCTTGTAAGTTGCTCTGGATAAGAGCGTCTGCTAAATGCTTAAAATGTAAAATGTAAAAATGTAACTTTGAGCCACATTGCATCATTAATTATACAGTGGAGGGAAGTTTTCTGCTTAGAAAATAGTTTTATAGACAGTAGGAACGGAATTCAATGAATGAACAGTGACCGATGAGACTAGTTTAACCGTATTTCAATTCAATGCAGCATTGTATAATGTGATATAACCAACCCTCATTCGCTTTTCTAGATAATCAGAACATAGCACTTTCACACTTCCCGTGTCCTTCCATATATAAGGTATGAGTCCATTTCTGGTTTTCACTGGCCTGATGTGCATTGCTGTATAAAGATATACACACAATGTTTGTTCATAAAAATAAGTAAGACAATGGCAAAGTATATAACAAATGTAATGCAAGTAGAAGCCAATAGGATATCTTGGTAATCCTAAATAAGGGAGGAAAGTTGGAAACTGCTAAATATAAAACCTGCCTTATTTATAGGCTTATTTACCTGTCGATAACTCTCCCTCTCCTACTGTGGAATGTATTGTCCATTAAGAATTCCTCTTCAAAAACAGAATTAAAGTTTAAAAAAGACTCTTGTCAGCTTGTAACAGAAAACTACCCCAACCCTAAGATAATGTTTATTTAGGAAACTTGCCATTTTGCAGTAATTGTGTGGAGCCAGTTCCATTACTGAATAACACTACTGCCACCAATTGGCCAGAAATAAAATAAACCAGAGAAGTCCCTTTTCCACCCATACTAGATGATGGCAGTGTGGGTTCCCAGATTGGCTGATATTTACCTGATTTTAGACAGAAAAGGGGTTTGAATGCCAATTAATTGGCACTGGCTACTGGCCGTGTGGTGTGTTGCAGTTTCAATATTTAGGTTTATTTTTGGTCTGCTTATGTTCACAATATAATTTTGTTAAACATCTACTTTGGGGTTTAACACAATTAAATCGTTGTTATATTCAAATTCAAATTTTTCTATTTTCAATTGGCTTCTCTACAATTTGCTGTGGTTGCTTCCATTTAAGATCAGTAAAAACTTTATATTATCCCTTTCGGTTTTTAACAATGATCAAGGGACAACTCCAAAACATTTTTAAACAATTCACTCATAAGATGTACAAATACATTGTAAGCACGGGTAAGTACTGGGCATATCCTATTGGTTTCCCTTAAAAAGTGGACAAAATAGCAGCAAATTTATTTTTACAATACAACCCTTTGGCATTTTTCACATTTTATTTTCTTACTTAATGAAACCAAAATTGGGATTTCTTGCCACTGATCAACACAGAATGCTCTATAATGACAAAACAAAATCTTTCTCGTCATGAAGTAAAAATAAAAAACAGACAATAATTGATTGTATTGACTTAATACTTGGTAGAAGCACCTTTAGCTGCAATTACAGCTGTGAGTCTATTTTGGTAAGTCTCTACCAGCTTTGCACATCTGAACATTACAATGTTCGCCTATTCTTCTTTACAAAACTGCTCGAGCTCCATCAAGTTGTATGGGGACTGTTAGTGAACAGCAATTTTGAAATCTTTCCACAGATTCTCAATGGGATTGAGGTCTGGGCTTTGACTGGGCCACTCCAGAACATAGATTTATTTGGTTTTTAAACCACTCCAATATTGCTTTTGCTTTTTGGTCATTGTCCTGCTAAAATATATAAATCTTCTCATAGGTCCCAGGTCTCTTGCAGACTGCAACAGGTTTTCCTCCAAGATTTGTCTATATCTTGCTCCATCACTTTTTCCCTCTATTTTGACAAGTTTTCCAGTTCCTGAAGCAGAGAATCATCCCCATAGCATTAGGCTCCCGCCACCATGTTTCATGGTAGAGATAGTGTTATTGGGATGAAACGCAGTGTTGAGGCCAAAACGTTATATCTTGGTCTCATCAAACCATAGAGTCTCTCACCACAGTCTCCCACATGCCTTCAGGAAAACGCTAGGCGGGATTTCATGTTTTTTTTTTTTTTCAACAACGCCCCTTTTGCCACTCTCCCATAAAGCGCAGATTTATGAAGTGCCCGGGCAATTATTGTCCCATGGACAGTTTCTCCCATCTCTGCCATGGAGGACTGTACCTCAGTCAGAGCTGCCATTGGCCTCTTGGTGGCCTCCCTAATAAATACCCTTCTCGCACGGATGCTCAGTTTTGTGGGATGGCCTGTTCTAGGAAAATTCACAGTTGTGTCATATTGTCTCCATTTCATTATGATGGACTTAACGGTGCTCCGGAGGATATTCAGTCTTTGAAATCTTATTTTATCCTTCCCCTGATTAGTACTTTTGAAAAATCTTTTCTCAGATTTGCTTTTAATGTTCTTTGGTCTTCATGATGAGGCTCTGGTTTGGAAATACAGTAACCAACTGTGGGACCTCTCACAGACAGGTGTATTTCATGTGAAATCATTTGTTTGAAAGACCTTGTTTGTACACAGGTGGGCTCCAATCAAATAACCATTGAAGACAATTGATTGTACCAGAGTTTATTTAGATGTGTCTTAGCAAAAGGGGCGAATACTTATGGAATCAATTATTGTGTTTTTTATTTGACATCATAGAGTATTTTGTGTTGATCAGTAACCAGAAATCCCAATTAAATCAATTTTTATTCCATGAAGTAAGACAATAAAATGGTAAAAATGCCAAAGGGGGTGAATACTTTTTATACCCACTGTATATCATGAATATTAGCCATATTGATTGAAATGAAAAGTGCATGTATTTTCCCAACGTATGAGTGAATCACTCTTATACTCAATACTTTCCATACTTTTGCAAGCCTTGATGTTTTTGAGGTGTAACATAACTCACATGATTTTTCAATGATGCTTAAATGACTGTAGATGTGGAAGAAAGTTGTATTTGACTTTCCATAAATAGAATAATTTTTAATTTGTGCTTGTTGTTATTCCATATAAGGGTGTGAAGTATCTTAGTATATATGCATTCTCTAAATCAGGTATATATTATATAAATAATTTACAAATGTGCATGAATGTATAACGAAAAAACATTCCAATACTTTCCAAATGTAATTTTCATTAGTTTGCTTCGTAACAAAATGGCTGAAAATGACAGAGTGCATTGAGGCCCCAGAACTGATTGGGTAATCCACACCTGCCAATCTCAAGACTCCTACTGGTCAATGCATCAGCTCTGATATGACAAAGAAAAAGCAACCTTTTTATCATTATCAGCCTGCTGTCTCTAACATTGCATCAATCATTTACTTAGGCGTGAGGCTAAACAATCTCTCAAGTGAAGCAAAAGTTCTAACAGGAAATCCTTGCTGCAATTTGTCACCCTGGCCCCGAATAATTCAGTGCCTGTCAAGGGGCGTGGTTAAGTGATACCTGAGTGCTTCATTGCTGCTGCATGCGATTGCTTTGGTTTTCTCCAGCAGTTCGCTAGGGGGGTTTACCATCAACTGTGCCTCTGGACTAAGCTGCAACGGGACAGAAATTGAGCGGTCTGAGTGGACCTTGAACGGCAGGCTACACATCACACAGCTGTGCACAGCCAGCGTGTAAATGATATCTGTCAGTCTGTTATATTACTGTAAGGATGCCTACATATACTTAGGATGTTTTTATTTGAAATTAATTCAATGTATACCAGTTAAGGTTAACTGCTAAATGTCAGGCTATGTAAATGAATATGCGAATGCAGATATTTAAGTCACTGTGTATAAGAATATCTAATTTATCTAATTGATAGCTAATTGTTGTTCCATCCACAATTTATCACACTGCTGGAATCCTGCCACTGTTAATGCATTTTATACTTATTTTAAAACTCTTAAGTGTCTTGAGATGTGTAAATGTGGCTGGCAGTGTAGTGTAATGGTTAGGGAGCTGGGCTTGTAACTCAGAGGTTGCAGGTTCAATTCCCAGGTGGGGCACTGCTGTTGTACCCTTGAGCAAGGTAGTTAACCAGAATTGCTTCAGTAAAATATCCAGCTGTATAAATGGATTGTATGTAAAGAAATGTAAACTGTGTAAGTCGCTCTGGATAAGAGCATCTGCTAAATGCCTAAAATGTAAAATGTAAATGTAAATTGTAAGTTGTGTAAATTCTGTTGTTTGTGCGCACAACGCCAAGGAAGTTTCCCCATGAGAGATATTTAAAGTGGTATTGTTTTGCATTACGTTGCATAGCTGCAAACACAATAAGTCTGGGTGTTAGTTTAAGCCGATTGTGAATTGTGTTTATTATCAGGTTGTTCAAAATTGACAAATACAAAAACAGAAGTGGTGCGTCGTGCATCTATACTCCTGAAATGTAATCAATATGGAAAACAGAAAATAATATTTCTGACAGCATGGAGTCTTTAAGGACGTTAAATCCCACTTTGTAAATTAAACAGTTCCACTCCGAAAAGCTCACAAATGAATACGCTTCCATCGCCTTGGGAGTTCGTATTAAAATATTAGGACTACATTAGAGGGAAACAATTCATCAAAACAGCCTAATTAATGTATATGTTTTACATATATTCATTCCAACATTGATTATTAATGGCAATACGATTTTTACATTCGTAGTATTATTCCTAATTTACAGGAGGCAATCAAATATTACACTTTTCTCATTAGTGATACAGGACTGAAAGCTGGCCATACATCTTTAATGGCACATCTCACTGTGGTAGATTCTTCCATCGCCAATTTATCTTTTCCCCAAAGGCGCTGCACTGCATGGTCTATAGTCCAATCAGCAAAAAATTTAACATCAGCAGCCAACATGGGCTGGAACTAGGGGGTCCTTTTCCTGATTATCATCAAACATCAGACATGAAATTCCCAGAGCCTTGGTGAATCGTCCCATATGGATTTTTCCCTCTCATATATCTCTTGGACAGTGGGAAACCAATTAGGAGTATCCAGGGTGCCGGACAAGAAAAAACACCAATAAGTGGAAAGCATTACATTTATTAAATTGTGTAAAAAAATGGTCCATCATAAACTCAGTCATGATTGACTTGCCATTTGCAAACGAGTGGGATCCAGAGAGTTTTAAAAAAAGTCATACACTGCCCTCTGGTGGTAGAACTAGTGCATTTATTTCCATTAATAGTAATGTAGGTACTATACCTTGCCTTGAGATTTTCACCTCAGGATTAATTTGTAAAATGTGTGCGTGTGATTTTAAAAGAAATATCTGTTTTACACAAGCCATCCGTATGTTTTAAAATTGAACTAGTTCCAAAATGCATTACAATGTTTAATAAACCAGGCTTGTAATGCCTCTGTAGCCTGTATACCTGTGTAATTATACTGTAATTACAGGAGTGAATACTCTGTGTTTCTAAGGATATTATGTGAGTATGAACTCTTACATAACCTTTGTAATAAGATAAAAGGTTATGTTTCACCTTGGGGTTTATTTAGGGTTGGGGTTAGGGTTGACAATGTAACATTCATAATAGTGAGTTCATAAATGTAAACCGTGTTCCACATTAGTTTAAATGACGTAGGTTGAATTCAGGTTTCTGGACATCACCTTAACTGTGCATATGCCACCCGATGGACCTAGGTCCCGTGTTCAGGAAACGAAACAAGTTAAAAGATTTGTGGTAGTAATTATTATGTAACTACATTGATGTACATATGACATTATATTAAGACTCTAGTTGCATAAACTTATACCAAGAAGACTGTGATGGTTCAAGACTCGGTCCCTACATGTTTTATAATCTGAATTAAGGCTTTTCGATTTAATATGTATTTACCACAAACAGTATGGATGCGATCAAAGATGACCAACAGACAATACAAACAGCCTACAATTATTGTATATGTGTGGGGAAAGACAAGTCACCGATACACTGTATGAAGTATATGGAACATGATATTGCTATTAATAATAATAATAATAATAATCATCATCATCATCATCATCATCAAAACATCCTCATTCTGGGCCATTCCTTTTGATTTTGCCCCACACACTGTCCTCTTGAATGGACTACACTTTATTATTATACATTATTATATATATTATGATTATTAATATAGACCGCTAATGAAAGGATACATCACTCCCATGACTGCCAGCAGCTGAAGTTAACATACAGACACACAGACAAATACACTCGGGTTACAGTTACAAAAACACGCTCCATTTAATTAAAGATGACAACAGAATATCCTTTTGCAAATGGCAGCTGGAGCTGACTGATTGACTGGCGGGGTGGGGAGGGACATGTGGGGGGACACACACGAAAGACCAGCGTGTCCCTCTTGTATCCAGTCCCTCTTAGAGTAATAATTAGCAGAGTCTGTTTGCTTTTGGAGGATGATGATGACTTTGTTGTAACAGTCTGTCCTGAGTAGTCCCATCCCTTAAGGGGGATTAATCATTGTTAGCATCCATTTCCACTAAATAGCATCCAATTATCTCATATTTCCATAGATTAACAATCTTATCGAGTGACTACCTAAACTGGGCCAACAGTTTATTAGATATGATTGAGCACTCAGACTTGCTAAGTATGCATAGTTATAACGTTGGGGCAAATAACAGATGTTGTTAGAATGCTACACATTAAACTAAGTGAAGTTTGTAAGTTACTAACTGCTAAGGACTTAGCACCCATCACCCTGCCAGCAGACAATGCTGCCTGCTGGCAGTAGCTGGCAGCACTGCTGCCTGCGTGCCTTTCCCATTCTTCTCTGAGTGGGACTGTATGCATTTAGCTTCATTACCAAGCTCATCCTATTTCAGTTTGTAATCATTTGTGTAGCAGACATGCCTCATCCACAGCGAGTTACTCAACCGGCATCGTACATGTTATCCATTTTTACAGTTCGACTGAAGCAATCCAGGTTAAGCACCACGCTCAAGGGTACAGCGTCAGTGTCACTGTCTAGGATTCAAACTTACACCCTTTCGTTTTTTTGTTCCCAACGGGGCAGCTGGGTGGCCCGTACTGTTAAGGCAGTTTTCTAGTGTGTGGGTGAGCCCCGCAGTCTGGTACCGGATGCAGACTGTGACAGCAGTTCCGTCGGGTGACGTAGGCTATAATCGGTGGTCAGGTCGACCCGTTTCAGTCGTTTTGAGTCTCTCAAACGCACATACACACACAAATACGAGGGAAAGATCTCTGCATATTCCAAGAACCGCCAAACGTAGAGATCCCTCAGCGTCATACCTAGCAGAATATCAGGAAGCCCTAAAGCAGAGAGCGTCAGGAGTGAGAAAACCAGATCCCCTCTCAGTTGCGTCAAAGGCACAGCGTGTTTTTCCTGCGCGTGTAAAAGTGTGCTTTTGCGTAAGTAGCTATAGCAAATTCAACCAATTAATTCCTACCGCCCAGGTAATGTCCACTGGTCTAGAGTACTTTAAAGGCAGACAGATATTAAAGGCATATGCTTCAAATTCAGTGTTAATACAGAGAATGATGCAAGCGACTTCGTCTTCCAGAGAGCGTGCAGCCCGGAGCAGCTCTCCATCTCGACGCGATGACTCACACGTAGCCGCGCTTTGCAGCAGCATTAGCATTTCATTCACATTTGTATTCATTGATTTAAAGCCGCTAGCACCAGGTGGCACTTATTTCATTTTTCACAAGGGAAGCCATCTCAATCTCCGCGAGAGTGTCCCACCTCTGTCTGCCTGCCAGTCCCTGCACAGCTGACTCACTCAATCAGGAGAGGGAATGACACCCGTCTGTCGTCCGTGACTCCGAGAGATGTCTTTCTGTTATACCCAAGGCAGAGACGAGATGCATGGTAAATGAAAATTTGGGAGTAAACGAGTATGATTTGTTCTAGCTTCTTTCTGTCTTTGTCGTATGTCTCCAAGCATTATCCTAAACAACTCAGGTATGGACAAAGGGAATGAAGCAAAATATAATTGTTCTCAATGGGTTAAGGGTTAACACTCTAGTTAAAACTTGTGGTTAATTTTTTTTTTTTTTAAACCTTTATGGTCTAAGAGGCTTCTGAATTACCTTCTGAATTTGTTATATGGTCAAATAATGCGACATAGATGCATGCATTCAGAGCATTTATGAGGACTGACAGTGTCCATTAATATTTCAAATGTATGTATTATTTAAAATCAGCTGTGAAATGTTTGATATTCATGCTTCATATTTTATAAGGTGGGCTATATGTATGTCTAAGTGCTTGTATAACAATGCCGAAATTAGGTTCACTTTGAATAATAAAGTGAAACGTGGTACGACACGGAGGATGAGAAATGAATGCTGAATCGTGTGCAATATTGACCACCAGGGGACGCTGCTTTCCCATTAAGATGAACCCTTTACAGCACGTATGGCAAATTCACCTCGTCTGGCCTCTGTGAATCTCATGAAGTCTTTAGCGGCGAGATGGAAACACACCCGGATTACGTGTCATTTGCATGTGCGTTTAGTTGAAAATGCAATCCAATTTAAACTCCCTATTATTTATTCGCGGACTTGACGTCACCCTCCGCATGTTTTAAGAAAGATGACGTCAAGCCCAATCACTTTACACCTTTAAAAACGTAACTTCGTCCTGTGACTTCTTCACAAAGGGCAATCGTGTCCTCATTCCCGCAATTGTCCTTCAGTCATGTTCAGCCCGTTCAAAAACATTTGCATGTTTCTCATTGATATTCACAAAACGAATGAAGTTCAAAGGTACCGACTTGGTGACTGGGAGCAGGTGGGGGAGAATGATAAGTCATCCTGGATATGTATCTCCAGGCAGCTCGAGTGTTGATGCGGATAAACGATACCGACACGACAGGGGGACGGGTGACGCTTTAGTGATGTCAGAGATACCTCTCTTAGCCTCTGTAAACAAGGGTAAACTGGATCGTGACAAACTACTGCCGGGCAAAGAAGCGGTGGCCGGCGTCATTAATAGAGCCGGGGGCTTTGGAAAATCCATTAGATGGGAGTGGGAAAGCATCCAGACGGAGATGGGAGATAAACAGAGGCAGTTACCTTGGAGCGAACGGGAGCATCTGGTCTCATCACAACTGTATCCTGGCCATTTAAAGTGCTACCTCACTCCGACAAAATTCCCGTTCGCACATCATCCGAGGTGCACAGATTGTTTTTGTACTATTATTGTTCTTACCACGTGTTCATGCACATCTTGTAAGTCGCTCTGGATAAGAGCATCTGCTAAATGGTTAAAATGTAAAAGTAAAATGATGTAGGACAATCATTTAAACATTTCAGTAGCCATGACATCCCTGTATTTTATCAAGTGGTGTAGCTAGCTAAGATGATGTAACAGGTATCAGGTGTCCCTCAATTTCAACAAGACCAATGAGCAGATTTGGGTGGCAATGTGGCACAGCATATTCAGAATCATGTGGTAACCAGGTTGCCAGTTCAGTGCAGGTTGAGCAGTACACTGAAACAAAATACCTAAGCCGAAATGATTCAGTAAATATATACAGAAAACGATATGTCAAATGGAAGACATAGAAGCGCACTTGGACACAATCTAAGCAAATAAATACAGGCTTCATCTCTTTTGAGACAACACGCAACATTTTTCGCCATCAGACTCACTCACGATAACCTGAGAGCTACAAGGAATTCAGATATCTGATCTGGTCCGAGTATAAACATTCCAAGTTTAATTGGAGTGTCTCCACTTCAGAAAATATTTACTCAATATGCACACTATTAAAAACACCAGGAGGAGGAAACCAGAAGCCTGGCCTAAATGCAGCTTCCCAGCTGTGAAAAATAACCAAGTTTGGGTCACGCAACGATGCCTAGAATGTGGAATATCTGTGAGATCCATAAGCCTGCAATTATTATTATTGCCTTTACTTTCACACGTTGGGGTTTGGTTTTTGACTTCTTCCATTTCGAGCAGTGTTCCAGAGACCCAGACAGACAAGAAACGTGTAGAATATCGCTCACTACAAACAATACAAAAGGAGACTTCTTTGAAATCAAGGAAATTTTTAAAAGCAGAAATAGTTTATTTAAATTTTTTTTAAAGCAATAGGAAGGAGAGATGTCCAAAAGGGAAAAAAAAAAAAAAATAGGCCCAACCACTTAATTATTTTTTTTAACCACCCCTCTCCCTCACACCGAGTAGGACTACAGGATTGACAGTTCAGTTACAGGGCAATTTATAAAAAAAAATAAAAAATAAAACCGCATGGCGACAAACAAGTCCTATCGTAAACCCAGCAGGAAGTGAGGGGTGGCTGTGAGTAGTGAGTACCTAAAACGCATGTCAAGTGACTTCCTGTGGGAAACAGGAAGAGAGTAGGACGGTCACATAGGAGGGGCTTTTGAATGTGGACTCAATATTGCACTCCCAAGAGAACCAGAACGCCAAGGACAAAAGAACAGGGCCAAACAGCTTAACCCCCGATCCCTGCAGATACTCATTTACTGTAAATATCTGTCAAACACCCAGCCTGACCCAACTTTAAAAGTGACTCAAAAAAAGGTGGGAAAAAAATTACATTACTGCATTTAAGTGGAACCTTTCAGAGATTTTGTTTTGTGCAAAAATAACCCAGCCCCCCGACACCGAACCCCGTGCCCACCCAGGCGCACACACAATGCTCCCAACCCAGTTTGCAAGCTCCCATCAAATATGCAGGCATGAATATTCTGTGTGCCTGTTTCAGGGTTCATACAAGGGCGTACAATCCATCGCCTAGGAGACACTTGACCAGTTAAAAAAAAAAAAAAAAAAAAAAAAATTTCACTACAAACAATGAGGCTATTACACATTTCTAGATGTTTTCACCATTGTTCAACTTGTTTATGCATTAAAAAAATCTAGCCCATGATTGGACACTAGTAACAAAGCTGGACTTCTGTTAAAACACACACTCATGGTTGGACACTGGTAACCTGGAGGTGGGCCTTGTGTGTGCTTTGACCACATTTCAGCTGGTGAATCCACAAAGACCTGCCCTCACTCTCCATAATCAACTGTTGTGGCTCATTATCATAATTATAATCATTATTAATTGCATGTTTTCTCTTCCCCTCCCCAAGTTGCTGACCAACACCCTACTGGATGCAGCAGTTGTGACCGTTGGCGTCTTTGAATCTGAGACGCATCTTGGGTCGGTATTTTTCGAGGTAAAGTAGCTGTTTGGAGTTGAAGGCTCCACGTCTCTTCCTGGCAAAAGAGAAAAGAAAGAAATAAACGAACAAACGAACAATGAAACGCTTTCGCAAAACTGATCTGAAGACCAAACCACCGCCCAGGAGCTGGACAGCGTCTGGGGAACATGGTCTTGTGTGGTGTTCCTACCGTGACCATGTGAAGCATTCGACCCCCATCGTTCTCAGCGCGTTGCAGAGTGCGTTGCTACAGACTCTATACGCTTGCTGCACATCCAAACAGATGTGCAGACCATTCACTCTAACTAGCCTTACAATAAACTCATAGAAACAACAGAGTAAATAGACACCTGGGGCTGTATGCACAAAGATTCTAAGAGTAGGAGTGCCGATCTAGGATCTGGTTTCCCCTATCCATATCCTAACGATATCCATTATGAGCTAAAAGGCTAAACTGATCCTAGATCAGCACTCCTACTCTTAGAATCTTTGTACATTGTACCTGATCTCATTTAAAGGGAGACCGTCATTGGGCTCTGGCTTTTAATCTTTGAAATTGGCACAACACAGAAGTGGTTTGGATAAGGAAATGTGTGTACATGTGTTGCATGTCAAACACCTTAAAAATGTACTGGCTTTCAAGTGAGAGGCAATTCTGTCAAAACAGTTTTCCCTTTTATTCGACAGTAATCAGAGTACCTTCTCCAAAAACGTGCTTGCCAACCGCCTGCCTGTTAAACCACGTGAGGGGGGAACTTACTGTCGTATGAACTGCACTGCATCCTCGTACTTCATCCCGCATTCGATTAAGGCTAAAGCCACCAGAACCGGTGCTCTGAAAGAGAAAGAGAGCGGGAGATAGATTTCAGCGCTGCGTGTGTGTACGTCAGAGCAGGTGAGGAGGTTAAACAGGAACACGTTGCAGGTGAACTGAAGTCAACAGAGCATGGCGACAATGGCTTCTGAAGAAATGTGGGCAGGGGGGCGGAAACTTCCTCTCCGAGACTGATTTACGGAGTCGGAACAGCAGCATTAAGCCGGGAGAAGGTGAAAACGTACGTCACTTTTCCACAAATGCCTTTGTTAAACCGCGCACGGGTGATAGAGAACAATACCCTCCGAGACATTCCGAGACCTTTCCAACATGGGGGGTTAAGCTGGAGTCTCACCGCTGCACGTGTTGTAATTCGTTCATTGGCACAAACGTCTTTGCTATTCCTCAATTGTTACCGTTGAGGGAAGGTATTACGATAAAATGTGCTCATGAAGACTGCAGTAAAAAGTGTAAATTAGTACTTTAAAATGTCAAGCCTGCAGCTGAAATCTTGATGAGTCAAATTTCACCATTAGGAATTATTATTTTTATTTTTATTTGATGTGCTCTTCTACGCTGATGAGTCCTGCACTGCAAGCTAAAAGCCAAAAAATACAAATCCAGTACTAAGTTGGCAGTGGCGTTAACCAACTTTTCATTCCCGAGTGACTTTTGGACCTGGGAAGCTCGTTATAGCTTCATTATAAAATTCAGGAAGAATTTGGAAGAATAAAATGCTTAGATTTTTGAACCCTTGGGTGCAGAGCCAGCCCTGAGAGAGTATACTCAGCTTGGAGCTTGACTCCAGTCAACACAGACAGGGCTGAACGGTAAGCGCCTGTTTTTGTTTTTTTTGATACACAGGAGTAAATTAATGTTTCATGGCCACAATGTTCTTTTCATAATGATGCTTTCCCCTGAGTGTGTATTCAAGGAATACTCCAAGAACACTGAACTCTCAAAGTGCTAGTTCTGTTGGTTTCCTGACAAAACAAATAATTATAAAAAAAGGAAAAGAGCTCCCACTCATTCAGTCTGAGCCCTGATGATGTGGGTGTCCCGGAGAAGGAACAAACAGCAAAATCATTTTGTCTGTCTGGAGGACGCTGGCGATTAGGTTGGCTTTGGCAGCCTGTGGCGGTACTGAGCGGCTCTTTCTGAATCTTACCCCGTGGGTGCAAACCGATGTGGCGTATTTGCCTGTGTGCGCGCGCGTTTGTGTGTGTGTGTGTGTGTGTGTGTGTGTGTGTGTGTGTGTGTGTGTGTGTATGGGCGGATGCTGCTGCTGTAGACCGTCTTCTCCTGGCTTTGTCTTGCTTTCCACCAACGGCGAAGGCATTTGAACAAGTTACATGGGACACGCTATAGTTTCACACGGCAGACAGAAAATGAACACCCAAAAGACCGTTTATCGCCGATAACACCTTGCCGGTGGAGAGAACGAAGAAGCGACAGGGCTACAATGCCAAGATCACTCTGGCTGCGTGGCTTTTTGCTAACTTCCGCAGCGCGCGGTGTCTGCAATCGACGCGCGGTAGTAAAACGCCAGTGCTCGCCATCGCGAGCACCGCGGCCGTTAACACATATGCGAAGCTCCCGGGGGGTCAGTGGGAGGAGCTGAAATAAAATGGCCGCCGGGCTTAACCGCAGAGCCCAGGAGACCGGCGTGAGAGGTGGGCAGGCGGGCGCTCCCTTTGCACTCACCGGCCCAATCCCGCGACGCAGTGCACCGCGATGCAGCATCCTGGCTCCTCTCGGAACTTTGTCTTCAGCAGGTTCAGCCAGTCGTCGACGATCTGCGTCGGGGGAGGAGCACCGTCATCGAAGGGCCAGTCCTGCGGACAGGGAGAGAAGGGACGGAGAGGACGGCGTTAACGCGTTCGATCCGCTCTCCGGGCAAGCGCCTCGTTGGCCGTCGCTGCGCTCCTTTTTGTTTGTTTTTTCACGGTGCGATTTACCGTTTCTATTTTCCCAACGCGCTCGGTTTAATTTTCTGGACCCGTGACGGTCATCCTAGAGCCAAAACAAACATCAATATTTTCTTTCAAAAAAAAAATCTCATCTCAGCATCTGAGACGAGGCTCCACTAAAAACCGCCGCCCTCGTGTTTAAACTCCCTGAACCCCTGCCGGTCTGGGCAGCAGCGGTCGCGTATTCGAAACGCGATCCGGGGGCGCTCTGCTGGTGCCGATCGATCTCCTCCTCCTCCTCTGCCTTGGAAACGGCTCCTCGGCGCCGTTGCGTGCGGTCTGGATTTGCCCCGATGGAGCTCAGACCCTTCTCCGTACGGCCCCGCTATCTCGGCTCTGGTTTCCCTCTGGAGAGAGCCGTGCGTTTGCTGACTGGCTCCTCCCGCCCGCACGTCGTCAGCGCGAAAGCTGGGCCCGCGCTGCAGAAAGGCCGAGCGCTTACGGAGCGGCGTGCGCTGTGACTGAGGCAGGCTGGGAGGGAAAAAAAAACAGAGAGGGGGCGGCCCCCGCGCTTCCTGGTACGGAGTTTGCACGGCCGTTCTCACGGGCCCCTGAGTCACGAGGGCTTGGCTCTCTCCCAGGCCGAGACCTCCTGCAGGAACGAAGGGATGGATGGTGACAGCAAAGGAGGGGGAGAGATGGCGATGAATGGAAGAGAGAGAGAGGGAGAGAGAGAGAGAGAGAGAGGGGGGGGTAGAAGAGGAGACAGAGAGGCAGGTTGAGGGAATGGAAGGGAGAGAGCAGAGGAGGGAGGGAGAGATGTGAGATGACAGAAGAGGGAAAGAAGATAGGGCCAGGGAGATTGAGAGCAGGGATCTAGAGATGTATAGACTATTCATCTGGTAACTGATAGCCTACTTACAGACTCTGGCGGGGGTGTGTGTGCGTGTGTGTGTGTGTGTGTGTGTGTGCTGTGTGTGTGCTGTGTGTGAGAGTGTGTGTGTGTGTGTGTGTGTGTGTGTGTGTGTGCAAGTGCAATGGGGAGATCTGAGGTCAGAGCTAATAAGGTTCTCCTCTGGAGAAATATTATAAACTCTGACTCTTTTGAACCTGGAGATAAACGGCTCACTGTATAGTCAAACTGAAAGGGAAACTAACATTAGCGCACTGCCAGTACGGAACACCTGTGCATGACTGCAGATCGGTGTTTCCCCCAAGTGTCAGGCCCACAGTTCTGACTACCAACTGCTACTCCATACTGCTGCCTGATGCTCGAAGACTAAATTACCCCATTACGCTACACGGGTGCAAAGCTGTCTTGTATTTTCAGTGCCAGGGAGCAAAAACTGAGACAGCAATGGTAGGCGAGAGAGCTGAACTGTCTGAGATCATCTTGGGAGTGTGTGGCCAGGTTTCAGAATGAAAGACATTTTAATGTACTACAAAAAAAAGCAAGCGGGTGTCAACTCCTGAACAACCCTCACACGCACAATTTCTCTGACAGGGTGAGGAATTTACTGGCTTCATACCTACACAGGAAGATCCACTTGGGTGTAACATCCACACTTCAACACTAGGGGGGACTACATAAAATTCCCACATAGAGAAGTCCAGACTTGCTCCTAGCCAGTGAAGGAGCCCCCCGTTATAAATTTCTCATTTATAACGAATCCTTGCTGGACTGTCGGCAACATTACAGGAAAATACAAATGGTATTTTTTATCTTTCTTAAAAATTTGTGTGCTATGATTAATTCCCCAGCCCTGACCATCCATAGAAGCAGTCCAGTGTAGGGAGATTAAAGCTCTTATCACTAACAGCTGTCAGAAATACATCCCTTCTGCCATGGGCATGCAGCAGGTAGACACACGTGACTTGACAGACAGGAAAGAGATTCCAGACAACCTGTAAATCTGCGTAAGAGGCACAGATTAGAGGATAGAGAAAGAGAGAGAGAGAGGACTGTTTGGACACATCTCACCACTGTCAGAACAGTAGTACAAAAAAAACCCAAGTAAAAAAAAAAAAAAACCTTTTCACAACTTTTCCTCAACATTTCAGCAATGCTACGTTAACATTGTGAAACCCCTATATGTTTACTGGTTTGACACTATGGCAGGCAACATGTTTTAGCTTTCTCACAGCTATAGAACAACCTGCCCGGCCATTACTTTTCTTGACTAGCTCTGCTACACATTCCCAAAATGACACAGTAAACAGAGGCCAGTCTTGAATTGGTCACTGTCAAACAAAAGTAAACATACATTACATAAAACGGCTAAAAAGAGTAGACTTTTCCACTTCACCGGGTACATCTCGTACGGTTACCTTGGTGAGGGTGTGGTCACTGGAGACGGCCTGTGCCATCCGGGGCAAGTCACCTCATTACCGTCTCACTGTTTCTCCGGTAAACAAAGGGCCGCTATTTACGAATGCTTTCTGTGACTCAGGAGCCTCCCACTCTTCCATTGTGTGCGACTCCTGTAACTGTGTCTGAGATTGCTATAATTATCTGCAAAATGGAAATCACCTTTACAGAGCCGTATGAATGCAGCGGGGGAAACGTACTGGTTCACCAAGCCTTGCGGTTGAAAGAAATATCAACGACACCAGCCCTCCGCCCAGCTGCCGAGCAGGCTAACGCTAACCCGGCGCGCGGCCTACATAACTGCTGCCATAGCGACGGGCTGACCCAACGTGACAGGAGTCCGCCGCTCCAGATAGAGGCTGCCAGGTATTACGGCTCCCGGCTGCGCGGCGACGGCGGCTCAGACACTTAACTTAATGAGCCCGCGGCCTAATTAACCAGCGCGCCGCGCGAGCTCATTTTCATCAGTGCGCGAGTCACCAAGCAAACCAGTAAGGAAGGGTGACCATGGCTACGACCGGGGGGGGGGATATGGAATCCAAGAATGTGGAAACGTACCTTTGATTCAATCCCGATTCAAAAAGAATGGGCTGTACAGATCAAAGGACGCGTGCTCGTGGGCAGCAGATAAGGCTATCGCCCAGACGGGGACAGTAAATGTGTACCGGGTCTTTCCGGATGTGCAGTGAGCGGTTTCCCAGCCGCTCGGCGTGAGGCAACCGTGCTGAGTGCCCTCTGTGCAGTCCTGAGCCGGCCCCACCCCGGGATAAATATAACGGCAGCCGCAGCACAAATAGCCCAAAGGGACGGGGAATAGCACTGAGGAGACGGACAGGCTGGAGATTACTGGCATGTGGGAGGGAGGGAGGGAGGGAGGGGGATTTAGATGTGCGTCAGTCTGTGTGTATGTGTAGGAGTGTGTGGTGTGTGGGGGGCATTCATGCTGCTCTCCAGCTGTAATTTTTGTGGTGAAATGAGGTGTGGGTGTGTGTGTGTGTGTGGGGGGGTAAACTCCCAAATTATCTCCGCAGGCATGAGGGATTTACGAGCGGCGGGCGTTCCCGTCGCGAGCATCCCTTCCGAGGGAGGCGGGACGGACAGCTGTGCAAATAGCTGGCGCGCTGCACAGGCGTGGCGTTGTTTTATTTATCTGGGCCGGAATCTCTCTCCCCCCCCCTCTCTCCCTCTCCCCCCTCAGTCGCGGCACGCCAGGAGGGAGCCAGCTGAGGACAGAGGAGCGGACTGCTGCGCCGCAGACATCGTCTGACGGGGGCGCCGAGGCGGGGCGGGGTTGGCTCGGGGCGAGTCGCTCCAGCCGGGGGCGAGCGCAGAAAGAGCCGACCGTCGGCGACACAAACGCCGGCCGGACAGCGTTGCGAATGCAGGCTCGCAAAGAGGCCAGGGCCGGCGGCGGCCGCGTATCCGTTACCGCCGAGGCGAACGCTGTGCGCAGAGCGGTCGCTACAGCGACTGGAGAGCGGCGTTCCGAGTCGATCGATTCAAATCGCCGCTTTCTGAACCGTCGCTGAAGAGCCGCAGCCTCAATGTTAGATTAGAAAAACATTCTAAAGGTCATTTTGCAGAACCAGCTGGTTCCACGTGGAACTGCTGACATTTTTTTGAAAATGAGAAATCCTCTCAAGCTTTAGATGGGGGGGAATACATCTGTCGCTTACAACTTCAGTTATTCAAAGCGTACGAGACTTTTAAAGTGAAGCGCTCGGTTAATTTTTTTGCTACACAGATGAATCAGGGTCCCGCGTTTTGAACCGAGCCTTCTGGGTTTACGAGTTCATTTCGCCGACCGCCGGCGTACATTGCTGCTCCGTTCCAGCATTTCTTTCCCGTGAGGGATCGCACAAGGGGGACGGGGTCTTGTTCTTACCAGGACCTGGATTCCTTCCTTCTCCACGGGCGCCTTGTCGTAGGTGGCATCACACACCCGCACCAGCGTCTGGACCTCAAACTTCTTCAGCTCCTGAGAGACGGGACAGACGCGCCGCGGCATTAAATCGAGCGCACCGAACGCAGGGGGAAGGCTCTAATAATACCCGTGTTCAAGCGCAACACGTCTCTTCACAGTTCGTGGGCAATTCAGGAGCGGTTTCCATTATATCTCACATATGCAGAATACGATAGCATTCTTTAGCGCACGTTTTTAATTAAATTAAACAAACTGAAACACTTGAAAAACATGCAGTAAATACAGCCATTGGGGTGGAGCGATATGTGCATGTGCAACAGCAGCACAATTAAGTAATATCTGCTCAGTAAAGTGCAGTTCAGGTGTATGTGTGTGTGTGTGTGTGTGTAAATTAATATACATCAACTAATGCAAGATTGAGGACCTACCTCAGTAAACTTGTTGAGAGTCGCATTGGTGGGGTTGTGGGTGATGAGGAACCTCATGCACTCATAGACGATCTCCACGGCAGCTGGGCGGTTCATTTTGGCGAGAGGTCTTTAAAACAATTATAAAAAAATATAAGACTTTGGCTCAGATGTCAGCAAGGACCTTTTAGTACAATTTTGGGGTTTAAAAATTTTAAAAATAATAAAAAACTGTTTTAAAAAAAAGAAAAAAAAAAAAGGAGGGGGGATGGCAAAGGCAAAGACTAAAGCAGGGCTAAAAATAAAAATAAAAGATTGGGAGGGGGGGGAGGGTGTAGGGGAGGGGTGTATCCAGGGATATAAACAAAAAGAAAAAGGGGAAACTATCCTTCAGTCATCCAATTAAGTCTATTGCAGCAGATTACCCCATTCAGGAGAGGTGTTCCGATTGGCTGATGAGAGAGAAAACTGGAGGAAGTCAGGTGGCTGGGTTTGCTTTTAATATGCCTGCACTGGGACAGGGAAGTTCTGGCCAAGGACTACGCGTGAACCCAGGGGGAAGTGGGAGAGAGCAGCTTCGGTCCCAGTGCTGGTTTTCAGGGGGGCTTCTGGGTAGCGTAGTCCAGTGGAGGGGTCCTGATGATTCACTTGTCCGCAGAGGCGAGGTGCTGTGCCTGGCAGAAGTCTCCGCTGACGTTCGCAAACGCCATAAATGTGCGGCCCAATTCAACACCGAAACACTGTGGAGAGGAGAGGGAACTTAAGGTTAGGACAAGTTAATTTATGAACACAGTAACAGCGTCACGGGCACACTGGATAACAAATGAGTAGGGATGCACCGATGTGGAAATTCCTCACCGATACCGATAAGTCAAACAAAACAATCTGCCGATACTGATACCGATCATTTGTTATTTATTGTCGCAAAAATATATATAATTTGTGCCCTGGCAAATTAAAAACAAATATAATTATGTAACCTTTCACATATTATATGTCTTTTTCAGATTTGATGAGCTTGAGTTGCCTCCTCTTGAAAATTACAATCAAATATCAAATGTATGGAACAGCTTTTATTGTAACATTTTCACATACACAAACGTTGATGTGCTGCTATACCATTGCTAGGAGAACATATCTTGTAAATGGCTGTTATCAGATTTTGATCAAAGAAAAAAATTCTCACATTTATTACAATTCTTGCAGTAGATTTTGAGTTGCCTCCTCTTGAAATATCACTGGAGCATTTGTTACAAATCAGCAAATCTTGTGGACATGTGTATGTCTTTCTCCGACACCTTGCAATGGGCCGATTTCACACAATTTCTGAGAATAACCACAGGCCGCCTTTCGTGGTCACAGAAACACAGACCTCTACGTTCGACCTAAACATCGCATTGTTTCTTGCCGCGAACGTCGCGTACCGAATTTGAGCAAGTGTTGCTTTTTTGCTCCGGTCGTCCCTTATGCAACACGAGGTTGGCGGCCGCCGTATGAAAATTAAAAACTGTTGCGCAAGCGTTGTGGAAAAACAGCATGTAACACTTGCTAAAATGTCACTCAAAAGTTTGGGACAAAATGTACAGCACTTAGACTGAAGCGAGGACACCGCGTTTTCTTTCTTTGAGAACAGGTTCAGAGAGAGCGGCTGGCTGCCTCTGCAGGCCGACGGCCGTGGCTTGAAATGGAAACGTGACCTCAAAAAGCCTAGAACCTCCACTTTCCTCGCCTGCGTTGACCCTCTTTGTACAGATATCCCCCCCCACCCCGCCCCGCCCTCTGGTCCGACCGTTGAAATATAGCCTCGAGGCCTATTGAAGATGGAGAAACCGGCGCCAGAAAGAAAAGAATAAATCTGAAATGTTTAAAGTGTCAAAGAGGCCCCTCTTGCCGGGGAGTTCCAGTTCCAGCAGGTTGAAAGGTGTTCGCCGCTGCCAAAGCCACACTTTCTCTGTAGTGAGCCGTGGGGGGCGGGGGAAGGGGGGGGGCATGGCGGATGGCGTGTGAAGTCTGAGCTTCGACTCCGTGTCAAACGCAGTCACAGGGCCGGGATTATGGGAAGGGCACGGCTTCAAATGTCACCGACTCTTTCACAGTCCCACGCTGTTCCCCCGTGCGCCAACAACTAAACAAACCTCACCCCGTCGCCCCCCCTCTGCCCTCAGCCAAACGCATGGCACTTCTTCAAAGGAAAAGGGGGGGTGGGGTGGGGGGTAAATACATCAAAGCTGAGATTTTATGACAGACCTAATTACCGGCAGACTGTTCCAAAGTACAAAAAGCGAGCCCTGATGCTGTGACAAGCCAGTTTCTATCCCCCCCACCCCGCTCCTCGCAGGAATTGAAAGGCTTTCCCGGCTTCATAGGGACGGGAGAATTATTTCCGATAATCTCTGCTTTAAAACCAAGTCACAAGCTCAGTACCGCCGCACACGTACCTCATACTTTGGCCATGGAGGGAACCATGTTTTTTGGCATTTAGCAGACGCTCTTATACACAGTTTAAAATTTTTATTTACATACAATCCATTTATACAGCTGCATATTCTACTGAAGCAATTCAGGTTAAGCACCTTGCTCAAGGGGACAACAGCAGTGCCCCACCTGGGAATTCAAGCCCAGCTCCCTAACCATTGCACTACACTGCCAGCCCATTATTTCTCCATTCCAACTCTCCAATAATTCACTTACACAGTCCAATTGCAGAAGGCCACACCTGACTGCGAGAAACTCACAAAACCAAAGTCTGCGTGGATTCATCTACCTGAAAGGGACTTTGAAACATTACTTTGGAGAACGTCCATGGAAAAGGATAATGAGCGTGTACCATTTCGGAGAGTAAAACCTGTGTGGTTCTGCAGCGCTAAAGCAGTTACAAATAGGAGGAACAACTGGTTACATCTGTGATTACGATACCAGACAAAGAGAAGAGAGACAGAGACAGTGAGAGAGGGACACAAAGAGAAGAGAGTGAGAGAGGGAGCGTGGTGTGGTGTGGTGATGTGAAATAGCTAGCTCAGCATCCTCAAAAGGGCTGCCCAAGCTTTTTAAAGCCGTGGACCCATTTCCCATTCAGTCAGGCAGCTGGGACCGTCACTTCTCAGGCTTGTGTGATATCATTCTGAACCATCAGGGGACAGAAGGCAGAGCAGGTTTCTTCTATTTTGATGGTGCTGTACAGAGAGAAGGGAGAAATAACGCCCTACATATCTACGCAACGTACCAGAAAGCCCACACATACGCATACCCTCTGTAATATGCAGCACGATCATAACAATTACAAAGGGGGTTGAATGTGGGGGTTGAATAAAGGGGTTCAGTTCTCATGCCACAATTTTTCAGTATCCGCCAAAGACTGCACATCTGGGCACAAGATTCTGACACCGACGGCACACCGGCTCACAAAACAACGCAACAGAACTGACGCGCAGGGCTTCAGGTGCAAGCTCAGGCACTTCTCCGTGCTGCAAGTTCTCGGGTCGCTTCCTGCCGCGTGCGGTAAGCACGTCCGCGCTAAAGAGGGGTTTTGCTGGTCGGCTGCTTTCCTGTCAACTTTAAGCGCAACAGTGCCATAACACATTTTTCTCACACCCGCACTTGAAACGAGAAGTCCCGCATTGACACAAACGTTGTCGTGGGTGGGGATAGACAGGCCGGGTCTTCAAACAAGGCTCACAAAAGGCTTGTTCAGACCGTGTGCCTTTCGTCGCACAGTTCGCGTTCTCGTGCACCGAAAGCATTCGAATTACGCAGCATTTGTGACACAGATAAAATGTTTAGTTTGTTAAACAAATAGTGAAAATGTCAATTCCCTGTTTGGTCGTTTCTCATGTTCTTCAAAGGAACAGTTGTCCAACTGAGGTTGGTAAACAAACGGAAGATGGATACGGCAGAGCACGCAACTCAAAAATGAGCAAAACAATATTAACCAGACACAACATAGCTAATATCCAGTCATTACAAACTAAACAAGGTGCTATCCATGATGGGTGCTTTGGAAATATTGGAAGTGGGTTTCCCCCCCCTCTCAGCTTTGGCTAGCCCAACCTTTCTTCCTCAGTTCCAAAGGAAAATATTTGACAAAAATCCACCATTATTTTTAAAATGAACTTTTATTGTTTTTATTAACTTGACACCAGAAAAACAATTCCAATCCTCCTGGAATGCAAGGCATGGAATGACCCATTAAGTCATCGAAAAATATGAAAGCCCCCTGCTCATTGCCGCTTTTGCTCCACTTGCAGGCTGCCGTTTTCCAACGCGGACATTGCACTTCCGGAGGCTGAGTCACTACTTGTGCAATCCTGTTGTCCTTTTGTCACACGCACGCACGCACGCACACACACACAATTACTTTCTGCTCTACTTTCCAAGTGAATCACACAAAGTGCATTCGCAAACCGTCTGTGGGGGCCCGGAAAAGACCGGCACACAAACTGACCCACTTCCAGAGAAAAATCACAGAAAGCGGATCGTACTGGCCCTACCAGAGGACAAACTGGACGAAAGGTTAACCACAGGTCTGGTGTTGCAGTTTGCCAACCCTACTCCTTGACCTATTACTTTCTCATGTGCTCCATCTTAAAAGAGTGGCCTTTAGCACACCCAGTCAGCCTGTTCTTATGTGCGATTGCACAGCCATGCTTCCGCGGTGCAGACCGTCGGCAAACAACGGGGACAGTGTTGTTTGCGAGATAACAAGCCGCATTGTTGGAACGCACGGAACAAAGAAACCCAAACAAGTGATTACAAGCGCAACTCCGTGATCTGGTATTGAGTCCAGACCGTGCCAATGCCGATAGTGGCCAGCAGTCCCGCAGGACGTAATTGGTGGTGCCGTCGCCCAGGGAGGGAGGGACTCAGTCGGCCGGAGTGTCTTGTCGCACCCCGGTGGCCTGCCTCTGGTCAATCGGGCGGCCCACAGTCTGCCGGTATAAAGCTGCACATGAAATGTCTTCCTCCGATTTATGTCTGTGAAAGCTTAGCTTGTAGACCGCGGTGTAAAAAGAAGTAGCGGCTGACATCACGTGTTTGAGGAGGACATCACGTCTGTACTCTGCCGAATTGACAGCAGGAGGTTGCAGCGAGTGTGGCTTAGAATAAATTGGGAGAAAAAAGAGAAAAAGCATTTAAAAAAGCATGGCTCGACGAGCAAACAAAATGACGTTTCGAGCGAGCGACTTATCAAAACTGCTTTCGACCTCTATGCCTTTGGGGAAAAAATAGTAAATAACACTCACGGAAAATAAAGCATTTCAAACTATTTTAATATATTTTTTTAAACCTGTAGCTTGGCAGTGCATACTTTAGCCAACATTTGCATGTTAAAGGGAAGCACGCTTTCAAGTTCTCTGCTGACTTCTCCTTTGATCAGTCACCGGTTTGAAAATATAGCACTGGGAAATGATAAATGCAGATTCTGCATTGCTTTGCACTCAAGACATCATCATTAATATCATGGCACCACATAGGTGTTTTTTCTTCACTTACCAAATGTGTGTATCGGGGTATGAAAAAAACAATTCCAATGCCCTGTGCACACAAGGAATGGGAATACTGCATTCAATTTTTTTCTTCTTCAATTATACAGGAAAAAACCCAGCAAACAATCCAACAAGGATTAGTTGGGAAAATTGTTAATTAAATAATTAAATTGTTTATTTAAGCAATTACATCCTAGATCAGGGTTACTCAAACCTGGCCCACAAATGCAAATTCGGTCCTAGTTTTAGTTTCTCTCAGGTAGGTAATTTAACAATTAGTGCAACTGACGGGGTCTTCACACCTGACTCCCAGGTAAAGGGAGTGTGGGAAAGCATCAGTGCTCGACCCATGAGGATTGTGATCGGAGTAGCCCTGTCCTAGATCATATAGACAAAAAATGGATCGTATGCACACAGTGGTGACGGGGAGATATGCCTCTCCTTGGATATCCTTCAACATTTTAGAATCAGCATGGTCTACAAGGCTTTCCTTTGGCTGATAAACCCAAATACAAACTTACGCTCCCTTCCAATCCCCAAAAAGTATCATTGACAAGTCAGGGAAGAATCTAGGCAAAACCTTTGTTTGAAATGATGTTTTCAATAATAACAACAGAAAACAGCCAGAAAAAAAAAAGGTTTCCACAGTTCACTGAGTCCAAATTTAATAAGTTCAGAGAATTTAAATATATGGAAATGATCATGAGTTCAGATCAACTTATGGTGGCACGCACTTCCTCATTTTGTGCAGCATTGGGTGCGATATTCCACAGCAGACACATGTGCTTCAAAATAATTTCCCAAGCTTGATGAGACTATACCACTTTGCAAAAGAACAGTGCCATTTTACAGCAACATATTTTGCTGTGCAAATAATACATTTTTTAAGTAAAATTCTGCAACATTCACAATTATCCTTCACCGGGTAAAGAACAACGCATTGCAATGCTTCTTTGCCGATCATGTCAATACTGCATTCCCCGTGTTCAGCGTACGGGCTGTTCTGTTGAATGCTTGGTGCAGCCGAGGGTGTGGAGAAGAGCCTGGAGCGTGGGCAAGGCTGATGGGACCCCGTTGGAGTGGGCGGGGATGGGAATTCTGCTGCGTGTCCAAGCGTGAGTCAGCGCAGTCTCTCCGGGCGGGTAGCGTTAACCTCGCCGCGATTAGAGCAGTCCTTGGTCTGGGGAACAGCGAGTGCCGCGTGGGAGAGATAAAGGCTGTGCCAGCTTGACCGCTGCCTCCCTCTCCGTGCAAAGGGGCAGGCTGGATCAAAGAGGGAGAGGCTCCCCGGGGAGCAGGTTGATCCGCCGCGTAAAGGCCCTCTTCAAACAGAGGCCTAGTTCTTGCGGAGATGAAGTTCGCCCGGTTTGCGAGAATATGACGTCATTGCAGAGAAGGCATACGGGCACACACATACCGCGAAGCCTTCCCTTGGCGTGTCGTGCACACACCAGCTGAGTGAACTCCGAAAACAAGAGACGCGACATGGCTTCTGATTCGTCAAAGGGCTGAAAAAGCAGGCCCATGGTTCCTGTAGATTTTCCATCAAGCAGGCACGCAAAAACTGCGGAAAGGATGACTCGATTACCACAGAAGTCAGTGCATACTGCCCCCTACAGGACTGGGAAGTTCACTCGCATTAACTCAAGTGAAACCGAATGGAACCGCGTGGAGTACAAAAACGTTTAGCTCGCAAAGAATGAATGAATGAAAGATAATTGGATTTATATAGCGCTCTTCATCCAGGGAACTCAAAGTGCTTACAATGATAGGGGCAACTCACCTCAACCACCACCAATGTGCGCCAGTACAAGCTCACTGCACATCAGCTACACAGTGGAGAGGCGAGGAGGGAGGGAATGAATGAATTCCATATACAGTACAATTTAATCTTGGATTCCTCAAAATAGCCACCCTTTGCTGTGATAACAGCCTCACAAACACAGGCCATTTGGTTATTACGTTTTAGCAGGAAATCACCTGACATGTCTTCCCAGCTCTCCTGCAGCAATTCCCAGACACTTGTGTGTTGCTTTGCTTTGACTCTTCTGTCCAGTTATTCCCATACAAGTTCTATGGGATTGAGTTGTGGACACTGGGCAGGCCAGGTCATAGTTTGAGTTGTCCTTCACCAGATAGTTCTGGCACAACTTCAAGGTGTGTTTCGAGTTGTTATCTTGCTGAAGAATGAAGGAGTGCCCGATTAGCCGCAATCCAGATGGAAGGTGTACTCAAACTTTTGACTGGTACTGTGTATATATATATTGTTTTTGGTCGGGAATTTGGCCAGGGCAAAGTTCAATTTAGTCTTTGCTGACCCCTCACGAACATCACTTCACTGAAAGCATGTTCTGGGCTTAACAGCTGAAGGTTATGCCAGTGTGCCGCTGGGGCTGGAAAGCCCCTCGGTCCTTTAACTGTGAGAGACGCCACGCAAGATGTTTTTGGCTTTCATTCGGAGACTCTGAGCCGACTCACAACGGAGAGGATCTACTACCTGGTAACCTTCAGTAATGTGGGGTTGCTTTGTACCCGAGATCACATATGATTTTGCATATAAATGCAAATTTTCCCTCCAAAACAAACTCAACAAGTCGGTCAAAGCGGTAATTAGCATAATGGTGCCCATATTGCTACAATACAGTGATGCAATTGTAACATTAAGAACACTACCATTTTGTTTGTTATAAAGAGAATTTCAGTTGAAAGCCCTTACATCATGTACAGCGGGTATAAAAAGTATCAACCCCTTTTCTTACTTCATGGAATCAAGATGGATTTAATTGGGATTGCTTGCCACTGATCAACACAAAATACTCTATAATATCAAATAAAAAAACAATGCCAAAGCTTTTTCTTAATTACAAATAAAAAACAGACAATAATTGATTCCATACATATTCACCCCTTTTGCTAAGACACCTAAATAAACTCTGGTGCAATCAATTGCTTTCAGAGGTCACAATTATTTGATTGCAGTCCACCTGTGTACAATCGATATGTTTCAAATGAAATACACTTGTCTGTGAGAGGCCCCACACTTGGTTAGTACAAGAGCTTCATTATGAAGACCAAATAACATTAAAAGAAAATTTGAAGCATCATTAAGTCCATCATAAAGAAATGGAGAGAATATGCACAATTGTGAATTTCCCCAGAACAGGCTGTCCACCCAAACTGAGCATTTGTGCGAAGAAGCCACTTGTTAAGGAGGTCACCAGGAAGCCTATTATTTACAATTATACACCCTCTACAGTTTCTCCCGTCTTTGCCATGGAAGATTGTAACTCCGTCAGAGTTGCCCTCTGTTTTTTTTGTTTATAAAACAAAATAAAAATAAAAAATAAAAAATGAAGCAAAATACACACAAATCTTGGAGGAAAACCTCCTGCAGTCCACAGGAAACCTGGGACTCAGAGAATTGAGAAGATTTATATTCCAGCAGGACAATGACCCAAAGCATACAGCTTTAAGCCACATTGGAGTGGTTTAAAAATGAAATAAAATCTATGTCCTGGAGTGGCCCAGTCAAAGCACAGACCTCAATCGCATTGAGAATCTGTGGAAAGATTTGAAGATTGCTGTTCCCCATCCAAACTTGATGGAGGTCGAGCAATTTTGTAAAGAAGAATGGGCGAATATTGTACTGTCCTAATGTGTAAAGCTGGTAGAGACTTACCCAAATAGACTCACAGCTGTAATTGTAGCTACAGCTGATTCTAGCAAGTAGGCTATAAAGTCAAGGGGGTGAATACTTGGTGGAATCAATTATTGCCTGTTTTTTATTTGTAATTAAGAAAAACGTTGTTTTTTATTTGATATTATAGTTTTTGTGTTGATCAGTGACAAGAAAATCACAATTAAATCAATTTTGATTCCACCAAGAAAGAAAATAAAATGTGAAAAATGGGGTGAACACTTTCTATACCCACTGTAAGTGTACACATGCTTTGTGACAATAAGCTCTGATTAGTCCTGCAGTAAGTCAAGAGAAAAGTCAAAGCCCCTTGTCTCATTCCACATGAGAAAATGCAAAGCCACCTGCCTGGCCTCCAGTGGTCACCATGTGCGGTCAAATGTACAGGGTCACACAGAGGGCATCACATGGCTATTGCGTTGGCGCGGTCAAAGAGGCTTGCCCTCCGCTCAGGCTTTACAAGGTGTCATGACAGTAGAAAAAAAAAATCCTTTCACACTTGGGGGAAGATAAGGCTATTTGTACTGCAGGGTTAAGGTACAGCAGAGTGGGCGGGAGCCCGGCCTATGAAAATCCAGCTGCAGCTTGTCCATGCGTAGATACAGCCAATGGAATTCAGACCTTGATAACTGCTCTTGTGACAGGAGCTGTGTGACGATGACCCTGCGTGACAATGAGCTGCTGCAATCACGGTCACAACTTGAGTACTTGGAGAATGCACGGTTTTACAAAAAGGTGGTCGTTCACTCGTTCCCTAAACAGACGCATATAACACTTCCTCCCCCCCCACCCAAAAATAAGCATTTTCCGGATTCAGAAAACTTTCGCCTACAGGCCACCTGTAAGTCGGTTTCATGCTACTCCCCTGGTTTAAACTGCTAAACATAAGTAGCCTACTTATGATGGGCTCAACAGCCAGAAACACAAATGTAGTCTGATCCTGTTCTACTCCACCACGGATGTAGGTGACAGGCAAGGTCAATGCTACTGTACATGTAACGTCTCAATTCCTTGTTGAGGAACAGCTGCTATCGGTAACCAGCGACAGGATACCATTACTTCATGCAAATCTCCTTTCAACGTGTCTGAAATAACGAATGCCACTTTGATCTGAGTCGCACTAAATACTTTCTTAACCAAAAAGTCCAGGCTGGCAAATGCCTTCACTGTTTACAAATAGGAATGAGCACAGACAGAACGTACGTTAAGCCCACCTGTTCAGGTCGAAACCCAGAGCTAGTGGAAGAGCTTCTTACACAGAGCTCCTGTCCAGTCACAGAATTATAGGTTTCAAGCCAGAGTTCCACTTCACCTTTGGATCCATTGTGTGTGCAGGGCTTAAAACGGATAATCTGTGGATAATGTTAGCAACACAATCCCCTGTGGATCCCCTGTGTGCCAGGAAAGTGTTTCTGTCAGCGGTCTGTGCTCACCAACTGACACCCTCTTCTGCTGTCCCTCAGTGCCTCCCTATAACCAGGCATCCCACGCAAGACACGCCAATACCATTTAACTCACAAACACAGGCAAAGGATTTGGGCCAGCTTTCACAACATATTGTTTGAGGAGTATTCAAATCTTTGACACCAGTGGTTACGGGCTCCCGATCAAAGGCTTATACAATTCTAGTTGACCCCGCTGTGGAAAACTCAGTTGAAAAAAAAGAGCAAGAAACAAAAAAACAGCATGTGATTGCAGGTATTTTCCATTGGATCATGCCAAAAATAAATCCTGTTACAAGAGATTCCACCTAAAAATACACCTGCCAACCTGCACAATGCACCGCCCACTGATACATTTAGGACAAGTCCCTCAGCATTCCGGTTTTTCGATCTTGCGGGTTCTCGTAAACATAGTTTATTTTTAGATTTTTTTTTTTGCCATTTGTTTCTCCGGAATATTCACCTTCAGCAGATTCACCAGTAAAAGCAGAAGTGTCGCGCTAGCTAACATCTCCCTCACGGCCCAACCCTCAGCGTTGACATTAAACAACTTGCTCGCGAGTTCCTCTTCAGGGGACTTGCTTCAAGCAGCCGGTTCGCGAGTGTCGTGACAGAGACACGCAACGGAGATGAAAGGCCTTTGATAACAATGGGGAAAAGGTGGCTACTTTTCTGTCAAGTTTCAGGTGTCAACGGTTTCAAAACCCTATACTTAAACAGAACAAGCACGATAAATCAATCATCTGATTAAATTTTTGTCAGTATATTGCCCGTGCGCCGTCAATTATCAGCTTAGTATCCGTAGAACCAGTTCAGTTAATAACACAGTGGTTTCATACAACATTCTGCGCCGAATAGACTGACTGACATCAAGTGGTACACTTGATACTTATGTCAAAACAGGCCATTATTGTCATCTTAACTTAACTGTCAGAATATTCACTTCATTTTCAATGTGAATTAAAAAATATATACTTTTTAAATACAAATGAGTGGCTGACCAAGCGAGTTCAAGTTTTAGTTCTTTACATAAAGGCAACTGCCAAATTAAAGGAAACACTTGAATATATTAAGGGTTCTGGCAGCACCGTTATGGTGTGGAGTGCATTTTCATGGCAGGGTTTAGGTCCACTCAACCCCTTAGAGGGCAAAGTAAACACCAATGATTACAAAACCCTTCTGAGTGATCACCTTCATCCAATGGTGATGCATTTCTATCCGGTTTGGAGTGGTCTCTTCCAGGATTGCAATGACCCTGAATGGGTTGATGAACATGAACCTGATGTAAATCATATTCCATGGCTGTCTAAGATCTCAACCCAATTGAACACTTGGGAGATTCTGGAGACTATGTTTGAGACTGTTTTCCACCACCATCAACAAAACACCAAATGATGGAATTTCTCTTGGAAGAATGGTGTTGCATCCCTCCAGTAGAGTTCCAGACACTTGTAGAATCTATGCCAAGGTGCACTGAAGCTATGGTCGCTTGTGGTGACCTATTAAGACACTATGTTGGTGTTTCCGTTATTTTATTAATAATAATAATAACACATTTGAGTTATATAGCACTTTCCATTTTACAAGGAAAATCTCAAAGTTCTTAGGTAGTTCATGAACTCACATAAGTAGTTAATGCACCCTTTCAGTAGTGCAGCATAATTCTTCAAATCGAGGTAAAAGCAGCTTATGTATTGCACAGAACTGGGGTAAGATCTCGGTCTTTCTTATGAGTACTGGCAGATATTGGCTTAAAATTAGGAGCTCGTCCGACATGGGATTTGAATATACATACAATTACAAAATGAACGGTCAAATACATAAACCATTTAACTTAAACTGAAACCACACAAAGAATGAACAGACATGCATAAAATAAACACTAACACAGTTGTTACACTAACACAAGTGATTAATCAACCCAGCTCAGCTGAAAGTGGCTTAACCGGTGTCGGACCAATGCTAAGATTACTTCTGATATGTTGGGCCAATACGATGACACGCCAGATGTGCCAGATGAGCGAAATGTGCTTTGTTTTGACGTGCCGTTGAACAACGTGCACGAGTTGGCCTAGAATGTCGGCCGTGTGGAGTGTACGGAAGTGAGACCGCAATTTGCAACACATGCTCTGCTCGAGTCTTACGTGGAGGGAGCGAGGTAAAGAACTTTAATACCACAAATGTATATTAGCCATCCGAAGGGACACTGCCCTGATAAGTACGAAGACTTTCTCAAAGCAAAACGTGAAAAATTCACACCACAAACAACCCAACCCAACCCAACTTGCAGCTACATTGTTGGTTGTGCAGTTATATGAAGTGAAGAAATTCAATGGAGATGGCCTTAAAGTAAAACCAGTTTCTGTTCACTCAAACCAAACTACCTGGTTCTGGTTACCATCCATCCATCCATCCATTATCTAAGCCGCTTATTCCTGGTCAGGGTCGGGGGGGGGGGGGCTGGAGCCTATCCCAGCATGCGTTCCGGGCGAGAGGCAGGAATACACCCTGGACAGGTCGCCAATCCATCGCAGGGCACACACACCATTCACTCACACACTCATACCTACGGGCAATTTAGACTCTCCAATTAGCCTAACGTGCATGTCTTTGGACTGTGGGAGGAAACCGGAGTACCCGGAGGAAACCCACGCGGACACGGGGAGAACATGCAAACTCCGCACAGAAAGGCCCCCGGCCTGGATTCGAACCCGAGACCTTCTTGCTGTGAGGCGACAGCGCTATCCACTGCACCACCGTGCCGCCGGTTCTGGTTACAATCAGTGTCATTATTTCTGTACATCTAGCTCATTGTCATCACCACTGCCTACTTGCTCAACACTATGTATCCCTGCTTACTCCATTTAATTTTAAAAAAAATTTAATTAAAGAACATTACTAACCTTTTCCTTCCCAATGTTACGGGTATGGTATGCAGCTGCCTGCAATGATGTCTATCGCTGTATTACTGCACTGATCTCTTGCGCGAACTATGACTGTTCCTACCATGTATTTATGCACATCTTGTAAGTCGCTCTGGATAAGAGCGTCTGCTAAATGCTTAAAATGTAAATGTAAATGTAAAATGTAAAGTAGGAAGATTCTGTTTTATACTGTTAACGTGAGTTTGGCGAGGTCCAAAGAGATGCATTTAATTTACTCCGACGACAAACTCCAAAGAATACAATGATTCATTTTAGCAGTTGACAGCAATGTGCATTTGTTTTTCTTTGTTACTATGGACACATAGAACTACTGCAGCCTCATTCGGTTATAAAGGCAGAAAAGGGGGTTCTATTTGTTCCTCATGGATTAAGCAATTGAAGAATATATGGTGACTATATCTAGTATTAAATACATATAAACACAATGTATTGTCTAAAAATCTTATATTTAGGCTATATTTGTTAAATAGTAAAAAAATGCTTCAGAATTGAACATAACTTTGTTGCATAATAGTTATTTAACTTATTTATTTTTATTGTATTCATGAATTCAATACTGAATGCGTACGTCACCAACATAACTGACGATTACAAATCAAGGGTAATTCATATCAACGTGGACATTGATATGAATAGTCTATACAAGACATTATTGGAAATGCCTTACAAATTATTCATTTTTCCATAAAACACAAATCACTTTTTTTAACCTCAACCTGCTGTATGAGATTATATATAAGCTAGTCTAGGAGTAGAATACGGGGTAGCACAATCAGGCACAAGGGGTAGCTCAAAGACTTTTGATACAACTGATGGACAACTTGGCGATTGTGTTAGATTACCTTGAGCGAACTGTAAAAAACTAAAGGTAGTGAAAAATACGGTTAAACAGGTTCGGTAAATGGCATATGGCTAGAACAAATTAAAAGTTTAAAAGCATTGCATTGCCCTCCTCTACACCGTCAGTGAATGCAGGAACTGAACAGCACTTGTGCCAAAATTAAAAAGAAAAAATATTGGCACTGGCCAATACAGCCAGGGAAATGTTTTCTTTTTGCCATCGGTCAGACCTAGAACTGGTTCCCAAGAACATGCAAGTATACAATTTAAATGAATTTCCCTCTTCTCATTGGCACAATAAAGCCACTCATTTACAATTCAAAGCCGTCACATACCCAGGCTGTGTTGGCAGTGATCAGGTGTGTGGGCCAGAAGTGAACAGATACTGAAAGAGAAGAGCAGGGTGCGGAAGTGTTTACTTGTTTGTTACTTAGATGCCAGCCATCACTCGCAATAAGTGGGTTTATTTAAGATTCAAAATAAACTTTTTGTTCAAAACACACTTCCCATCTTCTTAAATCAACATATTTCTTTCTTGTAGCACTTAGGTAGGCTTATACTGTCAGTTGTGTATGTCAGTGCCTGGAATTTTGGACTCTTTTTCGCATTCATTTTCTTGTGTAAGCTGAAGACAAACAGAAAACTGAAGAACCCATGGATCTTCAGTCACAGAGTGAATGGAAACCAGCAGAAAAAACGTTGCTAAAGGGGTGCACCATAGCCAGCGGCATATAACCATGTGACCCTTTCCTGAAAAGAGGCGCGAGGGGGGTGGGAACAAAAAAAAGAAACAGCACCTCCTCTCACACAAAGCAGTGAAGAAAAGGTGGGGAGGAGCGGAGCCGAGTAACATGAAATCGGAGCTTATATCTCTCTGTATAATCGGAGTCTAAAGAGAGGATGTGGAGCGCGTACATACTCCTGACACATGTGCAGGCTTGTTTCTTGTTTCCGGGTGGGGAGGCCCCAGCAGAGGAAGTGAGTGGAGCAGGTGCTCCTGAGGGCTGCCAAGCTTCACACTGACATGCGGTGACTCACCGCCCAATGAAACTGCAACAGGAGAAAAGAGAAACAGAGAGAGAGAGAGAGAAAGAGAGAGAGGGAGCGAGAGAAAGAGAGAGAGATAAACCTCTCTGGGTGTGTGCCACACACATTACCATCTCCAAATCAATCAACGTGAAGCTCAAATTCCAGGGAACTTCATCAGAAAGGGAGCGTGCAAGCCCGCTCTCCAGTGCTGTCATTCGTGAAACCTTCTGGCACAACCAGCTCAGGTTTTCTTGAAAAAAACGGCCACGTTACTCATGTCAAAGCCGTTGCTGTGGCTAAATACAAATGACAAACTTTCAGAAACAGTTTTGAGTTTCAAGAACAAAACATAACGACATTGTTGGAAATCACTTATTCTATGCATTTTGCTAGTGAAGGCTAGTGATGTGAAGTTTTGACATTTTAATTTAATTTTCAGCGCTGGAGTACTGTCTGAGAGAAGAATGTTATAATGTCTATTATGACACAGTTAATCCTGCTCCACATGATTTTTCAATGTCTTATTATCACGTTGCAAAGTCCATTCTAGGAGAAACGCGCTGCTACTTAGCCACAAACTCATTCCCCTATCGCAATATCGCGCAATTCTAGAGTCTGTGCGTCAAGGAGCTTAATGGCATTTCTATTGGGAGGGTGGATGGCACAGCACACCTCTGTTCATGGATTCTCTCGAACATTCTGCAGAGTTCCAACATGCGCAACTGTATTAGTTTATGCTCGGGAAGGGTTTGCTGCCTAGTTTTACAATCAGGGTGTGCGTTGCGAATGCACTGCAGTGGAAGTGTGAGTGCCACCGACCACACAACTCGATTTTGAAACTATCACTGCGGGCGAGTGCAAAGCGTAGACGCAACTCCCATTCTACAACTGTTTTAGCCGCAATCATGTTACTCGTACGGTTGTGTTCAAAATGCTTCCACAATTGAAGCCAGATTAAGGAACGTTAGATTTTTGCTCTGATAGAGTAGTGTAATCTGGTAATAGGTATTGTAGACTAGTGAGACAGTTTTAAATATTAGTTATAAGGTATAGATAACATTAGGATAACATTAGCCAATTGTGGATTTTCCCCCTGACTAATTTAGTCAGCTAATTAGTCAATAGCCAACGTTGTTAATCTAATGTTGTTAGTCCCTAACCCTAACCCTTTCTCACCGTTATGCATTTAAGTGGGGATAGACGGAAAGACAATCTACCTAATTAGCAAACTAAATTTATTTAATTAATTAATATCTAAGCTAGCAGTAATGCAATCATTTTACTTCTGTCTGTGTTGCAGGTATCTAGTTAGCTACCACTTTTTTGGCAATTAGTTGCTAGCTTGACAATCACCTATCTTGCTAGCACTAATTTGTGTACTACATTCATACTAAAGCACTCACCACTCACTTGAGTGCTCGAGTATTCATGCCCATCCCGACTTAAAGGATAGGCCTACATATACTCTTGAATTAGCCTACTGGCTTATATGATGCATTTAAGACAAAGGTGCATAAATGGTTTTAAAAAGGTGCAAAAAAAAATGGTTATAACTGTACGTAAACTACAAGCTAAGCTCTACCTGGCCATGTGAATAACAAATGCATAAATATGGTTCTCCTTTCGCGTTCCAAAAAAAGACGGGCCAAAATTGGCCCTTCTTAAACCACAGAGAGGAACGAAGTTGCACAGACAGCTCGGAACATTAGAGAACAGGTTTTATGATTGACAAATTGGACTATGGAACGTCTCCAGCTGCCTCTGAGCTATTTCATGAAACAATATCCAATTACAAATCTGATCAGCTTCATCAGGAATGTTGGGTCCCTATCTAGTCACTGAGTGCAGCAGATTGCCTCATCACTAGGTACAGGGAATCCTCAGCATAATTACAAGATGTCACTTGCTTTAATTTGCCAAAACCAGAGGGCCTCCAGTCAAAGCAATCGGTTAGCCTACCTGCAGCTCACAAGTCGCCTCGTTTCCCTTGCAAAGTGTGAGAAATGATTAGGGGTGCACCGATATATAGGTGGACTATCGGTAACGGTCGAAATTCGCCTTGTTGACTGTAATCGGCTTACCAGCCGATAAAATAAAATGTACAGATGGCAGTGGCCGATAATTATCCGTCAGTTCGTGTTGCGCCAGTCTGGTCTAAATATCCAAACTTGAATGGAATGGCTGCATCTTAAATTTACAGGCTAAACTGGCTGAAACCACGCCTAATTTACTCCTCTGATGATGCTGTGATTGACTAGCTATCATGAGTCTTGCACAAGATGCACGCTAGACCTGGGTAATATGGCCCAAAATAATTAACATGATATGTTGACCAAATACTTTGATAACGATATTGAAACGATAATTTGTATGCGGAAAATAGCTGAGTATATACAGACATTCGAACACAACCTTATTTAACATTCAATGCTTGTATGTGCGGTACATTTTCAAGCATCATTTAAAGTGTTTGTTTACACAAATAGGACAATAATTAACAAATTTCGTCACAAATAGGACAATAATTAACAAATTTTCAAATCAGTGTATTCCTAGAAATGATGTTTTACTTGAATTATAGGTATCAGTCCAGAATGAACTACATACTGAAGCCTCATTTTGCATAGTTTAAAGTGATACCCACATACTCGCATGCTTTCACAAAGCAGATAATCTTAGAATGTATTTGCGCAAAGTGCAAAATATGAAGACAAACATAACACCATCATGAACATAACATCTCAGCAGATAATAGGTTATGTCTATTGCATTATTGTTAGTTTGAGTCACCATTTGGTTAGCTTATACAAACACCATTTATATAACAAATTTAACAAAAATTTAAGATTTTAAAAAGTTTAATTAAATATCAAATCTCCCCATTCACCTTCAAAACTGGTGTTGTAATGCAGATTCGACCTAAATTAGTTTCGAAATTCAAATATAATGTCATGACCCCACGTCATGCATGTTGATCTTTTCGTGCCACTGGCCTGTGGTTTCAGCTACCCAGGCACAGCTTGCCCCTTTCCTACAGAGTTCCAGAATGTTCTGTACCACAGAGCCACGTTTCTTTATGAGTCATCAGGAATGCCCCCAGCATATCTGATAAACATCGCTCCTGCGTGTTGCTGTGAATGTGCGCACTTTAATCCACCCCACACACGGGTGCACACGCACACACACGGCGTTCCACCACTGTAAGAATGGCGAGGGTTGGGAGGCGGGGATGAAAGGACGCCCCGGGTGTTCGCTCTAATAGCTGAGAAGCACTGTGGGTACAGCAGGCACAGTGCTCCTGGCACTCGCGTGCGACCGTGTGATTCGGCGCGGCTGACCAACACGGCTCCAAGAGGGCCTCTTTTCTTCAGGGGCCGAGGGAGCAGCGGTTCCTCTTTAAATATTTAACAGACAGCAGGCTGAAGAGGCAGCAGGGATAGGGGGGGGGTGGCCTGCTCATGTCTGGTGCTGAGGCCTGCTCGTGTCTGGTGTTCACAGGGCCTGATGGGGTGGAGAAGAGATCTACGGTCTGCTACCCAATAGGCTGCTATACCTTCATGGCATATGGGTTATACTGAAGTGTTTCTGAGGGACTAAGAATAATGGCTGTCGGCAGCTACATCAACTGTGCTCGATAGAAAACGGCATCAGACCATAAAAGTCAAACATATTTTGCCGCGCCGACGACAAACGGTAAACCTAAGCAAAAAGGTAAACAGCTGTGCGGAGAGAGGTGCCTCTCAGAGGGAAGGGTGACATGTGACACTGGGATGGGCTTCCAGGTTTTTCAGGCTTTGATGGCGTGGCCCCTATCCCCAACCCGACACATAGGCACAGAATATCCTGACAATGGTGCCCTATGTGCTCCACACAGTCAGCATGGAGAGCAGAGCGGCAGAATCCAGAACAGAAGGCTAGCCAGTAGGCGATCGCTGGTTAACACTAAATGTGTCAGACCGAGAGTGTCCTGCTAGCTCCATGTGAATTGTGTGGGTAGCAAGAGGGAAATTAGTAGTGGACGATGGTCTCAACCAGGATGTTGCACTTTCAAACTTCAAATTCATGGAATACCTGTGAGCAGCTGCAAGTTCCCCTGAACATACTCCGGTTTATTTTTCTTATTATCATTATGCAGTCATTGACTTATTTGGCGGATTCATTTTTTCTTCCCCCCCAAGAGTCACCTAGAAGGCAACTCTGGCAAGATGCAGAAAATATCACAGAAGCAAAAGAATGAACAAAAGTGCAGAACAATCAGTAACAGTACATAACCATTAAGTGCTGATATAAAAGCATATGACTAGTTGTTTCATTATGAACAGTGACCAGACATGATCTTTTGAAACATACACACATTATACAGCCTTGCACACAGAGCCGAACATCAAGTCCATAATAAAAATACGTATTACTATGTTATCATCTGCGACATTTGCTTGCTGTTCAAATACACTTGTTCTGAAGTTGCCCCACTTTAAATATAAAAACCAAAAACTTGGCATGCAGTCAAATTAACTATGTTGCCTGTATTGAAAAAACAAAGTTACACTTGGACAATCAATGATGTTCCCCCGGCAATATGCGGCCATTCAAACTAATTGAATAATTTTGTTCTGACAGCTTACAGTCTGGACTCCGGACTGTTTTACCTAGAAGACCCATTACAGGTTGTCTCAGGAACCTGTAATAAGCCAGAAAGAAGGCTCTCTGGAGAGCTACAGTACTGCCCAGGGAATAAGGTACCAGCTGAGTGTCTTTGGCAGTCTAAAGACCCAGCTTTATCTAGACAGAGGACAATTCTGAGAGCACAAAACAACCAAGAGCCAATTAGCTTCTTTTCTTTTTTTTTTAAAGGGGGGGACGGGACGTACTGGGCCCATTTAGAAACATGACAGGTATGCTCCACATAACATCGCTAAAGTCCTGAAACCTGCAATTAAGACTTTATGAAGCATTTATATTCAAGAGGTTCACTTTGAAGGGTTTGCTACATTTTGCAACATTCCTTCGGGAGATGTTTCGTGGGCATGCCATGGGGGCAGGACCATTCGCTTTGCTAGGTTGGTGGTGGGGTAATGTATTTTAATGAGTTAAAAGTATGGAATTGGCCACAGTGTAAAGCTGCACATAATCGCCCCCTCAGTCACCGTACTTGCCACGTTGAACAAATGTTCAGTTCAGTCCCGTTTCGGTTTGAAAACACTCATGTAATGTTTTGGTGCTCTTGAATACACCCTTGGTGTTTTTAATTTTAGTTTCAGACAGCCATAGTTATGGTATTCTTTCATTGTGCTTCGGGGAAATGGAGAAAAAGCATCCCTTGAATCCTCTCAGGACAGCTCTACTCTAAATGCCCAATGCTAATGTACCCAAAATACACCTTTTTATCGTTTTCAGATCTTTTCACAGACATGTAAATATATAGCCAACTAAATGTGTTGAAATGGCCATTTTGGGGGTGTTGCCAGAAGTAGGACAGATTTTGTACTGATTGGTCAAGGAATGTCACTTCCACCAAGGGCACATAACCAGGGCCATTAAAATAGGGTCAAGACTGACTGTGGTATATACTGTAGGCTCCGTTTTTATTTGCACCCTTGATAAAGATTAACAAAAGAGATCGTATAAAATAAAATATATACGTAACGAGGTATACATTATGCTCAAAAAATTCCAAACCTACATTACTAATACTATTGTTCAGAAAAACATGTTTTCTTTTTTTTCTTCCATAAAACACCTGGATCACAATTATTCATAACCCTAACAAGTCAATCCAACAAAAACAAATCTTCAGAAATATACAACTTATTTGAAGTTTATTGGAAGGTTATGGAACTATACTGTGGCTTACAATGGCATCCTGTTTCCCTAGGGTATAAAAAGGAGGGAACACACATTTGAAATACTGTGGTCAGCCATCACCATGGTTAAAAGCAAAGAACCTCCCTGAAAGGTTATTGACCTCTACAGGTCAGGAGATGGCTATAAAAAACTAAAAAGTTTAAAGATACAGTTTTCCGCTGTTGTGTCAATTATTAGGATGTTTAAGGCCAATGGGACAGTGGCTAACCTGTCAGGTAGAGGACGCAAGTCTATCTTGCCCCCACGTGTAGTTCAAGAGGCAAAAAGAAGTCCAAGGGGCACAGTTCAAGATCTCCAAAACAAGATCTTGGGGTTAAAGGTGTCTAAAGGTACCATTTGACGATGCCTACATAATAATGGCTTTATGGCAGAGTTGCAAGGAGGAAGTCTCTTTTGAAGATAATTCACCAAAAAAGGCATCTTGAATTCGTTAAACTACAACTGAACTACAATTGGTACTGTGTCTTGTGGCCGAATCAAGCTTTTTGGACATGCACATCAGCGTTATGTTTGGCTTCCAAAGAATGCAAGTAACGTTGAAAAGCACCTCATGCCTACGGTGAAATATGGTGGTGGATCGTTAATGCTTTGGGGTTGTTTTGCATCCACAGGCCCTAAGGGCCCTTATTAAAATAGATGGAACCATGAACTCCAGCATGTACCAAGACATTTTGTCCAAAAATCTTGTTCCCTCTGCCAGGAAGTGGTCCTGATGCGGCCATCTCAGTCTCCAGACCTGAATTCAACTGAATATTTGTGGTTTGAACTCAAAAAAGCAGTCCACAAATGCCAACCCAAGAATCTGAAGTAACTAGAACAATTCTGCATGGAAGAATGGTTGAGAAATCCCCCAAATGGAGCTACTTTGTTCCAGCTTGACACCAATAAGTGGATGTGCCACAGTCTGCTGTAACTTGCTTCACCAATTGTGTGTGCCGCAACTGTGACCGGAACAAGTACAAGCAATTACAATGTGTGTGTCAAGTTAGCTAGCAAGGTAGCACCATTCTTGTTTCGCAGAAATCACAGCTCACATTGCTAACATTCCAGCCAAATTTATATATTGGAATATACCAATTTCTAATTTTTCAGTGTATCCTCACTTTTTGTATGCAAGTGATAAATGTCACTTCTTTAAAAGAAGAATGGATTGTGCAACAAAGGGGTCAAACCCTGCAACTCATGCAAGGAAATGATGAAACAATATGAAATACAGCCAAACCCAAAACACACTTATTTGTATGAAGACAGATTAAAACAGGTGGCAAAAAAAACATGAAGCTTGCTTGCCAATCCAGAGAAAGATCCGCAGGTAGCTAGCAGGCATAGTGCAATCCCATCACAGCCAACTGTCCAATGACTTTACCTGTGCTGAACTGAGCCAAAAACAGTAGAAGTATTTTAAACAAAAAGGCAAACAAAGGCTACAAAAGGGAGAAACAAGGGAGATTTTAAACCCTGCTAGGTAGCTAGTATTAATATATTCATATCCAAGAAGTTGTGTCGCTATATTGGATTAGTCTACATGTAAACTACAAGAACATGCGGCTTTGGTACATTATATATTCCCACTTTACACTCAACTCAGAAGTAGAGAAACTTATATCTTGATTTTTCATAATTATTTGGTTAGAAGGATGTTTTTTTATCATTATAAGTAAAGCAGACGAACATCCCTACCACGAGATACAGTATTGGTTTGTTCAAGCTCAACACATCCAGTTATCCAGAAATTCCAAAACGCAGAATTTGCGATTCTTGGAGACTCATTTGCATTCCGTGTTGAAAAGACAGTAAGCCAACCAAAAGTACTGGTGTTGATGACCCTGGATTCACTGGATATTCTATAAAATGGCAATGCGTGAAACAAGGGAGATTTAATTTGACGTCAAAACAGCATCAACGATTACTTCCAGTTACTCACAATGATTAAGGTATCACTGGTTCTATTTTCATAGAATTTCCAAGCTTATTTAAAACTTAGTTTAGAGAGCAATAAACAGGCCAGCCGGTACCCTGCAGTATTTTTTCCAAGCATCCCGAGACCACTGCTGTAAATTAAACACAAAGGGTGGGCGCACCATGCTTCCTATCCCCCGTGTCCAGCGAACAACGTGGTGATGACACATTCCGGCTCTCCATGTTTCATAACATGTTCCATGTTTCACGCGATATTGCCAACTCTCCCAGCCTCGAAAAGTACGTTAGTTTAGTGAAAACAGAAATCACAAGGAGTAGGGTCTTGAGGCTTGGCCAGAGGTCAATTTTACTTGTTTCTTGCATGCTTCCTGTATTTCATACTGTCGGGTGTGATAAACACACACCGCATGTCCTTCCATTTCGGCAAATTAAAGAAAATTAATATCCGGTGACGCTGTACACATGTTACGTATTCACTTTCGAAAAATGTCTTTGTATCTGATAATAAAATGGCAAAGTTGGAAGACATGAAAATGTATGATATTTCCTCTCAAGAGCAAGGCCATTCTGTAGCTAGCTAACGACGTTAGCCAACACATCCCTGCTAATCGATCTCCAATTCAAGCGAACGTTACTGCGCTCACCTGAACCGTTCGTTCAATGGTTCCGCAAAAATCAAAGCACCATTCTGCCAGCAAAAATACTATGTGTTAGCTGCCTTGCTGACCAAGACTAGCCAAGGTGTTGTCTCGTGAACGTACTCGAACAAAATTACTAACGTTAGCTAGCTAACAACAACGGTTAGGTAGCGTTACACAACCAATGCATGACAGCTAGCGCTAGCTAGTTAGCAATCTGCTAACTGTCTCACTAGCGGGGCGGCTACAATAAATGATGTCACAGTAGATAACTATATTATGCGTATATATTATTTATATATATAGTATTTACGTTACTCTGCTAACAAACTAAAAACTCAATACGCACCACAACCTGTGTTAACCGATTCGGAGCTAACGTTAGCCTGCTAGATACCGCATATTCATATTTAACTGACGATAGCTAAATCAATAAGGGCCTGACAGCAAAAAAAAACCTAGGTCGTTAAGCTATGCTCAACTGGTCTGGTTTATAACACTGTTAGGCAGGGAACAATTTAGTCAGAGATATCCGCAGGGAATGCAGGACCATTGTAAGAATGTGGAATGTTAGCTGGCCAAAGTTACCTAACGTTATCATTTCCAAGAAAGAAAATAAGGTTGGAGACAGCTTAGTCGACTAAAGAAACAACTCACTAACGTTCGCTAGCTAGCCCTCACTTCTCCCAACACACTATAGCCAAGTTAGCTACCGAATACTTGCTAAATTGTTCGGTTTGTTTAAGTTGTTAATGTTTTCTCTTTGAAAAATAATTATGCTATCATAACGTTACTGGTTAGCTAACAGTTAACTGGGTATCTTAGCAAAGAAACGAACACCGGTGTTAGGTTTCTGACACACTGCCACTCTGTATGAATGTGATTCTTATAAGACTGGCTAGCTAGCTACGAGTCAACAGTTAGCCGCTAGCTAGCGACAAATGGCTGCCGCCTTTCCTAAGCTAGCTTGCTAACGTTGGCCAAGTACTCCACTAACATTAGACCTCTTCACTCTACTTTCCTAGCTAATGCTAACTGGATTAGACAATTTAGCAGCCAGCTACAACCCATCTTCTCCTTGAAGAGACCGTTAAACTTGCTAGCGAAGACATATTTTATAGAAACAATGTGATACATGACTGGACATGAATATGAGAATAGATATTAGCTAACTCCACTACTTACAAAGAGCAGGCTGTACATTGAAATCCCGTGACAATCCCGGAGAACGTGGATGATACAATAACTGCAGCTTGCTCTCTTTTTTGTTCCCCTCGACTGTACGTTCTCTTCGAGTGGGTAGGGTAGGGAGGAGTCACCAGGACTATGCGTCTTACGTCAGCCTATAATCATAGTTCACGTCACTGCCACGCAAGATGGTCCGTGGAAGCGTGGTGATACTATTTTATAATTATTGCTATTGGGGAAGTTTGCAGATTTGCCACACGATGTAATATATAAAGCACACTTGCCTAATCAGTATATGATCATATGATCGTGTAATATTTGTATGATCTTTAACACAAATTCGAATACTTGTCCCACAGTTTTAAAAACACAGAGAACATTTCAGATTATGATTCCAATAAAGTTACTGTTTCTCCGTCATCCAAACGTGTGGTGAACAGTGAGCCTCAGTGGAACTAGAGTCGCATTCCAATTAGCAATCATAGTTCTGCACTTGTGGTTTAGTGGCTGTCCAGGAGATTGAAACCAGTAGAACCTCGATGGTCCGAACTGGGATTTGTTTCCCCCTTGCGTTAAATATTACAATTACACTACACTTAATTCAATCAATTCAGGTTGGGCAATTGCATTTTCTTTTTCTTTTTTACTGTTGTTAATGTATTTGAAATAGATGATCAATATATGTATCTTACTTATCAATAGATTACGCATATCTTAAACATAAAACGTAATAAACGTATACAGATACAATTATTTATTTTTTTACAAGTTTTTCATGTATAACATTTTTGTAGACCTATGTTAAAACGTACGACTTTGCCTTAATAATTGAGGTTCACTTTCATACCTAGATTGTTTTATTTTAATTAAAGTGCGGTTCGGTTAAGTTTAGTTCCTATGGAAATCCTCTGATAGTGACGTGATCGCATTTGGTTGTGGTTAAAGTAATCGAACTGAGGTTAGAGTGGTGGTTGCGGCCTGCACGTGAATGACGCTTCGTGTTTAAATTTCGGTTGAAAACCACCAAACCTTTGCAAAGTATGATCAAAGCTATCAAATTCAATTTTAAACAAACCGGTGGAACGGGAATCAAACCGTGCATTTGATGTCACTTATTTACCCTCGTTCCAATCGTATTTACCCTCGTTCTCTCCATTATGGAGACTTCATATGTCCAAAAGGACAGCGTCTTCAACAGAAAGATATGTGTGCCTCCATGTTTTCTACACCAAATCACAAAAGTAGTATGTGGAGCCAGAAAATTAGATATTCAATGTTATAGCTTGGGCTGGAGCTAGGGTTGCCAACTGTCCCGTATCAGCCGGGATGTCCCGTTTTTGAGCCAGATTTGGCTCGTGCCGTATAACAAAATACCATTCAGATATAAAAATAGAATCCCATCATATTGTAATGGTGTAAATAAGTTCAGTAGTAATGAATGTTAGCTTAGCCAAATCGTATGCTAAGTTAGCTTGGGGGCTGCCATTGTCATTGTTATGTGTTCAGTCTCCCATGATTCCTTGTGTACCAGTTATCCATCACCCCCATTGTGTCATTGAGTGGATTAAGTGGATATAGTGGATGTTTTAACCGTGACTGTTTGTACGTCTAAGAAGCGACCCCCGTGAGTTTCTCGTGTTCTTGGTCGTGCCCTGCGTCTATAAGCTTTGTTGTAGTAAACCTGACTTTCCCGAGTATTCCTTCAGCAGTTGCCGTTACAATATACAGTGTGTGTTGATTTACATCTATACAACACCATACCCGCTTTGCCCTGTGTGCCCCGCCTTCTGTCCCGTATCTGGATGATAAAGTTGGCAACCCTAGCTGGAGCTCACAAGAGAATGTGGAATGAAGTGAAAACTTTCATGACATACGTTCTATAACATATACATTCCGTAATACATATATTCTGTAAAATAAGTTGAACCACAACGCTGTTAAAAATGGCTAAGACAGCAATCAACATTTTCACAAACTGAACATAGCTAGTTAGCAAAGGCTACCTGTGCTATTTAGCCAGCCAGTAAATCACATTATGTCTGATTTCATATGCCCAAACAAATGACATTTAAAAATAAAGTTACACTCTTACTGAATACTTACCTAACCAAGTTAATGAATGTGAGCTAGTTAGTTGGTCAGAAACAACAATATTGGTTACTCTTACCTGGAAGCTGGCCATGCTTATAAACTTCATTGGTAGCTAGCCAATTGCATTTGAGTAGATCTTTTGCTTTTTGGTAATAAGAAAATAAATTGTTTTTCCCACCTGAGGATATGCAATGAAAGATAATACTGAGCTTCCTTAATGCAAATGCCCAGATTGAGGATATCAGAGTGACAGCAAGTCTTGATGCCAGCTTGAAAGGTATAAATTGTGTATTGGTAACAACACAATAACAGTCTATAATTCAGGATTTATTGAAAATGAATACATTGTTGTGATGTAGATATTATCATGTTCTATGAATTTATGTTGAAATGTATTGAAGGCGTATTGAGTTGCATTGCATTGTTGTGTGTTAAGAGAATTCTTAGGGCCAAACTGATCCCTTGTAACACTTCTTTGCAATTCTTCTGATGGTGCCCCCCCCCTCCAAAAAAAAGAGATGCATCTAAATCTAATAATGATAAAACGCAGTTATACAAGAAAGTATTTATTGATGTGGTATCAATACAATCAAGAACTGTAGATTTAGTATAAACAGACAAAACATTTTCAATCAGAGTGCATTTTATACCCAAATTCTACTACATACAGTGTATGTAATAGCCATTCACAAAGAAAAAAATCCTATAGCATGATATATAGTACATTACACAAAAATAGGAAAATAATGTACACAATGGTACTCCTTCACAAGCAACGCTAGAGTGCTTACTACTAACTCTAAATGCACTGTACTCATCATTGCTGTAAAATACCGTATATACTTTCCGGGCTTCGGTGGTCAGTGTGGATATTCCTGTTAACTTAGAATCACAAATGTATAAATATACCTTCATTAATTTCATGTGCAAATGGGAATGGCCGCTTTTATCTATCTCAATACTATAACAAACAATTAATATCCCTTAAAAACCGAAGCAAGGCACTATTTTTTCCTCGTACTAAGAAGCAAAAACAAGAAGCAGTTGTCAATATAAAGAGTACATTGTATCTGACGAACAGTTTTTTTTCTCTTGCGCACTTGCGGCAAAGTGTGCAACAATGCAACGATGCAATGCGTTCGGTCTCAACAGAAATACAAACACAAGTTAAAACGGCAACATGAAAATTCTACGTGCCATTTCATATTTGGAAAGAAGAGACAAAAGATAAAAAGTGTCAAACACAACAAGAACAAGCCTTGCATTGTCTAAGAGACTCACAACAATTATAATTTACAAACATTTGTGTTAATTCTGTATGCCGTTTGAGGGCAAGGAGCCAGTGAGAGTGCAATAATAATATAAGAATACTGTCTTTAAGGCATAGGTTGTTTTATGAACCAAGCTGGTATCACGTTGCTTTCAAGGGCGCCTAGGGTTGTTTTCTTATTGATTTGAAATCACATTTTTATTTATTTATTTATTTATTTCGTAAATTTTCATATATCTAGCCTAATTACAGAGGGATATTTTAAATAAGGTATTTGGAAATCATTCCCAGGGATAATATTTTATTTGAACATACTGTAATGTGTGCACGTAGATGGAACTGATTGAAACTTATTTGGACGATCATTACTTTCTACCTGTAGGAGAAGTTCCTGTTTAAACCACCAGTGATTTGGTTACATACTATTAGGGTAGATACTGCTTAAATGTGGCTATGTTAAGCCATGGACAGTCATATTAACTATAAATCACACAGTATGTGTTATTTCCCTACATTTACAAAGTAAATATAGCAAATCTAATGTATTATTTCACCTTTTAAATATTCACTTCATTGTTTGCAGCAATATTATTACACATTGCCCCATTGCCAAAGTTTTCATTCCAGGATTTTCTCCATCAAAGCAGTAAATTACCCCTGCAAGGGTGACCAATTCATGTTTAGTACATCCAACCAAATACTTCCCCTGGGTTTAATTGCATGTGGATGTTTGCATATCACATCATCACAGTGTTTATACTCAGTACATGCAGATTCTGACAATAGAGTCTTTTGGTAAAATGTACCAACATCATGAACACTTTGTGGTTGATTATTTAATTGTTTATCCTTCTCCTGTGGCTCAAAGTTATTTTTTTAAAATAAATACAATACGTCTATGCACATGAAGGAAAAGATCAGTCAGAGGTCATGGCACACATCTGTAACTGTATAATCTGATCCCCAACCAGAAGAGGGGCCGAAGGCACTACATTTTCCAATATAGATACAGTCTCCAACATGATTGTTCAACTCATTATATAATAAGACCCAGGTCCATGGCTCAGGGTTAATTCAACCATACTTGCATTCCTGCTGAGTCCAGGTCTGTCATATTCAAAGTGTTAAAACAAAAGAAGTAGCCATAGACAGGCAGATTGTGCAGACATAGGCCACAATAAAACAAGCAGGTATGCCAATTTTGGGACTTTGGCACTGTCTCAGGCTTTACTCCCCTCAAGGTTCTGCCACGTCAACCACAACACTTGTAGTTTATTCTATTATTGTCCAATTGAAGATGATAGTTTCCATCATGAATTAAAACCATGTCTGGACACCTTCCTCTAGAGAATCTCACCACTTGCTAGAAAGCGATGTGAAGAATAACAGAGCATGTTTTCAAAAGAGGATTAATCACACTGTGTTGGTTTGGAAGCAGCACAAGAACCTCAAGTGTGCATTCTGTGTGTGCTCTGTATTCTATTCAAATTAGGTTGGGAAATGACAGCAAGTGGGTTTTGGTTTTCACACACCCTTTGCATAATAAAAAAAAAATCCTAGTGCTAAATTACAGTGCTTCTAAATGACTGGATTTTATCATCAATGCTTTTGTGCTGTTTTGCTTTCCAAAACATCTGCTATCCATGTATCAAAAATACACAGGTCTACTGAAAGTTTGTAATCATGACCCTCACTGTCCATGGACACAAGAAGAGATACAACAGGCCTTCTGAGCCTGACACTAGGGGTGATGCTACTTTCTGTAGTAGTCACACACTCTCCTGAGCTGTGCTGCACATGCATCTATTTCACCCAAACATAACATTTAACATTTGGATTCCCAATGTCAAACCTACAACACTTTCAAAACTTTGTCCATCTGGCACTCCATGCATGGGCACTTTATTATCTGGATACATCCAACCTTCCATACTGTCCCTCACAAGGGATAAGAGTAATCCTTTACATTTCTAACCCTTTACTCTTGTCTCATTGGGCAACGCCTGGGCCAAACCAGACCTCTGGACCTGGGGCAAGTGGAATGTTAGGTCAAAGGAAGAGGTGGGTTTGAATATTGACTTGTGATGTGGTTTATTGTATGATTACCACATACTGGTACAAAAGTTCATTATTAAGCCTGTTCAGGCATAGGGTGTGTGCAGACACAGGAAGAACAGTTATGACCTTGCATTTCATTGAATTGATTATGAGTTGTAGCATGTACAGTGCATAACAGTGTCCCCATAGACCTGGTTATTCATAGACAATTGCTAACATGCAGGGAGTCCCACCAGTGTCCTATTCTGCCAGTGGAGCAAACATCACATGGATAACTGTGATGCATGAGGGTCCTATCACATGGTCCTCTCTTTTTTCCGTGTTACCTAACTGTGGTAAATGACAAATGAATATTGCCATGTCGACACTGTTTCCAACTGTTTTAGTTTCCAGTCTGTTTAATGTTTAATGTTTGAGGATATGTACACCCATATTCAAACTTTACTTTTAGTGAATTCAGACATATATTTCATAACACAGTTCTTTGTCAAAATGTTCACGCAGACAAATTGTAACCTATTGATATGCAAACCTATAGAAACTCATTGGTAAAACATTGAGGAGCCTTAACATAGCAGTATCTTGACCATTGGAAAATGTTTGAACGCTTACAGATACAAACCAGGATGTCGATATAATTTTCCTGAGTATATAAACGTGCAGTTTGTCCATAGGAACAATTCTCTGTCAATATAAAAAGGTTTATAATATAATATATAAATATAAAAACTTTTTTTACCTTTGAGTTACCAGATATGCAGGCTACAGATCTTCCAGATTTGTCATAGATGTGCAGAGACTCAGTTCTGGAGCTGGTAGGATTCCACAGTACCAGTCTTTGAAGCAAGGAAGTAAGTTCTTCAGGCACACAATACAACACAATGATTTTGATTGGACTTCTCCTCCAGAACATGGATGGCTTATGGACTTCATAAGTACCAGTCATGCTTATTAGCACCAAATTGGTTTGGGTTTCCCCAATTTCTTCCGTAAGGACATTTGCTATCTGAGTTGCTGTGTTAATTGTTTTTGATCTTGGCAATGTCATACAAAATAATATTCAATGACTGACCCTTCATAAAATACAAGACCCATACTTTGTGACTTTGAAGACCACAATCATAGGGGCAAGGAAATGGGATTCTAGTAACTACTGTACTTCAGAGAAGTACGCTAAACTGATTATGTGAACTGCAGGTTTAATATACAGTATGTGTGCCATTGATATTGAGGCAGCATGCACCATGACATTGATTGCCTTAAAGTGATCAGTCTGAAACCATAATTGAATGGTTGAATGGTTGTAAAAGTGTCACTGGAAATAAAACAGCCCTTCAATACTTTGGGGACTACAGTGCACAGATGACGACAGACTTCTGTCTATCAATTTAGAGTAATTTGATCCAAATCACACTTTCAATACATTAGCCGTCCCTTATTTCTTAATTTATTAATGCTTTGAATTATTTGTTCATATTTTAAAACATTTCCTAACAATAATATTAGTTGGAAACGTCATCAGTGACGCTTTAGAAACACAGGCTCCTAAAACAGCGTGATTACATTGTACACAATATGGTGCAGGCTCTGTTGCTGGTTTTGTGTTCATAATTGTCGTAAAGAGAGGGATAAAGCGTTGAATTCATCAACATCAAGTAAGATACAGTATTCAGAACCATCAGCTTTCAGCATTATCACAATGTTGTCAGCATAGTTATCATGGAATCAGGCAATTAGCACCCAATGGAATGCATTGGACACCCAGTAAACACACCCAAACTTTCAGAAGTACTGGTAGGCAAAAAATGACATTTTGGAATTACATGTAAAGAATAGATATATGGATTAATACTCAGAAGATACATCTCCGGTTATACTCTGTGTTGGAGGTGCCTATGGTTGAATAAACTGCATTTTTGTTCTCATTTTAAATGTGAAATGTAGAGTTGGATAAAGCAAGTGAGGTTTAATACAGAACGGATCTGGAGACAGCAGTGGCTTGTGATAGGCCAGAGGTCTGTGACTGCAGCCAATGAAATGGCTTGCAACCCCAGGGTGTGGCTGTGTGGTTTTCTTGGTGTCAAATGTTTGGTAGGGTGTGCAGTCACATGGGGTAAATTTAATAACGATCACTTGCACATTGCAAAGTAAGGTACTTAATAGTCTGATTCCACTAAACAAAAACATCAATAATGTCAATAACAGCAAAAAATAATAACAACAATTATAATAATTATTATAATAATTATAATAATAACAATAATAATATAGGCTAAAAAATAAAAAAACAAAAAAATAAAAACAAAACATTTAAAGAGGGAGAGAAATGCAGACACAGTATGAAGTATCCTTCTTCTGCTTTTGACTCTTTCTTTCTATCTTTTGTTCACAAAGTCTTTTTTCCTTACGGGTATGTTATGGCTGCTGATGGGGGCGGAGGGTGGATTTGGGTGGATGGGGTGGGGGGTGGGATAGCGGTGGCGTTATGTGGGGCAGAGCAGGAACCCTGAGAAAGAGGAATGAATGTATTCGGTGGAGTAGAGCCCATTTGCTTGGTCAGAGGGCATCTGCACCCACACCTTGTCATTCTCTTTGAGCTCCAGCACTGCACTGCCCGATGCCTGGTCCATATAGCCCTTCTTATACTCATCGTAGGTGTATGTAGCGGGCACATTGTTCTTGTAGAGCGCCACCCACAGGCTGGTTCCCTTTACATGCATATGGTAGGCGAAGTAGTAGACGCCGGGCAGCGGGCTGGTGAATATACCGGTGGTGGGATTGTAGGCATTCTGCCCATTGTACAGGGTCCTGTCGAACTTGATAGGCATGCCGGATGGAGGGAAGGGGGTGGTGAGGATGGCGGTGAAGGCCGGAGCTACAGATGCTGAGAGCCAGCGCCCAAACTGTGGCTTCCCATTCTTTCCATCTGGAACTGACTCCCCTCCCAGGTTGGATTCCTGTGGTGGCCCAGACACCCGTGTCTCCCCATTGATGACAGCGCCTGGTGGACCTGGGGGGCCAGGTGGGCCTGGGAGGCCAGTGACACCATTGAGGCCAGCAGGACCTGGTTTTCCTGGGGGCCCCTGTGGCCCTGGTGCCCCATGATCACCATTCCTCCCCACCCCTGGTAGCCCTGGCAGGCCAGACTCCCCCTTGAGGCCAGGAATGCCCTGTGGCCCCATCGGACCTGAAGGGCCCTGAAGGCCAGGAATTCCAGACTGGCCCCGAGGCCCAGGAGCCCCAGAAAAACCTCCCTCACCTTTTGACCCTGGCACACCAATAGGGCCTGGGTTCCCTGGCAGACCTATATGCCCAGACTCCCCTTTTGGGCCTGGCTTTCCTGAAGCCCCGTTGGGACCAGGTAGACCCTTCTCCCCTGGGATGCCAGGCTTTCCTGCCAGTCCACTTGGACCCTGATCTCCTCTGATTCCTGGAAAGACCTGGGGGGCCCCCAAGACCCAATTCTCCCTTCAAGCCAGGCATCCCATGCTTTCCAGGGAGACCCATGGGGCCCTGGATCCCTGGTTGTCCTGGTAGTCCTTCCAGACCTGGCTCCCCTGGCTGCCCTTCCATTCCTGGCTGCCCCTTATCCCCAGGGGCACCTGCTACCCCTGAGGGGCCACGGTCTCCTTTCTGCCCAATCAGCCCTGGCTTGCCATAGCCAGGACTCCCAGGAAACCCTGGCATACCCCTCAATCCCGACTCTCCCTTCGGTCCATTCGGACCTGGTGCGCCAGGCAAGCCGTCTAAACCAGGTTTTCCTAATCCTACTGGCCCTGGCTGGCCCTGAGCCCCAGGGCGCCGGCTTCCCCTGGTGGACCTGATAATCCTGGAACTCCTTGATCACCTTTAGGCCCAAATGGCCCAGGCAGCCCATTCAGGCCTGGTTTCCCCAAACCTTGTGGACCCGGGGCCCCAGGAAGCCCTCTAGTGCCAGTGGGGCCCCTGGAACCAGGAAGGCCTGGTTTACCATTGCCATTCTCCCCCTTGAGCCCACGCTCGCCAGGCATCCCGGGCCTCCTTTCGGTCCTGGCTCTCCTCGGAACCCTGGGATCCCCCTGCCTCCAGGCAGTCCTGGCTTGCCATTCAGAGACAGGCCAGCTGGCCCCGGAAGCCCAGGTTGCCCGGGTAGCCCCCTCAGTCCAGGCTCACCCCTTAGGCCATTCTCACCCTTGCCCCCTCCCATGCCCTTTGGCCCCAACTTTCCTGGAAGACCAGGCAGACCCGGCTTCCCAATTCCAGGGAATCCCGGTGGCCCCTGAGGGCCTGGCTGACCATTGTGTCCTGGTTTTCCAAGCCCTGGTTTTCCTGGGAGACCGGGGGGGCCTGATGGGCCCCTGGGGCCAGGCTTTCCTTGTGGGCCGGGCTCCCCTTTCACCTCCATCATGGGTGGAATATCTGCAAGAGAAACATACAGTACAGTACATCATCAGTGAACAATACATTGACCTGTTTCTTAATGAGATGCAGTAATATATCTTGACATTGCCTTTTACTGTGTGTCTGGTCTTTCAACATATACACAGTGTTATTTATCATTTAGCAACATTAAACAGCCCAAAAACCCATGTTTTTATATAATTGGTTGAGATTTGATAGGATGACCTTGTTATTTGTTTGTTTGTTTTACACATAATATCACATAAAATCTTAATGTCTAGATAAATAAAAAAATAAAAAAATATTTTTTTTAAGTAAAAGTTGTTTTTATGTGTAGCATAATGATAACAGTTTTCCTCTGCCTACTCATCCATGTCATTAAACCATGGAAAATTTAATTTTAACAAATACAGTGGGGTGTACCTGGTTCTGGCCAGATGTACAAAACAAAAATGTTTAATAAAATGAATTGCACTGATGTGAAAAGGCAGTTTTCCTCATTCCATTTTAAGTAATGCCATTCATTAGGAACAGATTTACAAAGTGTAGTTTTTTTGCAATAGGAAAAACTATTTGCAGCATATTCAAAATATTACATATAATCAACTTACTTATACTATACACTGTGAGCAGTGCAAAGACTCTATGTTATTGCAACCATTTATAGCACATTTCCCAAGATCTGTTATCAGGTTTCCTATGGAAAAACCTTGAAAATGATTTTGTCATGGAAAGTCATGGAAATGTCATGGAAATTGATGGGAAAAGCTCTGTCATGGAACTGTTATGGAAATTTATGATTCCATGTAACGTCATATATTTTGTTATATTTTTTTCTGATAACGTTACCGCAAAATGTCTGTTCCCCTGCCACCTGCCACGGTTGTTCTCACACACACACACACACACACACACACACACACACACACACACACACACACACACACAATGACGTGTATTATTTGCACTGGCAACAAAACATGTTAAGTTATGAAAGTAAAGTAAAGTTTTGCATCAGTTGTCAAAAAAGTCATTGAAAACTTTCAATTTGTCATTGAAATGTCATGGAAATGTCATGGGAAATGGCAATTTGATTTGAGTGGGAACCCTGCATTATGGTAATGAACCTGTAGCACAGGACAAATCACAGATGCGTATTAAAAGTTTGGTGTTAATGACATGACTAAATAGAGATTTGGATTCATTATAGGAAGGGTCATTATTCTTCTGTTTTCCATGTATTTTGATTGAACATAATAACTGAAAAGCATCGATGTTCATGAGCCACCCCCTTTAATAGTAGAGGCTGTATAGATAATACTGTTGGTTTAGTTTGCAGCAGATTGTCCCAGAGCAGGGTTTCTGCTATTGAAACAGATAACATAATGTCCTCCCACCACAGCACTTTCAAGGCTGGGTTAGGATGCCAAACAGATGACTTGCTTTCAAACTCTCATATTACTTCTCTTAGGTGGGGGTGCACAGGAAGCTCAGCAGGACAATGTTCGGCCTCCATGGTATGCGAGTAATGACAACAATGACATTTGCTCCGAGCTTAAGATGACAGCTGCCAAAGCTCAATCAATCAAAGTTCAATCTTCTGATCTGCCCATCACCGCAGGAGTGAGCCCTGCAGTGCTTACAATACACTGTGTACAATCCACCTCCAGACAGACTCCAGTCTTCTTCTTGGTTTAACACCAATGCATTGTTCTTGCCCTTTGAGGAAAGAACCGAAGCAAGTGATACTCATTTCCTGTCTCTCACACAACATAGTGAACTAACAACATATTTTGTGTGAATAATGGAATAAAGTATAAAAGCCCATCGCGTTTTGCTTGAATAGAGTCTTGTATGTATCTCTACTTCTACTGCACCCATTGATGACTTCAGTGCTATCATTGCCATGTGAGCCATGTTGGGTCGAACAAAGAAACCGATACTGTGTTTTCAGCATGGATTTTTGCTCATCGTTCAAAATATTTTTTCCCTCATTCAGGGAGAGGTTTCTTGAACATTAAGTACATTTTGTAACCTGGAACTGAGGAGTAAAAACGGAGAATATTGATTTCCTTTTATGGAAAATGTAATATAATTGACAACATTTGAAATAACTTGAAATTTGAAATAATTTGAGCCTGTGGATCATGCTGAAAGCATAAAAAAAGCATTGCTTTGACCATATGTTTAATCCCAATCTCGACCACAAGTCCCAACCCAACCAGACATTTCATCACACGATGGACATCTGAAGTAAAGTATTTTGGTAATTTGGCAATTTAAGACCACTTTATAAAGCTATATCTGCTATTAAAATAGCCAAAAAGGATGGAAAGTTCAATCTGAAATCTGTTCTCCTCACATGCCCACCCACCCCCACACAAATCGTTATTTGTTGTCCAAGTCCCTTTAGCACTGCAGTTGAAAGAATGAACAGCGTAACATTCCAATGAGAAGAAGATCAAATGTTCCAATCTTTCATTTCCCGGAGATGCTTCGACTCACGAAGGGCGAATTGGCAGCGCATGTGATTCAATGCTCTGCAGATGTCTGGGAATGTTTCAGGGTTCCAGAGTTGTTACAAATTCTGCACATGATGCAGGAGACTGACCGATCCATAGCATATGCAGGAGATACAGCACTTCTGGGAGGTCTTGAGGATATGAGATAAACAGAAGAGATAAACAAAAAAAAATCCTTTACTTTTTCACAAATCTGACATGGCAGAGAAAAGATGATTTCAGTGTTTTGGAAAATGAACCTGAATTTGAACACGTTTGGCCATATAATTTGTTTCCAAACTATGTTGTAAAGTACGCCCAGAATGCGATAATGCTGCATGTATGCATCCACTGCAGGAGGAATATGGGTTCTTCAGTCATGCAGACATGCGACTGGATTGCAACACTGACTACATATTGTGGATTGTGTGGCACAAAAATAAAGCAGGTATTCAGCCATTTGGAATGACCTTGACCCCACAGGCGGCCACATAATGCTTTAAATACATGCTCTCTATAAGACTAACACATTTAGGTGACCAATTATAATAGTGGTGGAAACGGACCATATTGATCAGGGTTTGGACCCCATATGGTGTCATATAACTAATATCGCATCCACTGCCCACTATTTTTATTTGTCAGCAATTTTTTCAGCTGTGTATTGTGCATATAACTATTGTGTGGATATAGGAAAACACTCAATGCTTGTAGTTAATGGATCTTGTACTTGAGATGGATCCAGTGTACAAACATCTCTCCTGTTAATCCAGCCTACAGTTACAATAACATGGTACACAAGGATTCTAACGATGTTATGTTTACTTATGGAAAATGAAATAAACGTAAAACTTGTATTATGTTAGAAATTCTGATTATGAAATAAGCGCTTGCACAATAGTTGAGGAATTCTAGAATTAACTCGCTGAATCGGCTCAAATGTTGCTGAGACTTTGACATTTGTTCATAGGCATCTTTAGGAAACTGAGGCGCTCATCCCCTGCATGACAAGCATGTCATATGGGACAGCTGAAAAACCAGAGCAAGCTGGCCACATACTCCAACAGTCCCATTCAGTAAACTGAACTATCTATGGTTTGATTTTGTGTGGGCAGATTAAATGATGCAGTGACATTCCGGTGACCGTTCAGGAGCAGAAGAGAGCCATCGCAGCATCAGTGAGACTGTGACTGTGAAAATCACTCTTGGGTGGGGGTGGAATGTGCTTTGGCTTTCAGCAGGCCTGATCAAGTTTTTCCATTGTCATATGTCAATAACAGATACAGATGAATATTGGAGCTGTGCTGTCTCACCATATCCCTCTCCCCCACATGTGCACACACATGCTCAAGCACATCCACGTGCATACATACAGAACAGCATAACTCCTACCATTAAAGTTTAGCTGGAGAAAAGAGTGTGAGGCAATGTCCATTGATTTCCATTGTTTCCTGGCCCTGACAGAACATACCACCTGGCGTGGTTACTGCTGGCCTGATATCAGCTGTTAATGAAGACAGCCCTAACCACTGCCAGGGGCTACTATGACAGCAGGGCCTAGCTGACCATATCAAGGTCTGGTCCCACTACTGAATCTTCTGTCTAATCAATGCGGTTTTCTGCTCACTGATGAACAGATTTTATTTTTTATTGGGCCTGCATCAAATACAAATATTATACATATACCCTTGTATTGTTTTACTTGATGTGGCAGCAGAAGCATTCCACCTGGGCCAAATCCAACTGCAGCACAATTTATTTAAAAAATGGAATAATAAAATTAAGAAATTAGTTTGGTAGTCATTGAAGTTAGAGAAAAAATGATATGCAAGTGACATTTGTGGCTTTGTTTAATTAATGGAAGTAAAGGTAGCTGAGTGCATGGTGGCTGGATTCTATATGGGCAATGGTATTTGAGCAATTGACCTTCTGGTAATGAATCAAATGTTAAGATCTCTACTGCAGACTGCTCCCAATGTAGTGGATACTTGGTACTGATGTAGGAGGCAACCACAGGATGGAGAACAATGGATTGCATTCATGTAATGCTTTATCAGGATCCCGAAGCTTTATGGTGAAGAGCGGGGAGTAAGCTCACCACAACCATCACCCATGTACAGCACCCACATGGTCATGCACTGCAGCTATTTTGCACCAAAGGTCTCACTACAAATTAGCTGAGGTGGAGAGAGAGGGATTATATAGCCACTTAAAGGGGGGCATGATTAGACAGCTGAATTGACCACAGGATGGGAAAGTGGAGGACTTGTTTTTCTGAACTGGATGACAATTCAGGAGGAAGTATTTTGCCAGCTGACACAAGGCAAGTCTCATTAGAGGTCAACCTGCTCTGGATGCAATCACAGCTCCAGCTTCTGTTCTGTGGTTCATGGGTAGTTCTGGATCCTCCAGTATGATCGCATCCTGCCCGAGGGGTTTTTGACTGCATCAGGCACATGTGAGTTGTAGCCATTCATGAGACAGGAGTGATCGGCCAATGTGGCATGAATTCTGCCAGTTGACCTGGAAACTGGGGAAACTGGGGAAGAGGTCAGGACAACAGACCCATGACTGAAAGGCAGCACGTTTGGATCCCGTGTCTCTAATCTCCAATGACTATCACGTGGATGGATTTGTTTTGATGTGTTCTTTGGTCCTCTTAGAGGTAATCTCTCAAAGGCATCAGCATGATAAGGGCTGGCTCCATCGCCCTAGTTAACCAAAGGTGGGCAACGGTTACTGTATTCACTGCTCTGAAAAGACATCAGATGCAAAAGTCAAATAGGAATTGTTCATAAAAAAGGGCCCATTTAAATAAATATTATTATGTATTTTATAAAGAATATTGTCAAATAATATGTTTATATACAGTATGTGTATACAGTCAGTAGTTCAAAGCATTGCAACAAAAAATATCAGAAAATGTAATGTTCCATTTAGTCCAGTAGGTGGGGATCAAGACACATAAATTGACAGAATTTTCTATTAAGCCAATTGTTGATCAGTTTAACAGTTCTAGCTTAACATCTATCCACACACAACTGAATACAAATAGTAATGCACAGCAATTTTTTTTAGTAATGCAATTTTTTTTACTGGAAATTGCATCAAAGCCACCACACACCAACATCAATTGCCCATTGTGTACATTGACCTTGCAATAGCTGTTCCTTTCCTCAATAAATAAGCTATCATGATGTGTTATGTGGTTCCCCAGGCAATGTGCATTGCTACTCTCTATAAAGTACAACCTCCCCCTCTCCTGCCAGAATGTACCCCATCTGAAGGCTTTCACTATTTAACATTATTTATTTGTTTAGCAGCTGCCCCTTTTCAGTGTGATAATATAGATACAGACTATTTACACAATAGTTTATATCTATATCTATGTATATAACTGAATGTCTATGTACTGAATACATTACGGTAATGCTTGTAGTGTAGTGACTGTAGTGACCCAGCGCAAATGTTTTTGGGACAGGATCAATTCAATATATGTATTCAAATATATTTAATTAAAACATATTCTACACCTTTATTTGCCTATGTGGAAGTGGCAGTGTTAGCATTCCACATAATTTATATATATATCTATATAAATGCATGTGCGCACACAAACATTGAAAACTAGCTAACAGCTCCCATATGCTCAGAAGAACAAGCTCGGTGCTGCTCTCCAAGCAGAGGGCAATCAAGGCTTTATCAACAGCCGTCACACTCGCAAAGTCCTGGAGAGACGTCAAAGGAGAATTGGTATTTTTCATTCTGCGAGAAAACAAATAGAACTGGTTTAAAAGGCAAACCTGCTTGTTTTTCCTGTTTTGTGTCTGTTTCCATTTCAGAGAGACATTGACAATTCACTCGTTCAATCCACTGCTGTCCTGTGCAGTCTGAGCTTGAGGTTATTTGTCATTCCCGTAGTTTTCTCTGGCAGCATTAGGCAACAATACATTCATCACATGAATCTCATAACAGTCCTTCAGCAATGATTTCAATGTGCCGTCACACCTGTGCATTCCTCTTTGTGCAATGGGAGCCATATTCCATATCAACAACAGCCACAAACCCATGCTTCATACCAGTTTGTTCTGGCTTCCTTCCTGTTTGGGCCTCTATTTGCCTCCTTGAGCACTGCCTCCTTTGCTCTGCACTAGGCCATTTCTGGCTCCACCCTCTTCATTTTTCCCTGCTGGTGTCTATTTGGTGATGTTGTCTCTTTCTTTTCTCAGTGAATGTCCAAACCATATCCATCTTCCATTTTTCAATGCCTGTCACACCATCTCTGTGGTCTGTTCTTCTCCTATGTTCCTTGTTTGATAGAACCTGTTACCATTTCAGGGAGAACGGTTGTTGGACACTTGTGTGCAAAGGAACCCTGTTTCCTAGGTGTATCCTATGATTGTTTCCTACACTCTTTGCCATATCGAAGGACCAGCCTGATGCTGTTAAACATTTTGATCTTAGTTGAAGTGACAATCTGTATAGATCTTGACCTGGATTCAAGGTGGCAAAGCTTTGTCTTGCTTTGGAAAATTCAGCTTCAGCTTCATCCTGGCCTTCTGGTTATGGTTTCAAGCTAGGAGGGGATGGTTGACCATCCCAGTGTCGATCTCTACAGCTGCTTTTGTCCATCTGTCTTACTATTGTTTCTCATAATGTTTGTCTTCTTCTCACTTTTGTTAAGTCTTGCTTTATTGGATGCATGTGCTGCTCTGTTTACTTGCATATGTTTGAAAGCCTGGAATGCCAATCAGTTATATTCAGTGTGGTCTTGGTTGTCTGATGTTTCTTGTTGTGTACCCTCTCAGTGTTTTTCCCATATTTGTCTCATTGCCCAGACATTAACCACCATGGAAAGCAAACTGATGATTGTGTTGCCAATGAACACATATCTATTTTGTACAAATTGTCTGAACTATTTTCACGGTAATTCAAGGAACGTCCTTTTTAGCCAATAGCCATACCACCCTGCACTCTGCTCTCATGTCAAACTGCTGAAGCTAAGCAGAGTTGGGCTTGGTTAGTGCTTGGATCAGAGACCTCCTGGGAAAACGAAGTTGATGCTGGAAGAGGTGTTGGTGGGCCAGTAGAGGGCACTCTTCCCTCTGGACCAAATAGAAAATGCAATGCCCCAGCACAGTCATGGGGGCACTGTGCTGTAGGATGTGTTGTCCTTCAGGTGAGACGTTAAGCCGAGGTCCTGACTTAAAGATCCCATAACACTTTTTGAAAGAGTAGGGGTGTTAACTACATCTCTACATTTGGCCACCTATTAATCTGCTGCATCTGGCTGGCTGTACTATCCATTGCAGTCCCTACCTACTTTGATTCCCCCAGGTTTTCATTGCATAAGAGAATTGAGCTCTCAGTTGACCTCCCTGGTTAAATAAAGGAAAAATGACAAAGTAAAGTGAACACTGTTGAGGAGATGACACAATAAAAAACATACTGATGCATTGAAACACATGGTCTGTTGAATTTATGGTGATGGCACAACATCACCATAAAACTGTTGTGTCGGATTTGCTACAGCTACAGTACAGCTGTCTTAAACCGTCAGCAAGCTCCAACACACTGAGTATGAGTCTGAATGAGACATGAACAGAACAAATGATGGCTGAGTTGGTCGTAAAATAATGAATCCATGATGAGCATGCATACCATGATATGGCTAATTACTACATGTGCAGCTAGCAACTATGGTTTATGTAGACTGTTGATTAACTCTATTCATTGTCTAATGATAAGTAAGCCCTATCAGAATTCGCTACATGATTTAAGCAGGTAAAATTGTTGACGCAATAACAGCCTCTATCTCTGATACACTTTGTGGCAGTAATCCAGTAATTATTTTCAATGAATTTGAGTAAAAAGTCCACTTCTGTTGCATTACTAAATGAAATACAACATTTCGCTCTATGGTAAATGTTTATGTTTTCTAATGTTATTTAACCTTCCATTGGCTTTAAGCCCTTGGGAATCAGTTTGAGAGTCTAGAACTAAAGTCTTAGGTGAAGCTCTTTACCATGTCACAGCAGCAACTCTAAACAAGATAATAATTCCCTTTCAATGTTCATTGTCAGTACAGGTGATATAAAAAGTTGTTTGTATAATGTAGCATGTGTTGTGTGGTTGGCCTCTTTTTTTTCAATTCCAATAGGATTCTTGTGGAAATCAAGCCTGCAGTTGATAGTAGGGGGATCCCCCTCCAGTAGATAGAATCTGTTGTGTCTCCTTTTTTTGAGAAATGTAGGTATGCTCTTCTTTTTCCAGTCCAGTGGGATTCAATAGGCAGCAGAGTGGAAAATCCTGTCCAGGTTTGATCTATTTACCTGCTCCAAGCGGAGAAGTTTCCTAGAAATTTTACCTTGATTCTTGAATGATTAATTTCTCAATGCTGGAGTGTAGAAAGCATTCTTAAGAAATAGCCATCTGAATTTAAAGTATAAAGTTTGTGCTGAATTTAGCCTTGCTTATCAATCACCATGAGGCTACCACACTGAGCGAAGAACGAGGTAATGTTCCACATTCATTATTTAACTGGAGTGGAGTTGGCAGGGAGATATATTGAAAGGCAGTTACACAAAAAGTGGAAATATATGAACTGTCTGTACCACTGTGATAAGGATACAAATCTTTATGTAGGTCTAAGGGTTTTCTCCGGCTTCAATGAATATAAAATCTTTTTTTATCCCCTGCAAAATGTAAATTTCCAGGGCTGAACAACTTACTTGATTAACATAATTCATTTGAGAAAGGCTGATGTAAACAGGAGGAGGCTTGTGTTTGCTGTCAGTCCCGAATCTGTGTGTAATCAGTCAGAGCAACAGCTGTTCTCAGTCACACAGCCAATACGAAACAACAGGACCTAAGCCAATGAGAGCAGAGCTTGGTTCGAGTCCCCGAAATGCTATAGCAGAACTATTATCTCCGGCACGCCAGCGCATTCAGTTCATCAACAGCAGATGAGCGAATCAACACTCATATTAGCGAATCAAACGCATGACGGATGAATCAATGACACGAAGACCAAATGGGAGATGATGATTAAGGCACAGCGACGACCAGGCAATTGTCCAGCTCAGTTGTTTTTGGTAATTTTTCTCAACTTTCCTCACATGGAAGAGAAAGCTCCCTCTCATGCACGACCTCTCTCATGCGAGAACACTCGCTCATCGCCTCGTCCTCGCTGGCTTTCTCATCACTGATTTGGCTGGATCTCAACCCCGCTATCCCGTCTCCAACACGCAGACTTGTCCACTGGCCAGGCCTGAGCATGGAGTATATGGGGCTGTAATATATGGCCCCTGCGGGGAGTCGAACTCTGATCTGGCGTCTCTCGTCCTCCTCCTCCTCCTCCCTTTGACACATTCACAGCGCTCACCATAAATCTGTCGTGGGTAGGAGACAGAGAATGGCAAACCATTTCCCCTCCTCCCATTGCTTATTGTCAGACTGATATCCCCGACGTTCCTCCCGTGATCTCTGTATGTGCCAATGCAGACAGGGGTTCTGGACCAGGGGGCTATGGGTAAATCTCACAAGGGACAGTTCTTCAGCAATACATTTAACCTGCTTCGATCAACTCGACTGTGAAAGCATGCCATATCGTAGGTCATCTTTGGTCAGATCAGAGTGCAGGCATCACAGTGGTCCGGTACATAATCACCTGATCCAGGAAAGTCGTTGTCACCCTCTGTCAGGGTATCATTACCTTCAATGGTATACTTGCCTGGTAACATTGATGGTTACTTGGTTACTTAATGGTTATTGTCTCTGAAGCTTTGTGTTCGCTGTTGGCTACTCATCGCTACGGGAACATTTTTGGAAGCATAGGAACGGGGGGGACTTACCCAGGTACTGACCCTTGCCCTCCCTGAAGGGGGGGCCCACCGGCCCCTTCATCATTGGCTGCATGTACTTCATCTGAGGCATGGGGGGGTACCCTCCTCCTAGAGCCCGTCCCCCCAGCAGCAGCAGCACACACACCATCACCAGCAGCATGGTCATCAGCCTCCCAGAGTCACGGCCGGAAGTTCTGGATTGGTCGGGGGAGAAGGTAGGGGAGGGGCAGTGAGGAGGGCAGGGGGCATTAATGCTATGGAAACACTTTTGAAGCAAATTACTTTATCATCATGTGAAATACAGGCTACTACATATGTTCACATGTGATTTTAAATATTTTCTTTTCACTTTAGATTTGATATGATTTAAATGTATTGACCTCTGAGGATATTCTTTCCACAGCTGGTACAGGAATAATACATGGAATATTGCATACAAAAGCATATATTGTACAGTAACAGAAGAAAATATATAAAGGATTAGACAGTGACGCATAGTTTTTCCATACAGAACATTTATAGCAAGTGCTATAAAGTAAGTATATTAGTCACTATAACATTTTATATTTTCATCCTTTTCAAATAATTTCCCTCCACTTGGTCATTCACTAAGATGGGCCAGAAGCTCAAAATTACAATCTGTGTCTGTGCCCCTTTGTCCTCTCCTCCAAATCTGAGAGAAATGGAAACCCACCTTGGGTCTTTTAATAGAAAGTGGTAAACGAAATATTAGAGTGTGTGTTTTTTTTTTGGACAGGCAGTGTAGAAAGTGGTAAACTCAGGAAGCATATATGTTTTGACATATGACACTATATTATAACACCTCGTTGATGGCAATTTATGTTTATACATTTTAATATTGTTGTTTACGTCATCACGAGAATGTAACATTAGAGCATACAACATAATAAGCTAAAATTGTATATGCATGTTAATTGATATTTGATAGATTAGATATGATATAATATTATAAATATTCAAATCTATTTCAGAGAATGGCTCTTGGAGCCCTTTAAAAGCATTTATCAAAAAACTGTAGTGGCGATCATCCATGCAAAGCTGGAAAATAAAAAATAAAAATGGGTTGGCCAAATATTGCAGTTAGTAACTTCTGCTGCAGGCTAACCAACAAATCTGTCAGCTTCTCAGATATAAAAGAGCTTAGAGAAAGAGTTGATATCGAATGACACCACAGTGCACTAGCAGAATTCCCCGCAGGCTAAATCTGCAATTGCTGAGATGTGGCCGAATGTACAGCTAACCTCGCTCCGCCACCATCTGTGACTTCAGAGGTGCGGATCTAAGCATCGGATTTGGTGAACTTCACGTCAACTGCGCACATGTGCGAGTTCTACAGCAAGGCACACCCTGAGGTGATCCAAACAAGGTGACCGGGCTCTTATAACAGAGGAAGGACCAGTGAATACAATTATTGTCCCTGAATTAAAGAAATATGATAGGGCATGGAACATGGACACACACACATACAAACACACACATGCACGCATCACGCACACATACACACACAAGAACAGGTACCAGAAGACAGATTGGCTAGAGGTGCGCCGATTGATTTTCATCCTGCTAAGGCACCCCGAGAGGGGGCGTCCTCCGTAATTGGCAGACGGAGGGAGCCACTGTTACTAAACACACCCAGGGTGGGATGAGGCTCCATGTTCTTGGCTCCCCCGTTTGTTTAACCTGTCATTCTGTGTGACAGCTGGGCCTGTTTGCTTTAATTTACTCCAGGAAGGAATGATAATTTCATCCTCATGTTGTTCACCCCAGATATTTACACAGCCCTGATCAGGTGCATGGCAGAAACACTGGTTTTAGACCGAGCTCCCGAAGCACCCACACCTCTCACCTTATAATGAGGAGCAGGAACGCTTTGGAGAGGGGAGAGGTCTGAGGCACTGTGTGGAGGAGGGATGGAAACAGAAAGTGTTTGCACTTACAGACTGTCTCTCTCTCTCTCTCTCTCTCTCTCTCTCTCTCTCTCTCTCTCTCTCTCTCTCTCTCTCTCTCTCTCTCTCTCTTCCCCTTTCAACCTGCTGATATGGGTTATTCAACTGGCTCCACCCATTGGAATGCCATCATTACAGCTGATTGGTTGCAGGCATCTGTCTGGACCACTCAGATGAAATGTTACAATCACCACTCTCCAATGAGAAGCTGGCTTCACAGTGGTTCCAGTGGTATAACCTGGGCCAGGGGTGCTATAGAATGAGTCATATTGGAGAGAGGCACACATGAAGCTATTTCAAAGTACAGATGGGGACTTAATCTTCAGTTGTACCAGTGGTAAAGATTGACTGGGTTGCAATCTTGTTTGATTGTTGATTTAAGCGAGGGACCCCATTGTACAGGATAAGATCAACTGACCTTTTGTGCTTTCCAGAGCTCAACTTCACTCTGACACTACTTTCCTCAGAAATAAGTTTAATCTAGTTCAATCATAGTCTGCCTCTAATGCTCGGCCTTACCTATGTCTTATCAATCTTATCAAATAATCACTCTGACTCTGTTGCTTTCCCCTGCCATCATATCTAAGTTTGACTCTGACTCCTCTGCTCTCCCTAGGCATACAGCGCAGTTTCATTTGTACTGCATCCCTAGAGATGAGACTCATGGCACCATGGCAGTGTACCTCCTGCTGGTTTAACAACACACACTTATGTGATGATATTTCAACTCTGTGTTTTCCTGAGAGTCTCCACAAGCCTTCTAGTCTAAATCAATGTTGCAGTACATTAACCTGGTTTAGAATGGCTGCAAATCAGACACAGCTCTCTCCAAGAATGTATGAGGAGATAATATGGTAATTGTATAAAAACTTTTCAAAATCTTAATCTACACCTGGCACACCTCACTTCCTGTACTTCTACCTAAATTAAGCAATTGGGGTATAAAATGTAAACCAGCTTGACTGAAAATTCATATTTTTGACTGATTAAAGCAATATGTGGTATATCATGAATTTTTGCATGGCTAAGGGGTGTAATCTATCCTTCCGCTGAATTATTAGTTTTACTAAGCAATCATATAATTCATTTGTTTAGACTTTGTTTAACTGGCTAGTTAATGCTAGCTAGCTAATGGGATGCTAGCTAGATAGTGAAGCTAAAACACAGAACGTTTTTAGCAAACTACAAAAACAAAAGTGCATTAGCTAGCTAGCTACATGAAAAAAAATCCAAATGTCACTTTTCCCTATTGTACACATTCATTTGGACACCACCAGTAAAAGTGGAGTTACTGAAATAATGTTAAAGTTGGCTATTGCAGGTTGAGGTGGTCTTCATCAGTTTCACCTGGGAAGTTTTGTGCTGCTTGTTTTTTGCCAGAATGTTGCTCCATCATTTCATGTTCTCCAGCAACAGATGATAATTGATTTGAAGAGAGCTGTCTGATCTTTAGCCACTGTCCAACATTATCTTCCTTGCCTTGCTCGTAGCCCAGCATCAGACAGCTTCTGAATGGTGGTGCTAACGTGCAACGATATTCAAATTATGAATTCTATTTACATGTGGTATATCAGGGAATATGGTCACGGCTGGAACGCAAGCTGACCGATAGGAAAAATGGCCCGGAGCTATCTGGTTTATACTAGTTGTTAACCTTGTTTGCTGTTGTGGTTATTGAGTGAAATATATTGACAGTAACATTTCACCATAGATGATGAAGATTATTATGACTGAATCAGATCAAGTCCATCTGAAGAAAAAAGCCTGCTGGCAATGCAACCTTCCAGGACCAGAATAAATAAGTCTCTGGTCCTGTGATTCAGAAGACGTTTTACATGATTAATACTTTTGAGTTCAAAGAGTATATCAAAAGGTTGACACAACACTGAACCCCCTCCTAGATCACTACATCAGGACCCTAAGTCCAAAATAACACAGACCTCTGAGGGAGGTGTATATAGATGCTTTGTGCATTTGGCAGCTACCAGCACTACGTGCGTCAGAAGCTGGTCACTGTTATCCTAGGGACACTGGATCAAACGATTCATGCTGCAGGTCAACAGTGCTCTCTCCTGTGTGTGTGCGGTGACCCGGACGAGGTCAAAGATGGCCGCCGCAACCCATCCCATCAGTTATCTCCCGCCTGCCAGTGAGTGTGTTCTATTGGTGGGTCCTACACAGGAGCGGCAGGGCAAACACAGATGTAAAATAACACAATGCACTCTCCCGCAGTGGGTCCCCCCAGCCCGGGGCCGTGCTCCTGCTCTCTGCAGTTAACTGGCTTTTTCCCCTCTCAAATTATTTTCAACTTTATTGTTATTGCTGGAGGAGGCGCTGTTGGTGTAGCCGGCCTCAAGAACGAAACCCGGTTTGGTGCCGCTTTAGCTGTATACACTCTCTCCATGCTTCCTCCCTTTCTGTTCCTGTGTGCAAATCAGTCAGCAGCCACTCCTGCGTTTTGCTACCATGTAAGGACGTCGGATAGGGGAACTGCGAGTGAGAATGTGTAATTGGGTGCGTCTGAGCGGAGTCTGAGTTGGGAGTTTGCATAAAATTCTCACTTCCTCTGAAGTTTGTGTCTCAAGTAATCCCTTTTCCCCACTCCAGGAACAACACAATCAAGGCACAGACCACGACAAAATTGAGACGAAAACCATGTGGCCGTGGAAGCCAGGGAAAAAAAACAATCGCTCGGTAGCCCAATGCTGATTGGCTGCTGTTCACATCGGAGTTAACCATTCCTGGGGGGGGTTGTGGTTTTGTGGGGAACCATGTAGCCACCGTCGTGCAGGCGTCTTAACACTCATTGTGATCAGAGACAGACATTTCTCCCATTCCACATACCCGACATAATCTGTTTATCAAGCGCTTTTTTCTGTTTTTCTTGAAAGGCACAGAGTAGTAGTTATATTATCTCACGCAATCGGTTTGCCAAACCACACACACACATACTCGCATACACATATGCACGCATTCACACATGTAGGCACATGCAGAAGGGCACACACAGGGACCCACACACATGCATACACACATGGTTAAAAGCTACATTTTGGTCTCATTTGACTATAACCAGTTCAAATGGGAGTTCCAATTGCAAGCTCTGATTGGAGCCGGGTGTTATGGTTAGATGAGACCAAAATGTAGCTTTTTGGACATACACAACAGCCGTGGGTTAGGCTTTAGAATAAGGATGCTTATGTTGAAAAGAACCTATAGCTACTGTGAAATATGGTGGTTGATCTTTGGTGTTATGGGGTTGTTTTGCTTCTACTGTTCCTGGGGATTAATGGAATCATGAACTCCAATGTGACATTTTGGCCAAAAACCTGGTTCCATCTGCCAGGAAGCTGAAACATGGCCGCACATCGATCTTTCAGGAAGGCACTGATCTCAGGCATACCTCAAAATCAATCAATAAATGGTTAATTGACCACAAAATTGTCTGTCTCTTGAATCTTGAATCTTGATTGAAAATATGTGGTTTGAATTGAAGACGGCAGGCCACAACTGCTGACCAAAGGGTCTGAAGGATCTTGAAAGATTTTGTATGTAAGAAGTGTCAAAGAACCCTCCCAATATGTTCACCAATCTCATAAAACACTACAGAAGATGACTCAGCAGTGTCATCATTGGAAGGGGAGGGAAGATTCCAAAATATTTTCTGTGAGCGATTGTATTAGATTGATTTAGAGTTAATTTTCTCGCCTGTTTAGCTTTGCAGACACTCAGACACTTCCTTGTGAAACATCAGCATATTGTGTGGTCTTCATCACAAAGTCTCCTGCCAAATGTAGTGCCCCAACAATCGCCCTTATTTCAAAGTCACTGAGGTCTCTGTTTGCTATGCTAGCCATAACTAAAGGCAACCCGGCCTACCCAGCATTTTTGTACATAACCCTGAGCATGCTTGGACATTAATTGCTTAATTAACTCATGGGCAACCCCTGTGTGGAAGCACCAGCTTTCAATATACTTTGTGTCCCTCATTTACACAAATGTTTTCACCTGTAGCTAATGACCTATATTGTTTATTTTATATTTTATATTGCCTTTTTTTCTCATCTTTAACAAGGATATGAATAATTGACTGTGCATGCACACACATGCAAACACCCACACACACACAATGACTAGCTGTAAACAGAGAATAAACAGATTCTGATTATCCAATTAAACAATTAAAGGTATGAAGCATCCAAAAGGAAAATTACAGGAAAATATGTTGCCAGATCAGTTTCAAAAACACACACGCGCACACACACACGCAATCCCCCCCACACACACACACGTACACACACATGCATCAGTATACACACATGCCCACAGAAACACACATATTCACATACATAACAGCTGCCAATAATAAAAACAAGGAAAATTCTTGTTAAAAAGAACTATAAACCATGGATCAGTCACTCTATTCAGTAAGACCCCACAAATTCCACGTCCTGTTCTAGGTGGCCTTCAAACCAAAAAATAACACATCAGAAAGTGCGAGGGAGAGAAAGATATAAAGATAGAGGGAGAGGGAGAGAAACTGGAAACAGATTTTCATCATTTACACACCTCTACAGTCTTATGAAACTTAATAACCTAATGGGCTCAGTGTGAAAATGTATGCAAAAACAGTGAAAACAGCCAGCTCCTTAATATATTAGATGATGGATGACTTTTTTTTCATAGATGTTGAAATTTAATTCAAAATATGGTTCAAAAGAGAAATTAAGAGGAAAAGTAACAATAGCCAAGAGAGACAGATTGGTGAAACCAAGCAGACCAGGTTCGAGTGCTAACTGAAATACCACAAAACCTCTGGAGCTAGCGAGGAAGTGGGGATGGTAAAAAAGTGTATTCCTTTCGCAGTTTGCATCGCAACTTGGTTGCTGTCGGTGAGCCGAGGAGATGATTGAACCCCATGCAGGGCACTTCTCAGCCAAGTCGCATCGAGGTGCAATTTCATTTTAACCACCCAACCCCCTCAGACTGGACTGTTCTATTCACACAGGGGGTGTAGAAAAACAAACAGAAGGCCATAGATATTCCTGACAGCGGACTGCTCCAGTGGCGCTCTGACCTTATAAACCACATGGAGAATGCTGGCTGCCTACAGCATTATTAAATGTTTCCACATTAAGTGAAAAAAGGAGCACTTTTTTGCTCCCACCCCCAACACCCCTTCCTCTACACCACACACACAGTCCATGGCATTTCCATTCAGAGGTGTGAATCTTGGCTTTTGGCCCACCGCCACCACCACCACAAACACATATATTGATGGAAGGGATGAAAGAGAGTTAATGTAAGGAGCAGATGAAGCGATAGGAGATTGTTGTAATGTGTGTGCGGGTTTATATGTGTGCATGTGTATGTGTGTGTGAGAGAGAGTATGTGAATGTGCGTGCATGTGAGTACAGTATGTGTGTGTACATATGTGCATAGGTGTTTGCATATGGATAGGTGTGCAATTCTGGCCACCACACTACCACACTACAAGAAAGATATAGATATAAAGTAAAAAGATGGGCAGCTAAATACCTGGTACCTGGTATGAAAGGAAAAGATTTATGAGGAAAGATTTTAGACCCTGAAATTATTCAAGCTTTGCAAAAGGATTTGATTGAGGGTTTTACATTCATAAAAGGGATCAACAAATTGAACTACCAAAGATGTTTTAAGCTGAAGTTCAGTTAACAGAACAAGAAATTGGTGGAAATTAGTTGAAGGTAAATTCTGCATTTGTTGTCAGGAAGTATTTTTTTACACAGAGAGTTGTCAATGTGTGGAACAGCTTCTCAGTTCATGCAGTGAAGGCAGAAACACTTGAGAGAGGCTTGATGCAGTCCGGGCTTGATGCAGGACTGGATATTCTTTAGATTAGGAAATGACAAGGCTAGATGGACCTCATCATTGTGTATTCTTATGTTCTTAGGTAAGTGTGTGTCTGAAGAATGTTACTTATTCTTTTCTGTAGTACTGGCGTTCTTATTTAACCTATTTGAATGCACTTTAATGCTTCATTTTGTTGATCAAAATGAAGTGCCCGCTAAATGAATATATTGCAGTGCTTGTGTGTGCGTACATGCATCTGGTTGTGTTGTCTCAAGGAAGCCCACAGCACCTGCTCTTGTGATGGACACATTGCTTATTGAGTCTGGGCAACAGGAGGAAAACATGTATAAGGCGTTATTTTAAGAATCCTTTTCAGCATGACGTAAGACACGTCTGTAACTGAGCGGCACTTCAGTCACGACGCCATCCATTCAGCGGGCATTACTCATAGCCCGCTCACCATTCGCAAGCTCTTTGAACGCAACCACTCAGGATAAATAAACACGGCAAAACCGCAGGCCGTTTGGTCACATGTTTGGAGAGTAAGGAATCAAATATGCAGCATAACTCTTGGCCAGTCTGGGTTTCAATGAGATTTTGACACATCACCTGCTTCTACGGCCCTCAGCGGAAAAGCAAAATGAAGGATTTGCTGACTCTGGTCCCTGAGGGTATTAGTCAGAAAATAAGTACACTGAAAGACCACAAAGCAGGTCTATTCTCTTTGCCCCCACAGCCCCGATGTGCAACAGAATCATTAGAAATAAATTATCCATTTAATGCTGTCGGCTGCCTGCTGAGCCGTGACACAACCTGTTTACACATTTCAAGGTGGCCGCTCCCCTCCCCTTATATTTTCCACCGTCTGCTCCTTTAGCAAGCCCTCCTTGTTCCCTGAGGATGTATGCATGTGGGTGTGTGTCTGTGTGTGTGTGTGTGTGTGTGTATGTATGTGTGTGTGTGTGTGTGTGTGGGAGGGGTTAATTATATGAGGGACTTTTCAAACTAAGTGATAATCAAGCTAAGGTGTAATGTTCTCAAGTCAGCAGCAGAATAGCACTGCTTTACAGTTTACACAAATGTTGGAGAATGTTATGTGTTAGCAAAGGAAGGTAAATAAGCTCAGTCTGAGAAATGTTGCATGATACTGAGATAGTGAGTACAGTACAGATTTGCAATTTTGTCAGAAAATTCTCTCTTTTATATTCAGCCACTGTCTGACCTCAGTCTTCTTTGCAGCATAGTGCATATGTGATACCAGGGCTGGGTACCTCAACCTCAAATATTCAACTGTTCTTGTGATGTTTCTCTGGAGACATGGATTCAAACAATTTCCTCCCCCCCATACATAGTTCAACACAAACCAGCATGTAGCAGGTAATATCCCATCCCCCCTCCCACCTTCCCCCTCAGCTTGGGATTCTGGGGAAGCTACTGTCCTTACTTAAGACTACAATATTATTGGAGGTGCCGGTCACTTCCGTCAAGGTCCATATAAGGTAAAGTGTCCCTCAATCCCTATATTCTTTGTGAGAATGAACGGGATGCACAAATAACACAAGCACAGGTGTATGTCCCCCATTTGGACCTTGGCATAGTCTACTGCATGAACACTCTGGGGGCTTACACATGTACTCCTGGCCACAGGGGTGCTAATAGGAACCAGAGTAAAGGCATGTCTGACTTGCCATGCCATTGCAGGATGAGAAGTGGACATGTTGTTTCCATATATCCTTCAGCAATGCTAACCCCAGTAATTTCTCCTCAGTAATTATGTGCATGGCTGTGTGTGGTTGGCGGTGCTCGCCTGGCCATATGGGATGTGCTGCGGTCAGCACTTTGTGTCTCCAGGCAGCTGGCAGAGACTGGAGCTTTACAACACACAATTTTATATTTATTTTTTTCAATAATATCTTTATGACTTCAAGACCGAACTGCGCTTGAAATCGCAAGGGAAACAACAAACCGGAGAAAGGAAAACAAGAGTGGATAATTCGTAATTTCACCACAAGCAAGAAGTTAAATTGTCCATTGCTTGCTATGAAAATAATCAACAACACATACGAGAATAGAGGAGAGGACTAGAAGCACTTTCCATTTTTTTATTTTATTTTTATTTTAACCGTACACATAAAGACAATTCCACATGCAACCTCAGAGACGGAAAGGGGCTGGAGGATGTGGGAAGAGCACTACTTTTTCCAAAAAAAAAAAAAAAGCTAAAGAGGAAAAGAAGAAGAGAATGATTAGGATCTGATAGCTGGAGAAAATGCAGTGTTTTCCTAATGGCCCAGGAGGAACAGATGGATTAAGTGACCTCATTGGAACATGGCCCTGAGCGCAGAACCAGACGTGGAGCGGTCAAATGTGTGTCGGCTGAAGTTTGCAGGTAGTGAAACCGCAGGTGGGGGGTGGGCGTGTCCATTTGGACCAAGATGTTAGCCGGGACTCCCTGCTCACATAATCACCAGGCATCAGACAAAGCCGAACGCTGATGATCTGGCAGCGGGCAATCCGTCATCGGGAGAAAAGATCCACTCTCTCCGTGCCTGACTGAAATATAAAACCTTTCTCACCCACCAGTTTTTATGGCCATTATGTTCATGCTATCCCCTCTAATTCTCCAGCTTTTCTTCTCTACGGGGTCTTCCAGGAGAACTTGCTGTGGTCTTGGGACACAGACAGTTGTAAACCTGCCTTCCCAACCCCCCCCAGCCCCTCTTGGCTGCAAAGTCTCTGAGACCTGTTCCACAGCTTGCCTCGTCTGCACAGTCAAAAACAGATAATCGGCCAGCAGAGAGCGCTATACATTTACGCACTGGACTGCTGGTGTACCTAAATTCAATATCGCAGGTTTGTGAGATAATGGACAGCTGCTCGAAATGAATGATCCTGAAGGAATATTTGCTCTCTGCGAGTCCCATATGTCTGCATTCCACAGACATGTGCATGGTAATGTAGACATAACCTTCCAATACAGCAGAATATTACATTACATCAGTACTACTGCTCAAGAGATGCTTTCATCCAAAGATGCTTTCTGTTGAGAGCTTATGGTCACCGTGCACAAAGGGCTGGACACATACAGAAGCTACATATTGTCACTTACTGCTCAAGATATGTTCAGGTTAAGATAAATATAACAGGGAGAAAGAGTCATATGGGCGGCACGGTGGTGCAGTGGGTAGCACTGCCGCCGCACAGCAAGAAGGTGGGTTTGATCCTGGCCGGGGCCTTTCTGTGTGGAATTTACATGTTCTCCCTGTGTCCATGTGGGTTTCCTCTGGGTACTCCGGTTTCCTCCCGCAGTCCAAAGACATGCACGTTAGGCTAATTGGAGAGTCTAAATTGCCCGTAGGTATGAGTGGGTGAATGCTGTATGTGCCCTGTGATGGATTGGCGACCTGTCCAGGGTGTATTCCTGCCTCTCTCCCAGTGCATGCTGGGATAGGTTTCAGCCCCCCCGCAACCCTGAACAGGAATAAGCAGCTTAGATAATGAATGAATGAATAAGAAAGAGTCATATTCCATATGGGATTTGACTCACAACCCCCTGGCCATGAGTCCCCTGCTCATGCTTCTACTTCACACTTCAACCCCCTGGGCAATGACATCCACCGTCCAGCAGCTTTCAAACAAGACTTGTTCAAATGTATTGGTACATACAGTACTCCCAAATCATGATTCTTGCGTGACCCCTCTCCCCGACAGGCACAGACACAACCTGATCCGCTTCTCCTTCTCCTTTCCTCATTCACCGAGGTCTGCTTTTTCTCTTACCTCCTCTCTCTCTATTTCTCACTCTGTCCGTGTGCCATTCTCAAGTCTCAGGCTCTGGCAGCATCAGTGCTGCTCTCTCTCTTTCTCTCCCTCTTCCTTTTCCCTCTCTATCTCCCCTCTCTGCCTCGCTCTGCTCCACATAGCACATTACTGTTGTGAATGCCTTTATTGTGAGCTGCCAGGACCTGACATCGCTAGACCTTTCCCCACATGTTTTCTCCGCACACAGGCATGGGCCTGCCCCGAGGGACACAGAGCTCCTTTCTTTCACCAGAAGTTAAGGTAAATGAGATGGGATGGAGCGATGGAGGGGCGCAGAGGTGGTTGAGGAGTTGAGAGAGGGGTTTGGGACACCAGACGGGCAGGATGCTGAAACAGCAAGACACCTGCCAGCTGTGTTGTGTCTCAGAAAAGGATGACAACATTTTCCCCTACAATTGGGGCCACAGGTGGACGGAGCATAGCCTGAATGGTCATGTGATCTCCAGGGAGCATTCGGAGGGGAATGCAACGCTACCCTTGCCCACAACATTAGAGCTTTGGCCTCTGGATCAGCAGCCACAGACTCAGCAAATCACATTATAGTAAAGCCTGAAATTCAGGATACATTTAATACATTGCTTTTCATTTGTCAAAATGCACAGCACACACTATAACAAAATGCATTCTGCATTCCATACATGCAGGTATCAAATAAATAATGACCTTGATGAAATTGGGAGTTGAGAATGCATTTTGTAATAGTTTTTCATGTGCATTTTCACAAACCAAAAGCATATTCTCTATGGCCACTTTCCACTGCAGTCCAGATATCACTTGATATCACTATGTGATTTGGAGGTTTTGTCATTAGTGAAACCACTTATCCTAGTCTACCAAGTATTACCAAATCTCAGTTCCAAAATATGTAAAGTTGAAACATGTTAACTTAATTGATCTGCAGTAGCTGGCAATCATACAATCATACTTCTAAAGGAAACGTCTGTACAGAGAGAAGGGTTAATCTGGAGTCAGTTAATTTAGGACTGAAAATCTTTGCCTGTCTAAAGGGAGTCCTACAATGGGCCTAATCCCGCCAGTCAAAGGACTGTTTATTTTCTCTCACAGGCTTGGAACATTCTGACCCATGTGTAGCCAACAATAGCTTCCCGAGGTCCAAAGTCTTAATTCCATTCATATTACGGGATTTTGGTATCCCATCGAAATTCGGAGATAATGCGATTCACGTGCCACCGGCTATTGCAGCAGGGGTGTTGCGGGGGTATGGAGAGATGGTCTTAAGGCCCGACTTCCTCCTCACCCCTTTCAGATGCGCCGTATGCCACTCACTGCTCTCTCTCTCCTTGGGCTGCCGACAGGCCGAGACGCGTGGTAATCCCTCTCTCAATCTCCCGCCAACCTAGCTGGCAGTGGGAGCGGGCCCCTCTGGTGGAAGACTGAGGGAGAGGTGGGATTATATTTTAATAAGGGCCAGGAAATCTTGGTCAAATCCCCTGAATGAGATGAGATGAGATGCTGCCCCGCCCCCCCGCCCTTCATTTCAGACACCAGACCGATGTGGCCCACAGCAGAGAAAAGTGTGAGAAAAACACGCTAGGCCAGGTGACAGGGTAAGTTAAACCGTATGTGAAGGGTTTCTGTGCTTGTACAGTACGTTGGGACCCAGAAGAATTGAGACCGTGGCCGCAGGGACAGTTAAAAGTGTGTATTCCTGCACACTGTAGCTCAGTCAATTCCCTAGGAACAGCCCAGGTACTAAACAGCAGATAAACAACACACCCCAATATTGTCTCCTCCACACATCTACAGATCTGAATGCGCCTGAACCTCCAGGCCTCACTGCAGCCCTAGCGATCTCGCTGCGCCATCAGATCCATTCTGAGGACTGAAAGGGGTTCAGTAGGTCATCTGCCTGTAGGAGTTATGTCTCCCTCTGTGCCCCTACAATTTATGTGCTGTGAACTATGGCACCAAACTGAGAGAGCCACTTTTCAACGGACTGGAGGCCTGCGGACGCCTCGCCACCATGGCCCCATCTCCCCTGTCGGCTCTGCACTCCAGGAGCCCACCGGAAGGCCTATGATGTCTCTCATGATGGATTTCATGTGAAATAGTTGCCGCTGGGGGAGATCTTTGCCGTTTGCTTGAGAAAACCCATCGCCTTTGGCTCCTGTTCTTGTGTTTAATGTACAGTAGTTCGTGTAACTGTTCTAAATTCTTTTCCTGTCGCCCAAATTCGATTTTAAGGTGTCTGGCCTTTTGTGAGGGCCCCTGTTCTGCAGGGCGCAATTGATCAAATGCCATCCCGCTCAGAGCTTTTGACATTTTCCAACAGAAAGCCACTTTCTTCCTTAGTCTTTTTTTCTAGTCTAGGACAAAAAGGTATTCTGTTCTCAGGCATAAATGTTCCAAATTCAGGATACTCATGTTAATTCAAGATTCCAGCAACACTGTGTACACACCCCCAAGAGGTTTGCAGAGAGGTTTGCAGCACTTCATAATCCCATGGCCTCAATCTTTTGATAAAATTCCAGCCTAAATGTAAGCTTTACGTCACCCGGTGAATCAAATCGATCTGCAGCAGTGGCTTTTATTTGTCAGAAACGTATCCATGCCCCCATAAATTTGACTGGCCTTGGAGACAAGCTTGGGATGGGGGGCTTTCATAGACTCAACTTTGGGGTCGGCTCACAGGCCTCCTGACTTGTAACTCATGTACGGCAGACCGTCGGTTACAAGAGTTGTGTCGACCTTTCCTGCCCACGTCTCTGGAGTTTCCTACAGTGAGTACTGTCACGGACGCACACTGCTGCGTCTTGTCGCCACTCTGACTCAGGATCTGTAAAATAAAACCAGTAGGGCCTCACCCTACTGGCGCTAAAAGGGCCATAAAGCCCTAATGTAAACAGCGAGGGGGGAGAGATTGGGGGTACAGGTTCTACCCGCTTTGAGCACTCTGAGATTTCTGGTGTTCCAGTGAGCAAAGTGATTCACCGTTGGTCGAATTCAGCTGACAAGCTGAACGCCATGGCGCGAGGGGAAATGAAAAACTCTATGACTGAGGGTGTGCGTGCCTGCATTTATGCATGCGCGGCATGCCTATGTCCATCCATGCGCATGTGCATGTTTGTCTGTGTATCCGGTTGTGTTCACTGGCCACGTCACTCTAAGTTATAAGGTTCATTTGGGAGATTATTTCACGTATAACACTGGTCAGTGTCCCTGCAAGTTTTAGATGGTGCTACTGCAGCTCACAACCTGTGTCATACATGAAACAACAGCAAATATCAGTAAAAGGTATTACATTTCTCATGATGGTGGTGACCTGAGGTTGCATGAGTAGTGTAACAGTTGTCTGGGATAGACATAACAACCCAACCAGGTGTAAATGTACAGGAGGGTGTGCAATGCAATCGGGTCAAGCCTGTGGAGAATTGAGAATAGTTGTGAGAGTATTGCAGCGGGGCTGAACTTTTGTAGCATAGAACAAGAGAGAAAGAGATAAAGACAGAGACAGAGAGACAGACACACCGACAGAGATGGTGGAGGGAGGGAGGTATGGGAGAACTCTAAACCATGCAGATCATTTTGAGAGGAACATCATCAGCATTATCACTCTGGAGCCCTATAACTTTATCATTTCCTGTCAGGTGGAAGCATGAGGGGCTCAAGATTCTTCAGTGTTGGACAGAGAGACATCATTACTGCTGTAGTTGATAAAACAGTGCTGAGGTGGAATCACACAGTACAACTCACTCACACACGCTTACAAGCATGCGTACATGCATGCTCATACATATACACACACGCACATGAGTTCAGACATGTCACTGAACACATGAACATCTGCTAAAGAAGGTGACACCGCCTAGAGTTCGAACAAGAGTGTGATTAGTTCCCTTGGCTGGGGACCATTGATCTTTAGCTCAGCAGGCTAATCGTATCTCTTGTTGTGTTGTGAAGACAGTGGGGGTCATGGTTTGAAACCAGAGCAGAACTACCCTTGTTATGCCAACGTGCACACACACACAATGCAGCTAAGAGGAATACTTTGAGTGCTTATGGCACTGCATGAGTTAGGAGTTTGATTCCGGCTTCCTTTTTTTGGCTGTAATAAAACTCCTGGCTCCTGGCATAAATATTCTGATAGAGCTATAACTGGTAGAAATAGAGTCGCCTAATAAGTTCTAATCAGTATCTGATTGAAATGAATCTGCCAAATTCTCAGGAGCAGGATATCTCTATGGCAGTGCTGAACACCTAAAGCCTAAACCAGGGTTACTCAAATCTGGCCCACGAATCCAAATTCTTTCTTGGTTCTCGCAGGTAGTTAATTGAACAATTAGTACAAATGACTGGCCAGAGTGTCTTCACACCTGACTGCCAGGTAAAGGGGATGTGGAAAAACAGCAATGCTTGGCCCATGTCGACTGTGATTTGAGTAACCCTGGCTTATACTATACCTACACTATACCTATTTGCTATGGCTGCCATTTATTGTACGTGAGTGCTGTAAAATATTGTTGTTTTTGATGATTGTAAATATAAAAGACTATAAAGGATTTGGACATACCTGTGGACATCATAAGTTCTTAATTCTTAAAACAGCACCATATTCATCTATGCAAAAACCGTCCCAAGAACAATAAGCGAAAAGCCTAATTTGCCAAGAGCCCCGGTCCTCATGCGAATAATCAAACCCTACAAATTTCCAGTAGCAAAAACAAACACACCGCTGAACTGGAGGCTGTACATTGCCGCTGAACCACGAAAGCAACGCAATTATCAGCAATCAAAACGCGTTAGTGCTCTGTGCGTGGGACTGGATGCTTTGCGCCTGTGCAAGACTATTTTCCTATTGGCTGTACTGCAGGAGGTTGTAGTGTCGGCAGGGAGACTGCGCGGGCACATTGAGCTGAGAGGGTGGAAGAGAGAAGATGGAAGTGGGTCACTGGAGATATGGGGGCATAAATCTTGTAGCTGAACAGGGGGAGTGTGCCTCTTTAAGAGGGGGCTAACTCAATACTTCCTCTGCATTTATGGCCCAAGAAGCATGCTGCCTTTATCTTTCTCTCTCTCTCTCTCTCTCTCTCTCTCTCTCTCTCTCTCTCTCTCTCTCTCTCTCTCTCTCTCTCTCTCTCTCTCTCTCTCTCTCTCTCTCTCTCTCTCTCTCTCTCTCAGAATGAATGGGATTGTAAATTCTTCAAAATGACAAATGATCTTGTTAAATTTTGAAAAACGATGGTTGTTAAAGGAGCATAGTGTGTGTGCTAAAATGGACTGTTCTTTACTTTTTAGATGCCAACACTAATGCAGCCATCAATTCTCTCTTGTCTCCCTGGTCTATATTGTTGAGTGGATAAAGCTGTGTAATGGTTCAGTAATCTTGGTGACTGACTTGTTTTTGTTCAATGTTTTAAATAAAGTTCAACAGTAAATATAACGTTAAGAATGATGTCACTAACTGAGAATTAACACTAACACACTACGCCTGGGAGCCTGGCCTTGCTCTAGGATATATTTTGTGTTATATGGCACAATAAATAACCACCATAAACATTACAGTGATACCACGTTGTTTTTTCCTGGTTTATATGGGTGGTGAGAGCATTGTTTAATATTGCAGTTGTAATTGGAATAAGGAGGACCAGATTAATAGAGGAACAGTTCCTCAGGTTTAATTGTCCTTAAAGTCTTAAATGAAGTATGATTTTTATAGGTGCAATTGGAATCGTTTTCACATCTGTTCTTGTGATAAACACAAAGAACTTAAAGCAATTTTATGGGTAATAGGCTCTGGATGCATGGGGCTCTACAGAATTTGGTGATGTCTGGACTGAAGCATACAAAAGTGTAACAACAACCACGCTGAGATAATTGCACCCATTTCCACCTGTTCAATTACTTTCCTACAGTGCTGCCAAGCCCCAGCTCAAGTGAAATCAGCCACCAACAGGCTGGCCAGAATAGTATGTGTGTCTGCGTCTCGCCCAAACCAGAGCAGCATGTAAATTCTGGAATTTACAATCAGCTCAGGCTAATCAGCATTTGATCACCAGACACCAAAAAAACAACTAATAATCCCTCCCTTTCCCCTCCTTTTACATACCTATCTATCTAGGCTCTTGTTATATTGTTTTGCAATGGTTTTCTCCCCCTCCTTTATCTTGGAATGCATTCAAGACCCTTTCATGCACTGATGAAAATTAAACTTTACAGAGACTTCCTTGGAGTGCACTGTGCTGATTGAACTGAAACACTAACAAGGCGAGGAGAGATGCGTGTCTCTTCTGGGAAAGATAAGAGATGGGACAGATCGCAGAGTCTGGGAAGGTTGGCAGGGTACAGTTACAGAACACACCATGAGGGTTGGAACCCAGCTCCTCCTGTATCCCACATACTCCCTCCCGAACACTCCATCCAAACCCTGACTCAACCCCTTCCCATTACCTCGGCTGTCCGGAGATATCAACGGTTTGTATCATTAATAGCACCTCTGCACCCTGCAACCTTCAGCAGGAATAAATGCTTTATTGGCCCACGAAGGTTGGGTTACTTGGCCATTGGCCCAAATAAACTGTAAATTAGGAGGCTGTTCACTGTTGATCGATGGGCCCAATTATCGACTAGAGCAGCTACTTCACCGGGAGTTGGCAGACGTATGGAGGATGTGGAGGGGGGCGAGGAGGAGGAATGGACTTCATTGTAAAAAGCTTTTTAAATTCCCCCCAAAAACAAAAACTTTTAACTCATGCTAAGATTTTACCACAGTAAAAGAAAGCAAGGGATTGAAACACAGCCAGAGACATGAAAGGAGACATTTTGTTAAATGCTGAGCCAATACAGTCTGCGGAGAGATTCTGTCCAGAGCCAATTTCATTTGCTGTTGGAGACTCGCATATTCCAACCTCAGAATATTAACCGGAAAACCAGTAAAAAAACCTTTTATTTTGTTGCTCTTGTTTTTATTGTTGTTGTCGCTACGTAGAGATTACATCCTCTAAAACAAATCCCTTTTGCTGGCTTGGATTCATTCTTTCTTTTTCTTTGTTTCTCCAGGCAGGCTACCTTCAGAGGCTATTAGAAAAAGCAAATGTTAATGAAAACACCTGGAAGGTGTGGAAAGGTGGAGGAAAGCAGTAACTCTCACTTGATTTATTGAGAGGGCGACATTAAGCAAGTAGGTGTTGGTTCGAGGCAAACCAGTGGGGAGAATAACGCAGGATGGTGGGTCTTTGATCCGTGACTGCTGCGTGCGCATACGCCTAGAGAAATTGTGTCATAGGAGAGTCTAACACAAGCGTGACTGTATGACCTGCTCACCCGAACCTGCTGTACAATCCTGGGAATACCCGCCGGGCAAAAACCCTCACTCTTTTGACAAATGGCAGTGCACTTCATTCTGCGTCCGGCGGCACCTGACAACTCATCACTGATAGAGAATAGGAGCCCCCCTACCAGCTCGCCTTTCAAAGATGAAGGCTCAAACCATCGGGGGACCAAATTCAACACGCCAGAGAAATCCATGCTCTCCAAAGTCCACTGGAGAGAAGGGAAACCCGTTGTGGACCCATTCGACACGCACATTCTCTGTGGTCCGTTTAAGTGGAAGACCTTACAGCACGGTTGTTTCACTGCTCCGCCACAGTGGCAGGCCAGTAATGAAGATTTACTCTTTTGTGGACTCTTGACAGAGTAATGGAGGATAACTGTATTGGAAGTGTAACGCATGCCGACGTACAGTCCCCCGCCTCCCACCCCCGGCTCCACCAAATGGGAGAGCTGGGAGTTCATCAAAAGACCAATGACGATACTGCACAGGCCCATTCAGGAAACCTAAGCCCCTCAACAATTGCAGGCTGAGACTGGGAAAAGATTTGTTTGATCTTGAGACTTAAATACTCCTCCTAACTTCTTAAAAGTCTTGAACCCCCACCGCTCACCGCTCCTTCCCTTGTTTTAGAATTCTTTCTTTGATTTATAACGCCTTTCTCATGGATATAGCTTGCCAGGTGCATAGCTGTTGCTCGGCCCTGGCACCCTCTTTGCTTAAAAAAAGCCAGGACGTCACGAGAGGTTTCATTTTTAGTGTGTTTTTTTCGTGCAAAAAACAGACATGTTTACCAGATCGATTACATGAGAAAATATAACCAAGCAACAAGACCATTTGTATTTTAATCCCCTGTCAGGATTTTATACTGATCAATGCCAGTGATTAATATTGCTCAAATTGCTCTAAAAATAGTCTGCACCAGCACTAGGCAATCCTTAGACAAATAATGGGATATTTCACCTTCCCTTGGTAGTTTTTGAATGATGTCAGAATTATAATTAGCCACAAGTACATGCACAAAAGTGTAAGACTTTCCAGAATGAACTGCCTATGGAACATCCAGATTCTCTCAAAGCCTTTCTAAGCACTTCTGCATTTGAAAAGCATCTAACCTCATCTAACATTGTGAAAATATGAAGGCATTTCAGGTCCATGGCCTGCTTCTTGATCAGCTTTATCATCCCACATCTGTCTAAAGATATTGGTGACCTGAACACCTGTCAGTCAAGGGCACTGGACCATCACATGGCCTTCATTTCCCACCAGGCATGCCATGACATGTGGTGACCCGGGAAATGCGACCAATTATAATGCACTTCCCCAGGTCACGGAGTCAAATCTGGCTGGTGGCTCTGATGTTGAAGCTCACTTGAAACTTTTGTTGTGCCTCCTTTGGCTATTCTCACTTTTTTTTCATGGTTTCTATTCAGTTTGCGTTAATATAATTTGGTTGCCATTTGAACTTTTCTAAGACGTATTCCACACAGATCACAGCACAAAAGAACCAAGGCTGAAAAGATTTGAGGGTGTCTAGATATGGGAACAGAAACTCTTTCTCCCTGCCAGCTTTTAATATTGCTAATGTGTAGGAACACCTGTAACTGGGAGCCAATGCAGAGCTGTTTGCTTTTAAGAAAGAATCAAAAACTCACAATGATCAGAATCATTGCATGCATGCAAATTGATGTGAAGCGCCTCACTTACATGACGCATGCAATAATCAAAATGAGCATGATGAGACCCATGTTGTTATAAATCATGCTGTCACCACTGTCGAATTATCAAGAATCATCAACCCAATGACAAATGGCTCATCCCAGCCTTGGTCTCATTCCCTCAAGACCAATGAAGTGGTCTGCCTGTTCACTCTCTGACCACACAGTCATGTGATTTTCAGTAACAAAATGCAGGAATGTTAATACTGTGCCCATAAACGTGCTACCATTATCCAGCACTAACACCAAACACCTCATTAACTGTAATTAAGCCCCTTTTTAATGGTTAATGGATGCCTGCAGCATGCATAATCTCTCTCTCTCCCTCTAGCTGTACTCAGAACAGATTCATGCATGCTGTCACAGCAAACCCAACGTTTCAGAAAGATTGAGGGAAATATCATAAATAAAGGCCACAAATATCTTGTCTTGCCTGCCAAAACCTCCCCAAAAAAATGAAGTCAGCTCATGACTGGGGAGAAACAGCCGGCTCTGTGTCAGGAGGAAAAATGAAGGACACACATAAAATTGCACCAGTCTGGTAGGTCAATCACCATCAGCGCGATTACGATCATCATTTTCATTTAATGTAATAAGAGTGCAATGGGTGGACCATATCTGAGCAGTGGCAATCTCACTGAATAGAGCTTTAATTATTTCCATAGAACAAATTGTTTTTCATCTTCAGTGTGTGACCGCATTTGACCTATTTTGCTTTTAAGGAACCTGGTGCAACTTAAGCAAACACAAAAATCCAATGACCTTAATTTCCAATTACAATTTCAAGCTAGTGCAGTGTTTTATATTCTAATACAGTAGATAAGATTAGTCTCAACTGAAATAACCCCCCCATAATAATGTGTAATAATAGAAAAAAAATAGTTCAAATTCATAGTTCGAAGTTAAGCACAAAGAGCCATAGAGGTTAGATTGAATGCACTCTTCGATTTTGTTGAAAAGGCATTATAATGCAGATATATGGAGTGCCTACCCTCAGAATATTGTAGACACTGAGCATTTAGTTGAAAACATGGAGTCATGATAAAAACTTAACATGGTCTTGAATCTGTGTTAGATTTTTACTTCATATTGTCTGGATGTCTGGCCGCTGCAGCCTGAGAAACTTGCTGGAGTCCTTATTTTCTTTAGAAGGGGAAAAAACCCAAATGAATATGAGATTGTATCTCCCTCACATCTGTCTCGTCTGGACAGAGCAACAACAGAAGTGGCACGACAGAATTTGGGGGAGGTTGGTTGGAGGGGGCAGGGGGGACTAGATGGAGGGGTGGCTGGAAGAATACGTTCTGGAAGATCAATTATCTTGTTCTTGAAATCCTGATGTTTTATGGAAATTTGCTCCTGGTGCCAAACTATACACTAACCTCTTGGTATGAACTTTTGTACCCCATTGTTCTCTTTTTTTATTCGCACAAGAGACTCTTGACTTGTAGGGACATACTATTATTTATACAAGTGTTTTAAATGAACCTTACTTAAAGTTGTCCACTCCATTCTTTCAGTACATTTATGCTACTCCTATCCCACATGACATCAGAACTAGAGAGGGACCAGTGTGGGTACAAGCTGTAGTTCTAGCCCAGCAACAAATCACCAGATTCACCCAATCAACTGATTAACCTCTTACAACAAGACCTTGATAGGTATCTTACTGCTGGGATGGAAAACCCTGCACCCTTTTCAGAGAAGTAAACCCTGCACCCTTGTCAGAGTAGATTGGACACCCCTGCTCTGAAAGATAGACTCCAAGATGTCTGACTTGACTGCTTTTCTATTAATCAGCTCTGACATGACTGCCTCCATCCCTTTGCTGCAACAAGAGTCCCTAGCCCTCAGCCAGGTCTGGAAAAGGCAGAGGGATCAAAGTTTAAGGAAAATGGTTGCAACGTAAAGATGATGCCGCGCCAGCATTTTCACTGCAGGTTGGTTGTGAGCTGATTGACACGTTGGCACACTTGTTGGTTAGACTGTATTCCAGAACTCTCCATGGTGAGGGAAGCATGAGAGTTGATCTTATGCCACATCAAATAATCGATCCATTGTTCACCAATTGAGCAACAGAACTATGGTTACTCAAAAGGAGCGAAAAAGCAGGGAATGCCACACGCAAACTTAAGCCTTGCCTGCCCCAAGCAGTGCCCCCTTCTCAAGAAAAAAAAACAGCCAGTACCCAGAAACAAACAGATTCCTATTGAGCCGCCCTTCAAAGCTTTTCAGACCACATCATAAGCAAGGCAAACGCCGCCAGCCCCTCAAACTTCACAGACAACGTGAAGGAAACTTGACAGAACCCTGAACTAAAATAATCATTATCTGGGAGTGAGATGGCAAAATCCTCAAACAATCTCATAATGAGATTGACGTCCAGCACATGCAGTGTAGACATAAATATCTTTCATCTTAATATAATTCATCACTGCTGACAAAGCACTTGTTTTTTGGTGCGGAATACTCTAATTCATTATGGTTTGGAAGAGGCCACATGTAATTTGGTTTGAATGAAGCAAATGGGATTATTAGACTTCAGTATTTTTGACAAAACACTTTCCCATCCCATTCCATACATTTTAAAGAGACATATGCTTTTCCCCAAAACTACTCTTGGTGGTGGAAAACAGGGAACTAAGAAGTGTTGGGCAGGGGTGATCCACTCTATGATGGTAACCTAGACAACTGGTCTCCAAGTAGATGGATGCTGAGGGAACTCAAGGCTGCTGTTGTGCTGACTGTGAAAGGTTCTTATATTATAACTTTTTTTATTTTAAAAATGTATTCCCTCCAAATTTTGATAGACCAATCATATATGTATGCCTGCATAGTTCATCATATGCAACATCTTCAGTCTTATCTTATCAATTTGCTATTTGCAGTGTGCATTAATGTGATGTCATGTATCAAGGGTACGTGTGTTCGCATTGTGTATATCTATTACTTTTTTTACTGTCATATAAAACTAACTAACTAACTAACAATCAATTTGGGAGAGGGTGTTCTCTTCTGAAGCACATACTGCCACTTCTTCTCACTCTGTAGTCCACCAGCTGAGCCGCGCAGTCATTGTAGTGCACTTAATGTGCTGTTAGGACAGGCAGACTGTAGCTGCCCGACCAACCAGAGGAGTCGCTTTTGCAACTGAAACCCTCCATGGATGATACTATGACCAATTATGTGCTGTCTCGTGGGGCTACCAGCTATTTCAACAAAGGTCCAAAAATGCTGTACCACAGTAATTCCTCCACACTAATGTAGAACTAATGTTGCCCTTCTTTTTTAACAATCTGATGACCAAAGCAAAGCATAAATGTACCACTCCTCAACCTCTTTCACACAGAGAAGCATGTGAAGGAGGTACAGTATCTATAGCCAAAGCCACTCTCAATAAAATACACAGATCAACACAAAATGCTTTTATTTCTTACATGGTGGCTTTTAAAAAATATTTCAAAGAGGAACTGGCCCAGGAAATGCAGACAGTGCCTAACCAGTGTATTCTACAACGGAAGAGTCACTGACGTTTAAGTTCATGGATCTTGCCGCTAAGTGAGGACGCAATGTGAATGCAATGAAGCGACATCTGAGATGTTTGTTCTGTGGGAAAACCGCCGTGCATTTAGCTCTAGCCATTTATGCAGGTATTTGACAAACTACTGTAGACAGCAGTTTTTGGGCTTCAGATTCAGAGTTCAGATCCAGACCTGTCTGCTAGGTATGAGCATTTGCAATATATCAAAGCCGGACTGAACATTTAAAATATTGCTTTAAATGTATTCAACGCAGTCTTTAAAATACATTTAAAAAACAATGGATCTGTGTTTGGTCCACTTTGTCTGATCCACTTAACAAATTGCTCAGTAACCATTAACCATGATCGAAGACACAATCAAATCAAAGGCATATCCATATGCTAAAAATAAGTTCAGACAACACCCAGAATTGCCCAGATAATCACATCCACGCTTCTTAGCCTGTCTGGTTATTCACTGTGTTCCGCCACCCGGGCACAGGGGCATCAGCTGCCCGGCTTTTGACAATGGGGCGGCGGAACGCTGTAATCCCTGTTGAACCCGGCCGACAATCGCTCCCTCTGTCTGCTTTAGAAGGTGGGCGAAGGAAAGCGGCAGTATCCATGCCAGGTGCCAGCTGGACGCCGATCCACGGCCCCTTGGAGGAACTTAACTTATGGTGGAGACTGAGAATTTAAAAAAAGAAAGCAGGCTGTGACCACTACGGAGACGACGGAACAAGGGGAGAAATTTGGACGGGCACCAGGGAACATTGAGGGGCGACGCACAGAGCCGCCCCCATTCTTCACTGCTCTTTAGAAATGTCTGAGTGGGTTCAGTCAAGCGGGGAGCGCGTCGTATTCCCTTGCCCCCACCCCCACCGCATACACACAACTGTGCTCCTGCCTCTAAGCCGAGGAGGTCGATTATGACCATACACCTTGCTGGGTCTGCAATCCCAGATGCTACCTAAACTCTTAGCCATACAGGAGGTCTGCAGCTGCAGTCCAGTGGATCTCTGAAATTGAAATACTATACATTCAATGTCATGTTGTCTGGACCTTTAAACTGCATTCACTTACTTATGCAACCCTTAGGATGTGTGGGTGTAGACTTTGAGAGAAGAATAGCAGGCTAGCTGATGAATTAATCTCTATGGAGGGGTAATGTTGATGCTACTACGATGCTCTAAAACTCATTTTACCTCTCCTGATGCTTGTTCATATGCATAGTCTCCTCAATTTATTTGATCGGAACCTGATTCATATGAGTCATGCATGCAAACACATGGTCTTGACTATGAAGGGAATGGTGCTGTAGTGGGGCCAAATTTATGATTTTATCCAGGCTTTTTCCTCTCTTGTACGCTTGATAACAGAGCACTACTTAACCGTTGGTTGGTAGTGCAGCCGTTGGGTTAAGATGAAAATGTACGGTATGAGTCAGATAGATGATCACTTTTCACCAATTATTATAGTCTCCAATTGTAGACCTTTCTGCTCAATACACCCCATACTGCCTCAGGACCAGAAACATAGAGACAACTCTACACATTGTTAAGAACATATCAACACATATTTATGGTGTCCAAGGAGAATATGAAAAAAATATTATAGTTAGGAACTAAGGGCCCATGAACTCTTGAAACCCGTCCTACACACATTAAAACTTGGATCGAGACAACGCTGCTCAGCACCCTCAGAAAAGGGAGCAAAAGAGACACAAAGGAGAGACAAGAAAACAAACATTGTCTGACTTGTACTTTTCCTCCTGCTTCCCAAAGCGCTCTCTCTTTACACCCCCGCCACCCACCCGCCACCCCCCTCACTCCCCCAACTTTCTCTCCCTGTCTCGATCTCCCTATTAGGGAGACTGCGGTTTCTATTGGAATGACTTAAATGGCCTTTAAAATGTGCGTGTCTGTGTGTGCGTCTGTATGCTGCAGACCCATTTCCAAGCGAGTTGCCAATGTTCTTGTTATCCCCCCCACTATGTCTCCCTCATATTTTACTCATTTTATTCTAATTCTACGTTATTTTTACTTTCAAATTCCATTTACAGTTTCCTTTTTTAGTCACTTGGAAGAATGGCTTCGGCAGTCATCGGGAATGGATACTGTTGGTAGTTGGTATTACAGATCAGTGTACAAACCTCATGAGCAGGGAAACAGATCTCATCTTTCAGTGCAAAACAACAAGCTTTAGCTGTGGAAGTTCTGCTTTACAAAAATCTTTTTATTTCAAATGGCTGTGATTGGATCTCGACTGTGAAACAAATCTCTCCATAAATGAGTGGATGGCTCTGAACTACAAGGAAATAGATTCAATATCAGCACTGCAGAAGAGTCCTTTTCAGATTTGATGGAGAACAAATAGTGCATTGTGGCTCACTGCTGGTTTTTGGTAGACAAACAGACTGAAAGCAATTACAGAAACATTCCGAGACGGCTCTAGAGGAGCGCGGGTTCAACGGAGTGAGCTGGGGTGTATCTGAGGTGAATGGCAGCACGGATGACGTCTATCAATTTTCATGTAATGGGCTGTGACTTTATTTCTCATAATAGCCCTGTGAGAGAGGGGCCACCTGGCTTTCGCCAGCAGGTCCTGTGACAGAAATATCTGCTCATTGTCTGAACTGAGGTCAGTTCAATCAAAACACACATTTTCAGCAACCTCTGTGTACCTGCCTGCCTGTGTGTCTGTATGTGTGTGTGTGTGTGTGTGTGTGTGTGTGTGTGTGTGTGCCTTTGATTGTGCAAATATATGTACAGTATATGTGTGTTTGTTTGAGTATGCATATATTTATGTCAGACCTTTGCTGGTGAATGCTGAATGAATGTGTGTGTGTGTGTATCTCTCTGTGTGTGTGTGCATGGATGTGTGTGTGTCTGTGTGTTTTGTTTCCAGTACTATTCCCAGTTCTAAAGCATTATTAGAGAACCTTGAATTTTCAAAGAGAAAAATGACTAAATAAATTAAGCCAAGAACTCTCTAGTCACCTTTGTCACTGTCCAATGTTTTCAAAGCAAGGCCATCTTCATTGATACAAGTAAAAGAAATAGAGCCTTTGCATATACTTCTTAAAGTCCAGAGAGTTTTGAGTTGTACATAATGCATGAGCTGCTCCTCTGCTCACACTGAAAAAATTTGGATTTTAAAACGTCTACAAATAGTATCTAGTGAGATGAAGGATCTTAGTCGGGATGATCAGAAACGGACAATTTTCCATCTCACTCAGTCCACTTCTGCAGAATAATCTTATTGACAATGGGGCAGGGGTCAAGGGGGAAGGTCACAAGATGCAGATTAACAGACTGATGGACCCACTGTGCCTACTGCCTGACATTTATCCCATTGCTGTTGTCCCATTTGTTTTGCAATTTTAAAGCCTATTTACTGTAATCACTGTGGGTTTCCTTCTCCCAGCTAACATTACATAATGATATGGATTAGACTCCACCTCAACATCCCCCGGCCCCTAGTGGGGATGTTGTGTCATTGCTGGCTGTGACCATCGCTGACCTCAGTCCCAGTTTTTGACAGTTATTCCCCAGTTAAAAAAATAAAAAAAGTTTCCTGTTTCTGTTGGCAAAAGCATTTTTTTTACGTTTGCCCAAAGCAAAACTGCTGCAACAGATGTCAGAAGACACAGGGACTGGATGTCAGACCAAGGGATGTATGTATATACAGATGGGCGTTGGTTAGCACAAGGCATATGCTTTCCTGTTCAAGCCACATTTCCTGTATATAGTTTTTTTCAAAACATTATCAAATGTACAACCCTGACAATTACACTACCCTGCAACATGTCACACTAATTTCCACATTGGTGACCAGCAGAAGACTACGAGTCACAAACCCCATTGCAAACAAACATCTGGATTTCATAAATACATGCAAGGGTTCCAAAGAGTTTTTTTTATGGTGTCAGATGACCATTATACTGAGGCTCTGGGAACAGTGGCGCTTCTAATGCAATTACGCATTTAGGCCTAATGTATGTCGGCTGCCAATTTTTGTTGATCTAATGTATGCTGCCATTTTTGTTCCAATTAAATGCCCATGTAGTGGAGCTGTGCTGCAAAGCATTCTTGGAAGGAGGAAGCTGGTTGTTTCTTGCTTGTTGCTGTCTGCACAGCATTGCATCCATAGAGTTATAAAACTACTAGATGGAGCACTACCAGAATGATCTGTGCTAGCATGAGGCATTGTGAAGTAGTCAAGTGCTTGGGACTAGCCAATGTCACTTCCTGTTTCTGGGGCCATAGAATGATAGTATGTTTATTGACAGAATGTATGTTGTCTTAAAATGCATGTTGCCGCCTACTAACACAAGGTAGACCTACCTGTTTTGTCTCATGAAATGAACATCATACGTTTGATATAGCCTGCCATGTGATAGTACTGTTATGGCCTAAAACATTCCGTTATGGTATGTGCACTGTGATTTCAGTTTGCTTTATGGCATAAAATATTTTCCACTGTAACAACATTTAAGAAGTAGGTCTCTTTCATTTGGCGAACATTCCTGCTAAATGTTACACAATGTTATACATAGATTTTTAAATGGGATTTTCAAACACTTCTTGTGCAATCATTTCCACTCTGTAATCCTTAGTGAACATTCCAGCGCCGCAGGTAGCACTATATACAGAGTGTGTTGGCCAAAGTATCTTATTTCTATGGTGTTGGTTGAAGGAGTGAACACTTCGGAAGCACAGGTGGCAGTAAATTGTTCATGTGGGATTTACACCTCTTAAGCCCTCAACAGGAGAATAAAGCTGCCTACATAATTATGGAAAAGTCTCAATGGCAGCTTCCATGCAGTCACAGAAGTAACCAATTAGAATGATAGGAGGTACTCTCTCTTGGTATTTTATCACTCTATGATTGCATCCTATGGAGCTGATATTCTCTTACTGAGATATTTTGGAATGCAAACAGAGTAACAGCAACACAAACAGACACGCACATACCCTCTCTACCAGACACTCAACAGAAAATGGCTCACCCATTCTGATTCTGGCTCAATCACACTTCTGATTTTGAAGTGTGAAGACTATTGTTATTGTAAGAACCTACATTCCAGAGCAATGCTGTTTCTCTCATTAAGGTGCTTTAAGATTTATGGCTAGGAAGGGCCTGTACTGTGGATTACTTGTTCTCTCCTTCTGGTATAACAATGTTACTTCTGTTCAGTGTGGAATGTACAGTTTATAGTGAATAGGTAATTTGGACACAGTGTTTTAGCCAATATTAACACTACTGTACGTTGCTTTACTAATCCAGTGGAAGTTTAAAAAAAATCATTATACCTGGAGGAATAAACAAAGTTTGAAAGAATGCAAATCTTGACCCCATACCAGATAAAGGAAGTCACATGACAACGGGTGCACCAGTTAAATGCTACCCCCCTTTAATTTCCCGCCACTGAGCTGGCCCACTGTTGAACCTCACATGCCGTCCCTCCACAAGGTAGAGCCGGAGGACCACCTTGCTGAGCTGAGCGGTGGGCATGAACTTCAAACCAAAATTAAACAGTCATCACTTTCTCTCCCTGAGCAAACATGGCCACACACATCCCTAGAAGCATTGGGAGGGAGCAGAAGTACAGCGCTCAGGAGAAACTCAGAGAACACCTGGTATAATGATTACACAATCCCCCTGCAGGGAAGGGGGGTTTAGTTAATTAGGACAGTGTTTGACAGGGAGAGGCAGGTAGACAGGGGCTACAAAGTGCCAAAGTGTTGAAGGGTCTGGATTTTTCATCTTGGAGAAGTGGAAAGAAGGGGGGGGGGGCATCCTGGGAGGTACACTGCTCGCTCTGCCTCGACCAACCAACCGCAACAGGGCTCCTATGGGTCGCATGAAAACAAGCCTCTAACACGGCTGCGGAGAGCCCATGTGCTGCCCCCATTCACGCTGGACTGGATCTCATTCTGGTTGTAAGCGTCACATCCAGACACATGATGCTGAAAAAACAGGTGAAGGTTCGGAGGGTGAAAACCCAGATTCAGGGGTTCACACAGGGGATTTCATGGCCCATTTTCTTGAAAGACAATAGAGAAAATGAGAGAGGGATGGGGAGGGGGTGTTGGGCTGGTGACAAACAAGCCACCAGGTTGAAAGAAGCAGTGTTTCAGTTCAGGACGGAGAAGGTGGGGGATGACAATCACACCTTTGTGCTCCTGTGGGGGGGCATGGTAGGGAATTGTGTTACAGGTTACTTTGAACCTCAGACTCACCCAGTTTGGATTTGTCATCAATTTAACAATATTAAAATAATACATTGGTGGGATCAAATTCTGGCCGGCCCAGGATCAAACACAAGGCCCACAGCGAGGTGGACACAGCCACACAAGGCCCATTGTGTCCCACATTGTGCCATGAAGACTGGGGCAAATCTGGGCCACAGTGTGGCGCAGGGAGCAAGTTTGTTCCTGTTCCACCTCCCAACTGCTGGGACAAAGAAAGAAGCCTTATTCAGTCTTTATTTTAAAGCCCACCATAAACAGATAATGCAAACATAAACAACTGCACAACTAGAGAATAGATCCATTTTTGGAAGCGGGATGCCAAAAAGCATGACATACGATGCAAAATGGGTGGTCCCTCTATCAAACCACAAGCTTCTCTTAATGAGCTAAGAAGGCCTGCTCAGAATGGTTCTTTTGACACCATTTCAAAAACGGCAGTTTGAGTGCACCGGCAGTGGTGCTTGTAGTGGAATATGTTGACAATTCTCACCACAGGGGTAAAGTTTCCTGTATCTGTATCTCTCTCTCTCTCGCGCTCTCTCTCTCGTGGGAAGGAAGTCTCAGCCTCCATGGTTTTGCACCGCTCACGGTCCGTTAAATACGCAGTTTGAAAATTGGCAAATTGAAAATCACTCTACTCCGACGCTCTGGTTTGCATTAAGGCCGCAGAAACAAAACAGGATTTTTATTAGATGCATTAAAGGAGAGAAAAGGAAAAGGGGAAAGCCATGTTACCATCTGTGAACCACATGAAACACTTGGGTAATGGACTTGAAGCTCAGACTAATTAACGCTTGTGTTCTTTGGCCAGGGAAACTTTTTAATTTTCAATTCTTTTTTTTTGCAGAAGGAGGGATTCCAATCTTTTTAAACCAATCAGAATGATCGATTACCTCAGAGCTTTCCAATTGCCTCTTACATCATTTGATCCAATGAACAGTTCAAAAGTTAAATGTTAAATTCAATGATATATTACAGGTGTTATGCCTCATGCTCAAACATCAAGTGCAAGGGAGTTCTGTTGTCATAAGTGTTATATGGGATGTCTGTAGGGGGTGTGGAAATGAGGCGAGGAAAAGGAAGTGAAGGGGAGGAGGCAGAATCACTCACCAGAAGCAAGGAGCACAAGAATGTAACCTATTTCAATGCATATAAAGTTGTTAATACTATGAAAATTACAATACATGTCCATGGATACCCTTGGGAAAGCCCTTTAGTTATTGTCTCTCCATCCAACACGTTCTCATTCCCAACTCGTGAGATATTGCAGCTTCTGCAAGGGCCCCTTGTCATCACCTGGAGACGCACCGGGAAGCCTTTGGCTTCACTTAATGATGACTTAGGTACGATTCCCACTTCGGCGGATTTTGACGACCTAGGTCCTCACTTCGGTGTATTTTGATGACTTAGATCCGATTCCCACTTCGGCAGATTTTGACGCCAAGGGCAGACCGTCAAATAATTTCTGCTATATTTTGGTATATATGTATGTGATTTTAAGTAATTCAATTAGAATAAGTCACAATAGTTTGATGGTCTGCCCTTGGCGTCAAAATCCGCCGAAGTGGGAATTGGATCTAGGTCAACTGTTATTTGTGAAGAAAATAATTTAAAAAGTGCAAAAGCACACTTTGAACTTGTTTATAATATGGCTTAGAGTTAATGCTACGTTATCAACAGGCTCAGCAAGTACCAACTAACCAGAAAGAACTCAGTACCACTGCCATGTTGAGTCAAGTCGGGTCGAGCTTGAGTTTGCTGTATCAGTATTCAGTACCACCGCCATGTCGAGTCGAGTTGAATCGAGCTCAAGTTTGCTGTATCAGTATTCAGTACCACTGCCATGTCGAGTCGAGTTAAGTTAAGCTCGAGTTTGATGTATCAGTATTCAGTACCACTGCCATGTCGAGTCGAGTCGAGCTCAAGTTTGCTTTATCAGCATTCAGTACCACTGCCATGTCGAGTTGAGTCGAGTCGAGCTCAAGTTTGCAGTAAGTCCTGCAGGGAAATCCACAACTCAGCACCAGTCAAAACCACTCAATACCGGACCATAAAACGTTTGCTTGAGAAGGTATACTGTAACAAATTGTCTAAGCCTATTGCAATATTTATATGGCGATCACCCTGCCTTCCATAAGAGCACTACTTAAATTTCTAGTATTCCATCATTCATTTGCTGCCACTACTGCATTTCAAATGGTGCCGTCCGTTTTGTTTTTACAGCGCTTGTCAATGGAACATATTTGTGTGTGAGACAACACTATTTAAAAAAATAGTTATATATATAATATTTTCCATTTCAAGTTGAGTTTTTAAAACTGAGTGACCTGCGTAGCAATGGGTGATGAAAAGAGAACTTTGTGCTCGAGCTTGAGCTCCTTGGTGTGGAGCAGGACAAATTGCCACAGCACTTTCGCAATCCTAATTCACGTCAAGAATGCTGCAGTAAGCCAGACAAAAGTAGGTCTCCTGTCTCACCTTTCACACCACATACATTATGTGGATAACCCGATCTTAATAGAGCAAGCCAGACACACTGTTAACCCAGCATTTGGAAACTGTTAAACTTTCACACACACTTCTGTTGCGCATACACCTATTTGGGCTGGGAAGAAATCGAATAAGCGAAACACAAAGTTGGAAAGACCATCAATCTCTTTGTTTTGCCTGATTACAGGAAATGGACACAATTAACAGAAATGGCTCCAAGGCCCTCATTTTGTGGATGTTACTCATCAAACGAATGTTGCGAAACACATGTTGCTCAATACATGAAAACGTAGAGAGGCTTACACACTGTGGCCAGCTCCGTATGGTAGCTGATCTATTTAACACAGCGAATGTACGGGCTTGTCAGCAGTATAAGTTCATATGATTCCTATTCATTCATTTATTCAAAAAATAATAGTTTTAATCGAATTTGAAAACAGCAGCAACACATACATACTGTACATATATGATATATATATATATATATATATATATATATATATATACATACTATATTTACTGTACATGTATATGTATATGGTATATTATATACCAATGATTAAAGCATTAGAATTAGAATTGATTTACATCAAGTCTATCAAGTAGGTCTAAAATTCCAAATCACAGTCAAAACTAATCATCAGATAAAACAGAGATGAGAGGCGCATCACTTAATTGTTTCCAGATCAGTGCAGTAACCTAAAAACACCCTAATGGATGTTTTTAAATGAATAAACCACAAAGACAAAGCAGAAGTAGGTGTAAAACATAAAGACCCTCTACACTGCGCTGTACATCATCTGGACCAAACCAAAAAGGGGTAAAAGTTCAGGCCTGGCCAATTACATGCATTGCCTAAGGGTAAGACCTTCCACCTCGGCTGGAGCCAAGCTTCCTGTTATGTGCTGGGAGCCTTTTGGAAACGTGGACATTAATAATTGTATGACATAATTGTATGTGCATCTGTGTAAGTTAAATTTCCTTTTACTTTGTTTGTGATGAATCCACGTGACGTGATATGCTTTACAATTGTTTTGTTAGTGTTCTGAGGCGCTACACGTTAAATTGATTTTTTTGCAATCTGTTTAGCAATGCTGTATAATGCATGATAAACCATGCAATCAGTTCATATAAGAGACTTGGCCAGCGAAATCAAACATTATCCAAAACTTGACAGGCTTCCGGCTCAGTTCTGAGTTTATTTACCTTGAAGAACTTGGATTGTAGAAAGTTGGACGACAATGTTCATACTGTATACTGTTTGTCTGTCCCAAAAGCCTACCTTCATTTTTGTTCAGTTTTTCAATGTAAAAGATACATTTGAATAACTGAGTATTCTTTAACTGAAGTAGTCATCATCATATAGTCATCATTAATAACAATGAAAAACTCCCCATTAACAGAGACAAATAACAACAATCAATCAAGCCATATGTAATAAATAACAATGCATAATTTAGACCGTTATTTTATTCTACTTGAAATCTAGTCACCTTTGAAAAATGTAAGTAATACTGTTCATTATAGTTATCAGTAATACCACATCTGAACCCATGATATTCTTATCAAGCACCTTATAGAACACGGAGGGCTGTGCTCAGAGATATACAAGATCAGGACCTTACAGTCATCATTCAGGTAAACGATTATTTTAAAAAATTAAACAGGGAAATTATTTAGATGAATAGAGCATTTGCACCTCACCAGAAAAAACAGGCTTGTTAATGTTTCGGGCATACACAAAAAACCCTTGTTGTGTATTGTAGTTATAGTTCTATATGGGCTCAATCCTGACATTTCAAGTGCTATACAATATTATAACATGCTTATTACATACTATAAGCCTCCCAGTGATTATATCTCAGTAAATTACATACAAGTGAATAACTGTGATAGTATCACATGGGTGGCACAGATAATTAATTAATTGTACCTTTATTGTACTTTACATTAACACTATATATATAATGGACATTAATAGAATATTGCATAATCTACAGTATTCTGCTTGTAGCCCTTGGTTTATAAATCCTCTCTTCCTGACCAACCCCCTACAAAACTTGCTCTGTTGAAGATGACACATCCAGAGTGTTTGTAAGGAATATTCTGACTACGATTGTATCCTAAACACTCACATTGAAGGTTGCACAGGGAAGAGGATGTATGGGTGGAATGCTCAGAAAGCTTGACTGTGGGTGATTGTTAACTTTTTATCTTGTATCAAAGGGGATAAACCTTCTGAGACTAATGTGTGTGCACTGGGCCACATCATCTCATTAAAAACATTACAAAACACTTCAGACAGAACACATGACAGCTCACGGGCTAAGAGAGGCCCGAACACAGAAAAGTTGGCACAATGAAGTCACAGGATGATTAACGGGGAAGGACAAAGTGAGATAATAATGATAAGAATTCATCCTTCATTATTTGGATAAAAGTGTCTGCTAAATGGAATATGTTATCTTAATATGTTCTTCTGCAGCGAACTTAGATGGATGTCTAACAGTGCATCATGAGAGTGTTTCAACTCTGCTCATTCAACAATGTTCCAAACTATCTCATCCCTCTCTCTCTCACATACACACACACACACAAATGCACGTACACCCCCATATGTGTAAACCCAGACAGGTATGGAGAGTTTTTGCCGATGCTGATTTGCAAACTTCCAACTCCTCATCTAGTTCCAGTTCAATGGCCAACCTTCCACACACACAAACAGTCGTGCCAATCTTAGGCCGATTAAGAAAAAAATATAAACAACTGTATTTGTCCACTTAATAATCACCTGTGTAAAACTTTCCAGTCAAACTCTACTTTGTACTAAGAGGGATGAATTATTGGCCATTATACAGTCTTTTGTTAGGGGGAAAAATACTGCATACAAAGGACTTGACCTAAGGAAGAATTGGCAGTGTTCAAGGTTTTGATCCAGTATTGGATCTTATCCTTGAATTCACTGCCAGAAGTCGAACAGGGAGGCGGGGGGATTGACAGAATCAAACAAACAGACCCCGAAACAGCCCCACCCCCATAAAAGTGGTATTTTGTTTGACTTAGGCTCTGTTGCACAGGTAGAGCTAAACAAAACAAGCGCTAAGTGTCTCCATCTGGCTTTCACGTCCCATTATAGCGCACGGCTATCGGCCTACATTGTTCTCCTTATTCTGCTATGAGAGAAAGCCGGAAAGACCCCCCACTTCTTTCTTCCCAAACATCCAGAATGCGAAAGATTTTCCCTAATCCCATGAAACCCACACCGGCAGATACGTTCCTTTGGATTCCAGATTAAAGTTTGAGATACTCTCATTCTCCTGAGGAACCCTGGACGTCCCATGCAATTAGATTGCGGGTGTGTTTGTGCAACTCCTCAAACCTTCTCGCCAGCCTTTTCCCGGGTTCCCAGGACAGTCTCGCTACGTCTCAAATCGCACTTTTTTTTCATAACCCACCAAAGCCAACTGAACCTCCACTTCATTGTAAAGTTCTGCACTTGCTGAAATGGTTCCCACACTTTGGATGGCTATTTTCACATGTATAACTCTTTCGCTGTGTTGAGCCAGTTAAAAGGCACGCAAAGTGGTTCCATGATGGACCATAAACCCAGTGAAATTCGTTTTCCTTTACACACACGTGTTTACTCAGCTAACACAAAATGTTTCAAGAATGTTGGGGAACATTCCGGTTAGATTGCCATTTGGTTATGAGATCATTGTACGATGATAATATTCCCCAAAGTCTCATAAGATGTATTTATTGTTCCAAACAATTTATGTAAAAGTTACAGAAAAATGTAGCAGACACATTTCATACAGACTTACTGGTATCACTCCGTTATGGTTAGCATTTAGTCATGAAAACTCCTGGAGGATATGTGTCAATAATATTTTAAGAATTTTCCAAATGTAGATATTGAAATGCCAAAGTCATATAAAATTGCTAACATTCCCCATAAAATGAATATTAATAACCATCAAAAATTCTAATATTGGAAGGACACAACTGAATAAGATTCTTAGGCCATTCCTGAAATGTTCCTTCTGACTGAACTTTAATTCTAACTCTAGTTCAAGGGACAAACATGTCTAACTATAATTCAGGAACATGTGCAAGGAACATTTACCCTTACTTTACAGAGTGTTCTGTGAGCCCAATATTGTTAGCTGGGTAAGAAGGGCTTGGGGCCCTTGGTTCGTAGCTGTTATGTCCAATCAATTTCTTTGCCCTGCAGTTCATTTTCAAAATACTTACCGACCTGATCTGGGTTGATGTACTCTCCCAGAATCGATATGTCAGATGTGGCTTGTGAAGTGTTAAGGGCTTGTGGGTGTCCAATGAAAACATCAGGATTCAATGTGTGCACATGTACGTGAGTGTGTTCTTGTTTGTTTTTGTGTCTGTCTATTCATTTGTGTGGATGCACTTATTATTATTATTATTATTATTATTATTATTATTATATTTGAGTGGGTTGTGAGTAAGTGTGCATTCCTGTTTCTGTTTACAGGATGGAATATGTATGCATTTGTGAATGACTGAACATGTGCACATGTTCTTATTTGTGTTTGTAAGAGGGAGAGAGAAGGTGGAAGTTTGTGAATAAGTGAGGCTGTGACTGTTTACCTAGAGCATGTAACTATTCACATAGCGACTTCAGCTGTTCCAGTGGGCCTCTAGCCGTGGCTCTGGTGAGCCAAAGCATGAGAATTTGATTTTCAGGTCCCACAGTTGCTCCTCCAGTAGAAAATTGGAGCTGGTACAAGTCAGTCCAAACCAGCAGCACAAGTGCAACCTCATCCGAATGGGTCCTCTAGACCGCCACCTGCAGGCGGTGATACACGGGGGCTGACACATAGCCTTCACACCCCTAACTGCACCCAGGAAGGGCATGACTGATAAGAGAGGCTTTGATTGCTGCAGCTGACACGTTTAAATGCCCCAGCGATGACAGAGCGACTGCTGACAGACTGGATGGTGAGCGAAAGGAAAAATAATAACGGTCGCCTGCCAAAGTCCCCCATCTCTCTCTGTTTCTCTCTTTCTTTCTTTCTCTCTCTATCTCTGCTGCCAATGAAATGGAAAAACATTCCAGGACTGGGAAGAGAGAGAGAGAGAGAGAGAGAGAGAGAGAGAAAGAGAGGGAAAGCATGGAGGAGAACACGTGTCAAATGAGATAACAGATGGGAGAGAGATTGAAAGAAAGACAGAAAATGAGAAAGACAAAGAGAAAGAGAGAGAGAGGAGAGAGAGACAGTGAAAGTAAGAGGCAGGCAGATGTTTGGTTTATTAGCTGCACTTTTGCTGGTGCGCATCGCCGTAACGAGGCACAGACGACTGGGTCACGTGTGTTCAGGGAGAAGAACGATTGATGTTCCTGATATCACCGCTGATGGGGGCCATATGATTTTGCAGATTCAAAGGCTATTTTTACAAAACATTCTCTCTGGGCTGGACCCTGGCATGCACGTGTATGTGTGTGTGCATATGTGTGTGTGTGTGTGTGTGTGTGTGTGTTCATGCGTGCATATGCGCATGTGCACGTGTGTTCAGTAGAACACCTGGTCCTCATTGATAGGATTTCACAACTGTTTACATTTCAGCACACCTGACCTCTGCCTGCCACGCCCACCCCTCTTTGATCTACCTGCAGCATATCCGGGTGCTGCTCTCCTAAAGACTCCCGTCTCCCGCCTCAGATGCCTGCTTGCAGTATCAGCAGCCTTGTGAGCCCTGACGTAGTGCTACTGCACAGGAAGAGGCGTGGGGTAGTGCGCGCTGCACTGCTGATGAAACTTAGCATGGATATTAAACTATACTTCATCCATGTGAATAGAGAACAATTGAGCAGGCGCCACTCCCATTGGCTGTGACAATACTTTGCCCTCTTGTGCCTCTAGTGGTGCAATGTTGAACAACTGCACAAGGTATTCATTCATTTGTTCATTAGTCTAGACACAATCCAATCAGAGCTCCCCTCTCTGCCCTGCCCTCCTCCTCCCCTCCACTCAGACCGAAATGAGGACAGAAGCCAGATTGTGGTGTAATGTCATGCTGGCTTTGTTCCTTCCACCAAAGCAAACCCTGCAGCTTCTGAACTAAACCCAACCACTACTCCCCTGCCCACACATACACCCACCCACGCCAATAAAAACACACATCCATGCACATACAATCACCCCGTCACACAAACAAATCCAGCCCCAGCACCTATGACCATAAAAACACACACACACACACACACACAAACAAACAAGCATACGCACAAACCTACATCCATCAACATGCAAAAACACACACATGCAGAAACCCACATACACTCACTCAAACAAATCCATACCCACATGTACATTTCACATCATCAAAACACATGAACAAACGCACACAGAGTCAACACCCCATTTTGTCTCTGGGGTCCCATTTTGTCTCTGGGAGTATACGCTAAGATAACCTGGTTATAGTCTGGTCACTGTCCGGAGCAATTTATGCATCCCCACAACGCAGTGGGACAAGACAGGCTACCATCCAGAACATGCCATTAGCCCCCATTTCCACTTTTTTGCCCACAATCTCTCAACCCAACTCCACACTCCACTATGCTATGTAATCGCGATCATCAGCAGAGCGGTGTACTGATTGCAATGGAGGTGTGGTCCAAAGTGTCCTTTCCGAGAGACTCAACTGTAATATTTCATGCCATTATTTTTCCTATAGCTGCTCAAGCCTGTACAGAGGGTGGGTGTGAGCCAAGCCGGACAGCCAGGCACAACACTGGGGTTCAGGGAAAACGCACAGTTCCTGCTCAGAATGTTTTTGCCTCATAGCACCAAGTTCCTGGATTTATTTTCCCTCTGCTTCAAAAAAAAGGAACAAAGCGTTATGGATCAGGGCGTCTGTTCCTGGAAGGTAAGTCAGTCGGGGCGTTTGCTTTTCCTCGGGAATGAGTGGCATTCTTGTTCATTTCCTGTTTCAGCCACACACCAAATGTAAGAATTATGTAGGGTACCAAAAGGCTGGGGCACAACAGATCCACAGCTAGCGAGCAAAGGAATTGTTTGACCAGGATTATTGAATAAAACACACAGGCGTGCACACACAAACATTCATAAACACACACACCCACACACAAATACACACGAACATTCACACACATATGCATAAAGTCACACACAAACACACACATATAAACACACTTACGCATGCATAAACACACACTTTCATGCAAAAAAACACATGCACACACACACACACACACATACACAAACCACCCTTTTTATGAGAGCAATGCTGCACTTAAAAATATAAGAAACTCTTCTCCAATGTCTAGAAAGACTGAAAATTATTTTAAAGAGGGACATTAAGTAAAGCTACATTTGTGAGGGTGGTGGAAGTGAAATTGGACTTTGATTTGCCTAACACATGCATCAGCATCTATTTATCCTGAAATTCTGCATGTAAATTAATGTTATATGGTCCTAAAATGCAACTCTGAGCTATGGAACAACATTTGAAATTCTGACCCCTGGTGGCCTGAAGAGGAGATGCCTAGCTCATCCTGTTAAGCCCTACATCACACTGCCATGACGTAAGAGCCGTATATCACCTACAACTTTAATTACAACACTGTGTGGATATTTAGAACAAGACAGACCTGTGAACAGAACCTATGGTGTCTGACAGCTGTGGTAGGGTGCACTGATGCCCATAAAACAAGCCACACCTGCATCAGACCTGTTCCCACCCAGCAAGTCAACTCCACTGCAGGGGCAAACAAAGGGGGAAATGCACACATGCAGCAAAGCTATTATATTATAAAAGGACATTCACTTATAATGCCCCTTCAGATTATAGTGAAGGTTGCTTTGCTGAGCCATATGATATGTTGCCATACGGGTTGCACATGGCAATAGGAACCACTGAGGATCATAAAGAGGAAGGATCCATCATCACCAGGACAAGCTAACAGTTGTCTCCTAACAGGAAAAGGAAAAAGCTTGGACAGAGCCTCTTACTTCACACAATGTAGCATGAGCCACTTGTGTGTCCAATGTTAACCACATGTGTCTAAAAGGGGACAGAGCTCTATTTGTCTGGTCTCTCCGACTGATAGAGCATGCATAATGGATTTGATCTCTGTATATTAGTAGGGAACTATTGCAAACAGACCTTTAAGTTAGAAATACAGTTAAAATTTCATTTTAAAAAGTGTCTGTAATACATCAGAGCCAGGTGCTGTTTTAGTTCTATCAGTATTTCAGCTTTTCCGATATAAAAAGCCACACCAATACGCTTGCATGTCTAACTCAGCTCCGACGCGCTTGAGGCTCAAAATACTTTTTCGCTCTCGTCGGCAAAAGAAAACAAGAGCTCCTGTTTTAAAAGTCTCCCTTGCATACACACTGTTTCAGCACTTTATGGCTTATAAACCAGCTTCAGTGGGTGAAGAAAAAATCTTCGCCCAAAATCAACAGCACCGGCGGTCTGGGGTTTCTCAGTGGGCATGACCAGAACGTTTGCTGGCTGCGATCTGTGTTGGGATATCAAAAGCGTCGCCTGGGCTGCAGAGGGTCGGCAGAACACAATAAAAACTGCGGAGTGGGCCTGGGCCAAGCGCCACCGTAAAACCGGGCTTCGCAGTAACGGCACATCGAAGACAGGAGTACCGGTGGTTACGGCATGGTCTTGCAATTACCGTCTCCCTGTGCCAAGGAACTTGGCTTTGCGCTCGGCCCAAAGAGTTGGCGAGTGTGCGCGCGTGTGTGTGTACGTGTGTCTGTGTGTGTGTGCGTTTCAGTGGGTGTAACTCAGTGAGAGGACTCCCTAAATGATTGTATATATGAGCTGAGAGAGAGAGAGACAGAGTGAGAGACACCTATCTCAGACAGTCTCACATTCCCAACAGCAATTTTCCCTATTTTTGATATTAAGGCAAGTAACTAAGTGGCGACATGAGAGCCCTGTCCCATGTTTTGGACCCTGTTGTGACTCTCCGAGACACTCACCAAACCATTGTGTGTGTGTATCTCGGATTATCTGAACCATTTTCAGGTACTTGCGTAATGAGGTCATAGCAAAAATCCATGCGCGGGATCATTCTTGCGCGAACCCTACCCGCAAAGCAATTGTGTCCAGGTGCCAAATGTTTTCGAAAGTCTAGTCTTTCCCTGGCAGGGTCTGTTTCATGGCTGTCGAAGCCGAGTGCTGCCGCTCAGCTCAGACGAGAAAAAATGTATTATTGAATTCTGCTCCCCAGCCCTCACACTGGAGAATGCTATTATCTGCACAAAAAATCTGCGTTCGAAGCTTGCCCAGCAAAATAAGTGGTGAAAATTGCAGTTTTCCCCTTGAACTTGGAATTATAAAACGCAGGGAACGGCAACATTGGCTGGCTTGGGATGGGAGTGGGTGGGTGGGGGGTGTGTGTGTGTGTGGGGGGGGTTACTCAAGTTGCGGAGACGTGATGTAGATGACGGGGCCAGGCTAGCCAGACGAGAGGGGGAAAAGGGGCCAAAGTGAACAAGCTCTGGGTGTCCTTCCAACGAAGTCAGATGTTTCCCCTTTTCCCCGTAAACAAATATGAATCCAAGTGCGAGGGGCCACTGACAGAGACTTACTTCCTAGCTCCCTGCTACATTCCACCACAACATTTTGCGACAAAGTCATAAAAGCACGGACAGACGCACAGCCATGCACTGACGTACAAACCCCTGAAGGTGCTGGAAAGGATGAGGTGACAAGCAAAGAGGACCGTACTGTCAACCATGTGTCCTTATGACATCACACAGCTCTGATGCGATATCTAGTACGTGCAACCATATGTTTGTTACAAACGATAAAGCTGGATTGCACCTGCTGGATGCTCGAAAAACACTGCTACCTCAGCAGCAAGACAAACACTCGATTGCGGACGGGGAGATAACTACTTGATCCGGCTGCAGCCAAAACATTCAGAGGTGCGCTCTCCTTCTCGCATAATGGGTAGCTGGAGTTATATAACGACCCTGAGGAATAGCTGGTCCTTGTCCTCCAAACCAGCTGTCTTCCTCCCCTCGGTACTTGATCTGGAAGCTAAAACTGGTTGGCCCCTGGACAAGCTGAACTTGCCGCTTCGCAAGAAGGGGTACCCCCTAAAACTCAACTTTATTTAAAATAAACAGACGATGAACGCTGTGCATAAAGCCGCGTCAAACCTGCAGCCCCATAATCAATACCATCTCCCCGCCGACAGAGGATCTGCTGGGAGAGACAGAGGGGCTTAGCCCCGCACTGGATTACAAGAGGCAGACGGACCGAAAAACAGAACCATAGCCGGTTCAAAGAAATATAACAAAAGATTGACAGGAAAGCACTGCTAAAAAGGCTGTATTTTGTTTTTAATCTCCTAAGAATTATTCCCTGCCTAGAATTACCGTGCCAGTGAGAATTATGCAGGTCTCATGACCGAGTTTTTTCTTTTTCCTTTTCTGTTGCCTTTGGCTTCTATTTGCTGGCTTAGAGCAACATGTGATATTAGGAAAAACACAAATGACATGAATGCAGATAAAAGGACATTGCAATGCAGGAAAGGAGCCTGGCTGCCGAGTTCTTACCTTCTCCTGCAGTTTGAAGAAGAATATGATAATATATATTTATGGATCAATATATATTATTTTCAGGCAGGTTTCTTCCACGTTGTTTTCTGCCCTTCAGATGTTCATGTTCCCAGAAATTAAGCAAGTGGTGAAGAAAAAAAAATATTGCCAATGCCTTAGAATTTAAAGGAAATAAAACGATATTTGCATGAGGAAAATAAAGTTCTATTTCTTTTTTTCAGCACTGACTGAGGCTTGCTTCTCTTTGTTTTTGTCTTTCTCGGATAAAAATGTAGTCCATGTGTTTTTTCTTTTTTTTTCTCACTGGACAGCGAAAAGAGGTTCTTTGGTGCCGTCTTCAAGCGGACTACAAGTACATTTGAGGCGCACCTTCCGAGTCCCTCTGCGCTCTCACTCACAGGCAGAAAGTAGGAGGGAGAGAGGGAGAGGGAGAGAGAGGGAAACAGAGAGCAAGAGAGAGAGAGGGAGAGAGAGGGAGAGAGAGAGAGCAAGTCTGAGAGACAGGGTGCTGAGCTTGGCTGGGCTGCAAATGTGTGGTATCCAGTGGGAGAGAGGCTCTTTTACAGGGGTTTTACAGGGGGCCAAACACCTCTGAGGTCTAATCCCCCCCACTCTCGCCCACTGCCTCTCTCACTTGCTCTCCTTTTTTGAATGAGTTCCAAGACAGGATTGTTTCTTAGGTTCCCTTAATACAAAAGGCGAGTGTATCCAGCAATGGTGAATAAGGTAGGAGGGGGTGTAAAGGATGAGGCGGGGGGTTGTGGGGTGGTTGCAAAAGTTTATATTGTGCCCCCAGCCCGCCCAACTCCTCCCAACACCCAACAGCACAGACAACAACCTATCCCTCTCTACCCATTTCCCACCTCAAAGACAAACATTCTCAAACAAGGACAAACACACACACACACACACACACATAACACATACACAAACAAATCTCAATCAGTCTTTCCAATGAACCTGCTGTCTGAAAAAACGTGGAGGCTGTTGGAACCACTTATGTCTCACAGATTTAACTTTTCCCGGGCATTCCTCTGCTGGCCTTTTTTAATACGCTCTGCACACACACACACACACACACACACACACACACATTCCCACATGCAATGACACACACATTTTGTCTAAGTACTTAAGGAGATGAAATTCCACATTTCCACTTTCTCATTGTATTACATCAGAGGTAGGCAATCCTGGTCCTAGAGCAACAGAGATGTCTCAGTTGTTTTTGCTCTATACTAAACCTTGCACACTTCTTGGGACAAATTATTATGCCAAATTAATACAGGTGGCCATGTTCTCAAGTTCATTCACATTTGAGATTTTTTGAGCAACCCATACTTTTATAACATCATAGTTTTACAATGAAGTTCAGAAGGTATGCACTGCACATACCAAACATATCAATCCTACTCATAAAAACATGGTAGATTAGACTGCAAAAATATTCTGAATTCCATACAGTTACAAGTTAACAATTGGGTTGATATGGAGAGTAATAATGATAGAAGAGTGAATTTTCATGAACCCCATGCTGGGAGGAGCTATTCTATGCTGCCAATCACTGCGTTGTCAGAATCAATCAAAAGACGTTGCTCTCCACAGAAGAACACAATGATTGCTTCAAATTGTTGAGATGCTGGCAACACCTGATAGGGGCAAATCTGATAGTGATAGTTTTGAAGGTGCATGAAGCCTCACAACACTAATGGATAGGCCTACCCCATCTGGTACATGAGCCAGCAGCCTTCATAGTGCTTACACTATCAGCAACCTGATTAGGCAAATGATACAGACCTTCAGTGTAGAAGGCTGTCACAATGCTTCCAGAATTATCTGTGTGCTGTTCTTGTCAGGTAATTAAACACCTGCTGAAACAGTCAGACCCTATAGTATGACCTCCAATGCCACAATACAGACAGCCTTCAGAAATACTTCCCAGATTGTTTTACCATAAGGCTGGCCATGGAGATGACCCTGCACCACAGGAGCTGCACAGGTGGGGTTCCATTACACTGGAAAGGTAGCTGTCTGGCCAAAATAGCCATTGCCATTCACACATGTGCAAATGAAACATAGTCAAAACCAAGATCTGGTGACATTAAATTAAAATGAGCTAGGAGCTAAGGCCACCACTACCCCCACTTTTTCACCACTTTTTTTGTGATTCAAGTCTGGAGGTTTCATGCTAAACAACACGGGCCATTGTGTAGGCAACCCTCTAACTTGAGCTAATATCGTCTTATCGGATGCTAATTTTAACTTGTGTATTGGGGCGTGGTTGCTGATAAATGCAAATTATACAGACCACAGCAGTGTTTACGATTCCTGGTGGTTGGGCATCAGACCATGAAAATTGCCCTGGGTCGGAGCAGGGAGGAAAGGCCTACTAGTACTGCCAGATCTTTGGGGACGTGAACCTGGCAGACTTGAGAATCTGATAAAAGAGGAACAAATTACCAGCTAGGTTTTGAAAACCAGGGAGGGAGGAGGAGGTGGAAAATAATCATCAAAGTAATAAAAAAATACACTACCATGATTTGTTTCTTTGCATTAGCGGGCAGGTAGTTGGGGGGCAGGGGTGGTGATTGGGGGTTACACTGGATAACAGAACTGTACCTCATTCTTCGTCTCTCCAGTTCCCCTTACCAGGCCACCTTGTTTTTATTTCTAAAATCCAGACCCGTTTATTTTGAAAAAACTAAAAACAGCCAGCGCCTGTTGTCCCGGTTACTGACGTTATGATTAGAAAAGCGCATCGAATTGAACTTTTCATCTGTCTCGTGCCAAAGTAGACTGTTCCGTTATGAAGGCATATTTTAGTAATGACTGCTTTCTGCAAAGGGCCCAGGTCTTTGAAGAGCATCATTACTCAGGTTAGCATTTAATGGGAATGTTTTTTTTTAATGCATGTTTCTTCTACCCTTTTGATCTGAACTGGTAATTTTCTCCTCCAGACCAGCACCGCAGAGATGGTCAGTTTTTATAAAGTTATTAAAAGGGAAAAAATCTGACCCTGATTTCAGGGACAATACGGTAAAACGAATGATGATGTACTAATTCAAAATCATGTGTGTTTGTTCACTAGAGTCTGAGGCATACTTGCCATAGAAATGTGGGATTGGATTGATGTGCAAATATCGGTGCAATGCACAAAGACAGAACGTTCTGATTTATTCCACTTTTCACAACTATGAGATGTTTTAAATGTATATTTTAAAAAACATTTAAGATGTTAAAACCCAAAAGGAAGAAGTAAAATGTCTAAAGCGTGTTTTGAGAAGCAGCTTTTTACAAAGATACCTGGTTTGCAGAGACCTTGATGAGCTTTACAAATGCTGAACTCAGTATTATTCTAATAATACATGTTAAACCAAAACATACATGGCAAGAAGGTAAAACATACATAGTAAATACAACAAACATTCATTATGCCATAAAACCATTTATTTAATCTCTGTTTTGTTCTTTGAAAATGTTTTTTTTAGTTTAGTTTATTTGTAGCCCTACTCCTGGAGTACCAGAATCCTTAGTTGAAACCTTAAACACTTGGTCATGTAGTCCAGGTGAGCTTAATGTATAATAAAATTAAGTGATGAAGCAGTTGGAAATGCAAATTGATCCTGGTTGTGCAGAATCAGGGTTGATGTCCCTTCGAGGGAGCACCGAATGGAATCAATTCATATTAAAATCGTAGAAGATTCTAGAAGAAAAAATGTGGTTGGTAAATAAATCTAGTCCTGATTATTCACACTGTCTCTTATTGTCTGAGTCAGATCATTTATTGGCAACCTTTAGCTATAATCATCATCAATTCAAGAATTCAATAAGTAAGTTTATAGTTTTGTTTTACAAGACAGACATGGAATTTTGGCAGAAATCTTTCTTTGCCTCCTTTAATGTGTTTCTAAATTTACTGAATGCTTTCAGACATTTACAAGATTAAGGGTGGAGTGATGTCGCCAGGCCTGATCACGTCATCAATGGGGTTCCTGTGTGCTGCTCATGAATCAGGCCTACCGTTGACAACCTGGCCAAACCCAGGGCGTTTCTGTGTGTTTCTCAGTGAAGTAAAGTAGGATGTCAGCACAGGAAGAGTGTTCCAATAGGTCTCTTTTGAAGGTCATTCCTCTCAAGAGGGCAAGGCTTTTCCAGCTCCGCCTCCTGACACATCCACCCTCACACCACTTTCACTAGATAAAAATAAACTTTTGACACACCTTTGAAAACACCACACTTGAAATGAGAAATTCCACATTTTTCCCCCTTTTGTAATGTCATCGTTAGAAAATATATAAATAAACAACACCCGTCATTGCATCACACCTGATGTTTTTCTTTCTACGCCCGGAATACTGAAAATAACCTGTGACACCCGCTGCATGTGACACCCCACCCTGTTCCTGTGGCGACAGCAGAGCAGTGAAAAGGGCCCATTTTGTTCTGTGTGTGTGTGGGCCTTCAATGCTGCTTCAGACCAAAAAGGGTCACGAAACAGGGGCCATCGCAACCATGGAAGTCAACATGAAAGTTCACTTGAATTATGCTGGGCCACTAGGGGCACTGTTCATCCATAGAGTGTGCAAAATGTTAAAGGCCTCCATCGTGATTCACAAATCTCCTCACTCACATAATGACCACCTTCCTTTCTACAAGGTTGAGATGGCTGCTTCCTCTCTCTCTCTCTCTCTCTCTCTCTCTCTCTCTCTCTCTCTCTCTCTCTCTCTCTCTCTCTCTCTCTCTCTCTCTCTCTCTCTCTCTCTCTCTCTCTCTCTCTCTCTCTCTCTCTCTCTCTCTCTCTCTCTCTCTCTCTCTCTCTCTCTCTCCCTGTGTCTTTCTCTCATAGAATCAGGGTTTGAAGAGAATGTTGAGCTGAAGCAAGCATTACAATTGCTCAGTTGTCACTCCCACTGTAGGTTTGTGAGTCAGATAATTTAATACTGAAAAAGTATAACCAATGTTGTTGTTTTTTGGAGAGGTTGTGGGTCAAGGGTCATGTGAGGACAGGTGTTTCACACTGAGCTCTGCTCTCTCTGCAATTCTCCTCTCTCTGGCCGTCCTTCAATAGGCAGCTTTATTCAGGTGATCTAGCGCACCTTTGTCTGCTGTAACCTTACACAGGAATGTCTGGCATTTGTGCAGGGTGGCGCTGTTTGGGCCGGGGCTTGAAGGGGGGGATGCATGGTAAACTCTGGGCAGCCAGTGAAATTGATATAAATTTCAGAGAACGAATTCCTTTCTGCAAGCCTAGGGGACCTGCCAAGGGTGTCACTGGCATGGCCGAGCAGGGAGAGAGTGAAGCTCTGGCTGGATCTCTTGGCCCCTCTGACCCATATTGTACTGGTGCCCTGTATTTTCCAGTTAATTATATTACATTGATAAAAGTAGAACCAACACAATAAATAAAGTGGAGGTCCTGTTTTCTCCAAGGGTATAGAGTGTCCAATTGAGATAAGGACACAAAGGTAAACTTAAATTCAGTTTGGCTGAGACCACGTCCCTCTACAGTACAAAAACCACAGAGAAAGAAGGAGAGGAAACCACAATGACCAAAATAAAACATTTAAAAAATCAGTACTAAACAAATAAATAATAAAATGCAATACCCTTGCACAAGATTCTAGACCTTTCTGTGATCTTTATTTTGTGATCTCTCGATACATTTCACATCTTTCACATTTGTATTTTAGACGGTATATGGTATAATGCATTTGGTATGTTTACACAACATGGTTTGTTAGGGAAAACTTCAAGGGAAAAATCATGGGGATTTAAGGCCTAAGATATATCACAGACCTACGGCTCCCTGATCAGACTCCAGAGGCGAAAGGATACACTCTGAAATCCCAGACTCCAAACTATGAGTGGTATGCATGGCTTGCAGGTAGCTGGTTCTGTAGGAAAAAATAACAAATATATATCTGAAAAAGATTGACTACAGCAATTCAACTCTACTTTACAGTCAAGTTACAAAATTTGGAATAGGTTGATGTTTTACATGAGTTACCCTTACTCATGTGTGCATTGGTTCCCTATCAACAATATATTTACAAACAAAGCATTTCAAGAGGAAAAGTTATTGAAAATACTCAAAAGAGATATATTTTATTGTTTTCTGGATATGGTTTCTAACACAATTCTAATGTGTAAAGTTAGAAATGTTGGCCCTATTTGATATTGCATTGTGGAATAATATAATAAATACGTCATTTAGCAGACACTTTTATCCAAAGCGACTTACAGTAGTGAATGTATACATTTTCAGTACATGTAGCCCCAGTGGGGATTGAACCCACAACCTAAGCGTTGCCAACGCTGTGCTCTACCAACAGAGCCACAGAGAACCACGTAAATAGATGAGACTTCTCCATTAATAACACTTAATAGAGAAACAGGAACTTAATTTATTTATAAACTTAACATGTATGGTGCTATAATTGTCAATAAATAAATCACTCTAAATAAAGTGAAACTCAGCCATCTTCCTCTGCACATGGATTGTGTCATGCCAATTGACCAGAAATGGGAAAGTCAGAGTTTCTTAGAGGATTCACCTCGATGTAATTGTTCATTATTTTTCCATTCCTCCTTGACCTTTGACAAAAGAGAAACCTGGTTAGATGCTAGAATGTGTAGCACCATCTTGGATGCTTAATAAATAGAAATAAAATACCAGGAACCCCTCACTTATTTTGGCAGGTTTCAGATAAAGTGTAAATTATATGTCTTACAAAATCCTTCAAGAATCCATATGTGTATTCCATTATTGCTTATTGTCTCTGGTAAGGTAACTTTAAAAAACCCCTGAAATTCCATTTTATCTTACAATTTGTCATTGTTTGGGGTTTGATCTAGAATTAAAATTGAAAGGGTGTGCTTCCAAAACTACTTGGAGCAGACGAGTTATGAACTTACTTGTAAAATACAGACTTTTAGGTGATAAACATGACTACAGCATTTAACCTGAGCCAGATTTTTATGATAGACGTTACATTCTCATGTTAGGTTGACCCTTGGCAGGTCACAGGTTAAAGAGAAGATAAAAACAAAAAGGAAAATTAATGAGTAGCATTTTTTGAATGCCCCGGTGAATTTTTCAAGCAAAACCGGGCATTTCACATTTCCATTTCCATTGTTAATATAGTAAGAGTGGTTGAGGATAGGGAATATTTTGTTATCTTATTTCCAATTAAGTTTCTTCATAGTTTTACTGGGTTGTTTAAGATATATTTCTTTTGTTGATGTGCATATATTGGGCCTGCTCTATTTTTGAGTAAAATGTATCAAATGATACATTTCTGAGCCAACAATCCTTAATGTGTATTATGTAGCACTGCTCATATGTTAATATTTGGCAAATTCTTACAATACAATCACAGATGTTAGATTGTTAAAAAAAAAAGATATCTAAGCTACCATCAACTGCTATTGCCTTGACTGTAACTACAGTATTAACACTAATGCTGCAACTACAACTAATAACAGTGATTTCTTTAAAGAGGAGGGTAAGAAAGTGAGAGGGATGGTGGCTTTGTGTACCAGCACAGTTTTAATCAGCCAAAATGGAGGGATGAAAGAATGTGGAGATTATTACATTGTAATTGTTTCCAGAAGGTGGAATACAGTATCGGTCTCCATTCTCCATGTGGAATCCAAGCCGGGACTTGGGCCTGGGCGATCGGAGGAGAAACAGATTTATACAGATGAAATAAAATAAACACAAGCAGTAAAAGAAGGGGTAAATAAATGAGGGGATGTACTGTAGGAGTGCAGATTATTTTGTGGAGAGAGAGAGAGTGTGGTGTCTTGACAGGGTCCATTATGTCTGTCTGTCTCCCTGCTCTCAAACAGCCCACAGCAAACAGGAGGTTCTGTAGAGGCCAGACGACCAATAACTGTTAAGCTATGCGTGATTGTTTCGCTAAAAAAATAACCTCCCTACCTCTAAATTATTCCGGCAGGCCACCATTCACAAAAACGGCTGTGTAGACCTGATAAGAGCCCTACTTTTTCTGTTTGTTATGCTGAAGTGATAACACCAGAGGAATTAACCCTTTTTTTGGCAGAGTGTGTCGTATTGGACTCAAAGCAGAAAAAACAAAGGAAAGGTGATTCAGGAAGCAAATGGCAGGGGGAAAAAAGGGGAGGGCTGTTTTTTGTTTAGTCTTGTGTATCTTTTCTAAAATTTGTTTCCGTTTCAAAACCAGTAAGCAGGAGGGCAATTTCCTCAAGAGTAGGGTCAAAAACAAAACCCGAAACCCAAACAACTGTTAAGTAAAAAAATAAAACCAAAACAGGGAGCTCCCAGAGTTAGCAATTCCAAGGCCTGATGAGAGGCAAGAACATAACATTCTCTATATGGCAAATACTACTTCCTTTTCTGTGATGGTGTCATGCTTTATTGCTGATGGCTAACAGAGAACAAGCCCTGATCTCATCAAAGAATAAAAGAGGGAGAACTTAACACTACCTAATATGTTTAGCATGTTGATAAGATTCAATGTTATTATAGCTGGATAGTTTAATGATTTTAGTATTATAAAAATACTGGGCAAAATAACTTCCAGGAGGAAGAAAAGTGGTACTCCACTAAAACAATCTGACTAGTATGGACTGTCCTGTTAATCATTAATCAGAAATCATTAATCAGCAAGTATCTATCTTCCTCATTTGTAAGTTGTTTTGTTCTAAAATTTGTAGTTTAGGCGACAACTTCTAACTATGCTTTTTTTTGGGAAAGAACCTAATACTTTATTTGCCATTATACATATACTATCAGTGCGCACAGCACCCAGCAAACTGGGTTTGCTTTCTTTTGACACAACAGTATAAGATTTGGGCTTAATCTGTTTCTGCTAAATCTAAATTCTTAGCTGGCTAGCTAGAGTAAAATGTCAATGTTAGCCTGTTAGTTAGCTAGCTTGCCAGCTAAAGACGTTTACAAGCTTTGCTTGCTGTCTTGTAATAACTAGCTTTCTTAGTAAAACTGCAGTTTGTATAACATTAGCAAACAGTTTTGTGTTTTATAAATGTGTTTTCCTTTTTTGAGAGAAAAATAGGAAATTGTGGATTAATTTAAAACTAACTGTTAGCTAGGTAGCTAGTCACAGCATAATACCAATGCTAGTTTAGTAAAACTGCAGTTATATGACACTGCATTTTATGGAGGTGTTTGTATTTCTTTTGAAAAGTGCTTTTCTTGTCAGATCAAAATAAAGCTAAACCGTTCTTACAACTACTGGATGGATACAGAATACGCAAGGGGCTCAAATGTAAGCCATTAGGTTAATGCTCCAGTGGAGGTTACCTTAACTGTCAGCAAGTGAATAATAGTCCAGTTTATAATTATTATTGTTTTGCCCTTCTTAGCAACCAATAAGTCAATCCCAATAGTTCACTTTAAAATAGGGAACACAAGTTGGATTATTAGTGACTTATTTAGGCATGAACTTATTTAGTGTCTAACTTAGTTACAAATAAGTGAAGAACAAAAGTCCCCTTTAGAATAGGGAATGCAAGTTGGAATACTTACTTAATTACTTGTTTTGCTTTTCTTAGCACACTTGTGTGTAAGTAACTGCTTTACTACTGTTTGATTAGATTCATCACTATAAATATAACTACATCAGAATGATGCCCAATTCAAACAAATCTAAGAAATGTGTTTATTCTTCAAGGCAAGGGTTATATTTAAGAAAGTGCACAGTTTTCCCCTCACATTTCATACATTTCACTGACTTCTAGAATCATAATATTAGTTAACACATGCTTGAATTCATTATGCATATGTAAAAAGCTAATTGTGGTTAGACTGAATATAAACCAGACATACAATATAAAAGTGGTGAAAATTAAAGATGAGTGGCAAACTTGCTAACTACCAAATGTGGAAAGCCTCAGTAAATGGAATGTAAACATTTCACAGCACAAAACACACAACGGAAATTAATTACAGTCCACTTGTACTAGAAGTTTGAGTTTCTAGAAATAGAAATAAAGTTTTGCTTCTGTATACCAACAGAATAATCCAGAATCATAGTGGAAATTCTCAAATTGTAAGTATTCACATCATGTTTGAAAACAAGTGCAGATTTAGCTTTAGTACATAAAAATAATAACAATAGAAAAATACATTTCAAATGAGTACATATCACATATAAAGATTGCATGTGAATGGCTGAACCCTCCGAAACAATGTGACTGAAAATAAATCTGTCACCGTGTCAGCTGTCAACATGTTCTCTTGGTGCTGAGGCAATATGCACACAATATTGTAAAAAAACCTACAAGATCAAAAGCACACACCTGCTTGAAAGTAAAAAAAGGTTAGGGTGAGGGCATCGCTCTGTCAACTATAAATCTAAAAATGACATGACATAAATCTCAAAGATCCCCTTCCTGCACTCAGTTCAAGCTGTTTCCACTTTGTCCAGTGTCGTTTCCAAATAAATTGACACCATTAACGCCACAGCAGTGTGTCATTTTATGGCTGTGCAGTTTAGGCGTTTTACCACGTGAACTTACTGCTCTATTCAGGGATTGTTTGTCCCACCTCGACCAGCCTGAAACCCCTTGTGTGGCCGCATATGACCCTGCTGGTGATCATCCCCATCCCCACACACTCCCTTTACACCTCCCACAAACACACAGACACACACACACACATATACTATAGCCTTTCCCCTGTCCGACCTGGTTTCCTGAGTGGCCGTGTGAATGTATTCCTCACAGAAACCACTCCCGACACAGCTGTTTCTGACATATTACGTATATAGTGGATGCAGAGGCTCATCCTCAAAGCCATGTAGAGAGAGCTGATCAGGGGTTCAGGTCCCCGTAGAGGTGCGGGGCACAGTCCCACACCCCCGTTCCTCAGAAAGCAAACTGTTGGCTGTGCTGTCTGTTGTTCTATGCCAGTGATTCAAAGAATGTACACAGTGAGTTCTGCAGTGTAGACAGTGTGGACAAACTATAGCTGCACTGTGAAATGGTTAGATTCTTTTTTTTGGGGGGGGGGGATTATGGGTATGGGTTCAGATATTTCATTTGGAATAGGATTACACATGTGATTATGTTTTGAATCAGAAAAAAAAAATGGTCAGAAAAACATTACATACTTTTCTGAAGCAAATATATAGCTGATATATATCCACATACTTCCTTTCGCTTATAAGAAAGATATGTAATGAAACAAGATGTCAAAATGTTGAATAAATCAAGGCTTGTCTACATATGTGTGCAGACTATAGAAACAAACTACGATTTATGTGAGTGGGGGGGTTAGGTTAACATACTTAGTAGGAGCGGCACATATTTCAAAATACAGAGATGTCCTCTTCTCAACAACCCAGAGACGCAGACAGGCAAAAGAAAACACCAGCCTCCTCAGCTATTAAAAGCATGAAGAGAAGTGGCAGGAAAATCTGCCTTCTGATGTGCAAAAACACTAAGAGAATATATAGAGACCACCCATGGAGGAGGTAAATAAGGCATAGAGCCCAAGTCAGGCTTCTTGGCCTTCATTTCTCAGGAACTCCTTTTGAGAGGGAGGGCTAAGAACCACAACAAACCTGGAGAAATATGCTGTGGTTTCCAATGTGATGTTCATGGAAGCTATGAGCACTGGAGATCCATCTCAATTTGGGGTTTGACTCTCAAGATTAGATTAGAACCTCACCACCTAGGGCACTTAGCGAATTAGCGCCTTCATAAATAACACTCCTGACTTGGGCTGACCGTGTGTACAGATGGGGGGTGGGGGTGTGGAGACAAGCAAAAGGTGCTGTCCTTTTAAATAGCCAGGCAGCATGTGCACGACACAGTCCACCTTGTACATTTACCCTGTGTATTTCCTGCTATGGCTGGCCACTGGACAAGATTTTGTGTTTTGAGACAGGCAAGTAAACATTATTGTTGGAACTCCCAACACAGAATTACATAGGGATCAGGCAAGTGATTTCAATTGTGTGTGTGTGTGTGTGTGTGTGCAGGTGTCTTTGCATGCAATTGTTTGTATATAGTATCTCAACCAGGGCCGCAACTAGGGGGGGTGCAGAGTAAGCTATGCCATAGGGACGCCAGACCATGAGGGACGCCAAAGAGTGTGCAGAAATGCTTTTATTTTAAATAGAAGTTCTAACAACTAGGTGGCAAGAAGAATGAACAGACAAAAAATAAAATGTCCAGGCGCCCAAAACAGCAAAAGAAAAAAAATAGACAAGAGAGGGTAAAATGATAAGTTCCCTTTCAGTTGGAGCCAAATAACATGACAAATAACATCACTTAGTTGTAGGATATAGCAACTGGCAACATCTGTCAAATGTATTAAAACTCCATGGGACAGGGACTGATCATAATTCTGTAAGGAATTAGAATCAAGGTTACGACTGGGAAAATTAATCGCCAGTCATCTTCAAAACGCTTCTAATGAATTTGCTCTAATATGAAAGGAATTCACCGGGGTGTACAGACATTAATACTAGAAAGGAGTCCAGAGGCCATATTTATGCCATGCGCGAACCACAGTCTTAGCTTGTTGTTATGTGACGCAGCCTCTTCTAACAGAGTGTTTGGATTTCTTTGGAACAGTACAATTAATCTACACAGTTTTCTCTTCATCTGTCAAGCGCTGGCAAATTTTGAAGGAATTTGTTGATATTACACTTAAACCACTGAGCGAAACGAGGCTAAACTGTATTCCGTTAACGCCCTGTGTTACCAGGTATACATGACGCTTTAAGAAAGCTTGTGCTCCAGTCAAAAGATGGGAAAATCTTCTCAGAAGCACACGCGCTGTCAAATGAAATACTGCGTCTGGAATTTCTCTCCTGTTTGATTATCTGGCATGATCTGTTAACCGAGATCACTTGCGTGAGTGTACCGATGCAATCCGCGGAAATATCGCATGACACAGCAGTTAATTTGGTTGACAGTCTGAAAAAGTTCATAATGCAGTATGCAGAAAATGGATTCGAAAAAGCGGTGTCAATAGCCCGCATGATTGCAATCGAGTTTAAAGTCGATGAAAATACTAGTTCTGACCACTACGAAGGACAAGATGCCCAAACCCACTTCAAGCAGTCTGTGTTTTATGTTATATTAGACAATTTTGATGATAGATTTCAAAATGTATGGCAAGTCTCAGATAAATTTTGTTTTATTGTTAGCATGGACGACATAACAAAGGAGGACTTGGAAGAGTCCATCACACGATATACCATCTCAACAAGCGACGGTTCTAGGGATATCATTCAAGAAATTAATCCCGCTTGCCAACTGCTAAAAGAAAATGGATGCAGAAAAGCTATAGATCAATTAAATAGAATTTTGAAGAGAAATCTTGATTTGGTGTGCCCTAATCTAACAGTTACGTTGAGGGTGTTCCTCACAATGCCAGTTACTGTAGCATCCACCAAGAGGTCTTTAAGTAAACTGAAAGTAATAAATAATTACCTCCGTTCTTCCATGAACAATGCACGATTGACGCATCTGGCTGAAATATCTATAGAGAATAAAGTTGTGCGTTCAACTCCTTTCAACAAAATACTCAATGACTCGACAGCTTGAAAGCCTGGCATGCGAAAATCTAGAGTTAAGAGAATGGGTGCATTGAGCGGAGCTAATTTTGAATCACCGAATGCTCTGCTCAGACCCTTTCCTTGACTGGTTACCGTGCTGGCTTGTGGTCTGTGTGAATCTGGTTCGATTGGCTGCCTTCACTACAGTGTTCATTATGAACATATTTTAGACAGATTACAATATCCTATTCACATGCTGTATTGTTTGAGAAATGAATTAATGTTTGTCTCCAAAGCACGACCTGTTTATGAAATGACATCATCACTTTACTAGCGTATCTATCACTATAGTTAATGTTTACCATGAATGTCTAAAATGAATTGATTATTAATGATTTTGATGCATGTTCCCTCAATATTTATGTCTACTGTTGTATGACTACTGCTGTACTGTATGTATTGTGGTGTCCCTTGGGGTGGGACGACAATCACGGACGTTGCTACTCCTTCAACACAGAAACCTACTCCTCTCCCCCCAATGTGACACAAAACAGTCATTTATAGAGCTCCAAATTGACATCAGCTGCTCGCAGTCCTCGTTGCTTCAATTGTTTCAGGTGTGGGACTGCAGGCTGCTGGGAACTGCAGTTTTTCTTCCTCCAGTGGCTCCTAAGAATTGAAGGGGCAAGCAGCCATTTCCTCGGACTGCCCCTTGGGATGCCACAGCATACTGTTGCATATATAGAAAAATAAAGCTTTCAAATTGATAATTGCTGTGTAATTGTTTTCCGGTTTGTGTGGGTGTTCGCGTGCTCATTTTTTTTTTTTTTTTTTTGTTTTGCGCCAAGTTGCATATTGCATATGCCCGGAGAAATAGGTTTTTGTGGCCCTGATCTCAACAAAACATTTTCAATTGAAGAAATATTCCAAGTTATATGCATATTATCGCTGTCTATAAAATAGTTGTTAAACTGGAGTTACAAGGTTTTCTTACATCAAACTGTGGAGATACGTGGTTTTAACTGTATGAATTCCAATGGACTACGTCTGGCCCATATTTCAACATTACTGGTTGCTGATGTTCATTGTGTCATTGTGGGTGATGATGATCTGGTCCATGTCAAAAAATCTGTTTTTAAGAATGTTATTTAATTAGCTAAATGTGATCATTTCTAACTAAAACTAAATGAATTAGCATGAACAATTTAGGATTGTACTATAGTGTGTGAGATGTGTAGCCAAACCTTGGAGGTGGAAAGCGAAAGTAACCCTTAGGGGTTACAAAATGAAAAGAAAACAGTAATGAAGAGACAAGCTGGTATGATTTCAATGTTGTATTAACAAGTACAATGTATTTACATTCAAATAAATAATACTCTAATAAATTCATGATTTTTTCATAAACATTTCAAAATTCCCAGAAGCTGTCAAATACCACCGTTCAGCTGTCAGAATCCAGCCGCAGCGTCAGTGGAGATACAAGGTTTGACAGACAGAATAGATAGTCAATGGATTTCAAAGTTTTAATTACAAGCTATTTTGAGTACTTTTCATTGGTCCTAGAGTGGTGAAACCTTCAGTCCACTTAAAGGGTTGTAACCACCCGCTATCGAGCCATGTAAAAAAAGAAGAAAATTGATAAACATTTACAAGGTTATCAATTATTGATGAACTGTAAATACCCCTAAAATGATAAAGCAGTTATGTGGCCATTACATGCGGAAAAACAGTGCAAGGGACAATTAGATAAGTGATATCAGGCATTTAAAAAAAATGTTAAATGATCACTATTAGCCTACCATTCAAGGAAATGCATGACAAGGAACAATTAGGTAAGTGATATCAGTACAACAGGCAATAAAAATACACAAAAGATTTTAACTAATCTATAATAAATATATATTTTTATAAATAACCACTAAACGTTAAATAACTAATCACAATTATGTGACGACCCCTCAAGGAAAACGTCAAGAAACCTTTTTACACGCCTAAGCAGCACCGCATTCAGAAATCATGGAATTTGCATGTTTGGTTGCTTGGTTGCTTCCTTTGCTGATCAGTGTTTCAGCACATCATGAAAGCCATGGAAGTATTTGGGGATATCCTCTTTGAGTTGCTATAGGTGTTCGTACTTCAGTTCTTTGATGGTGAGGCTGGTGGGCTGCAGCAGGGTTTACTCTTGCGTCGTCATCTGTGTTTCTCAGGTCTCGTCGGGGGAATGGACTCCAATCATCTGCATGCCGGAGCTTGTAATCCATGGTGCCATTGATGTTGTACCTGATGACTCTCAAGTCATGGAAGGTGGCATCTCCTGTGCTTGTTCCTGGACGAATGGCTTTGCAGTGTTTACGTTTGCTAAAATCAGAGAAGAAGGCATGGTCCATATACTTGACTTTGTATGGTTTGGGGTTTGTGCGAGCTTTCTTCATTAAGGACACATACTCTGCTGGGACATGGATGTCTTAGTCTTTCAGCCATCTCTCAATCACAGTGTGGACTGAGTCACACTCCATTTGTGTGTGTCCATGCTCAAGTTATTTCTGTGTGACGACCTTCTTGTTTTCAGCATTGAAGTTGAGGAGGGCATTTGCGAGCACCGTGCTCCGATTTTGATACAGCCATCACTCAACAGGATGTACTCTTCAAACTCACTGTGCTGGCTCAGACAGTCGATTATGCAGGATGCAAATTCATTTGCAATCAAACCTCCCTCTCCTTCATGCCAGACATAACATGTTCCATCATGGTTCACCACGTTATAGATAGTGAAATTGTGCACAGCCAATTTTGTCTTGCAGCAGACGGCAGATGCTTTTAGTTTAGGACTGAGGAGAGCCTGAAGGTCCATACCACCACCATGGTCTTCACTCCATCTTAGCCGTCTGTTTGTCTGCATCTTTTTCCTGCTATGCTTCATCTTTCTTCAGGCAGTGGTCTGATCTTTTTTGGGGTGGTACAAGGCCAGGTTCAGCTGGTTGAATTTGTCCATGAACACCTGCCGAGACAGAGGATTTGTCTGGAAATTCTCCTCACAATGATTGCAATACACCCTGTACAGATCTTATATCGACTGGAACACAGGTTCCAGATACATCTTTGAGGAGGAGGTTCTGTAGAAGTGGGGGTATACATTAGGCATGTCTTTGAGAAAGGCTCTCAGCGGCTCACGTCCTTCCTTTTCGAGGAATTATTCTGTTCTTCTCTTTAGGTTCCCCAACCTGCACCCAGTGCTTGACTGACCACTCTCCAATTCTCAGTGTGGAAAGAAACATTTTTACATACCCTCTTTCTTTCACAGCTGACTTTAAGATAATATGCTAGGGTTGGTGATCTACTTGAATTCACCTCTGCTGCTGACCTTCTCTGCTCTATCGGTGTACTGTTGATGACCCCTGCCACATAAATCCATCCTTTATGTGTATAATTAGTCTGCACAATAACTGCACAGATACAATGTCATAATGTGTACCAAACACAAACAGTTTGAGGCATCCGTTACAATGCCTAATGTAAGGATCAAACAGTGTGCATAAATACTATGTAACATCTAACATTACATGCACATTGTTAGTTATTATGTTAATACACAAATCTTAATCTTGTCATCCATAAGCATTACTTTGCAAAAGTGCTTGTTTAGTTTCTGTGAAATATATTGATGAAACTTAGTTGTAATTTTGCATCATTTTGCTATCAATAATTTGGAACACACACCAAATTTAGGAAATGTATTTTATAGATGTACAGAGAGTGTATGCTGGGATTGAGATCTGGGCTCTGACTGGACCACTCCAGGACATAGATGTTTTTGTTTTTAAACCAGTCCAATGTGGCGTTTGCAGTATGCCTTGGGTCATTGTCCTGCTGGAATATAAATATTCTCCCAAGTCCCAGGTCTCAGATTGCAGCAGGCTTTCCTCCAAGATATGTTTACATCTTGCTCCGTCCGTTTTACCCTCTATTGTGGCATGTTTTCCAGTCCCTGAAGCAGAGAAGCCTTCCCAGAGCATTAGACTTGTGTTTAGACCTTGTGCATTAGGCTTCATGTTAGGCTTGCACCGAACATAGTGCCTAATATTGAGGCCAAAAAGTTCAATCTTGACCTCATTAGACCATAGAATGTTCCTCCACTTAGTTTGAGAGTCTTCCACACGCCTTCTTGCAAACTCTAGGTGAGATTTCATGTGAGTTTTCTTCAACAATGGTTTTCTTTTTACCACCCTCTGATAAAGTTCAGTGAAGTGCCAGGCTATTGTTGTCCCATGGACAGTTTCTTACATCTCTGTCATGGAGGACTGTAATTCTGTCAGGGTTGCCATAGGGCTCTTGGTGGCCTCCCTAACAAGTGCCCTTCTCGCAGGGATGCTCAGTTTTGTAGGATGGCTTGTTCTCACAACTGTAGATTCACAGTTGTGGTATATTCTCTCCATTTCTTTATGATGGACCTAAAAAATCTTCAAAATATCCAAAGTCTTTGAAATCTAACTTATATCCTTCTGCTGATTGGTGCTTTTAAATAACTTTTTCTCTGATTTGATTTGGTGTTCTTTGGTCTTCTTGATGAATCTCTTGTTTGGAAATGCAAGAAGTGGTAGAGGCAAAATAAGATAAGGAAGAAACGTGAAATAAAGTGTGGGGCTTTATTGTGTGGCTTTGTGTACCTCAATTATGCATGTTTGCATGAGGTCAGAGGGTACAGAAGTTAATGTTTGTAAGTCTGTGGCTGTTGTAGTTATTTATTTGGGAGTGTGACTCTCAGTTCTGTACAGATATGGGGCATGCCCCGCCAACCTGTAACTTAGCGAATAGCATACCTGCCATCCCAATGTGTGTCTGTACTTCTTGTTGGAGTGAGACGCTATGTCTGAAAAACAATAATGAAAAGAAATGTCATCAGACATCATGTATTCATATTGATTCATGATTGATACAAACTATGTATAAAGTATGAAAGAATGAGTATGAAAAAGCCTTAATGGTGTGGACATGAGAGATGCTCTGGAAACTGCTGAGGTGCTATGGAGTCTGTTGGATGCCTAGTTTTTAGAATACCGTATACAAGAGAGGAACAGTTGATATTAGTTCCTCGGTTCAGGGTCTTTGCAATATTTCATTATAACCAAGTGGACTGTTCTCCCTAACCTAATTATCTTTCTCTCTCCCATCCCCAGACATTAAAGGGAACTCCTTGGAAAACTAAAATACAAGTGTGGGCTGTCCTGGCTTTATCACTGACAGGTTTTATTACTTCAGAGCACCTAGGTATGTGAGCTAGTGGCGCAGTAATAACACCGGAACAGCCCAGTGAATACTACTTGCCCGATGGGTACCAGAAAAATGTATAACTGTCATATGAAATACCTATGAAGATATGTCCTGCATTGTGGTGCATGGCAGCCAACTGCCCGACAACTTTGAGGTCAAGACTGGAGTCTGCCAGGGTTATCTTCTGTCCTCATGTCTGTTTTTCTCTGTGATTGACTGGATCATGAAAACCACAAATGAAAGGACAAATGGAATATGGTGGACACATGCTAACGATAGCTCTAGCTCACTACCTAGCCTTGGTTAACTTTGTTAGCTGGCTAACTTGTCTGTTTGCGGGACACATTGATACACCATGGCAGGTTAAACTGTCTAGGTAAACTAGCTAGCTAATCTCAGCTGGTTTGACAGCTGAAGTTTGGAGCTAGGTGTAGTTTGTCTCGTCGCTAGTTAATGGCATGTATATATAGCTAGCTAGGTGGTGTTATGCATCATGTTTGCTACACACAATTTAGATTTTCAAAATCGCTTTACAAACGTTTTTACCAACAGAATTGCTTGTGTTGTATGACTTCTCTAGACTGAGAATGAATGTTACAATGTCTATGTCCAAATCAAGTCTAAAAAATGTCTCACTAGCTTACCGCTAGGTCTGTGGGGTTCTACTGTAGTCCCCTTGAGTCAGGCACTTAAGTAGATGCCTCTGTACATCGCTGGCTATATAACTATCATGTATAATATGAGGCTACCCTGTATGTAAGTTGTTCTGGATAACATTCTCTGTTAAGCAAGTAATAATAACAGGCCCTTTCTTTGACAGATTAAGAGTATTTGGCCCATTATAAAGAGTCAATAGTCACTACAGACAGAAATCCATACCTCTAAACTCTTGCACAGACAAACAGACACATTTACAGCTATGCTGTGTGTACTTTGGTCAAGACTGGTTAAATAATTTTAATGAGGAATTTGTTACATCTGCCTTTCGCGTGGGAAGAAAAACATTTTTGAACTTCTTTATGAGTGTTTTCTGGCAGATCAATGTGTTCTTTTCCCTGCAATTAGATTTAAATGCAGGAATTTGTCACCGAGGTGCTTGAATATATGAAACAGAGGTCCTGAATAGAAGAACACAAGAGGATTTAATGACAAGAATAGGCCATTAACCCATCTAGGCTTGTCTAGAGTGCATCTAGCACTGTATCACACCTAGTCTTCAAAGATCCAACGTTATCGGTTTCCAACACTATTACACGCTAACTTTGTAAAAACAATAATAATTATGAAAAACAACATAACTTCCTTGTTCATGCTTGTTTTATATAATATACAGGTAACTGCCAAAATAAAGGAAACACCTGAATAAATCAAAAACGGTTGTGACGGCTCTGTTATGGTGTGAGGTGCATTTTTATGGCTTGATTGAGATCCACTCAACCTCAACTCAACCGAGAGGGAAAGTTAAAAGCCAATAAATACATGAGTGCTCAGCTTCATCCTGTGGTGAAGCATTTCTATCCTAATGGGAGTGGTCTCTTCCAGGATCACAATGCCCCCATCCACAGGGCACAATTCATTGAATTGTTTGATAAGCAATAAGAAAATGATGTAAAACATGCCATGGCTGTCTCAGTTACCAGATATGAACCAAATTCAACACTTCTGGAGCGTCACCTCAGACAGCGTTTTCCATCACAATCAACTGGCTCGTGGTGGCCCCACCTGTATTAAGAAACTTTATGTTAGGGTTTCCTTTATTTGAGCAGTTACTTGTATAATCCACTTAATTAATCTATTCGAAAATGTAGAAACTTCAATCATACACACACACACACACACACACACACACACACACACACACACACACACACACACACATATAGGTAATGCATACAGCAGATGTTTTCTATTACAAGACCCATAGGGTGTTGACACAAGAAGATTTAGTTAATGTTTGCTCCAGAGGACATTATTAAGAGTTTGACCAGTTAAGCTTCATGTGGTTCATTTGGTCTAAGTGGGTATTAGTTAGCCAAACATTGATAATAGATGAACTAACAAGCAATAGCTAACTTTAAATCACACAAACATGCACTTAAACACTTAAACATAGCTGCTCAGAAGTGATACTGTGGGGGATGAGGGCATGCACAAAATAAATACAAAATAAAAAAGAAGTGATACTGTGGATGAAAATGACAAACGCCTACTTCAGCCAGAGTTTAAATGCAGCTCTCCACCATTACAGTTATCTGTGTGCATAGTGTTATCATATATTAATGAGTACAACAGAGTTTCAATATTAGTATCAATGCCAGTTATTAGTTATATAGTTGTATGGTTGCCCATATTACAGTAAATAGGCATTCAAGTGAAAAAACAGCTTTGGGGAAAAAAAGCCTGATCAATATAAAACATGCTTTGATTTAATCTGCAGTTATTAAATCATACTGAAGTGAATTACGAGGCTAACAATTCTTAATACTTAAAAAAAAGCAACACCATTTTTTTGTTGTTAAATAATGTTTTATGAAAACAACAGAATTGTATAAATTACATCATACAAACACACTTTGGATTGAGTGGTCAAATTTGGGGTGTTATCCATAGGTGAAGTTTGAACAGGTGTGATTTTAGTTGATGTCAGAAGATTGTGAGCTGTTGTAAGCAATTCTGAAAGTTACAAATCCTTCAATATACTTGTGAGATTTGAATGGGGGATGGCAAAGAAGTTTAATTTTGGATGGGTGGTCACATGTTTGTGCAAGAGTATGAAATCTGGTGAAGGTAGCTGGTGCCAAGGTGACACTGGAAGCATATCTTGGGGGAATCATTTCAGAATAATTTGCAATGATCTGGTGGCACATAGACCAGCCAATATAGAGCTAAAGATAACAGATATGGGTAGAGCTGGGTAGAGTAGACAGTATCTGGTAACTGTATTAGTTTAATGTTTGTGAAGAGGAACCTGAAGGATCGAGTCACCAAATGTAAACATTTAATAAGATATTTTTGAGTTTCAGAAAAACATAAATATAAATACAAACATAAATAAAAAATAAAAAATAAGTGATACTGTGGATGAAAATGACAAACACCTACTTCAGCCAGAGTTTAAATGCAGCTCTCTACCATTACAGTTATCTGTGTTTAAGCGTCGCTATCGGAAGAAAACCATTTTTTACCTGAATTGATACTGGTTACTCCCCTTTAAGTGGACTGAAGGTTTCACCATTCTAGGACCAATGAAAAGTACTCAAAATAGCTTGTAATTAAAGCTGTTAAATCCATTGGCTATCTATTCAGTCTGTCAAACCTTGATGTATCTCCACTGATGCTGCTGCTGGATTCTGGCAGCTGGACAACAGTCTTTGATAGCTAGTGGGAATTTTGAAATGTTTATGAAAAAATCATTAATTTATTAAAGTATTAATTTATTAGAGTATAAATACCCTGTACTTGTTAATACAATGTTGAAATCATACCAGCTTGTCACTTTATTACTGTTTTCCTTTAATTTTGTAATCCGCTAAAGGTTATTTTCTCTTTCCACCTTCAAGGTTTGGTAGTACAATCCTATAGTTAATTTAAACAATGCCAATTAATGTAGTTTTAGTTAGAAATGATCAAATTTAGCATATAATATAACATTCTTAAAACATTTTTTTTTTTTTAAGACAGACATGGACCAGATCATCATCACCTGTAATGGCATGCAAATTAGCTATTACCAGTAATGTTAAGAGGGAATTGTCTAGATTTATGAATGAATGAGTTGAGAAGCGGGGCGGAGATTACAATGTGTGCATTTGCGAGGCAAGCAGATCAGGTGAGAATGCAGTTGAATGTAAAACATGTTTGCGATGTTGAAAATAATTGCTAAAATCATGTCTGATCTCCACTATACTTCAATAAACATTTAGCCAAACCCTTTTACTGATATAATCGTTGTTTTATTTTGTCAAATGGTGCAGAATTAAGGCAGAGATCAGAATCCGTGCCAATAGACAGATGAGGTCCATTGGAATTCATACAATTTAAACCACGTATCTCCACAGTTTGATGTAAGAAAACCTTGTAACTCCAGTTTAATGACTATTTTATCAATTTCAATTATGAAGTGACTCTTACTAATTTCTAGCATCGTTTTCAGTAAATTCATGAATATTTGTGATATTGTGTTCATAAATGTTAAAATGTTTTTTTTCTATCTCCTGAAAAATTTCAATTTTGGAGATAGAAAAACGACGTCCGAAAAACGACGTGCGAAAACGACGATAGACAAGAAAGACCATGGGCAGATGTAATATACCCATGTGATTTAGCATACAAGGAGACCAGTAGGCAGCCCAGCACTGATCAATGATTGTTTGATACATGCATGGCTTCCACTTGTGCTTGCTGTTAACATTTACAATACACATTTGCCTGAAGACTGTAAACTGACTTCATTTTCTGTACAATTAAGTATTTAAACGTGTTTGGTTGAATCTATCAAGTAAATGGCCAGTACAATCCTGGCTAATAAAGGTTTAGGGCAGAGTTCCTTAAATCACAGTCCTCTTGGGCAAAGCATTGCTGTTTTTCCACCCTTCCTTTACCTGGGAGTCAGACACTGTGGCCAATCAATTGCATTAATTGTTCAATTAACTACCTGAGAATAATGAAAAGCAGGACCGGATTTGTATTAGTGGGCCAGATTCGAGTAACCCTGCTTTAGGACATCCAACCAAATACTCTCCCCATGTTTACATTCCTCTAAGGGTTATCTTTAATATATACAGAGACTTGAATCAGCCCATGTGACAGTGGCACCTGCCACTCTATTTACTGGCATCTATAATCCTCCTCAGACCTTCCTTTAAAAAGCTTCTGCATTATAAAAATGGAGAGATAAATAAAAGAGGAAAAAAATGTTTTACTGTCCGCAACATATTTTGCTTCCAGTCAGTTTGGACACAGAGCCTTAGCCTTTAGGCTGTGTTCTCTCCAAACCATTCACATGGAACTGGTTAGAAAAATTCCTTCCATGGAAAAAATATCTGGCACAAATTAAATTCAAAATCATAAATAGGAGGTCCTTTCTAATCACGTCCTGTGTCATTTTCCCCATTCCAAAGCTCCCTCTTTCTCCTGTTTTCACCACTTTTTTTAGAAACCCTGAGGGACGAGTATGGCCAAACAAAAGGACAGGCAATTTGGTTTTCAACAGAAACATGGAGGGGAAAGCTTTTAAGAGGGTGAAAATGCTCTCTCTCTCTCTCTCTCTCTCTCTCTCTCTCTCTCTCTCTCTTCTCTCTCTCTCTCTCTCTCTCTCTCTCTCTCTCTCTCTCTCTCTCTCTCTCTCTCTCTCTCTCTCTCTCTCTTTCTCTCTCTCACTCTGCTTTAACAGAAATGTATACAGTGCAAAGAAAGTCAGAAACCAATGTAATTGTCTTGTGTATTTTGGCTTGCCCACTGTGAACTGAAAAACGTTCCCATACCTAGCACTGGCCGAGCTGCGATATGTAACACAAAGTGGTTAGCTCTGTGAAAATATACAGAACTGCAAAAAATTACCCTTAAAGTCAGATGGGGTGTGCAATCAGCATGCCTCTGCTTTTTGGACAACTGCAGGTCGAATAAAAGCATTTCATTCCTGGGATGCCCTGACCTAGGATACCCCATACCATACCAAACCACCACACCCCTCCTCCACACACACACACACACATACTGTACACCATGCACACACAGATGCATGTACCGCATATAAGCACACACACACACACATACACACACACACACCCAATAGCAGGGTAACTACATATAAAATTGTCTAACACTTTGTTCTCTCAAACTGAGAACTGCACATTTAAACACGTTAGGCTCATATCTGATCTCTTTTTTGTGCTTTGTTTGTTTGCTGATTTTAATAATTTTGCTATATTCCTCTGCATCACATAGCACTTATAGCAATTAAAGTCTATAATACTTATTATGGATACTTATTCTGTAAAAAATTATGGACCATGCTTGAGAATTATTTTCCAGTTTCCAGTACATAAATGGATTACGATCAAAGAGATTATTAAATTATATATCTACACTACCGTTCAAAAGTTTGGGGTCACCTGCTGGAAACTATTTTTATCTCATAATTGACAATGCTTTACACCGTATACATTTCTGTAAATACTTTAAAATGACAAAAAAACACATGTAACAATGAACAAAATGAACATCAAAGAAATGTTCAAGAAAATTATATTGAAAATTGAATCTTGGATTCAGAGGGTTAAGGTCTATAATACAAAATAGTCACCCTTTGGCGTGAGAATAGCCTCACAAACAGTGGCCATTCGGTTTATACGTTTTAGCAGGAAATCACCCGACATGTTTTCCCAGCTATCCTGCAGCAATTCCCAGAGAAACTTGTGGGTTGCTTTGCTTGAACTCTTCCTTTCCAGTTTGTCCCATACAAGTTCTATGGGATTGAGGTCTGGACACTGGGCAGGCCAGGTCTTTAGTTTGAGTTGTTGTTCACATTCTTCCTTCACCAGATAGTTCTTGCACAACTTCAAGGTGTGTTTCGGGTCGTTATCTTGCTGAAGAATGAAGGAGTGCCCGATTAGCCATAGTCCAGATGGAAGGTGACCCCAAACTTTTGAACGGTAGTGTATATGTGAACTGTATACACTGCTTCTCTTCACTCTGCAGCCAACCAACTGATCTGTGCACTCATTACACTGGAGAATGGCACTATTTCCATGGTTGTTATAGGCAGATTGCAGGTGGCCAAATGAACAGAGCATGATGAGGTGGAGAGTACGCTGCTGGCCATGGGACACATCACTGTGCTAAGAATGAATGCTTTAGCTGGATGTGCCTTTCAACAGCGCAACATTGAGGTTTAGCAGGCCAGACAATTTTATTTTGTGGTACTTTTGTCATTTCCCCCTGCGCCAATACCCTTTAAGGCCAGTGATGGCTTTGGATCCTTTGGATAAGGATGCCCTAAATATTATTTCAATACAATACAATAGTTAAAATACAGAGAGGGCCTTTGTACCATAACATGTTCATGAACATCAAGCGCTCATTATATCTCAGTAGTGGCATCAATGGTACAGCAACCCATTCACATCTTGCTGATTTACCATAATGCAACTGCAATTATGATTTTTTTCCACCAGGTACTTCCACCAAGTGTGTGGGAGACAAAAATGTAGTGTGTGTGTACAAGACAAAAATGAAATCTTAGGCCACTAGAGCTTCTCAATTTTACATTTGCTATATGCTAACATTTTCAAAGTATTTTCACAAGTACAATGGTATTTGGGGTTGATATTGATCAGCTATTGTACTGATTCTTACTATCCATCAATTATTAAGCATGGTCTGAATGGAGCCTTAAACAAATAAAGTATCACACAAATCGATGGGACGTTCTGTCGCAGATGTCCGTCTCTGGACGGCGCTGTCCCTCACCAATTCCCTTGAATGCAAGGTCTCCTTCAATGGAGCTACAGCTATAACGTGTGGCAATGTCGCTTCGCCAGCCCGTTCGTGGGGGCAAACATCACTAACCGCAGTCCTGGGTGGGTGCAGCTCACCACGAAAGAATCTTTAATACTAATACTACCTAATGGATAGAACATGGGCCCATCTTCAGCAAATAACCGCATGTTTTGGTTTCGGGTCGTGTTTATGCACGCTATAACAAAGTTTACCGTCGGCCTGAGTTTGCCAAAGCTGCACTCTGAGCTGTTGGCGTGGGGACGCAATCGGCACCACCCCAACCCTGGGGCAATGGAGCCGAACAAATCAAATAAACACCGGACATGATAGACGCCTCTCCCCAGCACATCAAATTGCTCTAAGAAGAAGCAGGTGCAGGCCCGTTTTTCCTTCCAGAGGGATGAGGGGTGAGAACGACTTGAGTCAGAGGTGCAGTTTGTTGCTCTAGCACTGAAAGTATATTTTAGGAATGTAAGCAAACTGCAAATATAGGGGGAAAAAAGCTGACCCACAGAAGGATGTAAGGGTTAGCAGACATGGCGGCGGTATATTTGTGTTGCGGGATGGATGTTTGGCGATGTTAAAAGCAAGTTACAGAAGAATGAAAATGCAAACATATATTGTGTCCAGGCATGTCAAGAAGAAATATGGAGGCTCTTCACTTTGTGGTTTAATACGGAATGCATTATTTTTGTGGTTGATCAAGTGGCACTGATACAGCACTGAAGATGATAGCCCTTCGTACCATTGACATTACTGGCTAGAATCACACATGAATCTCAATGAACAAATGAGTCTCAGTTGGAGAGCAGATCATATGTCACTAACCCCCTCTTGGCTCAGAGAGCCAGATTGACTGTAGTCATGAGAGGTGCTTGAGGTCTCATGATTAACCCTTTTGAGAGAGCCCAGGTTGATTAGAAGTATTTCACAATTGTTATAGTACAAATGGGGGTTCACTGGAAGTATTCATGTCACTTTTCTGTAGCACTGCTCATTTTTGTCTGGCTCTCTAAAGTAGCAGTGAGAACCTTCCCCTCCCCCTCCCTTGTTTTTTTGGAAGTCACAGCCCCATCCAACACCAGGAAGCTCAACACCTGACAGAGCTTTGTATATGTCAGGACAGTGATGTGTGTGTGTGTTTATGTGTGTGTACTTGGGGGTGTGGGAGAGGAGGAGGCAGATAGCAATTGCTAAAACACCAAAACCTAACAAAGCCAAACTAATGTTGATCAGGGCTGATTATTTTTTATTTTACCAAAATCTTTCACTTTTTACTCATTTTCTAATCATTCTTTTAGACCTGTCCTATTGGTGCATCGTCCTCAGTCATTTTGTTGGAGAACTGCACTGCCTGCTTCAAATGATTCAACTTCCAGTCCAACAGTGCACTGGTGCAATGAGGTCAACAGAGGACTCCTTAAAAATAGGTACACACAACGGGATCATATCAGCACACAAAAGCATAGGTTGTATTGATTGATTATTGTACAAAAATCCAGAAAAATAAGATATTGGTGACACAACCTTCACAATTTTTATTTTAAGGACATTTAGTTTTAGAATATTACCTGTAACCATTATTTTTTTAGCATCTTCTCCATAAACATAGCATCGTATTCTAAGGAAGTATGAGATTCCCTTCTCTCTAATTATTCCTTTGAGATGTTATGGCCATCAGTTTTCAACCCACCCCTGTTCCATGATGCACTTCAGTGAAAATAACTTAAGTACATTAGCAGTGTTGGGGGCTCATGCTTCGTATAAGAATCACCAACATGTGATGAAGGGTTACAGGTTCATGTGAGGCTCAATGTGCCAGTGAGAACATTGAGGCTGGGGCTGACCTGATAACAATGAGAAATCCTCAGCCCCCCCATGCTCCACCCAGCAAAATGGTTGCTAAGAAGCCAAGCTCACAGAGAATTTTCACGAGGGGGCACAAAATCTGGTATGCCTTCCATAACAATGGCTGTACTGACTTTCTCACGCATTTTGTTCCCTGCTGACTCTATCCTGTTCTTCTAGACCCCACTAAAAACCTGTTAGGTTGTGCCCGCAACCCCCCTAGCCCCACAACCCCTCTCAACCCCTTTTGCTGATTCTCTGAAGCCCCTTCTCTTGCCCCGGTGTCTTACTGCTGAGACTTTTCTCTAAGCAATTATAACATAAAGAGTGACCCAACTAATCTCTCTCTGTAAGGGATCCAATTAATCTCTGACTGATCTGGGATTGGCATACAGTTTTGAAAACAGTGATAATGGCGACGTGATGGTGGTGGTTTCAGGCCGCTTCCCACATGCAAGTTCACATGCCGGAGCGGATGGCGATGGTGGTGATGAATGCAGAGATAACGCTGTCTGTTTCTGTGGTGTCTGGGCCATCTGAGAGCCACATTTCGAAGTCTGTAGCATAGCGAGGTGATTCAGAGCACCAAAGGGCTTAAGATTCCATCTAAAATGAGGTGCTCCAGAGTTTTCATGGTAAAACAAAGCAATCCTGTATCAGGTGGCCTTCTTATTTATCTTCATTGCTGGGCAATGGTGGGTGGATGGATGCATGAAAATAATGTTACAGGCTGGTCTCTGTACATGATGTGGTTCCCATCCGCTATGTAGAGCATCCTGGATGGCTGTTCCTTCTTAGACATGTGGGCAGAACCACCTCCAGCTCTGGTGTTCAGGATCAGATATCCAAAGGAAATGATTCATTATTTCACCCAAAATAAGGGGTAAAAAGAGGGGCAGAGAAAAACAATAGCACCCTTGATTTTTTTCTCCCCCACTTGTTTTGTATGTAATGATATCTAGATTTAAAACAATATTATTGTTGGCCAATGTGTGGCAGCTGACTTGCCTGCTTTTGAGGTATATGCAGGAAAAAGCCTGATTCAAAATGTCATTCTCACACAGAGCTTGTAGGAAGATGTACGGGGAAGTAATTATAACACGTACACGAAAGAAAAAAACTGTTTTTGAAGATGTAGAGTCTGCTTATTCAGAGAGAAGGCATCTCACATTTGTGGGTGCCATGACCTTTTACTCCGAAACCCTGAAGCACAGAAGAGAGCAGACATAGTAACCGACCTTGAGTTTGAGAAAGCAGTGAATACGTGTGGAATCTGGACACAGATTCCATTAGCTGTCCTTCATCAGTGAACTCTCTATCCCCTTTAGGACAAGTGCTCCCCCCAGACAGACACACACAAACACAGAGCCGCACAGGCACACACACAACCGCACACACACACACACACACACACACACACACACACAATCCCTGCCAACCAAGCCCCCAAAACAACAGAAGCACGGGAACATAATCAAACTCAGCCCCCGATCTGATCTTGTTGAGGCAATGTAATCACATATAAGATCTACAGAGAGAACAGGGGGAGCTGCACCTTTCATCCCACACCAAAGTCAACAACTTGGGATTCTTAGGTAGCATTGCAGACATTCTTGAAAGGATGGAAAAAAGTCCCGTCTTTCTCTCAACTTTAGAGGGCAGCGAGAAAAAAAAAACATAACCAAAAGTTCTTGCTTGATAGCCTGTTGATGAAATAATAGATTGCAACCACATTGCCTTGTTTTCTCCAGGCACAGAGACCAAAGCTAAAAGGCAACACTGTATACAAGCGTTGTGGATATTTACGGTCACGATGAAAAGGACCGTTCACGAACGGGGGGCGTGCGTCCATGTGGTTTCTAGTCACACGGGACCTCTCCTGGTCTGCCGCAGGGACGGGCCAAATGCTTCGGGAGAGACTCTGGGTAATTAATAACCCCTCAAACGAGGCGCTGTTTACACAGATGGGAACCCCCCTCCTTTTGAACTGGCCAGCCTTTTCGCGGCTGCCGTTTCCTCTCTCGCGCCGGCTATCACATCCTATCAAAACACAGACAGGCCTCCGAACAGAAAAGGGACCCCCGACTCTAGCGGCGTACGTACACTCCACGCCTCCCTCCACTGTGCTGCGGCCAAACAGGGGAGCTGAGAAACGCTGCCTCCCACTGGTCTCTGTTGCCTTAACCTACACCAACTGCCGAGATGTTTCTGAGCGTGGCAAACCCCCAAACCCCCTCCGACCCCAACTACCACTCTGCCTGGGGAACTTCAGCAAAGCATGTCAGACAGAAAGAGAAAAATAAAAACCAAAATAAGAAGTGGGGGGAATTCTGACCCGAGACTGCCAAAAAGGAATCATTGAAAAACTTGGCTCCAGCTTTTGTGGTGAGGACGGCTTGGATCCCGCTTAAATGCAAAGCCCACAATGGCTGGCCCTAAAAGGTTCTCTCATTAGTGCTTTTCTGAACGAGAGCACCAGAGTCGGGATCCAGTTGTGAGGTGGTCACACAAGGCCCTTAAATGCTGTAATGCTCCCAGCTTTGTCTCCATCTCTGATGTCTGTTTTATGCAAACCGGGAACATATGCACATGCACACACATGCGCTCACGCTGCCCGATGAAGGTTTTATACGTTCCGTTTCAAACGTCTGCTTTGCAAATGTGAAATGCCATTATTTTACAAACTTTATACAATTATCCAGGGTACCATGTGGTGGCTGTTACTGGGATACTCAATTACATTGTTGGGTCCTCTGTTAAAAGCTGATTAAGGGATCTGTGGAAAGAAGTGGTCAGTTCGATTTTAAAGTCAATAAATCCGCCCCCTTCCCCCATTCCCAGTAAACAAAGGGAAAATATTTATACCAGTGTGTTCAGCCAGACACCATAAATGTATAAGTCTAACAAGATGCATGCACACATCATTTTAACAATCAAAAAGCCATACAGATATACATGTACATCCTGCACAAAATGACCCGGATCATGTGGATTCAATAGCTCGCTATAAAATACTTGTGTATATTGCTACACAGAATTCCGTTTCACCTTACAAGGGAAAGCCCATGAGCCTGGTGAAAATGGTAAGAGTGGAATTATCATTGAGTTATCTGGGATGGAGGGGGGATGCTCCCCCCTGGAATACTCTAAGGGCCAGTTTATAATTATATTTATAATTTAATTATATTTATAATTTAATCGTGATAAAAATCAAGATTTAAAAAAAAACCTACAAAAAACAGGGATATTCATTTTGCTAGGTCAGGTTAGATACCTAACACATGGGAGAGATGTTCTAGCTGAGGTTTGAAGCCTTAATACATACTACACTATAGTGCAGTCATAGTGTAGAACCCTTAATAGTTCTACACTATGACCAAAGGCTCTCCCAAAGAGACATACAATGAAGAAACGCCTCCAGAGAACCATCAAAATTACCATACTGTAGGCAAAGTCAGAGACCAAAGATCATCCATGTCCACTAAGCAAATTGCATCCCTAATATTCTGCATGCCATAGTTAAAAATGTGTTATTCTTTCCTTCTTATTCCCTTCAAATTGGGAGGCGTGGGTAATATTTGACTCCTATACTAACTTCCCCAGATAAAGAGCAGTGGTCTAATTCAGAAATAATTATTTCCGTCCCAAATCCCACATTACCTTTCTGGTGTATGTATTCCTCCCCTCCCATAAATTCTCAATATATGTATTAATCTATTTTTGTCCCTATGGCCAAGAGGGCAGACATGCATCTTGGTGCTATTAGCAAATACCTAGTTGATTACTCTCTCTTAAATGCGATACTTGCCTGCGTTGGCAAGCCACAATGGCTTGGTGCAATTGCACCAGTGATGTCTGAAAGGCCTTCTAAGTTTCTAAGGCATGCAAGGGGACTAGGCTCCACACTGAGGCTTATTGTACTGTACCTCCATCCCTTTACAGCAGCAGTCACCAACTCCGGCACCATTACCCCCAAATTAGCCATCTGTCTCAACGTTTTCATAAAATGGGGTGGTTTGCCATTGAATTGCTCCCTGAGGGCTTTATTGAATGGGTCTCTGACCATGTTCAAGTCTGTACTGTAAGGCAACTATAAACAACAAACAGGGCTTTACAACCCCTTGTAGTGACCAACATATTCCCCCCTTCCCCTTTATCGTTGATCTTTCCAGGCAATTTGGCTAAGCTGAGCCTTCCATGCCATCTGCATTTTAAATTAGTAGTAATTCAAAGTAATGATGGAAAAATAGGCTCTGGTTATTCCGAGACCAAACAGCCAGTTGTGTGTAACCCCCACAATCCATGAGAAGCACAACCCTCTCTCTGCTCATGTGTGCTCATGCGTGTCGTTCACATGTATGCACTCACCATGACCTGTCTAAATGCCATTCCCACCAAGAAGAGATAATAACTATAATGACAAGTATAAATCCTCTTGCATATGCACCAACAACATTTTGCCACCGTGGCATTATGATTTAAGGTACTGTTGCTTTTACAGATCATTGCCAAGTAATGAAAGCCATTTACATTTGTAAAACATGGTAATACAGTTGTAGCCAAAATGATTGGCACCCTTGCATTGCATGTAGATGATATAATTATAATCTGAAATAATTGGAAATTGAAACAACTTTTGACTACGTCTTCACACGTTCACCTGTTCGATTTACAACAGCACACAATCAATCAATAATAATACAAATAAAAAATATATAATTTATGGTTTCAAAATTGAAAAGTGGCCATGACACAATTATTGGCACCCTTTAGAACAATTTCAATACATTTGGTTGGAGGAAATAGATTCTTGTTTGCAGTGTAATTCAACTCACCTCTGACAGGATGCAGGTGCCCACATGGTATAAATTAACCAATTATCAATTTTAAAGTGAGAAAACTGTTTGTTCTACTACCCTGTTCCTCTGTGATAATGGTGAAGAGAAAAGAGCTGTCTGAGGATGTCATAAAAACTATTATCACAAAACACAAGCGATCACAATGCATTCCTGCTTCCACAGTTCGCTATATTATCAAGAAGTTTGCTGCTCATGGAATTGTTAGGAATCTCCCAGGACGTGGTGGTAAGAGGAAAATTGATCTCAGATGTCATTGAAGGTTGGTGCGAGCCATTGAAAAAAACCCTCATTTGACATCCAAAGATCTCAAGGCTGACCTGAAGAGGTCTGGGGTAATGGTTTCAGCCCGTACCATACGCCGGCCACTGAACCAAGAGGGGCTTTATGGTCGGAGGCCAAGGAAGACCCCACTGCTGAAACACAAGAAACAAGAGAAACCAAGAAGGCCTGATGAAAATTTGCCAAGACCCACCTAAGCAAGCCTAAATCCTTCTGGGAAAATGTTCTGTGGATGGATTAAACCAAATTAGAGCTCTTTGGCAATGCAGATCAGCGCTTTGTTTACAGATGATGAAATTAAGCTTTGAAAGAAAAGAACACCGTACGTACAGTCAAATATGGTGGAGGTTCCATAATGCTGCGGGGCTGCTTCGCTGCTTCTGGTACTGGATGCCTTTAAAGTATTAAGTGCATCATGAAATCAGATGATTACCAAGGCATTTTGGAGCTAAATGTGCTACCCAGTGTCAGAAAACTGTGTGTCAGTCGAAGGTCATGGGTGCTCCAGCAGGACAATGACCCAAAACACACATCCAAAAGCACCCAGGAATAGTTCAAGAGAAAACGTTGGACTGTTCTGGAGTGGCTAGCAATGAGTCCTGATCTCAATCCTATTGAACACCTGTGCAGAGATCTGAAAACAGAAGTTGGGAGAAGGCACCCTTCAAATCTGAGAGAACTGGAGCAGTTTGTAAAGAAGAGTGGGCCAAACTGCCAGTAGAGAGGTGTAGGAATCTTAATAATGGCTATAGGAGGTGCTTGATTGGATTTGGCATTTTTGGCCGCGACTGTAGAAGTGTAATTGCTACATTGTTTTGTTTCTGTGTAACGAACCACATGCTCTGGGGGAAGCTAAATAGGTATATGTTAACACCAATGTGAGCACATGATTTGTTTTTTTAAATAAAAAGCAAAGTAGACTCAAAATTCTTCACAAAGTGTTAAGTTGCTAAGACACTTTCTCTGTATCTTAGTGGTGGTAAAGCGGTGTTAGCAGCCCTATATACTGTAAGTTGTTAGTTTTGTCCTTTGACCTGTACAAGAGTAAATTCAGACTTTAATGACGAAAACAATTTGGATTTGGGTGCTGTATATCAGCCAGGCTGACATGGGGCACGTGGTTAGACATGTACAGGCTTTTGAGACTGACTTGTTAAATCACAATAGCAGTTGGCACCCAGCCCCTCAGAGTGCTTTATCAAAGGGGCTGTCTCGGCTGCTTCCCCCCGTCCCCTGACAATACAGAAAGAACATCCCAATAAATCACGCTCTCTGATCTCTCAGCCAGGAATCTGAGCAAAGTCTGCATCCGCCACACCATCGAGATCCATGAAACACAGAGAAGCGTTTACCCTCCTCTTCAGGAATTCCAGGAATGCCAATTGAATCCAGTTTTATTTCTTTTTTTTGGATAGTCCGGGTGGGGGGGTATGTGTGTGTCTGTGTGTGTGTGGGGTGGTATCTGTAATATTTTTTGATCAGTCGACAAATGAAAGTAATCTACCTTTAAACGTGACCACATGTTTGGTCTGTGTGGACCACACACAGTAGGGGGATGCTGGAGACTAAATGAATTCTACCGAACCCCGTCCAAATGAGGAGGGCATGATACGGTGTCTCTCTCTACGTATTCTGCCTGATGCTATCCGGATGCTATCATTTGATGACTTTGGCACAGAGAACTTTGCACTGTGTCAAATTAACAGGGGTGAGGGAGGTGGAGGAGTTCAGTAATGTTACTGCTACTGCTGCTATGACCACTAATCCACAATGCTCTCTTAGGGTAAAAATGTCCTAAAGGATAAACCAGCATCCTATGGGATTTAGCTCATGTCTATATTAGAATACTACGGCAAGTTAGGAGTCCATATTGCTTCATTAACATATAATATATAGGCCACCTCTCTGCAAAATGTTACTGATAAAGATAGTGTCTTTTTTTTTTTAGAACAATAGGAGGCGTCGGGTTTGTCAAAACAGAGAGTTTGCTAACCAATGTTAAGGTGTTATCCAATGCTGTTGCTTGAAAAATAAATATGTTTTTTTCACATTATCTCCAAAGAAACGTATCACCAATTAGCTTCATTTTTTTAATTTTTTTATATATGATTGGTTCTGAAGCTAAACAACTCCAAATGCTGTTTCATGCATGTACGCACAAGTGGATGGAGGGTGGGTGTCTGGTTTTCCGAAGTTATTAAAGGAGACATCCAGGGCACAGTCACACATAAAGAATTTGTGGGCAAAAGGAGATAAAACGTAATCAAAGGGATATCTGAAAGACATCTGACACCCTAAATTTTACCACAACTTTCATTTTCAAACTTTGGCCTTTATTGTGGCAAGGCGTCGTTCTGCACCTCGTCCCACAGCGAGAAATGATTCCAAGTTCACACAGCGACAAACCAAGAGGCACTTATCCCTGGAGGGGGAGAGAGATGTGCGAGAGCATGGTTGGCGCTGTATTAAGCAGACACAGAAAATGTCCATGTGCCACTGAGTCAAACTCACTCTCATCAAATTAAACACCTTTTTAAACACCCCGCAAATAAAAATCAGCTGGACGGCAGCCGTTGCTGATTGTTTGGCTGTCGGTGAATCATTCTGTTGCCAGTCCAAGCAGGATGGTGTCTTCTCGTGTGGCAGAAAAGTCTATCCCAGGGAGCTGGGGACTTGGGGTCTCTTGGCCCTGTCAGATGCGGATATTTTGTAGTTGGAACTGTTTTGGAGTTGGAACTCGATCACACTTTTGGGAAATACAAAAGCATACAGCAGAAGCAGAAGGAAAACATAAAGATATACATTCATGTATATATACATACACACATTCATAATATCATCTGGCCTAGATATTACTGAGATACATGAGAAGGGTCAATTTATTACATGAGAGGGTTTCATTTATTTATTAATTTTTTTTTTCCCCATAATGTAGAAATATTTCAGCCATGGGTAGCAAGGAAAAAAAACATGCAACATAATAAACACAAAAATAAAAAACTACAAAATAAAAATCATGACTATGGGAAAAGTCAAAGACCGCAAATAAAATGTTTTTGGGTGTAAATGTAATTGCTTATGGTTGTCATCCCACACACAAGCAGCCCCAGGCCCATGGCTACAAGCACATGCATGATAAATGTCAAAGTGACCGTTTAATTTCAAAAACAACATGCATACCCTGGCAAGAGAGAGACACAGCATTTTGGTATTTCCACGTGCCCCACTGCGGAATTGGGAAAGGTCAAGCGTTTTGATGCTGGGGTGTTTACTTGATCACTCCACCGCTCTCGTCACCCTGAACTTTAGGTGACCCGCGGGGCTGGAGTGATTTTTACTGCCTCTCCATTTAGGCGGTGGATCATTTAGAAAAGAGTTGGGGGGAAGAAAAAGGAAGTCGCACATTTACTCCACTGTAAAGCCTTCCCTGAACACATAAGCTTACCGTGGAGTAAACTCTCTGCGAATGTGCCCAGCTGTCTATTTTGAAAGAGTCATCCCTATGTCAATCCTCTAGGTTTGCTCTGTTAGGCCCAGGGGTCACCCTTAGTAAGTGGCAATTCATTTTATTGTAGTGTGTGTTAAGATGGGGCTAAGAGCCAGGTTGTAAACTGTAGCAAAACTGGTTTGAGCAGGTAATTTTGATGAAGAATAAAGAGATTAAATAATTAAGAACGTGTCAAATACAGCCATGCAGATTTTTGTTATTTGTATGCATAGACATTGGTACTCATGTCAGTAAATGTAGCCTCATCATTTTAATTATGGTGATTGCTCATAACTGTGTTGTGGAATACTTTACATTTTGCTTCGCTCATACAGCAGCTAATAATCATTGGACAGTGTTCAGTGTGACATAGTGGGCTACAATAATCTTATTGTATTATTTTTAATGTTATTATTGTGCTTTATTTCAGTGAATAACAATAACTGTCAATAACTGTCAGTTGGCATATACATTGTAATTTTATTTAAGTTGTAATTGGTCACCAATACCAATCACCCATGTGCTTGCATAATTAAACAAAATAATTCAATCAACTTATAGACAATACAATTAAATGTGTATAAGATATTAATTGAAAACAGATTTAACTTGTGGTAGAGATCAGCATGGATTCCATGGGTCACATGTCACATCTGGGGCTTGGAGTCTGGGTCAGGGATTACATCTGACCATGCATAAGGAGATGGTTGCCAATTGGTTTCACGGAGGTTAAGAACACTGGGGCTTATTCATTATACAGAACGCTCAGTCCCGTTTCTGTTTAAAAACATTCCCGTAACATTGTGATGCTTTTAACTACGCCAGTGGTTTAGCAGGGTGAGGTTGATTAATTAAGGGATTGTTTAAAAACCACTTTCCTGAGCTTCCATTTAAAATCAAAATTCTTCCAATTCTATCCTATTTGTGAAACGTCAATGATTCATCCGGGCGAGTGCATGTAAACACTGCTTTGTGCTTCTTCAGGAACCTGAACACGATCCGTGTTCATAAACGATGCATCTCCCTTCTGACACGGGAAAGCTGGAGCCTCTCTGTGCTCGCTTGGCCAGCGGGGTGGAACATGTGCTGTCGAACAAGGTGAGGCCAAGCTCCTTGGATGTGGCGTGGAAAAAACGAATGGAGGAGTCTCACGTTTAAACTGGCTCCTGCTTTGTTTTCCTTTTCGCCCCAGAGTGAAGTTTCAGGGGTTCCGTCAGACGACCCTTGCCTCTGTATTGACCCAAGCGTGGCTAGCCTCCAGGTGACATTAGTCTGTTGTCAGCCCTTGGCCTATCAAATATCTCTCCCCAGCTATTTCCTCTGAAAAGAAGAGGGGAAGAATCTGTCAATGTGCAATCAAGGCTCCGGGAGGTTTAATTGCAGGGCTAGGATCGGTGTGTTTGCAGAAGGAAATGTTCCAGGCTGGGCCAGGACATTATTTAATAGCTCATAGGTTCTGGGGACCCTGCCTCCAACAATGCCAACTATTCGAAGCCTATTGCCGACACTTTTACAATTTGTTTAGCGTAGTGTAACTCACCCTGATTTATTTGACTTTTATTCCTCCGCTGAAGTCTAGACGTGCACCCCCTTACTGCGCACAGCGGAATTTATTTTTGTATGGGGAAGAAGAAGAAGAAGAAGAAGAAGAAGAAGAAGAAGAAGAAGAAGAAGAAGAAGAAGAAGAAGAAGAAGAAGAAGAAGAAGAATGAAAAGGGAGGGGAAATTCTTTCACATTCCTTAAAAGGGAAGAAGCAGACACATTTTTGCAATACTTTGTAATCATAAAAAGACTTTGGGGAACATGATGGATTTCTCATGAAAAAAAAATGTGGGTTGATCAGGAAAGAGTGGGTTTGGAGCTGGACTGAAATAATCCTGGGGGTGAGAAAGCCCAGTCTGTCTCGAATAAAGGCGCGACAAAATTAAGTCGCCGTATCTCGAATCTCAACAGAATCTACTGGCAAATTCCCACTTGCAAACTTCTTTGTTAAAAAAAGTTCCTTGTACACAAACTTACAGTTTCTTGTACTATCACAGCCTACATTTCATCTGGCCACATGCTGAGAAGATAATTACTTATCAAAACACAGCCAGTGTAGATACATATATCTAGCTGAGCATGTTTATGAGCAGTACTCATGGAATGGAAAGTCCTGCATGAAGTACTGCAGCAAAACTCTGGATGCACGTGCTAACAACTTCCAATTCTTTACAGATGCTGCCATGTAGTACAAGGAAAGCAATTCACAAACCCAGTCATTTATGTTTGTTTGACATATTCATTATGTCCCATGTCTGAACCTTCATACACATGTATATATATATCTCTGTATGTGTGTGTGTGTGTGTGTGTGTGTGTGTGTGTGTGTAATTGGTCCTTGAGGCACATTTGAAATTATCCAGAAAAAAAATCCATGCGTTTGAAACTGAACCGGGGAGAAAGTGTTTGGTTGTACTTCCCAGAAGCAACCTCTTGGTATGTCAGACACAACACTTAGCTTTTGGTGTCATTTTGCAATCGAACCCCCATGTAACCCCTCCAAGGAATGTTCTATTTGGGATTTGAATCCACAACCCTCCAGTTACAGACAGTGTCCTCTGCACCGTCTAGATCAACTTAAAGGGAAACCTTTCCCAGACAGAAAATGCACCTGCAAGCCTTTGTTTGATAAAATGGCTTGATAAGACAGGGCTTTGGCTGAGTGACATGAAAAATATTTATCTTGCGTCCCTGCAGAGCCGGGAGGAGAGGGGGTGAAATGGGAATATGTTTCCATAATACATTTAACCTCTGAAATATTGAACCAGTTATTATATGCATTGGTATTTTCTGTAGAATTTAAAGCACAATATAACAGCAGTGGAAAAGTGATGTGTTACAGTTAAGACAAGCTAAAAGTGTGAGCTAGTCTCATGTTATAGTAAGGTACTGTTCTTACTTTAAACCCAGGCTTCAATCAAAACCATTAAATCATCTCAGTAAGAAACTGCTATTCAAAGAAAAAAGAAAAGAAAACCTCCTCAGATTTAACTGGCGCCATATACAATAATGTGACTTTTTCATGTTGGTTAATTAAGTCCAGGGGTCACTTTAATGTAATATTGTGATTAATCAGGGAAAGTATTTTTTTTTCCTTTTTTGATTGAACAGCACTTTACCTTCAGATGACTTGGCAGTTTTCATTGACTCCAGGGGTGAAAGCTAATGTGTTGTCGTACATGGAGGGTGTGTGTGTGGGGGGGGGGGTTCATGGAGATCTTATACGTAGAAAAAACAGCAGGGGAGGAAGAAAGTAGTGACCCTAGCCCATTCCTAAATTCACAGAGGTCGTGACCTCATCCCATGATTCAACGTGTGTGGTATGTGTAAGTCAATGTGATTCAATGTTCCTTCCTGAAATCAGAGGATTTTTTCCCCACATCAAGTTCACTGGCACTACACAAAATGACACTTGCTGCTTCTGTTCAACTGGACGTGCCGGTTATAGGCAGCAGATATAGAGAGCCAGATATCTGTTAGACAAAATGCTTCCAAGTTTCACAACAATGACACACAGAACCCTCTAAAGTGTTTTTAAAAATAGTCAACATTCACTTCAAAAAATACAAGTAAACTAGAGAAGACATTTTAATCACGGTCCAGGAAAAAAAAAAATCACTGACACAGAAGAAAGAACTTCAGTCCGTTTGATCCACTGATCTCTGAGAAAACTGATCCCTTAAAATCACCTTTTAACATAGAAACCATCTGCAACAATCAATAAATCAAATGTAGTGAGTAAAGTGCTACTCATACTTACAGTATAAGCTCTACTGTTGAGGCAGATAATTGCTACCCATGATGCTGTGCAGCACATGTGACCCTTGTCAGACCCCAAAGGGGGAAGTGGAGGAAACACTCATCTTATTGCCCTGGGCATTGGTCTATGCACTCACTGCTCAGGAGTCAGGAATTGAATGATGGTTACAATACTTTTGAGGCTGAACGGCGAGCCCTCACTGGAAAACATTTAAGTCCTTCAGCATGAACCTCTTCTGTGAGACCCTGTGGTGCTCAGAGTGAGAGAACATGGCCTCCTCATGTCTAGACATTTCAAGTCAGAGCTGGCGACCCTTGTCCTGTTCCTGGTGGTGCCCTAAACAAATGGGATTCTGTCCTCATCAATATTGTTATTATATACACCACAGTGTAATATTGTTTCTGCTGTCATAGCTGGTTAATTTATCTTCTCCTTTATGTTTGCTCTATGCATGTGTGCATGTTCGTATGTGCGTGTGTGATTTACAGAGAACATGGGCTACTGCTCTGTAAAGGGCAGCTTTGAGTTACTTCCTTTGAACAAATCCATTGTAATTGATTTTTGGAATTATGGAAACCTATTGGTCCTCAGACCTCCCGTGAGTGAAGACTAGGGGTCCTCTGATCTGCAGCGTGGAGCCCAGTTGCTGTAACTCAAAGGAAGACAATTCTGACCCTGTGGACCCCTGAAGGCCTCAGTCTTTACATTCCACTCAGGTAAATTACAGTCGAGAACAATTTTCTTTTCATAGGAGAGGTCTAACCCCATCCACTGGTCTTAAGCTGCAGCTTAAAAGGAGTTCAGTAAACTGCCCAAAAAGACCAAAGACTTGAGTTGCATATCCCTTCACTTAGTGGTGATCCTGGTGCCCACTACATTACACTGTCACCTAGTTCCCCTTCTCCCTCTGCCTTTCTTTCTCTCTCTCTATCTAATGCAGTTCTGTGTGTGGGAGTGAGACAGAGAGTGTGTGTATGTGAGAGAAAGCGAAAGCGTGTGTGTGTGTGTGTGTGTGTGTGTGTGTGTGTGTGTATGAGTGCATTTGTAATATCTAGTTTGAAAGAGTATTTGTGTATGTGTGTGTGTGTGCCTGCACACATTGGACCTGCCAGGACACAAAGTCAATCCGCGGGTAGTTTAGAGGGGCTGTAAGCCAGCCAGCCATTTTTGGAATGTGCCATGGATATAGGATAGGCCCAGATTGGAAATCCAAATAGCCAAAGGAATGCTAATTACTGTGGAAATCAAACACCATCAATTGCAGGGTTTCAGCATTTCTGTGCTCCCAAAAACCTCCGCACTCTTAGCAACCCCCCACACCCCCCACCCCCACACACACACACACACACACACACTCAGAGCTCCTGTAAGAGGAAAGTACTGTACAAAGCTTTAAGGCTGAGAGAGGCTTGTTTGTTCCACCACCGACGAGAAGGTATGTGGGTCACCCATAATTTGTGTTGGTCATTGTCCTCTACACACAAGCAGGCCATCTCCACAAACACACCATAGTCACAGAGGCAGGGAGACAAACTGTGAGAGGAATTTCCGAGACAACAATCAGGCGGGAGGTGGGGGCGGGTGTAGGGGATAACACATTTTTTATTAACACTGAGAATTGCCTGTGAAATGTGTGCATAAACGCTATACCCACTTCAAAAGTCATCAAACCATCTGACGTGCAGACTGTCCTCCACAGATTCGCTCATCGCGGGGTGCAAACCAAACACATGCTGAAAGCACAATGATGAGCTGCAGGTAGACAGACTGCAGGCACGGTGGGCCCTGCCAGGAACATGATCCGTCCTCCCTGCTGGGCTTCATGCATTTCACAGCCGATGGCTAAGAGATAGAGGCGGTTTCATTTGTTCGCCATTACCGCGCTCACAGTCGAAGATCTAAAACCCTTAACTTGTGGACATTAAAGATCCCATGGCATGTCTACATATGGCCACCTGATCATCCCCTACATCTGATTGGCTACACAATCCCTTGCGTTCCCTACCTACAACGATTCCCCAGGTCGTCACTGCAAATGAGAAATGGCTTCTCAATTGACCTACCTGCCAAACCCTTTGATGCAGAACCCATATAACATACACCTTTGCACAATGGGGGCCTCGGAGACCCCAGTTGTGCATCTAAGGGTTAAATAAAGGTTAAAAAATAATACTACCCCACACAGCCTCCCTTGCCTCTTTCTGCACGAGGCAAGCAATAAGGACTGCAGAGCTATGGGGAGGACTCTAGTTCCTACCAGTTCCTACCAGGACCTGTAGTCTCACTGTATAACATCAGGGTTTAGAATGAATGCACTGTAGATAATGTATCGTATGCTCAGTCAGACAAGTCATTTGATTGACGGTGATTCTATGTGGCTCAGTAGGTAGAGCATGGCGTTGACAATGCTTAGGTCGTGGGCTCAATTCCCACTGGGTCCACATATACTGAAAGATGTATGCATTCACTACTGTAAGTTGCTTTGGATAAATGGCATATACATACATACATACATGTCTCTTCTAATTATCAACAAATAAAAGATTTGCTTCCCAACTTTATTTATGATAATCGCATGTTTCACAGTCCAGAGTGTCTTATGCAGGGAAACTGATGTCCCCATTAAGATAGCCTATTTAAATGTTTGGGGCTTAGTTCAGGTTAAGTGTCTTGAGCAAGGGTATAACAGTAGTGTCCGATTAAAGGCTAAGTCAACACACAAGCCAGAAATTATTATTAAGATCCAACAGCAGGGCATATACCGTCTGATCTTTCACCTTTCATAGGAAAAGCCATGATTGAGCTGAAAGAGGGAAACTCTCCATACCGTACATCTACGCAACAGTTGCTTTGGCTTTTTCCTGGAGACATAGAAAATAGCCATCACTGTAGAGCACCAGGAAGCAGGGATTCGAATATCCACCACACCCAGCCTTGCCCGGGACCATTCAGGACCCCCAAACTACTTACATGGCAGTGCCGCGCTTATCCCGTGATTAAGGAACGCTCGGGTGCAGCAGAAAGTTTAATTACCGCTCATTTATCAGACAAATAAATTATGCCTTTGGTGGCCTCAGACCGAATAGCTGAACGCCAGCTAGGCCAAAAAAGGAATGTTTTGAGGAATGAGCTGTTGTAACCGCATCTGAAAGATGGAGGAGTGAACGCCCCAGCGTGTTTCATGTGACGGGGCTGAGGGAGAGTTTTATTGCCAGAGAAAAATGGCCAGTTGGGCTGTTAGTCATCCTAAATGGTTATTGCTGGAGGTTGCAGTGAAATTTACATCAAAGCGGGATTGTGACACCTGATATGAGCCGACTTACTGGCGGCAAGAAATAAGTTGAACAGAAAGTGACAAATTCTAAGTAGAGGAAATTATTTGGCTCCCTCTGAGACAAAAATAATTATATTTGGAAGGTGCCTGGTGTGTGTGTGTGTGTATGCGTGTGTGTGTATATAGGTGTATATGTGAGAGAAACTGTTTGTGTGTGTGGGTAGGTGTGTATGTGAGAGAAAGTGTGTGTGTGTGTGTGTGTGTGTGTGTGTGAGAGAGAAAGTGTGAGTGTGCATGTCTATGTCTGATACAGTATTTATGTGTAGTATAAATCTTAAAGCATAAGAGGCTGCTAAAAATCTTGGATTGTCAGGGGAGGAAAAGCCTAATATTTTATGAGCAGCCGCTCTTGTGCTTATCCGAGAGCATCTTTGATTCTGAATCATCCCGTCAGCGATAAAGGCAAATCTAGAGGGGAAGAGCGCAATAAACGCCAGCCAGCGTATGCCATGCACGTCGATGAGCGTTGCTGTTAGACACCAGCTTAACACCACCCCGTGGGCCCCACTTCCTGTTTCCTCAAGGACAATCTGAGGAAATCATTGTGAGCTGCCTGCGCGGACAAGGCAAAGGTCCACGAAGATAAGTGAGATGAAGGGACAGTGGGTGTGAAATAATTCAGTGAAATAATTGAAAAACTGAAAATGAATGTTTGAAAACTGCACCCTTGAACAGCTGGAATGTGTTAAAAGCACTCTTGAAGAGCAAGATTTGGATATGGGCATGAATTGTTCTGACACCTTGAAGAGCAAGATTTATTTATATAAAACTATTGAAATGTCCGTGTTTCACAGGCCCGTGTGAAACATCACACTCGTACATGAAAGCCCATTGGCTTTATAAACGCTCAAATCTGAAAAGACTGTAACCTCTGAGCACCATATCTCACAAAACAGGCATGGCCAACGAAACAAACCCAGCCAACAGCCCATACAAAGGGAAAAGTGTCAACAAACTTAATGGGCCCATCCATTTTTCACAGGGACAGCATGAGAGAAAAAAAAAAGTACATCGGAATGTATCGAACCAAAACAAGGATTTGCATACAATGTGACAGGGAAACCGTGGCTATTTGTCCTGCCATAAACAAACGTCAATGAAAATAAACACGGACCAGCTTAGTTTAGAGCAATTTCCTGTTTGAGAAAAAAAAAGTGAGAGTAATAATAATAACCAGCCAACCACATGACAAAGCAGCCCCATGTCTGCAATAGCATTTAGTTCTTGATCACCTGGGTTTCGTGCCCCTGTGTTAAAGCGGTGATTATTTTGAACGTCATGCTCAGCCAGTGACTTACGCACACTGTACCAACGGGCATTCCAGACCATGATTTAGCGCTGTGATTCTCTGCGAAGAAGTCGACCTTAACGGCGCGCTCGCATGTCAGTCATCCTTTGCGGGGTAGCATTCCCCGTCTAAATAAATCGGCACTGCGGCACGCATCATAAACCGGGGGCTAATAAAGGAAATCAAAGCAAAGCCTCCGCCGTCCGATGACAGACTCGACGTGGCCTCCGACTCTGGCCCCCTGCGTCAAACGATGGTTCCCATGGATACGCTCGCGGGTCTCTGACACAACTCGCTCGAAAAGCGAGGGGAGGGAGAAAGAAAAGAAAAACAACGGCCCCTTAAGTAAACATGCACCGGTCAGACGCACCTATCGTTCATTTTCCCCCTCTCACCGGCTTTCATTTCCCGTGTCCCTCGGACATTCCGCACCCCCGCTGCCCACCCCTGGACACAAAGAGAGCCGTTCTGTGTGATTTACATGCTTGTAACCCCCCCCGCCCCCACCTCCCTCAGGACAGCTTATGATCGCCCCATCAAACGTCAAACTTTGCAGATCTCCATCTGCAAAGGGCCATAAATTTGTGTGCCTCATCCCGATTGGGTCCGGTCAATTTTCTGACCGTGAGCATGGTGTTTCCCACCGTCCATTGAGCAGCATTTAGGATTGGTCCAGCCTGCTTCCGGAGGTGTGTCGAGCTAGCCGAGATTGGGGCATACAGCCGATAACAGCCATATGCCCTGTTGAGCGGGCGGTCGCACCAGGTCCCACACCCTCACGCTTGCACTCGCATTATAAGGATTTAAGCTGCCATACCCACATTCCACTGCAGAGATACATGCCTGACACTGGAGTAAAGGAAGAGATCTTTAACTGCATGATCATGGGCATCGGTTCAGGGCAGGCATCATGATGATCCACAGCTCTACGTATAGCATAATGAAGGGCCGATATTGGACACTGATTATTAGACATAGACATCCAAATAATGTTCAGATTAGTGTAACTACCCAGCACCTGCCAGGGCCGTGCACAGACTTTTACGAGGACACATGCTATATACATTATACAGTACACAGAATTATTTATTTAACTACAACTTTGTTTGCCAGTCAATCAGCTTCCTGTCCTGTTGGCCATGTGATTGAACAGCTAATACTGTTTTTATGCTCAATGAAAAAAAGCTAACTAACTAACTGAATAACAAAATGTGTATTCATGTATTCATATATGTATGTATTCATGGTGACAGGGACAATGTGACTAGAGCCTATTTGTCTGTTACACAGATACTGTATAAGGCAGATACTGTATATCTTGTTTTACTTTTCATTTAAAAAAGTAAAACATGCTGAGCATGCTGCATATTTATACAAATAAAATGCATTATTATTATTATTCATTATTCAATAAGGAGGTTAGCTGCAAATAAACATTTAGCAACAAGAGAGTTTAGACCTACACCCAGCCTGTAGCAATCAAAACAAGTGTTGTCTACAAATAACTTCACAATAGTGGTTCAATACGATTTTTTTGTAATGTATGTAATATTGTCAGTGGCTGGCTGAGGGCACAAAGGTACATTTTGTAGATGACCAAAAAGGACACTTTTTGACATGCATAAAAAAGGGCAGGTGCTCAAGCCCGCTCCCTGCACCCCCTTCAGTGCACATGCCTGGTGCCTGCTATGATTCTGAGCCTGAGAAGGGGAAGGCAGCTGAACCATCAAGAAAGTCCAATGATCTCTTTGAAGCGTGTTAATGGCAGCAGTGTGGAGAAGGGATCAGGGCGGCAGTTTGGAGCAGCGGTCAGAGCAGCAGTTGTTTTGGGGATAAAAGCCCTTTCACTAAGAATCCAGCTGTAAAAATGAGCAATAAAGTTGTTCTGGATATGGATGAGATAAGATAATAAATGTGTCCTGTTCTCACAAAAGCAGGTGCATGTGGATTAGACATTAAATTCCCATTGCAATTCCCATCCCATCCCAATTCCCATCCTAATTGTTTCCAATAACAAAATAACAGTAACCGTGCAGCATGTCTTCTTTGGTGAAGCATGCCTTAGAACTGGCAAAGATGTCATATTCCACTCAGGGAGACATATCAGCAGTTTATGTAGTTACTACAGGAAGCAGGACCTCAGTCTCCCTATATTTTTAATTTTTTTAAATAATATTTTTTCAAATATCAACTGACCCATGGTTCCTTAAATTACTTTAAGACTTTAAATCTAGCTTTGTGTGTGTGTATTCCCTGCCAGGAACGGCAGTGTGGTATAATGGTTAGGGAACTGGACTTGTAACTCAGAGGTTGCTGGTTCAATTACCATGTGGAGCACTGGCGTTGTACCCTTGAGCAAGGTACTTAACCTGAATTGTATAATGGATTGTATGTAAAGAAATATAAACTGTAAATATAAAATATAAAGTTGCTGGATAAGAGCATCTGCTAAAAATGCCAAAAAACTAAAACAAATGTGTGTGTGTGTTTTGTTGGTTGAAATCCTGAATTAAAGTGTTAAGCTAAATACTTGAACTAGATCCATGCTTGAACATGACATTAGAATTGTCTAATTAATGAACCCTCCAACAATGTCATGAAACAGTCATCAATCAGTTTAAGGCTATCATTTCAATCCATAATGTTTCAAACTCAGAAATCAAATGTACCTGGCAGAAGATGGGTCTCCCTAGGAATTCTGAAATTACGTAGCTATATACCTCAAAACTGTTCCTTGATTCAGCTGACCAGCATGTGTATTTCATAAAAGATACTTTTCTCAATTCATGTTTCACCAGAGTGATGTGGAATCATAGATTTGAAAATAATGGTTTAAGTCACATTTGGTAGCGTGAAAGGTTAAAGTAGTTTAAGGATTTAAAACAGAGCCATGTTTAACAAAGTCAGCATTATGAGAAGTGCACAGGGCAATAACTCTTCCAGTGCAGGTGAATGATTCCCCACTCATCGCTGAATGTGTGACTACCATTAAGGGCCCCTGGGTCTCTACAGTAGCGTGGGCCAATCAGTATATCACGCGTGCGCCATCAGTGCCAGAATTGTGATTCTTCAATTTCATGAAATTATTGTTTCTGTATCCCTGACTCTCCCTCTGAACTGAGCTAAAAATAAAAGTATCTGTCTGCGTTGAGGCTGCTTATTGGCAGTTTAGTTACCTGATAAAATATTAGCTTTGGATGGGGAGGTGGTGGGGGGGTCTGGTTGTCATAACACAGAGACGTCCAAAGAAAAAAAGAGTGGACAAGGCTGGGAGGACAAAGATGAAGTCCAGCTGTGTGACAGATGTGTTGGGCACGCAGCAGGCGAAGAGTTTCAGCACTGGCACGGGGACGACCGTCTGTCCAAACTCATTCTTCTTGGGTCGGGGGGGGGGGGGGCACAGATGTGCTAAGAGCGCTCTTGGATTCATACCTTTAGTGATAGACACCCCCGAAAAACAGTTGGGGTGAGAAAAACAACAAAGAATGAATGGGAGAAGGAATTCTGCAGTAAAGATAGAAGCAGTGAGGCGAGAGATCAAACCGGATGACACACGGTTTGAATTAAGGCCCTCCGCCGAGAATTTCCCAAAATAAGAATCTGGCCCTGACGGAGAGCAATGACCAGACAAGCCAGTGGATGCTTATTGTTTGAGTAAGAAGATGTAATGACAAACAGCGGCACTACAGGACAAAAACCCCTGAAAACCCAAACAACCTTGTGTCACTGAAAATAAGTGCTAACTTCAGTTAGATTCCTGATTTTTTCCTCTCCCACTACAGTAAACATTTTCTGTTTGCCACCTCGCTCCACATGCCTTATGTAATCTTTCAGCATCATTCCAAATATCGATCCAGAAATGAGTGTTTTGTTCTTTTTAGTTGTGGCTATGTTGCATAACTTTTAAACTCAATGCCCTGTATCTCTTCACTCGAGTCCTGTCCCACAAACACTGCATGAATACTTTTTAAAAGTATATTCAAGAGCTACTTACTGTAAATGAAAATGAGTGGATTCTTCAGTTGACCCTATGATGCTGGCTGGGCTCATATCTTTTTGGGGAAACTGCTCTTCTACTCCAGCTTGTGCCCCTGTGTCCAAAGCCCCTCAATTCGAGACGTTGTGACACTTGGAGACATAATGAGTGGTGACTGATGGGAAAAGGACACCCTCTACCGTGAGCCTCGGAGGAGAGGTGAATGGAACCAGTAATCATTCGATCAGCCTCAGATTTAATTGCCACTCTGAGAATCTCTTCTGCATCCTCATCTGTTTCCAATTTCCATCATGAAAATTAATTTCATCCTCCTCACCAAACTGCAGATGAAAAACCCTCTTTCCCGGGAAAGTGCACCTTTGGCTTTTATCCAGGAAGCTAGGGAAACTCATTCCATTTGGGTGAAGCGGTACCTGCATAAACGCCACCTAAGCCCTTGTCATCCTAGTAGTCACTGTGCAGTGGAGGGAATCTGGTGATTGGCGAATTAAGGATTTAATCCAACTCTCCAATGCCAAGAACTGATGCGGCCAGCCATTCCCACCGGTCCCCAAATGCCGACCACCAATGATGTCACTCTGCGGTTTGCATCACCCGCACGTCCAGAAGGTCAGCATATTTTTGAAAATATGTATTGATTTGTTTATTTCCATGATGGCTTTGGGCCTGGTCTCAGTCTTCCAGAGTGGGTTTTGTATTGGGAGCCGGGACATATCGAAGCGGGGTGACTGCCAAGACCGTCCTCTTTGCGCATATTTCCCCACTGCAGGAGCAAACGCTTTCCACATGGACGAGAGCCCACTCTCAAGTGTGGCTCACACAGCTGAATGGCATTCATGCAGAACACTGTCTGTGGGCGTTTCCCACCATTTATTGATTTATCGAAATTCGTCTGAAACCGAACCGTGTCAGCCTATGCAAACCGCATTAATGTGTGTGCTTCACGCTGAGCGTCGGCTGTGTATCCCACCTTCTCAAGCAACACAGTCATTTATGGCATCTGCTACCAGGGTGACATAACAGTTTTTGTTTTTGTCTTTTTTCACAGGGCCTCAAAAGGACTGAAAAACAACAAATGGCAAAACCTACGCCGTATTATACTTCATGTTCACTAGTGTTATCATTAAACCTACTTTTTCAGTTTATAATCAAAGCTACACACAGCCATAACCTATTTTGAAGCATTATGATGGATAATTAAAAAATAATGGTGCAGAACATACAGGTTCAGTGGAATGACAAAGCAAGAGTCACTTTTGCCTCGACAAATACAGCCACAGGGAAAAAGCGTACTGGATTCTACCCACAATGACGACAGCACACAATGGCTGTTTCAGTGACATTATAATTGCTTTATATGACTTATGGTGGATTCACACCTGTTTCTCAAGAGAGAAGCAGCTCGAGCCAAAATGAAATGGCTAACTTATGAAACTGCACTCTCCTCCCTTGATCTGATGTATTTGGAAGGGATCTGGCTTTACCCGTGAGGAAACTGATACATGGGAAACCATTCGTGTTTTGTCTAGTCAAAATGTTTTTCAGTATTACTTTTGGGAAAACATTTCTGAAACTATCTGATTGAAACAGTGCAGGTTAGTCCCAAAATAAAGGAAACACTGACATAAAGTGTTTTAATAGGGCGTTGGGCCACCACATGCTGCCAGAACAGCTTCAATGCTCTTTGGCATAGATTCCTGATTAATAGATTCTCCATAGATTCCTTGGCAAAGTGTCTGGAACTCTATGGGAGGGATGCAGCACCATTCTTTCATGAGAAATTCCATCGCTTGGTATTTTGTTGATGGTGGTGGAAAATGCTGTCTCAGGCATCGGTCCAGAATCTCTCATAAGTGATCAATTGGGTTGAGATCTGTTGACAGCCATGGCAAATGGTTTGCATCATTTTCATGCTCATCAAAACATTCAGTGACCACTCGTGCCCTGTGGATGGGGCACTGTCATCCTGAAAGAAACCACACCCATAAGGATAGAAATTCTTCACCATAGGATGAAGGTGATCACGCAGAATGGCTTAGTATTTATTGGCATTTAGTTTGATCTCTAAGTGGTTGAGTGGACCTAAACCATGCCAGGAAAATGCTCCTGACACCATAACAGAACTGCCAGAACCCTTCATTCACTCAAGTGTTTCCTTTGGCAGTTACCTGTACATCCATGACAAAATCGCACAGCGTTGTTCTGGGGCATAGTAGTTCTGACTTACAGGTATGCAATTTGAATTGAGCAAAGACTTCCAGCTGAATCTCAATTATGATTCAAACACCTGACCCTCTTTTCATGAATCCAAAATGTGGACCACAATGTGAGTCTTCATTTAACAAGAAAACAACTGTAAGATATACATTGTATCCAACATTGCCATATAATTGAATATTTGCATACGTTTGTGGCAGGGACAAGCTGCAAGTTTTGATCGATTTCCATGTTTGGCTTAAAAATCCTAGCATTGTTACTATGCATTTTCTACATGTTCATGTTCCTGTGAGAAGACTGAAGAAGACATTTTGGCTCCAGATGGAGCTTTCACTCAAACCCTATTGTCAGTCTGGTCAGTCAACTCGCTGGGGTAAGATTTCGCTATAGAAATTAAATGTATATCCACTTGGCTGCAATTGCCTGTCCACTGCTAGTACAGTAACCTAGCAGTCCTAGTAAAAATTAAAATAGACTTTGGAGATTACGCACAAGAATGTAATTTCAACTTCATTACATATGGTTACTTTTAAGTATATATCCCATTAATTTAGTATGAAAATACCAATTCTGTATGTTAAACCTATTGGACTTCACAGACTGAATTTTCAATTACGAATGAAACATTTTTTTAAGGTGTTCCCATTTGCTGGTTACATAGTCTGGAGTCTCATTTTTAAAAAAATTCATTCCATTTTTAATGAATTTTGCGTTTCCAGAACATTAATGACCCACCATTTCCATTACTTATATACAAAAAAAAAAAACATTCTGTACTAATGCTTCTTTGCCGTGCTCCAGTTCTCCAGTGCTGTGTTGGGTTCCAGACCTAATTGGTTGCAGGAGCAGACTATATGAGACTACCACTGCTGTTGCTCTGAGAGGTTATTTAAGACACAGAGACAGCTACTCAGGGCCAGGGGTCTCAATGTAGACAGAACTGACAGAAATCTATGAGGTCAACCCCATCATTCACTGATACATCAGTCCCTCAAAGGCCTTGAACTAGGCCAGGGTTTCAAGGACGATGCTGTGCCTAATCCCTGTAAACAGGGTAGCGAGACCGTTTCATTTTGTGTGAAATTTCTAACAAATGGAGCCGAGGCCTAAGCAGAGTTTTGCATTTCCAGTTTTCAATTGGCAGGGGATGGATTGGGATGGGATGGGGTGGAGGGGGATGGAGTTTTTCCATAGCTTTCATACAGTACACATCATTGAGTCAGTACACAGATAGGACAGCTGTTTCATTGTGTTAAAGCAGTGTTTCCTTGAATAAAAGTCCCCTCAAACCTATTTCCAGCACTATGCGGTAAATTATATTATTATTTTTAGACTACCTTAAAAACATTGTGTAACATCCATAGCCCTTTCCCCAAACTGAACAAAATGAAGATTAATGCACACTAGAATGTGATTAGAACTTGTCTAAACTGGTAAATCAAATATTACACCCCCCCACATTAATTTTGCCCTTATTCAAAAGTTAACATTCATCTTGCTTGTTGCCCTGTTCTGTTCAGATCTGTTAAATGCGATGAATGGACAAAATATTTTTACAGATTAAATACATAAAACTGATTCAGAACCCATTTAATTAGTGTTCAAGAGACATGAGTACCAGAGGCCAATGGGTATGTTTTATAAAAGCATTTTCCAGACTGACTTTTATCCACAAGTCAACAGAACTAAAATACTAAAATACTGATAATGTGAAAAATAATCTCAATATATTCACAGCACTGGCCCAACAATATTTAAGTGGTGTAATAATTACAGCAATAAGCCACACTATTCTGGGATCCTGTCCATTCTTTCCAGATCTAGGTATATAGTTTCTATATGTAGCAGGTAATTTATCTATAATGGCACTGTGGATAAAATTTATTTACTGTGTAAGGCCAAAAAGCACTGCCTCGCTGCTATGTGACAACAGAGTTAACATAATATGTGTAATGACTTGTTTCACAATACAATACAATAATCATTTAGCAGATGCTTTTATCCAAATGACTTACAAAAAGTGCATTCAGCTCGAGTAAATGAACAAGCAATTGATGTCTAAGCACATCATTCATCAAGTATGCCACATAAACAACACAAGTGCAATTACAAGGAAATTAGCAATACGTGCAACACATTTCTTTTTAATATAATGTAGGGATGGGTGGGTTAAAGGTCCAAAGTGCAGTGTAAAAATATGTGTTTACAGCATGTGGCAGAAGAACGGCAGTGAATTCGGCTGTCCTGACATCAGTGGGGAGTTCATTCCACCATAGTGGTGCCAGGACAGAGAAGAGTCGTGACCGGGATGAGCAGCCCTTGGTCACTCGGCATGAGGGAAGAAGCAATCGCCTCAAGGCAGTAGAGCACAGTAGTTAGGCTGGGGTGTAGGGTTTCACCATGGCTGGTATGCATTTCCTGATATGCACTTTGTAAGTCACTCTGGATAGCAGCATCCGCTAAATGACTAAATGCAAACGCAATTACTAGAAAATATTATGGATGGCTTTCAGGTTACATTGAGAGTGTATGATCATGATCATGGGTGCAGTTCAAGTTAGAGTCAGGGTAAGAATTATGGTAGGGGTAAAAAAATTCTAATCAAATAACATGCAATTACATTAAACACAAGCTCATGTTCCACATTAATGACTTACTATTAATTACTAATATGTAGATACACAGCACTTACATAGTTGTATTAAAAATGGCAATAGTAGCAGGGGTCATGATGGTAGTAGTAGTAGTAGTAGTAGTAGTAGTAGTAGTAGTAGTAGTAGTAGTAGTAGTAGTAGTAATACTTGTAAAGTGAAGTGTATTAATACAGTACTAGTAAAGTGATAGAACAATACTGTTTACAGGGTGTTCATTCACCATTCAAACCTAGCCTCTGCTAAATCTAACCTAACCACCATCTAAAAATATATAGATAAAACAGTCAAGTTTAATAATTAATATCTCTCAATTACTGCATAGGGTTTAAACCCCATCCCCCACTACAAAAAATATATATATTTACATGTTTTACTAGGTACCCATGGGAATTACATTGTTTAATGTGAGCATCTTCAAAAAAAAATTGTTTTGTATGAATGAATGAAGAGAACTCTCATATGAATTAAGCGCAACTTAAAGCATATTTTAAATGCAATAGCTTATGTGTTTTCTTATTGACTATTTGTTTTATGGCAGCACAAATTTTCTTGACATAAGAATATTTATAATTGTTAAAGGGTAGACAGATTTTTTGCAAACAGGACAGTAAGGACAGTCTGATAGGTATTGTCCAATCTACAAAAGGTGATGGGGTCGTGAGTCATGAGTTCCACAGGCATTGAGGGTGTGGGGTTGGGACTCATGCATGCATTAGTGCAAGACAGTTATGAGTAGGTGACAGGATCAGCACCTTTGAATCAGGATGTGGCAGAAAAGCTGATGTCAGCTGACTACCTAAATCAGTAAGGTTTTCAGATATGATGCATGTAAGTCAGAACGTTTCCGGAAAGCACACTGATAAAAAAGTGATCAGGCTGACCATTCAATTCAATTCAATTCAATTTAATTTAATTAAAAACTTTTTATATTGCCGAGGGGCAATTCCTGAGGCAGGCATAGTAAAAAGGGATGGTACAGACAGTACATATGAAGACAGTACATGACAAACAAACAGTGACCACATAGCAGTGACAGTACAGGACAGGCAGACGGTTGATGGCAGATGGTTCGGCTGGTATTTCCGGCCCACAAAATTCATATTTCCCAAACATAATAATTACATATCTTGCTCGTGTGAGGTGTGTTATTCACATGAGTGCTCCCCTAATTGCATTCATATGTGAGAGTGAGGCGTGCTTCTGCCACAGAGCTGTGCTTGAGCATCTACAGAGCCTGACTATACATTCACATGAACTGGCCAATAATCCTTCACTGCATTCCAGTCAACACTTACGCATTTACATGCATAAATAGTCATAGTTTTGTATTACTTTTCTCCTTTGTATCAGTCTTGTGAGAAAAAAAATGCTGCACTCAATTTTCCCCAATGAGGTGCAAGGGGGACGGGGATGGGGGATCCCATTGATTATTTGATTTTTCAACACAGGAGATCAACATTAAATCTCTTAATAATTATAAACACAATCGTTCACGCATACACACGCCCACGCACGGACACTTAGACCTGCCTGTGTACATGTCTGTGCATAGTCAGAGGAACGCATGCAAATATGCACACATTAAGGTACACACACGCACACGCTGCCAATATTGGTCCATGATCAGTTAGAGAATATCCCATCTGTTTCCTACCACTCTGAATGAATACCAGGCAGGGGGTAAAAGCCCAGACTCAACTCTAAACAGCAAAATAGTGGTATATTTAAACAGGTTGCTGCCAAGTATCCAATGAAAGCAAGAATTAATGGCTGCCTCAGCAAGCACCACGATTAAAAGGATTTGCAATCGTATTCTGGGTTAAAATTACAGTGGAAATATTTGCACAAAAGGCCGCTATCACCATGAATTACCGCTGACATGTTTGCACGTTTTTAAAAAAGTGAACGGAAGAGGGAGAATGAGAGAGAAAGATTTATTTGGGCTGGAAGACGCTGAAGGAAAACAGAGAGACGGGGGGGGTTCTGAGAAGTGTAGCCTGAAAGGGGATGTTTCAGTTTCAGTAGAGGGCACAAGGAATGTATGTGCCCTTCAGAAAGGCCCAGTTTTGATCAATGTGCAAAGCACTTTTTCTTTAAATAGCACTGACAAATTTAGGCACTCTTTTGTAAAATATATTTTTCAAATTGTTACACATGTATGCAAATGCCTGTAGTACCTGAAAAACACAGCGAACTTTTTTTTAAGTTTGCAGTTCAACTCTGAGGACAAGTCAAATCCCAACACACAAATCAGTACGTCTTTTCTTAAATCGTTACAATTGTCGGTCACAATTAAGGACAAGTCTGCAGTAAGACTGAATCTGCCTCTTGAGTTGGATGAGGCCAGCCTTCTCACAGATGGAAACTAGAGTCCCAGCTTGGCACTGACAATGAAGGAATTTGTTGCGGGGGAGAGAATCACACAAAGAAGATGTAATATTAGCCATCTACGTAGCTCAATAGAATCAAGAGGAGTAAGGTTTCCCCGTTCCGTGTTGTATCAATCAGCGGGAATGAAATCTATGCGAAGGGCTAAGATAAGCAAACAGAATGGTTCCACACATCAGGTTGTTGTGAGTGAGGAGAAATAAAAGGAGTGTTCTCCCTACTGATTCATCTGTTCATATCTGGAGCTCCATCTCACCATCCTGTTTAAGGTTAAACAGCTAACTGGTTAGAAAATTCGGTACTATATTGAGCTGGCAATCCGTTTTTTTCATTGCTTTTCAGCCTCTCGGGAGCAAATCTAAGAGTTGAAAAATATTAGTTAGCTAGTTAGCTTAGAGGATCTGGCCCAGTGCTCTGAGAGTGGAAGGACTGATGATCCCCATGGTACCCAGTGGTCACACCTGTCAAGAAAAGTGAGTTAGTCATAGTGGGGGGCTCAATTATAGGAAGTTTAGACAGTATAGTGTGTTCACATTTAAAAGAACGGGGGTTGATTCAGTGGTCATGGGTCATGTTGGAGCCAATGTCATAGGTAAGGGTAAGTTTGAGGTTCTGCAGGACACACATTTATAGAATTAGCAGCACAGGTCAGGAGCAGGACTTCCAAGGTGGTCTTCTTAGGAATTCTGTCAATACCACATGCCAGTAAAGGGAAGACATTTTTTATATGGAGATTTATTGTGGCTACGAACCTGGTTTAGGGAAGACAGGTACAGGTTTATGGTGCACTGGGACTGCATTTGGGCCAGGGGTGACTTGTATAAGTATGACGGGATACACCTGAACTGGAGGGGGAACAGCTGCGTAGGGCCAGTGAATGCTTAGGGTAGCAGAGGAGTGTAGAATCCTGTAGGATCCCACTCAAACACACCAAATTGCGGAAGTGTCCGAGTGGTGAAGGATTGCGTGTAGTCTTACCTCGTAATGCTGGAACGGGATTAAATTAATGTTATCTCACTCAAATTACTCTACCTGACTCCAATTAATGATAGATTTCTCTCTGTTAACCGTATGCTTTTAACTTATAGAATTGTATAGACTATAGTCTCTCAATCCGTGTAGTGTAGCTCTATACGTGTTGCGATCTCTATATGAGATGCGAACATGCCTTTGGCCTGTGTATAGCCTACCAAGATACAATTGTGTATCTTGCAACGGCATTAGTGTATAGGCGAGTGACTACGGAGTGTGTGTGTGTTAACGGATTCATGAGAAATGCTGAGGTATGAAAATGTTTATTAGCCGGACTTTCAGAAATTGTTCCAGAAACATCAAACAGAATTAGAATAATGTAAGCGTAGACATACAAAAACAGCTATACGCGAATGTTGCACAGGAGGTTGTAATAGCGAATCTCCTCAAAGCAAACCATGTTTCCCCCTATATCCCCATACATCAAAGGAAACCATAAAACACCAAATAAGGACACAATCACTAAAAAATATAACTACTCCCTGCTCTGTTTCTGTACGCGCATCACACTACGTTCATTATTAGTTTCACAGATGGCCGCTGACGTGTAGATCATTTGAATTTCCACCGTTTACTTTCAAACAGTGTTCTGAGATCTTTTGTAAGCGCCACCTGTGCCACATCATCAATGACACCCTTTGCTCAGTATACAGTATACCACATTAAACTCAGCCCCCTCCATGTCCTGTTAGCAGCAGGACTGCTTTTATTAGTTTGGGGGCACTTGGGGCAATACCATTGTTTGCACATTTCAACAGCTGGCTCCTTGCTGGCATCATAAACACAGTTCACATTCTTTTGGGTTATTTCAGGGCATGGTTCTGTGAACTGCCCTACAGGAGTATTTAAACTATTGACTGGGGGGCATGGAGGGAAATTAGTATTCATATTAAGGATAGGGAGGCACACACTTCCCGGATGGAAGATATCAGGGCAAAGTATAATAACACCAGTGAGGATATTATAAATAAAGACCTTTTAGAGCTGTTAATAACGTTTGCTTAGTGCAGTTGGGTGTGGGAGAGAGAGAGAAGAAATGTACTGTAATACTTTGAAATTCCTTACTTTAAATGCTAGAAGCATAAAACCTACATTTTTGAACTGGAGGCTTTCTTGTTTAATTGGGGTTATGACACTGTTGCGATTACACAGGCACTGCTTGGTGCAGTGGACAGGGAAGAATATTATGTTGAAGGGTACAAACTGATCAGGAAAGATAGAAAAAACAAAAGAGGTGAGGGTGTGGTACTTTATGTCAATGTGCAGGACATTCCAGGAATTAACTCTCATTCCTTGTGATGACATCTGAATTAGACTACTGGGAGTACATGAGAAGGGCCTTAATGCAGGGGTATGCGGTAGGCCACCAGATTTAGACAGAAACATAAATACTATGCTCTATGGAAAAATAAATCAAGCATGTCAGGAAGGAGAGACATTAATAATGGGTGACAACAATTACCCTTTTATTAATTGAGAAGAAGGGTCAGGACGTGAAGTAAATGTAAATGTATACGTTTGGGAAGTGGGGGTGCTGTGGGTGCTGCAGCACCCTCTGGTATGAATAGTTTTCTTATATAGTATAAGTATATCATATTTACAATACAGACAAAAATGAGTGTGCATCTGTGTCTGTGTGTTGTAATTGGTGTGAAACTGTGGGAGGTACTGAATGTAGCTGCAGGAGGTTCTGAATGGAGGTTAAAACATTTGATTAACCAATCACCTGATAGGCGTGCAAAACAAAATCTGTATGGATGTAGCTAGCAATGCAGGCAAGCGAGTTAGCTAGCTAGCTATCAGGAAGTAACCATTGATTGAGCTGTTGTGTTTTTACATTTTATTCAAAATGTCTCAAAAATGAATTAGCAAACCTCCCCTATGGGAGGGAATTACATTTTTTATCTGGTTTCGTGTAATAATCTGCAGAATTTAAGGTTGTGGAACCACTAGGGACAAGTGATCATAATGCAGTTACTTTTGATATTTTTTAGCAAGTTAAGACCGCCTCCTCTAACTCTAAAATTTCAAACTTTAATAAAATGAGAGTCAATTTAAGTAATATAGTTTGGGTAAAACTGAACAAAAAGATGAGTTTACATTTTCTTAAACTACATTTTTCCATAAAGGGTGCCAATAATTCTGGACCTGACTGTATATACAGTACCAGTCAAAAGTTTGGACACACCTGCTGGAAACTAGGTTTATCTCATAATTGACAATGTTTTACACCGTATACGTTTCTGTAAATACATGAAAATGACAAAACATACATGTACCAATAAGAAAAAGGAACATCAAAACAAAGTTCAAGAAATTTTAATTGAAAATGCAATCTTGGATTCCTCAAAATAGCCACCCTTCGCCGTGATAACAGCCTCACAAACACAGGCTATTTGGTTATTACGTTTCAGCAGGAAATCACCTGACATGTCTTCCCAGCTCTCCTGCAGCAATTCCCAGAGACACTTGTGTATTGCTTTGCTTTGACACTTCTGTCCAGTTATTCCCATACAAGTTCTATGGGATTCAGTTCTGGACACTGGGCAGGCCAGGTCATTAGTTTGAGTTGTCCTTCATGTTCCTCCTTCACCAGATAGTTCTGGCACAACTTTAAGGTGTGTTTTGAGTTGTTATCTTGCTCAAGAATGAAGGAGTGCCCGCTTAGCCATAGTCCAGATAGAAGGTGTGTCCAAACTTTTGACTGGTACTGTATATATATATATATATATATACAGTACCAGTCCGCACGGAGGCATGCCGAGGGACGGTGATTGAGGGGCGGTACGTGGCGTCCCGCTGGCTCCACCCCCGGACCTTAATGGGAAGTCCGGGGTGGACGGAGCACACCTGTCCCAACTTTAATAATAAAACAGAGCAGATAAAAGATGCGCCTATACCTCAAACAGGCGCAAAGTACCGATTTAGGGAAACGCGTTGGTGAGTGGAGGATTACTAGAGAGCATTTATTTGGATTGACTACCTGGCTTGATTTATATCGTTGTATGGTAATTTTATTATTATTCATTGGCTGTGTTGTACACCAACACCCCTGATCCTGCCACAATATATATATATATATATATATGACAGGAAGAGGAAGGGAGAGGAGAGAATATATAACTTATAGATCGAATATTTAAATTACTGTAAGTTTCACAGACTGTGCTGAATAGATTTATCCTAATCCCCTTTTACTTGTCTTGTACTCTTTTATAAAAGACTACTTGTGTCTCCCTGACTGTCCCTGTGTCTGGATTCATTGCTCCATGGTACCTGACATCAGATCTATCTGGGGTCTATGTATCACAGGTAGACATGGACATTGCAATAGGTTCTCTTAATTCATTCTGTACATTACAGCCAATGTAAATCCAGATAAGCAAGGTAAGCATGAAATAAAGCTAAATCTGGAGCCAGGTGCAGTATACAAAGCAAATGTATTCCTAGGCTGAAATACAGGCCTTATTTTTTTCTATTGTATTATGGTCCTTCATTCTGAAATGTAACTTAAATCTCTGATTGAAATTTTTAGGTTGAGATGTTGTGGCTCAGAGATGAGTAGTAAACTTAATAAATACCATAACAGGGTAATTAATTAAATTATCATTGCCAGACAGTGGCAGTGTGCAAAAAAAATTTTTGATTGATTTTACAGAGGTATTTTAACAGCCTGACATATTTTCCATCTTGTATCAAGTATGGCCACGATGATAAAAACCAAGACCAGAAGGATTCTATTGAATACTCTCATAAAAATGCCTTAGATGGAGAGCACCTGGACAAATATTATCTCAGCGATGGCTTGGGGACAACAAGAAAAATATTTTTAAATGAAATAAAATGAAATAGAATGGCAGCCTTGTTGTTGAATTTATAATATATAAATATATCATCATCTATTTTTTCCTGTTCATACAAGTTTAAGAAACTTATATTAAGTTTAAAAACAATAGTAATAGGTGTTGGTGCAGCAACCATCTGAAGCAGACAGATTGGTGACCCATTACAGTATTAGAAAGTTTACATAGTGAGAACACGACAGGCTCTGAAAAATAGGCGGTGCTGTTGCCCTCTGACAAGACCACTCTGGGCTGCATCCTGTCTGTGTATCCTTAAGCAAGCAATGCTCCTGGTCAGTATTGGTTAACAATATTTATTTCATGGACAAGGTCAATCGTCCAGTCTGCTTCCTTTCCCATGCCTCGCCCAATGGAGGATGCTGAAGAGGCAGGGGCAAGAACCAGAGGTCACTGGGGTTGCAGTGTGAGCCATGCAGTGTGAGCCAGGCACCTTTCTAGCACAAACATAGCTCTGGGTTTCTAAAACCTTCCAAGACTAAGACCTGTTTAATGGATGAATACATTTTATGTGTACAAATGTAGCCAAACACATGTGCAGATATGGATTTACATCTCTCTCTCTCTCTCTCATACACACACCACAGACACACAAACATAGACATATACAGGAAACTGCCAAAATAAAGGAAACACTTGAGTAAATGAGGGAGACAAGGTACAGTGGCGATAAAAAGTTTGTGAACCCTTTCGAATTTTCTGCGTTTCTGCACAAATTTGACGTAAAATGTGATCAGATCATCTAAGTCCTCCAGATGATAGATGAAGATGAAGAGAACCCAGTTAAACAAATAACAAACAAAACATGATAATTTTTCATTTATTTATTAAACAAAATGATCCAACATTAAATGTCTTTGTCGGAAAAAGTATGTGAACCTTTGCTTTCAGTAACTAGTCTGACCCGCTTGAGCAGCAATGACTTCAACCAAACATTTCGGGTAACTATTGATCAGTCCCACACATTGGCTTGGAGGAATTTTGGCCCATTCCTCCTGAGAGAACTGCTTCAACTCAGTTATGTTGGTGGACTTCCTGGCATGAACTCCTCGCTTCAGGTCCTGCCACAACATTTCTATTGGATTAAGGTCTGGACTTTGACTCGGCCATTCCAAAACACAAAATTTATTCTGCTTCAACCATTCTTTGGTAGACTGACTTGTATGTTTAGGGTCTTTGTCTTGCCGCATGACCCACCTTCTATTGACCTTCAGTTCACGGATACACCCTGATACTGCCACCACCATGTTTCACGGTTGGGATGAGGTTCTTATGTTGGAATGCAGTGTTTGGTTGTCGCCAAACATATCGTTTCTCATTTGGGCCAAAAAGTTCTAATTTCGATTCATCCGTCCACAGAACATTCTTCCAATTGTCTACTGGCGCATCCAGGTGATATTTTGCAAACTTTAGACGGGCAGCAATGTTATTTTTGGAGAGTAGTGGCTTCCTCCTTGCTATCCTCCCATGCACACCATTCTTGTTCAGTGTTTTCCTGATGGTGGACTCATGAACACTGACATTAGCCAATGCAAGAGAGGCCTGCAGATCCTTAGACGTTACCCTAGGGTTCTTTGTGACCTCCTTGAATATTGTACGCATTGCTCTTGGAGTGATTTTTGTTGGACGACCCCTCTTGGGGAGAGTAACATTGGTGTTGAATTTTCTCCATTTGTACACTATCTGCCTGACAGTGGATTGGTGGAGCCCAAACTCTCTCAAAATGGTTTTGTAAACTTTTACAGCCTGATGAGCATTGACAACTCTTTTTATGAGGTCTTTTATCGAGTCATTGCACGCTTCCACAAACCTCTGTGGTGAAGACTAGACTTTGATAGTGAAGACCCAGGTTTATGTTTTTTACATAGGGCAGGGCCACCCAAACTCACTCCTGATGATCATCCCATTGATTGAAACACCTGACTTTAATTACCTGCTTAATTGAACTGATAATTCTAGAGGTTCACATACTTTTTCCAACAAAGAATTTAAATGTTGTGTCATTTTGCTCAGTAAATACATTTTAAAAGGCAATTTGTTGTTTTAGGTTCTCTTCATCTTTTAGAAGGACTTAAACTTAAACTGTGGCTCAGTTGGTTTAGGTTGTGGGTTCAATCCCCACTGGGGCCACATATACTGAAAAATGTATGCATTCACTACTGTAAGTCGCTTTGGATAAAAGCGTCTGCTAAATGGGGTATATTATTATATTATTATTACTTAGATGAAGATCTGATCATTTATGCAGAAATGCAGACAATTCTTACGGGTTCACAAACTTTTTCTCGCCACTGTATATTGAAAGCAGGTGCTTCCACATAGGGTAGGTCTGATTTAATTAAGCAACTGACAGTCCATCGTGCTTAGGGTCATATCTAAAACTACTTTGAAAGAGGTGTAGTTTTTGGAAGGAGCTTCAGTGATGAAGGCTGCTCAGCTTGCTGATGTTTGACAAGGAACAGTGGCTAAAGGCCTCTACATGCTTCTGCGTAACTTGTGCGACTTCTTCGCGGTTCATGCAATGCAACAATATTGCAAGCACTCTGCAATTTATACCTCTGCAAAGGCTATGCGCAGCCTCATTTCAAGTTTTCATGAAAGCAGGGAAACTCCTGTAACTTCAAAATTCTTCAGCCAATCTTTCCTGAAGCTGGTTCATTTTATACTGTGTCAAACAAATTATGCTAGCTATCTATATTGTTAGCTACTGTTAGCGAGCTTTATTTGACCATGATACTAGGTTGCTAGCTAGCTAGCTAGCTAGATAGATTTTGATAGTTTTGCTTAGCTAATGTTAACATAGATATATACAGGTATGGTATGCAGCTGCCAACAATGATGTCTATCGCTGTATTACTGCACTGATCTCTTGCGAGAACTATGATTGTTCTTACCATGTATTAATGCACATCTGGTAAGTTGCTCTGGATAAGAGCATCTGCTAAATACTTAAAATGTTAAAAAAATTGTACTAGCTCTATGAACTATGACCATGACAGTTCTGCCTCCATTCCCTAACCAACCAATCAATGATGCGCAACATCTACGTTAACTAACGTTCTCTTCATCTTTTAGAAGGACTTAGATGAAGATCTGTTTTTACCATGTATTAATGCACATCTGGTAAGTTGCTCTGGATAAGAGCATCTGCTAAATACTTTAAATGTTAAATGTTAAAAACAATTGTACTAGCTCTATGAACTATGACCATGACAGTTCCGCCTCCATTCCCTAACCAACCAATCAATGATGCGCAACATCTACATTAACTATTGTGCTGCGGTCGCAAGTTCGATTTTTGTGCTAGGTACGCGACATCCTTTGCAACCCCCTCTACGTAGGTCGCAGAGGTTGCGTTGATGTTGCAGAGCCCTAGTTGTGTTGCTGTCGCTTTGCTGTCATTCAAGCATGTAGAGGCCTTAAGGTGATGTTGGCCTAAGGTCTGTGCATTTGTTCCTCATGCAATGCAAAACAGATGAACAACTCTGAATCAGTTGACTGCAAATATCAATCTAGGGCAGGCCAACCAGCAGAGACTAAGAGCCACATTTTTTACTGTGTTACAGGCAGAAATAAAACCTGTTCATTTATTTCGCGGACTGGGGGGGGGTGGTAAGAGAACTAATTTTAAAGCATGAAACCAGTCCAGCCCTAACTGTGTTTTTTTCGTCTTCTTCACGAAAATACCGTATTGAGACGGGATATCATACTATGGCGGGAGCCGCGGTTGGCCACCCTGATCTAGGGCATGGGCAGACAGTTTCATCAAGAACAGTCCATCCAGATCTTAAGACAGCCCTATTAAGACACTTAGCCTTGGTGTTTCCTTTATTTTGGCATGTAGCAATGCAATATTTATTTTGATTGATGTGAATGTCAATGCATGGGTATAACATATTTTTCACACATCTTCACATCCACCTCCCAACTCACACTCAGCCACACGATTTGGGAAACACTGACCTACTTATCTTGCAGATTGGCAATTACAATAACCATACATTAAGAGTAACCATAACCACAACAAAAGTTGGGACATGATTTCCATCCATGGCATTACATTTTGCTGTATTTCTTGAAGCTATCTCTCAACATCAAGAAGAATGGAAACAGATGGCAATCCAAAACTCAAATACAAATATGTATTCCCTTTATATTCTGAAATACAGAACATATCCCAGCCATTCGCAGTACTTTCAGGAAGCAATAAGAGAATGTCATGTTCCAGTTTGGACACCAGGAACAGCTCATTTGAAAAAAAGAAAGTAAAAAAAAAAACATTGTTCAAAACGGTTTCTGATGATGTCAGGAATTTGACGAGCACACCAGTGATGTCTGTATGAACCTTCAAAAGACTAAACATCTGGGCAGGATGGGGCCGACGTCAAGGTCAGCTGGAACTTGGCTGCTAGATTTTAACGTGATGTAGTTCTTTCAGCAATGAGTCCTGGCGTTTTTTTGGCAAATATGTTTTCTTCTAACCTCCCTTTCCAACATGTTCAATATGTATATAGATGTGTGGATATATATGTATGAACGCATGTATGTCTTGAGGCAGCTGGCTGATATATCCGGTGCGGACAATGTAATGAGGCTTTGGTACTTTCTTGGGGGGAATGTCAGTGATTTCCTCCCTGGAAAGTCTACTCCCTCGGCAGGCTGTCAGGAAAGAGAAGCCCTGGAACAGAGGCCGTCCTGTTCTGGACGATGTCAAGGAGCCGAAGCGGCCTGATAGCCCTTGCCAGAGCAAGCATGCAGGGTTTGTGTAAGAAATCTTTTGAAAATTAGCCGCGATAGCCCTTTGATGGAAAGTGGCGGGGACAATTTTTCTCTGTGCTTGGCTTTTTTTGTTTCTGATCCATCATGGTTATCCATCCTGTCGGAACAATTCAGTTCCCTGTTCACCGACTCCCAATTTACCCCCCTGTTTGCCTTCTGCAGTATTTTCTCACACTTCGCCCATGGCTGTTGGAGGGCCCCCATCAATCCTATGTTTCTCCAGATCTCCTCATTTTCAAGTTGACAAATTTGAATCCTTTGAAAGGAAAGTGAAATATCGTCTCAGAGTTGTTTTTGAAAACAAGAAAAAACTTAAGCTGCCAACCCCAGTCTTTAACCAGAACATAACACAATGTTTACTTAGCAAGATTAAAAATGGTCAGAAACAACACTAAAGTAACCACCAACGGAACTTGAGTCCCTGACCCCCATCACACTGAAAACCTTTCAGGTCTCCCTTCCTGCTACAACAACAAACACCGACATCACATGATACGTTTGCCCACTCTGCTCCAATTAGAATCGAATATTTCCTCTGACCGCCAACGCAAATCTGTAGAACTCCCAAGTCACAGATGGAATAAGTTACATGTTCTCCCAGCCTGCCAGAATGCTTGCATTTTAAAATGCAACCACAATTCTCTATTTCAGATGAGAATGGTTTTAACCGAATATTATCCTTCCCTCTTCAACATTAATTCCAACATTACGAAAGGCTCTCACTGGGCCAGGAGTAGGTTGAGCTAGGACATTTCAATTTCAGCGCAACATGGTGGTACATTCTGGCTCCATTTAATTTGATAATTTGTGTAAACTATGAATCTATTTCATAAGGATAATAGCTCTTACCATTAGGGGGCATTGGAGAGCTGTGCCATTTTATTTGCTCCTGTAGCAGAGCCCCAGTGTGGTTTTGATTTGCTAACATGTCCCCAGAAGCAACCGCTGTCAACTGACCCATCCACCACAGGCTGATGCACATATACATCTCCTTTATTCTTCACTTTTATGGGTTTAATGCTGACTGATCAAAAGGATTTTGATTCTATTGGTCTCCGTTCCATGAAATAATTCACCGTGTGGGGAATTACAGGGCCCAAGTACACCAGTTGCTCCTGAACTCTAGCCTAGAGGAGTTCAGTATGCAGTTTTGGCACCAAAAAATTAGAAGGAAAAAACAGGCAAAAGGAAATGAATATTTAATGCTAACATGTGGTGTGAAAGACAGATATTTCTCCATCTCTTCTGAGATGTATGCCCCCCCCTCCCCCGTCCGTCCGGCTCGTCGATTGAAATATGCAAACATAATAGTCTAGGAAATGCGAGCAGGGAGAAAATGGAAGGACTGTGAGAAAGGATAAGGAGCTCATATTGCTGCCAAACACCCCCTGGAATGAAAGAACGCATCCAGGGTTTTCCTGTGGCGTCTCGTCATCTGCGATTTGTAATTATGGCTCGAGAGGAGACCGACTCCACCACTACATTATTTCTTCTCTGCTGATGCAAATGTGAGGAGACTCAGGATGCAATGCATTTGCCATATTCTCCCTCTTTTACATATGGTATTGAAGATGCCAAATTCCCCTAGCACCAACATCATTTACATGGGAGCTTGTCGTACCGTCTTAATCCTAAACCAACCTCATCCTTTTGTCTGAGCCTCCTCTGTTTAGTGTTAGGTATTTGGGGACAGCTTGACAGCAGCCCTGGCTCCCATGAGCATGCCTGCACTGTGACTGCCTTTCCCCAAACCCCACCCCGAAAGCTTCCCTCAAGGTGATCTTCTGGCTCCACCATTAGGGCTGGACCTGTCTCACCAATTTGATCAGAGAGGGACTTGTGAGATTGATGACCATTGTACGTTCTGTCTGACAGCTTTGTTTTGTCTCGCTCATCCAAATGAGAAGAATAGAAGGCAATTATTTCAGCTCAATGACCTTGCAAAGGCTTCTGCCTTTTTGGACAGTTACCCACTATATTGTGGTGGGGTATTTCCTTAGTTGCTGAAACACTATAACAAGGTGGTTTCCTGATGATGTTGAGGCCTTGATGGCCAGATGGCTTTCTGACCCATCCCCTGTTCTGTATCCTGTACGGGGCACCCAGGAGTATAGTAACTTACTAACAACTGACAGGAATAGCTCAGATGTGGTTTGCTGAGGCATGTTCCCAGGGCCCCCAGAGAGGCCTCTATATGTTTGTGTGCCATTTGCGAGGTGTCTGAGAAAGAGCAGGTAAGAGGAAGGTGTGAAAGAGCCTCACGTTCTGTCTGCGCAAACAGATCTCCATGGTATTGGCTGCCAGGTCCACACCAGCAGTCCCCGCCCATCACTCCTTTCTGTTGTGACATCCCAGTCAGCAGCAAACTTGGCAAGGAAATGCTCAGGGCATCCCTGTGCCATGGGAAAGATCGAGGTGAGGAACCGCCCCTCTTTAGCAACAGATGGACGGAAATGATCATTTGAATCAGAGCCTTGCTGACACACACGATTGCCTGTTCTGCTTGCTGTGCATTTGATCCTTTCATGTCATTCATTTTTCCAGCTGGATTTTTTTTCAGTTGCAGGAATTCAAGCAATTGACTCAAGGTTATGATTGCAGTGTCCCACCCAAGCTTTAAATCTTCAGTCCTCTCGTAATTAATGTAGTGGTTAAACCACTGCCTCTCCACACTGCTGTTGTAACAGTGGCCCAGCGCTTCTGCCTCAGAAATTTGCTTAAAAAAGCTGATCACTTATCATCAATGATCTTTCTGGATCGTCGAGCTGCTGGTATGTGTGTGCACATGTGTTTTTGTCTGTGGGTGTGCATAAACTTTAGCACACCACCTTGTGGCTACGAGCTCGCCAGTGCTACGAATGTGTGTAAATTGGAACAGATCTGGAAAGCTAACATTTTAAAATACCTTGTGGAGCCTGACTAAGTCTGTAATGCAATGTGCAGACATTAAAACCTGCTTCTCACTGTCTTCTCTTGTGCTGTGATGTGAAGTCACCTTATAACTGCTAAACCTTTGGAAAATGTGCCGGGCAGAGAGTTAAAAAAAGTACAAGAAATCACAAAATCAATCCCTTCTCTGTCAGATCTACCTCTCCCTGTTTGTCTTTTCCCATTTTCAGTGGCTGAGTGATGTAAGGCAAAAGCATTTTGGGTGAACTCATACATTTTATTTGACTCTCCTCAAACAAGGCTGTCTTTTTCTGGAGGTATTTTCACCCCTCTGAAACCCTTATTCAGGTCTGTTCTCCGGAGCGATGAGGTCACTCTTGTGAATTCTCCCCTGTGCTCTGACTCGCCCCTTTAATAGAGGGGCCTGGGTGGGGAGGGGGCGTCTCCATGCATCACAACCTGTTCAAATACGTGACCACGCCACAGGGACAGTGGTGAGGATTGTTCTGTCAACTTTACCCTCTTGCTACTTCTACCCCCTCTCCTCTTCCCCCTCAATGGAATATGTCAAGGTACCCTACTAATAGGAATTTCAGACCTTCCAGGAAATGACTTCAGCTGCAATGTCATAATCTGCCAATAAAAGGACCACTTTGCCCAGAGGTGTAAAATACGTGTTCCGTTATGGGACCTTGTGCTGAAAACTGGGTGTACTTTATCTAGGTGGTAACGGAGGAGAAAGGTAGTGGTGTGGAGAATTGAGGGGTGGGTGGTACACAGACATTAATTCACACCTGTCTATGTCTGAGAAGTAATTACAGTTCTAGTGTGTGACTCCCCCGTCCCCTCCGAACACACATTCACAAAACTCTTTTTGGAGGCCTCTAGTGGACAAGGAACACCTGAAATCACTAACAAGGAACACCTGAAATCACTAATGGAAATGGCATAATCTTTAACGGAGCTCTAGTGATTAATGTCCCTGGCTGTTGTTTGCACACATCATTGGGAAGGTGGATTACTCTATCCATCAGGGCAATTTTCTCTTCATAAGTTAGAAATGACTCATTAAGCTTGTCAAGTTACTAGATTCGGTACTTGGCACACTGCTGTTGTACCAATGGCAAAACAATGCAGAAATTGTGCCAGTAAATCTCAACTTTTAATAATAGGTATGACTAATTGAAAAATGCAACTACATAAGGTAGTTGAGGGTAATAAAAGGTAGTAAGACAATATGGATAGATACAATTCTCAACTTTTATTCCTTAAAAGAATACTCACACCCTTGATAAATATGATAAGTAATACAGATAATGAGCTATATTATATGCTAAAAATTGAAAAATTAAATAATTTTATACTAACATGTTCAGAGAAAAAGGTTTCACAAGTATTTTCTTTCCAAAAACTATATGTGTCACAATTATATGCACCCATAATAATTAATTTAAATCAAATCCAACTAAAATAAATCTGCATTAACAGACTAGTTTTCATCTCAATCTTAAGGAACATTATTGTGGCTTCCTGCTTCACTATGGTATAAAAATGAAGGAAAGTTAGTTGGGGGTTCCATGAGGAAAGGCAAAGAACTCTCAGAAGAAACAAGACAGAGGGTTATTGACCTCCAGAAGGCAGAATATAGTTATAGACAACAGTGGTAAACCTGCCTGGTAGGGGACACAAGTGCATCTTTCCCCCACACACAGTAAGGCAGATGGTTTGGGAGGCAAAGAAAAACCAACAGTTGGAGATCAACAAAACTTGGTTGCATCTTGGGGACAGAAAGTCTCCAAATCTACCATCAGACACTACCATCTCCATGTCAATAGGCTTTTTGGAAGGGTTGCCAGAAAAAGTGTCTGTTTGCTAAATTGCATTGTAAGTGGATGTTATGGTAAAATGAGACCAAAATGTAGGGTTGTTTTGCATGTACTCATCCTGGGGCTCTTGTTAAGGCAAATGGAATCATGAACACCAGTAAGTACTAGGATATTTTTGTAAAAACCTGGTACACTCTGCCAGGAAACTGAAACTTAGCTGCAAGACAATGCTCCCAAGCATATCTCAAAATCAAACAAGAAATGATTAGCTGATTACCTGACCAAAATTATTGTTTTACAATGGCCAGCTCAATCTCCAGACTTAAATCTGATTCAAAAATTGTCATTTGAATTGACCAGTTTATGCAGTTTATGCGCAGACTGAAGGATCTGAAGTATCTTGAAAGATTCTGTATGGAGGAATGGTCAAAGATCCCCCAATATGTTAATCAATCTCATAAAACATTACAGAAGACAACTCAGTGGTTTATCCTCGCGAGGAGAGGGTGCATGAAGTCCTGAGCAAGGTTTAAAAAAAAATATATATAACTTTTTTATATTATTAAAATATTTTTCTTTGAGCAAATGTATTAGTATAAAATAATAACATTTTCCCTTTTTTGAGCATACAATATAGCTCATTACCGGTATTGTTTAACAAAGTTTAATATTATTTTACACAGCCTTCTTTATCAAGGGTGTAGATCATTTTGGAGGGTACTGTGGTCTTTCATGGTACAGCAGGGAAATGTACTCACAGGAACAGCTCTCTCAGACTCTGGCTCTCTCCCTCTCCTTCTTTTTTCTCTCGCTCTTTCTGTCTCACAGGAGACTTCCCTTATTGAACCTTAATGAGATAATGATTGTAAACGAGGGCTCATCTTGGGATTTTATTACTCCTCTAAATGACTCTTCTCCTCTGTCCTCCACCCCATCTATCAACCCCCGGGCTTATGAAACAGGCAGTCACACGCATGACTGAGCTCAATTGCGTCCCAGACTACCCTTCTCCCAGATGCCTGGACCGCAAAGCACAGCAGCTCCCGTGCAGGGCCGCCACCCCCTTTAAGGTGGGTCTGATTGCTCCCATTGGACACAGCCTGGCTGTCAGGGCCACCACCCCCTTTAAGGTGGGTCTGATTGCTCCCATTGGACACAGCCTGGCTGTCCAGAGAAAAAAATCTCATGGTTAAGGACTTTGGGATCTGAGGTTGATTCTTGCATGGCTTTGGGGGCTGGCATAGAAACAAAAGACACATCCACAGATTTATGCATACAGATACACGCGGAAATATAGACATACACATTCAGATGTACACCTGGAGACAGAAGATGATGGGTTGAGAATACTTTTTTTTAAAGAAACAAAAAAGAGAAATAACTTGGATCCTGAAGTTCACACTCACCAGAAGAAACGGAATCAAATTCACCCCCACCCTCCCCCAAATCAATAAGAAATAAATCCACTTAAATAAAATATAAAATAAAATAAAATAAAAATAGAGATGACCTGGACCCTGCAATCCCAATTATTCTCTGTCTCCCTCTCTTGGAACCTCATTAACGTCTGTGAGGCCTGTCTCAAGAATGTGTTCATAAAAACAGCTCCCTGGGCGGGCTGCTAAGAAACCCGTCCTTGTCTGTGGAAAAAAATGAAAGTTCAGCTGTAGAGGTGAACTTGGACCAGGATGGGGAAAGGTGCTCCATCACCACCTGGCCATGGCTCAGGTACCACTGTGATTACCGCGAGAGTGGACAAGGACTGCGGTAATCGCAAGTCTACTATGAGGATGTGTTTGTGGGAGCAGTTCTCAATTCACCCGGAAATTCCGACTGCTTTGAAAAATGAGAATAATCAAATAAAAGTAAAAAAAAATAAGCGAAGAAGAATGTAAAGAAAGGAGACAGTGTCCTCACTTGCGACGGTGACCTCAACCATGTCATCGTCTGTGGCTGGAGGACATATCTCAATAAAATGAGAAGGAAAAAAAAAGGATTATTTCTCATAAAATGACATTCTTTCTACTGAAGATGGTTGCTGTCGCTTCTAATATCATGATTATTTCTGTCTAATTTAAGAATAAGAAAAAAAGATGGGTCTGCTTAGCATGCTCGGTACCTTGTTTGCTTTATTATTCTTTTTCCATTATAGATTGTAGATTATTATTATTGATGCATAGCATGGTTGTGTATGAAAGAGCATATCTATAGCTATGGATAACATCTGGGACTAGTTTAATATCCTGACCAAATGAATCACTTTGCATAAATGACATTTAAGGTGATTGCATTTCCTTTTCATTCCGTCCATTACTTTATTTTAGCAGCCGATTCAATCGAAAAGGTTTTGAGAATGTCCAACACTGAAAACTCACTTTTGACATTAAAGCAAATACTGTAAAAAAAACAATCCAGTCCAAAAATGACAAAAAAGGAACAAAAATGATGTTTATGTTAAAGTAAATTAAAGAAAGAATAATCTAAATGCACAGGGCACCTGTGAGCACAGACATGCGGAGTATGGGGCAGCTTTCACGAAGGGCAGCAATCAATACAGACTCTGCCACCTGCAAAGGATTTTGGGTAAGCTGACCGCTGGGGGGGGGGGGGGGGTGATGGAGATGGTGGGGAGGTTTACATCTCCTCATGTCTCCTTCCGTGCGGCTCCTTTTGAACCATTAATAAAGTCTTAGAGAGACAGGGAGCCGCACAGCTGGTTGGAGTAGAGGAGGAGGCAGCTTCAAGACCTGGGGTTTAAGGTTGGGGTTAGTGATGAGATTAGAGCCCTGATTAAGATCGCAGTCGAGTGCAGGGGCAGGTACTTTCTGCCTCCCGTTCGTTGAAAAGCCCCTGACAGCGGTTGCAGACAATGGCGTTTTAACGTCTTCCAGCTGCCTCCGGCGCCATGGTTGCATCCCCTAACACCATGGCGCTGAAAATACGGGCACTCTCCCGAGCCTGCAGGCAGAACAGAGATTTGTGGGATGAGTGTTTTGTCTGATTCTGAACATTAAGTGCTGGTGACGCAATGAACTTTCTTTACTTTACTGCTGCTGGCAGAACACCCAGAAAACATCAGTCCCACAAAGGAGCGATGTAAAACTCATAGCAATTTTGCAGGTTGCGGTTTGTCATTATAGCCATTTTCCGGTGACAAAGAAATATTTTGGTCAATATTTGAGCAAGTAAGAGTGACAAACGCTAATAGCATAACATAGTTAGGGTCAAAAACTTTGTTGTGTTGTACTTTTGTGGGTCACCTATATGCTGGAAGACAGAGCTCCTGCAGCAACACAAAAAGAAAAATAGAGGCCCGGGCTCTAGAAGAACTGCTGGATCACTCCCGGATCACAAATTAATTTAAAAATATTTTTTCAAAACCTCTCAATGACTAGTTTTACAGTTTAGACCCCATTTTATAATGCCCTCTTGTATGCCTAGACATTAATTTGCACACAGCTCTGACACCATTAAACGGTCTTGGGGTCAACTATGCTATTTCTCATCGATCATGGCACACAACCTTCATGCTACACACCCCTTTTTTACAAAGGGCAGCTCCATTTAAAAATGCAGGGACTTGTCTGGACTGTGTTTGGCCTGTGACCTCTAAGTCCCAGGGTTTATAGCTGTAATTTGGGAGTCTGTGAATACAATCCTCTTAATGCAGCCCCAGCCTCCGGACTATGGTCGCTCTGTCATAAGCCAGTGAGTGGTTTCTGCAAAGGCTATGGAAGAGCTAATGAAGGCCAAGAAAGCAACACTGAAATAACAAAGTCAACTATAACAAGTTACGGCAACAACATCGCCTTTCAGCGCCCCATTAGCCAGAGCAGAAACGGGCCCTGATGTCCTGAGCTGGGATCAGTCTGGCAGAAAGAGCTCTCCTGGCCAACAAATCCCAGTTCACATTGGCACACACGGAAGGCGTTGTTATTGTGCGCCTGGGGTAGTTTCATGCAAGTTATTATGTGTGCATGTGTGAAGGTGCGTGGGCCATTTCCTGACCCTGTTTCTGTCATTCCACGGCCAATATAAGGTGAACATTGTTCTAAGTTTTGCATGATTCTTAGAGATTTTTCTGGGGTGGGGGGGGGGGGGGGGTGTTATGTGTGAGTGTGTGTGCATGTGTTTGTACGTAAACTTCTTACACACGTCCTCCCTCGATTCCTCCTTGCGGAAGGTCCTAGAACGATCCCCAAAGCACCCCGACACGGCAGGTAACCTTTTTTCGATTAAAACGAGTTTGGAGCTGGTCACTTTGTGAGGTGTTGGGCACAGCGTCGGACATGTGGAGTTGGTTGGGCCGCTTTTTGTATTCCTGGAGCACTGCCCTGGGTCAACGCCAAGGGTCAGGGTGCCTCCTCTCATCTGTTTCATCACTCAAACAAATATGTATCCTCACAATTACACAGTAAAGGGAAAATCATGTGGTTCAAGTAAGCGCTAATAACCATGACTGATTTGTCTCTTTGTGGGTGTGCACTCGCTTCCTCCTTCAGGCTGCACGCGGAACGCAGGATCGAGAGTGCAAGTACCGCTGGTGTTTATAATCAGTGTACAGGGAAGTTATTTTGTTGCCGGAGAGCTGCATTCTGCTGTCGCTGTAGCGTTCCTGAACTGACTTGAACCATCACATCTAATGTTACAGAGCAAACAGCAGTGAAGTACTTTATAAACACTGAAGCCCCTTAACTGTGTCTCATAATACTAAGCGTGTTATAAACAGACACATTTCATGTAGGGGGGTTGACTTCAATGGAACATCTGATAGCACACAAAGGAAATTCAGACTTCTTCCAAATTCTTTCAGGTTTTTTTCACTGGAAATAGATATAAATATATATATACACTATATATGTGCGTGTGTAGTTTTTTATATATAAAGAGTCACAAATTTTGTTCCTGTCTTTGGTATTCCAGGCTCCTACTAAAGTTCCGAACAGGTTACAACAAAATAACGGTTAAAACAGCTTTTGTAATGGATGTCCGTTTTCCTGTGTAAAGTTGTTTATCTGAAATAAGCATTGAATATTCACAAGGGCAGAGCTGGATTTTTCTGGCAAGACCAGCTGCCGGAGGCTTGGTTGATAATATCAAGATGAGGAGGTAATGTAAGCTACCTTAACCCATTTCCTTTCAGTCATAAAAAGGCAGTCAAAAATGTGAAATACAACTGAAAAAGTAGTTTTCTATTATGTAGCTGATAACTATGGCCGCTTGAGGGCGCCATTAATGAACAAAGACTTAGAAAACCAGCAATCTGCTCTTTGAAAATGGTAGAACAAAACAATTAGCTAGGCAGCTAGCTATTGTACCCCTGTACCAGTTCCCATAAACTAAGCATACTAGCTTGAAAAACATTTTATTTTGTATTTTATTATTATTTATTAATTTTACAGTAGGAGGGCAACACCATTTGATATCCTGTCAAACTACACATACAATGAACACCTTGCTAGCTAAGTAACTTATTTCAGTCTGTCTGCATCTCTTGTATTTCTACAAAAACATTTTTAATTTAAAACGAAAAGTTTCTTACATATACAAACACTTCATAAAATGTTTCTGTACATGAAATTAACCATATCCACGTGAAGCCAATTTAAATTTAAACAATTCCCCCCACATTCCTGAAACACATGAAACAAGAACAATACCAAAGCTGTTCTGCTCCATATTTCCTACATTATTCAGTATAACTTGGCCCTGGGTTTTTTCATCTTGCCATCTCATGCCAGAATGTGGTCTTTAAAATGTCATGTGTCACATCAAAGCTTAACATGTTGGGCAGTATCAGCGAAAAGCATGTACAATTTTAAAAAAAAGTAAAAGCAAAAATGCCTTTTTCACTTTGAGATTTTATTTACTTACCAGCTATTCAGCTCTGTGTGCTCAACATTAAAAAAATATATGAATGTTAAAAATAAAAGTTGATAATAGTGAATGGCTTATCAATATTCATGAAGGGCATGATTAAAGACCAAATCTGCATAGCTACCGCAGACAAAATGAGAACCTCCTGTTAGAAACTGTAACCTCAAGGGCACAGACTTGGACGTCAGCGGACCAGTCTTGGTTACGGGAGGTATTTTGTTATTTGTTTGAATCAACTTTTTAAAAAGGCCTATGGGGTTGTACCTCAAGAACTTCAACCCAGGGAAAATGGTTTGGTTGTTCATACCAGAATTTGCCGTACAAATCAGTCCTGTAGGGGAATTTTCACTTGAACATCCAGCTAAAAACCTTCTCCATGGTTCATTTTAAGCCATACACAAACTGATGACATATCAAAGAGCAGCCCTAGGCACGTTTTAATAGCAAGTATTAGCTTTATCAACATTTAAAAAATCACCCACCAAATCAACAAGCAATGACAAGCAACTATTTATTTTAAAACGGCCATACATCCCATGGTGTTTTCTGTATGTACTGTGATCACTGTGGTTTACCTAGGTGAGCGATTTTTTGTCAGATATCATTTTCAGTTGGCTGCACCAGGTAGGCACCCAACATGCCCTCAGGAGTACCACTCCTGGACTGCAGTGCAGGCCTGATCACCAGAGACAGGCCTCTACAGCTGAAACCTCCTCAGGCACTGTGCACCCTAATTTTTAGGCTGTGAAAGAGGGAGCTGTTTAGGCACAGAACACCATTCATGCTTGGATTAGGCCTGCAGTGGTGGGCTGCGGGTCTGCCTCTAATTTTCATGACACGGAGGGTATGGGCGGCCTCCCTCATAGCACAAGGGCTGCCTTTGACAGAGGGCGGAACAGCCACCTGCCCCCCCAACCCCCTCCCCACACTCTAGTTGTCCCTGACAGTGACATCATCATTAAACCATTTCCAGGTGATGGAGTGGCGTGTCGAGGGTTTGTTTGGTTTTTCTGGGGTAATCACACTGGTAAAACTGGCTTTGTAAAACGTGTCGGAGGGTGGAGTGTGGTTGGGGGTTTAGTAACGAAGGCAAAAATAAATAAACAATCAAAATAATAATAAATAGCAACAGTAATATATGACTAATACTCCATTGGAGCATATGGTCTCAATTATGAAGTGTCGTAGTCACACCTCTGTGACCTCTGACCTTGTGCAAATCTCTGACTCTAATGAACTTGGGCACCCTTAAAACAGGCTGCCCCTCTCCCGGTCCAGTTTTCATAAAACACCTCTGTAATTGTGGGATAAAGGTCAGTCTAGTCCACTGGTCATGAATTAATGTGGAAAGGGTACAAACAATGGACAACACCTCTCTCCTTGTCGGAGCTGTTGCTACGCCTGGGCTTCAGATTGTGTTCTCCTCGCGTTCTAATCAAGGAAGCTCGGAATGGTTCGCCCGGGCAATCTGGCGTTCCTGCATTCTGCCATTTCAATACCAATTATAACGCTCGTTATTATGGGGGAATGATATAAATGTATGCTCACATATGTGGACCTGCAGGCAAAAGCCATGAATAATGAAGGATAAGGCAAGGCAACCAACTGCTTGTGGGACTGGATTCCGTCAAATTAAACATGACATGTCTTTCTTTTTTCCTTCGCTTTGTTTTTGTGCTCTGTATCAAGTAGGAGAATTCTGCCTGAATTACATAACAGCATCTATGCCAGCGGGGAGGTCAGGCAGGGGAAAGAGGACTGGAAAGGAACCAATACGCACATCTGAAATAGGATGAAACGGACGGAGGAAGGTCGAGGGAGGAAGTACGCAAGATCAGGGGAAATTAGAATTAGAGGTTAGCTAGCTGTGGCAGGGGGATGCAACCAAAAATAATGTAAAAACTAAACTGGGAGGAAAGAGGAAAAAAGGGGGGAGGGGGTCATCTTATATGACAAACAGAAGTAATGAACAAGGATGGTGGGTTGGGATGGGATGGGGGAAGGTCTGTTTCTGTCTGCGGGGGCTTCAGGCAGCTACGATGTACCTGTGCCCGGCTGACAGGTGATTCGTCATGCTCCTCCAGCTGTGGGTCGACGGCTCCAGGAGGGATGGGGCTCCCGGATCGTTCCTTTTTCTTCCCTCCTAAAAAACTTGTCAGAGACACTCCCAGACACCCGTTCTCACTGCAGGCCACAGTCAGGTGGAGGTCTTGTCTCTGGGGCATAGCATGATAAAGATGATCCAGAGCTCAACTAAATATTTTCTTCTAACGAGCACTAAGAAGGAACGTATAACATAAAACATGTGGATTGTTTCCACTTAGCAGATATTGCATATCCTTAACAATGCTTTTGGATGGGGGCAGACAAAGGCAAATAGATGGTACATACAATCACACTGTTGTAACACTATTGCTAGGTCCAAGAACATTTTGGGTCACAGTTTATATTATAACTTCATAATGTATTCACAAAGGGTGCCTTCATAAGCATACCACTACCACTTTATAAAGCATTCATAAACAACTGAAGTGCTTATGGACCCAATGCAGCACTTGTTTCTGTAAGAAATAAAATCATGCATGTGCAAAGGTGGTATATCACTAATGTCAGCCATAATGAAGCAATACGTTTGCTTATAACTGCTTTAGGAAGTGTCTGTCTTTAGCCACAGTCATTCATTTGTATTTATGTAAGTTAATACATAGTTAAGTTAATATGGTTTAGGCTCTGAGAAAATCTTGAGCATGTGACCATCTGGGCTGTCAAGCAGAATTTCAGCAGTTATCCTCCAAGTGTTCGTGTAGGCACTCAGGGTTCAGCAATAATTTGCTAATCAGTCAAATGTGACAAATTATACAATCAGGGACAAAAACAGTACAAATCAATTAAATTATGCTGTAAAGGGTTAGTAGATAGGACGTGAAACATGGACGCACTAAAAACATAAATATACATTTCTATCGATGACAAATAAAACAATATCCTACTGATTAATTGCATACCGCATTGGTTTAATTTATTTTGCAACTTATATTTAGACCATACAACAAATATTACAATAGACAAGCACTTGAAGTGATAGTTCACACAAAATCAATTTAAATAGAATTGTTTCCTTTCAATAGGATATACTATGCATTCAAAGATTTTTTGAGCAAATTCCCCGACTACAGAAACAGCAAATCCACAAACGGCAAGCTTGATCTGCGAAAACAATGGGACTCTATGTACCCTCAAGTAGCTTGAAACTGAGGTTGATCATATAATACTGGATGATACTTTTACATTAGCTTAGAAAAGTATGCTGAAATTGGCAGACTGTACTACTTTCAGCAATTTCAATTTCCAATGACTTACATGGCTTGAACTTGCATGCCTAAATTACTGGGAGGACATTTAGGCATGTAATTCGGAGCATGCTAATTGCGGGTACATTGTTTTCGGACATCAGTGCTAACAAGCTGTCCGTTCCCAGTTTGAATTCCCAGTCGACATTGAATTTGCTAGAAACTCTTCTTTGGATGGACAGTACATCATATGAAAAGTAAAGAAAATTATACTTCCATTGACATAGTACCTTATATACATAAAAAAGACAATACATGAAAGTTTGATATACAGTATACTGTATATGGGGCAAGAAAAAAGCATAAGGGGAAACTTGTCAGTTGTTACTTACACCTCATTAAATAATATACAGTAAACCAAATGACAATAATTACATTTAACTTAAAATTTTAGATCATTGGACTTTTTTCAGTGTGACATCCAAACTGCCTGATTGTATCAAATTTGGATAAAAAAATTTTTTTTGCGAATTTTCTGCGTTTCTGCATAAATGTGACGTAAAATGTGATCAGATCTTCATCTAAGTCCTACAAACAGATAAAGAGAACCCAGTTAAACAAATAACACACAAAACATGATACTTTTTCATTTATTTATTGAACAAAATAATTCAACATTAAATGTCTTTGTCGGAAAAAGTATGTGAACCATTGCTTTCAGTAACTGGTCTGACCCCCTTGAGCAGCAATGACTTCAACCAAATGTTTCCGGTAACTGTTGATCAGTCCCGCAGCATCAACTTGGAGGAATTTTGGCCCATTCCTCCTTAGAGAACTGCTTCAACTCAGTTATGTTGGTGGGCTTCCTGGCATGAATTCCTTGCTTCAGGTCCTGCAACAACATTTCTATTGGATTAAGGTCTGGACTTTGACTTGGCCATTCCAAAACACAAAATTTCTTCTGCTTCAACCATTCTTTGGTAGACTGACTTGTGTGTTTAGGATCATTGTCTTGCTGCGTGACCCACCCACCCTGACATTCTCCTGTAGAATTTGCTGGTACAATCCAGAATTCATAGTTCCGTCGATGATGGCAAGCCATCCTCATCCCGAAGCAGCAAAGCAGCCCCAAACCATGATACTGCCCCCACCATGTTTCACGGTTGGGATGAGGTTCTTATGTTGGAATGCAGTGTTTGGTTTTCGCCAAACATATAGTTTCTCATTTAAGTCAAAATGTTCTATTTTCAATTCATCCGTCCCCAGAACATTCTTCCAATTGTCTTCTGGCGCATCCAGGTGATCTTTAGCAACTTTAGACAGGCAGCAATGTTCCTTTTGGAGAGTAGTGGCTTCCTCCTTGCTATCCTCCCGTGCACACCATTCTTGTTCAGTGTTTTCCTAATGGTGGACTCATGAACACTGACATTAGCCAATGCAAGAGAGGCCTGAAGATCCTTAGACGTTACCCTTCTTTGTGACCTCCTTGAATATTGTAAGCTTTGCTCTTTGGAGTGTTTTTTGTTGGACGCCCAATCCTGGGGAGAGTAACATTGGTGTTGAATTTTCTCCATTTGTACACTATCTGCCTGGCAGTGGATTGGTGGAGCCAAAACTCTTTTGAAATGGTTTTGTAACCTTTTCCAGCCTGATGGCATGGACAACTCTTTTTCTGAGGTCAACTTTTTGCAGAAATGCAGACAATTTTGCTGGGTTCACAAACGTGTACATTCCCTTGCTGCAAATAGCTTGTTGAATTTTTTTTGTACACTGTAGGGAAGGTTGCTGAGTTTATATCAACATTTCCCACCTCTTCAAAGAAAAACTATTTGAAATGTTATTTCAAAGTTATTTTAGACAATAGCCACTGGACAGGTGAGACAGCTTCAGGTACAATTTAGACAACATTTCTGAGAATGTGGCAAGCAAGAAATCTGAACACTGTCCAGCTCTTTAACTTCAGACCCCAAAGGTATGCATTACCAATTTAAATAATTCGACTACACGTTGTAGTTCTCAGAGGCACCTAATAAAATTCAGAATGATTTCCCTTGCAAAGGACCCCGGTCCATTTCTCTTCACCTTTGATATTATTCTTGAACCCGTAGCCATGAATGAAGAGGTGATTGGTGTAAATCAGGACATCTTTAACTTTATTTTGAACCACCATCTAGCCTAAGCCATATGTTTTATATACTCCAACCATGTAGCATCCGTGGCTGGTGTGTTAGATGATTCCATGCTGCATTATAATGCCGTAATTCCAATGTGACTTAAATAAGTCACCTGTGTTACCACCTTATTTTGTTATTTATTCAATGATTAAAATAATTATGTTATATTGAGCAAGTTGATAGACTGCACAAAAAAGTATGTGTTTCCAAAATGGGTCAGCACAGATTATTTGAGAGAAACAGGAAGTGGGTCATGAGTTCTCTCCCACAATGCCCTGTGGGTGCCACGGCAAGATCACATTGTGGTATGGGCAGCCACGCCATGTTAGTGCAATTCCTTAACATGTGCAAACACAGTGCCTGCCAGATACTGTGGTAAATGTGAGCATTTTCAGCAACCGTTGCTTCCTGTCTGATTCAAAGAAAAACATTTTAAAAGGGGAAAATATGTGCTATAACCTCATATAAGGCATCCTCTCATGTGTATGATATCAGATTTGGCTATTAATTGCACCGGATGATGGCCTTCGCTTCCAGCTTGTGTGAATCATGGTCTCAGATTTTTCCAGGAATCCGCCCGCTGACGGTATAGACCCCCGTTTTTCCCCAACCTCAGAAATGCTGTCCGTTCCTTCGCCTCCCCGCCCGGAGGCGGAAGGACGAGGGTGAGCTCCATCACGTGAGTCTGTGCTACCAGGAGGACGGTCTGCCACACTTCGGAACGTGTTTGGTATTCCCACAAGGTGTGTTCTTCAATGCCCTTCCTCTCCCTTTTTTCGTCTTTCTGCCTCTCTCCCTCATCCTGCCGATCCCAGCTCCCTGGCAAGGCTTGAAAGTGAGAGAGAAGAAGAGGGAGGGGTGGGAGGGTTGGTGGGGGGAAGGGGGGGAATTCAATAACTGTAGGCCAAGACCCGGCCATCTACAGGAATTTACTGTTACAGCGTGCCATTCCCCATTTGTTTCCTATAAAGGCCACATGGTAGCGTTTAGAAGGCTTAAACTAGATTGGTGTGTATCGTCTAGGGTCTGCAACATTTGCTACTTGTTTGCTAGAACCGTCCTCATAAAAAGACAGAGCAAAAAGGGGACAGAAAACAAAAACATACAAAAACAATGAAGTGTGGTGACGAATCTTGCAAAGAGGTATGGATGAGGAATAGACTGCGTTCCCCTTACGGTTCAGCACTGCAATGTAACATACCGGAGACCGAACATCGCTAAGAGGGACCGAGGAGGACTCTCAGTATTCGACAGTAGCTAAAACCACGCTCTTCTGTTCCTGCTGTGAATGATACATGGTGTGGTTTTGACTCCACCCCCTCGGCCCCCCTCCCCCTCCCCCGGGACATGACGGCACAGACTCCGTAAATTGTGAAGAGGCACCCAGACTCAGGCCAGACCAGGGGAATGGGCTGATCCAAGATGGGGCTGCAGACAGACTGTGAGAGCAAAACAAAACAGAAGGAATGCTCTCTCCTTTTTCTCCCCCAATTTCTACTTCTTGTCCGGGTGTTTGCTTTTAGTAGCCTTATGCCAAAAGAAACACGCGCGCGCATACACACGCTCCCTCCCAATGTCTGAATACCAAAGGGGAAGAGTGGTTATTCTGGCGAAATGAGACACCAGTCCACTTGCGAGACCAACAGAAGAAAAGGCATCACCAGTTGAGCTGTCATGCGTCAGAAAAAAATTCCTGGATACATATGGGAGAGCGATAGTGGTGTTTTCACACAGTACACAATCCCAGCTGTATATCCCCAATAGCGTGGTTAATTAAGTGATTTACATCAAGTGTCTATACAGAGCAATTTCCTCCCCATCTCCTTCCAATATATACAGCTAACTACCGAAATAATAGAAACACTTGAGTAAACGATGGATACAAACTATACTGAAAGCAGGTGCTTCCACACAGGTGTGGTTCCTGAGTTAGTTAAGCAATTAACATCTCATCATGCTTAAGTCATGCATAAAATGCTGCACAGGCCCAGTTGCCCATTATTTTGGCAACCATGGGTATATGAGATGTCCGTGACTTTGAAAGAGGGGTGATTGTTGGGGCACGTCTGGCGAAGGCTGCTTAACTTACTGATGTTTCACGAGGAACAGTGGCTAAGGTGATGTTGGAATGGAAGGCTGAGGGAAAGACATCATCAACTAGAAGCAACTGTGGTCAAAAGCACATACTCCTCGACCATGAATTCCGAGCATTGGAAAGGCAAAACAGATGAGAAAATATGAATCAGTGGACTGCAAATATCAATCTAGGACATGAGTAGCCAGTTTCACCAAGAAAAGTCCATTGAGAACTTCCCAGAGAGCAGAGAGAGATACTATGGTCGGGTTGCAGTGCATAAACCCCATATTTGCAAGTAAAGTGGTGCAAAGAACACAGGCAGTGGTTTACGGAGCAGTGGAAAATGGTCAGATGAGTCATCCTTCACCCTGTTCTCAGCAAGTGGCAAGTGCATGTGTGGCGAACGCCAAAAGAAACCTACAGGCCTGAGTGCTTGTTTCCCAAAGTGAAGGGTTCTGGCTGCTCTGTAATGGTGTGGGGTGCATTTTCCTGGCATGGGTTAGGTCCACTCAACCATTAGAGGACAAATAAGCGCCAATAAATACAAAGCCATTCTGCATTATTTATATCTTGATGAGGGTGGTCTTTTCCAAGATGACAATGCCCCCATGGACAGGGCACGAGTGGCCATTGAATGGTTTGAGGCATATGAAAATTATACAAACCATACATGGCCATCTCAGTCACCAGATATCACCTAAAATATGCCAGGAAAATACACCCCACATCATAACAGAGCCACCAGAACCATTCATTTACTGAAGTGTTTCCTCTATTTTGTCAGTTACCTGTATATTGTGCATATAGGTTATGATGCTCTCTTAAGGTGGCAAGGATCATATTTCATGAAAGACAATGTTATGCTTACATTTTTTTATTTCCCCCGCTACAAAATTGCAGACTCAAGTTAATGTGGCTTCAGGATTAATGCACTATATAAGGTGCCAAACCATGAGATCTGAAAGCATGCAGGAAATGTGCATACCGAACCATGAAATGCTATATCAGACACCAACATGAAAGATCATTGAGAAAGGGGCTGTAATCTTGAAATTCAGTGATCACAGCTACCTCTGGTGGTCTTGATTGGTAACGCAATGGCTTTTGCCATGAAATGTGCTTTCCTGGAAAGTACAATAAATCAACTAGTCTCATGTTACCCTTTAATAAATAAAATAAGTTACACGATGAAGTGGTTATAGATGAAGGAAGCATTTACTATCCTCAAGGAAAAACAAAACAAAAACAAAACAAACAAAATCAAATCAAAAACAGGAAAAGTATTTAAAATGTTTTGGAAAGCATTAAAATGATCACTTGTTTTTCTTGTGCACCCTGAACATGTCTCTGGAATTAGGGCCATAAAAATGAAATAATTTCTACAGGTGCTTGGAAAATAAGTTCCTGTGGACAAACAAGTGACATTTGATGATGGTGACATGCCTTTAAGAACCCACACATTTTGTTAAAGATTATCCTCTCCTTAGTTCTCACCAATTGCCTACAACAACCAAAAGGATGTACTGGCTTCATAAAAAAATCTGGTAATTCCATAATGCAATTTTACAGCAACATAGAACATGAGAAACATAATAAAACGCTAATCGCTTTGAGAAATCCCCCCTACACAGACACAGTTTACAGCCATCAATAAAGAGATTTGAGGGGATTATCAACACACCGAGAGAAGACAATGGTATTACTGAATCAAGTACGGCTGCAGGGGATTTCGAAAAAGACATAGTCAAGAGATTATGTTCCATTTCCAAGAGAGTTTATTTAATCTCTTTATTATTATATTTTATAAGTTAAATTGCCATGCTGAGGGCATTTTATCTTGTCTGTGACAGAAAAAAAGACATGATAAAAACAAGGACTCGGTGTACAGGAGAGCCATTTTTCAACAACACGTCTTTTTGATAAACTTTAAGCTACCAAAATCAAATAATAAAAATTTAAAAAAGAGTCAGGATGCACACAATACATTCTACTACTGTTCTGGAAAACTTTGTCTTTGTATTTACTTTTGTAAATATACTCAAAACATTCAATTAAGGGGTGATAATTCTGTATCAAAAGCAAATGTACAAACAAAAAAAAAGATCCTGAACAAAATACTGGACACGAGTGCAGATTCCCTCTCCCGGCGACCACTGAATAAAAGTGTGTTTTTGTGTCAGTGCCAGGAAGACTAAGTCCTCAAGACAAAGGTGATATTAACATAGAGGGAGTGCCCGAGAGACGAAACTCTGCGCCTGTTCCTACAAAGATCAGTGAATGAGGTTTTGCTGAACCCATTCATATGTACACACATCACATCTACAGTCTCTCTCTCCTCCCGCCGTCTCTTAGGTCCACGAGCTGCCGTTTCCTCAAGAGCCTTGGTCTTCTCACTCGTCCCCGGCTGGAAGGTTCTCCTCGATCCTCTTGATGAACTTCATGCGGATCTCGGTCACGTTGTCCCCTCTCAGCGTGTCCTGGGCGAACCGGATGTCCACCGCCATCTGAACCTGCCGAACGATGGAGCGGGGTCAAGGGTATATCCTTTGTCTCACACTACACATGCATGTGCAAACGCCACTCTATGCCTGCCTCTGCTCTTCAGCCCCCCCTGCACCTCCACTCATCAGCACCCCCCTACCCCCCCCACACCTCCTGTCAGAACAGTGAAGTTTGAATAAAAATAGTAAATTCCCTGAATCCAGTAGCCTTAACAGTCAAATACCTTGGTTTAAAGTTCAGCACTCTGAATACTGAACACACGTGGTATTAAATATTAAAACTCCTCACTTTTATTTATTTGATTTAATATAATAACTACACAGATCAATTAAATCACCAAATTCGTCCATAGGCAGAGCAATCTGGTGGATCAACCTTCATCAAAATATACAACTCACAATTCAATTAAAATGAACAGCTGGTTCATTAAGCAACAACAGTGAGACAAAGACAAAATATTCAACGTCCAATCTACAGACGTAAGTTCAACTACCTAAACAAATACAAAATCCTAAACATAAAATTGGCAGGCAGTGTGGTATAATGGCAGTGTGGTATAATGGTTAGGGAACTGGGCTTGTAACGTTAAGGTTGCAGGTTCAATCCCCAGGTGGGGCACTGCTGTTGTACCCTTGAGCAAGGTACTTAACCTGAATTGCTTCAGTTAATATCCAGCTGTATAAATGGATTGTAAAGAAATGTCAACTCTAAGTCGCTCTGGATAAGAGCATCTGCTAAATGCCTGTAATGTAATGTAATGTAATGTAAAATTGACAGGTAACAATCACAAAAGAGATGAAATGGAAGAAAATTATAGCAAACCGAGTGCCTCTCTCCAAATGCAAACACATGCAGCCGAGGTGTGAGCTGGGACCAGATCTCCCAAGAAAGCAGGGATGGATATAATCACACACTCCTCTCAAACTGCCAAAAACTCCAAAAAATCTGCGCTCAAGCCATCAACAGGTCACACTTTAAGTGTTTAGAGGAGGGGGGAGGGTTGGTTCCCTCCCTCCTTAGCCCATGCATGATTAATTTATGATTTGGGGGAAGGCCCATTGCAAGCCAGGTTCAGACACCCTTTTTTATATTTTTGTATTGGGTCACTTACTACCACAAGATATCTGTTCATGGTTGATATGCTCCTCTCATGTTGAGAATCGGACGATACTAAACATAGATAGGGCCTGGGGAAGTCGGCTTGGTTTATATAGAGATGTTGATTGAGCTGATATTTGGAGAGACATAATATGCTCAGGCAAATAGAATTGCTACCAGGTGACAAGGCCAATCATACCATGTTGACCTCTGCTTTCAATCTGGTGGGCCATCATTATTTTCTCCCTGATCCATAATTTCCAGCTCTTGGGTAGAACCCTGAAATGGTGGTGTGTGACACAAGCTTTTACGTTTGTTTTTTTGTTTGGCTACGTAGGTTAGGCTGGACCATATTCTGTTTGCCTGCGCAGGATGACCAAAATGCACCTCCCCGACACCTCCACTCATCAGCTCCCCACACACTTCCACTCATTTGCCCCCACACCGCCACTCATCTGCCCCCATGCTTCCACTAATTATCCCCTTCACTCCTCACCATCTCCAGGGCTCCCCTCAGAACCCCACACAGCAGGTTTGAGTACACCAGGGTGCTGTGGTTGTCGGGCAGCTCCACAAAGTCCACCAAAGGGTTACTCTCCAGGATCAGGGAGAACTCATCCCCGGCCGGACTCCAGTTGGTCACGCTGGGAGTGATGCCCAGATACATCTTGAATGCCACCTGTAGGAAAACCCAGCCAACACACTGAAATGCCACCGTTCTGCCCCACCTTAATGCCATTTTAATCCTAACATGCTTTCTCAGAGGGTTAGCTATTGCACACTGTATGTGTATGGGTGTAGGCGTAGGCGCCAAGTGTACATATAGGTGTGTATAATTGTTCTTGGTGCATCTCAAGGGGGAGATGGTTCTTCTTTTATCCTGTTAAATAATGATAATAAAATGCATATCCATAACAGTATGGCTAAGCTTTTGTTTCAGAAACTGGAGACCACACCTCAATCTCATAATAAAGTGGGCCTTTATCTCCATTATGTGGCACAATGCTTCTTTGTGCTGCAAAAGATTACATATGGTTATTATTGCCCCAAAGAAAAAATAAATAAAGTGTATCTAAACATAAGGCGTAATAACAGATCAAAAAGCACTGTTTGAAAAGAGCTGGCTAAATGACTTTACACATTTCAAGCCTGCGTACGGACCGTCTGCAGGCAAACACTGGTGTGCTCTCTAATCTACAACCTGTGGTTCTACACTGTAACTACCCTTCCCATAGGCTTTTGTACTTAACACAAGTTTCGCTTTAAGTGCCTTGGCACAAGGGAACAAGAGCAGAGCTATGAGATTCAAACCCGCAGCCCCCTCTCCCAAAGCCCAGCTCTCTTAAACATTACCGCAGAAACAGAAAACAGTCCCGAGTAAGATTAATATCTGTGACCCGGGTCTAGTGTTGCAGCACTGAGGAAACTGGATAGCATCATTCCTACTGTGTGAACTAATTTTCTGGATGAAGCTCTTTGTTTTGCATGAGGTGTAAGTAACAGTGTGCCTTGCTATCATTAACAAAAACAATAAGTGCAGCAGTGGAATCCGATTCTAATCCAGACCACTGGACTGTGTGGAAGCTCAGTTTCCGTTACCTTCGCGATGACATCGGCCGTTTCTCGGAAATCGTGACACCTCCCCACACTGGAGCGAGCCAGGAAGTCCTCGATGAGCCGCACTCCGATATTGTATCCCCTGAAACAGAGCACGGGCCAGAGCAGCTTCAGAATAAAAGGAATCAAATGGCACCGCATGTCACTGGCTCACTGGTGGCTTTCTTTTTGTCTTTTACTTTCTGCTATCAGGCTTTCGTGGAGAACCAGAAAAATCCATGGCCTGGGTAAAGAAATAAAAAAATATAAAACTTGTTTTTTTTTTTAAAACAAAAACAGATTTGTTTGGATTTCGGCAAGCGAGTCCAGTCTGACCTCAGCCTGAACCAGATTTAGTGTGTAGATAAAAAACTCAATCGAGATTGCATTCAAAGCCTAGGATGGAGCTGAATGCAAGATATGACTTTAGCAAAACAATCTCTGCCAGGGCTTGGGATCAATCCCTTTGTAGTCATTCCCAGTCAAGTCTCAGTACCCGTGCCCATTCAATTTCATTTCACAATTCCTAGTCCAAAAAACAGCCTATAAGCATTCTCTCCAGAGATCTGAATAGAATTTGGACCTCTGTATCTCAGTAGTTGCATATGAATGTTCATGTACTAAACGCCCTCGAGTAATGTTGCATACCTACGAGATCCCACCTTTTATGAAAATCATTTTGTTAAGGCTCATCACCCTTTGAACAAGTGACTAAAGCTACACGACTACTGTAGTGAGTGGTAAATGGATACGTGTAGCATATTTTTCCCCCCTCTCAATATCAAGGATTCTGAGGGCCATATCCAGCTAAGGCAGGTTCTCCATGCACTGATGAGCCCCACAGTGCTGGAATCAAATCCTGACCATGACCGTGACCGTGCTGTCCAAAGTCACGCGGGAGTGGCCTTAGCGTAACCCAGGGAGGGAAGGTTCCCATCAGCGCGGTATTATCCGCCCCATCGCTCATTAGCGACTCCTCCGGTGGATCAGGTGAGCGTGCTCATGCCTGCTGTGGATGAAATGCATTCCTCTGGTGTAAAGCCCTACTCAGATGGTGGACAGTAGATTGAAAATAGGTTATGGCTGGCTGCTTGTGCTTCATAATACATGCCTGCTAGCCTGAGCTCTTCCGAATTGATGGAGGCTGCAGCAATGGGACAGGCTTACAAATACGATTGAGCATTCCAAATTGAATTAAAATTTTTTTTTCAAAGACATTTTTCATGAATTACATTTTTTTGTCATTTTTCAAAAGACAATTCAAAAACAAAGAGAATTATGCCTCTCAGGCACAGGACAAACACAAAACAAATATTGTAAAACAAGTGTGTTTATACCAAGGTCATTATGGTCAATTCTGTTAGTCTTGATTTAAATACTGCTCAAAATATTTTGTGAGCAATCATTTGTTTTGAGTCTGTGGTACTGCAAGTGATAACATGGAAACTTTGCCAAGACATTTGGAAAAGTAGACACATACACAATGTTGCTAACTGGCTCATTCATCATCTAGTAAGTAAACATGTCAGAAAATGTTTCTGCATGAAAAACGTTAAGCAGCAGCATAAGATTTTGACTAGTGAGGACTATAGCCTATAGAAAATAATAAATGCTTCTCTGTAGTGCAGGATTACAATAAATGTATTCATAAGAAATTACATATTACAATTGCACTTCATTTATGTGGTCAGTTAAATATGGTAAACAAAAACACAGATATTTAGCCTATGGCTTTATTTTACAATTGTACAATATTGGCAGCCTTCAAAACTATCAAATATGTAGTGCTGAAACTAGTTAGGCACGTCAAGGAGACAGCTGGTTGGATATTGAATAAACTGAAAAAAAGGTTTCTGACAGCTGTAATTTTTTACATGAAACCTGCGCTGAAAATAAATTCCATTACTGCAAGACCTTATCCCAAAGACTAACCAACCGGCTACCATTTCTATTTGAGAAAACAGATACGGAAGTGGTGGTGGACTTAAATATAGCAATTCAACGCGACTTCCTCGGCTGAATCCCTGGAAGGATATACCCTGTAAAATATGACGGGAGTGGAGAATTTGGCACTGTGCTGTAGGGTGGAAACGCAAATCCAAAAGACCAAAAAAGCATACATTTGCTTCTTTCCTTCTGCGAGTCAGAGAGAAACCCAAAGAACAGAGGTGGCACATTTCACACTTCCTGTGTTAACACGCAATCTGCTCCATACTGCTCCCCACCCTACTTGCGCCGGGGAACGAAAACACGCTCATGATGCCCCCTTTCCCCCTTCTACCGTAATTACATGCATGAGTGTACTTTAAGCCCCAGTCACAATTGGAGTGATCATTAAATTATCGCTCCAATTATGATAATTGGGACAAAATTATTTTTTAAATGCTAAAAAATCCAAATGACAATGTGATCCTAACTATAAATGTGACCACACACAATAATGATGGCTAGCATTGGAATGACTTTCAGAAATTATTTACTTACTATTTATGGTGAGGTTCCAAACAATATTGCTAACCAATCACAGAAGTGAATGCTAAACATAAACGAATATAGTATGTTGTATGAAGTAAAATTTTAGCAGCATACAAAAACAATGGGGTGTGCGGCAGAAATAGAAAATGCCCTGGAGATTTGTGGAAGTCGCTCATGCTCTACACAGCTAGCTTGATGACCAGCTAAAGCCTAGAGTATCTGCTAGCCAGCTGGTTATCCAGTTATCCTGCTGGTCCAACAGCAGCACATAGTATTTATCCATTCTCTTCATCCTCTGTGGTGAACTGCTTTCTTGAGCTAAAAAGACAACCCACCCACTAGGCAAATCTCAACCCAATGAACTATAAGCAGCCAACACCCCAACCTGACCACACCATGGCTCCAACTTGCAGACGTGGACACTCACATCTTGTCCAGCTGCTTGTTGACCTCCTCGTCATTCTCATAGTCCTTGCAGAGCTGGGTGACCAGAGCCCCGTACGTGAGGGTGAAGAGCTCTGAATTCTGCAGGGGGAGAGACAAAGAGACAAGGACACTGGTGACCGTCTGTGTTCACACACCAGACCACTGCGGTCATATCACTGCACTCATATGCACGTACAGAGCTAGGTTCAATCATGCTTCTTTTGAATCAATTTGCGTTCATGCAAGAAAATAAAGAAAAAATAAAACAATAGACAGACAGGCAACAGTTACATTTATTTTTCATACTTTGGGAGAAATGAGATAAAGACGATGAAAATTGAGCAGGATATCAGAGAAAGTGTAGGGACACAAAATGAGAGTATTAAATTAAGGAAAAGGCTCCGGAGTATGCAGAATGGCATGCTTGGATTTGACTGTGACTTCGAGTCCACACAGGAGGCAGGACTACCAACATTGTGATACGAATGAGAAAATCCCTATTTTCATAACATCATGATGATGATAATGATAAAGTATATTTATCAATGGCAAACCTGTACTAGGCAGTATCTACCTTTCTCTTTCTGGGAGCCATGTCTGAAACTGAAATGCTTGAAGGCCCATCCCAAGTTATGTGGGTTTAAACGCTACACTGTTCAATTTCGCCACCTAGTGAGACAGGACTGCCATTCAAAGCAAGGCAACGACCCATAGTCCACCTCTTCAATGCTGTGTGCCAAATAAGTGCTTACCAATGATCACATACCATGTTTTTAAAGTCTGTCTTACGATGCTGCAGGAAATAAAAACCTCAACCCTCTGTTATGAGGGGAATGGCTCAGCCACTGCGCCAGCAATATAATGATCCTTTATTTAAAATTACAACATTGAAAATGCACCTCGACAGGGGCCGAAAGCCAATTCTAAGTTTTTCCAAATTCTCAAGTGCCCCTTTGCCCTCTCTTGCATATTACTATGCAGGACATACTCTCTGAAGGACTCTACCTCAGTTGTTTCATGAAGAAAGGAGCTGATTTATGAAGCCAGCTTTTAAGGCCAATTTGTCTCAAAGAAATCACACTTAAGCGTAACAGCGTTAAAGGCAGTGCAATTTATTTGACTAAGTAGGCCTATATGTCTCGCAATTCACACCTGAACCCTAAGGAATCAGTGGGCGCCATAATTACACACATGGGCTCCTTCCAGTAGCTCTGAACCTTGCATAAGGCTAGGGGTGTGACAGTATACTGGTATGACGGTATACCACGATATTAAAATATGAAATAGTACTATCATAAACTTAACATAATACCGTGATAGTAAATCATGTGGCAAAAGCTATTTTCATGCTGGAAAAAAGTATTTCGACCGCTACCCTACTAATATGTCTAAATAACCCATATTAAATAATATAATACTGGATCTGGGGTGTCTGCTAATGTCATTTAATCCCACCACCTCTTTGGCTATTCTTGCATTTTGTTTTGTTTACAACGTGATTGTGCACATGCAGACAGGTCCCTAGCATTGCCCAAATCTGGTAGGTAGCTGTTATTAGCTAGTTAGCTGCACAGCATAACTCTCCGTTTGCAGTCCTTTATAAAACTTGCAATGTCCAACGCTGATTCCAATGATGAGGCAGTCTGTAATGACTAATTATATCCGATAAAAAAGCTAACTCGTTCATCCATGTGGACTCAATTTCAATTCAGAAAAAAATAAAAAATGTTGTTGTTGAGAACAGATCTCCCATCTGTAGAGAATGTGGGAAAAATGTAATGGCCAGAGGAGGGAACAAGTCAAACCTTGCATTCCACCTGTGAGTATCATCTTTCACATTATGCCACAATGGAAAAAGTGAGTAGCTAAACATAGTACTAGATCCGAAAAGCTGATAACACGATAAAGCAAAATGTTGCTTAATTCGCAAGGTGATTTAAATTGATTTAAACATAAAATGACAAGGAGTGAACTATATTCAGCTGCATGTTTTGTTTTATTTTTCAATTAAGTGGTGATACTTTTTTTTGGGGGCTTAAAAACTGATACCGTGATATACCAAAAACCGTGATATTGACTTGTATGATTATCATATCGTGAATATTTCATACCATCACACCTACATAAGACCTACATTTTTATAGAGAGTTATCACACTGATGAAGGTTAAAATAAAAATAAAATAAAATAATGTGCTTCCCAACTTAAAATAAATGCTCAAATAATTAACAGCCAGGGAGACAAGAGCAGATGCTCAAAAGCACAACCGCTGCTTGACTTGGAAACGAACAAAGCCAGTTTGGTCTTTGCTGAAGACATGCCTTATTCATAGGTATCAGACAAATGTGGAAAAAACCTACCATGCGATGCATAGATGCAGAAGCTGAAATAAATGGCAAATACCAAAGCTAGGGAATGAGAGGCAAGGGGAGAGAGCAGGCAAGACAAGAGAGAGGAGAGAGACATCATCAGGAAACAAATGCAGTGACAGAGCGGACAAAAACAACACATTCAGACACACCACCGCCGTTATCAAAGCGAATGAAAGCTTGCTAACTCGTGCCTGCCATGCAGAACCGTCAAATTATACATAGACCCAAGTCGATGAAAATTCAACATTTCATTCACAATTAGCAAGCTAGTTAGCCAAAAAAACAAATAATCAAATATTAACAATTTCAGTAATAAATGACTAAATAATGGCATACAATATAAATAAGCTAGTTAGCTACCGTCTTCACAAGACAATAGCTACACCAACTATAACTTTAGCAGATTTTTCCACACTGTTAGCTAGCCTACACTGTAACTGTACAGTGCCCTCAATATCTATGTATACCCATGTTTAAATTTCAACAAAAATTTGATTCAACAAAGATAATGTAGTCTCAATGTAACAAAGTTGAGTTTTACAAGGGCAGCAGGACATTCCCACAATGAGCTTCACCTTTTCAGACACAAACATACTGCTTATGATTAATTAAAAAAATGTTTTAACTCACTTTTGTTTAATCCTATTACACAACATACCCATAGGCCTACCTAACATTATATTTTTAAACATATCTGCCCTTCTCTTTGTGTTGCGGCATCATTTAATCTCTGTCAATATGTGATCACTGTTGGCTCAGTAAATCCCTTAGATATTTTTGTGCATCCTTCTCATAATCTATGCCTTTTGATAACCATATTCCTGGCTTCCTGAAGAAGATCTTTGGTCTTCATTTGCGTCTTTCTTTCAAATTTACTACCTGAACAATGACAGGTGTTTTTAAACAGGTGTTTGAAATCATGACAATCACTGTTATGGCACACCATTTTTATTTTTTTCTAAGTTTTTATTTCAAGTAAATTTATGGATTGTACTCTTGTTTCTCCTGTTCATATTTGTGTTACAATTAAACATTTTAAAAATCATAGGCATACATTTGTGCGCTCTACCAAACTAGCTAAATCGTTAACTAAAGGCCTTGCAACAATATTTCTACTTTAAAAAATATGTAGTAATGTGTCACCTGACAGCAAGCTTAACGCTATCATAAGCAGTGGGAGGCACAGTGCTGATCGAGTCAAATTGCAGCCAGCCATTGTCTTGCTAGCTAACAACGTTAAAATAGTAACAAGACAGCTAGATAGATAGATAGATAACTACTTTCCGAAGCGCAATCTAGCAGTACATCATTACAAAAAACATGGTCCAAAATGTCCAGATACCTCAGATTGTATTGTAAACTAAAGTTATACCATATAGCTAAGCAGAAATCACGCTTAATATGCCACAGATCTGATGATGCCTTTTCGAACCATGTTAGTCGGGTAGCTTGCTCGTGTGATCTAGCTAGCTCGCTACATGATATAAGTTACAAGCAAGCTAGCAACATTATAGTTAGTTGCTATATCAATAACGTTCGTCATAGTCAAATGAACTCGCATATTAACATAGCTGACTAGCTAACGTTAGGTAGTTGGCTTAGGTTAGCATTATCAGACGCTAGTTAGCTAACAAGATACTCTGTCTTACCATTTTCTTGCTCTCCGTGGTTCTGTTTGATTGCCTAGACATGCTGTATCTTGTTGCAGTGGTAAATTAGGTAGCTTGTCACCGATATTTTATTTATTTGTTTATTTTAAAGTAGGCTCCGTATTAATGATTCCTGTATCACTTTTCAATCAGCCTATTTCCTGGATTTCAGGAAAAGGAAGACATGAAACCGGAAGTTTGTTTCCATATTCCTGGGACTTGTAGTTTTAAGTACACAAATAGTGATTTGCCTTTATCGAGATTCGGGGTAAAGAGTGAAACGGACGCATTGACGCCTCTTGTCAGTCTGATAACATCGCGAAATGTCATTTCGCTAACATTTTGCCATTTTGTTTTGAGCTCAGCGAATGTCCCCACGAAATACATTTACATTTAATTTTCTCTTTAACTTTTTCTAAGTTTACACCACAAGGTGTCAGTATGGATTCGTCAGAAATGTTGTCTCGTTCTCTCTCACAGAACCTGGAGTTTCATATTCGGGTATTTAGCTTTCTAGTTCCTCCGCCGTTTTCACTCACATCTTGCAAAATTACATTAGCTAAATTAGTCCCTTGGTCATCATCGACACTACAATATCTGGTCTATTTGCTACAGTAGAAATACATTCCATACACAGGCTAGAATAACAACATCCAGTATAATTGGAAGATAATATTACTATAGGAGAAACACCAAAATATGATATCGTATGCATGCAAGCTAAAGCTAATTGAAAAATTCCATATGTAAATGATCATCGTTGTTTAATTCAAGACGAGACGAGGCTGAAAAGGTGAAAACGTCCTAAAAAATAGTTGAGACACAGGTGTACTAATTGAAGATGCAGCTATGCTGGCTTTGTGTCTTTTAAATTGAAATACATTCTCAGAGAAAAGAATAGCATTACTATAGTGAGTCTACTTGTCGCTGGAGTGGTACCCTGTAAAACACACATATTGTTTCTAAAAGGTGCACATAGCCCAGGTACAATGCACCAAGAAGAATCTAGATGAATAAATAATGCAGACACATACCTTTTTAATACCAGACATTTAATATAACTGTGCATGCACTTGAAATTATCATCCCAAATAAATAAATAATCCGCTATATTCTATTTGCTTATGGTACTTGCCGATAAGTGACTTATCAGCATTACAAATGTGTACCTTTTGATTTGTTTTTGAAAAGGGTACTTCCTTTGAAAACTACAGAACAGCATCACCAACATTTTATTTTATTACTAAAAAGTACCCTACTTCTATGCTGTAATAAATAGTGTAATCTTATGGTAACAGATATGAGGTCATGCTATAATCCAGTCACATCATATTATGTGGCTGACACTACAAACCAAGCAACATGCCTGAGACCAACATTTTCTCATTCAATGGACAGTTGAGCAAAGGTTTTGGAATCTCAATATTTAATACATTTTTGGATTGCCATTTTTTCAGATTCACAATATATGTTGTTCAGAACATAATATGACATAAATGCATTCCTTTAAATGCTCTTCTAGTTTACAATATATGATGAACTACAACACAAGGTGTCCATTTATTGTAATATGTAATATGTTTCAGTGGAACTACAGGTAACTGCCAAAATAAAGGCAATGCTTGAAATGAGGGATCCTTTAAAAGGGTGCAGTAGCACGAGTCTGTCGGGGTGACACGACGGGTACCAGTGGATAGGCCCAGCCCTCCCCTTTCCAACAAGCTCCCCTGCTCCAAGCCCAGCCCCAAGGTGTCCCCTTGGGTTACCAAAATGTTTCCTTTATTTTGGCAGTTAATGAATGCATATTTCTTTACTAAGTGGCTGTCATTTTCAGGACATACTAAAAATAATAATTACCTTCAGTCCATTAATACTACTTTATTTAGAAAGTATAGGTAAAAAGCGGAGTAAACCCACAAGGGGAATTAACAGCTTTTCAGTAGTATCAGAGTCCCAAGGCATTGAAGACCAACAACAGTGCAACTCCCTTATCAGCGTTTGAATTTGTTTACCAGCTTTTATTTTATTTTTAAGAAATGCATAGAAATGCATAGTAGAAATGCATCTTTAGCAAGAAACTCCAACATTTAATGACACACAGGTTTGCAGACCTCAGACCACAAGCCTCTTTCCACACTTCTCATCCTTGAAGTTACATTCCCGGCAAGAACAACAACAGGCCAGTCTTCACTGATGATTCACTGCACTGTCTCTAGGCACTGAACGTGATAGATATCCAGTTCAAAAATGGGGAGAACATTTCACATGATAAACTTAGAGGACGAGGAACACCAGAGGAATCATCATAGCTGTGATTACAGGGTAAATGCATCTTCCTATCCCCCCTCCCTTTCTCCCTTTTCCCACACAGAATATTAAGTAGAGCCTTAATTGAAATCTGATTACTTCTTTGGGAGGTTTTGGTTTAGTGCTGTTACTCACACTATGACTCTGGTGAGAATAAGATACTTATTTCTTGCACATGTTTTGTGTTTATTCCCATACATCAGACACAGTTTGGACACATCTATGGCAGACAGACATAGTGCAACTCCACAGACACATTCACAAACAGTGAGATAGAAATAAATAAAGATACAAATACCCAGATGGACACACACGCACACACAAACACACACACACACACACACACCTACCAGGATTGATGAGCATAACTAGCAGGGAATACAGAATGACAAAGTGCCATAACAAAGCCGGCAGCATTCCAGTACACACTTCAGTCTTGTCTTTCAGAGAATAGACTGAGGGTTGTTAGGAATCCATCACATGCACTTACAATATGTACAGACGCTGAACAGGGTTGATGCAATGTTATTGCTGAAGCTTGGGTACACTGAGATACTGTAAATAGCACTGGGAGCGGAATGAAAACACCCACCCAGGCTAGCAGTAGTAGAATTTCTCAGGCCTTGTTTGGATAGCTCAGTGCTCAGCCAGCTTTTTCCTATCCATTTTCAGTATTTTCCTCTTGTCTGGGTATGTCAAGTTAATTTGGGAAGGCGAAGGAGGACGGGCAGCTTTGTAAGTGGGCAGATGTTAGAGGTGTTATATAACTTGAGATTAATAAAACTATGTAAGACACGAGCAATGGTATTCATGCAGTGGCATTTTCATAAAAATCTGTTACAAAATTGATGAATTTGAAATTGACTAACAGTTTTACATTTGGTCACCTTCCATTAAGTTTCATTCAGCATTTAGCTCCCAGGGATTGGATACCTCCGAGGAAATCGTAAAGAGTTGTGGTCAGTATGAACTTACTGTCCAATCCTTCATTTATTGGTCCTTGCAGAATCTCCCGTTGACAACTGTAACCCCTGTTCCTAGAAGAAATGGCAATGGAGGGAACGCAGAGCCAGTAGTCTGTTTAAAGGTCTCTGGAGCCAAGCAGCCAAAGGAGCAAAAGGGGAAGATGTCTGGGTTATGATATACAGACTATGATTATTAGCAAGTAGGGCTTGATTTGTGTATATTATACCCTCTATGAATATTGTGTAGCTAAGCAGTTATCATTCATACGTTGAGACTGAAATGGACACTTAAGGAATGGTAATAGCAAATGGTCTGGACTCATTTCAGTGTAAAGCTACTTAATGTCAGTGATCCCTGGCTAGAGTCAGTGAAGTGTTGCTTAGCAAAGGCAACGCAGAAACACTAGAGCTCCCCTCGGGCAATTCATGAAAGTCAGGGGGAAGATAATTCATCAGTACGATGGGACACATTTTCATGACCGCCTCACACTTTCAAAAGGCCCTGACTGGATATGTGTTCGCCTGAGAACATTTCTCCTTTCGAAGATTTGTGTCTCAGCCAGGACCTGAATGATCTTCTTAAGAAACGGTGTTGTAATCGGATCTTTGACTGCTCACTCATGACAGCATCCCTATTGCAGGTGAGTTTGTGTTAATTAAACAGTAAATGGCAGAACAGTGCCATCCACCGAACAACTTGGATGAACCACACAAATTCAGTGGGAACAGCAATGGAAATAAACTTTCGATCACCTCTTGTCCAGATCTGTACTAGGTATAGGTATACTGTAGAATATGCTGAGAATCATCCACAGAATCATCCACAGTATTTAATAAAATAAGAATGTTTGATGACAAGAACAGGCCATTCAGCCCATCTAGGCATGTCATTTTACCTACTGTTTAGAAATCTAGCACTGTGTCACTCTGGGTCTTTAACACCCCAAGAGTCTCTAATTCATTTATTTTTATTCATTCTGCTTACTGAATTAGATCCCCCTCTCACTACCCTGGACCATCTCCCACCCCCCACCCGCAATCTGAGCAACGTCATCTCCAGGTCCCAATGCCTTCATCCCTTTTCGTGCGGCTGATCCACAAACCGTTTGCCGCATGTTTCTCGTCAGTGTGTGGAAAAAGGCCATGCCGCACTGAACAGCTTCTCTGTCTGTGCTCTGTGGAATGGAATCGGCAGCAATCACAATTGCGCTGTCTCCTTTGCCTGAGCCGGCAGGGAAGCCGGGGCCAGGATTTGAGCTTGTACCCTGTGTAATCGTTTTACGGCGCTCTGGCAGTTTTACAGCACAAGCTCCAGAAAGCAAACATTATCATAAAACATGACAGCCCTTTGGCTGCTGAACACAATATATTTGGTGTCAGATATCTTGCACAACAGTAGATGCATAACTTCCATGAGATACAGGTTATTAATACTGGGATTCAAAGGTTTTTATTGCTTTTTATGTTCTCGTTTTTGGCCATAACCCGAATGAGCGTTTGCACCAGGGACTAAATAAGCCATGCACAGCCTGCAAACCAGTGGTCTTCATATGTTGTCCCTGTCACCAGCCCATTAGGTTTAATGGATCCTTTTAAATTATTTGTGAGGTTAGAGTTAAGTTATAGCGATTAATTAGGGAGGGTGATTATTTCCAGAGAGAAATGTGGCATGACCCCAGTGAACTCATGTAAAAAATGCTGGGAAAGGCGGTCGCCATAGGTGAGGCATTATAGCGTGGTATACCATAACCGTATTCCCTTCTGTGCGAGTTTGAGATTGCACGTTAAAAGCTCTCCTATTTTATACCCCTATATCACTTTGGGAATGTATGTCTGCGGCACACATACGGATCTAATCAGGAGCCAGAAACCAGCGATCCGACTCAAACTCCTGTCATGAAGGTATAGCCGGTTTGCTAAAAACAGGACCATCTGTCGCCTGATGGTTTGTAATATCTGGACTGCCTTGGTGTCAGGAATATTCAGCGTCTAAATGAGAAAAGTGCTGAAAGGAGGAAATAAATGTTGCCTCTTTTGTTCACCAGATCCCAGTAGAGTTTGGCGACTGAAGCCAGGAAACGTCAGGGCAGATGGGAGAAGAAAAACGCTGGCCGATTGAGAGAACTCATCGTGTCACCCAACACTTGAAGGCCACAAGCACTTGCAATGAACAGATGAGGAGTGGGGCAGAGCATAGGCCCATAATGTTCCATTGAAACAGGGCTAGAAAAGACGATCGGATGATTACCTGCATCTTGCTGGCCATTAGACAAATATGGTGCAACTGATGATGATCATGAAGGCTGTGTGCATCAAAGCTGCCAACTGTGTGCTCAACATGAGACTACAATCTGAAGAGGAGTGCAGAGAATGAGAGAAGAGAAATTATGAATTAAACATGTATACTGTACTGTAAGGCATGATACATCACAAAACCAGGGTGGGAATATCATGCATGCACAGTGGGGATATCATACATGCACATGCACTTTCTTGTGCACATGGATGGGTTTAAATGCAAATACATTCAGACATAAAAGCATATACGCATCTAGTGGTTCTATTGAAGCTGCTGAAAATCCCACCAAGTGTCCAGCTCAAACCCCTAATTTGTATTTTTAGTTTTAACATGCCAGCCTTCAGTGTAATGTAATGTTAAAATCATACATTTGATAAACTTTTGTCCAATATTTCCCAACCCATGAATGGCCTTTCCAGAAGGTACTGTAGGTCTTTTTTTAAATATCCACCCAGTTAACAAGTATAAAAAATTGTCATGAAGAATTTGTTGCAATGAATGTGAAAATGTAATATAGCATCCAAAATCCATAATGTCTCAATGTCAGAACTCAAAAGCACCTACACAAGTGTTCATAATTATTGGTAAAATGGAAAATGAGGTTAAATATATCTTTTGAAACGAATTTACACATTTATTGAGTGGTACTATTATTGGATTAATTCAATGAAAGGAATGTGCTGCTACTTCATACCCATAACGCTTTGGTCACATTTGTTGAAGTGCCCTAACAACTCTCACATGCTGCTTCCCAGTGATGTTTATAATGTTGACTTTAATGTTAGATCCACTTGCAATGCAAACCAGAAGGGGTTTTAGAATGAAAAATTGCTTTCAAAACACAGGAATGGCACATGGAATTTCAGAAGCAGTTTCCAGCCTTGTTTGCACACCTGGCTTATGTATGTGTAGCCGTTTCGCTGCCCTGCGTTTACCACATCTTCCAATTTGAATTTGATTAAATTTGATTTCAAAACAGCAGGACTGCTTTCACGTACAAACTCCTACCACCCCTGCTGCCCCCCACACTTAGTCTTTATAATTCTGCCACGATTGCGCTGTGTCCCTCAGACCTGCTGTGAAGTTGATGGGCAAGCAGGAGGGAGGTACTGGGCTTTCTATTGCAGATGAAAGACTGGATGCTGAGATCATACTATTAGCACATTTGCATATGCTGAAAAAAAAGAGACTCCTCTTGATTCTATTGATTCTATGTCACAAGCGGGCAAGTGCAGCAGCGTTCCTAAACGCTGTGTCACGTGATACCGTTGGCATGAATGCCTCCTATGTAGCATGAGGCCCTGCAAACACGCTTATCCCACTTCCTTGTCAAAAACGATTCTGCACAACGGTGAGGCGACTGCTTTCCCTCCACTGCAGGGGCAGGTGGCTCTCGCCTGTATGCTAATGTGTGGTAACAGGAGAAGGAGTTGATCCAGGACCCAGTAAAACGATATGTCCCTCGACGCGAGGCAGATGCAGTTAGTTACGGAGCATGAATACTAATGAGATGGCCCTCTTTCCTTCCCCTCTTTGTGGCTGTTTCTGTCAGACTTTGCTGAGCAGCTCATTCCTCCAAAGCCAAAGGACACAGCATTTGCTATCTAATAGTACTGTAACTGGAGTCTACTTCCTTTTGTCCATGAGACCACAGACTATGGTGTAGCTAGCTGTTAGCAACAGGAGACATTTGCAGCACAGAGCTGACTGTGTATCAGCAACTTTTTGTATCTGCTTAAGTGTCCCGGTCCAATATTTTTGCATCAGTATTAATAATTTAGTGATGGATGCACTCACTCAAAGGCACACATAATAACACATTGATTGCATTTATACAGCACCTTTCAGGAACCCAAAATGCTTTACAGTGAAGGGGGGAAACTACCACCAAAGTGTGGCACCCACCTCGGTGAGGCAGGGCAGCCATTTTGCGCCAGAACACTCATCACATATCAGCTGAGGTGGAGAGGAAGGAAATGATTGAGCCAATACAACTAGGAGATGACTAGGTGGCAGACTGAAATACTGTAACTATGTTAGGAATTTGACCAGGACACTGATGAACCCCCTCCTCTTTGCGTTAAGTGCCATGGGATCTTTAATGACCACAGTCAGGACCTCAGTTTAACATCTCATCAGAAAGACGACGTCTCATACAGCACAGTGCCCCCATCACTGCACTGGGGCATTGTTGTTTTTTTTTGGTCCATAGGGCAGACCATCCCCTACTGACTCACCAACATCACTTCCAGCAGCATCTTAGTTTTCCCAGGTAGTCTCCCATCCAAGTACTATCCAAAGCCCATACCTGTTTAGTTTCAACCATTCAGCAGGAACAAGGAAGATGATGATATGGCTGCTGGCATCAATAACCACATCCCTGCAGGGAAAGCAAGATATTTCTTTCTTATTTATTTTTAGTCTTGGTTACATGCAAGTGAGAGAGATTGAGAAAGAGGAATAAATAAAAGATGAAGGAGTTGCTGACTCACTGGAGTGCGTAAAAGGAACATGCCCTGACTGCAGGTTGACCTCCATTCATTAAGTCTCATCTAGGGCACATGCACCTCATCTCTGTAACCGCTGAGCACTGAAAGCTTGTAAAATTTATGGAAATGTGCTGTCTAAGTGAACAAAAAAAAGTTATTTTTCAATCAGAAGACAGATGGCCCTACAGGCAGCAGCTTCCTCAGCTTCACCCAAATGAATGTTGCTAATGTTGTTTACTGGCTTCACTGACTGTTACATCACTTATACAATATTAATACCAACTAGTATGCTCCTCCTCCTTTTTAAAATACTTTTTATTCCCCTGTTAATCTTTTGTCCAAATTTGGAAGGCCAAGTCATGATTGTAGACCTGTCCTATCCCACCCAAACTTCCCCTGTTAATGCAGGAGGGCAACCATAGCGTGTACGTCCTTTGAAAAGCATGGCACTTTTTTTCACTCTCCAATCCACCGGCCGAGCTGTGCTGTTATTGCACCAGAAAACTGCAGAACTAATGTTGCTGGGGCGAGCAGACGACAGACACCCGATCAACCAGAGGAGTAGATATATTGCCATGAGGTGGGGAAATCCAGTTGAAGCCCTCACTCACTAAATGATGCTGAAGCAAATTACACATTGCCTCGCAAGAATCCAATATAGAGTTTGTACTGGCACGGCGAGGATTTTTTTTCTGGAGGCGCATCACTGTGGGGCATGTCATTGTGCCAAGAGGTAGTGCCTTTGCTGCTTTCACCAGCACTCTCACTTTAATTTCCTTTAATTTTATTACACCAATTGCCCATCTTTTTCTGCAATTTCCTTTTCTGAAAATTCCACTGTGAGACTATAATATCCATACGGAATGATACAATTACTTGTGTAGAAGTGCCATAAAAATATTGTCACCGTAGTACGTCAAGTTTACCCTTTCAGAACACAACTCAAGATTAGTATGCAACAGTTTTTTGACAGATGTCTCCACTCCTCAGAGAAGATGGACATCCGCTGATTTCTTAGCAGTACAACAATACTACTGAAAGTTTTTCAACAATCACCTACAAGTAAGTCAGTTAAGAATATGATTTACATAAAAATGAGTCACTGAAATGCTGTAACCTTTTTGATAACCTTGTTGTCACATGTCTGAACTCCAGCTATTGCCCTTGACATACAGCACAGCTGTTGAATAATTTAAAGCAGGGTGAGGCAGTGGCAAAGGCTTATCCTTCCAGGTAAAGGTCCACTAAACTCTGGAATGGATCCGTCAGCATAGGTATCTGGTACAGTTGTCTCCCCCAGCTCCCAATGGTGTTGTCCTGAAGCGTTGCAGCTGCTTAATTGTATAACAGTCACTGCCCCCCTCCCAACTCCTCAAAGTCCTGCCATTCGTTCCCGACCCCTCCTGAGGGATACAAGGTGGCCCTGGGTCATGGAAATCGATAAGGCTGCTTCCACTCCCCACTTCTCCATCAAACGCGCAGGTGTCAAAGCCATAATAACTCATCTCCGTATCAGGTGTCAAAGCCATAATAACTCATCTCACCTGGTGTGTATCATGTAGATGGGAGTTTCCTGATGTAGAGGGAGTTTCCCGGTAAAAAAAAGAAACATTTTATATGAATGAATGAATGAATTGAGCTGTTTGTTTCAGCCCCCACCCACTCACTTCCTTCAGCACTTGATTAGATGCATCGGTGGTGCATTTTGAAGACGGCTTTGGCCTGTTGAATCAAAAAAAGGGAAATTGTGTTTTCTTAATTTCTAGCAACTGGCATCTCGGTCAAACATTTCACTCTATAGCACCCTGTAGTCAGTTAAAGCATGATAGAGTAGACTTTCCTCTGAACAGATTTCCGATGAACAAATCCATGATTGCACGGCAAACTCAGGGGTTTGTTTGAGCAAACCTGTATTTTAAACTCAGGCATGCAAATATAATATAATCTATTCTGAAGTGTCTGAAACTTGCCTGAAATACACAATAGGCAATCTAGGCTCTACTGCACGGTCATTGACCTCATTGTAAAGAGACAAAATTCAGCTTCATCGTTTCTTCTAAATTGGTCTGACAGTTTAAACAGAATTACTAAAGCAATTACTTATAGATTGTCTTCACTCCTTTGAGATCTTGCTCATAAAAAATGCAGCAAATACGGTTTGGCCTACATTTCCAAGGATATTGTAGGGCTGTATTTTGTGAGGAACAAATTAGTAAACAAGCCTTAGTGTGTTTGTTTCCAAATAGTAATTCTGTTTCCAAGTAACATTGGGGACCCTATTATCTTGTTGAATGTTTGGCGAGCTCCCAACTTACACGTTTTGGTGAGACATCTCAAATAAACACAGTTTGGGGCTAGTTTTGCTTCCTCTTTTCAGTCTCATGTAAGAAGACAAAAATCCAATTGGAGTATGACAAGACAAACGATACACATAAAAAATCTAAATGGACCAAAATGTTTTGACTGGAGCATCATGTCTTCGTGTTGCATCATTAATAATCATAAAAGTAATTGACCATTACAAATAAATTGATATCATGCTACTGTATTATACTCTGTTGTTCATACAGATCCGTATCCATTAGAACTCCTCAGCACTGACAAGCAGTTGCATGCATTGCACACAATCCCTGCATGGAATTACGGAATACATAAGAATAAAAGGTATTCAAAAACCCTGGCCTATCTTCCTGGTTTAATAGCTATTATTTGTGAACATCTGCTTGATAGGACCTACTCCTTACATTCATGATATCAGCCGTCAGCTATTCTTGTAAACTACAAAAAAAGATCAAATACAATTAATAACCCTGTAAAGTCTTAGAGGGGGATGGTCAAAGACTCTCTACACTACTGGAATGCAGTACCAAGCTTCACTTATGGATTTCACCATATTCTCACTGGTTATAGACATGCTGATCTCTCTTTCATGAACCGATCCCTTGACGTGACCCGCGATGCACATAGCGTGCATCTTCGAGCTGCGGTGGCTGCTGGGTTGTCACGACCAGAATTGCTCTGACCTCCTTTGTTATTAGCAGAGGGCAGAAGAGACGCTCCCTTTCTTCTGGTTGCAGCGGTTGATCAAGAGCGCCGGACCATTGGCTTTGAATGGAACATTAGACGCCTAATTCCGCTGTGCATAATGCTCCGCGAGCTCAATGAAAAGATCCCTGTCAGAATTCTGGCTTTTAACAGAAATGTCATTCAAGCACACTGCTGGCTGATTTGAATTTGGCTCAGCTTTTAGCAGCAGGTATTAAAAGTGCCCGTGTTTGAGTGATGCATTTCAGATAATGCAGCCATTTTTCTTCACAGTTGCCTCTGCTTACAGGGATTTTTTTTTACAAATAAAAGGCTTACGGCTTACTTTGCCACTTACTTTGAAACAGTGTTTTTGAAATGCAAATTGACAGGTGGATTCATTGGCAAGGGCTGTGATAGAAAGAGCTTACACCTTGGTTGATTCATTTGTTGTTGAATGATGCTTCTTTCCAAAGTGACTGACAGGTACAAAGAATCAGTATTGCGCGAAGGAAAGTCCCAGTCAGTAAACCACGACATTGGGGAAATCCGGCCGCAGTGGGTTGCAGGGATCAATTCATTAAAATGTACAGCCAGGTACATTGCTGCCGTGTCCTTAAGTAACTTTCAGCTTGATTAATCTGGTAAAAACCCAGCCGTTGGCACCCTGGACTACGGATGCTCAAAAGACAAAGCACTTTGGTGTGACTTCTTGTATGTTAATTACGTCTGATGAGCTTTCCCTGCAGCACTATCGGAAATCTAACCAACACAGGTGGCGAACACGAGCACGCCCACTAAATTTGGTAAAATAAGCGATCACAGGACACCTGCCGTAGAAATGCAACAGCTGCTAGGCTAAAAGCATCCAATCAGGAGCCAAAGAATGTGACAGAAATGTCCAGAACTTGGCAGTGCCCTCCCGCCGTGGTCATAGCATGACTCCAACTAACACAATGTTCTCAAAGCATATCAAAACATTTCTAGCAGTACTATCATTTGGCCGCAACCCCAGTGCAACAACATAGAGATAACGTTTTGTTACTTGGGGAGAGCTCGTCCCAGGTGCATTCACTGAAGGACTGGAGGTTGGGGTGCTGCTGAGGGGGGTGCTGGTGCAGAGGGAGGATCATGGAGCAAAAATGTGAACAGTACACATGGGGAATGAAAGAGATGCAAGTGCACACACAAACATACTGCACACCGAGACATGCACATACACACACATGTACTCTCTCACTCTCACACACACACACACACACACACACACACACACACACACACACACACACACACACACACACACACACACACACACTGTGACGACCATGCCCTGTCTTCCTCAACTGCAGTTATGGCTGTCGGCCAGCTGGTGGCAGTGTTGCATGCCGTCCCTCCCTTTCCCTGGAATTGCCTTAATTGCCGTTTGTGCCTAATTAGCTACCTAGTGGTAGCACCTGGGAAAGCCCCTTTATAAGTGGCTTCGCCCAGGTGCTCGGCAGATAATGATATCTCAGGAGATTGTTGTCTCACACTGCACTTAGCTCTTGACTGGGCTGGTGGCTGCGGGTATCGGGTTGGTACTTTTAGTAGCATACTTATATTGTTGTTATATTGGATTGTCACACTCCACCTGCACTCACACTCCAACACCCCTCTACAGATTCACACTGACACGCATCCACACACAGAATATTGAAATAAAACTCTTTAAAACGTTTTACCTGGTCTGGTCTCCATGTTTGTTTTTGACTGCTTGAGTGTCGGGTAACAACACACACACACACACACACACACACACACACACACACACACACACACACTGTGAGCTTAGATCTGAAATGCAATGGTGGGGAACTCACACCATCTTACTTAGAGTCTCATGGTAGTCAGAGGAAAGGAAAAACATCTTTCGTCCTGCTCCACGGACAATGCACCCAGTCGGCGCTCTGCACATAGAAGCACACCTGGCTTCAATAAACGGTCTAACCGTAAAATACCAGGCACTCTCAAACTGTACCTTCTGTGTGCTCACTGCACTCTGAACACACAAGTCCCATCAATATTTTTGCCAGTGCTGCAAATATGACATGTGTGTTAAGGGCCATGGTGGGAAGAAAGAGGCACAGGACGGAATATCTCACACAATCTTGTGTACCCATATAGATCAAGGATTTTATGGATATAATTTTGTTCTGTTCAGAAGATTGGTCACATTATAAAATGGTGTATGATTAAATAAGTGAATACTAATATCCAACAGGAAATGACAAAGCATTTTAAGTAATATTGACAATTACTCCGGCAAAACAGAATGTGTGTATAAACACTAATGTATTATGCAATATTGCTGTTTTTTAAATCTATTTACAGTGGTGTAATCAGCTTTGAGGAAGACATGGGGTTTGAGCATCTTTACTAGAAGCATCTTGCTGTGACTAATGAAGAATTAGAAGATTTAAATTGGAATTCATGACCTAATTTGTTTACCAAAACAATTGAATTAACTGCAGGTCGTAAAACAGCCACACAATGGATTTGAATATTACCAAGAAGGAGTATCACTGTGGCCAATTGTGTCTGGACCCCGTTTTTACTGTCCTAGTTTTATTGGGGGTATTACACAAACAAACAAACAGTCTGTTTGTGCTTGCTCTCTCTGAAACACAGAGTGAGATCATGGATAGGGATGATTAGGAATTGGATTCAAGCAGGTTAAATATTCCTATATGATATACAACATGTAGGTGAAAACATGTATGCAAGTAGGGAGATATTCAAAGCACTCTTTTATTTTATTTTATATTTTTGCTGTTTATTCAAATTTTTCTCCCAATTTAGTATCCAATTATACCCTCTCTTTTTCATGTCAATTATCCCCTCCCTCATATATGAACTCACTGCCGTAGTCCCGAAACCAGTAGTGAGAGCTGCACTGCCTCCTCCGAGCTGGCGCCCGCCTAAGCCGAAGCCTGTCACCGTAACACACAGGACCACTCACATGTGCAGCAATGTCATTCGCTCCCCCCTCCTTGGGGCAGACAGCCAATTGCCGCCCCCTAGTGGCACTCCTGGCCAGACCCCAAACTGGGGCAACCTGGTGGAATCGGCAAAGCGCTCTTTTAATTCTTCACATTTAAATGCTTACTATGACCTTTAATACAACTGTCATCCTTCATTGCTGATTGCTTTAAATGCTTAGGGTTCATTATGAGCCCAGGAATGCCAAGCTCGAACCCTTCATGTTTGGTTCGATCTAATGGGAAGGCCTGCCTTTCCAGAGTAAAAGGCATAGGGGTTTTAGGACACAGACTGTGGACAGCCCTGTTACCTCAGATGTTTGTTAGTCCAAACTCCCATTACTCTCAAGCAAGGCAGAATTAAATGGATAGACTACCCCCCCCTTACCCAGTTGTTGCAGAAGCTACGCAAGGTGTGGATTTGTCCATTTATTATAATCTTATCGTTGCCATCGTTGTTAATCACACTTGTCAATTACAATATACCAATAAGACAACGAATTAGATGACTATAAAGTAAATATTACTTTCAGTCATGCAATGGTTTGAAAACTAGCTAACATTATATGTATTGTTATCATCATATCTGTCGGTTACTCATCGTCAGCTTTAAGTGACAGTGAAATAGTGAAAGAGCCACTTACGTGTGAAAAGAAATCTCACGAGCCTTGCTTCTATGGTTCCTCCTATTTGTACAGCCAAATGTTGCACAACTTTGTGGCATTCTTGCATAGGCTAATTCCTCTTTGTACCGTGTTCACAGCCAGGTTCTGCAGAAAATCGTTGAGGAATCTCAACAATTGTGAAATTTTGAAATCAAGTAACCTGCCCCTTATGCAGAAATTTCTCATGTTTATAACAAGCTAAATTTCACGAAAACTGGTTCAAAATTAAGCAAGTGACAGTAGATTTCATCAGGAGAAGTCTGCATCAACACGTGTTTGTTTAGACATGGATCTTGCCCGCGCAAATATGGCAGCCGTGCAGACGCATCTGAACAGGGTGAATGAGGTGAATCTGCGTATTTATATCTATGTTGCAAGGTGCCTACATTGTGTATGACTTTCAAAAATAATAAATTGAAATAAAGTTTTAGATTGGAGTTTTCTCCAATCCCTCTGTCTGGTCCCCCCTGTGGCAATTAGATACTAGTTTACCTTTACCTAGATCCAGCCCTGCTCTCAACTAAAATACCCTATTTCATGCTGCCCCTTTCTCCATGCTACAAACATCTGGTTTCAAACTGGCATTCCCCAATCAAATATGCTCTCTTGAAAATGAAATTGCCAGGGTACTGCCTGCAACCACTGAAAAAGCTCTGATTCATCTATTTGGGGAAATACTTTCATATTGATGAGCTACCCAAAAGGTTGAGGTGAGCTCAATGCTTGAAACCTTGTAATACATTTCATATAGGGAAATATATTTTAGTTAGCCCAATAACCCATTTCAATAATGTGATAAGGAGAGATACTTGCATTTAAAACTGACAGAGGCTGTGTTTATGTAGCTAATAAAGTTAGCTTAATCGATATACTTAATCGATATGGTATTGTTCTAAAAAGACAATATCAGAGATATCCGTAACAGGTTGTAAGCGATAACATGGACTATACTTCATTCTGTCTCATCCTTGTACTACACTTATGATCACTGTCCATTGTTCAACCTTTTCCTTGCCTCTGCCATTTCTCTTAAGACACATTCACTCATTAAAGTAAATGCAAGATCAAGACAGAGACATAAAATTGAGTGAGTGAAAAACATGGTAGTTACTTTGTTCTAGTATACATTAGTAATGAAGCAATATTCCTTAAAGCCATTTTGCAGAATATCTGATACGAATGAAGGAGGATTCTACAACTTTTGAGTTATTAATCTAACTATATTTTTACATTTTTACACAATGTTCTTTTCTAAATATCAGTGACCTTTGAGCTTATGATGATGTGTCAGCAATAAAAAAAAGAAAATTAAATTAAAAGTAATATAAATTAATACTTGCTGAAATGTTTTACACAGAATAAAGGACAAAGTGGGTTTATTCAATATTGATAGTTGGAATAAAGCCAGAGTTACACAGGACGTTCTGTACTTTAAAGGTCTGGAGAACTTTCTCCACTTTACTCCACCTTAATTTCCCAGCAAAAGGGGAAACTAAAAAAAGCACGATTGAGCAACAGGGTTTTTTTTTTGTCTCTGGCACTAGAGGAAACAGGCCAAAAAACATCAGTGTCTTTTTTACTCACTTGCTCAGACTGTGCAGCTCCTACAGTACCAACAGTTTACCACTAGAGGCCAGCAAAGCAGTCACAGCCAGTATGAATGCTGTCAATTTGGTTCCCGTTTCAGCTGTAGCTCCACAGAATGGCAGGCATGGGGCAGGGGGAATTCAAGATTTCCTGATTCAACCCCCCATCCCCCCAGAGTCAGCCATTTAATGACGGCCACAGTGAAAAAATACATTATCAGCCGATTGATATGGCCCTTAGGGTTTCCCCACTAAAATAACAGAGGTGTCCCTGCCTTCCCTGTGGAGCAATGAACTTTGACAGCCCAGGAGGAAGCCCGGCCTACAGAAAGTCAGATAGACACACCGACTTGTGTCACTCTAAGACTGGCTAGCCCTTCTGATTTAGCGCCCGGGAAGTCCAGTAAAATAACAAGCCCTAGACAGAGGCAAAACAAAATAAACCAACCTGAAAGATTTACACGCTGCTGGTATCAGTGAGCTTCTATAGGAGGAAGAGGACAGCCGTCGCGCTCGTCTGTGGTTAAATAAAGAGGCCAAGCCAGCTAGGGTTTGTTCATCGGTGACATTTTGCATGCATCCTATCACTCAACAGAAGCGGAAATTGCATTCCCCTGACGAGGGTGGCCCGCATAACTGGGAACCTTTGGCATTTCTCGAATCCCATCAAATACTCCTTACCACTGGTTTTGGCCTTTGATTTAGCTTCTATGTCTACTAAAAAGAAGTATAAGTTCAGTGGCACTTTGATTCTAAACTTTTTTTTAAAATATTGTAATTCTTCTTAGGTATTTTTTCTTCTTATCTCCCTTTGTAACTAGTTTTTTAAATAATCTGAGGCTTTGCATATGTTAATTAAGAACTTGCTGGTGTGATTGCCTGCCATAAATTGTACAATGAGGAGAGCTGATCTGATTAATAAAAGTCCTGAGTATACTGTATACTCTTTCTTTATCATATATTTATCAGTATGGAACCTGAATGATAAAGTGAAATAATTGGCAAATAGATAATGCAACATATTGTTTATTTGAGTAGGGACAGAAACAAAAAACATAGACACATTGCGTTAACAACACACTGATGCCCTGTATCAAAACATTTGTAGCTTGCGCTAATTGTCAATGTTCGTCCCTAGTAGGGCTTTTAAAAGTGAATAAGCCTACACATGTTGGACAAGAAAATACAAATACAAGAAATAAAATAATTTTAGAACAGGACAGCATTGAAAAAGAATAACAGTACTAACAGTATTAAAAGTATAGTTGACCTACGCATGCATGCATGTCTGTGTGTCTTTTAGCAACTGTTTAATTTTAATTTTAAAATGAGCAAAGTCATGCTCTTGCTTAGTCTCTCTAGGTAGAGAATTCCACACATTAGTCCCTTTAACACTAAAAGCAGACTGGCCAAATGCTAGAGATCAGGTACTGCAAAACAAACACACACACACACACACACATAAAAGGAAGAACAATATACCACACAAATAATAACTTGAGCAAAGATGTACAGGGTACAAGTTGATGGCATGCCAATTGAATACACAAACTCATTTGATAAAAAAACACCTACAATGTAACACAGATATTGAAAGTATATGTGTGTTTGCGCACGCGTGCCTGTTGTGTTACAGGATCTGTGGAGGAACATCTGTGAAAAGCTGATATGCATTATTGCTTGATTGTGGTTTGGCTGCCGGGATCTGGGAACAGGACCATCACAGCACGACTTTACGAGAAGGAGGGCTGTGCTTAACCAAAAGGCTGGGGTTGACTTACAGACTTGCCACTTAGTACAAATTGAAGTTTATTGGTGGAATTGATCCTCATTCGCGTTTGGTAATGAGTGCCGCTTTTATTTTTACTTTGTAAAATGCATTCAATATCTTTGAAGTTATTTACTGACTGACAAACTCGGAAGAAGCAGGAAACATTCTAGAAATGTTTGTACTCCATATGATATTGCACTTTGCTGATGGGATCATTTTTGAGCAGCTGTAGTTTCCATATATAGAACTTAACCAATCCAGGGGAGGATGCTGAACTTTTATCATTGGTCTCAACCAGCTTTCATTTAGTTAGCTTAATTAACAGTGTGCCAATTAATTAAACGATCTGTTGCTGAGTAATCACAAAGCTTCCTTTTAATTGTGCCTCCCTTTGTGGCATTCTCTTTCTTCATGTCACGTTAGAGAATGTAAATGACAACAAGGGCTTTAATTGAGCAAAATCAACTGAATCATTTCAAAGAATAAGCTACAGTTTTACTTAAAGTCGATGGCTCATGACTTTTCTTATTTTACACACAAAATGACATACAATCTGAATATATAGAGAAACACAAAAAGATAAAAAGGTAATTATGTGATGAAAAACCTGCTTTGATGTGTAGCAAAGTTTTGAACGTTTTCCCCCTCATAGTTATTCATTAACCTGCTCGTCCGTGTCTTTAAACCATGGTAGATATCATTAAATGTTTAATGAACAGAAACGCGTGCAGCAATAACGCCATAGGCAACTCATTCGGAACAGATTTACAAAGTAGTTTTCTTCCAATAAGAACAAAAAGATTTACTGTACAACCAAATTATTACATATAATTAACATGTATACTATACACTGTAGGCAATGAAAAGACCCTGTAAGCAGTGCAAAGACCAGGTATACTATACACTCTAACCAGCGCAAAGCCTGTGTTATTGCAACCATTTATAGCACATTTACAAAGCATCGCTAGATTGTTTGAGGTGGAAATGTTTAGCGCGATAATGGCAGTATTTCCTCGTTAGTGAATTTTATAAGGAAAGGGTCATTCTTCTGCTGTTTTCCATGTGTTTTGATTGAACATAATAACAGAAAATTGCAATAAAACGTGAAATAACACATGCAATAACATCTAGCAAAGAAAATTGAATTCAATTTATGAGCATTAAACTGCCTGCTGTGAACAGATCAGATTAACAGATATTTATGAAGTCAATATCCATTGATTCCTTGACACCGAGAACAAAGAGTATATTTATCTGCAATTTGAGATAATCTGTAGATATAAGAAAAGGCAAAAGCAATTGTATGATATACAGAAGGTATTGACAGTGACAAAGCTCCATTTTCTTTCTCTTACAACAGCTTAATGTAAGGTCTTTACTCACTCAAAGTGTACTACACCCAGGTTCACATTGGAAAGGCTGTACTCTTTGTTAGTATAACATATGCAACATGTTTCAGGTTTTTTTCCAGTATTTCCATCGCACCAGCCAGTTCTAAGAACAGCATATTTAAATATGGTGGCTAAATCATGCCTCTTTTATACACTGATCTCTATATAAACTAGTGGATGTAGCTAAACTAAAACAACAACTTAGTTACACATATTTATATTATATTCTCTTAATGCCATTGTTCACTAATAATAATAATAAAAAACATTGGGATGTTTTCTAATTAAGGAGGACAGGGTGGCCCGGTTGAGAACTCCACAACAGGATTTAATATGCACTGTTTAGAGAGGGAATGTAAAACATTAACAGCTGATATTGCTCACTTGGGAATTTCTCATTATAGAAACCCTGGTGTCTTTCCAACTACTCTATTTATTAATATTTATTAGTGTGGACTAAAATTCAACAATGCATTTTTAGATAATGTTTTTTTACTATTAATGAATGATTAAACTAGAATAACTGCACCATAATCCGAAGTGTTACCAAACTGTATGTATATGAAATAGAACTTAGTAACTCATAACATGAACCTTAAATATTAATCTGAACCAAGAGCTATTGATAACTTTTAAGAATTAAATGAGGCCTCCCGCGTCGTCCAGTGGTTACAACGTTCGACGCCGGCCACGGCAACATGAGTTGGATCCCATTGGCCGCGCCAGAATCAGGCCGGGAGTGCCACCGGAGGTGGCAATTGGCTGTCCACCCCAGGGAGGGGGGAGGGAAGCCGACAGGACGTTTGCTGCACACAGGAGTGGCTCTGTAGTACCGGGTTATGGTCAACAGCCTGGTGAGTGCCGTATCGGAGGAGATGATACTTCGCCTTTGTCACTACTGGTCACAGGGCTACAGCAGCGAACTCACATTACAAGGGGGGGATTGACTTGAAAATAGCGGGTGTAATTGGCTACCAAATTGGGAGAACATGTGATAAAATCTGAAACAAAATGTATTAAAAAAAAGAGGAAAAAATAATTAAACGTTACAAAACCAACACAGCTTGCACATTAAAAAATGAAAACTTTGCCTGGCACAGAAACACTCATCAGGGTATCTTTTTCTTCTGTCCATGGGAATCATAAAGATGCATCTGGCTTGGCTTTATCTCCATAGTATACAGCAGCAGTAAGCTGTACTCTTAAAAGTACAACATAATGATAATATAAGCTAATGTTATTGACAATTATTGTGCCATACATATTAAGGAAGTAACACATATTTAGATGATCATTCTGGAGAAAATAATGTGCCAATATTAATTAATTAAATGAAAGTGCAGAGTCAAAATAAATAATTAAATGTAAAATATTTAATTCAATATTTCCACATTTATTTATTTATTTTCAGATTGAATTATTTCTATATTTAATTACCTATAGCCACAAACAGACCACTGCCAGCTTATTTCTCCCTGCCAGCCGTAATGCTAACAAACTAGCTAGCTCACTCATCATAGTGATCTTCATAATCATAACCACTGCAAAACGGAGAAAGATATTCGGAGTGGATGTCAAAAGGACCTGATATCCCTGGTATGGAGCTTTGAACTAAAGCTTTTGAACTAAAGCCTTCTAATAAAGGTTAATTTGGCAGGAAACCTAAGCTTGCCAATTGGCGATGTTAACCCCCTGAGGTCGGCTGGATCGGCGCCGATCCAAGCAGCAATACAAGTATATTACTATTTCTAACTTCGCGATATTTTATCATACACACGCGGCAAAAACATTGACAGAAACCTTAGAATCGCGACTTTCCGATTTGAGCACTGGCAAATCAAATGGGATTTTTAAAATTAGCTTAATTAGACCAAAAGTAAACCTTGCTTTTTACTCTGTTTTTTACCTTTTAGTAACGTCCCCCTTCTATTGACATGTTAACGAGGTGCTAATTTCGGGGAGGTGCGTCGGGCCATGTGTGAAAACGCCGGCATAAACAACACAAACTGAAGAGGACAGTCTATGCTGATATTTATTTTATTTCGCTTGTTTTCAAATACTCGTGAAAATATATATAAATTCCGCGTCTTGTGACTACATATTCCGCATGTCGCAATGTAACAAATTGCAATAGGCACAGAAAATACTTTTCAAACAGCCTAAAATGTTATAAAATATATCGTATGTCTGTGTTTACGCTTGCAATCTGCCAGCAACAGTATATTCACGAGTATATTTTCAAATACTCGTGAAAATATATGAATTCCGCGCCTTGTGACTACATATTCCGCATGTCGCAATGTAACAAATTGCAATAGGCACACAAAATACTTTTCAAACAGCGTAAAATGTTATAAAATATATCGTATGTCTGTGTTTACGCTTGCAATCTGCCAGCAACAGTCTATGCTATTGATTTTATTTCGCTTTTTTTTTTTATTTTTTTTACATCTTGTCTGTGTTTACGCTTGCAATCTGCCAGCAACAGTCTATGCTGATATTAATTTTATTTCGCTTGTTTTCAAATACTCGTGAAAATATAGCCTATGAATATCGCGTGTTGTGACGCCAAACATTCCGCGTGTTGCAACGTAACAAAGAGCCAAAATGAATATTCAGGTATTTAGCATTTAGCCCTCCCACAGCCTGAAATAAATGTGACCAGTTCTGATAAAAACAGGTTTTTAGCTATTTAGATCTCAGATGTGCTAAACTATTTTCACACCCTTACATAACCAAGACCTTGGTGAACAAACGCACATTGGCAAAACAATTCGTCACTATAGTTTAGTGTGTGCTTTCACATCTTTTGTGACAGCAGAAAAATTTACTATTTTTAACTTGTGTGTTTGTAGATCTATTTACAAGCTGCATATGATACTGACCAAACTATTGATGGCATACAAATGTAGCTGTGATTGTCCTTCAAATAAAAATATCAAACACTTTGGAGTAAGTGTGTGTTAAATTGATGAAATTGAGATAAATATCAGACCATGCCAAAATCTAAAAACATTAAAAGCTTAGCACGGACCTCAGGGGGTTAACAGTGTGTAGCTATGTTCTTGAGTGAATGAAACACGGGTATCCACAAAATAATGCCTTCTCATCTCATGGAATGAATCTTGGTATTCATCTAATTATGTACAGTAAGTCCATCATCAGTCTATTTAACTCCAATGGAAGTGGCTAACCTGTCTAACATTAAATATCCAGGTTAGATATACTGTAACTGAAATATATGAGCAGTACCTGTATAAGAGATAAGTAAAGAGCAGTAAACAAACATTTAGCAAGAAGCTCCATCTAACTAATTCCACTTATTATTGTTTTTAATTATCATGACGGTCAACAGATGACAACAGGTCAAGAATTTTGATAACACTAATTAACGTCAAATGTCTCCTACCACGGCCAGATCTCCTTACACTCTTTCACTCACACGCCATAGTTTCAATCATGTTGCGCAAGTGTGGGCAGTCAGTGACGTGGAACAAAGTTTAGCCAGTCTAAGTCTAACAATATAATGATTCAGGGAGAATTATTCTCATTTATGAAGAGATTTCGCTAGTTAGACTCTATTTACATGTTCGTTATTTAAATGTATTTAAATTGTCTTTGTCCAATGTCTGTCAGCTCCTGTGTACGTAAGGGCCTGCCATCAGTGAGTGCTGCTGCACCAGTAGTTCTCCTGGCCCTGACAACATCGTTTTTGGTGAGGAGTCAGAGAAAACAGAACATTCTTAAAAAATATATATCCCAAAATCTTAGCGGAGACTTAGAGAAGCCTTGCATCGTGCTTCTCTGTCTCATATTTTCTCTCTCTCTCTCTCTCTCTCTCTCTCTCTCTCTCTCTCTCTCTCTCTCTCTCTCTCTCTCTCTCTCTCTCTCTCTCTCTCTCTCTCTCTCTCTCTCTCTCTCTCTCCCACTCTCTTCATGCAGTTCCAGGAGTTTATGAAACGCCTGCTTATGAAAGACCTGCTTCCTATTGAGCATCCAATTGCCTCAGGTAAACTCTGTTCAGGATGCCATGGCAACGGTCATCGTCAACTGCCTCTCCTCACCCATCACAAAACTCCGGACCAGTTGTTGGCTACCTTCTCCGTCTGCTTCTCACACATCAGGGAACATTTTATTTGTCCTTAGGCTCAGAAGTACAAAAGGATCATTAGCAAGAACAGAAATGTGTGTTTCTCAAGAAATGTGGGCTCTTCTTTGGCTTATAATATTGGCTCCGATTTTCTGTCAGAAAGCATTCCCACAAATAAAAAAAATAAACTAAAGTTTGCCACTTACTAGACTAGTTTAGTTTAGTTTGCAATCTTTTTACCTAAAGCATTTTACATTTTAAATCATCTTAAAAAATTCAGCCATCTCATGCACATGTTTATAAGAGAGTCTGAGGTTTCTTTATTGTCCTATGGCTATTTTGTTGCTGACTGGAATATTCTTTATTTTTTTAATCAGCTTCGTTGTGCTTTATGGTCCCTAGCAGATGTTCCTCCAGGGCACATGGTATAAAAATATATGCACAGGGGTGAAACTATTTGCTCTGCAATTAAGATATGCCCCATATATTTACCTCACTGAATAAACCACATAAGTGCTCCTGGATTTTTTCTGTTTTAGTGGACCTTTTTTGAAGGGACTGTTCCCTGTTATCCAATCCATTGCTCTAGTGTATACCCTTTAGAGTATTGTGGAACGATAAAGATTTTTAAATACTCTCCACAGAATTTAAATTAGTGTCAAGATTGTTTTTTGAACAACTTCATGTTTAATAAACCTCCCTGCCTTCAGTCTGGAAGAAAAGGGAACGGAACAGAGCGAGGCTGTGGAGAATGGCTGTCCACACACTGTCCGTCAAAAAAGTATACAATTCAGAAAAAAGTTAGAATCTTGGCAAAATGTATTAAACGGGTAAAAAGGTGCCCAGCACAGCAGTAGTCACATGCTTTGAGTAGCATACGCTGGGCACCAGCAGAGGCTGAAATCTGCACATAGTTTTGCAGTGGGGACCACACATGTATACTATGGTCTTAAGTGAGTTTACAATGGGATATAATGCAGTGGCTTGTCTCCTCTACCATAAACCATCAGAACGATGTAAAGCATGCCATGTTTTGTAGGGGTTAGTGCTCACGATCATGATCCATCAGGAAAACTGGGAATGTTCAACTTGGTATTATCCTCTCCCCATCCCCCATGGTGTGTCTTTCCCTTTCCAATTTTAGAAATATCTTTCTTATTGAGTCATTCTGCTACATTTGCTGACTCATACAATGTGCCTCTCACTAAGAAATGATTGCTACTTTAACTGGTGCAGCTTGGGACTGCTTGCATGACATAAGAGCATTGGTTCTATCCATGGTACAAATGTGCAGAGCCTTGCTTTTATTTGGGTGCCATGAGGTGATTGGAATGAGACACACACATATAGAAGACTCAGATTAGAACTTATTGTGTCATTGATTGTATTGTTGTATTGTTGGATACACACATTGTTTATTGTTTAATGCACATCTTGTAAGTCGCTCTGGATAAGAGCGTCTGCTAAATGCTTAAAATGTTAAGCATAGGTTTTTTTCTTCAAATGGTTTCAGGCACTGACAACCAACAATGTAAAATTATTGAACTGCGTTCATATTCTCAAGAAATTCTGTAATGAATGTTATTGTTAGATGCTGGGTGAGGATGTTTCAAGTGTGTCCCAGAGAGAAGGTTTTAAACCTCCCACCTCGTCTCCCCTTGTCTCCCTGTGTGTCCATAAATGGCCCACTCAGCGCTGTCAGTGTAGTGTCATGTTGAAGGGGTCTCCCATGACAAAGATAAGGGAAAGGTTGCAGATTGGAACAGGCCTTAATATTGGTGTACGCCTTCATTCACCATGTTCAACTCGTGCAATTTTGTATTTAAATCGAGAACATTCTCTGTCCTTGGGGGCGTGCGAGGGAACATGGATTTAATTTAATTTGCGCCTGTGGCCATGCACATGTAAACTGCCCCCACCCCCAAACATATGTTCTATGACACAGGTGTGGAAAATATGCTACTTACACGGAGGAAGACAAGAGGGGAGGGGGTAAGGAGAGACAGAGAGAGAGAGAAAGAGAGAGAGAGAAAGAAAATAATGAGTAGAGAATGTTCCTGGTCTAAGCCATTGTGGTGGTTGCTTTACATTTTTGTGGTTTCCTCTACTGAACCCTGAGAGAACAGGGAGGGGGGTGGGTTGAATGATTATGTGTGGAAGGAATGGTGGAGATGGGGGGGTGGAGGTAGAGCCTCTGTACTTAAACAGCCCCTGGCACCTAAGTGAGTATCCCTCAGCTGGCTTCTCTCGACCTCCGACTTGCAGATAAAAAAAGGGAAAAAAAGAGGTAAAAAGAAAACAAGGCGAAAGTGAAATAAATAGAGGGAGTGTGCTCTGCCAGTTTCCTGTAGCGACCAATGCGAGCGAAGAACAGGAAGCAATCTCCTTATCCCCTCTGTCCAGGCGTACAGCACTGCACTGAAGTCAGAAGACAGCAGCAAAGAGCTGCTTTTGGCAGCGGGTGCAGAGCACTGTCATAAAAAAAATAAACGACATGCACGCGTCAGAGTAGTAACAGATCAAGGGAAGAAAAGAGGAGAAGAGAGAGAGGGAACAGTTAGAGTGAGCAGACCTTGGAGAGAGAAGCAGGGGGCCAAGGACACGCGCGTTGGCAACTGGCTCCGGTTCCACCTGGAAGACTCTTCCCAAGGACGTAATTTTCCTTTTCCTGTCCCCTCTGGGAGCCACTCAGCATTTACCTGCCTGGGATGGGGTGGCTGCTGGCGGTTGGCTGCCTGGTGGCCACAGCGATGGCTGTGATTGGCTCAGAGCGGAGGCACCACCAGGTGCAGCATGGACCCTGCAGCTACACCTTCCTCCTGCCGGAGGTGGAACACTGCCACCCCCCTGGGGACTTCCAGGTGACAAACTCTCTCCAACGGGACTCGCCCTTGACCCCGGACGCTCCACCCGCTGAGCCGTCCTGGCAGGAGAGGAAGCTGGAGACCCTTGAGAGCGTGACAGAGAATAACACTCAGTGGCTACAGAAGGTAAGGACAATAGGTAATAATGTTGATATTATTATTATTATTATTATTATTATTATTACACAAGTATGAATGTTGCTCTCTCTCTCTCTCTCTCTATATATATATATATAGGTTGTAAACCACAGTACCTTGTTATTACCTTAGACTATGAATAGTCAGTGTGAGATGTACATTATTTTTCAAATGTTCATAACATATGTTTATTTGTTATACATTCTATAGATTTCTTGGACCACCTGTGTGCTCACGTTATTGTGGTAGTAACATTTTTTCCTCTTGTTTTCACTCTCACATCTAAATTATTTCATGAATTCAACAATATATTGCACGATATATAAAAGTAAATGGAAGCACATTTATGTTTGTCAGATTGATTTACCTTTCAGGCGCATGTTTCTAAATTTCCGCTGTTGAAAGGAGCTGCTTTAAATTTTCTCAGGTTTCAGCAGTAATTTCCTGGATTTGCATTCAATGTTAGCAATTCTTTGCCTTGCTGACAGTTTATTGTTTGGGCCTGAAGTTATATTTAAGACCAGTGGGAAAGATAGAACTCTGTTGTGTGTTAGAAGTGAAAGACAACGCTACAGCCTTTAAATATCAGGAAAAAGCAAACTTACAGCTATTTCCTGTCATTGATGAAGCAGAATAAGCTGAAGGATGAAATCATCAGCCTAAATAAGTGTCCACCATTCTCCTCATGTACCACAGGAACTTGGCTCGGGCATATCTGTTTCATGAAAACATTTGCTTCACAATTATCATTGTTATGTTTTTATTCACAGTATTATCATGGATTCCATCAGAATGAAAATAGTGTGAGCTTAGAATTGTAGGGCTCTGTCTGACATTTTTGTCAAAAATATGTTCACATGGGAATGCTTATTGTTGTGTCCTTTTTCCTATACAACACAAAGTACTTACTTAAATATTCAAATCCCTCTGTGGTCTACATTTTCTACACTGCTCTCTCCCACATCCACAAAAGTACTCAGCAGAGCCATGTGACAAGCTCTATAAAGCTTCTGTCCACTGTGAGCTCCGTGAAGTTAGCCACAATTAGACTTCCGTTCGATTGATTCCGGTATAAACCTCTGGTAGGATTCTGGTAGGAAAAAAACAGAAACAGTCAGAGTGTATCTTTTATTGTAATAACTATAAAAAGATGTATTTTGAACTGGAGAAACATGCACTTTTATTTTGAAAGACTCCAGCTGGTAGTCTCCAATAGTGGCTAGAAATTGTGGCTAGCTTCACGGAGCTCTCCACCTCTTTGTATATCAACTTTAAAACCAAAAGTTGTATAGGAACAGATTCCAATAGTTTTCCATATCTGAAACAATTTCTCAACAGCAAAAAGACTAATGGAATGTAATCTTTGAATTCTGATTTATACCACATTCGTACGTGGCACAACATTTTGATAAAATTCTGACTTGTTTCAGGATTGGATTGGGTTTATTGTATGCAAAGCAAAGCAGTTTCTAAAGTCAGTCTCTGTGTGACACAGGTAACTGTCACTATCTGTTGGCAGTAAAATGTAAAAACAAATGCATTCTATCTGCAATACGACTTAAGTGCATTCAAGTGCTGTGACATTGGAAATAGCATTTGTGATAGGTTAAGCATATTAACTAGATGTTGCATGTTATATTAATTTGATAAAATTATGTTTTCTGTTGTTTCCTTGTTAAAAATCTGACTAACACTACTTGACTGAAGTTATCGTAAAGTTACATTTAGGCTATTCAGTTTGTAGTACAGAATGGATGCTTAAAATGTATGAGACATTCACTAATACATGTGTCACTACTTGCAATAACTTATGTTAAAATTGTATGAAGATAGGCTATTACCAGCTGAAAACAAGGTTTTTTTTAATGCTAGATGGTAGACTCAATATCTCAATAGTTTCCTTTCAATATTTATTTAGGATAAATTAAAACTAGTCAGATGTTCACCATTACCATTGAAACAATCTTGTTTTCTGTCATGTTTCCCACTTATAATTCTGACCAGATCATTCCGAGTACAGAATCGCAGCATAAATGCAAGATGCTAGCTCATGTCTTTATTGTTAATTTGCCCATGTGTGTCCTTTCAGAACGCAACCTCTGTCAAAGCGTGTGTGAGTGAGTCCTGCACTGGAGCACTTTGGCTCCTGTATGAAGCTTGTGGTATTCGTTCTATAAACTCAAGGGGGTGAGTGGACTATGTAGACACAGCCAGGCAGGGCTGGGACTGCCAGGCAATGACGTGGGGGCAGAAGTATTCACGCATCCATGGCGTCTGCCTATGCGTGGCTCTGCTGCCTTTTACAGCCAGTCTGACATGTGGATTTAGGGGGACTTAATTGACATAATATGGACCCCAGGAGCTCAAAACATACCCTTGCTGTTTACCGGTCTGTTTCTGAGAGCGCAGCCAAGTCCTATCTGGGCTTGGGTTTCGCCACTGCGGCTACCCTCCACCTGATTATATTGTTTTCAGAAAGATTTCACGACGGGATCACAAGCGGCGTAACATCTCCTGATATACAGTAGAACATGGACCCCCGTAACCTTCTCCGTAACTGGCAAAGGCCTAACCACACCTCCATGGGCTGCAAAGCACACTGTATCTGAAGGAGTCAGACCCCCTTGTTCTCTGGGCTCCAGCAGTTCTGCTTGTGATCAAGGCTCATGACAAACTCGATTCCCCCCCCTGAGCTCTGGAGTGCTCTCTCCCCAGGGTTGCATGCAACCCTGCCATGTTTTGAGATGGAATCTCGGTCAGGCCACAGTTCCCTGGAATTCTATTTGAGCTCCAGATTCCTTCACTCATGTTCCAGTGACTGTTGGATTGGTTGTTCTCTCTCTTATAAAATGTGTTTTCCAACATGGTTTTGCACACTGTATGTGTTGATCTCAGACACATGCCTGTGTGGACGGAAGATAGCAAAAAGACTGGTTAAAAAAGGGCCCGAAGGACAGAAGCTGTTTTGAAGGACACATTTGTTTTCTACACCGTGTTTCAGTCCAACAACTCCCAGTCAATAACAAATAAAAATTGGTAAGGTGCATATACATTTTCTACATTTACATTTGAAGCATTTAGCAGACGCTCTCATCCAGAGTGACTTACAGAGTTTGCATTTATTTACATACAATCCATTTATACAGCTGGATATTTTACTGAAGCAATTCAGGTTAAGTACCTTGCTCAAGGGTACAACAGCAGTGCTCCACCTGGGAATTGAACCAGCAACCTGTGAGTTACAAGTCCAGTTTCCTAACCATTACAGCACACTACCGCCTACATGCAGAACAAGAGCAGAACTGATTTCCTGCTCTACATACAATCTGATAAAACGTTTAGTGACGCCCCAGAATTATACTCGGTACAGATTGATGGAGAGATCTGTAATTACAATTTTTCACTTCATGTCTGATCTGCCTTGCTCTGTCACAGATTTCTATTATTACTGTACCGTTTGTAATAGATAGAAAGATATTATTTTGGTCACAACAATTGAAAAGGAACAAAGACACTTGTTTTACCAAATTCAATACATTTTACTAATACAATGCAATTGGTTTCAGGATCAGCTTTTCCAGATATCATTCATGCAAGCAGATACATTAGTAGATGTATTACTCCATAATACACACTCACATTTTCCTTATCGGCTCTGATAGTAGAGGCAATGACTTCATTCAGAGATATTCATTCCAATCTGTGAGTGTGTAGGAGGAGAAATTTTCTGGTGACCTCTTAGCAACAAGATGTTTTGCAGTAATAGAGCAGCCCTGGAGAATGTTTTAATAGCAGATGAAAGGCAGACAATCATTGTGACACAACATGTTGGCTCCCTGACTGCTCTGTGCGGTTTAATCCAGCCTAATCTCTCCAGAAGGAATCCTTCCACTGTCATAACTATTTTCAGCACCAGCTATCGCACTTTTTTTGTCTTTAATACAGTTCTTTGGCTCTTTGCGCTACAAGTAAATGATAGTGTTATGTGTAGCCCTATACTTTGGCCTCACAAAATCACAACTAAAGGAAAAAGAGAAAACAAAATGACCGACCTTTTCCAATAATTATTTATTTTCTCACAATGTAAAAGGGAATCAAGTGCAGTTCCATGAGGGAATAAATTCCAGAACCTAGATTTATACAGTATCAATAATTCATAAGCCTGCCCTCCATGGGCCACTAACTTGGCACATGCTTGGTGTGGCTAATTAAACACTTTCCCTAGAGTTAATATTCAAATTGGTATGTTCTTTTTTATTTCAATAAAACTTGCAATTAATGTCAAGTTCCAATTAGAAATAAATGTTGTATGATAATTGGAATAATTTTCAGAGAACAGCCCAGAGTGCCTGGATAAAAATAATTAAAATTGTTGGCTTTTACACTTTTACATGAGTTTTTTACATGCTTTGTTCGAGCCAGACTTTTCAAGCTTTTTTTCTCATGCACCCAGTGAACCAGCTCTACACGGATCCTTATGTTGCACGATGTACTTTTCTTGACTGTGTTTTACCCACCCATACAATCCCACTGTGGTCACAAAATAGTTTGTCAGAGCCCACAAAATTGCTGAAAGCCTTCTCCCCAAAAATAATAAATGTGTTCCAATTACGACATGAAAGAAAATACATTCTAGACCTGTACATTTACCCACCCTGCCATGGAATTTTTTTTTCTTATTTTTGTCACCTATAAATAATACAACCACCATACTTGATATAACCCAGCCTACATTCAAGATTTTTAAACTGAACGATTATGAAAATTGTAAGGACAATACTCACTCCTACAGGATCAATGTCGCTAAGTATATGGAAGCAAGTTAGTATCATTGTGGGAATTAGTCAGAAATAGTAATAGTCATACACGACTAAGCGATACTACATTTTTAATTCAGGTTAACACCAAAAATCGATACTCACAAGGAGCTAACCTTGAATGTGAGTGAATGGGCTGAGTGTTTTGAGAGCGTTATAGTAAGTTCAGGTCCCACACACACACAAAAGTGATATACTGTGTGTATTATCAATGTGTCTATTATACGTCCTACAATGGTGTATAGTGGCTAGATAAGTTACAGTCCATTGGACATTTATTGCCTTACCTTTGCAGACCATTATAGTGCACTCCGAGGCCTGGATTCAATCAACATCCGATCTCAAGTATGACTCTTTTTCTCTTCGCAAACAGCTTGGTGAGTTTGGTGATTGCTCTCCTTCCCGGTCTGTGTTCACAAGTAGGCTATAAAATCATAATGGCTAATCTCCACCTAACAAATAAGGTTGATGAGAAAGGGCACATCGTATGACCAACTGTTCGGTGTGGCCGGACTGATGTGGGGAACTCATGCCACGTGTCTGTACACACACAGTTGGATTATAAAGAGAGTGCAATTCATTTTTATTTTATTTATTTGATAAGTTGTCATAGACAGTGGAAGGCTTAACATTGTATCCTTCATTTGTAGAAATGTAACCCCTTCTGAACATCCGGCAGCATCTCAGGCACAGTAAACGTCTCCACTAGATGAGGACTGGGCTTACTGTGTAAAACAAAGGGTTTTAGGAGGGCTGTTCTGCCTGGTAGAAAGGAACATTGAGCTGTCTAAGTATGCATAATGTATGACATGAACATTTCCCTGGATGTCTGATAAATGTAATATGAAAGAATGTAATTTGCTGTAGCTACTCATCTGGCGGAACACTGGAAAGAGTCAACCCAACATTATATTAAACCATTTAACAAAATGATTTGAAAGGAACTCATTTGTATTTTAAAATGAAAGCTCAGAGAAAGCAAATATGGTTGTACCACATCAAATACTTTTGTTAGAAATCCATCTAAAACAGTGAATATAAGAGTGAACTATTCCATCTTCCTGATGTGTGGTTTGTCTGGAACTATTACTCACAAATTTACACAGCAACATGCCTATAATATTGTCTGCCATGCCAAACTCATAACATTATGTAAATACTAATAAAGTAGCAATTTCAAAAACTCATTTGTCAGTGACGCAAAAGCCAAAGGATTTTAACAGTCCCTTAGGTCTTTTAAAACTTGGTCATACGTACACTGAGTGTGCTAGTCTGCCCTCGCATGAATGACCACATACGTAAGGGATAATGCACTGTGGATAAGTAGGTTGTGGAAAAGAACAGCATGGCAGGGTGATGCGAAAGTATCCACAGTATATTATCCCACTTATACCACGGCTAATTGCTAAAGGAATTAATACACAATTGGTTAATTATGTGAAAAATACATTTATTCACAAAATTAGACACTATTTCATATGGTAAGTCCGCTGCAAAAAAAATTGTGGCAGGTGTTACTGATTGCAAAACAGACTATTCCCATTGAATTAAGTGTATTTCCAGTTTCGGGAGCCTAATATTAAGTTCAGTGGTGGGTGCCTTGAAATTTTTACATGTTACAAAAAATGTTACATCCCAAGACCCAGATAACATGTCCAATATCAAAAAGAATGTAACCCCCATGACACCCTCTTTACCAAACAGACTATTTAACCAAGCCGTGGTATAATATTAAATTAAGTCTGAGCCAAACCATCATCATTTAGCATGATATCTGTTAATGTAATGCTGCCAAGTCCCACCCAACAACAAACCAAATAATATAAAGATATATTAAAATGAATAACTTACCCTTGTTTATTGGAGTGCAATGATGCTTGCTCAATGATGGGCGAATCCCCATTACTCAATGTGCTTTTTTTAACTAAAATACCAGCACACCCTGTGCAGGTTACGGGGAAAAGGGAAATGAAATTGTCTTCCACGTATCATTGCTCTAAAAAGCTGCATCAGTAGGAAAATCTGTTTTTTGCTTGGTGATTAATGGCACTGTATTATTTATGGCTCTTGTACATTTCAAGGATTTGTTTTTTTCCTGCTCAGTTAAGTTAAATGAAAACAACCTTGTGCACACAAAGGCACAAGTGGCAAGAATTATGTCAACCGTGTGGGTATGACTCGTGGAAGTGAATCATAAATACTCTTCTACTATTCAATTCTACCTAAGTACTGAGTACTTAAGTAGTGTACGGTGACATGATTTATTCCTGGTGTGCAGCAGTTGTTCATGTTTCATGGGCAACACTGAAAACAATTGAAGAAAGTTCCCACATACCGATCTGGACTCCATTTTACCACAGGGTACTGGATGTTGACAGAGCGATTTATAGGTCAGTAGTTTTGTGCTAAATCTTTTGTCCGTCACTTCTGCCCCAGTATTACATTTTCTCCACACTTTGTGTCCCAACGCTGCATTTCCATTTTGTTTCACTGGCTCGGTTCTCATGGTGATTTCTCCCATGTAATAATACAACATGTGTTTCAATTCACATCAGATTGACTGAAAACAAATAGTAGTTTCCATAAATCTTATTTTCTTGTACAAAGCCAAGTTGTACTAGTTCCCACACAAATCAAAAGTAATGTTGTGAAATATAACATGTAAAACTGCCCCAAACTATGTCGCTGTGAAACATTAATGCCAATTACTGTTTGAATGATAAAAATGTTGGTAAGATATCTCTATGACACTTCAGTTGCATGGTTGGAAGCCATTATTTCATTCCTGCAGCCATTTGTATTGAGAAAAGATTTACAACCAGTCATAAATATTCTCCACCAACAGAACATGAGTGCACATTAGCATCTACTGCTTAACAGTACTATTATGTCACTGGTGCATTCAGAATTGGCTTTACCAGGTGACTTGCAATGCCACACAGAATAATTGAAAGTTCTGTCCATCAGACTCCACTCTCAGGTGACACACCATGGAAAAACATATATAACTTTACCCTCTGAAATGATATTCCATATTCCTATCTGAGCAAAAATGATGGCTATGGAAATCTGAATTATGTCTGAATATCTTAACCTGTGTCATAGTTCTCAGAGGAAATATGAAAAGGGATTGATAATCTGTTGATACAAACAGTAATAAAACAGGGACATTATTTTAAACAGCTTTTATTAGCTGGAGCTAAATAAATTGGACCCCTTGTTAGGCCATCTGTGTCTGGAATACAGAAGATTCACAAATATTTACATGAACGTGCATCTTCTGCAGAACCAGCTGGAGGCACTACTACTACCTTTTGTTGTAGTTTATTCAAGCCTTTTTTTCCTCAGGTCATTTTGACAGACGATCTCGGGTACAAATTCTAACTGAACACAGCTGTTGTACCCTGAATGAAAGTTATTTACCTATATTTTCCTAGCTCGCTAAACAAAATGACTGGTCTCTAAAAGAAAGGGTCTCTGAGTCTTTGGCTTAAGTGCTCAGCCAATACCAAGAATGGTAAAGAAAATGTGGCTTTTGCATTATAAACTTCCAGTGACACGTTCATTTTAGTAATCATATTAGTAAACAATTTAGTAAAATCATATGCTTGACCTGGATGAATATGATTGATAAGTTGGACTTTGAGATGGACCACAGGAAGACTATTTTTGTCACAGCATAGGTCTTTTGCATGTGAGGATTTTTACAGGAGGGAATTGAGGGTACACTTACACCATGTGCCTTTGGCAGCTTGAGAGCTATATCCAGGAGAATGTGCGCTCCGAGATGGAGGAGATTCAGCGCAATGCCGTCCACACACAGACTGCTGCCATGTTGGAGATGGGAACCAACCTCCTCAGCCAATCAGCAGAGCAGACACGCAAACTGACAGATGTGGAGACTCAGGTGAGCCAATGAGATGCTGACTAAGGTTCTGACTAATGGCAACCAGTTAGCATCTGTCATGCCAAGAGAGCAAAAGCACTTATTTTTACCCGAGGAATTATTTCCCTAGGTAGACTGTTATCAAGGGCGACAGTGGGAGTGATTTTGGTCAGTGGAAAAGTGATTTTGCTCTTTGCTCAGGTTTTTTCTTCTATTTTCCATGTATGACCATTCTGTTTTCATGTAGTTTTTCAATCACGTTACGGTTTTAACAATTTCACCAACTTGTAATTCTGTCTGAGAGAACACAGGATTCATAAGCAAGGTAAGTTATTTTTGGACCACTGACAAATAAGAAGAAACATTTTTTTCTTTTGGAAAACATAACAGCAATTCCCACAATTCCCTTCAGCAACTATTATTTCAGATCTCATCCCTATGTTTGGTTTTAATATTTTAATCTCTCCCTTTTTTGTCAGCAGTCCATTGTATACGACAGTGCAACCTGCACAAATATTGTACTGATTTTGTTCAGACTTTTGTTTGTTATGTCAGTGAAACTGTTAAAACATTAATGATCAGAGTACTGACGACAGACAGATTGTCCAAGTTCTTTGAACAAACTCTCGGATGAACTCACCGTGAGAAACCAATTACCCAGTGCAATACAACAAGTTTTTGAAACCACACCTTAATCTATTTTTCACTCATATAGGCCTAACTTTTACAGTATCAAATCTAGCTAAATAATTTACATTCACACATTTGAATATGTTCATAAATAAATGTATGGAAGAGAATGAACCACAGCATTCTGTGTAAACCATTGCAATACTCTTAGTTAAGATGTAACCTTGACATAACAACCACATATTCCCTCAGCATATTCTCCAAACTGCAGCTTCACCAGATAAGCACTAACTATATGATGGCCAGAGCATTGAGATAGACTCTGCATCTGATGTATTATGTAACACAAAAGACAGTTCTCTGTACAGAGGTCTTATGGGAGATGGCTCATGGAAAGAAGAGACACACAAGGAATTTTTTGTGAAAAATGCTCAGAGCAAATGTAGAGCGAAAGCAAAGAAGCTGGACTTTTGCACAGAAGAATTGATGGCCCGCTCCTAAATGTCTGTCCCTTCCACTGTCCATCTGTCCGTCACCAGGTGTTGAACCAGACCAGCAGGTTAGAAATCCAATTGCTGGAGTATTCCCTCTCCACTCACAAACTGGAGAAGCAGATCTTGCAGCAGACTCAGGAGATCTCACGACTCAGTGACAAAAACAGGTCAGTCTGCGGGTCACTGCTCCGCAAGGGGGAACTGGTGGAACAGGAAGTGGCACACGAGGCACTATTTGGGTTTTGGCAGAATGAGGTGCGGGATCTAGGCCGCCGAGGGCCTCCGGCAACCGTGGGGTGAAAGTTAAAAATGCCATTCTACGTTGGCACGAGTGGACTGTTTGTTTTCACAGGCAGTCACACAGCAGCTGGGCGAAAGATAAAGTGCGAAAAGAAAGAGCATGTATTTTGGGAACCGCGCCTGTTTCATATCTGAGGACGTTGGCCTTTATTTGTTCTGCTGACCTTTCGATGATGTTAATTAGTAAACTATGTACTTTCTGAGCTGAAAGCACACTCACTTTAACAGGCAGAGCATTAAGGGGACTCCTGTTGGGGGCCTGTTCTACAATCCTGTGGCTTTATATTGCAGCTTCTGCTACTTTGAAGTCCTTGCAAAATGCGAAGAGAACACCTTTGCATGGTTCCACGTGTACAACATCTGGTAATGGGGTGATCATGAGGAAACATGCTGATACATACCAGGCAACAAAAAAAAAACGCTAGCAAAATGTAAAAGGAACAGCTGCAGATATAGTATACTAGAGAATGGCTGTGACAGGTCTCTAAAAGCTATAAAAAATGTACTTAGAAATATTTAAGGTCCGCATTTACGGAGCACAAGAAAGTAGCTTGTTCAATCTGGGCAGCAAGATTGTTTCAATAAATAACCTTGGCAAAGTCATTATTCAGGGCCGTAAAAATCGGTCAACAGGAAATGACTCTCTTAATCTCAAATGTGGTGCAGTTAAAATTCGCTCTGGCTGTCAGAAGGGTTGCCTTTGGGCGTGATAGAAGGGGCCAGTAACACATGCTCTCTGTGGATGCCAGGTTTTCACCTTGCCCAATCACAAAACATCTCTATTGATCAACTGTGTCCTCGATTCTCAACTGTGCCCTCCAGACACCAGATCTTTTTTGCGGAGGCCAGGTAAAATCGCAGCTTGATTTTCTTTCAGGTAGTGTGTCTTTATGTATCCATGTTCCACACACTGTAATCTCCCCCTTCTATGCTAGCAATTGGCACCCAATGTAGCCCCAACTGGCCAGTGCATGCATTTAACAATATCAGGCCCCGGGATGAATTAGAACTGAATATCGAATCCATGATTGTTTTACTACTACTACTAGTTTTACTACTCCAAATATCTATTCTTGTTTTGATACAGTGTTCCAGCTGCGATTCTTTCCTCCCATTGTGTGGAAAAGTTCAAATTTTACACAGGTGTTCCTGGAGCTGCCTGAAACCCTGCCAAAGCCCTTTTGATTTTTCTCCTTTAGCATTCATTCATATTCAGTTCCCAGGGCGCATTTAACCCCGATTTTGAGATGTATTTAAAGGAGGGAACATTTCTTTGAGATAGAACATATCCTGGGGGGATGCTGTCTGGGGTATCATGTTTGAATGTCGTAGTGCGAACCAATGTGAGTGCTCCTCTGCCAAGCCCCTTGATCTCCTTGTTCTTCTGCGTGCTCAGTTTCCTGGAGCAGCGGATGGTGGCCGTGGAGAGCAGGCATGCGGAGGAGCTGCGGGGACTGCAGCGGGAGAAAGTGCAGTTGCAGGAGCTGCTGGACAGGCAGAGCCGTCTGGTCACCCAACTGGAGGGAGAGCTGGGCAGCTCCACCCGGAACAGCACCCAGCTCCAGCGGCAGCAAGCCTCGCTCATGGAGACTGTACAACAACTTCTGACCATGATCACCCACTGTAATGGTCAGTACGACATCCACATCCCACTTGTATAACTATACGTTTTCGCTTAATCAGGTGTAGAGCAAGCAGATGAGTGCATCAGCAGTCAAGACTTTGTAGATGTCCAGAGGACAATCCATTATATTGTCAGTTAACAAGAAACGAAGATCAAAATTTCAGGATATGTTAGAGTAAATATAATCAGAAAACAAACATGGAGTTAATATAATATGTCAACACTTCATATGTGGCATTTGGCGGTGCTGGTGCCATTGACAGTCCTTCTGTTTAATTCCTCCAGAGATCTCCAGCATTTCAAAAGAGGAGGCAGCACGATTCCAAGACTGTGCGGAAATATACAAATCCGGGATTACGGAGAATGGAGTGTATACCCTACACCTCCTGAATTCAACACAAACAGTCAAGGTGAGGAGGTTGTCCCAGAGATGACTGGGGATTGGAGAATGTGCTTTATTCTTATATATTTTTTCTCATTTTAAACTGCTTATTCCTTTTGGGAAATGAAGAGTTTATTGCAAAATTTTTAAATGTAAGACTATGCATAGTCTTTTACAGTATTCAAAATAGAGTTCACACCAATCCACTGAAATGTGTTTGTGTGAAAGCAATAATCGTTTCCTCAAAGTAATTGATTATTTATTATTATAATTCCAGAATCAGAGACTGGGATAATTCAGAGTACTAGAGAATTATATCAAATCATCCCATTCAAAGGATACTGGATTACTATGCTGAATGTTATTTTACGACACATAGTTTTTATATATATATATGAAATATAAGGCAAAGTCTTATCATAAGCAAATGTAACATGGTCAGCACCACAAGTTTGATGCAGGAGCAGATGAAAAACACATGTATCAAGAGACCAGACTGAGTAAAAATGGCCCTTTTGACTTTAAACCATTTGACACCTCGCCAGCATGAAAGGCCTCACAAGCACCCACAGCAGAACATCTCTGAATTATAGCGCTATATCTTGATGTGACTTCAACGCACTCACCATATTCAACACTTTGAAATAATTAGTCTAAAAGGGGAGACGCAGGAAAAAAATCACCAAACTCCTCCACTTCCTTGTCAACCGTGACATTTTGCAGTTTTATCGTTTTTTCAACGATTGCATTAAAACCTGAGGGAACGAACACACCCTCCTAATGTAATGTAATTTGGAGGGCCGTTCAATGATGGGAGGAAAGGCAAAATACCGCCTTCAAAGCACAAATCCAAAATAACAAAGTTTTACGAGTATATCCCCCAGGGCTGTGTGTGCCATAGTTCGTCAGAAACTAATGTCAGATTTGTTTAAGTGGCGTGCCACTAAACCAAAGCGACTCCATCATCTGTAGTTTGCACTTGCTATCGACTCACAGAATCAAATCTAATTCCTGTTTGGCACTGCAGTGGCAGACCTTTTAGGAAAGTATTGGATAAATTGTTTTTATTTCTCTCTCACTTGTATTTTGTTTCCTGTGGGCATAGTGGCCAGGTGTTTGGCAAGAGGAATGTTGTTTCCTGCCAACTCGGAGCTAATGCTGGTTTACGTAGTGCACGCTGGTGTATGCAATATCACCATCCTTTCAATTCGTGCCATCTACCCTATTGCGAGGAGCTGGGTGGCTGCGTTCATGTAGGGATATTTAAATTGCCCTATTTGTTCACAGTTTGTATTATTTAATGGGTGTAGACAAGTCCAGATATTTATATTAAATTCAACACGGACAAACAAATCCATGGAAAAAGGACCATTATAATAACAAATGCAAGGTTATGAGAATACCTGCCAAACAAAATTAAGCAATTATACATTACTTGTTTGCATATATTTATGTAAGATGGTGATGATGATGCTTCATGTTATTATTATTATTATTATTATTATTATTATTATTATTATTATTATTATTATTATTCATTACTTTTTTGTAAGCCATGTAGCTATACTGTTTTGGTAATTTTTTGCTTAACATGTGTGAGAGATGGCTCAAACAGAGACAGCCGAGTTCAGGGTACAGTTTCACCATTTTCTCAGGATTTGTGGGCAGTCCAGGCCACCTAAACAAATGATCATTTAAACACAAAGACAATTTTAGTTTTTAACTCTCAGCCATCATGATGTGCAACAACACATTTATTGTCCATACTATAAACCACACAGCATATTGGCAACCTGCTATATGTAAGATGACAGTTGGAACTGAGCAAGTAGCTGGGGCTTGCCAAAGCAGAGTAACCCTGGCTGACATATGGCTACCCTTACCCCGGCAGGGAAAAGCCATCTGCTGCTGTGCACCCACGGTCATAATCAACTAATTACATGGCCAAGAATCAAATGGCTGGGCTATAGAGCTTGTGGTGAGCACCTTTAGTGACTGAACCACTCGGGAGAAAAATTTATAATATCCTGTATTGTCGTTGAACCCCAGCCTAAGCTCCTGCTTGTGTGGGGGAATTGTCTTGTGCAAGTTTTTTTTTTTTCTCTCCAAAAATGTCTTTAACATTTCCTGCTGGGAACAGACATAAACTGTTCCCTCCACCTCTTACAGGAAAAACTCAAAAGGTCCGAATGAAATTTTCTTGAGTTGCATTCAGTCCTTGGAAACCTGCAGGTACAGGAACAATGCAGTGAGCCAAGATCTGAAATGGAATGATTTTGCCACCTAGCAACCCAGGTGCAACATGCCCGTTTAGTGTTTGCAGCTTTGTCTGGCATTTGTTCATTCTTGAAAAAGCATAAATCAACTTTTATTTCATAATTATGTACAGCATCACTTTCATCCATAAGGAGGTTGGCCATAAAATGTATATATACATGAAAGTTGCTTTTAGTATGTTTCTAAATGTGAATAATGTATATTCCATTGCACAAATCAAGGCTAAAATGAGTTTGTTAAAGTTAGCCAGGCTTCCAAAGTTTATCCAACATTTCCACTTTTGAAGTGGTCCCTGCTGGAGCCTATGCCATTAAAAACATATTTTAAAGCTGGATGTTAGTAAGGTAATCTAGGACAAATTGTCGCAACATTTAGGAAGACTGTCATTTGCGATCTCAAAGGTGCACTCTGCTGCTTTGTAATGTCTTTGCTGAAATTACAAGACACCGTTAAGCGGTCACCTGATTTGCAACACTTCACAAACAATGCCATTATGCCAATGAAAGTATTATATATTTCAATAATACAAAAATTAAAAATAACTCTGTGGGTATCACTTGCTGCTGGAAGATGAATGAGTCCGATTCATTATTATTTTTGCTAAAGCATAATTGCGTGTAACTGAACTAAGAAAAACAGCACTGGTAACCAAAGCCAGCACATCTCCATTCCTTCCCTCAAATGGATGCAGGGAGCTGTGCTTCGTTCTGTTAGCTTGCAGCCGGGTCCCCAGACGACTCCCACGTCGTGTTTGCTTAGCCTGACGCATTCAAGGCAGGCGAGAGCGGTGCACCATTTCACCCCTAGGTCTAGTCCCCTCGTGGCCTGCGTTTCCTCTCGTGTAAAAGCATTGGGTCTGTCACCCGTTCACGACATCGATGGGAGGGCATACGCGCCAAAAAGCAATGCTCGAACCCCAGCGACTTTACCCACAGGGACGATGAACAAAAACATTGTGAGACGAATTTGATCTGCGCTTTCCGCGCGTCATGGCTGCCATGGGAACCATCAATCTGCAAGAGGCGTTGACCTCTCGACCGGCGGTCACTTTCACAGCTGTGTTGTGTCGAGGTGTAAATACAATCCGAAGTGCTAAAATAAGGTTGATTCTCAGATTCGCATGAAACAGTGCTGCTCATTATTGCATACCTTATAATTTATTTAAACATCCATACCGTTAATTAAGCAGATATTGTAGTAATTTCAAACCCAAATGAGATTGTGATGAGAACAAAATAATAATAATTGTTGTTGTCATTGCTATCATCATCATTATATGCAGATTTGAGTTCCATTAATAATATGTCGGGTAATTGTTAGGAAAGTCAATATCTCCCACTGTTTTATTTATTTGCCTGTAGATATACTATATTGGAAATACATTACTTGATATCAGCTGTCTTATCTACAGTTGTTATTTTCAAAAGTCCACAACATTCATTGAGTCCTGCTCTCTGTGGCCCTTTCAGCCCATGTGAGATATGACAGGAAACCTTTTACACGAATAGGAAAGAAAAATACGCTACCCTTTCAAAATGATAAACCAGTTATTTTTCATCAATGGCTCATAATTTCCATAGTCTGACCTCGTACCCCATAAATTCAGAAATGCATTATGTGCAATAATTATGATTCTGATCGTTCTCCCATTGTGGAAACAATCCGTCATCTGTAGGTATCACAGATGCGGCTGTTCTGTTTGGAGGCAGTGCTGTACAGCAGGGGCGGGCACTGTGGAGATTCGGGAAGGTGGTTATGGATCGAGGATTTACCTTGGTCTTCTCACAGGTGTTCTGTGACATGAGGACCCGGGGTGGGGGCTGGACGGTGCTGCAGCATCGTCGGGATGGCTCAGTGGACTTCCACCGTGGCTGGAAGGACTACAAAGCGGTAGGTGCAATCAAACATACGACGTCATATGCATACGTTTAACATGTTGGAGGGGATGGCTAGGGACTGAAGACATGAGGACTTTGTGTTCATACTCCTGAGAGGAATGCTGACAATATACCTTGTAAAAAGCAACAACCACAGAGCAGAGGATATACAAATTGTTTGTGCTCCACTGCAGTTTCAATTACTTTTTTCTGAGAATGAGGATAAGAAGCCATGAGCTTGAAACATGATTGTCCTTAATTATAGCTATCAGTGGTAGTTAGAGCCCTTGCTATTAACCAAACATTTTACTTGGCATGTCCAACTGAACACTAACCCTAGGGTTCACTTTCACATACTTTTACAGTTTCAATCTCAAATCAAATATATATGCTAAATGATCATTGTCAGGTGATTATTGCTGATAATTTTTCAGAGAGCAACCCTAGGTGCATTTTGAATCCTAGTGTTTATGAACCGAATAAACCTCCGTCAGATTTGATTTAGGAAAGTGGCAAATTGTCACAGCTATGCGGAGAGGAACACACTTGAGGAGCCTACAGTTTATCCAAAATAGTCTTTAAAAAATGAAATTGTTTTCCAAAAAATACAAAAACAACAGGAAATAAAATATGTTTTCACAAGTACATGATAAATATTTACCTTCAGTCTGAGCATGGGAACAGCGACCAGGCAGATGTTCAACCCTTAATGCGAACACATGCTGGCGCATTCTCACAACATTGCTGTAACATTAAGCAAATGTTGTGTTAGCCGGGTGGCCATGCAGTGTATGCTTTAGGGCACATCAGTGTGATGGGAAACACAGATCTTGGAATATAATTAAGCCCAACAAAGCAAATGCAATACAGCTCTCAAATTCCACCAAAAGCTCATTGGACTTAAAAATAAATATAAACAGTATATTCTTCGACCGAATATGGAATCACTCAGAGAGGGGTTTCTTTTGGACCAGACTATGGTACCGTTCCTGGTGGTCTTCATGTGCTCCTTCTACTTGGGGAGGTTGACAGAGGATTTTGATAACGATGACATGTTGATGTTGAAGTGGTGTTGCCCTCTTGACCTATTTTAGAAGCAATGCATTTTGTCTTTAGTGCATTGCAGCTTGATTGAAACTTGGCCATACATTTACATATATCCTCAGATCTCACTGTGTACATGGAAGTTTCTCTCTCTGTGGATCTGAGCTTTCCTTAGTTTGTCTCTCTCCCCTGCCATTCATGTCATAGGGTTTTGGAGATCCCTCTGGAGAGTACTGGCTGGGCAATGACATCATCCACCTTCTCACCTCAGCCCAGGACAACAATCTTCAGGTACAGCTCACGGACACCCAGGGACATGAGGCCCACTCACATTTTGACCACTTCTACATCGACGCAGAGGAAAAGAACTACAGGTACCAACAGCCTTTGCAACTCACCCCTGTGAGCGTGTAGTATGGGTTCAGTATATGCCTGCACATTCTGTACTTTGAATAGGCTTAGACCCTGTGTGTCACAGCCTTAGTTAAACCTAGTGTGCGAATATACACTATATGGCCAAAAGTCAGTGGACACCCCTACAAATTATTGAGTTCAACTGGACTCTGGAGCAGTGGAAACGTGTTCTTTGGAGTGATGAATCACGCTTCACTATCTGGCAGTCTGATGGATGAATCTGGGTTTGGCGAATGCCAAGAGAAAGCTACCTTCCGGAATGCATAGTGCCTACTGTAAAGTTTGGTGGAGGAGGGATAATGGTCTGGGGCTGTTTCTCAGGGTTCGGGATAGGCCCCTTAGTTCCAGTGAAGGGTATTCTTAATGATACAAGATATGAAGACATCTTAGCCAATTCGGCGCTTCCAACTTTGTGGCAACAGTTTGGGGAAGGCCCTTTGCTGTTCCAGCATGACTGTGCCGCTGTGCACAAAGCGAGGTCCATAAATATATGTGCCATTTAGCAGATGCTTTTATCCATAAAGACATGGTTAGACGAGTTTGGTGTGGAGGAACTCGATTGGCCTGCACAGAGCCCTGACCTCAACCCGATTGAACACCTTTGGGAGGAATTAGAACGCCGATTGTGAGCCAGGCCTTCTCGTACAACATCAGTGCCTGACCTCACAGATGCTCTTTTGGCTGAATGGGCACAAATTCCCACAGACACACTCCAAATCTTGTGGAAAGCCTTCCCAGAAGAGTGGCAGCTGTCATAGCTGCAAAGGGGGGTCCAACTCCATATTAATGCCCATGGTTTTAGAATGGGATGTCCAGCAAGCTCAAATACGTTGGTGTGATGGTCAGGTGTCCACTGACTTTTGGCCATATAGTGTATTATGTGCTTATGGAACCATTCTCTACAGTTTTATTTATTATTATTATTTTTCTTACTTCATGAACTGCTCTGAGAATGAACTTATCAGTGCCCTTTGTTGTACTCAACTCAACACAAGCCAAGGTCAGGACAGAAGGCTATCATTTCCTTCCTTTTCTGCCTAGTTTCTGATTCATATTAGTGAAGAAACAGTGATGACTGAAAAATAAATACAAACACGTTATCACCTTAAATAACCCAGGAGCCACGAGGACCTTTACTGTGGACCCAGAGTCCACCAGATCAAGTAAATAAAACCTAGCGCACGTTTTAGAATGGTTCCTATTAAAATGCAGGTGGCTATCAATGCACAATTACACTGCCCGTGAATCCTAACCGAAACAATAAAGACGTAATTCCCAATAAATTAATTTAAATGAAAGTCCGGCCTGGAGAGAGCAAGAAGCCAGTCCCGGTGTCGAGAACATGTTCTCATTAAGATAGCGCTGTGTGGCCAGCCGCCGTACCGTGGTGCATTCGGGCCGCCCGCCGATGCCAGGCACCACCTGGCCTGTTTTTCATTTTCCCCTCATACTTGCAGGTTTTATTACCACGCTGAGCACATTGATTTTTCTTTTCCGTAGTGTTTGGGTTCCTATCAGACCTCCGCCAGATGACCCACTGTGAGAGGCGTTAGCGCTGGCTTTCCAGCCAACAAATCTCCCTTGCGCACCATGTTGTGTGGTCCTCCCGGCTGGGGGCTTTTACTTCCAAAAGTATCATTAAGGCACGGTCACAGCGGTTGATGCATTTCATCTGCGCAGATTCATCTGCCGAGATTGTTTATTAAAAAAGAATCGAATATCCCGGGCTGTAGCACCTGAGCATGGACTGAAACAGAATTCATAAAACACCAATTTTTTTGTTATATGTAATGTTTTCATGGACGAATAGGTCACATTGCAAACTGAGTAACGATGATGAATTTGATATTCAACACAACATAAGCACAATGATCTAACAATGCCGATAATGATAAATAGTTTGTGATTTTGGACTTTCAGCCTGCACTTCCGAGAATTCAGTGGCACCGCAGGTCGAACCAGCAGCCTGACCCACTCTGGCACCCAGTTCAGTACTAAGGATCGGGACAATGACAACTGCAGCTGCAAGTGCGCTCAAATGGCATCTGGAGGTAACTGTCACTATCAGCCTGAGCATTAGCACTGCTGAACTCCAGCTCTATTTTGCATCCTCGCTCTCTCACTCCCCCCACCCCTCCTGCTTTCCTCCTCTCAGTCCCTTCTGTCACTTCCTCCTGCTTTCCCTCACTCCCTCTTGCACTATCTTTCTGCTCTCTCCATCTCCTGTTGTATTTCCCCACCATGATTGCTCTTTGTATGACTGTCTTCCAAAACAATATGTATCAAAATGAAATGGAAACAACAAGAGATGACAGGGGCATTAGAGCTCTACACAGATCTTAATTTGTACCTGCTGTTTCCTCTTTGACCCTGATCTCTCTCTTCTCTCTGACTTCCCCTCGGATCACAGGCTGGTGGTTCGATGCCTGTGGGCCCTCCAACCTCAATGGCATCTACTACGGCAGCGGCTCCAGTGTAGTCCGCTACAATGGGATCAAATGGTATTACTGGAAAGGGCCCGGCATGATAGCTACCATGACAACGATGATGATACGGCCCGTGGACTTTCTGAGAGCACCGTGACGATGTCAAAATGGACACCAGGTGATGATGTCACCCGCAGACTATAACAGCTGGAGGACAAGTAGTGCCAGTGAAATATTCACTGTGGCTTGCATTTCTGTCAGCTCGCGTTCTCGCTATCATGGAGTAGCCTATCTGGTTTTCCAAAAGGAGATAATGTGCAAGAGTTGTGGTTATTATTTGTACAGAAAACTCGCTGTTATCTAGTGTACAGAGTGATAAAACTTTATGTACAACTCAACAAAAATGATGCTGGATCTGTGGAATATAGCATCCTTGTATACCTATCAGTGGGGCGTCCTATGGTGTCATCTCTTGTGTGACATGATGGGAGGTGACTTAATTGGACTCTATAGCTGCATGGTGACATTGTGACCTAGAAATCAGACAGCCAATTCATGAATCACAGCAGTCACTAGTAGCGCAGGGCACTCCACACTTCCTTGATTTGGCTGCAATTAGCCTGCTCTTGTTCTGGGTTATATCTTTTGTCTGTCCCTTGGAGTCTTTTATGCTTTGATTAAAAAGTGCAGGCCTCTTTTACTGTCTACTTCAAATATGTTCCTGAAGGGTTTGAGAGAGACCGTTTTTGTGAGCTTGAAGTCGAAGAATTTCTGTGTAAAATGTGTATGAGACTTTGAAAAAGGTGTATTTTTTATACAATTGTTTTGCATTTTTTAATCTTTCTAATAAAAGTGATAAGCAAAAAGAAACAGATTTAAACAGGTGATAAAAATGTACATGTGTATGTAGATCAGGCCTTTAAATAACTGAATTGTCATGTCAAAACCAACAAAACCAACTTCTTTAGATAGCTTCTATCTTTTTGAGATAAATAGTGCTTTCCCAGGGTTGCTGACAAACCATTGTTACGAGATTATACGTCCCAACTCTATTCTTATGACGATGAACTGAACCTGAGACGGGCAACCACACAGTAACAGTTGATGCAATTTGATGCACATCATTGCTGGAATTTAGTCATACCAACACCGAAACCAAACACAATACACTAAATCAATACTTAACACCAGGCCTGGGTCAAATATGTATTTCAAATACTTTAAGGCTGGTAAAAGTGGAAAAAAACCTATTGCAGATCCCTGAGAATAAAATAAATAGCATGTTACTAATCAAAACATAATGATGCTGTACTCAGTATTGGTGTAAATAGATATATATTTTTTCTAATTCAGTCAGTAATCTGTCTGATCAATTGTAATCAATTGTACTGGCGTCCAAAGGGTAGAAGTATTTCAAGTAATGATTTGACCATGGTCTGCCTAACACAACCCCTTATATAGCAAATACAATATCCCACTTTTAGATGCAGTCAAAATGACAGTATCTGGAATAAAATGTGATTATTCTTTCATTGCAGCTATACAATTCATCACAAGAAATATACAGCACAGGATGCTGTTCCCCAAGTGTGAGAATAAAGACATACTGCATTATATAACAAACACATGCATTCACAAGCACCTTACAAACCCAAAGGACTTTATAAATGAGTGGAGCTGCCCTGTGACGGATCACAGCATTTGGCAGTGGCCCACCGCATCCCATCTTATAGAGACCATGTGATGATTCACGCCCAGCACATTGTGGCTGTGGTACGGGGGGCTGCAAAAGGTGGTTGGGCGGACTGGCGATGCCCTCTCAACAACACATTAATTCTGTATTATTTGCAGCGGCGCCAGAGTCCAGTCCAGACACACAAATGAGTTCCCCCTTCAGCAGTTTCTGCTCCAGTAGAGGGCTAAACCCTTGTCTGTCTTCCCTCTTTGTGAAAAGGAGAAAAATAAAAAAATAAGACAGGGGGGGCCGAGGGAGGGCTGACCAGCCAGGTCTCATAAATCTCTGCCCCGCCGCAGAACTGTGTGATGGTTTTCACAGGACGGCCCGTACAGGTGAAGTCAGGGACAGAGTGGGGGGTGGGGGAGGGGGTGATGTATGTGGGGGCCTGCCTGGTCGGGATGATTCAGCGAGCGTGGCCGGAACCTGAGAGCCATGAGGGAAATCAAATAAATCAATCATATCGCTTTATCAGAGCTACAAATTAACTTCCCTTGCTGGTAAAATGCAGGCACGGTACATAACATACCTGATGTACAGTGTAGATTTAGCAAGTGAAGGTTCAGTGGAGGTTTAAGGCAAAGGTTGTGTCTCCGCCAGTCATGGTGTAAGATTGGAATCTTCCGGCTGGAGGGCACCACGCCGTATCGACTGTCTGAGACTTGTGGGGGGTCAAAGAGCTTTTGCTTCTCCTCTCAATAAATGAGCAGCAGATGCATGACATGGAAACGAGAGAATGTGCATACTTTGATTGACAGACGCACTGCATCTGATGTAAATGCCTGGATGTGTAAAACATGAAGAGGAAGCACAAAGAAGAATGCACACACACACACACACACACACACATGCTTGCATGCATGTATGCACATACACACACACACACACACACACACACACACACATATAGATACACACGTGACATGTACACACAAACACACACATACATGATTACACGCATACGCACACACATGATTGCATGCATGTGTGAAACACATACATGCACGTACACACACACACACACACACACATGCACGAGGTAATACCCACAAACACACACAAACTTAGAAGTGGCTTTTCTGCTTCAATTTCCACTCCATGCTTGAGGCATAAATGGTGCTCTGAGACCAGGCTGCTGTGCTGAAATGGTTAAACATATGAATATGAAATTAAATGAGCACTCTTATTAATCACAGGCAGATTATTCTCCCTCATGATTGTCCATTGAGTGTGTTTGTTTTCATAATTATTTATCTGCCCAATGTACTCACTACCATCGTTTACAGCAGACTATTAGCTCCATTTTCACTTCAAATCACACATACCACATGGGTCTGACAAAGGTGTAATGAAAACATGCACAGATGGCGGTTTTATTAATGATACTATCATCATATATTTTTTCCAGACGGTTGCATTGCATTTACAGCCATGTTTTTCCCCTATCAGCACAGTGCTTTCATAGGCATTTATAATGGACAAAAAAGCAAGAAAATCAGTGGTCATTATCAATATGGGTTTAACTTGTGGAACACAGATGACATAAAACATTAACATCATAGCAGAGGCATATATAGGTAACTGCCTAAATAAAGTAAACACTTTAGGAAATTAGCGATGATGGTTCTGGTGGCTCTGCCATGGTGTAGGGTGCATCATCCTGGCATGGTGTAAAACACCAAATTGACATGACATCATCAAAACACCAAATTATGGACTTTCTCATGAAAGAATAGTGTTGCATCCTTCCAATAGCGTTCCAGGCGCACTAGAATCTAAGCCATGGTGCATTGAAGCTGGTCTTATGGCTTGTGGTGCCCCAATGCTCCATTAAGACAATTTATGCTGGTGTTTCATTTATTTGGGCATTTTTACCTGTGTCTAAAATACTATGGCAATGATGTCTTTCAGTAAATGCGAAATCACTGGGGTCTCTCAGTGTCTGGCTTCTGATTTGTGAATAGGCCTGGAATGTTTAGGAATATGGCGGTGAGGTTCTATGCTTGCCATGCCCTGTATATAGGACTTTGGACTCTGACAGCTTAACAGCAACTAATCGTTTCCTCACAGTGAGAGGCTTCACTGACCCGCGGAAGATGGGGCTCAGTCGGGCTTTATGTTGTAACTCCTCCCGCTGTGTTGTTTCTGTGTTGTTTAATTTGCTCTGCAGGCCTGCTGGCATGGGGCTGCTGGTTTGCCAGCATGGGGCCACAGAGGCACCAGCATGGGTGCAGCGGCTGTCTTCCATTGCAGGGGCGTGTGAATATATTTTCACAGAGAAAGTAAGTGCTCCGTTAGTCATTTCACTGACAGCACCCCACAACTATGTTTTGCTAGTCCTCAAACTTTGTGAAGCAGAGGACCGGGGGTTGTTTATGGAGCGGTGCCAGATGTCTAAGCAGCTGAATATTTTCTGGTGCTCCCCAGTGCACCCACACATCTGTGTGAGCTGGTTCCAGTGGGCGACATTATCATGAGATTCACGAGCACACCAGTTTAACTGACTGCGATGTCAGGCTCTTGAAGATTCACTACCAAAGCTTGTCTATGGTTTTAAGAAAAAATGTAAATTTGTATTTTATATATATATATATAATTTTTTTCTCTCAAAGCGACTTATTAATCATTCAACAGACAACACCCCACATGAAAGAGGTCAAGGCTAAACTCAATAGTATTACAGTGCATTTCCCCAAGAAACTCAGAATTGACAACAGGATACCAAGTTACCCTGTCTAAAATGTAAATATCCCCAATGGAGGTAAATTACTCAGTGTTGAAGATACAAGTAATTGCCAAAATAAAGGAAACACTTAAGTAAATGAGGGACAAAAAGTATATTGAAAGCAGGTGCTTCCACACAGTTGTGCTTCCTGAGTTTAATAGAGATTAATAGCAGCCTAGAGTCATGTATAAAAATGCTGGGTAGGCTCAGTTGCTCATTATTTTGGCTACCATGGCTAGAGGAGATCTCAGTGACTTTATAAGAGGGTTAATTGTTGAGGCATGTTTGGCAGGAGCTTCAGTGACAATGACTTCAACTTGGTGATGTTTCGTGAGGAACAGTGGCTAAGGTAATGTTGGCATGGAAGTCTGAGGGAAAGACTAGAGGCTATTGTGTTCAAAAGTGCATACTTGTCGACCATGGTGTCCGTGCGTTGGTTTGAGATGCAAGGCAAAACAGACAAGCAACTCTGAATCAGTTGACTGTAAATTGGTAGTTTGATTAATAAAAGGATTAATAGTTTAAAACACTTTATTACATCTAAAAGTGCACATTTGTCACTAAAGTGGTGCAAAGAACAGGCAGTGGTCTACTGAGCAGTGGCAAAATGTCATATGGTCAGATGAGTCATCCTGTTCTCAAAAAGCAGACACGTGCATGAGTGGCGCACGCCAAAGGAAACCTACAGGTCTGAGTGATTATTTCCCACAGTGAAGGGTTCTAGCGGCTCTGTTATGGTGTCGGGTGCCATGGTAAATTCAGATAAATACAAAGTAATTCCGAGTGATCAACTTCATCCTATGGTTTATATCATCCTAACATTTCTATCCTGATGGGAGTGGTCTCTTCCTGGATTACAATGCCACCATCCACAGGGCAAGAGTGGTCACTCAATGGTTTGATGAGCATGACAATAATGTGAAGCATATGCCAGGGCCATCTCAGGCAACAGATCTCAACCCAATTGGACATTTGTGGGAGATTCTGGAGCGAGGCCTAAGGCAGCATTTTCCACCACCACCAACAAAATGGAAGAATGGATTTAGAAAATTATGGATTTTCTCATGGAAGAATGATGTAATATCATCCCAGATACTTATAGAATCTATGCCAAAGTGCATCATAGCTCTTCTGGTAGTTCTTCTACTGGTAGGCCCAACACCCTATTAAGACACTTTATGTTGGGATCTATTTTATTACATGTACGTGGTACCACATTCCTGAAGAATACTGTCAGATTTTTGATACATTCATTTATGATCAAATTTACTTATTTTCAGTACCCATATTAAGCCAAAGCTATGAATCATCTTGCTCCACCAGGGGGCACTAAAAGTACACAGGGAGAGGACGGTTTGGTGAATGATGTGTGTTCAACACATGAGCTAAGTCTGTTTGAAATGGAAACTCATTTCAAGGGCTGAAGTGTGTTCATTTTTTCTCTTTGCCTCAAGTCTCAGCAATGTTGTAATTTTCTTTATAGGTTTAACTTGACCCCGACCTCCTTTCCTTCAAAACTTTAGTCACTAAAGGTTACTGGGGAAATCTGAAACGATATTATACTATTATGCATATGGATGTGTTTGTGTGTATGTATGTGGCAGTGGAAGTGTACAGGGGTGCAGTATATTGAATGTTGGTATACATAATGCATACCATCTTCAAAACATACATGTATTTTTAAAGTATGCTATACACTTTATTTAATAATACATTATTCCTCTCATGTATTTCGAGTCACACAATTTTTCTCATCCTTGTATTACATGATAAGGTGAGTTCAAAAGTTTTACACATTAAAAAAAGTAGATATTCACTGTCATTGTAATCCTAATTGAATCAAACACCTTTCTGTGGTCATAAAAATAGAGGAATCTCCTTCCCGTGGATTCCCAAGCTTATATTGCCTTCATTGCTATTTTCTGACAATCTGCCGTGATCATTTTGTCTTTATTTCTTTTTAAAGATTTCTTCACATAAACCAGCTCTGACTACCATTAAGGACAGACTTTGTCCCACAGCTCACATTAAATAATTAAACACGAGGGCAGACCATGATTTTATTGCTTTCATTATGTATTTAGCTTCTCCCTTTCTTAGTGCTCCTCTATACTCCTGCTATTAAAAAATGTGGCTGTCTGCATGACCTCTTCCGACTTGAGAAGTCTGCCAGCAACATGAGTTGAACTTGAATAAAGAGTAAGGGAGAGAGGGAGAGGTAGGGAGAGAGGGGAGCTGCAAGTTCCCTCTCACACTGGTGTCTTTCAGGTCTCAAAGGAAAAAAAGATGCTCCAGCTAGGTGGACCAGCGGAATTGCCTGAGGGGTGAAGTTAAGCCACTGACCACAACATTTCCGGGGTGTGTTATCAGTCAGAGGCAAAGCATTGATGTCACTCTGCTGTCTGTTTGGATCTGACATTTTGGGTTTGGAGTAGACAGCATAGAACAGAGAGTGTATGGATTGACACATGTGTGGGATTCAGAACAAATTGTGTCCATGCTCATGACATCACTCAACAAAATCACACCTGGGACATGCAAGGACAACTTGATTCAAGGGAAAGAGGAACCTCTACACACAAAGATGCAATATGAAAATTGGTTCCAGCGGACGTTTACGAGACAAAATGGTTATGGCGGCAATCAGAGATAACTTCTGCCCTCACGCCTTCATCTTTCCATCCACTGCAATGATTTCACTTAATTACATAGTATGTTGCTCATGACAGGACCATTCCCACACACCTCACTTTCTGTTCCAGTTCATTTTAATTGTACATTTCAAATATAATTCTGGGAAGCATGGCTCCGGTATTAAAGTTAAAGCATGCATGCACATGCACATGACCCATGCACATGCGAGAGAACACAAACATGCATGCACAGCCAAGTGCCTCAGAAAGCCTGTGCAGGAACATGCCCCACACACACCAATTGAGCCAACCTCATTATTAGTTTATTAAAATTCCAAATTTATAGTTAAGTATATTTTATGAGACTGATATTCTAAAATGAATGAGACAGACCATAAGAATACTTATTTTTTGGGCTACTACCTTGTGAGGAATTAACAAGCCTTACATTGTGGTGTCAACCATATTAGAATTCTAATTTCTAGAGGGACAGCCCCTACAACACCAACAGAGAGACTCCTGGGAATGGACATGAAATTGAGTTGGTTCAAAAATCAAAGTGATTCTTTTTATTTTGCGGGGTTTTTTTCTTAATTTTTTTACAAGTATTCACATCAGGGATTTCAAATTTGAACCAAATTTGTTCTTTCCACGGTGGATTAATATCATTGACTTCTTTATTGGAGGCCAGTCACAATCATGAAAATGTGTGAGTGATGGGGGACATGAAAGCAAATTGGTTTGCCTAGCTCAATGAATTTAAATAACAGGCAAACACAACTGAAAGAAGACTGTCACTAAATGTTATACTATGTGACCAGTCACTACACAGATGAAACGCTCATTAAGAATACATTTGGTGAGAAGGATGTTTACTGTCTGTGATGTTTTCTCTTTAATGAAAGCAATTCATCACAGAAAAAGAGAACAGAGTCTGTGTTGTTGGGTGGGATGTGTCGGGGAGGGAGCAGTGTGGTTGCTTGGAGCTTATTTAATACTTAAACATACTGTCTAAGTTGTATGATGGTCCCTTGTGAAATAGCAGCACCATAGAAAGCTCATTTTTAACATAAATTCAGATGGGAAAATGTGCAATACAAAATGCCACACATGCACCACAGAACTCAAGCTAGTCTTGTGCTCATCCAATCACTGTGCAGACATTGGTGAAAATTGTGCAGCTCCATTTGCCTACAACCACCCCCCACCAACAAATAAATAAATAAGGTATGAAAAGAGATGTGAAGGAAAACTGTTTCAACAATAAACATGAATCAGTGTTGGTACAGTTTTCAAAAAAGAAGTACAGGATATACATAGATTTTAACAGCAGTGAAAACCCCCTAAATTATATTTTTTCAGCATGAAATTTGATGACTTCTCCTGGAGTGACCCTGCCATTAGAAAAAGTGAAACATTGCCCTTTTTTATATTTTTATAAAAGCTGTACACCATCAGGGTACAAAGATAGTCACATCTATTACAGAAAAAAAAAAAAAAGTATGATGTGGGTTTTGTAGTAAAATCGAATGGTGTACACTGTACAGTGAATAAATAGAGCCTCTCTGTATTGTGAAGTTGGGAAAACACAGTTACTCACCAAGTTGTTGATGAGTGATAGGTTGTTTCTTCATGCAAAATAGATTTGGGGTTTAAAATTCAATGAAGAGGCTTTATCATAGGGGTGTTGCGAGGGTGTGACCTTTTGGACCCTGTGGACATGGGGAGCATACAGAGTATGAAGATTACACAAGGGTAGGGGTTAGGGGTTAAGGGGAGAAAAAATTAATTAAAGGATCATATGCGAAGCATTCATAGTTACAAGAGTTGGATAACTGATATAAAGGTAGAAAGAATATTAAAGTATATTAAAGTAGAAAGAGAGGTTTAATGATAATTAAAGCGATGAAAGCTCTTGATCTTGCTATCTCAGTTTTAAATTCTCTAACAGTGATATTACATAAACTCTTTGACTAATTGCATCTCTTTGAATTCAGCATGCATATGAGGTCTATCTCATCAGACCAAACTGCATAATAACACAAATAATTAGAACAGGATTGCAACCTGATGTCCAGTCATTTCTACTATTTTCCCTTCTCAGAAAATAACCAGTACACATAGCCTACACATGCAGTCATGTCATTGATAAAACATAAACAAGCTAGCCACTCAGAGCATATTAGACTCGAACAGCCACCATATATTATAATCAAGGCATTTGAACCATTTCATCGCATGCGATCAATAAGTGTTGACTGAATGTAATCAACAGCAGGTGGAGTATTATATCCCTTTTGCAAACGATTAATCATTTAATGAGACTAAAATGACTCATATTCATATTGCATTGTGCTAGAAGGACATCTAAAAACAAACATGCATATTTTAGCATTGTACCATTATACCATTTGTACCTTGTCTTACTGGCAGACCTTGTCTTTCCCCCAGCCGTGCGACACATTCAAAATAAATGCATCACTATCATTCTGTGTCTAACACATTTCATAAAACATACTACTAACATCACATGCTAGACAACACTCTTTATGTTTTTCTTATGGGAAGAACAACAATGGGCACCTGACTGACCAGAGCAGGATTGCTGGTGTACGATGAGATATGGATGTCCCGACAAATGAGATCCCTTCCTCCCCAGACAGAGCAACAGCAAAGTAGGGCTGGTGGCCACAGCTGGCACAGGTATGGTCTGCTATCAATACCAGGCACTTGAAAAGTGTCTTAACAAGATGAGCCACCCAGCTGACTTGAAGGACTGTTTTTATACTTGCAAATCAAATCAAGTTAGTGACCTCTGAAAATCATAGAAAATATTGTGAAAGGGTAAAAACAGTTTTTAATTTAAAATGAAGGATGAAAATGACCCCTTTACCATGATTATTTTTGTCATTTCTGTTTCAACCTGCTTTATGTGTTTCTTTTAATGAAAGTTCAAGTTCAAATAAACTGTTGAATAGAGTTAAGGCATGTCCATATGTTTTGGACTGCATGTTGCACAGCTCAATAGACAGATAATTGAGAGTATCTTTATCTCTATGACAGAGCTTTAATGAAATCACACCTTACGCTCCACCACAATACAAAATGATAGTAAACAAGTGTCAGAAAGTGTAAGTTGTCCTCAATAACATTCCTTTGAAATGCCCTGAACCATGCTCTGTCAAACACCACTATTATAAAACTGGGAACCCATGTTCTCTATGAGAAGAGAGGACAGGCTGCATCATTATACAGTACCAGTCAAAAGTTTGAGCACACCTTCCATCTGGATTACGGTTAATTGGACCCGAAACACACTTTGAAGTTGTGCAAGAACTATCTGGCGAAGGAGTAATGTGAAGGACACCTTAAACTAATGACCGGGCCTGCCTAGTGTCCAGACCTCAATCCCATAGAACTTGTCCTGTGAACTGGACAGAAGAGTCAAAGCAAAGCAACCCACAAGTGTCTCTGGGAATTGCTGCAGGAGAGTGATTTCCTGCTAAAAGCAGATTTCCTGCTGTTATCAAAGCAAAGGGTGGCTATTCTGAGGAATCTATGATTCAATTTTTTCTAATTTTCAAGCTTTTATTTACTTTTGAATTGTTACATGGTTTTTCTAAAACATTTGTTAATTATGGTGTAAAACCAGGTAAACCAGCAGGTGTCCTCAAACTTTTGACTGGTACTGTACATTATACATCTAGGATATTGTGAATTTAAGAGGCAGAGTGCTCACAAGGTAGCTGGAAATGCTGATTTAGTTTCCATTAGCTAATGACAGGAAGGATAATTCAAATGACTCAGAATTGGGACCATTGGATCATGCTGGGATATGCTGTGTGTGTGTGAGTGTGTGCGCGTGTGTGTGTGTGTGTGTGTGTGCATGTGTGGGTGTATGTGAGAGCGTGGGATAGAGAGAGAGAGAGAGAGAGAGAGAGAGAGAGAGAGAGAGAGAGAGAGAGAGAATGTCCTAGTTTTAAATGACATTTCATGCAAGGCAACACATTAATTTACACACACTGTAAATGTAAATCTTAAATTAAAAAAATGTTCAACATAGCAAAGAAAAGTTAGTCACATATACAAAGCATATACTATATACGTCAGCTAATACACACATCCAAAAAATGGTCTGCCTGCCAATTTATTGATGCTAAGTCCCCAATATGTTTCACAGGAACTAAACAAGCACTATTCAAAGCAATGCTACCTATATCTTCTACATTTGTTCATATAACTTGGCCCCATCTCACCGTCTATGCAGTCCAGGCATGCCGCAGACATGTTCATGAAGTCAGTCCAGAGCTACGAAGCCAATTTTGCCCACACAGCACACAGGAACTGTAGTGACCTAGCAGATGCAAGACCTGTGGTTCTCTCAGGTGTCGGTTTACTGATAATTTTTACAGTACGTCATTTGTTGGGAAGATGCCCTTATCTTAGGCCACTCACAAAACATTCATAAATACCATAAAAAAAATACAGTCTCAGATATGAACTACAAATTGCAAACATGCAAACACAGAACGAGTAGCATTCAACATTCACAAGCACATATTTCACAATTGCTCAAACAGTTTATGCATTGGCACCCACTCAAGCGAACCCACACAAATGCTGAGGGAGCAGAACAGTTTGAGGCTCAGATCTCTTCTAAAATCAACAGCAGTCATTCGGCTTGTGAGCAGGAAAAGGAATCTTAAGAACAATCAACAGTAATGTAAAAAGGATTGTGACCTTTTTCTTGTAAATCTTATTAAATTTGCCTTAATGAAAAATACTTAAGACGTGACGGGCCCCCAGAGAAATGTCACTTGTCATCTTTCCTATTAAGTCCTTTTGAAAATACTCCTCCTATTAGCATTTCATTGCATCTGAGCCACAGCTGATGTCTGGCAGGCAAGACATGTCTTGCTAATATACTCAGTTCTCTTTACTGGAGAGAACTACTAATGTTTTGCCTCACTTTATACAGGATTACAGCAGGGCTTAGCTGAAAGGAGGTGAAAGAAATGATCCAATCAATCACCAATATATAATACCGCTAAATAAATGGGTGAAAGAAGGACCTCCTGTTGAGGCATAAAGGGAAAATGCTTGATCATTGTAAGACCAGGTCAGAATGAGCCCTACATAGTACAGTGTACAGCATACAAACTGGAAAATAAAATATGCAAAAATATAACAGTGACCTTTGCCAGGAAAGAAAGGACCTTATTCACAGATGAGATACAATATTGAGTTCTGATAAAAAATTTTTTTACTTAATATCCAAATACCATGTGATACTTTTCTGACAGATATGCGCCACTTACTTATTGTGACAATACCCATACCCCTATTGAGCACAGGACACTACAGCCCAGAATTTGTTTGATAGGCAGGCCACGGCTGCTTTGATTGCCATACATTTTTGCTTCAAGATATTTTACTTTGAGTTGTGACAATATTCAAATGTGAAACACAACACATTTGAAGGGCAACTTCAAATGAGTGATTCTCTGAAAAAAATAAAATAAACCCCGGGAAAGAAATTGTAGTTGAACCAAGCCTTTATTCAAAATCCATATAAGAGCCCTCTTCCTGGTGAGCACTTAACACTTTTCCCATGCTAATTTCTAAATTCTCTCTGCCTTCTTTTCAGAGAGCTTGCAATTACCTTAAATCTCCAATTAAAGAAACGTGTACAATTACTCTGTTAAACCAAAGTAGGATAATCCTAGGTCACAATTAAATTGACAGTACTTGGGTGGGGTGAGTGTGTGAGAGTTGAAGAGTGCTCGACACACCGTCTGTGGTTCTGAAGTAAGAATGGAGATTGGGGAAAATGCATTAGGAGACCCGCCGCGCTGGTAAGAAACTCAGGGCCAGATTTACTAAAGGATTGCGGCTGCTTTTCCAACGCAAAAGCAGTCACTGCAGGATTGCAATATCTATCTATTTACTAAACGGTTGCACTCTAAAGTCAAACTCTATTAACTTTCTACGCTATTAGCATGTCATTTGCAGGGTTAAATCACTTTAGATGAATAGTTAAATCTGTTCATGCATATGTATATTTGGGGTGAAAACGCTTAAACAGTGTGGAGATTTTATAAATTAAGTATTTGTTTTCTTTACATCATCTACTTTTCGTTTTGTTATGCCTATTGAAGTTTTCCTTCTCTAGGTTTTATTTTCCTATGCTGTTATCTGGCATTGGGACGCTGTACCTCATTGACCAATACCTCCATTTCCTGATCCGAGGTTTTCTTTTTCTTATTGTTCCCTCTCTACTTTTGCCTGTTTTCTGTGTATCAATTTCTTGCCGTGATATGGAAACGTGAGCGTGCTATGTTGTTTGGGACCCTGTTTATGAGCATATCCTACTGCAAATTACGAACGAGGGCGTTTCATTTCTTTGATTGCGTAATTAGAACCAGTAAATTGTCATTCCAATTGAGTAAATTGGTAGTTAATGTGTCGCTATCAGCAACCGCAAAATAGTTGCAACAAAATAACGTCCATCCTTGCCCTGCGACTATCTTAGTAAATCTGGCCCTCAGAGGTGAGCCCAGGCAGGAAGCAGATGTTTCACTCAGAAGTCTCCAGCAATGGCATTCAATGCTTGAGCGTGAGCCGGTGTATAACCAGAGCTGGTTGCAATAGCCTGAACGTTGCCTCAACTGGCATTGAGAGCTGGCCGTCACATTGGCTTACCCGCATCTTATTCCATACTATCTGAGGGATTCTTTAACAGGTCCCTGTAACCTAGGAAACATGACAAGGAGCTGTGTTCCTTCCTGCTACTCTCAACAGGTTTCCGCTTGGTTCCCATACATCCCTAAAAAAGGCATCTTTGATTGTTGCAACACATGCAGTACAAGGCACCATACAGAGTCGATCTGAAACAGCCAAGGGTCAGAGTTTGGTTGAGTTGATGTGCGACGTGATACATGCAATTGAACAATTTCCACATGTTAATTTTCTATGGCTTCCCGATGAAAAAATCACACATGCCCATTGGACAGTAAGACATGATCAAAACCAACACTGTGTAATCTCTAGTTCACGGTCATATATTCAAGTAGCTAATTCAATTAATCATTAATCAATATTCCCTTTTGCTTGCCTTCAGATATATTGGAAGAATGACATTAATTAAATTACACATTTCTCCCTCACATGTTGAAATTACATTCTTCAAAGGAAAATCCATTAAAAAAAATCAATTCAATCTGGACAATCACTATTAAAGATGTAACAAATTGAAACCAACCACATAAGCAATAGCTGCGGGCCAGGTGGCTTTCTAATAAAAACCTCAAGTACTTAAAATGTTTAGTAAAAGCTTTAAATATTTCACAGCAATGAAAGTATCAGTTTGAGGTTTAGGCTACATGAACAGACAAAAAAATATATTATCATGGATACTTCAACACTAGCACCTTAACTGCAGTATGTTATTTAAATTATATTATTATTAGACCAGGGTACATCACAAAAAAAATGCAAATAATGATTAAGTTAGTAGAAAGAACACTCACTGATGAGCTAATTGCTGAGATGAACTGAATTAATTGATGAGTCAATTTCGAATCTGCCCACACATTTACAGGATTGTTTTTACAATTAAAATATATTGTATTTGCTATAATTAGTTAACTAAACATCAAATCTGACCTCCTGAAAAGTATATTTTTAAAACAATGATTTCTAAATAGCACGGTGGTGCAGTGGATAGCACTGTCGCCTCACAGCAAGAAGGTCTCGGGTTCGAATCCAGGCCGGGGGCCTTTCTGTGTGGAGCTTGCATGTTCTCCCCGTGTCCGCGTGGGTTTCCTCCAGGTGCTCCGGTTTCCTCCCACAGTCCAAAGACATGCACGTTAGGCTAATTGGAGAGTCTAAATTGCCCGTAGGTATGAGTGTGTGAGTGAATGGTGTATGTAGTGCCCTGTGATGGATTGGCAACCTGTCCAGGGTGTATTCCTGCCTCTCGCCCCAATGCATGCTGGGATAGGCTCCAGTCCCCCCACGACCCTAACTAGGAATAAGCAGCTGAAGATGAGATGAGATGAGATTTCTAAATATTTCACACTAATTGGAAACGTATTTCCCAGTTATTACCTGCTCAATACCACACACTGAAGTATTCATCAAATGCTTCCTGCCAGAATAAGTAAGTTCTTAAAGTCTTACTTTTCCCAACTTAAGGTGAGCCAACTGTTAAAAAATTACAACTGTATAATTTTAATGTCTCAACTTGGTAAATATGACTGTAATATAAATGTAACAGGATTTTCTTTGCTGGAATATTTAATTTCAAACAGTGTTAGTGGCCTGACAATGGGACAGGCATCATGCATAACCATACTGTATACTCAACCCCACAATCTAACAGCAGCACGACTGTAATACTGTGGACCCAAGGAGCCAAGAGCTGTGATTAAGGCAGGCAGAAGTGCACGGTCAGCACGTTCAGGTCGCTCCTTCCCTTTCTTTCCATTTCTTCTCATCATTGTGTGGGGAAGCGGGGGTTGGAGATAGTCTCTAAGGTGACCGAGCGGCATCCCAAAGCCGGGTCCTGAGTCCTCTTAAATTAGTTCTATACAGCTCCCCGGTGCCAGAGACCCTTCAAAGTGTTTCCACGACAGCCTTTGGCACGAGCGTCCAAAGCTTTGTTGGTCGAGAGAAAAGCCAGGCCATGGATCACAGACCTGAATGCTGGAACAGTCACCCCTCTCCCCCACCAAAAAATAAACGCTGCCTCTCGGGCCGTCGCCTTGAATCCAACACCTCGCAAAATTCAATCACTCCCCCAAAGTGCGGACATCGATTTTTCTGATGATATTTTCTGCTCCCTCGCCGCGGCCCACAGCTCATTACTGTCGAGGAGCTAAGGCCGCGACTTGGGCTCAGCGCATCACTCGGGAATTGATTCTTATGGCGGGCCCCCGGAGCTAAAGCAGCGGGGACAGAGGCGAGCAGAGCTAAGCAGAAACAGCTAAAAACATTTAACCTCACCCTTCATGGAAAAATCACTCTGTTTCTGCTACGAGGACAGGGGAATGGGGGTGGATGCGGGTTGCTAGTCCCTGCAATGCATCCAGATTGCAATGACTTCAAAGAGGGATGGTTCACATTGTTACTTAATGTGGGCGGCAAAACTTTTCAATACCTTATAATTGCATTTACCCATCGCCAGACCGAACAATATTCCATAAACATCACAATCATCCGATGCCAGGTGGCCTCACGTGTTCAAACTGGTCCAACCGTAATATTTTATGTCTTCCTGGACCTTACATTTCCCATTTCCTGAGATGGAAAATCTGGTAATCCCACGGTTCACCAGAGGAACCCCCTCTCCGTGATCATAGAATTCAACACCCTCCAAAGGATGAGGTGCTTGAGTGTGGTGGAGACCTTTGTTTACACAGAGAGAAGGCTCCTGCTAACCCTCCTGGATGAGTCAGCCTGTGTCTGCCTCTGACAGGGAGTATCCCTGACAGGTGGTCCCTAGAGAGGCCCAGGCAAGCAGGCAAAGGCTACACATCAGAGAATATTTTTATAATGGACAGAGAGAAAGAGAAAATCTCACTGAAATGTTGCAGCTATGAATGTTTGTCTAACATTCAAAAACTATTTTTATGAAAGCGAAAAATTGTTCATTGCTGTTGTTAATGAAGTTATGTTTCAGTACTACTACTACTACTACTATTATTAATAATAATAATAACACATTTCAAACAATCACATTTCAGGGTTCAGTACAGGATGCTGATGTTTTTTTTCAATTCATCATGACAATTGCCATCAAAATATTATTCTAGCACAAGGCTGAGTGTGTTGGTTTTTGGATTTGGTTAAGGCAGTTTAGATAATATGTCATCAGTTTAGTAAAGCAAAGCGTGTTTGAGCTTTCATACTTTCTTATTGGATCAATTACTTAAAGTTTTTCATTACAAAACGTAGGAATGATATTGTTTTACTGGGTTGCTGGAGGTTTTGCATATTAGATTAATGGCTAACTTCCACAAACACCAGGCTATTATTTGTAGAGGCACTTTTTTATATGATAGTGCTAACAATTACTAATTTGCTCTACTGAGGATTGTAAGGAAGAAACGGTAGAAAGTAGTTTTAATTAGTAATATTGCGCAATGGGCAATAGTCAGAAAGTCTAACAGTACTTTGAACTCATGCTATACAGAGGAGTTTTGACCAAAATCAGATGCAAGTATAATATTATTTAAACAGTCTTGACCAGCAGGAGTCAGAAGGGTAAAGACCTTATATTTGGTTCTAAGCGTTTCACTCCACCGTGGATTTTGGACATTTGAACAAAATCCCATGGATGTGCACCGACTGTCGCTCCAGCAAAAATCTACATATGATAACTTGTACATTATGTGTTCTCACAGCTCTGGACCAGATTTCACAACTATATACACGTATTTCACAAATACATAATGTTCAAACAATGAACCTGCAACACTGTAAAAACATTTTCACTCTGCTATGAAATCACAGTTGTGAGTTATGCATCTGTTGGGTTGAAGGATGCCTCCAGAGAGTGATAAAAACAATTTCACACGTTAGATTACTTCCACCGAGTCTCCTAAATATTAATATATACCATCAAGTTCATCGGTTTCACCTGGTTTACGGCAAGAGAGCTCTTTGATCATCCAGTGGCACTCTGAATGTGCCATATGAGGTTTCATTAATTTAAATCCCAGGGACTTTAGAGATGTACCCTTGAGCAACATAATTCACCCTGATTGTCCAAGCTGAAACCCAGAAGTATAACTCTCAAAAAAATGACAAGAATGTCAGGAAAATCGATGAATGTAGTCCATAAGACAGGATGTATGCACATTCTAGATTTCCAATCTGAGAGTTGCACCATGGGAGTTATGAGCTGAAAAATACACTCATGCCATCAACTGCTCAGATTCTGCACTTCAGTGTTGTGTTGGCCTTGCGTTCAGTGAATTGTGTTCAGTGTATTCTTCCGATTACAAACACTCATATTTTTCTGCTGCAACTAGTAGGACACATGCTGACCCACAAGCCGTGCTTATAAAAACAATCACTTTCATCAGGCATCTATTATAAAAGAGGCAGGCCCCAGTGTACGTAGATGTAAGGCACTCCGGCGTCATCCTGCATTTCAAAGTTTGGTTTCTTTTTGTCTCTCTCTGTGTTTCCATTTTCCATGTTTCTGTTGCCTGGGGCTCCAAGGACAGATGGAGATGAACGTCACGTTGCCCGCTGGAGGGGAAATGAAGGAGCCGAAAAGGCCTTAGTGGTCACCCGCTCTTTTCTGGGGGCAAGTGCGGGGTGCCAAACAGGTCTATTGGATGCACGAAGGGAAGGAGGAAGTGAAGCAGAGAGAGAGATGATTGTCTCAATCATGTGGACACTACATCTGCTGCTAGGACTCGTGCCATGTCCGAGAGTCACGTCCCACTGCCCCAGGGCTGTCAGCGGCTAATGGGCCTCGTGCACACTTCTGAGACGTGGAGAATACAAGTCAATGTCATGCGATGCACGATCAATCAGTGGCAAGCTTCATATTACAAGCTCGTGAGACTCCTGCGTGTGAACAATACACTTCTCAAGAATGGACTGTGGAAGGGTAAGGTTATATAACAGGTTCACTCACGTGCATCTTTTGGAATCGGCGGCAGAGCAAAGCTGAAAATAGCGACCTGGTACTGCATACCTCTTGTATAAAAGGTATAAAGAAACATAGGCGCGAGTCCTCCTTTCTCGGAGAGGGGAGTCAAAGAGATGGTGGCACACCCCCGGTGCCTCCAACGGCAGCAGAAGCCCTCCATCATTCTATCTCTCTCATTATGCGTGCGCTTTCCTCACCGTGAATCTTTACTGCGTTGCACGGCAATACAATTAGTGGGCGTGTGGTGAACATGTGTCACCTGCCCGATCTAAATCACCCATAAAGTATGGGCCCCTTTTTGTCTCTCAGCCATAAAATCAACAGCAGCCGACAGGTTCAATCACCGTGCATGTGACAGAGGGTTGGGAAGTGTCTAGAGAGGCATGCAATGACCACTGGATGTGCAGCATAGAATACACCCAGCCGTGCCGTTATTCTTTTGTTATGCAAGAAGTGGGTGGGGCATGAGGGGTTTTTTTCCACTTGATTTGAACGAGACAACCTTGTAAATTTCCCTAAAGGGATTATAGGAAGATCTTTGAGGGAACGCATAGCAGGGACAGACTTGGAGATTTATGTCATCAAAGGGGAAAGTGCAATTGAAAGGTAGTGGGGTAATAGAATTTGTGGGGGAGCTGGGGGAGCTAAGTTTCTGTGTTGTCTCATGGGACAATTTAATCAAGAACCCCCCGCAATGGAGTGACTCACAGATTTACCATTCCAACATTTATGGAAATAATTTATGTATGGGTATGACAGCATGTGACTAATGACCTTTAATTTTCTCATTCTCTTCTCCCGCATTTAGGTCACGAGCGATGCGGTGGCAAATAGTGTCACGATTTTCTTGCTGATGGATTCAGGGGGTGTCAGTGAATGACTGCCGGGGCTCCGAATAATTCAGAGATGGGGCCTCTGTGGATAGTTCTCCAGCCAGACCCCTGCTGGATCCCGAGCGCTGGCCACCTTTTGTATTAAGCAAGCATATCATCGTTCAATTGATTATTTTGTTGACTCAATGGGATGTATATTTGCCTACAACAAAGTGGATGAGGATTTGGACTCATTGCCTCTGTGTCTCAAGTCCAGTGCCCTAATCCACAGTTCCATATTTTCACAAAGGAAACCCAAACCAAATCAGGCCAGAGTCGGACATGAAGTCAGTGAGAATGAGCAGGGTCAGGCCAATATTCTTAAAAATAAGAGTGGACTTTTTTTCTTTCGCTTTGCTTGACAATGTTGTTAATTGTAAATGTTACCGTCAATGTTTCTGTGGTGATAGGAGCTGACTTCTTGTTAGAACTTTTTTTACAATGCATAAACATTGGTTGCTGGGGCCAATTTATTTTTTAGACCTACAACCTTATATTTACATATCATTATGAGGTGGGATGTCTGTGTACAGTCTGTACTCTACCAAATTGACACAGAGGGTTGAAACAATGAGCTGGGCTTACAACTGTACATTCAAAATTGGGAGAAAATAGGGGTAAAATATTTTGGGGACACACAGTTGAGGTGAAGCTGGCTACTGTTATGAATAGTCCCAATTAGCCCTCCCTGGCCGGATCAGGAGGCAAACCAATCTTGTTTCATCACCGCCACTCCTGCTCCTCTTTAGAAGAGCTCAGCTCAATGCTAACAGAGGGCCTGTATGTCAACACTGAGACAGAGGGAGTAAACTATGTTGATTCCTCCTGTGTAGATCCATCGCAACATTCAACAGACTTTCAGGACAGACTTCATGTGAACACACTGTTTTACAGTTTTGTTGTTTGTACTCATTGTTTTTGTTTTGATTAGACACATTTGCGATCGATATTTCAGATAATTGAAAGTTATAAGTGCACATTTTGTCCGGAGATATAAACTACAACCAGCTTAACTGGTGGATTACATAGTTAAAAGCAGCAGCAGCTTGACTTCATATGTTTCTGAGGAGAGTGAGCGTTTGTCTGTGCTATGCTGAATTGACAGATGCGTTTGCAGAGATTAACACAAAATTGAGTATTCTAAATGGGGATATAAACAATATTTAAAAAATTACAAATAAAAATAATAATAATAACAACAAACATAATAATAATTGAATTGTAACTATATGGAAATTAAATAATAACTATTGTTTTTGACCATCAAAGTAATTATTTTGAACCTAGATTTGTGGTTCATGTAATTGCATTCATCAATTACTATTTAATAAACCTAACCCCAGACCTGCAACTAACTATACCTGAAAATCTAACCTAAAATACAAAAGTAACCCTTTATAAAATTACATAAGGTATTTAAAAATGGCACTTTTATGGTAGGAATGTATAACAAGAGTGTAATGCACTTTGTAAATAGATAGATAAAAGCAAGTCCTCATGGCAAACTAATGTTACAACCCAGGTTACATCATAATGAAAAATTCCATTATCAAAGCACTTTCGAGATGGAGTGGTTTCACCCAGCTGAGACCTTCATGCTGGATGGCCAACACTATAATTGGTTTAACTTGTATTGTGGCAGTCAATCCACACCCCTCTATTTCCACACCAAGATACACATCACCACCATACACACACACATACAGAGATACAGCAGTATTCGCATATCACAGCACAAGAATATCAGAACCTCTCTCTGAAATATGATAACATACAACTACATTTGTAATATCCAGTGCCTTTTGATGTGGAATTTCCTTTAAAAAGAGTTAAAGTTGTTCCTTCGTACCTTTGTTAGTAGAACAATTAATGCAGGCTGAAGTCTTTGTTTCCGTGTTTCAAAATGTATTTATTTAATAGAGTAGAGAACATACTGGGTTTGTCCTCTCAAGTACAGATTGACAAAAAACCAAAGATGTAAACAGAATGATGATGCTTTATACTTTGTAATGGATTTCCCACGCCCCTCCTTCTGATGCCAATCACATATCACACTCAAACAAGATGAGGCCTCAATGACAGGAGATCACACCTGGGGAAGGAGAGGGGAACTGGAGTGGGGGGGAGGCCACCAAATGGCACCATTATCTTTAGACACATCAGGGGGTGAAGACACACCACAAAGGGGGGCCAGATGGAGTGTAAACTTGAATTCCAACACCTTTGTGTACCGGTACTCCACAGGTATTTCTCATTATCACTACAGATTAGATACTGCATGGGGTTGGGATAAAGGTATGAACCCCATTACTCCACTGTGGCCCAGGTGCTGTAACAATCTTGTAGTGTTTACTTGCTCATTTTAATTTTAAAGAGCTGGTTCTGCACACATTTAAATCCAACGATCCTTGACTGGGATGGAGTAGCCATCAGAAATGTCCAGAAATAAATAAATACCATATATAGTGTGTGTGTGTGTGTGTGTGTGTGTGTGTGTGTGTGTGTGTGTGTGTGTGTGTGTGTGTATGCACATGGACATGCTTGAATGCTTGAAATGTGAATGACATTCTGTTGTTCATCTACAGATTTTTCATCAAGCATTAGCCATATTATGTGATTCCTTATAGAACAACAGATTAGGTTATTCTCTCTGGAAGAAAACAACATACAGGGCCACATCCAGTCTTTAGCCACTAAAGTTGCTATTGTCTGTCCCTCAAGCAATGTATTCCTCTTTCTTGCCATGAAGGGTAGGCAAAACACCATTGCGGGAACAAAAACTGAAGATCAAAAATGAAAAATGATCCTTTTTGATCTTCACATATGTTTGATTTTCTCAAGACGCATCTGTTCCAGAAACTGTTACTAAGGTGTGCAAAAGCCGTTTTATTTCAAGGAAAAAAAAAGAGAAAGCTCTCTGTGTTTCAGTCACCAGTTTTGAGTCTGCAAAAGGTGACCACAGTAAATGACGCAACAATGATAGTAATGCCCAGCTCACAAGACTTCAATGCAGTGTTCCTTGAAACGCTGGCTCCACTTGATTCACTACTATGCCAAAGCTAGCCATTATATTGAGGTTGCACAGAACCTTGATTGTTATTTGTTATTTATGATGATTTCCATGTAATGCTTTTTCAAAGAACCAATTCACTTGAACATCCACAATCAATATCATTCATAGCCACATGGCACGATAGCTATTTGCTCCAGATAATCAACTGCTTTCAAGCTCCTCCTGCTTAAGAACAGACATGAACGAATGTTAAGTTTTATTGGTAGTCATTTGGTGATGCTTTTTTGCATCACTTTTATGAAATGTAAATCATAAATAGGAGCATTTGGTCTGTATATTCTTCTTTGATGACAAATGTAAAAGTAGTCTGAAAAATGTCAGAGGATATGTTCTTATGCATCTCTAAACATTGGAATCACAATGAACCTCAAGGCTTACACCCCACTGTGCTTTTCCAGAATGGTGGTGGTGATCAAAACAAATGAAAGGATTCCATTGAAAGGAATTATGAAAGCATGTTTGGGCTACATTTGTTCTTACAAATACCTATTAGATATGAAGAACCCATGGCTATATAACTCATTTTACAATGGATAATGACAGGCAAAATTATCAAAATTTGCATAGGTATGTAATACCCTGGTTAAAACCATGCATTAGAAGCGGTTTATTTAACTGCTGCCTCACCTCTACTGTTTAGGGCACATTGATGGCTATGTCCTTGCGTCAAACACCTGTTGATTCCATGTATACGGTTGAAACATAGGTCATGTAAGATCATTGTTAAGTATCCATTCTGCCATTGGGTGGGTGTATTCTTTGATTTACCATTGCTTTGAAATGAGTCAGTTACTTAATTAGTTGTGCTTATCTTTAACCTTCTGTGCTAGTTAGCGTTTACTGTTAACAAATTGTATTAGCCAATGAGAGCGCGTATTAACATTCAAGCCAATTACATTACCTTTGGGGAACTCTGTGGAGATGTGTTTTAATTAGAAGAAAGACACTGAATTGTTGATCCGTGGTCAAATATATGCCTAGGAGATTAATTATATTTTCTGAGTTTAGAGATATGATTAACATTACTTACTTGCAGAAGAAATCGAACATATTGTTATTATTGATTATTCTCATTAATTATATCCAGTATTCAAGAAATCTACTTGAACTTACCTGAAATTGCATTCGTTGAAGAGCTAGCCATCACACCATTACTTTGTCTAATCTTGAGTCTTTGAGGACAGCCTGTTGTTGGTGACGAGCTGTAAGATTTCTGCAATGCTGAAGTGGTCTTTGGCTTTGGCTTTCCCACCTTGGAGCATCGATAGGCATCGGCCAGGATTTATTGCTTCAAAGTTTTATCTTCGGTACCATGAGTACTGTCGGGTTTTCATTTATTCTTGGCTGGATATACATATCTTCCATTAGGTTGGACAGTGTCAGTAACTGCTCTTCAAATGTGCATTATATCCAGCGTTGTTTATTTTATTTTCATGTATTTTTTTTCTTCCAATTCCATCAAGTGTGAGTAAGTTGATACTCTTGCCAGATATTGCCCCAGCACATAATGGCCATATCGTGGCCTAACACCCTATTGCAAGCCTTGACAAATCCTGAAGGACTACTATTAATTTAAAATCAGGTAAAATCATGGTATAAATGCAAATATAATTATATTTACTTACATTATATTTTAGTTTTTTAAGAATGGGGAATTTATTGTTGTATACTTAATCATGAATATAGGCCTAAAGTTTAAAATGAATGATTGGCATATTTAATGCATTCTAGCCTGACACAAATAGATGCCAACAGAGAAGATAAAACATAGAAGGGCACTGCAAATAACTATTTTAATAACTATTAACTTTATTAGTAAATAAGCAATCTGCTGTAATGCTATATTTTGTCCATGACATCGTTTAAAATCAGAACAAATTCTATTTAGCTGAAATAATGAAGCCAGCATCATCTCTTGTTACATAACTTTTAAACCTGAGCTGTCTATTGTATATGAGGCAAACTCCAAGGGAAGAGAATGGACACACAAAGAACAGAGCTGTCAGTCTGTGACAATAAATATGACATAAAAAGCATATCCTCGAACATGCGGCAGGCTATTGTAGAACTAGCCTGTCATACATTCTGACTAATGAAAGGAAAACTGACTACTGCAATAATAAAAGCAGACATGCATATTCCAATAAAATTACAGGACAACCAAAATAGCTATTTGGATTATTACAAGTGTGATACAGCTGAGTGTCTATATATGTCCCATCCTGTCTCAAAATACTTTCTCTCATTGTGTCGGTTATTATGTTCACATGTTATATGCCAATTGTCCAACTTCTGCTTACTCTGCCATACCTGTATATAGCACATTGGTTCTTCAACTGTCCTACATTATTGCACAAGCAATTCCTCCTTAATGCAAAGCATACAGAGGATCTAGAAATATAGACATATATGCTGATGTGCTGCGCCTAATGATGGTGGTTGCATTGTGTTCTGGCACGATGACAAGGAGGCATTGAGAGTCTTGAGGTAGAGAACAAACACACAATGTCAGTGTGGTGGCAACACACATAGCTGGCTCCCCTCTTAGTCAATGGGTCTCAAGTCTTTTTAAATATACTGTACATACCATGCATATATAATAAAATTACATTACAATAAAATTCAGAATAGACAATTAAATATTTAAGATAAATAGAAAGGTATCACAATAAATGGATAATAGAGAATCTCAATAGAATGAATGACAATGAATTCAGTGACAATAACAAAGGGGAAAATATTATATGACAACCCTTAAATAATTCCAAGAGACCCCCATTTCAATATAATAACAGCATTCAGAATGATAAAAAATAACTGCTTGACTCAACCTATATAGCTAGACTGGCACCAACCGTCATAGCTGCCATACTACAGTTTGTGCACCCTACACATGAACTGATTCATTAATGGAAAATTATCCCTACAAACTTTGATATCTCCATACCTGGTTACCTGGTGGCAAGTGTGGTGGAGTAGGGATGGCTGCCTTACTCCCAAGCAGGAAAATGGTTTTTTTCTGCCATTTGTTTATGTGTGTTGTGTGTACTGTGTTCGACTGTGCGAGAACACACGTTTGCTTTAAAGTGTGAGTTTATGTGTGCGTTTGTGTGACTGTGTGACAGTGGAGGCTTACCTGGGACTGGAGCTGAACAGCAGACCGGAAGACCCGGAGTGAAGTTTGTGCAACATGGGAACTGAGTTCCCATAGTAAGGAATGTGAATTTGGGGTGTACGCGTATTCAGGAAGTTCGGTGTCCCCACCCTGAAGAGCGTGTTTTCCCTCTGTTTAAATTCTTGGTTAGTCTGGAGCCAGCCGCGTCGGAGGGGAGCCTTGGTGGGACGGAGTGGATGAAGTGACGAGGGTCAGCTACACCTGGAAGTCTGCGTGTGTGTTTGTTTTATTTGGGATGTAGCTAGGTTCAGTGGAGTGGTGCGGGCTGACACTACATTCCCACTGTTGTGTGTCCTTTTTTAAATAATTGTTAATAAAATGTTGCATTTTACTTACCATTACTTTCCAGGAAAAAGGAAAATGAACATTGGTTAGGTTAGTTGAAGGGTGGTTTGAGGAGAGTTCCACATCCAAACAAGAAAACTACTGAGCGAGTAAGATACACAATTTGAATAGATTACATTGCAACTTTTAAACAGTTTATATTAGATACTTTAGCCCACATGCACTAATGTGGTTGCTACTATTACACACACACACACACACACACACACACACACACACACACACACACACACACACACACAAACACACACTGAGGCCCAAAACAAATATCAGGTGAATATGTATGACCCAAAGGAAAATAAACAAAGAGTGATATTAGTGATATTCATATTGCTCTTATGTTAAAACCTGTTACACACACATGTGCAATTATTTCAAATAGGGAAATGTTTTGGGTTCCCAATCTGAACAGAAAGCAAAAATAATCTCACATCCATATTACTCAATTGTCTGTCCCCCTCCCAGGGTGTATCATAAAATGCCTTCACTTACATGTGCCTTCTGCCTGTGCATTTATATTTTTATAGGAAGAATTATAACTGTAATGCTGTACCTTTCGGATAGACCAGATGATGCCATAAAAATCCCATCATCTTCGGAACATACAGTACATCTGAATTTAATAATGGTGGGGTGGTCAGAGGGACAATGGGAAAAGATATGAAAATGGAATCCCAATCGGCATCGGGGAGGAAGAAGGATTCATTCCTTATTTAATTAGGCCTAAGCGGAATTGAGTGCGAAGAGCCTCTTTATCAAAAGCGATTTGGGAGGTGAAACAAATTTGACTACTCTACCACCTAAGAAACAGGGAAAACATTAGACAGCCAGAGAAAGATGAGCTTCATTCAAAGAAGAATGCAAAAAATCTTCTCCATTTTCTCTAAATTTAATTTCAGTGCATGATAAAGCGGATGATGTTGCCAGAAATGACTACCTCTTGGACCTATTTCCTCTTAAAAAAACATAAAATAATTTAATTTAATAATGGGAATGAGAGGGAAAAAATAACAAGATTTATGCAGTTACGTCAGACTAGAACCATTTGAATTAATGCTTCTCAGAAGCTCATTTTTCATACATGGTCACACAAAGTGTGGTGGTGAAGAAAATGTTGCCAGTCTGGCCAATTCTACATATACACAGGCAATGCTTAAATGCATGCCCTGGATATATGAGAGTAGCAAGGCCCCATTTGCCACCTTATTTCACTGGTATTTATATAAAAGTAACCTTTTACTTTTGGACAGGTCATTGAATTGAATTGAAACTTGGTATATAACCATGTTGGCATTATTTACAATGTAACTTAGCGAACACATGTTCTTATTGTTAAAGGTAAAAATACATTGGACTACTAGAACAATGAATGTGTGTATCTGAGACCTGTCATAATTATAAAAAGCTACATATAAAAAAATAATGTGTATTAGAAGATACAGTAAGTCACTCAATATAAAGTTATTCTAAAAGGAGTAAAGTAGCTATTCCAGAGTACAATTAAATAACACTTTGGATTTGCTACATTTAAAATGTACTGCACTTGCTTGAACCAATCTCTTGATTAATTAAGGAAACAGATTTTAACACAATGCAGATTTGATTCATTACCATTTTCTTTCTCTTGGAATGGTTTATTTTCCACAAAATTGGTTAGTTTCAATGGCCAGGTGTCCACAGTTTCAGCATTTAACTCTACTTATTTCAGTTGTAGGTCTATCAATAAATCAATTAAAAATGTAATTGCTTTCAAAATTGTATGCTCCTTCCACCCCAGTCCCAGGTTATACACCATTTTTAAAGTATGTTTAAAACATAGGTGACAAAAAAGTGTAAAAAAGAACACAAAAATAAAAATACAAACCCACCTACATTATAATAACACATTTATTTTTCTGATTACAAGAGTGTAAATGTTTAGTTTAGTCGGAGCATGTTATATATGCTCAAACCAGGTCAAGCACATGGTTTATATACTTGACTGGTGAGGAGAATGTAATATGTCGTTTATTAAGCTATTTCAGTTTTTTCCTGAATAGAGCCAAGGTACCCTTTAAAGCACAAAGCGACAGTTTAAAGGTTGAATTGCTCTGCATTGCTTCACGCAAGACTGATATATTCTCAGATGCAGAGCCTTTCTGTCAGTAACAGCTAATGGAATCAACCTCAGTGACGGATATACCAGGGAAAATAAGTTGTCAAAAAGCCTGTGGCCCTTCATCAATGGTGCTGCGATTTAGGATGCAAGCGTGACCCTCCAAAAGTTTGAGAGGAAGTTTATCATTGTCAGGCTGAAATTGCAAGATTTTTTTTCCTGACATAAAGGATTGGGTGGGTTCATTCTTGGAGGTCACCATGATGGATCTTTCAAGATCATACTTCCATGTCTGAAACCCTGCAATCAATGTCATGTGGCCAACAAAGGAATGTGCCATGGACGTTCTTCCATGTTGTTTCAGTGTGGTGCGGTTATTGCTTAGAATGAATTTTCCTGACAGGGCATGTTGATTTAAAAAGAACAATGGGTGGTGTGGGGAAGGATTCCCCTCAAGGGATCAATATAAAATATTTAACTTTGAAGTAATTTAGAGGGCCATTCTCTGTCAAAGAAAATTCACTGGACTTAATTGCTCCAAATATGGTTATTAAATAACCATTTTTCTTACCCATGTTGACAGTCCCAAGGTTGGTAAACAGCAGCGATCAGTGATGTCTTTATTCATGGAATGACTAGAAATGAGCTAATGGACCACAAGTAACCACAAACTGGCTAAATACAACACAGTATAAAGTCAGCCTGAACAGAAGACTTTAGCCATGCTTACAATTTACATTCTAATACATTAGTTACATAACCACAAAGAATCATTAGAGTAAAAAATTACATTTGAAGGAAAAGACAAGTGATTAAATAATCCACAATACAATGCTAATCAGTAAGCTAACAGTTCATACTGAGAACAATCAGTGAAGTTTAAGAGTATAATAAGTAGTAAGCGGTGGTAAGTAAGAAAAAGCATTTTGAGGCAAATATGAGTAGCAACTAGAAAACACTAAAGGAAACTCAGAAACAAAGTTCCACGTGAGAAGTAAAAAACTGAAGCCAACAAGCAATTCTGCATTAATGGAGAAGATATGGTATATCTGTAAGAAATAAATACAGCAAAGAAAACATAACAGTGATCAAGACAAGAAATTACTCAAACCTGGATCAGCAATTGTAATGCATATTTTGTTAGCAAGTGGCAAATAATACAAATATTATAGGAAATAAAGTATAAAAGTGAGAATAAAGGTCTTGAGAAAAGGAGACGGGGGAGTACTACAACATTTTTAGCTGAAGAGGGAGGGCAGTGATCTGAGAGATGGTTGGATCTTAGTACGGTGAATGAGCAGAACACAAGTGAAAAGGGTTAAGTTTAAGAAGGTGGAAATGTATCAAGGGACGTCCAGTAGGTGCATGAGGAATCATGAGCTTCCGAATAAGAGAAGACATAATTTGACATAATCTGCATTGAAGTATCAGTAAATCCTGGGAAGTAACAAATAAAATCTGCATAATCTGCATTGAAGCATCAGGAACTATGAGAAGTAAGGAACTGAGCAGATGTAGAGAGAAAATCAAAGTGGACCTAAAACAGGTCCTAGGGGTACTGCAGTATTGAAGGTATCAAGTAACAGTAACTTCTCCAGGAAATCTATAAAGTTTGATTGGGATATGATGAGCGTAACCAATAATGCAAAGTGACAGTAAAGTTTAGCCTAGCAAGAACTGAAAGACAAATGTACTTATCCATGATGATATCTAGATCAATCAGAGCACACTTTATTTTTATTTTTGTATACCAGAGACAATCAACTCACAATAGTAGTTGGTAGTCATTTTGTATATGTCCATTCAATTACTTCAAATGGTAAAAATATGTCAGATAAATAAACTTGGAGTTATGTGATTCTGAGTGGCACATTATGTATCTCAATGGCAGAAAACATTTAACATTTAGCTAGCTAAAGTGAAACAAATTTGTGATATATCAGGGTCAAAATACATAATTTGTATGCCCTATAAATGCTCTGATAAGAATTAGGATGTGAAATGAAAGTTGTACATGTGTAAAGATTAAAGTCAGTAACAACAGGAGAACAGTGTCAGAAACAGTTGAGAGAAATTGAAAAATCTGAGAAAGGGAATACTGAGAGATAGTCAGGAGGATTCAGGTGACCCACATAGCATTTTCCCTTTGACCTGATCCCATACATGCATTTTGTTCTCATTTGCTGTTCCCTTAGTTGTATTCCTTTCTCAGACACACAGGCCTTTCAATCTACTCAAAACAGCCTTAAGAACATCTCATCTGTTAGACCAAGGGGGATTTGATTCTCCCTAACATCTCCATGAAATACTGAGCAGCATCTGTGAATTTTGTTCACTGACCCCAATAGATCTGGTGTCATTCAAACAAATGAAGGTCTGAAAGTACAGTCACTGGCAAGAGGCATAGATCCAGTGAGTTCAGAATACTTTATGCACACATGGAAAACACTCTTTAAGTCCCACGTTCCTCTGAAAATAAACTATTCGGTTGTTAGTTGTCAGCAGCTTGCACAGTGGTGAGTACATTGATGTAGACCAACATAGTTATAGTACTGTAGCAAGTATCAAAGCATTTGTGTGTTGGAAGCTTTGTCAGTTCATAGGTCCAATAATGGTCGAGGTGCTTTTGTGCATTTCCCATCTTTTTGCCATTTGCCAACCAAAATCACTTAAAACATACTTTTCGGTATATACTGATACAGTATATACTGATACAGATGAAATCATTACAAATACAAACAGCTTGCAGCCAATCCACTTAGCCATAGTCTTTGACACGCATAAATCGATTGCAATCATCACAACACAACAGAACAACATTAAAGAGAAAGAAGAAACAAGAAGGGATCAGGCCACCACTGCTTGATTTATGTTATATATGCCAATTAGTTGAAAACTCACACATACACACACACACACACACACACAAACTGTATTACGTATTACATTCAACATGGCAATCTGATAAAATGTTTTCGGACCTGTACTGCTGGTTCGGTAAATTATTTCCACACAGAGAGTGTTCACTTAACTGGCTCCAGGTGGGAACAGAGCCCAGCCTTTCCCACCAGGACTTAATTCCACATTGGAGATGAATGACCCAAGCAGACGCTCAAAACAGATTAGTGAATCGCCCTCCATCTCATACTTTTTGCTTCCAGACAGGCGGGCCTGTTCCAAGAACCTGCCAGAACATGGTCCAGCTCCGTGATCCATGGGGGGTAGGGGGGAGGGGTTGCTGGGTGGGTAGGGGGCGGTGCTAGATGGTATGGCAGTTCTCTGGCTGGACTGTGTCTTTACGATGCGCTGCAATGCAGAATGCTGTCATCTCCCTCGTCTTTTTTTTTTTTTTACCCAATAAACCTCTTCCTGGCTCAAAAAGAACCTGCAGGAAATGTATTCAAGCCTGTGTTCCTCAGCAGATTTATAAAGGTCTATTATGTTAACATGCAGTTCTATTTTTACATTTGGAATGGAAATTGCCTGTGTGCAACAGTTTATGGAAAACAGAGGGTCATTTCCGCTTCTGCTCCATCATTCCAAATCCATTTATTTTTTGGATATATATATACTGTATATATAGCAAAGGATTAACACATTTATTGTTTTTTTTTCCTTATTTTTCTCCCATTTTGGGAGCCAATTAGACCAGCTATTTTATGCCAAGCCCCCCTAGTAATGTGACTGCCGTAGTCCTGCGACCGGTCGTGACGAAGGCGAAGTAACGCCTCCTCCGAGACGGCACTCACCAAGCCGTCGACCGTAACCCGGTACTACAGGGCCACTCTTATGCGCAGTGAACGTCATGTTGGCTTCCCTCCCCCCTCCCTGGGGCGGACATCCAATCGCCGCCCCTGGTGGCACTCCCGGCCAGAGCCGACTCTGGCGAGACGGAGAATTGAACCCCGGTCTCCGTGGCAGCGTCGGACGTTGTAACCACTGGACCACGCGGGAGGCAACACATCATTTTTTAATGTTTTGTTTCTTTCTCTTTCTCGTTCTCCTGTATGAGCCAATGCTAGATCATGCTGTACAGCAGGGGTGTCCAATCTTATCCGAGAAGGGCCAGTGTGGGTGCAGGCTTTTGTTCTAGCCCAGCACTAAACAACTGATTCAACTAATCAAGGTCTTGATTGTAGACCATGATTGGTGAATTAGTTGAATCAGGTGTTTTAGTGCAGGGCTAGAACAAAAGCCTGCAAAAGCCACACCTTACCCTTCTCGGATAAGATTGGACACCCCTGCTGTACAGCATTGACAGAGCTTTGAAAGCATCAACACAGCTGTGTGCAAACCTTTTCCCTTTGCCACTTCGAGTCAATTGTATCAATTTTTAAATGAGCCTTTTCCTTTGGCCATTTTCAGAAGTGTGCTAGACAAAGGCCTTACGGCTAAACGTTTTACGTGACATATGTCTGATTTCTTGCCATCCGATACATGTTGCATTCGAAGATTGTATCGGATATGTCCAAATCCGACCTGAACCACATCTGGAGGTAGTCTGGGTCAGATACCACCAGTATCGGATATGAATGTAAATGTTCCGCATGCGTCTTGTCATGTTGTCAACATTCAACTGACAAATAACATCCCATAATAAGTGTTGCGGAATGACGCACGCTGAAATTAGACAGTCATTGTCATTGAAAGTCTGGAGAAAAAACGAAGATTGTTCCAAGACAGCACAAACATTTCAAAAGGAAAAATGTGGCAACAATTATTTCAATGACACTAGGCATTTTGGAACTTTTCCAAAAGCGGATTGTTGCCATTGGATACAAGTGATGAGTTGGTTGTCAGTTTGCATGATAATCTGTGGTGTCATGTGATCTAGGTCAAAACGAATGGAATCTGATATACAGAACATTACAACTTGTGTGTGAACAGATGACCACATATCGATGTATATAAATCCAATTTGTCAACTGTATCCAATGTGTCAACAAGGCCTAACTAGCTGTAAATTGTTGTATAATTATGTGTAAAATCATCCCTATATAAATGCTATTGCCTTCAACTAAAAAATAAAAAACTTTCTTCTCGAGATTCATGTGAATGTATCCCAAGAATATCTCATCAGTCTTTCCTCCTATCCTCTTTTTTAATGGTAGCCTTTGCTGTAGAGATCCATTTGCATTAGTCCCACACATAGCTCATTGATTCTCGAAGATTAACGAGAAACACACTGCGCAGAACTAAGTAGGTCAAGGATTCCAAAGGCAGTTATTTTCAATCTGGTCAGTACCTCCAACGGACACAGTGTGGCACTGTAGATCCATTTAATCACACAGATGGAGATGTTGCGTTGTTCCAGATAGATCCATATACCGCTGTACACCAACATCTGTTTAGTATAACCCACTTGAAAAGATTAAAATGCCATACAAATAAACAATCTACATCTTATTGTGTTTGGTCAGCAGTGCAGATATTTCCATTCTTTGGAGCAAGGGAAAGAGAGCCAACAGAAAACATACAAACTGGTGAAGATTAAAAAAACATACCTTTTCACAATGGGAATATGTTGAACTACTGGGATTTAAGAACATTACTCTTGTTTAATTTCTTCAGTGTATCGTGCGGGTCTATGTAGGAAGCTGTTTTAAAAATATATATATTTGCTCCAGTTTAGACATTTTTCCTCCCTAAACAAAGATACAATTATACATTCAAATCATATTGTAAGATACAGACATGGGTACTCTCTCATGGTGAGACACTGAGCAAGCTGAGATGCCTGGGCACCCTTATCTATCTCTGTGTGAATGCTGTGTGTAATATTGTTGCCCTGGATACAAAACCTACAAACGGCAATAATTCCAAACATGTGAGTAATTTGTGAGTCTAAAACAATTAATTTACGAAGGGAATAAAAATGATTAATACGGTGTATGTGAATTGTTACTTTGTCTCAGGGTTTAGGAGCTACTACGAGGTGGTGTTTCTCCTGATTACTCAGTCCAAAGGTTGTTCCATTGCCTTAAGAGGATGAGTGAGTGTCTTGCCCCGACAGACACCTCTGACGATGGCACTCCTCGCAGGCACTTTAGCCATGCTGCTCAAAACATGTGGGCCAGAGCGTCCAACCTTTTCCCTGTGCCACTTGTGAACCACGACCCCCCTCTCTACCTAGATCGGCATGTAGGTCAGTCAACTGTCTTTCCAGTATGTTGGAGACAAACAAACAAACACAAAACAGTCAACCAGAGTCTGCCTTAGAGGAGCTGACTCTGAGAGCAGCCATGTTGAGTCACATAAACATGTCATTAATCACTGTCCTAGTGTTACCCCACCCAGGAGTTTCAAGTCCATGTGTTCAAAAACTGCACCGACTTACCTCTGGCCAAAAGGGCAGAGGAATGATAGGGAGCTCTTGCCTCTTTGAAAATGCAAACTGCCAGAATAACAAACTGGCAAAAAAAGGAAGATGAGCATAAGAGAAAGAAAAAAGAGAGAAACAAGCAATCAGGTTACATGTTGATATGTATTAATGTGTCACGTTATTGCAAATTATGGGATGCAAGAGCAGATGACAATTCTCCAATCCACAGAGGTTTTTTTCTCTAAATAATCTCATCTCTCAATCTCAAAGATATTTCCATCCAAGCACCTTTAATCTTTCAGCACAGCGCATTCAAACCCTTCCGAGTATCAATAAAACATTTTATAGTAATGTCCTTTACATTTTATAATAATGTCCTTCAATGTACTTACGTTTCCACTTCCTGTATGTCCAAAACATCAAGCTTCATATGGCTGTTGCATTTAGAAATATGATTATTATCCACATCAAACCGCTGTAAAATCAAACCATGAAACCCCCAAGGCATTTTACTTCTGTTATGTTACATTTATTTCATAAATACCAGTGGGTATTTATGAAATGAACGTAACATGAAGATTTCTGAGTACAGCAAGACATGCAATTGAGCGCGCGAGAGATTCAGAATAAGATATTATCACAGGTGAGGGAGGCCCAATTTTCACATACATATTTCTAGAGATGGTGGACTCCAGGAATATCTGTCATGTAATGAATTCAGTCATTCCTATCCAATAAGCATAGTTAAGCTATCGTGCAGTGCCATACCATAGTCGTGTGCTCAAGATTCTAAATCAAGTGGAAGGGAAGATTGGCTCTGTGTGGCTCAGTTGGTTGAGCGTGGCGTTGACAACGCTTCGGCTGTGAGCTCGATTCCCATCGGGACCACATATACTGAAAAATGTATGCACTAAGTCACATGGGATAAAAGGATCTGCTAAATGCTATGTATATATAATTGCACTTGCTCCATAGTCTAATAGACTGTAGTTTAATTATTTGATTGTACTTTAAACCATTGCATCCTTATTTCTTTCCCAATTGAGGAGAATTACACTTTTTTGTTTTACTTCACAGTCCAACAGCTTAGCTCCATAGTCAGGGGATCAGACTACACTTCATTTGCAGTCGAAGCAGTCAGACTGCAGGCATTGGATGGATCAGAGGAGTCGCTCTTGCGTGATGAGAGAATATGGCCGTACAGTGGGCTATTAATGCTCTACTGAAACCCAGACATTCTAGTTGTATTTTAAACATTTAAACAGCTAGCATACTAACTACATATCTAACAAATGTAACTAGCTAAGCTAATGAATCAGACTACAAATCTGTTTTATGAGGCCAATGAATGGCAAGCTAGCTGTCAGAATAGCTTCATATGAAGCAAAATAAAATTCACATAGCTAGAAATGTATATGGAAAACCAGCAAATAAGTAGTTAGCATAGTAGCTGGCTACAGCCACTACTCTAGAGGCACAAAGAGCAAAGAGCAATTCCAAAATCTAAACTTGTACTTTTCTCACTGTAAAAACTCCAGGGTAAAAACAGGAAATTAAAGTCCAAACATTTTTTTTGTTTGTTTTAAGTGAGAAGTTAAAGGTTTTCATCAACAGCTGAAAAAGACAGGAATTTCAAATGAGCATCAAAACCTTTAATTTCACATACATATGCACTAACAAGGTTTTCCTGCACATAGCTTTGACACCTGCTACAGTACTGTGCTATCTTGGTTTACTGTACTTCAAACAACATGTAGGCTACTCACCACTGGGCACAAGCAGGTTGCTTAGGATTCAAACCTTCTTTCCAACAGCCTAATTCATTCTCTCAGAGTAGGTTGTTTTTCTTCATGTAGGCCATGCTTGGTAATGCTTGGTGCTTACAGGTTTTTTAACCCAACTAGAACATTATTCCATTATATGACTATCACCTATACAACTTTTGAAGTTAATTTTGAAGTTAAACTCTCACTTAAAGCATTGTTTTGGGGATTTAATTTTGAATAAAGTTATGGTGTACTTGACAGTGCTGGCTTACTTTCATAGCTATAAAAAGTGCAGCAATTGTAGCCTTAATATAATGAGAACTGGCCAGTTCCTACCTTTTTCTATTTTGTGGAGAAAAAAATGATTCATCAAATGATTCTTGATTCATGATATCTTGATTGATGAAAATAATGAATAGATGAATGAGGACAGGGTTGAATGAATGAATATGTTAAAGATTGAAATAAATAAATATATGAACTGATGTACCTTTGCGCCCTAATGATGGGGCCTTTGTCCCCGTAACTTCCCATGCCCCCTAATGATGTAAAAGTTACTTCTGTTTGAATGATGATTTAGCTTCAAGCAACACAAGGAATGTATTCCTGTATAAATCGGGTGACATCTTAATAGTCGTTTGTTAAGGAGCAGCATCACATGGGCCCCAAAGCAATCGCTGTACTTAAATGAGAGCAAGACTCTCTGTCGGTGTACCACTGGGATTTCTCTATCAATCGCACACATTTTGCTCGCAGCGAAGAAAACACAGTCACAGTCAGAGTTGACATACATTTTAGTGTATCGGAAAACAAAATGCATTTCTTTTTCCGAAAAGATACACAAAAAGATTTCAGATGTTTGCAAGTGCTGATTTTCTCTACGTGAAGTGATACTCCACGTTGTCTTTGACTACATTATCACTGTCTTTTTTTCTCTCTCTCACGTACACACAAAAGTTAGTTATGAAATGCACGCATGAAAAAAGGGATTAGAACTGTATTTAAGCATCTACTCATTCTGTCAAATGTGTTCAATAACCCAGCTGTCACAGGAGAAGTCGGGCCTGTTTTCTCTGCCGGTTCTTAATTACAGTTTTATTTACTTACTGAGCCGCCATTTAATGAACGGAGGAATTTAATGCCCTCAATCAACCTTTCCTCAGGCAGGGATGGCACTAGGCTCCTCCAGTCACATGTAATTGACTCTTCATGTTTGAGAGGCAATAAAAGTTTATGACTATTAAACAAAACATCCAGTAAGCTGTCTTTCACCAACTATTCACCGCTTTAATGAATTGCTTACTCTGGGACACCTAATTGCCAATTGTTGCTGTTATTAACATATTAGCAGTGGGGTTTGACAGTTCCTCACATCTTGTGTCATGCATCTCCGCTCAAGGTGTTTCGGTGCTGCCTGGCCCCCTGGGTTTGCACTGTTTGACCGATCAATTCCGATATCCCTCTTGGGCCCCCACACATCAGCTTCCGCTGGAGGCCTTCTGACTCCAAACCTTCTTTTCCAAAAATGCATTGATGATTGCAATTAAATGTCGTACAATAGACAGCCATGTGCTGCCATTGTTACTTTGAAAAAAAAACTAGTTTTGCGGGGCTACCAGGTTGCTCATCTAGCTACAGCACTGGTTCTCAGTACAGTGATGCTCTCCATGGTCCTGACATCATACCATCTGGGCCAGAGAGTCCCATAGAGTGAGTTGGCAGTGTATTCCCCACCTCATCACACTGTGACCTCTCCTCTGGCCAATCAGGTGCCTGCTGTCCGCCTGGGCCAGCTTTGTAAGGTGTGAAGTTCTGCAGTGCAGCAACTGCACAGCTCGGCCAGTGGATTGCAGAGGCTGCATGGGTTTTGGAAGATACTAGTGTTGCAGCGATGGGATGTCTTCTTTAGGAATGAAAAATGTCCTAATAAATGAATATCAGGATAAGTAGTTCAACATTTTTTAACAACAGATAACAACAATTTATATCCAAATAATATTGCTGCTTGACTGTGCTTGTTCGTGCATTGAGTCATTTTCATATCTGCATTTGTCCATTTGTACATATCTGATCAAGGGGTTTCACAGAATAGTCAACTATTCGACTATCAAAACCACTAGTCGACACTGTGCATCGTTGTAGACTAATTGTTAATCTGTGGTTTTAGCACGGTGCGGTAATAAAGCAGTGGCAATGCATCTACAGCAGCTATGCAGCTGGGGGCGCTGTGGGTAGTTGTTGCAAGTCATAGTTGTCATGGAGATCACTGTGCAGTGTGGGCGCTAAAACAGCAGACATGCAAGAGCAAGAGGTAGAAAGAAACATGGATGTACGTCCCAATGCTGGACTACAATCAACAGTGTGGAAATACTTTTCCAGAGCAGATAAAACCGTCAGCTGAATTATATGTAAAGCTACCCTAAAGTACCACAACAGTACCAGTGCTATGCATAACCAAAGCTACACCCGCTTATGGCTAGCACTAGCAGCAGCAACGTTAGTGAGGAGAAGCGCCAACAGAGTGAACAAAGTCACGTTAGGCAGATGACAATCTGAGAATTCTCCAAATGTCCGATCACCGACCACAGAAAAAGGAAAATAACAGGTCTGCTCGTAAATTTCATTGTGAAGGACATTCGACCGCTTGCTGTAGTGTCTGGAGATGGCTTTAGGGACATCATCTATTTTTTCAAACCGGGCTACGTTATCCCTCACACACTACGCTGTGGAACACCATCACACACCAGTACAATGAATTGCACGCGCAATTAGCATTCAATATGTTTACACTAGCCATTTGTATTTTTCTCTTTACACTAGCCATTTGGGTAAAATGTATGTTAATAATCTGAATAGTGTCTTTACGACAGCTCATTCCACTGTGTCAATGTGTCAGTCACTATTAATAATGTTTATTTCAATAAACTAATACATTCATAAACTTTATGCAACCTGTGGACATTCGTGTTTATTGGCAAGATTGCTACAGTAGTTTAACAAGTTGTATCCGAAGTTGATCTTGTATTTCAAACTGTTTGAACATGTAGGCTAATCATGATGCATCATAGTTATTCAGAGCTTTTGAGATGGCCTTCTAACGACCGAATATGGACATAACTTTGGTTGTTGTTGAACATAGATTTGTTTGAACAATCATTTTCTATGTTATGCCATGTTAAATAAATAGAATTTAAGGTATTTAGAGAAGGAAACATTTCCGGTCTGGTAGAGACGCGGGTTTCGAACCGCGTCCCTGACGGGCAGCGCACATCACTCCAAAGCGTGGTGCGTTAGACCGCTACGCCATCCGCCAGCCCCTGTATTTGAGACCTTTTTGACAAGAACTGATCATTGTTATTGGGTGAAAAAAATATGATATCTCCCGCGATTAATCGACTACTTGACTACTTTTTGGGAGTAGTTGATGACTACTAAAATGCAGCAGTCGTGAATGCCTTAATCTGATCACACCCACATTCTGACTGTGGCCCAGGGCCCTGTGGGGAAACATAATTCTCTATAACACCACCCAGGGAGGAATGATTTCAGTCAGCAGGTATTCCCCAGCTCACTGATGAATGGGAACTCGCAAGCTGCATAAGTTGCGCAGTACCTCGCGAATGGCGCATGAACTGCATGGCTCAGATGGAGAATTTGAAGGTGGAACCTAGTTGTATGTGTGAGCTGGATGCTAGTGTGTGACTTCCACCTTAGGGAGGACTTTTCAGTGATGGGATGGGCCTATACAATTATTTGGCCTTCCAAATTGGGGAATAAATAAAAATGGGAACGAAATGTACCTACATCCTTTTGTTTTGCACTATTTTTCAGGATGGAGCTGCAGCTGTCCTTTACCTCACTGTTTCCTCATCAAGCATTTGTCCTTGATGGTTCCAAATACGGAAATATGATTTTCTGGTGCACTGAATTAGGTGAAAGCATAGACTCTGAAACAACGTTTATTTTTCCCCTGGTAGGGAGACAGACAGAGGTGTGAAGTTGAAATTCAGGGAAGAATGAAACGACACTAGATCCAGATAAACTGGGACAGCATGAATAGTATTTGAGAAATGCTGAACTCCCATGTGAGGAGGTGGTATCTTAATAATGTGTGCAGTATTTTATTCATTCCAAAAAAATTGAATTGTATTACATGCAAATCTCACACACATACACACACACACACACAGGGGGTAAACAAATTAATGGAATCCCCAAACAATATATTAATATTTATGAACTAATAAGGAGTTGGGCCACCCTTTGCCTTCAGAACAGCTTCTATGCTTCTTGAAATGCTGTTATACATGTTTCAACTAGTGGGATATTGTGACCATTTATAAAGAAGGAAAGCCTCCAGTTCTGATGGAGAATGGATGAAAGGCGGTGGAAATTGACTCCACACTCAACACTCCAGAACTACTCATTAAGGAGGCCATGGAAGGTGTTTGACTTTGTTCTGGTGTTAATGAAACCACTCTTCTAAAATTAATTTCAGATTCGTACTATAAGTTCACCGCCGTATCTTGGAGAAAAGCAGTGACAAACATGCCAAACCGCCTCCTCTGAGATAAGCTGCCAACCGTAACTCCGACATGCACAAAGCCACTTGCATGCAGCAAAGTCATGCCGGCTTTCCTCCTCCTTCCCCCTGGGGGCAGACAGTCAATCATCGCCCCCGAACAGGATTCCCGGCCAGTGCCTTGGCTTTAAGCTAATGAAACCACTCTTGAATCCATTTGGCGTGTCTGGGGGCGTCTATGGAATTATTGTCTAGGAATATGGAAGTATCTTGAGGGCACAATATTTGCACCCTAGGGTGCACCTGGTCACCTAAAATTTATTTGTATTCCTTGGCCGTAATTCTACCATGCAGAGTATTAATCGGACCCAATGACTCCTACAAGATGGCTGCCTATACCATAACAGATCCACCACCATGTTTAACAGTTGGGAACAGGCAACATGGGTTGAAGGCTTCCTTTGGCTTTCTCCAAACAGCAACCCATCCTGAAGTGTGATGAGTGACAAAACAGCTTAACACAATGTACCCCTTTTGCACCAAGAAGCTTAGCTAAAAACTCCTGATGTTCAAAATGATGGCTGTATCTAGGATAAGCTAGCATTCTTATGTCAAATAATATTACCTAGCGTGTTTACACTGAGAAAATAGAAACATTTAATAATGAATTCAACATGTTTTTTTTAATTCTGAAAATGTATCAACAAACATATTCTGGTAATTAAAGCATTGCAGTATAGAATATATGGAGTATGAAGACACATTGAAAGTCTCTCCTGATGTGTATGATCAAGTTCAATTTTCTGTATGAAAATGTTTCTGCTAAACATACTAGACAACACAAACTGATTAAAATGTAAAAAAATAATGCTTTTGAACACAGAATATCAGACCTTAAGATACAGAGGAAGAGAACACAGTCAAACACACGCAAACAAAATAAATATTGGTCATCTCTGGTGTACACCGAAACTGCATGTTTTGGATTCAGCTGAATGAGCTTCAAGTCAGTCTCCTAACTGTTTACTTTCTACCTTTGTGACATTTTAATGTGGGTCTTATTCCCTGTATGGCTAAATGAATTACAAACCTAAATAACAACAGGGACATCACAGAGAGATTCTGAAAAGTTCCAGGACGCATTTATTGCTCATGCATTTACTCTGTTGTGATCACATCTTATGTAATGTAGAAGTATATTAAAACGCTTGTTGAAGGCTCTCTCTCTATCTCCCTCCCTGTGACTTGCACACAGGACATTTGCTGAATGCTAATCTGCAGTGCTTCTCTGATCTGTGAGCTGTGAGCTAAAGAAAAATCATTCATAATTTAATATCTTCCACTTCGTATTTCCTACTGCAGATTCAAGGAGAGAACAGAGAGAGGAAAATGTGGCCTTGTCAGTAAAAACAACATGGTTCCTCTGAAAAAGGAAATCTGGCCCTTGACTTTCTTGGAGGAGAAAGAGTTGAGTCTGGCATAGCATTTATATTCCAGGTAGCTCCTCATGAATAATTGAGAAAGGGGAAGAGAAACGCACACTTTCCACTTTCTCTGAGTGGCTAGAACAGTGCACTGTGGACAGCTCTCACAGGGCAAACATCAGAACTGCCTTTGAGCCACCATGTCTCTGATTAGGGACAGGGATGATGGGCGAAGCAGTGCTGACTATTGACAGGGAGATGTTAGCACTAGCCTAGGGAGTACCAAGATATTTCCCCTCCCCCCCTCCCCCGTATAGTGTAAAGTAGACTCTGACGCAGTCATGTTCTCTCTCCTTGTAGATACCTCACTCGATAGCTTTTAAAATCTCTTTCACCACGGAGACAGCTCTTTGTGAGCCTGTCTTGTCTTGAAATCATTACCACTTGCCTTGACAGACGAAAAAAGAAAATGAAAAGTTCTTCCAGTACTATGAAAGAAGAGTTGAAAGCATACAGCTGCGTACAAGACAGATACCATCAAGCCCTGGAGAGCACCATGTCTTCCTTCCTGCAGCAACCAGTGGTTGATCAGGCATGGTGATGGAACATTAACTCATACATTCAACATTTAAGAGGCAGTAACAGATTGTATCCCACAGTAATGATTACTGCAGGTATAATGCTGTTATACGACCAAACCCTTCTGAAGATAGACACGTGCGCGCCTCTCACAATAGCTTGCATCACTGTGGGCACAGTTGGCATTACTACATTTTGTTTTATTTTAGTCCTGTTCAGTGGGCGATTGTTCTGTTGCCAAAGACCAATGCAATGCAGATAATTGCAATTTTCAACACCTGATATACAACTACATCCAGAAGAGCTTACTGGAAAGATATGCTAATTGCCTTAGCTGACAACATTGTATCATAACTTGACATTCAAAATATTTTTCAGAGCTCAATAAAAAAAGTTAAAAATGATGATGTGAATTAATTGAATGACAAAAGATTCATATAATGTTCAACATCTGCATGAATCCCCGGGCCTGCATTTTTAGAGCTTTTGAAAGCTGTGTTGTTAATTTTTGGCCAGGGGTAAACCTGCCTGGTAGGGGATGCAAGTGCGGCAGATGGTTTGGGATGCAAAACAAATACAATGGCCACAATTGGAGATCTACAAAACTTGGTTGCACACCAGCGGTGGGTTTCGTGCCAGAATGAAGAAGCTTATGTTAAAAGGAATGCCATACCCACTGTGAAATACACGCTGGGGAATCTTTGATGTTATGGGATTGTCTTTCATCTACTGGTCCTGGGGCTCTTATTAAGATCAATAGAATCATGAACTCCATTAAGTACCAAGACAGTTTGGCCAGAAACCTGGTTCCCTCTGCCAGGAAGCTGGAAATTCTGCAAACTGATCTTTCAGCAAGGAAATAATCCCAATCAAACCTCAAAATTGACCAAGAAATGGTTAACTGACCAACAAAGTACTGTTTTGCAATGACCATCTCATGGTCTAGGCTTGAACCTGATCCAAAATGTGTTGTTTAAATTGAAGTGGGTGGTCCACAAGCGCAGACTGAAGGATCTTGAAAGATTCTGCATGAAGGAATGGTCAAAGATCCTCCCCAATATATTCACCAATCTCATAAAACCCTATATAATATGACTTCTACATTTTTTTGGTTAAAAAAAAGGTGTTAAACATTTTTGTTTTCTAAGCAATTGTATTACTATAATTTTTTTTAAACTATACATGTTTTTAGCATGCTCACCTTAATGAGGATTCTTTGCTCTTGAATGGTATTTCAAAGGTAATGCACTGGCATTGTACGCAAATGTTTGTTTACTGTGTGGAAAGACATTGTCACATTTCCTTCCACGTGTAACTTGAAACCAAAACTAGCATGATATTGTAAAATTGAAATCCCTCAATTTTTTGCACAGTTAATAATTAGATAACAAGGAGTGTTGTACACACCTCACAAGGGGTTTTGATTATTTTGTCATCAATAAATTGATGAATATATTTGGTTCAAAAATATATATTGGTAATATTTTATGGCTGCATGTTTCATAATTAAAATGAGCAAAAATGAATCTTCAGCTAATGCTTTAGATTTAGATTAATCATTACAGCCACATAATTTATATATCAATTTGCAATATTTTACTTGGATGAGTGTTATTTAAAGATTCTTCACATTTTCTCTGGATAGCCTTTTACAATACGACAGTATTGACAAAAAATATACTCTCATCAAATAATTTATAGGCTATCATTACATAAAGCATTGGGCTTCATGTTACCAGTTTGACAATGTACTCACTTCCTACTTGTTCCGCATGCACCTGTATGAAAAGTAGACATAAGAAAAGGAGACCGTAATTCTTCCCTCCACTGCATTTGCATTAAAAAAATATTATAAATTTGCATGTTTCAGATGTTATCATGCCACCCTAATTTCTTAAGCTGTTCCATTGGTAGTGCAGAGTGACTTCTTAATGCATGATTTATAAGTTCTGCACTCATATTTCATATTTTGGCCTTGCAATACATTCGTATAATTACCCTTGGAAAACATATGTTTTCACATGTGTTCTCATGCCTCAAAGCAGGCAACGGGCTGTCCATTGTGCAATATGTGAAGCATGTGCCGCTAACCGTGAAAATAGGTTGTATCTTTAGAGTGACTGCATAATTACCTGCTTTCCATAATCGCCTTAGTAAATTGGTTGTTAACTTCACGCTGACTAAAACCGCAATGAACCCACATATTTTTCGCTTCAAGCCTCCGAATGTTCAGAACATGGAAGGATCGCTTGGGCAAGGATTTCAAAGAGATGAGAGAGCATGTAGCCAAGAGAGCTGGCCTGATGAGAAACTCAGTGTTTATCATTTCAAAAGCTTATACAAGAAAAGGGACATTTCAAAAGGTTATATAAGAGAGGAGAAGCAGCCACTGCCTTCTGTGTTTTCTAATAAACAAGCTTTGGCTATCTAATTTATACGATAACTTAGCCTCCTTGCTCACTTCCCATTTGCAGAAACTCCCATGGATCTCTTGTGGGACCTTGAACATATATAATCGTTTAATTTTTATTGCGGACGATTATGGCTGAAACAAGTAGCCCGTTACCCACGGGACACTATGGCTCTTGGAGGAACACTCACCAGTGGACAGAGTGCCAAGTGGTATAATTTTCCCTCATCATTCTTTCCCTTTTTCTTTTACTGATCCTTTTTTCCTCCACTTTCCACCAGACACTCTTTAACAAAGCAGCACTTTTATGGCCCCTACCACTACTGCATCAAACCACGATTGAATCACTGCCGCCGGGGAGGTGGAGCAAACGTGCCTGGTGCGCTAATGAACTGCTGGCCAGGGTATATACTCCAAACTGGCAGCACGGTCAAATGGTGGCAGCGTCTGGAACTTCTACTTAAATTGTCGCACTTTGAATTCGGTACAAAAAAAAAGCAACAGAGCATTCTCAACGTTCTGTATGGGAGTGGTGACCCTTGTAATTACCTGAGAGGGAAGAAGAGATACGCTTAAGGGAATGAGGATGGAAAGTAACCAACGCCACATTCAGGACCCCGTGGTTTGAATTGCTGCTGTTTTCCCTGGAAAGGTCTTGCTGGTACTAGGTCAAAGCATTTGGCACAAATCCTAAATTTGAAATACCTCAAACTTAAATGTCTTACAGTCTCCTCTCCCCCTCACGGTGTGTGGAACTTATTTTATTATAAGTGGAGAATAAGTGATGGATCTATCACTCCCCACCCATGGGCAGAGCTCGTATCTCAGAATTAATACAAGGGCAACCCCCCCTCTGTTCTGCTCTAAATCATCCTTTCTCTTGTTTCACAGCTTACTGAAGAAAAGGACCCTGTCTTTCCGATCGATCTGTGTCTTTTGCAACACATTCCTTTTCACGCCATCTTTGATCATTTAGTGACGCATGTTTGGAGAAAATATTTCACTGCCGCACCTAACTTCATAAAACTAGTGAAAGCCCTGCGTCTGGGGCTCCATGATGTGAAATGATGCAGAGAAGAAGCACTTTAACCCAGGCAGTAATGCAAATCCCTTTTCTGCCACCAGGAGAAATTAAAATGAATTAAGCAGACCTCCTCCTGAAACGGGAACACTTCAAGCTAGGTACTTAGAATTAAATGTTTTGCATCCATGGGTAGAAAATTACGGGTGAATGAAATTCGCAGACTGTATCTTCCTCCCAGCTCTCAGTTAATTATGCTACAAATGCTTGGTCTCCTCCCCTTGCCCGCTTTTTATAAATGTAACTTTAAACATTAGGAAACTGATCGCGATTTTTCAGTGCTTTTATGTGTGCGTCAGCATCATCAAGGTGACAGGACTCCAGCTGCTAACTTCGTTCGTCTTGATTTGGGTATCTTTTTGACATGTTTTAGCATGTGGTGAGAGGAATCTGGAGGCATGGTGATGTACAGTTTGCATGGTGGTAATGCTGAAGGCCTCTGCTGACATAATTAAATAAGAAGCTGATCATAAATCATGGTTTAAAAATGAAACCTTAACATTAAGGGCTGTAATAACTGTAAGATATGTCTACAATGTAGTCCTAGAACTATAGAGTAGTTGAACAATGGTTACACTCAGCCAATTTAAGTAACACATGGTTGTTACCTGTACAACTGACTTCACAAGCAGTAGAGTACGTACTGTACTATGTGTTTATGTACTGGTTACACAATAAAGTAATTACCGGCATAATTACACTGACCTAAACCATGGCAGGAAAATGCACCCCACACCATAACAGAGCCTGCAATATAAAGTGTTTCCTTTATTTTGGCAGTTACCTGTCCATTTCTTAATTCCATTATTGTTTTTATTTAACACGTAAGCTTAAAAAACGGGCATTTCCTGTTTTAAGATTAAGAGTTACATTCACACACATTTTTGTTACATGTAAAGTGACGTGAGGGACTGAATGATAGGACACAGAGGCTTTGCAAAATGTGTTATTATTATCTGAGATAATGCTCTGCAAAGCAAGAGGTGACAAGTCTTTTTTGAAAGTTGTAATAACCAATTCAACTTGATTGATTCAAGAAAATAATGTTTGGAGGACAATATGTAGTTCAGCCTTGGCATAGTACTGGATTATCAGTCATCCAATAGTACACAAACACTTACAACTCAATTACTGTTAATACTGCATGAAAGTGTTTCCCTGAGGCAGTGATGTCACTGAAACATTCCCTCAAACACAACATAGCAGCCCCCCAGCAGTCAAGCTGTACTTAAGTTAGTCAGAAGGCAGAAGACATAGTCTGTGCTGGAATAATTTAGGGACTTTAATTAAATAAACCTCACTTTACTTAAGGGTACCAAAGCAACAGCCCACTCAGGATTTAAAGTGTACTTTGTGAAGTACTCCAACTACAGAATCGCTCCTTGCTTTTCTCTGGCACATGCCGAAAGAGCGTATATCCATGGGATTCCATGGAATCAGAGGAAGGAAAGAACCCAGCCTGGATGAAACTGATGAGATAAAAAAATTATCAGTGAAGGGACACATTAGACATTATAACTTCAAAAATCAGCGGGGGGTCCCAGAGCAAGGGTATAAAAGCACATTGTGAGGAGGAATACGAATGAAGGGAGCATTACTGTGTCTCTGTGACGGACTGTCAATTTCCACCTCAGAGGCTGTTAAAAGGAAAAGCAACAGGGGGAAATGTGTATCACTGAGGCATGCAGCTGTAAACACTTTCACCCTAACTGTCCGAGTTTAAATTATGGCTTTCCCCCAGTGAACGGGCGTATCTCCCAGAGTACACGCCGTGCTTGGTTAATTAATCATGACCATATCCGGCACTCGGCCTCAGCGAGGTTCAGACAGAGTGCACCGGGGAAGGAGAGAGAGAGGGCAGAAGGGAAGGACTTACCTACCTTTTATGACGAGTTTAAAGTGCTTGATGATCAAAGATCCATTCGTTCTTCCGATTTAAAGTTTAGGACTGACTCCTAAAACCAAGGGACCAAAATGAGGCCTCAATCAAGATGGAGATTTTATTTGTCACAAATGATGGCATGTCAGAACGAAATGTATTATGCTATTACCGCGAAGGGTTGATTAATAGTATATCATATTTTTTTGGAATAGTTTCTGATAGTGATGGGGGGCGGGGGCTTGTATTTGATGTAGTGTCCCCCTGATCCCCAACCCAATACACCACTTTTCACTGCTATTTAAGTAATACAGGTGCACTATTCTAACAAGGCACCTTTGAAATTCTAAAGTGGATGTAATTTCAACATGTAAGGATTGTTCGTGGGCAGGTTTACTACCTGGGAAACAGATGGAATCCATGGTTGAACAGAGAGGGCAGAGAGAGCTTATATATATTAACACAATTGGGCTGTATGCATACTTTAAAGAGCCAGAGAGCTCTTTTTAAACCCAGATATAACCCAGAGCTGATATTTTGTGCTTTTACGTTGTGCATGTAGTGGAGGCTGTGAGAATTTTACATTACCCACCCTCTCTGACACACACACACACACACAGACACACACACACACACACACATACAGGAGCACTGGGTGAGACAGGCAGAATCCACAAATGATGGTCAAACCGCCAGCCCATCTGCTCTCTAGTACATTATTGATCCAGGGTTCTCATCAGTGTGATAAGTGAAGGATACTGGGGTCCAGGCAGCTCCACATTCCCCGAGCTCTCCATGTCATTGGGTCAGCACAGCAGACTTCTATTTTCCACTGGTAGTAATGGTACTTCTCCCCTGCCCACAATCTGCCTTGGCAGGATCTGGAAACACATGCACCCTCCACGTGTATGCATCACAGGCAGTTATGGTCTTTTATTCGAGAGATATAATCTGTAGAAGCCTTTATAGAAGTGGATATTTAGGTGGCCAGCTCATAAGCTGCTAAAGATGGAAGATGGACTATGCCTTCTTTTAACCAATTTTTACACCTAATTTGTTTTTCCTGTTCGCCCGATTAGGTATGCCCATTCGTACTCGTAGGTCCATCCCATCACTGCAAGGTCCTCCGTAAATGTGTAAGAGCGCAGAGAAACATGCTCTGAACCATGTGTTGCAAGCCACCGCTTCATTTTTCTCCACAGTGTTCTCTGCGTCATTTGTTGAAGGGGTACACTTTTGTCCCTATCCAGAGTAGACGGACTTAAGCACCTGTTAATACAACAGTTGCGCAGAATTCAGACCTCAGATGCGCACGTGCTTAACTCTGAAATTGGGCAGAGCACCAGGAAAATGTAAATGAATAGTATTTCCCAATACCTGTCGTGTGATGGCTAACTATAGTATTTCAGAGGGAGTTTTGTTCCAATGATGTTTTACATTCAAGAGACTCAATTCATCCCAAAACATGCAGATGTCTACCAGTTGTTCACTATTGCAATCGAAATAGCTGTAAACTACGAATGGACATTGAATTACATTGGATATGTACAGTATATACATTTGTGTTTGTGGTGTGCTTTTTAAGAGTACATTCAATACGCTATTATCTGTGCCGGCGTGTTTCCATGACTTAATTTAAGGAGGGTTTAAAAGGAGAAGCAGCTGTGTAGGCAATCACACAGCAGCCAAGATGGAGAAGAAAGAAGCGAAGCAGCGAAGGCCACAGTTTTCGGATGAAGAATGAGAAATACTGGTGAATGAGATCAGCAAACAGTACTCTACATTACATCTCTCAAAGTTGACAATGCACATGAGCATGCTTTTCACTCTTTTTCCTGTATATATGCTTTAAAAAAAAATTACCAGGTAGTGCCGCACTACTTAGGGCCCTATTTTTGTGCTGGTGCTAAGCGGCGTTATGCCCTAGCGCAGTTATGCCAGTTTCGTCTGTCTCTAATGGAATATTTCCCGTCTCCGCCGAGTTTGGCAATTTCGTGGTGTGCAGTGAAAGCGTTTGCGCGACTATGGGTTGGGCAGCGCAATAGGGGGTGTGGCAATGAAAACATTCGGGCGCTATGCAAGTTTGGTGTCAAATAATGAGTTTGCGTTAACGTCCAACTAGACCACCTCTTAGCGCAAACGCTGGCGCTCTGTCCAATTTGGTGACTTTATTGATGCGCACATTATCTGAAATCACATGAGAATGTTTTGTGAATATTGTGAATTTTCCCCCACGTTAAGGCAAATCATCCAATCCATGGGTAACTTGCAAGCGTAATCAATTAAGCTAAAAACTATTTCACCACAGCTTGTGGTTATTCAATGCACAGACATGAAAGACTGAAGCCAGCAGGCCATCCATCGCTACCGTTCAGTGAGATACACCTGTTAAATAAATATATGTTTGTATGCACATAGTTTTTCTTATGTGAAAGGGTTTTATTCTTTCCATTTGCACTACAGAAAATGGAGTACATAATTGGACGCCGAAGGCAATACTGTGAGCGATACCAGTGTAGCCAGTGTTGGCCAGATGGCTATCAGTTTGGCTGTACATGCAGTTTCTTCTGCATGACGAACATAAATGAAACAGGCCTAGTTGCAGTTGTGAGTTTGTTATTTATTGCTTTCCATTGAACAATTACATTAAGTTAGAAGAAAGGAAATGTTGTTTTTTAAGTTGGAAAGCCTACGAATAAGGAAAAAAAGAGATAACACTTTCTTTTAACAATGTAGGTCTCAAAATATAAGCTCAAATCATGAAAATAACAAATGAATGTGCGCCTTGTTTTCCCCCTCTGATTCGCGCGCCAACTTTTCAGCACCTCCCACACCTTCTTTTGAGAAGCACTTCTGGCACAACGCGCAAAACTGTCATCCGTGTGAGGACATTGGCAATTTGCTATAGCGTTAGCTATTTAGTATTTAAAGGAATAGAAAATAGGTGCTCTGATTGGCCATTATGAAACCAAGCCCCCACCACACCCAGATGTATTTTTTAAAGTTAATCCAACTTCTTTTACAACTGTGCCGGAGTTGCGCTATCGTCCTAAATCACGAAATTGGGTTAGACACGCCCTAAAATGCCACCGTCTTTGCTTTGCGTCTGCGTTACCAAAACCTAATTTACCAAAATAGGGCCGTTAACATTTTTTCTGAAAGCATCGCTCCACTTAAATCAAAATCAGAATAGTGGACATCTCCAGACATGCCTCTATTTTCTGAAAAACAATTTCAAACAGTTGCTATAATGTAAAACCGTGTTTCTGAAGGACAAGCCACCCAGGACTCAGAGAATATGTCATTGTAAGGACTTCAGTGATTTTTTAGAATAATCTTTTTTTTTTTTTAAAGATCCAAATCTGGGCTCATGAATCGAGAATTTTCTTCAATGCACCGTTCCTGGGTCTGTGAACCATTTCTCATCAAGACCTATTGTCTGAAATAAGTGGCTCCTACAAGCTGCCTGTGATGATTAGCCCCAACTGTTGAATCATAAGATGGGTAGTGCATGACAGCACGCACGCACATATCTGGTTCCACTTCATATCAAGAAGAAAATGTACTTAGCCTACTTTGAAATTACTTTGAAGTTAAATAAGTACTTAGAATTAAAAGCAAGTGCTACGTATGTGTTTCATGAAAAGGTTCTGTTGATTTTGTGGTTATGGTTAGGTTCAAGGCTAAACTCATTGATAGCAGTAGAACTAAGGTTCTGAAATAACCTGTGGATTTATATAATTCATGTGCAAGATAAAGATCAGGGACTGAAGAACCAAGTGACAAGGCCAGCGGTGATACCTTGTTTGCCAATAATGATTGAGCTATTCATAGAAGAGTATCCTGAAACTACCGTAAGTTGAAGGAAATATTGAAACTGAATGGCCAGATGAATGGAGATATTGTGGGGGCAAGTCTACATCTTAGCAACTAGTGAGGACTTCTTAAGCTGTCCTCTGGAAAGTGTTTTAGGTCCCTGAAGCTAGTTTCCATACTGTACTACTGCAAGACGTGTCTGAAGATGTTCGCTATTCGCTTTGACTTAAATACATCATTAGCTGCAATACAGTATGGATGTAGATGTCAGTTAGCTTTTTATTACTGGCTTATTTACTGCATAATACTGTAGAGATAATGTTGAAACCCTCCATAACACATGTTCCTTGCAAAATGCAACTAAGAAAAAAATGCTTGCGATGGAGTGGTAGCTCTATTCACTTGACATGAACCCATTAGAACACCTCTGGGATGATTGGACTCAACGCATGTATGGTTGGGTATCACGGTGACATACACTTCTACATCTACATGTAGCAATTATCACTGAGTGGAATATGATCTCCCAGAGATAAATAAACACTCCAGTCATGTCAGTGCCAGGTCAGCAGCTATGATTAATTGAAGCAAATGGAGGACAAATGAGAATTGAAATAGTCGGTTATTAAAATTGAACTCTAATTATTTAACGTGCTTTTATGTGGTTATCATTTTGTTTATTGTGCAATAATGTTACATACAGTTTCTATTTCTGCCTCAGAAAGGAAAAAAAGCATATTGCCTCGGCAAATACCTGTCACTTGCAAAATGAATGGCTTAAAGAACATGTGTTCGCTTTTCATTATGTTGACTGGGCGGCAGTGTGGCCTAGTGGAAGCTGGGTTTGTATCCAGAAGGTTGCATGCTTTTATTCCAAAGTTGGTCCAGCCTTTGGAAGGAGGCAGTTTACCTGACCCACTTCAGAAAATCAAATTATTTATTTGTAGAAAGCTATGCAAACCCTCTTAGAGAAGGGCATCTTACATGCAAGTAGTAATTATTGAAAGTGAGAACTGGTTCTCAATTGACATACCGGGTTAAGAAAAAAAAATTATGGAAGCAAAATAAGCACATACTGCTGTATGCAGCTCATGTAAAGAGCTTCCTTGAGACACTGAAGCATTATGCTTTTCTCAGCCAGTGCCAGCTTTAGGCAACTTGATGCATTTCTGTCCCACATGCCCTGTGAAATTGTCTGTTGTTCAATTTAACATTGAGAGCAGACATTTCAGGACCAGAGGGCCACCCTCTGAGACGGGGAGACATTTGCATGAAGTGATGAGAGCCGTTAAGCTTGACCGCCCCGCGCGGTGGAAGATGCTGGGCATGTCTCTTCCAAAGCTCCCTCTCCCCCCCACCACCACGTTCTGCACACGCTCGATATTGTGACACTCTCACTGTGTTCCAATGACAGGAGTCTCTCTTGTGCCCCATTCATTATGAAAAAGAGCCCACTGGGAGTTCTGCACATTAAATCAAGAACGCTGCACTTATGAAATGTGTCACTGTGATCACATGCCGAGCTGGCTGGTGCAGGATAAGGTTTCTCAACTCTGTGGTCTAACTGAATTTCCTGGTTTGAGATGCAGCTGCGCTATTTCTTAATTTGTTTTGACCCTTATGGAAAATTCACATGAATATCGCATGTAAAAAAATACATGCAAATTAATCACATGTTGGCTCCTGCATACCACACATTTCCACATGTATCCCACATGTGTGTATATAATTTAATCACGTTGTAATAATTACCATATATGCTATCACGTTGTCACATTTACTTCCCAGGTATTCACATGTTATTACGTAATTCACATGTGAAATTCATGAGTTTTTTTCTGTAAGGGATTAGCAAACTCTAGTACTGTACGGATCAACAATATTAGTTGAAGAAAAATTCAAATTTGTGTGAATTAAAAGAATAATAAAAGTGCAATTTTGTTGTGGCCTATAATTTTCAGATGTCAATTGTAAATCAACAGTTATTAGTTGGAATACATTTACATTTACATTTACATTTTAAGCATTTAGCAGACGCTCTTATCCAGAGCGACTTACAAGATGTGCATCAATACATGGTAGGAACAATCACAGTTAGCGCACGAGATCAGTGCAGGAATACAGCAATAAACATCATTGCAGGCATCTGCGTACCATACCTGTAACACCGGGAAGGAAAAGGTATTTTACATTTCAATTATTTTTTTATTTTTTTATTTTTTTATATTTTTTTATTTTTATGAATACCAATGTACAAAATGGGACCCTGGGACCAGGGTTACCGACAGTGGGTCAGGACATCCATACCAAAATGGTGTGCATTCAAATCCCAAGACAAGAAACACTGATATATTGCATATATTATTCAATTTGTGTTTTGATTTCAGTCTGAATTCTGTACTTTTTAAAGAAACACTGTTAACATCTCATTAATTTTTTGGGGGAGGGGGTTTGCTGAAAAAGTGAGAAATTTACCAGCCACAGTACGTTGTCTTCTCTGAAAGCTGAAAACCCGGGGGTCATAATGGAATTTTGAGTGTTCAGGAACACCTGCTTTGACTGCACTTTTAGTGTCACCGAGGTTTATGTCCTATGATGATTGGTGAGATTAATAAGAAATGTAATTGCACAGTATTCAGGTTATTATAGAAAAGCACATGTTAAACTCACCATATGGTGAAGCAGCTTTTATTGCCCTTTCAAATACAAAGTAAACAAGTTTGGTCAAAGATCCTCCAGGCTCTGCTCTAAAAACAACAGATGTAATGCTGATAACAGGGAAGGTAAAGTGGTGCTTGGTGGCTTTTCAAATTCAGCTCAAATAGTGGGCTACCTGCATAATTTAAAACGGGAGTCTAACTATATGCCTCTTTTTGTTTGACTGTCTATATACTGTATAATCCCTGAAAATAGACAGTTACGTTGACTCATCCTTTGTCTTTTATATGATTTCCTCTATTCATCTTTGGATATTAAATTCTGGAAGTGCTGTCTGCACTGTTTCTGATAAAATGTTTACTGCAGGCAGAACCTCAAATGCTCCTAAGCCTCATGCTCTTTGAATTGTGCAGTGGCTACAAGCATGGTCACCTCTCAATGTTATGAACAGCTGATCCTATTCATAGTGCCCTTTGTATTAACCCAGTGATTCTCAACTTTGGTCCTGGAGTACCTGGTTTTTGTTCCTACCAACATATTGATTAATTAAAGCTGTTGAAAACATGTGTTTAAGTTCCATAATTGTGTGCTTTAACAGATTTTAACACAATGCATTACCATTTTGGTGAGCAGGTGTGCACACATTAAGCAGTTAGGACTTAACTGATTTCAGCTGTAGGTGTATCAATGAATCTATTAAAAATATAACCTCTTTCAAAATGAATTATTTGCCACAGCACATTACAGCAAATGAAATAATTAGTTGCTTGATAACTGATTAAAAGTCCCTAAATGACTAGGAGACCCTGCCTGACGTGGTGAGATTGCTACAATCTTGCCAGTTATGTAATGGTGACTGCCTGGCCTTCCTCACTGCAAACGTATGCACTATGCTCAGTAAGTCTAGCTGTATTGTACCAGTTTGGGTTCATTTGGAATGGTTGAGCACTCATTCAGCTCATTCTGCATCATAGTGTAGCACAGATAAAAACCTATCTATTTCAGTTTAGAGAAGGACCATTATCTAACAGTACTACATTTCAGGGAATCTACAATTTCCTCTGTCCTTGGGGAAATCAATTTCTCTTAGCAAATTTGCTCTGCCTCCTTTGTACCAAGATATCTCTCAATTTAATATTCAGTTTAAGCCATTTACCCGGTTCTTTGAAAATGTGATCTTTGAAAACCTTGCTGTCATCCACAAAATCAAGCTCATAAGTCTACTCGTTTGTAACTCCTGCTTTAGTGCTAGGTTCCTCAAAAGATTCTCACAATTCATCAGACCCTCCCTGCCAGGTAGCCTTCTAGCTATGTCGCTTGGCTTCAACTCGCTCTACCTGTCTGTGGTCTCTTTTTGTTGCAGTTGGTTGCGACATGTCCCACGTCTACTCCTGGGAAACTGAGTGTGACTCAACTCTAATCAATTTAAGAAGCCAGTCCCTTTTCTTTCATGAAAAAGCCTCCTTAGATGCTCACTAACTCAAGTTACAGTTTTCTGTGGATTTACATTTGCTAAATAAGGTCTTCTGCTCTCTCCTCTCAGTAGATATTCAATATGCATGTCAACGCCATGTGACAATCCCCGGATGAGACCAGAGAGTGGAGTTCGGACTGGATTTTCATCCATCTCTCTCCCAGACACGGGGAAGAGAATCAGGACAAATGAGCCAAACAAATAAAACACACAAAATCTTCGCTATATGCGCCAAAAAGCTTTCTTGCGAAAACAACAAACTAAAACAACAAATGAGCTGGAAACCCCCTTCCGGAGAAAATGCAAACAGATGCTTTGCGGCTTTTCAGTCGCTTCAAAACTTTCACAGACAGACAGAAACGTTCCATGGTTTCTCAGCCCGCATTCACAAACATTTATATTTAAACATATGATCGAACATGGTCACTTTTCAAGTGCTTCCAGCTCACACAGGCACACTCACCACTATTTCAGTTCGAGTACACATCCCAGACACACCGAGACACTTGCCATTTTTCAGTTTGAGTTCTTATTACACACACACACACACACACACACACACACACACCACTATTTCAGTTCAAGTTCTCTTTCACACACGTGCACAGCCACGCCACACATACCACGGCGAGACTCAAATTAAACAACAAGACACATACACACATACTCCGCCACCTCCGAGGTGGAAACCCCCTTCTGGGGAACACACTCCAAAATACGGCACATACACATGAACGCCAGTCTCACATTGCACGATACGACTCATATGAACAATAAAACTAACACTCTGAATGCCCCAGTCGACCCACCTGCACTTAGATAGATTTAATTACTGTCCGGCTCAGGTGGGACTCATGAGGCAATCCCCGCTCTGTCACATACAAACACAATCAGTCAAGTGAATTCTCACTTGACATCCACACCAATCAACACTCATTGATAAGTTGAGACACCTGGGGCTAGCATTCTTGGCCAATAATACACACCCTCTTGCAATCTCATATACTGCGAGATTGCCAGGGCTGGCCATGGAAAGTAACTGTGCCAGGGTCATCCACAGACATCCTGTGGCAAACCAGGCAACATTGCAGAGATCAACGCCTTCCACAATACAGTACACACTTTTACATATACAGTGATCAAACGGGGTAGGTTTTGGGGTGTAACAGCTGGGAAGATGTTTTTTTTCCAACAGTCAGGAAAAAAAAAACATGGTTTTATCAATCAGGTAATTGCTCATGTATTGCAAACATTCAGGCTATCTAAAAAATCTGTTTTTGCCCATTGCATGTTGATTAACAGTGAAAGTTGTTCTACTAAAGTACTTAGCAAACCTGCTATCTATCTTGGTGCTTTGATAACAGTGAAAGAGTTCTAAACAGCTTCCTGTAACTCAGGTTTGTCTCACCCTCATTCTACTTAGCATCAACAGTACAGTACAGTACACACATATGCTGCCCCCTCTGGACAGACAGTGCGCCAAAAATAAATGATTACGCAAATAAAATATGTCAATAGTAATAATTTATTGACTTTAAATATTGCCAAAAGTATGGAATCTGTGTAGCATATTTGGCCATTTTCCCAGCAGATGGGAAGACAAATTCCTAGGCAAGCTGCCAGGAATGGAGATAGGGAAAATATGTGAAATACCCATTAAATTAATTAATATGTTAAATAACTTTAAAAGACTACCTGGTAGAGCACAAGGATTTTACCATGAACCCTCTCCCTCACCCTAACACACATGCCTCAGCATGGCTATAGCCATCAAGTCCTGGCCCCAAACATGGAACTGCATATATCAATCCATCAGGTTTATTTCTACCCTTCAAGGGAAACATACAGTACATGGAGTTGACCCTCTGAAGTGAAAAAGTGAGATACATGTGCAATTTATCCCTAAATAGCTTGTATTGTGTATCATACAACACTTTCTTTATGTTATCAATCAGTTTGTGCCCTCCACAAACCACAACGGCGGCCATGGTCGCCTGCGGTATGTGTGAAATAATGGAGTCTCGAAGAGTAGTCATTCAATTACCCATAGTGCTGTGGAAATAACATGAGCTCGCTGCACAAACAAAGCTCCATCCCAGGCTTACATTGCGTAACGGTTCTGAATAAAGAGGTTCATTTGGGCCCTACAAGCATTTAGGATGAATTACAGCGTGCCAGCTAGCTATGCCGGCCCTACAAGCATTTAGGATGAATTACAATGTGCCAGCTAGCTATGCCAGGTGCCAGAGTCAAGGCAATGTTTAAATCAATTGAAGAAAAGTATGTAATGTAGGTCTAGTGAACAAATTGTCAAGTCCATACACACAGAAGAATATTGCCTTGCTGGATAATAAACTTCATGTTGGGACAGAGATACATTTGACCTCTCAAGTGTACTCTGTGACCCAATATCATGACTTTTGGTATATAGCGGTATCCTTTTAATATTATTTGTATTATTTATTTTACAGATATTTAAAAAAAGGTATCACACAAAGTGTAAAACTCAATCTATTTCAGTTTTTTTTGTTTTATCCTATTTGCTTCTTAATGAACTGAACTCAAAACTGCAACTGAGCATAGTTATACATATTATGAATATTTTAGACCCTAAGTGGTCATCATATTTGTATCTGTTTTAATCAATTTGCATATGTATTCTCAATAGTTTGTAATGAAAAATATACATAGTACTAATTCATTTAACATTTTTAAAATTTGTTTCAGGTTTCTTCCCCAGTTTTTCTCCCAATTGTACCCTCTATTGATTCAATTACCCTCCCCAGGAGCCTGCCACCTGCAACTACGGGAACAGCCAGTACCCTGGGACCGGCTGTGATGAGGGCGAGCGAACCACCTCCTTCGAGATGGACCCCGTCGAGGCGTCAACTGTGCATCTGATACACGCAGTGAAGCTTTCTGTACCTGCAGCGAGCTTGTGCCTGCTTACCTACCCACTCCCAATCCCAGAGTGGGACTCCCAGCCAGAGCCAGGCTAGCACAGATGGAGAATCAAACCCCGGCCGGAGTGAGCAACCTGCTCACAGGGCAAGTGCTCTTACTGGTTGAGCCAAGAATACCAACATGTTCAGTTTTTTATATCTTAGGTTTTAACGAAAGGGTGATTGAATAAGACCAAAATAAATTAAAACTCTTTCTGTGGCAACAAAACAAATTTGGGTTAAAAAAGATAATTTTAGAACCGGTCAAAATCTAAATCTAAAGCTAGGAGCATGGTTCTGTAGATTTTACAAGAAAATATGTTTAAGAGAAGATAAATATTAGTACTCTCCTGGCTGTGGGAGGGAACAGGAACACCTGCCAGCAGCCCTCTCCACTCCTCCCTTCACCTCACCTGTTCTAGTGTCACATACATTTCTCCAAACTAAGGTTGTTGTATGTTCTCAAAACAGCCGTCTAAACACTTCATAATTTTGCTAAACTAATAGTGTGTTTTCATTTTTTTCACACAAAATACTAAACTACATACACCATTTTGCCAAACATTACAAACAAAACTATATAAAGTTCATATTTCATTTAAATTTAAAATAACATGGTTTGTGTGCTTTGGGGACAAGTGCTTCCATTCAGCGTATCCCAGCCACTAGCGTTTTAAAAGTAGGTTTATTTCATATGGTTCAATTTAATAGCAGTGCATTGCTTTTAAGTCGAAACATTAATTACTTCTCTTATACTGTATGTAGCATGCTGCTAGGTAAGGCCCTGTTTCAACATAGTCGCCTATTACCCATGTTTGTTTTGTTATTTCTTGTTTTATATTTTCTGGGTATATATTTGTTGGAATGTTTCATTATTTTGTTTGTGGATGTATGTTTAGTTGACCTTCCACTATTGACTGCAGTGAAACACTTGTGCCTCTAGTTGTGTGTGGCTTCCCTATTTATTCTTAACGCATGCAATTATTCTTACTCCTGGGTGTTGTGCAATATTGTGTTTGAGTGCGGTAAAGAGATAGTGTGCTATAGCAACCCCCTCACTACCGAGATTTACATTAGTGCCTGAATATTTCTTCTCTATGCTGATGCTGCTATGGTTAAAGAAAGTTAGCCCCGGTGGTAGTAAATGTTTGCCCTAATCTTGGTGTGTCTATTGTACTCATGAACTGTATTACTATTATGCATGTGTTTGTTTGGCATGTGAGCCATCTTAACTATGTTTGACTCAATTGAAAAGAGAAGATAATTAAAAAGAAGTCTTTTATACTTTTCTATACATCAGCTGCCATCTGTTTCATTCAACTGAAAACTTTCTGGGTGGGGCACTTTCTTTGAAATACCTAATAGGGTTCTCCCACCCCTGAAAGTGGGAGTGGTGTAGTCGATTAAACTAACAGTGGGGTTCGCAAGTGCCTCCTGGTGGCCACAGTATCATGATCAATAAAGAAATGAAAATATCATGGTCACACCCTTAGTTACAGTAAGTCTGTATGCAAACTTTCCACTCCTGCTGATTTGTTTTTCATTTATTCCCTCGGTTTTGTCATTCTTCTTACATAGCCCACAGTCAGTATCCCCTGGATATGCAGCACACAGCTATTAGATGCACATTTTAATTTGTATGCATGTCACATGGACAATTGGTGCAGGACCAAGATCCATTGCAGCTTACTGTTACAACTTAAAAGCTAAACCTGTTAAAAATAGAAAGCTAATGCTCATATTTTTGTGTGAACATTCAGACTCCTACTTGTTTTGAACTTATCTTTCCTCCAATTTTCCTCCTGCAAAGCAAAATTGTAGCCATTTTCTTCTACCAAGGACTTCACAGAGTTGGCTAAAATTATAACCACTCCTTTGTCATTTTTGCCCCAATAACCCATTTTGCCTCACATGAGAGGGTTGGTAGTCATTGTCCTTGGTGACAGTCACTGTACACATTATGCAGTTGCACACCATCGGGTATAATTTGTATGGGGGTCATAAGGGACTTGCTCAGGTATTTTGCAATGCCTGCAGAACAATTACAAATGTGTATGCTTACTGTCCTAGATCAGCTTCATCCAGGACAACTCTAAAAGATCTATAGCTTTTCAGAGAGGTGATCTTCCAAACAGGTGGCTGATAAGGAACACATTTCATAAATGTGTGTATGGCGACAGCAGCATTTTTGCCAGTGTCTTTCCACAATCACTAGTCACAGCTTGTTGAAACTGAGCAAACATTTTGAGTGTTGAAAATATATTAACCAATGCTTGGAAAGTTTGTGTGGTACAGTACAATGAGTCCTCAATGAGTTAGTGTTTTCTGCACAATATAGCAACGAGCAGATGTCACATAGACCTCACTGAGGAAATGCTGCAGCAGATAAACCAGAATAATTCAGAACCGAATTGTCTAATGGCACAGACCCCTGTGCCATCATCAGCCATGAGTGACAGGTTAGCACAGGAGCCTCCTGAAGAGAACCTTCATTCGTCTGAAGAGTGCACACATTTCAGCTATTTCATGGTTGTTGTTGTTTTTTAACGACAAAATAGGTATCCGAATATGCTCTCATGCTAATATATTCCTCTTTGTCTCACTCGAGCGGGAAACCAGGAGTGTAACTGGGAGGCATGGCGGAGGGGAACTGGGTCAGGTGAGCTACTCTGGTGAGCCGTTGATCTGAGGGGCGGATGCATCACCAGTTGGATGGGGCGGTTAGAGATTATACGGGAGATCCTTCGCATCAGCTAGCCTTATCAAACTGTTGCAAATGGACGACAGCACCGGCTCCAACCTGATGAAGCGGGTGCTAGTGCTGCACCTTATTCCCCTTACCTCCCTCGGCAACATGGCTAATTTGTTAAAGAGCAGCTCAGACATGGAAAATCCAGCTCTTTGCATCATTATTTATCCTAATTCATACTCAATGACCTCAGAATAGTGTCCCTTATTTGTTAAGTAATCAAAACTGAAGTGTTCTATGGATAAACTCTCCAAAGGACAAAGTATTGACGAGAAAGGCAGAGGGGTAGTGGAAGTCCTGTGGAACTGCCTTACATGCTTATTGTTCTGAACTAGTATTTATTTCAATGGATTCATTTGTTTCGAATATCAATTAGACTAAATGCTTAACTAAAGTCAACAAGCCTGTTGATCAGAATTTTATCTGCATTAAAGTCAAGATTGTATCATACTTCTCATTACCTATTCTATCTTCTGTGGCACCCTGTCATTGTGTTTTAGCCCATACAATTGAGATATACTTAAAACAAAAAGCACATATGAAAAAAACTCTCTCTCTCTTTGTGTAGCAGTACAAATAAGTGGCTCGATAGAAGAATGATTATATTGTTATACAGTTATATTGCGGTCGCAAATAGCGACACATTAACGAACAATTTAGTAAGACTGGTTCTAATTTTGAAATCAAAGAAATTAAATACCCTAATTTGCAATTTGCATGATATACCCATAAAAAGGGTCACACATCCAGATCACACCAAGAAATTGATACGCAGCAACCAGGCAACGGAACAACGAGACAAATTGTTAAAATTCAGAACAGTGTTTTTATACTGAGAGAGCAAAATTGGTCATAGGAATCCCGCGTCCTTTCGTATCATTTTTATTTTGAATTCTTGTACGCTCTATACAGTACGTAGAATATATATTTTAAATTCTGACTTGGCTGTCTGTAGATACAGATATTCCTGAAAATAAAGCTGGCATGACATGAACTGGGGTAGCCTACTTTGCATCATTTATGATTATTTGTTTTGCATCGCTGGGACAGTGACTAGCACCTCGGAAAGCGCAATACAAAACAGGAATTGACATCAGCACTCATAGAATAGGCCTACTTCCTGGTTCCTGGTTCTAAAATTCTTACGCAAAGAGAAGAGTCACAATTAAGGCAATAAGGCATGCTTTAGTAAATCAGATGGAATACCTAAACGGCCTAATTGACTAAATCTCCACCCTGTTTTAGCGTGTTCACACCCCAGGTATACATATGCATGAACAGATTTAACTATTCATCTAAAGGATCTAAAGTCACAAATGACATCCCAATAGTAATTTGACTCGTTGCAACCATTTACTAAATCCGATGTAGATATTGCGACCTTGTAGCGACTGCTCTTGCATTGGAAAAGCAGTCGCAATCCTTTAGTAAATCCGACCGGGAGTATCTCTTCTCTTCACCGGTAAAGTGAATTGTGTAAGAGGAGGATAGTATGTGGAGGAGATAGCTGTGCTTTGCAGTGTGCAAGCGCTTGAGGGGCTAGTTGCATCACATAGGTGGTGTTGGTTCTGCAATGCAACCCCTGAGGTTCAACGTGGGCGCAATTATCCTTTTCTGCTCGCGTAGGTATTCCATTATTAATGCACAATCCAGGAAGAGGAGCTGTCTACAGATCAAATGACTGAATGTAGAGAACTCTTCACTTATTGATAAGCTGTCTTCAAATTCCAATTGTATGTCATCTCTTTAGTATGTCACATTTTTGTCGTGAGTTGGCAGGACATTTTTTAAAGAGAAAAGCAGAGGGGGGGGGAGAACAAAAACAAAACAGGGCTACCATCCCAAGGGTTTAAACTGTGCCATTCTCAACAGAAGGGTAAACTTAGTTTTGCTTTTCTATTTCCTTCTCAATCCAAAATATTCTATTCGAACTGGAGTCTGTGTGCTCACCTGTGTCATTGAGTGTTCACAGTTTACTGCCATCCATAAAATCATTTTAAGCCACCCAAAACTGTTGCTGCTGAAATATATTTCAGCCAACATGCTCATGCCGCAGGATTATCTCTGTATATCCTGATTTATTTCAAAATGTTTATTTGCTTACATTTTCAACCAAACCACAATTTTTAGGACAACGCACAATGTAATTCCATAACTCATCCTGAGATGGTGGTAGTGCAAATGTGACTTTACCTGACTGCAAACGATTTATCTGTTTTTTACCCATCCTGTCTTTGATGGACTGATCTAGATTGATCTCAGTTCTGATTGGGGTCCGAAAATCCAATGCATTTCTGTTTCTTCTATCCCAGAAGGATTGAGTAATTTTGTGGATTATTTAGTGTTTAACTGTGACCAAAATCATCTCCGGATAAAATGAATGCTGTTAAAACATCATTCAGGTCAATGAATACCATAGTTGTTGTTGTTGTTGTTTTGTTTTTTTGGGGGGGGATTTTAATATAAATGTGAGCCCATGTTAAATGAAACTGTCACACACAGCTTACACTGGAGCACAATTAGGGGAATCTATCCTGCTGATCGGACTGCATGGAAATTGATTCATTTGTTGAGGTTCACTGTGTCATGAATGATTCATAGGGTATTTTTACCCACAATGATGAAAATAATACCTGGTACTACTGATTTTAGCAAGCTGCAGAAATTTCAACCCTTGCTTCCACAAAATGTACATATTCACTTAATGGCAAGGAAATTACCAACTGTGTTCATTTCAGGTAAATGCATCAAAAACATAAACTTGATTCACGGAACAAAACCAGAAGCACAGTGCCTGCTCTCCAGTCACGTCCATTATTACCAGACAATATTTCACTAAATAGTCCTCACTATGCATGAGAAACCAATGGAGAGATTGCTGTAGCTTGATCTCAATGGCTCCCCTCATTTCAGCATAAGCTATGTGTTTTCTATTGTTTGCTCTGTCAAATTCACTCAGACCACCAACAAGGGAAAAAAATCAATGGGATTGTTTTTTGTTTGTTTGTTGGATGTGCTAACCATTAGGAGAGGATGTCCAGTAATAAGATAAATTCCATTTGTGTGGTTTCTGAGAGGGTGGGCTGACCAGGGAAATGAGCAGGGTCTCCTGGACACCATGGACATAGGAAAACCAGATTAAAACAATCCAATTTCAAGACAAGAAGGGTGATTTTGCTGCAGATTGTGGGACGGGATAGGAATATGAAAAAGTGAATGATGTGTTGTGAGGTGTAATGCTATATTTGAATGTATATTTGTGTATGTGTATATTTAAAATTAGGGACATCATCTGTCGTTGTGGGACAAAGGGTCAAAATGTGGAACTGGCCCGCAAAATGCAAGACATCTGGTCGCCCTATATAGACAGCAGTTGTCAGCCTCCAGCATACAATGGGAACCTCAAAACCCCTGGACACAGGACACATTTATGTCCACACAGTTCCCCTCCAGCTGACCTGACTTAGACTATCAGCACAGCTGCTCTGGCTAAACCCTGATCTGAGTTTCCAAGAATATAGCCACTCAATCTAAAGTGTTCACCCACTAATTCTGATGAGGATAACCACCCTACCACACTCTCATGCCATCATATGCCACGCACAGACTCCAAACTGTGAGCATTGCAGCAGATTTAAACGGCCTCAGGCAAAGGTAGTCAAGCACTCCCAAATTCCCCGGTTTGCAGACTTTTAGTTCACATTTTTTTCCCTTTTACTGTTTGTTTCGTGTTGACATTTATTTTTTCTTAACTTTTTTCCCTTGTGTGAGAAGCAACGAATACAGTCCTCAGGCTTCTTATAGTATTCGGACTCAACTGCTTGATATTCTTCCTCGCCCTTAAGTCATCTCAATGTAGAAAATAATCAAGGCTGTGTAGTGAACTTGCGGATAAAACATAACAAGTCCTATGAGAATGAATCCTATGAGTCCTATTCATGGAATTTGCAAGACTGAGTTTATAAAAGATATGTTGAGATAAGCAGTGTCAGGGATGCCTCTATACATTTTATGGTTCTGGTCTGTTCTGGGCTTAGCAGTCTAGCAAAAACCCAGATAAGGCTATTAGGCAAACTTAGATTAACAGACTTCAGAATAACTGGAGGGCAAGTACCGGGTCAGCTTAAACCAGATAGCTTAAACCAAACACATATTACATATGCTTCTACACCTCAGAGTTACAATTTTGGATTTTATCTATGAGCTCTATGTTTGAATTTATGTTTCCCCTGCCTTGTCACATAGTAGTTCAGCCAACATATCATTATAAGCCCATCTTTATTCCCGCAAACCCTAACATAGCAATGTTTGGTGTTGAATATTCATCATGAGAGGATAATATCAATGATAACCTTGAAAAGATTATATTGTTAAGTGACGCAAAATATAAAAAGGGATGCAGACCAAGTTATTCCCCTAATCGTAAGGGATCCCCTCCCCCGTCCTTCGAACACTTAAAGTGTGGCCTGTGATTTTACTTTGCGCTCAGTCTACAGCTTAAAATGTATTTTTCTATAATTCATTTTCATTCTGAATGTATCATTCTAATACTAGTTTTAAAACTTTGAATTTCAAACTAGTTTTAAAACTAGTCTATGGAGTGGAGTTCTTGCAGTCTCTAGGTAGTTGAACCTGCAACTGTAGATTTGACATTGGATACATTGTCTTGTAAAAGTATTGTAACAAGCTGTTCATTTTAATTGAGTAGTAACTTGTATATGAATTGATCCACCAGATTGCTCAGCCTATCAAAGAATTTGGTGATTTTATTGATAATTGACATCCCGTGTAATATTTTTTACATTAAATCAAATAATATATGAAGGATTTTATCTCGTAATACCACTTGTGATCAGTATTCAGAGTGCTGAGCCTTAAACAAGGGCATTTGACGACTGGATTCAGAAATCAACATTTTTATTTAATTCTCACTTGTCCAACAACAGGGATGTGATTAAAGTTACCATCATGTTTTTAACAGGAAGGAAAGGCATAATGAGCACCAAAGAGATTTGGGTGTGTGTGTGGGGAAAGGTCACAAGTGGTCATGTTTGAAGATTTAGTTTTAAATTGTGGGATTAAGACCAAGGCACATATGCATAAAAGTATTTTGAGAAAGAAATTAAGCCTTGAAATGTATTCTCACCTGAAACATTCCATATATGACTGTATTCAGATATATGCCATGAGTGACAGGGAACAATTGGAACAAAAGAAATACAACCCTTATGTGACTGCAGGCTTCAAACATTAAAAATGATTTTGAGTTTATTTTTGAGGTTAATCCCGCATTAAGAGTTTTGCCCAAACACTTGTGTTAAACAGAAGAGTGAGATGATCCATGTTGTCTATATAATTCATCATACAGATGAACATCCACTAACTGCTGTGGTGGACAGATGAATATACAGTACATGCAAACGTATGCACATACAAAGGAGAAGTATATGTTTAGTGCATGTGTGCAGATTTAGCTATGGGTACTATAAAATGAACCAACATTACAATATATACAGAATGCTTTCCACATCTTGGGCAAAATTAAGGAGTGACCTTATTTCATTACATCTGCCATATGATTGACTAATTCACTCAGTCACAAACAGAATCGCTGCCTGATCTAATCTGTATTGAGTTTATTTATAGCACACCAATGAGGTGCAGTTTAGGCATCAATATTGCAATATGCATTACAACACTGACTTTTCTGTAAAATGAAACATTTAAAATTAAATTGTTTTCAAATGGAATAAGATAAAATGTGGAAGCTTCTGTAACATTGATTCTGAGGTAAATTACAGTTATCACATTATAGCATTACTGTACTTTTCTTATTGCTTTCTGTAGACTACCTCTCCATCTCTCTCTCTGTAAAATATATTGTTATTTTGGAGTTCATGTATGTAAAGTGCAAAATAAAAAATAAAACATTTCAACTGATTAATTTTCTGCTGGGTGAAGCAACGATAGAGATTTATGAGAGCAGGAAAAAATAAGAGAACATGGTCAAGGGCAGAAGGTGGACTGGACATTTGAAATGACAGTTTCATGATTGCCAGGATTGTGATTGAGTACAAACACTATAGATTAATGAAAAACTGAGTTTTGAAGAAATAGGTACATTAATGATGACTATATTCCCCCTGCTCCCTATGGAAAAATTACCAGATTTTTAATATGTGATTTAAATGTAAATTGTCTTGTTTTTTTATTTTGTTTGTTTTTGGTTGTGCTGTTCATTTTGAAGGTCATTTGGAACTGTGTGTTTAAATGACAAAATAAAGTTTGTTTATCTCTCTCTCTCTCTCGCTTGCTCACTCTCTCTTTTCTGAATCCATCTCTTCCAATTCCCATTCTGTGGTAATCATTATAGAAAGCTTAACTTGTCTTCTCACTTCCATATATATGATACAGGGCAACAGTGAGGTGGAATTTGATATCCACAAAGATGACACTGTTTATGGGAAAATTCAGTATCACATTAACCTACAGAGAAATGACAGGATAAGTTGGTATGGAAATTAGCTTGGCCTGCTATCTGCTTTTTTCAAGCAATTAGGAAAAAGGCCTTACTACAAAGATTAAATCTGAAATGTATCCAGCTGTTTAACTTACAGTATCTGTCTTTGTCAAAAGGCACCTAGATGTGAGAAGCTGACAATTAATCAGCAGCAAAAACTTCAATTATCACGGTACCAATGTGAAGTTTGTAATTTTCATTCACATGCTTCTTTTGCCATGATTCAAAACATAGAGTACCCTTCAAAATTATTCACACCCTTGATAAAGATGAGCAAAGAAGGCCGTTTCAAATAAACACTACAGGTAACGAGGTAAGGAGCTATATTGTATGGTCAAAAAAAATAGAACATTTATTTTATTAAATGCTGCATGGAGTGGCACAATTTATTTTGTAATTAAAAATGAGGCCCCTTAAAAGGAATGATGAAACGTTTGTGCTTTAGCAAGGTACACTTCATCACAAAAATCATTTATATAATGGTGACAGAGATCACATTGTAATGGACACAATGGACATTGCATGGACACAATAATAAACATTGGCATTATAGTCTGGCCAGGTAATGTTAAGTAGCTAGCTAGTCATATTTGTTTTGAGAGCTGAAGTTAGGTGCTAGTAGTTTGTCTCTTCATTACATTTAGCTATCATTAAATATAGCTAGCAGTACCTAAATATGGAAAGCTAGGGTTCTGGTAGCTCCTTTATGGTGTGGGGGGGATTTACTTCTTTTTATTTTTATTTTTTACATTTAAACGGTAACTACCTAAATAATGGCCTAAACCCTTAAGTAAATTAGTAGTAGGTTCTGAACACATTGCTTAGCTATACGTAATGGTTTCCAATAAAGTTATTAATAAATTTATGGTGTGGAAAACAAAACAAAAACACACATTGGTGCATTTACTTTTTTTTTTACATATTACATTTAAACGTCAATTTGGCTATAAAATCCAATAATGCAGTGTTTTGCAAGAGGAAGAATGGCAGCAACATATCGTCTGCTGCCTAATTGTTTCCTCATTATTATTATTATTAGTAGTAGTAGTAATAGTAGTAGTAGTTTTTTCTAGTAATTATTTTTCTTGCAGCTCGCCATTATCAAGTAGAGGATTTGTGTTTTGATTCGAGCTCCTTTATATGCTAATGATATTAATTAGGGGGCGTTTACAAGGCGGAGATCTAAAACCATTCAGCTACGCACAATTTCAAGATAATTTGTGATTTACAGATTTCACATCTGGGGGACTGGCGTACACACGTTTTTTTGTGCGTATGTTCAGTTTCTCTGAATCACACTTACGCACATTTCAGAAATGATCTTAAATCAAATATAGGATGGTTTCTACGCAACTTTTTATAAATAAGGCCCCAGATCTCAACCCTAGTGCCTGACAGAGCGTTTTCCACCACCATCAACAAAACACCAAATGATTGCATTTTTCTTGGAAGAATGGTGTTACATCCCTCCAGTAAAATTCCAAAAAGTTTACCAGGACCTCTTGTGATGAACATGATAATGTTAAAGGAGAACACTCCCAGATTTATAGAATTTCATGAAAAATGTTGTGGTCTCAGAGCTGCTCCAGTACCAGAACTGTAATTTCTCTCTATGCACTAATTAGGTCATTCAGTGCAGTAAGTGCTGTCTATTCCTGTGAATGTATGGGCTATTTTTGCTTTCCTGAGAATTGTAAGATGGAATTAAAACTAAACATATAGCTTGATAGCCTATATATCCTGACACTCTTATCAGGTTGTGAATCAAGAAATGTATACACTGTCCTTGAAAATACTATAAATGTTTCAAAAATCTTGAAAATGCGTATACGCCAAAATGATTGGCACCCTTGCATTTCATGTAGATGATGTTCAATATCTTCTGAAATAATTGGAAATTGAAACGACTTTCAGTATTTATGGTCGGAGGCCGAGGAAGACCCCACTGCTGAAAGAGAAACACAAGAAGGCCCAATTAATCTTTGCCAAAAACCACCTAGGCAAGCCTAATTCCTTTTGGGAAAGTGTTCTGTGGACTGATGAAACCAAATTAGAGCTCTCTGGCAATGCAGATTAGCGCTTTGTTTACAGTCGACAAAATTAAGCTTTTAAAGAAACACCCTACCTACAGTCAAATATGGTGGAGGTTCCTTAATGCTGTGGGGCTGCCTCTGGTACTGGATGCCTTGAATGTATTAAAGGCATCATGCAATCAGAGGATTACCAAGGCATTTTGGAGCAAAATGTGCTACCCAGTGTCAGAAAACTGGCTGTCATTCGAAGGTCATGGGTCCTCCCATGCAGGACAATGACCCAAAACACACATCCAAAAGCACCCAGAGTCCTGATGTCAGTCCTAATGAACACCTGTGGAGAGATCTGAAAACAGCAGTAGGGAGAAGGCACCCTTCAAATCTGAGAGAACGGTTTGCAAAAGTAGAGTGGGCCAAACTGCCAGTAGAGAGGTGTATGAATGTCATTAATGGCTATAGGAAGCACTTGATTGCAGTTATTTTCTCCAAAGGCTGTGATTTTCTCCAAAGGCTGTGATAATAATTTTGTCAATGCCATTTCTGTTTATTTTATGATTTAAATGGATATGTTAAGTTCTGAATCAAAAACAAAGTAACAGTGAAATAAAGAATTGTGGAGACCAAATACTCTTGTCAATTTTTTAGAGAAAATTGTGAGTTATTTTTAAAATGTGCATGGCCATGACTGTATACAAAATGTTGGGTATCATCTGTATGTAAATATGAATAGGTTACCTTCCGGTGAAAAAAGTCTGAAAATGAAACCCCAAAGACCATGTTTTGAGCTTTTTCGGCTTTTGCCAACCATTATCTCTGACTTAAAACAGTTTTTGGGGGTTTAATATTGAAACAATTGTTCAGAGAATACAAATGTGTTATATTTGTTGTAATATACCCCCCATAAAAAAATAATAATAATAATACATTTAAAAAAACATACATATAATATATAACAAATATATAACAATACATACAGTGTAATATGGATTGTTTATTTTATACAGCCTTCTCTACTCATCTTTATCAAGCCTGTGGAAAATTGTGGAGGGTACTGCATGGTAATGCATTCATGCCCACTATATTTGATCATCTCATCATCAGTCTCCCTATAGGCTTTGTTACCAGTAGATAATGCTATCAGTTGAAAATTATGGAGAATTTAAAGCTCCTTGTAATTCCTAATTATTTCCAGGCTTTTCCCTGTAACTAGATATGGGGTCAAGGGGGAGAATGTTTCATTATAATAGCCACCAGCACCACACACAAGATCATTAGCTTTGCTTCTATATTAAAGAAAAAACAAAGTAAAGAGTTTCCATGACAATGGGCAGGAAACGGCACCCTTGTCTGGCTTGCTAATAAGACATACGCTGATGTGTGTGGTATTTACTATAGCAAACGGGTCTAGTTCACAGACTAATGAGCACTCTTAGCCCCATCGCCCTAGTGCTGTCATTGTCACGTGGACAGGCTGACTTCACTATCGCCATTGGGAGCGGGGGCGGATGTGGGGTGGGGGTATGCCCATTCTGCTAATGGCAGCAGTGACAAGATAAACATCCTCAATTATTTCTTCACCCCACTGGGCCTCTCTCTCTGGCCAAAAAACCTTTTCAGGCGATGCAGGAAATCTCCAGCTCCGAAAACTAATTTGTTTTGATTCAGTGCATTATTGAGGAGACATTTCTGTCTGGTGCGACATTGCACCAGCATTTATATTTACCTTGTCAGGGGGAATCATTAGTGCCCTGGAGAAAAGCTGTAGGTTCCATCTGCATCAATGGGTGGGGGAAAGGAGGGGGGCGGTGGGGGTGGGTTCTAAACAATCTTGTTCCTGGTGAGTCAGGGTGTGTATGTCCACCATGCTTCCATGCTTGCTCTTCAGGGTAGGTAGATTCATTCTTCACCCCACTCTTCTCAAAAGGCCATTGCAATCATTAAGGTGTCAACAAGGTTGGATATTTTCCCAAATGAATTAGGCTCTTTAAAGTTTCAGATGTCTGGACTTTACTTTTGAATTAAGTAATTCTCATTGTATACTTGAAGGTGAGGTTTTTTCCTTCGCAAATGAACAGCAGCAAACCCACACCACTTGATCAGGCATTTTGATGAGGTTTCCAAGCATCGCCTTAGCACTGAAATCAACCCATTAACAGTGGTACATAACTGGATCTATTCCTTGGAAGCTTTCAGAAAAAACTAAATGCAAGCTGCTCATTTGTCATCAATGCAAGCGGAGTCATACCCCCATCTGTTTATGAATGCAAACATTCATGAGAAGGTCAAATATGGACTACCTATCATTGCCCTCATAACACTGCCTTTTAAAACCAGGATAAACCATTTTATTAGCCAAAAGGTTCAATTCAGTTCACAATCCAACAAGTCAACAATGACAGTAAGTGAAACTTATTTGGCAACAAGTTGATCATATTTAATCATTTAATCATGTAAGTACAACAATAAAAAATGAATAAAAAATACAATAACATAAAAGCATCTAAAAAAGCAGCAAATAAATAAGTAAACGTCAAGATCACTCCTCCACTTCCCCTTTCTGATCAACCCTCTTCTTTCACTACTATCCCACTGCTAGCAACTAGAACTTAAGCATAAATCTCTGCTATCTCACAGTGCAACTCTTAAATTCATGAGGATTCAATGTTCCCTGGGGTTGAACCCTGGTCTGCACTGATGTGACCCTGAGGTCCAGTACCTGCATTGTCATGTTTAAAATGTGTTGCTGTGTCAGACAGGTTGTGGTGTGGATCCACAGTGTGGATGTCCCACGGAGCTTTACAACCCTCCTTTGATATGCATTAACATTAAGTCTGTGAATGAATTATATACAACAACAAAACATTGTGGGAATTTATTATAATGAAATATTTTATTTAGCTAACAAGCTCTGGCATTAGCTACAATTAACGTCTACCTCATTTTGGCTTCACACATCCCCCATTTGAATGTTGTGATGGTAACAACACAATATTATGAAAAAACATCAGCTGTAGGAAAGGATGAACACATTTGTATTACAATATCTGCAATATTCAGAAAGTCCCTCCATAAACCACTCTAGCAAGATTTTCTCTTAATCCTGGCTGGAAATCACCTGACCTGAGAGTGCAATCTTAATTGTCATGGGAAATAAAACAACCATTCATGCCAAGACAAAAATGGCAACATATGCAATGACCAGGTGGCCACATTGTTTCAGTGCAAATTACTTATAAAGTCGAGTCTGCTCAAATCAAGTCTTCAGGTAGGAAAATCACAAATGTATAATGTATACATCAGGGAATGTTCCTATAGCAACTAATAATGTAATAAACAACACAAGCTATAATAATGCAATTTACATACCCCCAACTCAAACTAGAACTTTAATGGTTAATTCAGCTTAGTAGAACATAAAACCATCCAACTGTGAAAATGAGAACATTTGAGCATGGCTAATTTAAATCCTTGAGTCCATCTGTGTCTTGAATGAAAGAATGAATGAATGAATAAATAAATAAACAATATAAACAAATTCTCATATATAATTACTGAGTTTTTTGTGGCTCTAGCTTCCCAAACAGGTGTCTCTGCTTAGATTGGATTGGATAATGCTGTGTACCTCAAGCTGTTACTCTTTTCCAGGCGGTCCGTGTTTCTATTTTCCGCTTCATGTAGGGGCTTCTTAAAATAAACAGAAGCGGGCTAAGAAGAAAATTACAGCATTACGCCAGAGTACTGTAATAGCTTGTCATTTTGTGAAATACGTGTCAACATTGAAAGAGATTCTCTTGGCTATGCTGCTCCTGTTTTCAAAGCTTGTTACATTGGTGTTGATGGTGAATGTCAGTTCAATGTGGAGCCTTAAACCCAAGTTGAACAACGAGTATTTATATTTTGACACAAAACAAGGCAAAGACGATGGGAAAAAGATCGTATAAGAAGCGAAACGATAAAGAAAACCCATGGCAAGAATCAGTTATTTATTTGATTGAACTCTTTCTTCCTACCAATCACACCACCCCACCAGATGACATATAACAAAGTACAAAAGGACAAAGTTTTATAGAATTTGGTTTCATACTAAATGTCCAGTTCCTGAATTGTGCGTATGCATGATTTATAACATGTTTGTATGAATGAATACATTTGCGCAAATCACACATGCATACATTTAATTTATAATTATAAATCACATATATAATATCTAAAATGCACAAGCTATGAGTTATTACATTTTCTTGCACATCTTGGAAGTCTACCCAGTCTCTACTGTTCACACGGCATAATTAAAGACCAAAATTGGACTGAGTGATTTTTTCATCAGTGTTAGCGCAGCTATGGTCCCTTGAATGTTAACAGCTTACACACCATTTTTTTATAGTCATATCTATAATGATTTAAAGTTTCACACCTGTAAATAAATAATAGATTTTAGTTGATTATGCTGACACACACCAAACAAATGTATCTTTGTTGTGCAGTGTATTCACATATTGCTTCGCTTGTCTATGTTTAACACTGTGGGTTCTAGTTTCGTTGTCAAAGCGCAAAGCGCAGACATTAGCGCTAATCCTAGACAAAGGCACAGTAAGGCTTTGTCTATTCTGGTAGTTTCTTGAAAAGAGATGGTAGCGCACCTGTGGCACAGTTGTAAAAGTGGTTGGTTTAAGAATAATAAATTACCTGTGGATATGGTGAGTGTTTGGTTCATTATGGCCAATCAGCTTTTTTCCCCTTTAATACCTTTTCCATAGTGAAATGCCATGTCGTCAGGTCTAATGAAGAGGAAGTGCCATGGCGTACGAACAGCATGTTATGAGACTGGCTTTCACTATAATAAAATGGAGTATGTAATTGGATGGTATCATGAGGCAATACTAAATGAAACTAACATGCATTTGTATCCCTTTTTGATAAAAGCGCTTTTCTCAATAGGAAACTGATATAGGTGCTTGGGAGGAAGAGGAAAAAAACAAGTGGCACATGTTAGTTTAGTTTAGTTTGTGTCTTTTCATGAAAGCCACATATATTAAAATCTGTTTATTAGCAATATTATCATAAATATGAATACTTGCTGTCCCGCAACATTGCAGTATCCGTTATGTTATTCTTTTATTACGTAATATCCATTACCCAGCTCAACAATATAATCGCCCAGTGTCAATTAACATTGTTTCAGAATTTTATCATTGTTATTTTGACTATTGAAACAGTTCAAATAAAGTATGATCTTTAACGGATAATCGCTTCATTATTATTCATTCATTGTCATTCCTCGTTTTAAGGTTCCTCATCTTATTGTATTGTTGCAAATGTTGTAGGCTTGTAGGTTTGGCTTGGATATTGCTTCAGGAAGGCTGACCCTTTCTCACGGACTAGAGTTGTGCCAACCTCCCCTAGGCAAAAATCAGGCCCTTGGACACGGTCCGAGATTGTGTGTGATTTTCTCTTCTGGAGATGCCAGCCCCTGATCGCAGGCCGAGGTTGCACTGGCACAACCAGCATGAATAAATTGGGGAAACTAAGTGGAGAGGCGGTGGGACATAACGGGCTGCCGTTTGAAGGAAGTGAGTTGAGGTGCTTGTTTATATACATGGGTGGCTTATGAATGAGTGAAGGCAGGTGCAAGGGGTTGTGAATTTGATTGCCCTCCTCACAAAATTACGTCCACTTCAATTTTAGATTTGCTAATTCCTCTAACAATTTCAGCTGCATAGGAAAGCATCACCAATAAACCGTTTCAGGTGCAATTTTAAAACAATAGTTTTCAAAGATAAATACAGTAAATAAATATATGCTGTACATCAATGATACAGGAAGGAAGAAATAAACAAGCTGAGACACTCAAGCCGAGTGTCCTCGCTGATAATGAGCGGGCACAGTTGAGGGCCGCTCACATAAACGCAGCGGAGATAATTACACAAGGTAGAACTCAACTAGGCAAATTCATTTCTGTAAGCTATTTCAGTAAATGCACCCATTTCAATTAAAATCGACCCAAAAAAACAACCCGATTGCAATTAAAACAATTCTATTCACTTTTGGTCACTGCATCTTCATCATTTTAATCATGAGATTATATTTTTCACCATCGTCAAATATAATATTGACTGTCACAGCACCCACAAAATGGCAGATGTCTTTAGTAAATATTTACAATGTGAGCATTCAGTCGAATAAATATGTTTGAATGCATGAATGGTCATCTTGTATAAAATAAAAACAGTTTGTATTATGAATTGGTACAAGCTGCGCTTTGAATGCTTGAGAGATGACATGAAACCACTCTGTGGCAAAAGGATATGGCAGATCTGGGCGCAGGCACCCGCACACAATCACAGGGAAGTGGGAGCGGGTGGTGGGGGGCGAATAATATGATATCGGCAGCAGCAGAACACACCAGCTTGCTATTCTGCAGCACAGCCATGGCGAGACTGTTCACACGGTGAGGCTGTGAGGTTGTACACGATTTGTAAATGAGCAAGTTAAATTCATCAGCTTGGCCACTCTAAACTGTATAGTCTGGGCATACACAGAGCTCTTCTTGTTTATTTATTTGTATAGTTCATGTTTTTATTCAGTTATTTGGAGTCAATGAAAGACACGTGCATGACTGTGCACCCCATATCTGAATTGAATTAGTAATGCTTTATTGGAATGACAAAAATACATTTGTACTGCTAGTTTATACAAAACCAGAAAATTATATTTATGAGGTACATTTCCTTGGGGAGTTATCACTAAAGCTAGTGAACCGTTAAATAAGAAATGCATGTTTGAGGTTTCTTCTTTACTGATGTCACTGCTGTGCTGCTATGTTTTTGGTTCCCCGTGCTGTATCTACATACCCATGGTATACTAGACAGGACATATCACTCACAGATAGAATCATATAATTTCAAGCTCTCAAATACTGTCAGCAGCTGTGGGATGGGGCCATCAAGAGGTAGTCACCATTTAATTGCTAAATTATCTAAGGAACCACAACTGTGTGGAAGCCCCGTCTTTCAATATACTTTGTATACCTCTTTTACTCAAGTGTTTCCTTTATTTTGGAAATTAACTGCAGAACCACCATCAGCAAGGCTGCCTAGCACCCAGCCTGTGGGGATCAGTGGGATGGGCAGTGACACTGAACCATCTGAGATGGAACTCACCAAGCCATTGACAATAACTCAGACACACTCAGAGCCACTGTCACACGGCAAACTCATGCAGACTTCCTTCCCCCAGAGGTCAGACAGCCAATTGCCACCCCCGAACAGGATTCGCGGGCAGAGCCAGGTTGGCACAGCCTTGGTTTGGACCCAGGCTCAGAACAAGTGCCTCTACCGGTTGCACCAATCGCGGGCCCCAGATCTGATGTACTTTTACCATTTTACACATCTCCACATATGCAGTACTAGCCTTTTTATTTTTACTTTATTTTTGAGGGCAAAAACAGACCTTTCAAAAATGTTATAGCCTGAAATAACAGCAATGAAGTGTTTTGCCAATAAATCATAATGAATAATGATGATAAATCAACAGAAACCCTTTGACCTTTCTGCTGGTCGTTGTGAATGTATGTAAGAGAATGCATATATACACAGTGATAGAGAAAAATGTTCACATTCTGGCACATACGACACATTTTACTCCAGTTTTCTTTCTACAGTCATTGTACATATCATCAGTGATCTGAAGACATTTCCAAGCAGGTAAGATTATAGACAGCATCACATTGTATGTCAGTTTGGTGAGGCCTGAATCAGTCAATCAAAGTTAATGAGAAATTCCCTTGTGACATGCTTTTCCATTTACTCAGGATTTCAGTGCATCCAAATACACAAACAATGTACCCGTTCATCCTTTGAAAGGGCAGTCACTTTCATTGTTAGCTACTGTATGCTTCTATTCAAAGGTTTTCAGAAAACAATTAAAGTCTGGTGCAATGCGGTTACAGGTGATTGAAAAGGGCTGATTGATGAAATGTGTCTTTCAGTAGTGCTGAAAAGCTCCTTTCTCTCCATTATTGACAAAGTGGCAATGAAACACAGTGTAGGCAAAATGCCTGGGCTTTTCTTTACTGCACCAATTGTTATATTACATTTTTATGTCTTTCACTGTAATACATGTAAAAAAATGTAAAACTTGAGGAAGATGTAGTTGGACCAAAATGCTTGTGTGAAGAGTACAACCTTATTTGTGTGTGTGTGTGTGGCATGTCCACCGGTGGTTGTGATGCGTTTAGTGCAGTAGTGCAGTAGTTAGAGGCAAGGTGCATGCTTTTTGAAATCTGCTTGCAACCTCTCTCGCTTACAGCCTTCAGGCACCGGCTAGCCCTTGTGGTGAACAGGGGAGCAGCTCTGTATGCAAGTCTTTGCTTACCAGTAAATAGCCTCTCCTACACCAAGACACATGGCAACACACAGCAACTGGGTGTCCCTGCGACCCCAGGCAAATTGACAGTGTTGGGGAGTAGTGAAATTACAAGTAGCGGAACTAATAATTGAACTTAATTTTCCAGTAATGTGTGGTAGTTTAATTACTTCCAAAATCTAGTAGCTTTCAAGTAGTTAAAAATGTTTTTCAGCAAGTAGTGGGGTAGCGTGGACAAAAGGTACAAGTTTCATCTCCACCTTGACATCAGAGTCCAAGCACAACCCCTATACCACTCTAAACAACATCAGAGTGCAGGTATCTACTACTGCCACTTATGAGCCCACCCAAACTCACATGCAGCAGTGGAAGTCATCAACAGAACACGATGGACAACCTCAAGCAAGAAGCATCAAACAAGCATCTTATTTTGACATACACGTCAATGAACCATGCAAAAGAAAGCATGCATTTGTTAGACAGCTCTTTTCTTTATTCCACTTTGAGCAATTAAGAAACAGTGACACAGGTCTAAGAAAACAGAAAAGCAGAAAATCTTATTTTATAAACATATGTGGCAGCCCAAAGGGTTGCCCCAATGGCTGCCTGGCCTCCAACCATGCAGCCAAAAGAAAGCAACACCTGAATTTGTTAGACCAGCTGAAGGCCTGCAAGGCCTATTTCTTTATAGGACTGAGTTGAAGCAATTGTGTTTGGAGAGAAAGATAACAGTGACCAAAAAGTGTTTGTTAGTGTGATTTTTGTGGCGACTTTGGATTGTTTTGAGACCCCCTTTGATTTGGATTACGGACTGGATTAAAGCAGAAAAATATTGACATTGAAGGCATTTTTGGACTTTGTGTTTGTATTCCCCTGAAGACCCCACCCTGTGTTTTGTGTTTGTATAAAGTTTAATAAATTATCATTTTGTTTTCAAAATAATAAAATAATGCCCAACCCCTGGGGACACCACAAATAATAAAATAATTGACACACAAAAAAATAATGAATTTTTATACACACACTAAAAATCCATTAGGATGAATGTTCAGTGCGTAATCCTTTGTAATATTTGTGCACATGAATTAATTTTTTTCCATGACTCTCCAAAAGTAGACTATAAATAAAGTAGACTATATTCACCCCTTTTAAATAACTTCACATAAATGCATCACAGAGCCCACCGACTGCGCTACCTAGTGGTTTCAAGATGGAAAACAACTTGTGCACACTTGCACAAGGGAAACAAAATCACGGTGCAATATTAATCTCACACCATCAGGTAAGAAACAGGCATTGTTACAGGCATTCAGACATTGTTGCAGGCATACAGATGAATGTCACATGTAGCCAATAAATTACCTTCTGTACAACCACTTGAAGTGCCAATTAAACAATAAGATCACAGTAACAGTCCACAAACATTACAAAAATGTGGGTTCTGCCACATAACTAGAATTGATCCAAAGCTACAGCTTAACTCACATATCAAGAGTTTCTTTTGATTCTGACTCAGTCCAGGCACAATAAATGCATCGCCTGTTCACAAAGCAGCACTCACACAGGGCTTATAAAGAAACCAGGGATAATAGTCATTCTCAGGAGTTTGTAGTAATATTCTGGTACAAACAGCCTAGAAAATTTCCACTCTGTTACAAGTGGTTGTTGAACACGATCAGTTAAGATAAAGTATTACCTGCCATTTATTAGTGTCTGTTCTAAAGTCTTTTGTAGGGGTGAGTGATGTATACCTTAGGCACTAAATGGCAATAAAAGTTAATGTTTTGGGAAATGATTCATTAATAGCTAATTAATGGTGCCTTTATATAAAGTGTTGTCATATTTTTTTTTGATTGGCTTCTACCAATTGATCCTTGAATAATCTCTGGCCATCTAAGATTTCAACTATGCAACCTTGTTTTTTTGGAACATGCATTTAGCTGGATGAAATAATGGTAGAAAGTACACATTTTTATTTTGAAATAAAATTCACCATAAGTTACCAACATGCCAAAATAATCCAATTTTCATTTTCATAAGAAACAAGTTTCATGAAATAGGCACATAATGAGGGATAGGGCAATTATGATGAATGGTGATTAGTGGGCTATGGCTGTTTCTCTTCCGATTACTAATAGTGGTGAAGAGAAGAATGTGTGAATCTTCATATCCAAGTGTTGCTCAGATGGCATGAGGCATAGAGAGATTTCTTATTGCAGTGATGCACCCCATTGTCCAGAATTTAATCCCTTAAGAGTTTCCCCCTATTTTTTACATTTCTGCCTATTTAGACAAACCCAAATATAACAATCCATAGCTCAAGAACTGATGGCCACACGCCTAAATTGGTATAATTTGAAAGGAAATAACATGTGGACACAACACATCCCAAAGTACGAAAGATCAAACATACAAGAAAATAGCTGTTATATAGTTGTTCAGAAACTCAGTCACATTTCATGATAGACCCACGGATTTTGTGCATGCCTTGTACAGTATGTCAACAATATTCAACTAAGTCTGTGCAAAACAAAACATACTTCTAGACCCAAGTGCTCATGAACTAGAGGCCTTTTAGTAAAGGGTGTCCAAGTGTTCAAAAATGTAAATGTAAAAGGTGGCCAAATTATTTCTATTCACTTCTGACACTGGAAAACATACTAAAACGTTATGACTATAAAACCGGTTTCTATCACCTAAACTATTAAGTGTCTCCTAATGTCTCCAATTCACTTCTGTGGTACTGAGCATCACACTACAATACTTGCCTATGAAAGACACCCACCAAAGTCAAACCAAAGAATTGGATAGCAACAGAACAGGTTGCAACAGAACAGGTTGTAATGAGTACTAATCATTACTACTGATTCAACTCATTAAGTTGTAATGAGTTGAATCAGGTGTGTTGGTAGTGGAATCTAACAAATACATGGACTGGTTGGGGGTCCCTGAGGAGATGTTTGAGAACCACTGGTCTAGAGAATATCCAGTACTGTATCCAGCCTGGGCCTGAATAACCTTAACTATTATCCATCTAACTAACATAATATATGATCCTAGCTAGCTATTGATATCTCACATTAGTTACCTACCGAGACGCACTGACTAACAGGGGAAATTGTCTCCTTAAATTAACCAATATTTCTTACCACTTACATGTTTTTCGACCCATTGAAGATCGCTCGCTTGCAAGTGAACCCCGTCCATGGTAGCATCTTAGTAATGTCAGCTATTTGGACAAAAAGTGATGTCTAGTCTATACATTTTATATATTTCTCATTTACCCATTGTGAGCATATCATGCATACAGTACATGCTTCTAGGTCAACACTTGGGAATGCCTAGTGTTTGCCACGACTGTTTATTGTTTGCCAACAGCCCTGTTGATTGGGCACCTCTTGAGTGAAGATGTGGAGGCTGATAGGACACATTTTGGAGGACACGCATGCTAGTACATGCTCTCCCAAACCAATAGAGCACATTGCAGTGATAAGTCACTTGCAAACAGTCACTGATCCTTACAATATCTAGAAGGGTTGAGAGTAGCCCCAGAGCATCTAATAAGTTATTCAGATCATTTAAAGATCAGTGAATCTGTACAACCTTATCTCTAGCTGACAGATGGATTTAGAATTTGTTTTGTTTTCAGAATACTGGTTTTAACTGGGGATATAAATGAAGGGAAAAATACATAGGGACAACATACCCGTTTTTTTAACAGTTCCCTTTAACGTAGATAGGAATTTGCCATAACACTGTGCACCTATAGGGGGCAGTGTCTGATCACCCCGCAAGCACATCTATTAGGAGCCCTAGAGGGGGGAATGTTGGGTAGATATCAGATGTTCCCTAAGAACAAGCACCCTTCTCTTGGAAGGACAACATTATTAGTCTGTGGTCATACAAAAGGACTCGCAGTCGGTCAGTGTTATAGCAACAATTTCTCTCCTTTGTATCAGCGCTCTCATCTTTTTTGTGTGCTCTCCAATCTTGTTATCTGTTGGAGAGTAGTCTTTTCTCTTCCGCCAGCTGGCAGAGTCAAGTGGAGAACTCTTTTCACACAGCCAATAGAAGAATGGGAAAAAAGATAGATATCTCACAAGTCAAGACTCTCACTGAAAATACCATGGTCATTAAACTGAGGATGGCACAGCCAGGGTCCTTCCTTCTACATAAAGCTATCTGAATACAAGAAACCAGTCTGGTAATAGAGAGAACTGAAAGAGAAAATATAAATAAGCAGTTTAATCATCAGGAAATACTTATGGAAAGTTTTTTTGTTTAACATTCATGAAACTTTTCACTTTGCTGAAGGAACTTTCAAATTCATATGTGAACATACAGTGGCATCTGTACACTATCTTCTGATCAATTCACAACAATCTGACAAATTCACCCAACAGAGCATTATTAAATGGCAGTCACACTAAAGGACTCAATCAGTCAACATTGATGCAGGCCAGCATTGTTGCCACAGCTTCTCCTTTTCTCCCTAGTGCTCTAAAAACACAGAGGCACCCTACTTCAATAAAACATTCAGATCTACAGGAGTGGGAAAAAAGTGGACATACTGGGAGAAATTGTCCCACCCCAACCTTGTCCTGTCTGTTTCTGACTTGGCAGAGCTGTGTGCGTGAGCAGTAGAGGCTATATAGAGATTCATAAGAGAAAAAAAGTACAATAGCTCAATGCCATCTGTGGTTGATTTCTTTGCTATCTGGTCAAAAAAGACAGCCTGTTCACTCGTTATTGCCAATGGCAGACTTCTTTCATTTATGAAAAGAACCTTTCAGAAATCAGACAAACCACTTGAAACATGCTGTCCATGGGCCTTCCAAGCCTATCTAAGAGCTATAAACCATCCCAAAATAGAATCATACAATACAGAAAAGGGTTTTTGTTCATTAGGTGGGGTAGGCATATTGCTGTGTGATAGCTGCCATGGGTTTTCTTTCAGTGTGCTGGACCCGGGACATTGAGATACGAACAGAGGAATGCGCAACCTTTGCGCGTTCACGGCATGAAGATGATTGACAACACTGAAACTGTGACACCTACACCTGCATGCTGTCACAGCCACTCCACATCACCCAAAAAGAAGTGCTGCAAGGTATTTTTATTTTTTTATGTTATCTAATATCATATTTGATAACTGATAAGAATATTTGTTATTGGGTATCAAAGGTAAAACGAACTAAACAGCTAGCGATTGTAGATTAGCTGCTAGATAGATAGGCTAGCTAGCTGTGGCAGTTACAGGGTTGTAACAAACTTGGGTTGTAATTTTAGCCAAAAGAGCCATCTGTAAATGCATCCTACTAGCTAGCTACATTTAGGTGTCTGTATATATTTTATGTTTTATAGAAATGGTAAGCCTTCTGATTATATGAGATGAATGAAAAATCCATCTGATACTATGACTAGCAGAAAGTCTTTTGAAAACTCAGGCTGGTGAATTTTGGTTGCTAAATGACACATTGGTCCAACTAGCTAGTTCAAGTTTGGGACTACAATAGTCATACATTACCATACTATTTTAGTTAGCTATGTATTATCAGATATGAAATGATGTACATACTTTCTCAAAAGCAAATTAGGTTTGAGTAATAAAATGTATCTTCACCTTCCAAGCAAATTGAATGGTAGTTATATAGGCTATAACTTCTTATTGATTATTCCCTTTGTATTGATTATTCCCTCATTTGCTGGAGCAAGTTTTAATTTACATTTTTGTTTTAGAAATGGATCGTGGGGACCAAGTTAGAGCATCTGATGCAGTCCTGAGCAAGAGGAGGAGGACTTTGATGCCAGATGAGCTTCATTGCTGAGGAGGGCCTTCAGGATGAGGACCATGGTGGAATGAACTTTATAACTTAATTCATATATAAATTGATATTGTAGGCCATATTATTACCCTATATTGCAATTCAAACAATGCAGTTTTATTTTTTTACAATATTTTTTGTATTAGTGTTTTTTTATGACCTTAGTAAAAGATGGCATTGTAACCTTTACCTTGTTTCCAGGTATTTAATGAGTAACTTCATAACCTTGTATTTTTTACAATAAAACATTTAAATTACAATTTTGTAACCTTATCTTGCTTGTGTATGTATTTTATTATCATATGTATGACAACATTTTATTTGTTTATGTATTTGTTTATTTATGTTTATTTACTGTTTTTTCTCCATGTTTCCCCACTTTTTAGTATCCAATTCCCTCTCTCTTTTATCGTGCCAATAATCCCATCCCTGTATGAGAACTCGCTGCCGTAGTCTGGCCTCCTCCGAGCCAGTGCCCACCTAGGCCGAAGTCTCGAACACTCTTACCGCTAGACCATGTGGGAGGCCCGACAAAATTGTGTTTGTAATATGCTATGTTGCAGATATGTTTTTTCTACTATCCAGATAAGAACGTGTCTGACCACGGAACATTCCATATATAGAATTTTGGAAAAACACTATCAGTCACTAAAAACCTCTTACATATTCGATTTTAGATTCTAAATGCTGTAACTGTAAAGTTGTATTTGTTTGTATATTGTTTGTTTGTATATCTATGGGTTTTAAATAGAGAATATAAAAAAATAGGCAAATCAATACACAAAATTGACATGCTGTGCCATTCTGCCCATTGTACCATGTAGGACACACAGGGTACTATGTTATTACAATTGTTTGGTTGATTGGTTTGATTGAATGAGGATTAAATTTAAGGCTTGTTTGATTTAATTGCATGTGTCCTTATGAAGACTAAATTCAATTGACTGAGTTGGTGTGGCAACAAACTGGCTAGCCCAAGCATGAGCTCAAAACACTCAAGACTCCATTCAAAACAGCAAAAAGAGATTGGTTAAAATGAAATTAGTTGTCAGTTCCACATTGTGGTATTATTTTACATTGCCACAGGCAATCGCTACCTAAATGATGCAGAATGACACAGGAGGCATGCAAGAAGTGAGAGGCAGAAGGCACCCCATGTGATATTTCACACCCAAGCAAATTTTGTGTTAGCTGATTCTCATTTCATACATAAATATACTCACAAAATTACATTTAAAAAAAACAATTTGTACTGCACTTGTCATAATTTAGACTTTACATCAGTTACATTTAATTGTTTTCTGGCAAGTTGAAAACAAGGCCTCAGTGGACTGGACAAATCACAAAACTCTGTCCATACTAGGGATCTCACAGTATGACTTTGTGATGGTATGATAACCATCCTGAAAAATACAGTGGTAATCGTGGTACCGTGGTATTAAAAAGTAATATAAATATATTTCAATAAATTAATTATATTACAGAATATTGGCATGTGCATACACCAGTGCCGATTCATTTAAGACAACGAGAGAAGCTTGGCTTCCCCTATAATTTTATGGGGGATGGGAAATATTTTTTAAAATACATTTACAACATTAGGAAACATTTTTACTTAATATCTATTTTTTAAATACCACAGATAGAGAGTGGTATTTCAATTCCATGGTATGTCACTTAGACTGAAATATTTTGTTTAAACCAGCACTATCCATCGCCTCACGGAGGAAGCATAGTCAGTCGTAGTTGTCTCTGGGTTTCTATGGACTTAATGTATTGAATGGAATAATAGGTTATGGGTTTGGAGGAATTTAATTGGACAGTATTGACCTGCCTGAAAGCTGACATTCCAAGCCGAAAGTCCAATCTGATTCCGTCAATCAGGATCTGTCTCCATCCCTGTCCAATAGAAGATAGCTACAATATTTGTGGCTTGGGCACAGGAGTTTTTGGAGAGGGGCATCTTTTACAAGTGATTTTGGCAATCATTTTATTTTTTATCTTTATTCCTCTATTATTGTAATTCTGTATTTTAATTGAACTGTTTTTGTTCTTGCTAAAGCTAGCTACTAGTTAACGTTATCTAGCAAAGAATTTGTTTCATCTTGCATGTTTCAACTAAACAGGGCTAACGTTAGCTAGCTAGCTAACTGCTTGACATTGAGGATTGTGAAGTTGGAGAAAAACCCTCGTTGTGTGAGATTGATACTATAGGTCACTTTGTTAGGAAATAAAGATTAGAATTTGCGTGCAAGGTAAGGGGACAGCCCAAAATTGCAAAATTAGCGTGTTAGCTTTTACCTTAATTAGGGAAAGTATTTAGCTACCATACCCTGTATTGTTTCTCTATAAAGTTGACATTTAAAGGTAAACTATGTATATGTGAGGCTAGTATTACCAAGTGTCCCAAAATGTATTTACTGTTATGTTGAATAACATTTGCATTACCTATGTTTCACGTCTTTAATCTGGCCCCCTAGTGGTTTGAATTATGGCAAAGAATTATGATCCATAATGCATGAAATCATATCTGATAAATCAGCTGCAATTTCACACTCACAGCCTTCACTTGACTAGCCTAGAGCTAACAACACAGTTTTGAGCCTGATCAGCTCTTCCTGTAGCTCAGGAGACCACCCCCACCCTCTCCCCACCCCCTCCCCTATATTTGGTTGATATTTTTAGATATTTTCTGATACATCATGAAATGTATACATTGTTCTTTAAAAAATATGGATGTCTCAGATATCATGTTTGTTTTGGAGAGCTGTTGGAAGCAGAGGAAGTCGCAACAGTGCGCATGCGTGTACTCTCGAGGGACATCCCTGAAGCGAGGGCTTGTATTTCATGTGTCACCAAAAGGTTTGTTGGGATTAAAAACATAAGCATAATCTGAGTGGAAATATGGTTTCGAAATTGTATACATTCTTCCCTGGCTCCATGGACCCTTGCAATGGAAATCTCCATAGGAATTATGTTCAAATAATAGATAATTGGTGCCTGGATAGGCAGTGAAGTAATTTCCATCTAAGCGCAACCAACATTTTTGTAGCTGTAATGCATGCCAATAAAGCTCTTCTCTGAATGTAAGATAGAGTCCTCCCCTATGAGCAACATTGTCAGGGAACAGGGTATCTGTGTTGATATTATGTCTGATGGATCCAAAGACATGCTTTCCCAGAACTCTACCCACCCTGGGCACTCCCAAACCATGTGCGTAAAAGTGCCAATGGTGCCATTATCAACTTCATCACCCCGAGGCTAAAGTTAGGTACATATGAAACCATTTTCATGGAGTTAGGTACAATATGGGAATTAAATTGTAATGAACCAAAAGATTTTCTGGATTTTTCAAGGAAAGATTGACATTCTTGCAAATTGTATTCTAATCAATGTCAGTATCTGACAGTTTTAAGTCACTATTCCATAATGTAATAAGTAGTGACTGGTACAATGCATTTAATAAAAGAGTGTAAGTATTAATTACCATTCCATCTATCCCCTTGTGTCCAGCCTGAAGAGGACGCAAGGACAATGGTATTCCCCAGGGGACACCATATATACCTGCAATATTGATCTAAGTTGCACGTAAAAGCAAGATGAAGTGGCAGGCAAGCCATATTGATAGTGTACATCCTGGAACGCATGCAAACCGTTGTTTCCATAAATGGCTTTCAGTATTCATATGCAAGGAACGTAAATTATGGGGCAACCCCCATCAGCAACAATAAGTCTGTCTATGAGACACCAAGTAGCAATCAATTGGGAAATTATAGGGCCAAATCTTAATTGACAAAATTTGAGGGAAACATTTGAATAAATTCAATACTGAAGTCTGTGCGGATGACCTATATTCTCCTCCATAGGACACCAAGAGACATCAGCCTCAGGATTGTGTCAAGCAGCAACATATCCAGGACCAGGAGTTGAACTTAAAATTGTGGAGCAAGTCTCCAGCATTCTGCAGAGCATTTTGTTTAATTCTAGGCTATTTACCCTTCCATATACATTTAGAAATTGTCGACTGCAAGTTGTCCCAGAGGCCAATAAGGGGGCAAGAGGAAGCATGGAGCAAACAAAATGTACTCAAGGGAGCACAATCATTTTAATATGTATGCTCAGAAAGGCAGTTAACCCCACCTATTCAGGTCTTTAAAAAAATAAATACCTGAATAATTAGTGGAGGCTTTAGCCTGTAGGGAAGGATAAACACCCACCCCAAGATACCAGGAGTGAGAGACCACAGGTATTATTCACATTTCTCATCTTTTCATTCAGGGATAATAAAACAGATTTCAGCCAGTGGATTTGGTATCCTGATATCACATTAAAGTCATTGAAAATTTTGAATAAAGAGGGCAGTGATTGGGCTGCATCTCCAACAAACAAGATGTAATCGGCATATAATGACATATGGTGCGGAGTACCATTGATTTCAGTTGAGGAGCATTCAGTTGATGAACGGTGTGCACCAATGGTTCCATCAACAGAGCAAACAGTAGATGGGACAGGGGACAGCCCTGACGGCCCCCTCTTAAAATGAGAAAACAGTGGGTACCTATCAGTGTCGTAGCTGAAGAAAGAAACCTAGCAATTGATGTTGCCCAAAACAATTGCTATATGAACAACCTAAAGCACAGAATACTATTATAAATTAAGAGTACACAGTTTTATCCTTTACTAGATCTAACCTAATCTGGTTGACTGACTAACCTAACTTAATTAGTCACTTACACAGTTTTTTTGAACTGCTAGTGCTCTGGGTAGAACTGTGAATGTTGTTAAGAGGAAGTACCATGGTTGCCATATCAGCACTTTAGTGGGCTGCTGGTTACAAAGGCTTCCAGTTTCCAGCATGATTTAATGTACTGTAAGTGGCAATGGCTAAAGGACTTGCTATCTTTTCATCATTAATTTTGAATGGAGTCTCGTTTCCTCAATTGTAACCAAAGCTGTGGAACATTAAACGTCGCTTTTATGTCAGTGCACTGGTCCTTTTTAAAGTCTGATGTGCTCTAGTTTGGTGATAAACTGTACCACACTGTAAAAAATGTATCATGAAATGCTATTGATTTTCACTAATCTTTTTAATAAAATCTAGTGAACAGATTTGTATGAAATTGTGAGGATTCCTTTGAATAGTATGTGTCCTTTGGCAAAGAAAATTATCTAGTTTGGTGCTGGAATGGCATTGAAAGGAGACTGGCACAACCACACAGTGTTTAATACATTTTTACATTTTCCCCCAACATCAATGGTATTTAATTGCCTTCGCTCATAAAAAGCTTTCATCTGTCCTTCAATTAGATGTTGATTATGCTTCACAGCCACATTAATCATGGTGGTTGAAGAGTGTCTTTTAAATGCAAAGTTAGATGTAGCAGATTTAGACCCAACCGAAAATATAGAAAAAAATGTAAGAAGAGAGGAAAACAGGAGCAAACTACGTGGGTGGATCCCCTAATTTGTGCTTCTTGCTATCTAGTTCAAAACAAAATTACTGTCATTATTTTGAGGAGCTGTCACAACTGTTCAAAGAGCTGTTTAGCAGAAAACAAAAATCTTACCAACTAATGCTAGTCCCTAAAATAATTGTGCATTTTATTGGGCAATTATTGTACGAGCAGTCCCGTTTTCAACAATTCAGCCCTTGCCATCCAACCAAGTTCAATAGTTTCAATGAATGTGGTAAATATGAATAAAATGTTCCCCATAAAACAAAGAAAGGATCTGTATCATATTTACCCCCCATCAGCTGTGTCTCTTCCAGGTTCCACTCTATGCAAATGGAAAGTGACATTTTCTCACGGCAGAATTTTTCAGTGCTTTGCTTCATTTTGATTGGCCTTATTTCCCTTTGAGTTTTTCTTTTGAAAATAAACTATTTATTGGTGGTGAGCTAAATCCACTGAGATTTCAATGAGATCATTTGAAATACTGGGAAAATAGTTTATAGGGCAGCTGGGGTTGTTTTCTGCAGAGATGACCAGTAGTTTCCCATACAATTACCAATAAACACATATCTTGTTTGGGCTTACATTTTACATTTTACATTTTAAGCATTTAGCAGACGCTCTTATCCAGAGCTACTTACAAGATGTGCATTAATACATGGTAGGAACAGGGCTTGAAATACAGTTTTAATATTTATTATTTTTTTAGAATTTTGAAAAAGGGTTTTGGAGGGAAAAGGGAAATAAGTATTTGAAGATATAGAACCACATATCTGCAGACGTTTTTAGCTTTACCTTTGAATGCATAAACCAGTACAGTAAGAACTTCATGGGATTAAACAGATCTGCGGTCAAAAACAATCAGAATGTAAGAGGCTCACTTTTCTTTTAACACATGGTTGATCTGTTGATCTACAGTCCAGTACACAATCACAACATGGAATCAAAACAAACAAAATATTAATTTTGTTTTAATTTAAATTCTAAGGATTAAGCTTAAAAATACATGGGTCATATTGTTTTGTGTTTGCTCCTGTTGATTCTTGGTTTATGAGTTCTTGCTTTCCACATAGAATATTACTATAGAAGAATTAATTGTAACAAAATGGCAAGAGTGAAAAGCAGCTAAATAGCAGTCTGAATATACAGAAAGAGAAAAAAATAACCAAGCAGAATAAATAAACACAATCCAAAGCCAATGAGAGAGAAATGGAGAGAAGTCATTCAAGACACCAATGAGTCCCAGTCCCCAGAGCCTCATTAATGACAAGGCGATAAAGGGAAACAAATCACAGAGTGACAGGACCATTAAAGTAAGGAAGAGAAGTGAAGAGGCAAGATGGTTTTGTCACATAAAGTGCCCCCCAGTGGAGCAATGTGGATTTTCAGCTATCAATATCACTCACTATCAGGGTCTCTCATTAGCGATTAGGAGTTCCACAGAATAGATGAAACTGATCAGGGATATTTTTTGTGAGTGATAAATGTTTCTTCCACTAAGAGAAAGAGAGGGAGGGAGAAAACAACCCAGCCCGACTCAGGCGAATCAAAACGTGGGAATTGCTCCCCATGGTACCGGCTGACCATTACCTTCTAATTTGGGGATGGAATGAGAGAGGTCCATTGTCTAGCTTCTCTGCTGAATCAGACACAATAACACCCTATGGATAAAGTACAGACCCATTGCTTATTATGGCAGCTATCAATAAGGGAATAAACTGCTTCAATGCACGTTAACGTTTTTTAAGGAGCTCACCTTGGAGTTACGAGCCACCGTTATTATTATTTAAACCTTCGCTGTCACTTCCCTGGCTCCAAGGCAGCCCCTGAAAAATTGATTCCTTGTTAGTTTTGTGATCATTGAAACCAGTGGCATCTAAAAACGGGCCACGATAAGCTGCATTCGGCCTTTTATCATCTTTGAAACCTAGCCCACTGTAAATTAAGAATTTAATTCAGCTACCTGAATACGACCTGCTCATCATAGGCCGAAATTCAATCAAATGAATTTAGAATATTCAAATATTACACTAATATTCTCGGATTAGTCTGGCACGAAATCTCAATAAAGTCTGGTGGCAGGTGGCAGTGTAGTATAATAGTTAGGGACCTGGGCTTGTAACACAAAGGTTGCAGGTTCGATTCCCAGATGGTGCACTGCCATTGTACTCTTGAGCAAGGTTCTTGAACTGAATTGCTTCAGTAAATATCAAGCTGTATAAATGGATTGTACATAAAGAAACAATGTAAACTGTGTTGCTCTGGATAAGAGTGTCTCCTAAATGCCTGCAATGCCTTACCTCTCTATGGCAGCAGAAGTAAGAGATTGTAGCCAATGGAAATTCTTACTCACCAAGTGATCGGCATCATGGTTGCCTTTGATTCATCAGGCAGTCCTAAAAATCACTGCCTTTTCATGCTAAATGTTTGTTTGGGTTGCACTTTTCCAGCTTGCTTAGTAAAAATATATTGTTACTACTTTAAAATTATGTTCAACTGCCCAAAAAATGCCCAAAGCTAAAAATATAGTTAAAGAGATAAGTTGTAGAGTCCATGTTAATAATATTAATGCTATATTTTGGTTGTAGTGTAAATAGTTTGGCCAATATTTTGTAAAAAGAGAAATTACATTTTTAAATCTCTTTCAAGAACTTTCACTATTTCAGAAGATTGAAATTTAATTATGCTATGAATGAATGCATGTAAATAAAGAAAAATACACACATCAAAATAAAGCAAAAATATGGCCTTTGTATTATAGTTTACCGTTGTCAAGAAAAATTAATGCTGACTTGGAAAATAGGGAGGTTTTGTTAAACAAATACAGTGCATGAATGCATTTAAACGACTTTACCATGGAGAGTCACAATCATGATTTAAACATTTGTTTTGAGTAGCTATTGGTCAAAAGCTGATGTGCTAAACAACATATGCCATTTAGTTTTAGATTGCTTTTATCATTTAAAGCTCCAAAGCTACTTACAGTAGTGAATGCATAAATTTTTCTGTATAATGGGTCCCCATGGGATGTATCTGTTGTGCTCTACTGTCTACTGTGTTTTGTATCCCTACTAGCCTTTGTACTGGAGTTCAGAAATATGAATGTACCCACGGACAGTGACATAATGTCCGACAGCTTGAAGATTGGGTGCATATGTTCAACTGACCAGTTCTGAACTTCCGGCAAGGGTCTGTATCATAACACAACATGCGAGTTTGAAGACGTTTGTGAAATGTTATCATGAAATGTTATCAGGCTAACACAACATGAGCAAAAGTGTGGTTTATATGGTTAGAAGCTAGTAGGCTAAACCAGAAGTTGGTTGTTGACATTACTGCATGAAAGGCAGTAAGTAGGCAGTTTGTAAACACATGACAACGGAAGTGCCTATACTGGTATTTAGGCATTCACTAATTTACAGAGCCATACAATCTACTATAGCTAGTAGTAATTTGAACAAGGTGGTGTTCCTGCACAACCTGAAGTCTGAGACTCTCTGGTCTCAGGTGGTCTCTCACTTTCACTCTCACACAGACATACACACTCACACTATAATAACATGTGTGTATTGTAACACCCTACAGGGTTTGGTTGTAGGTGTTACGTGGTGTAGTGCAACCCAAGAGACAGATCCAAACTCAATTGTACAAAAAAGTAGTTTTAATTAACAAAAAATCCACTCAGAAACACAAACTATTGGGAAGTCACTCAAATGGTTGAATATTTAAATAAAGTCCAACACAACTCAAAATCTCTTAAACAAAACTTAAAGAAAAGGTTTCTTCCGCTCTGGGGAGCTAACCCCTTACCCAGAGCCTCTCCAAATCCTGGCTGGTCCATAGACGTCACAGGCTTCCTTTCCACGTTCCAAACTCTTCCAACAACTTGTCTCCTTCTCTCTCTGTTTCTCTCCCTCCACTCGCTCCCTTCACAAGGCAAACCTAGCTCCTTTTGTTCACTGTTCATTGGGTGTTGATTGGTTGATTAGTTGCATGTTGCAGTCTTTTAGGTTCTGCGAGGTCGGGGTGTGACCGGTAGATGGCATCATGTGAACCCCTGCCCATGGCTCCGCCTGCCAGGTTGCCACAGTATGTATGTAATAACATGTTCCAAAGGAAAATGTCCTTTCTAGGTTACATTTTAAAATACCATTACATATGGAATGTTGTTTTATCCATTGTTTTTATTATTTTAATTGTTTGTGTTCAACAATAAATTATTTCGGAATTATTGGCCAAACTGACCTTGACCTTGGTGATAATGCTGACTGCCTCTGCTGCTCTGATGCTGATGATGTGCTCACTGCCCTTGAAGCTGCCTGCCTACCTCACTACTACAAACATTACATTACATTTTGGCATTTAGCAGACGCTCTTATCCAGAGGAACTTACAAGATGTACAATAATACATGGTAAGATCAATCATAGTCTGTGCAAGAGATCAGTGTAGTGATACAGCAATAGACATAATCGTTGGCAGCTGCATACCATACCTGTAACACAGGGAAGGAAAAGTTAGTAGATTTTTTTTTAAAGTTTTTTTTTTTAAATGTGTTTTTAAAAAGTCATCAACATAGATACATATTAAATATATATAAATGCAGTATTAAACTTGAAAGCAGCGGTGATGACAATTGTACAGAGCAGTTCCTCTAGCAGCTTGATAAGCCAGCGCCAGTGATTTAAATTTGATGCGTTTACGATAGGGAGCCGGTAGGCCTGCCAGCAAGGAATTGCAGTACTCCAGATGTGAGATCACCAGGGCCTGGACCAGGTGTTGTGTGGCCTCTTGGGTGAGGAATGGTCCGATCCTCTGGATATTGTGGAGGGACAATCGGCAGGTCTGGATGATCTCTGCGATGTGGCCTGATAAGCACAGCTGGTCATCCAGGGCTCCTGGCTGACAGGGATGGAGACACAATGGAGCCTTCCACAGTGATCAAAGCATCAATTTGCTGGGAGGAAGAGCAGCTCTGTCTTCCCCAGGGTCAGCTTCAGGTGGTGGGTGGACTTCCAGGCAGAGATGTCTGCCAGGTATGCAGAGAAATGCCTGACATCATATAATGACATCATAAGACAATACCATCTTCATTCAATAACATCTTGACAAATTAGGGGGGGGAGGACCTCCTCTGCTGCTCTGGTGATATGGTTGCTCACTGCCACTTCTGCTCTTATGATATGATGATGATGATGATGATTATGATGATGATGCACTCACTGCCCTTGATGCTGCCTGTCTGCCTCACTACTGCAAAATACAGGGATTACCCTTATATTGAAAGCCTGACATAATATAATTTAAGACAATCCTACCATCTTCATTCAATAACAAATTAGTCATTTTTTTCATCAAATTACGCTCTGTTTTCCTGGCATAGTTTAGGTCCACTCCACCCCTTAGACAGCAAGGTAAACACCAAAACCATTCTGAGAGATCACCTTCAACGTATGGTGAAGCATTTCTATCCGGGTGGGGTGGTCTCTTCCAGGAAGACAATGGACACTGAATGGTTTGATGAGCATGGAACAAAGTAAACCATATGCAATGGCTGTCTCAGTTACCAGATGTCAACCCAGTTGAACACTTATGGGAAATTCTGGAGCATTGCATGATACAGCATTTTCCATTACTATCAACAAAACACAAAATTATGGACTTTCTTGTGTAGATGAAATTGGGAATAGACTTGTGTAGTTATACAGCTAGTTTCCTCTCTCGCCCTTCATTGCTGGTGATCAACAGCAACAAGTACTTGTTTGTTACCTGCAAAAACTGTTTTTTGAGTTTTTGACTGTCATGGAACTCTCCTGCTAACATTATAGAATTCTGCCATGCTCCTGTTCCGACAGACCGAAGAGGCTAAGAATTTCTGCTGGTGCCTATAACAGGGATACAGCCAATTGTGTGTTGCATCTCATTTGTGAAGCACAAAGTTATTGCAGTAAGCCAGTTCACAGGCATCAATACATGTAATGTAATCGCATGTTTATATATTTTTTCCTGTGTTCAGTCAGTTCCTGAGCTGACATTCTGTCGTTTATGGAAAACAAAACTCACTAATGTTAAGTATCAAATGTGTACATATTGTGATTTAGAACTGTGATGAGGCACTTTGCCTTGCATATATACAGTAACCTCCAGAATAAAATTGATAAAAAATGAATAGAAATTACTAACCTTTTCCTTCCCAGTGTTACAGGTATGTATTATGATCACTGTATTACTTGACGAAGTTCCTACCATGTATTTAAATCTTGTAAGTCGCTCTGGATAAGATAAATCTAGAATGTCAGTGTAAATGTAATGTAATTATTGGCAACCCTTGGTAAAGATGAGCAAAAAAATCAAAACATTTATCAGCTTTTTCAGTCAAAATATGAGATAAATCTAACCAATCTAATCTAATCAAAACATTTATATTTTTCTCAAAAACGTGTATACCACAATTATTTCCACACCTGCATTTAGTACTTTGTGCACCCTCCCCTTGACAAGACATCAGCACTAAGCCTTCTCCTATAATACTTGATGAGGTGGGAGAACACATAGCAAGGGATCTGAGACCATTGCTCCATACAGAATCTCTCCAGATCCTTCAGAGTCTTTGGTCCTCGATTATGGACTCTCCTCTTCAGCTCACCCCATAGGTTTACAATGGGGTTTAGGTCAGTGGACTGGGATGGCCATTGCAAAAGCTTGATTCTGTGGTCAGTGAACTATTTTTGTGTGGATTTGGAGGTATGGATCATTGTCCGGCTGGAAGATCCAACCACTACCCAGTTTTAGCCTCCTGACAGGGGCAGACAGATTTCAATCTAAAATCTCCTGGTACTTGATGGAGTCCATGATGCCATGTATCCTAACAAGGTTCCCAGGGCCTTTGGGCATAAAACAACCCCACAAGTATGGTGGTGGATCATCACAGATCCACCACCATACTTCACAGTGGGGACTAGGTTATTTTCTGCATGACCATCCCTCTTTTTACACTATATCACTCTTTTTATTACTAAAAAGCTCTATTTTTGTCTCATCTGACATAGAACCCAGTTCCATTCAAAGTTCCAGTGATGTTTAGCAAACTCCAGGCACTTACGTTTGTGGTTCGATTACAGCAGAGGCTTTCCTCTAGTAAGCCTTCCAAATAGCTTTTTGGCATGGAAGTAGCGTCTAATGGTAGTTTTGGAGACTTGGTGACCCCAAGATGCAACTAACTTCTGCAATTCTCCAACTGTGATCCTTGGCCTCTCGAACCATCTCAAAGTGTGTGTGGGGGCAAAATACACTTGTGTCCTCTTCCAGGCAGGTTCATCACAGCTCTACTTGTTTTAATCTTCTTAATTATTGTCCTAATAGTGGAGATGGGGATTTATCAAGGTCAACAACCTTTTGTCTAATTGTATTTGTGTATTCTCTGATCTTCCCATTGTTGATGGATGACAAAGGAGTTTGGCCTATGTGTCACCTGATATTTATACCCCAGTGAAACAGGAAGTCATGGATGACCACTTAAGAGGTCCTAAAAAGACTCTAAAAAACTTTTTTTTTTAAATATATAAATGGGAATATATTTAATTTTGATTTTGTTCATAAGAATTTCTATGGGTACCAATAATTGTGACATGTGTTTTTGAGAAAATGTGTTATTTTTTTATAAGGATTTAAAAAAAAAAATTAGATAAGGTTAATAAGGTTAGTTTTCTCTCATATTTTGAATGCATGATTAAGCTGATGAAGAACAAAAAAAAATGTTCATTGCCTTTTTGCTCATATATACCAAGGGTACCAGTAACTCTGGAGGGCACTGTACACTACACTGTCAACCAATCAGAATTAAGTATTTATCTAAGCCGTGGTATCATGTAGCCTAATTGATATTTGATTAGTATTCTTGAGTTATATGGAAAGGGTGAGTAGAGTGTACTTTTGGACAACAGACATTAGAAACAGTTACTGCAAAACAAGTAACTAATAACATAGGCGCCGATTTATGTTTCTGCCCGTGGGTGCCGCGCAGCGTATGCTAGGTGGAGTTTGCTATGAAATCAATGTAAATTTGGCTCCGTGCATAATTTTCCCCGTGGGTGCTCGGCCTTCTCCGTGGGTGCTCGGGCCCCGGAGCACCCACGGGATTGGCGCCTATGACTAATAATGAATAACATTAATATATGATAATTATTTATTTGTACTATTATACTAATATATATTGTGGTGTCCCTAGGGTTTGGGCGACATGCACAGACCTTGCAGAGGGTGTAGGCAGGTTAAATAACCCAGAGGAGGCAGTAATATAAACAATACAATAATTTAATAAACTAATACAAAAACTCTTGACAAAAACCACACAAAACAAAGGGCGGGGCATTCGGGGAATACAAACACAAAGTCCACAATCTTTATCTCGTCGTCGTTGTCCAAAATCCAATCTCGTAATCCAGGTCAGTTCTGTAATCCAGTCCAGTAGTTGATATCTAAAGGGGGTCCTCACACAATCCAGGTCAAACACAAAAAACTATCAAAATCACACAAACTCTCTCTAAATCCCAGCTAGTCAATAGACTTCACAGTTTTCTCTCTCTACGTTCACAACACACCTTCCTACTCCTTCAACACACCACCCTACTCCTTCGCCGTGTAACAGGAACGAGTCCTTTAAATAGGCCTCCAAATGGCCTTCAGCTGGTCGTTAGTCCCAATGGCTTGACTTCCTTCAGGTCTTGGACTGCGGCCTGCTGGGAAATGTAGTGTTTTCTGGCTCCCATGTGTTGGAGGCCAGGCAACCATTTCCTTGGGCAGCCTCTTAGGCTGCCACAATATATATATATACTAATATAACATGTTACCATACACAAGTCTGAGGGGCATCAAATCGACAAGTTAAGGCAAAATGTATTTCTGTTAAATGGTTTTGTTGAAGAAAGTATATAAATCTAAAAATCTAAAATCCCAAATAAATCTAATCCCTCATTTGCCTTTCCTTCTGACAATTTGAGGGGCTTGTGATTTTGATGGGCATTCAGTGAAGTGTGGCTGAGCTTCCCTGTACCATAATTCACTGTTGTATCGATCTGTCATCCCCCACAGTCTGGCTCCTGCACCTCTGGATTAAACAGCAGTCCCAGCAGTGCCTACCTCATTACCTTAAATGGCATAAACCTGAAAAAAAACAGGGAAGAATTCCATTTTACCCACCAGAGTCCTCAATCATACAGAGCACGTTATAGTATGCCTTATTGAAAAGCCACACACACACACACACACACACACAAATGCACACAAGTGCGAGTCAGAGGTGTGTGTAGAGGATTTAGGCTTCACACTCCAACAGCCACTGTGAGCTGAAAGCTTCCTCTTCAGAGATTGATGTGGCACTCTCGGCAGAGGTAAACTGTTACCTTCCCCGATCGACCGCCTCAAAACTTCACAGCATGGGTGATGGTAATGCAGGAGCTGACTGTTATCCAAACATTTTCTGCAGAAGTCAAGCTGTAGGCAATAAAAGAGTTGCTAAATACTGAAACTACCAGTTTGTGCACTGGCTATTATAGCTATGTTTTTGTTGTTGTTGTTTTTTTGTACTATGCTAATCTGGTTCCATTAGTATCTGTGATTCCAATGATGTCACAACACTATGATAGTTAATTCATACGTTTAATTGTCTGTAGACAGATGCTGTGAACCCCATGCAAGGTAACTGAGCTTCACAAAGTCATCTCCATAATGTGAGGTCATGATTTGAAGGCAAAGAAAGAAGGTGTTGCATTAGCTTTATGGAACTGTTCATTTAAGCCTCAGGGCCTATATATTGCATATTGTAATTGGGCTCTGTGTGCCCTGCAGATTATAACATGACCAGATAAAATGTCTTATATTACAAAAAATCTATAAAACATATTTTCAGTAATGAAAAATGTGAATCTATAGAGGAGATTCTCTGTTTCTTTGTTTTTTTATGGAAGCTTAAAAGCATCCTCAGCCCTTGGAGGTTGCTGTCCATCTTTTTCAATCAATTTAAATGAATTTCTTATGGCACATTTTTGCTAGTGCATTGTTTGCTTAATAACTTTCTCCATTACCTCAATTTGAAACTCAACATCCAGGAAAAGGCACCTCAGCAAAACATCTATGACTACTTTAAGTCTGGCGGGACCAACTCAAAACCATGTATTTTCTTACCATGACGGATTTACAGGTTTATGAGGGCAAATTCTGACTCATTAATGCACTTAATAGTGGACACTCAGTCTGAATAAAATACCATCACATAAACACCATCATTGGAATAGAGTAGTTTGTAATGAAACTTCAGGGGGTTGGTTAAACCTTTGATAATGTTGGTTAAACCTTTGATAATCTGTTTAACTGGAGAATATTTGTCTATTGTCATATTATAGGCATGTAAACAACTGTTGCTTTCTCGATCTGAATACTTCACATGTTTACCTGTGTACCTCACAGCCTTCATTCAGAAACATGGTGATCATGTCAAACATGGCTGGAAAGCATGTTTCTGCATTTCTGAATTGTACGTAATCAAGCTCCTCAATGGTTGTAAAGTCTGTATAGCACTTACAGTATGATAATATCTTAAACCTGTCTAATTCTCATGCATAACAAACAACAGAATTTTCCAAAGCAAACAATTCATTTTTGCAAGCTGTCTCAGTGTTGGCGCTACTCAATAAGAGACACTGTGCAATCAAAAATGTTTTTATGCAGATTATGTTGTTCAGACATGTACCTCAATAGCTCACCTAACTTGGCAGACATGTAAACAAATTTGTATTGTTCATTCAGAAATAATCCATTCAGATTGTAAAACATTTGGTCATGTAAACCTAGTAACTGTTGGCTGAAACTGTATTCCTTTGGGGTTAAGCACCCTCAAGAGGCTTGAAGCCAAATTTGCTATTTAGCTGATATGTAACCTCCCCATGACCATGTCAAGCAGATCCAATCAGTACTCATTTAAAATAAATACATACATATAAGCAAAAAACACATCCATGCAATGTTCATGGACCAAAAAAATAAAAAATCTCTGCTTGTATTCCAGAAAAAAAGGATTTCCACAGAGAATATAGCTGGAGATTGAAAATGTGTTTTTAATCTGGCCCATGGCTTGATAACCATGGTATTGTCCTAAATGCCTTGGACAGTCCTCATCCCCAGGCCTAATGTCCCTGCGGCCAAGTGTAATCCGGAGAGATGGATGGCCACACTGATCTCCTCGGCCCATGCCCGCTGTTTGATTGCATGCCTGATACCATCCTCCATCTCGTTACCTCTGACACCACACCGATCGATACACCGTCTGTCAGGCTTGCGAGCCGAGCCATATCTCCCGGGAGGGGCCCTGGCTCCCACCCTACTCCGTTTCCCTGCAAAAGAATCACTCGAGCTGCCATGCGACAGCTGATACACACACACACTCACCTCCACCCACTCCCAACACTTTGTGCTCAAACTTGTGTCTCTAAAGCTCAGGTCCTGACTGAAGTTCTCAAGGTCCCTATTTTTATTGCTCTAGCCCCATTTTACAAGTGGCTGGAGCAAGTAGTTGCCATATCGTTCACCTTTGTCTCCTGCGTTCCACAAGATAACCCTCTAAACAGAGTTAGACATTACTCAGATGGTTAGTGAAGAGAGCCTGAAACAGCTGACACAGTGAAAAGGAACACTTACGATGCAAATAGACAGCCGAAGTGAACAGAGCTGACAGGGTGCATAAACTCTCTTAAATGCCTGACAATTTGAACTGACTCATTTTACATGTTTCCTTTACCTTCCTACAACCCCTAAGGGCAGGCTGTTGAAGTCTATCATTTTGCCTTTTAGGGAAAAGCTCTAGTTCTTGGTGTGTGAAGTGGTGTGGTGTGTGAATTCTGATCATGTGAGTGCCTGAGAACTCTGGCCACAGTGTCATCTGGGGGGGGGGGATTTTTGCTCTGACCTGATTTCCTTCCATGGTTGAATTCACATCACCTCCCCTTACTGTGTGTTGATAATCTTCAAGCTTTACCCCAAGGTTATGCTAATATATCTTTTGTTTTGATGGATTTATTTTGCCACATAATCCTGTAGATAGATGCAATACATTCACGTGTGGTTGTGTGGGATTGCACTGCCGCCTCTGCTTCTCTCCTACCTATCCCTCTCCTTGGTTGTTGCCCTGTGCTCGTTCCCAAGGGACATGCTCGGGAACAAAAACCTGTGATGTTTATGTCACTGAAGAATCTGTTATCAGCATTGGCTCATTATGTGGGAGCACAGATTTGATTCAGTTTGAATAAACTGGTTTAGAGTATTTGTAAAATGTAAATGTAAAATTATTTAGTCCCTATCTTTAACCCTCTAGCATACCTGATTCGCTTCTGAGGTCGATAAAAAATAACAGCTCACGGCCAATCAAATAAAATGTGAATAATGGGGATATGCATTGTGGTCATGCTGGGAGTAAGTACGAAGAGCATTTATGGGCTCATTCTGATGGTGGTTGCTTCTATTGCCACCATGGCTCATTGACTCCTCATTTGGATATGGAGTGTAAACTTTATACATCCAGATAAATATTGTAATTTCAATATACAGAGATGTAACAGAGTCCGTCTGACATTTGCAAAATGAAAATAAAATAAAATGCTGAGGGAGGCAAGACTGGAATTACTCCTTAGAAGAAGAAAAAAAAAGAAAGATGGAAAAGGTAGTAGCGATGGGGAAAATTCTATCCACAATGGGCTGAGCTACCATGTGCAGCCAATCACACTCTTAGAGAACCAATCAAATGATTATGCTCACTATATCAATGCACAATTGGTTTGAAACTGCATGTTGGAGACACAAGATTGTGGTACCACCCATTTTGAGGTTGAGGAAGTCTTTTTCTCTTCTACATGGAGATACAAAAATCCCATTCCTGTGATTTCATTATACTCCCTGCCTAACTTATTATTTAGAGTCTGATGTGAAAATTAACTGTTATAAAATTCTAAATTGACATGTGGTTTGTGTCATCCCTGCATATGAATGAAATTACCTTTGAATGTGTCAGTTGTTAACAAACATGTAGAGTACATGTGGTCAGTGGTGACATGTTGGTTATTAGAGTTTGCATAGTCACATTTTCATTGCATGACTCATTCGCAAAACAGAATAACAATTCTAAAGTTCTGGATTATACTGCAAAACAATGTAAGATATATTGGATACTTCATCGCCATATACATTCTTAAAATAAAAACTTTAAAATGTTGGCAAACATTGGTAAATCCCCCAAAAAGTTGTCCTCTGACATCACTTTCCAAACACATGGAAGATTTTTTTTATAATCACACACAAATAAATGTCCTCAATATGTACAGCAGGACAAACCAATTAGTATTTTTCATGAGGTGGGATGTGATGTTACATTTAATGACATCACACGCGAGGCCATGTTTATTTGAATGTCCTTGTCCATATGCTCTTTGGTAATGACTCCTGGTTATTGTCATTTTGAGTGTCCAGAATACAATGTGAGTAAAACCTAAATACTGCCTTAACGTCGGGCCCTCTGTCCACCATAAAATGGATGTTTACTGTAAATTTTCTACAAATTGGGAACACTAAAAATCACAAACAGAGCAGATGGTTCGTTGTGCCGTGATGCATCTGTTCCAAAGAAGCAGGGAAAACTGAATGCATGCCATGCTCACCATACTGGGAACTAAGGTGGTGTGCTGGGTGTTTTGGTGATATTTGATTATTCGTGAAACATTTTAAAACTGTTTCACATCAGCCTGAGTAATTGACAAAAGGAATACAAAAAAGCAGAAGATAATCCAAAGTAACCAGTCTGCTCAAACATGACCTTTAAATGAATTAATACAATTACGAGATGACTATTACAACAGATCTTAAAGAGCCACGACTAGAGGGGATTGCCCTTTATCCACTAGGGATGGGTACGACACAAGGGATGTCCCGATACAGAAAATTCAAATATCAGTCTGACTTTGCTCAATTTTAAGACCACAACTATAATATAACTATTTTTGTAGAAATCACTTGGAAAAAAATAAAAATTGAGATTTTCAATGATAATGCAAGGCTACTTTGAAGTCCATTGGTCCATTGAGTCATTTGTAATTCCATTTTAATTGGATATTGCTACTGCCAGTAAATACATTAAGACTGATGGGAGTCTCTGGTCTGTCCCCTCTGCTCTGTGTATCACTGGTTATACACGCATGCACACTTCAGTGACTCAGTAAAGCATGGTGAGGTGTTGTTGTCATCACCCTGCCTCTATGGTTCAAGAACACATTTTCCCATTCATTTTTTTGATTTACGTTTTGTATAGATTTGTGATTAATTACATTTCAAAGTAAGAAACCGTTCAATGACTCTCCAGATTACTCATTCGCTTATAAAGTATTGAATTACTAGAGAATAAGTGCAGTTTGTCGTAAAAATGATAAAGTTACAAGACCGTGTATGGGCTTGAAGTTCCTAGGCAAAGAACTACAAAGAAAATGTTTTGCTCCCGTCAACGTCACAGGCAGTAAATCTTACTTGGGTAAAAGTTGCCTATAGACACAGATCTGAGATCAGTTTAATGTGCAGCAATTCTGATCTCAATAGTTAGGAAAAAATGTTGTTAAAAAAAAATTATTGATAAAGTGAAGCATTTTTTTCTATCTTTAAAGATACTTAAGATACTTAATCTTCAAAATGTAGGCCTAAATACTGGTGCAGTTTTCAAAATGAAGTGTAATTCTTAATAAGACTAATTTCAAAACTGTTTCAGTCGATATGCGTAAAATATTAATGTGGAAATAAATAAATAACAATAAGATGATGGTAATAATAATTATGACAGGGGGGTAAAAACTGGGCATGGAATTAAATCAACACATAAATAAGTGTGAGTACAAGCGTGTGTGTGTGTGTGTGTGTGTGTGTGTGGGGGTGTATATATAACCCAATATTATATTTTTTTATATATTGTGGTATCTTTTAAATATTTTTAAAAGACGCACTTGTTTTCTGTCCTGCACAAAGTACCGGAAGGGAAAAGCACGGAGTAGGTTTGAAAGAAAGATAATTGTGATTTGGATTGTTTTGAGAACCCCGTTTGTGTACTGACCATTGACTGTTTTGAGGACCTGGATTGGATTTAGGATTTTTTGGATTATGGACAACGACAACGACAACGGGTCACGGACTAGATGTGTTTGCTTCCCCGTCTTCCCATTTTGTTGTAAGAATCCCTTTAATACATTTCCCTTGTTTCGTATTTGCCGTTGTGTGCTGATTTTATTATTGATCTTTGGCTGAGTTGAAACCCAACATCCCTGTTCCAGCCACAGAATCTACACTTGCCCAATCACAATGCAAATAAATAGTAAAACACAAGGACCAATCAAGGACCAAACAAAATCAAATGTAGCTAGCAATTTACATATCACAGTGTTCTTAAAGCAACTATTGCAGAAAAATGTAAACAAAGCATTGTTCAGTAGATTAACATATGGTTACAAGAAAATGTGTTTAAGAGAAGATAAATATAAGCACTGCAGTGAACCACATAGCAATAGCATGTCGGTCATAAATGGAGGACATTGCATTGAGGAATACAGAATGAAACACAGACAAATTCAACGGTTGGTCTTAAGTTGTATTCCCGCCATATAGAACACATTTTTGGCATGCCATGCACAAAATAATTAAAAACGAATACTGGAACTGGATCTCCGATATGAGTCTCAGTGTGCGTTGCTCTTGTCCTCCTTCTTGTCCCGTCTGGACTGAACTTTGCTTTAGTTTAGTTTAGTGCTAATAATAACCACTGCCTGCGTGCACCATCACCGCCACCGAAGTCGTAATCAAAGAGGAGGGTGACATTAATATGATATAAGACACTGTGCCAACTCCGGTTTTACAGTACATTATTTAGTTAGGGTTATTTAGTTTGGCTATGCTGGAATATTTTTATCCAAGCAACAACTTTTTTTGCAACATGTTCAACTATTGTGGAATATGTTTATTTTATGATAGTACTATTTCATATTTCAACATCACAGTATACCGTAATACTAGCATACTGTTAAACCCCTCACATGCACATGCACACATGCACACACATGCACATGCACACAAACACATACACACATAAGTTATTATATAACAAATTGAATTAACAATAAGTCTAATCTAATGCAATTTACTGTTGAACTGTAAACACATAAATGTAGCAAAACAATGCAGATGGAAATTCTCCACATTGGTTTGGTGGCAGTAAAGGAAGCAACATAATTAAAGCTTATTTCATGCAAAGATGCATTTGTTTAGAAAGCTCAATTTCTCTGCTAGTACACAGCAGTGCCTTTCTCCACACCAGAATAATTCGCTCTGCAGACACTTTAAATATATTACCCAGATTAAATATCTGACTAATTTCATTTAAAGTGTAATATTTTCTTAATTTCTCTCACAACAGGATTTTGACAGTCACTGAAATGAAGCAAACACTTTCAGTGGCCCACCCTTTTAGCATTCCTGGATTCTTGCAGAGACACCAATAAGTATCACTGTTGCAGTATATAAATAAATATGTCAATGTGTGAAATAAAATTGTGTTTTTTTCCCCAACTCCAAAAGAGATGTGAATGGAACTTCACTTCAGGTTTTAAGGGAGAACCAAAATTGGAGAGACCATTGTAGACTGTCGAGACAAATTGCAAGGGACCAATCACAATGCGAATGCAGTGAAAAAACAGGCAAATTCTGTCCCAGACTGATGCAAACACTTATTGCAGTTAATGCTTCAAACCCTCCCCTCTCCGTTCAGTTATTCGTCAGTCATAGCGCAGTGTGAAGGACACGTTAAGTGGCGGGAGCACTGGGGTAAAGAAGACGGATGGCACAGGCGGCCGATGAAGGTGAGAGAGTGCCATCTGCGCCACTCAGAGGAGCTGTCGGCAATTTCTCACCTCAGCGATGCACAGCATCTCTTTCTCCCTCCCTCTTTCCCCTCTCTCCCTCCCTCACCCTCTTTCTTTATCTCCCTCATTCTCCCCCTCTTCCTCCTTCCCTCTCCGTCCTCCTCTGAGCAGGTTCCCGCTGGATTATGAACACAGGCCTTGTCTGCTGCCTTAAACACTGCCCTCCCATTCATTACAGTAGCATTAAACAAGTGTAGCACATGCTGGGCCCTGTTGCATTATGACTGTGAAGGGGACAGAGACCTGGTGATCCCAGGATAAAAGGAACAGTACTTCAATATCACTCTGGTGCCTCAAACTGACCAGAAATACACATAAAAGAAAAGGGGAGTTGTAAACCTTGAACCAAAATCTCCAGTCCTGTAGAAAGAACTTCTTGTGCATGTTCCAAGGAAGTTATGCTGTACCAGCTACTCATTGACCTGTCCTACAGCCATAAACATGGAAGGCTCTGCTGCACCTGCAGTAAACCACATGAAAAGGAATGATCTCACATGTTCCACTATGCTAGCCACATCAACAAGTCCTACAAGCTATCCTCAGAAGCGACTGATTTTAGTATACTCTGAATAACAACACTTTTCATTGTTTACTTTACTTTTATATTTGTATTGTATTGTATTTACTAATTAGCACTTTGTGAATTTGTTTTATTATTGATATTTCAAATTGATCAATACATATTGCATTATTGCTAAAGTCATTGTTTGTCTGTTATTTGAGCTGACAACTTAATGCACTCAAATAAATATATGTTGAGTAAATACACATTTACTTCATCCATCTTCACTGACTAATCTGACCCCACCGCCACTACAGTATCTATGACCATAAACCGACTGCAATTGACTGCAATTAAAAATATTATATGCTGTGGTGGTGGTGTGGGTGGAAGTTAAAAAGTGTGGGGGAATATGAAGCAGCTGGACGCAAGCTTGCAGATATCGACTCGAAGATGGAATTGCCTGGTGTACTGTTGGGAGAAAGTAATTCAGCAGTAACCCTAGAAAACTACTAGTCTCAAGGAAAGAAGCTAATTGTTTACCCTTGGAAATATAACAGAATACTCACAAATGAATAGCATGACTGCATTTTGTCTTTGAAAATGGCTCAGATAATATAAAGTCATAAAATAAATATTTATGATAAAATACTTCAATGGCTATAGCCTTCATCCCAGCAACCACTTCAACAAGTAATTTATCATATAAGGCCAGAGGTTGGCTGCATATTCTTAGCCATCCAAATAAAAATATGAATGATGACACTAAACCATTAAGTTTCCGGCCCATATCCATCCTCCTGATCATGTTGAAATGTCTTGAGAAAAATCTCACAAATCAACTAACAGATCATCTAGAGCACAACAACTTTCAAAGTTTAAGTTCTATTTCCGGTAACAACATTCCACAATGCCATCTATACCATCGCTTGCTGAACACATCTGTGCCTCTCTTAACAAAGGAAATATCCCTGGAGCCAATTTCATGTATTTCAGAAAATATTGTACACTCTTATAACTTTTAACGTAACTTTTTCATGAACTTTATCTAGCTATTAGCTATTACCATTCATATTTCAAAATAGTCAAGCAATGCCCCCTCTTCCACTTACAACATTGCTATCCCCCAAGGAAGCATCATAAATCAGAAACTGTACATATTTAACACAATTTGGCCATATCTCACTCTCAGTTCTCCCTCTGCCCCATCCTGTCAGCTGCCCTTTTGTCCTTCATCTTCTTTTAACCCACTTTCATCTTCTATAATCTGAAACTATATCTACTCTTATCAATATCTTGTCTTATCTCTCTTTTAATCTTATTTTTTCTTTTGTGATGGCCCTCCACACTCTGTCTGCTGTTGCTTTATGGTGTTCTGTGTTTTTGCAGGAGGACAGTGGGCGGAGCTAGTAGGGTCATCTGTGTTGATGGGACACACCTGGGCTGGTGTGTCCCAGGGTATAAAGATTGTGGGGAAGACTCCACCCTTTGTACCTGTTTTGTTGAAGCCATGCTATTTGTTTGGTCTTTTAGCACCCACAATTTCTGACACTATACACATGGTTACCCCACTGATTACTGATCCTCGCACCCCATATCTTCTAGTGGATTTTTTCGACACATTCCACATGTCATCTCCTTTTTTGTCCCAAACTCTGAGCAGGTTTGTGACACTTTTATTCTACATAACAAGAACCTTCTGTAAAACAGTTGTAAAACGGTTGTAAAACTGAGCCAGGCCAAATCAGACTGATCAATGCCACTTATCTATCAAAAGGTAACACTCCTCTGGCTTAAAGCTGCATTTACAGTTTTGGCAGACTTGATGCAGTTTACTTGCACTGTCACCAAATATAAATAGTGAAGGTGGAAATGACTGATAACAAATATAAAGGGACAATCCCTTCCGGATGCAATGCGTAAACCTTCAATATTAGCAGAGGCATAAACCAATAGGACTTTAGAAACTACACAGATCACCAGTGAATTAAGTTTTAAACAGCCCTGAGGTGAGCAGAGACTGATGATTTTGTCAACATAAAACAATGGCTGGATGTCCTCAATCTGCAGTTCGTGGCTTCTTCACAAATGGATTACTTGCTGTGATCGTGACAAGAGAGAACGATGCTAAGCCTTGACCTGTTAACAAACGAGGGCTGGAAATGACCTGACTTGCTGGAGCACAGCTCTGTGTGTGCTTGAGACTGCCGTGGACAGCGGCATCATCTAGAGTCTGGCCGAGAGCTCAAGTACCTCCCTGTGTGAGAGACCAGGTCTCTCGCACAGTGTAGTAATAGGCTCTCGAAGCAGAGTTCTGCCATGCGGAAGAAGTCTGCAGGCTTTATCCCCACTTGAACCCCAGCCATTTAATTGGTACAGTGATCAATTAGGGGTGCCGTGAAGAATACCAGTCAGCGGCTCTGCTGTTGTACCCTTGAGCAAGGTACTTACACTAAACCACTGCGGTAAATATCCCATGTAAAAGTGGATAATGTGCACAAATGTAGCTTACACAAGTCCCTCTGGGGAAGGGTGTCTACAGGAAATTAATAATGCAGCATACCTCCATTTTCAACTGCTTTTCTTTTGCAAATGTCATGCAAGGCAGTCAAAAATTATTAACATGACATGACATCTTTCCTCACTTATATCTACTTGAAGATACCGCAAATGTCTCCTTTGGTATCAGACAATCTTCTTTCTGTGTTTCTAGAGCCCTTGCAAACCTTTCACCGTTTGCATTGTAAAAACAGCATGCATCCTTATTTAAGGAGTCAGCTTGAGAATGTTAGGATTTTCAGCACTAAAGTGGTAGTACAACTACTCGTGTAGCAAAAGGTGCCACCCTGCAAAATTTGATTTTGTTTGTCCATACCTCAGGCTGTTTGAGTCTTCAGTGTGCACCACGAAAATTGTATTCTTTACTCAAAACACTAGAACTCCACCCTATCATCTGAAAGCAGTAATCCTTTAAATTAAATTAACTGTTCACATGGCTCTTCAATCACAGGACCACTTCCTGTTGACAGACACATTGAAACCCATTAAAACATAATCTGCAAAAACAATTATAATACTACTAATAATATAAAGTCCATATCCAAAAATTGCTGTGTCAGAAAATGCCCAAACTGGCAAAATATGACATAAACACCTGGGAAGATACAATACTGGATGCATCTTGTAGGTATCCTGTTTATACCCTGGTCATCTGCATGGGTCACAATCATTGATGACCTTACTGGCTTACTCAAACCTAGCAAAAAGCAGTGCAGCTATACCAAGCTTGCTTATGTTTACAGTACATCACGTGCTGTTATTTATTAATAAATGTATGGTTCTCTAAACCACCTTGCCAAGGGGGCTTAGTTTATTATTTGTTTATTTGGGCTTGTTGTAATAGAGCTTTGATTCAGCTGTTCACAATTCTCTTCAGATTAACTGTGTCAAGTGATGCAAAACAAATATCTTGAATTACAATGCTTTTAGACTTGCCCTGTGATTTTCTAATTCACTGTCCAAACCCACAATGCAACCTGCAAGTGAATTCCTCATTCCCAACCAACTCCATCGTGACAAGATGTTAGCCAAAACAGTAAACACTTTGACACCAATGACAAACAGGCCCTGGCAATGCAGGCCGGCTGTGAGTTTGTTGTCACTGGTGAGTCTACTGGTGCCCAGGATCATTACGCGGTCTATGTTCTGTCTATGTCACAGAGAGAGACACCGAACTGAGAGCATTTAATCAGGCTGCCAGCGCATTTAAACACAGACATTGTACCTGTCAGTGATTCCATTAGTGACCCTTTCTTCTAATGGTGCCAGATCTAAGGACTGTGGCCTGACAGTATGCAACTCATGTTCCGATACTATGTCATTGCACTTGGCAGCTTTCCACTTCAATTTTCCTAAAGTTGACAGCATTTTGTACTGCGCTGGTAAAATCTTAAGGCACTGCCCAAGTCAAATGTCAAACCCAAAATGTTCCTTCATTATTCTTAGCTCCAACTCACATATAAACATATCCATGCATGTGTTTCTTGCTCATCTTCTTGTCGTTGTCCACTTTATTCAGAGATCTGTTTTGTAAATGTGTCAACATTTATCAATGTGTCAACCTGCCTGAATATTTTATGAAGATTGAAATCTTTAGCATGAACCTGCCATCGACTGTGAGGGGCATTATTAATAGTGCATTTTATAATCTGTAAATAATTTAATGAATTGTTAGTAGCTATGGGAAAATGTAAATATGTAAATAAACTGTATAATCATTAAACAAATGCAAACTGTGCATAACAAGGCAGCATGTTCATTTTTTATTTCACTTTAGCATAAACACACTTTGAAGTCAATCATTAACATTTCTCCCCAACATCCTCTCAATGACCATACATCTCAACACAGTAAGACTACCTCTAACAACTAACAAATATCATAAATAAGGAAGTGCTATCTATACAAAGATTTTTCAAGATGAAACTAGAATCCCAGAATGAACCTTGCATAAATATCCACATTTTGAATATAGTTTGATGCATAAATCCCTTTGGAAATGTGATTATTTAAAAAAATAAAACATTAATAGATACAATGAAATATGACTCTAATTTTCAAGACTTCATTATTAGATTTGTTTTTTCACAGGATATTTTTGTTATCAGATTTTAGTGTTTTGTCATAGTATGAACATAGTACACAGTACATAGACCTTGTCAGCATCTCAGTTGTTTTCTTCATTTTCCGGGTATCACTCATGAGGAAAATACATTTGGTATATTTATGGACTGAAATAAAAAATCTAACATTTTGCGTTTGTGTCAAGTGGAGGAGTTTGTGCCCCCTCCCTTCCTTAACTCCCTTAATTCAAATCTTTGGGGCTGTACCCACTCTGTCAGTCTGAAAACCAACCATGGACAAGTACAAATATGTGTCAGAATATGTCTGCGTGTGCGTGTTCGTGTACACATGTATATGTATGCCCATGTGTATTATAGTCTTTGTTTCCCTCCAACAATTGTAATGCTTAATTATAAATATATGCCTATCCCATCACTATGACATCTTCAAGAACAAGTGTAGCCAGTCACTGCCTCTTTTCACTCTGCAACCCACGAGCTGAGCCGCACGAACACTCCACTGGGGAATGTGCAACTGGCACAGGCCGATGAGTGCCTGATTGACAGGAGGCACTCGATTAACTTTTGAGCAACTATAATCCTGCCTCCCGAGGTGACCAGTGTTGCCACTGGCATGGCCAGAATTGAATCTGGACCGTAAATTGCATTACTGCACTACAAACAAGTGAAATAACTTTTTAATGCTTGCATTTCAATAGCACAAAATTTTTATTTCATATTGCAGTGTTTTTTGCTCAAACTCTTTGCCGTCGCTGTGGGGCTATTGGTTGAGTGGCATAATCGACTTTAGAATGAGGAATAAAGCGTGATTGTTATATTCTGAGTATCTGTTCTGTTGTTTTTGTACTTTGTTTATCTTTCTTCGAGTCATGTTTCGTTCACGTCTGTTATCCCCGTCTGTTATTGTTCCTGATCCACTCCTTGTCTTGTCATTCACTTCGGGAGTTTACATTTCGGGATTTCAATCTTCGCTTATTTTCTCGTTTCTTCCTTCCTACTTTCTTGATCGCAATTTGTATATATTAATACGTTGATTCTTATTCCCTGAGCCTACTTTTCCGAAGCCAGTGTATACAGATTTTTCCGAGACTACCCTTCTGATTACGACCCCGAGTTTGCCTAGCGATTTTGTTTGTTTGCCTTTCTGCCTTCCTGTTCAACGACCTTTTGCCTGCCTGTTATCGACTTCTCTTTGCCTCGCGTTTTTGTACCTCCGATTCTCTGATTCCTGGTTGTGATCCCTGCCTTCCAAGAAACTACTCTTCTGCCTAATCCCTGATCTGCGTCTGGGTCCTTACCACGGTCGTCACAGGACGTACTGACCCGGAAGGATGAAAACACTGAACATATATACAGGCAGACACAGGGAACACAATGGGAAACAGGTGTGACTGGGAGGAGAGAGAGTTAGGAAACACAGGTGAAAACAATGGGAATCGTTATCCAATTACGAGGGGAAACGAAAGACGCGGACTGGGAAACATACAAACAAATATACAATAAACGACCTGGGAGATCAGGCAGCCACGTGCATAGCTAGAAGGGGAGGAACGCAAAGAGAGAAAGTGCGTGCGTATGAAAGGGAAAGTGAAAAGCTAATCAGGGATAGGATAAAGAGAGAGAATGAACGAAAGTTTGAAGCGTGAGATAATTAGTGATTAGTAGTGTTAGTAACCTAATCTAAATCCCTAACGTTAGTAGATTAGTTAGTTAGTACTGTACACACCTAACTAATATATACAAAGTGCGATCAAGAAAGTAGGAAGGAAGAAACGAGAAAATAAGCGAAGATTGAAATCCCGAAATGTAAACTCCCGAAGTGAATGACAAGACAAGGAGTGGATCAGGAACAATAACAGACGGGGATAACGTCGCTAAGTCCCGATCCCTTAGCTCCGTCCTCCTCCTCCTTGACCTGTCGGCGGCGTTCGACACCGTGGACCACCGGATCCTGCTCTCATCTCTCGTCGAGATGGGAATCTCTGGATCTGCGCTGACATGGTTCGAGTCCTACCTGGCCGACCCGGTCCTACCAGGTGGCCTGGAGAGGATCCTCTCCTCTCCCCGCACCCTCTCTACCGGTGTCCCGCAGGGCCCGGTGCTAGGCCCTGTCCTATTGTCTCTGTACACCAAGTCACTTGGCTCTGTTATTTCTGCTCATGGTTTTTCCTATCACTGTTATGCTGATGACACTCAACTGTTTCTCTCCTTCCTCCATCTGATACCCAGGTCCCGGCACGGATCTCTGCATGCCTGGCTGACATCTCCGCATGGATGTCCACCCACCACCTGAAGCTGAACCTGGGGAAGACAGAGCTGCTCTTCCTCCCAGCGAAGGGCTCCCCGATGATTGATGCGTCAATTACCGTGGAAGGCTCCATAGTGTCTCCGTCCCAGTCTGCCAGGAGTCTTGGGGTAACCCTGGACAACCAGCTGTGCTTCTCGAGCCACATTGCAGCGATCTCTCGGACCTGCCGTTTCTCCCTCCACAACATCCGGAGGATCAGACCGTTCCTCACCCAAGAGGCCACTCAACTCCTGGTCCAGGCCCTGGTGATCTCACGTCTGGACTACTGCAATTCCTTGCTGGCAGGCCTTCCGGCCTGTGCCATCAAGCCACTGCAACTAGTCCAGAACGCTGCTGCTCGCCTGGTGTTCAACCAGCGAAGTTCACCCACGTCACCCCTCTACTCTCCTCTCTGCATTGGCTCCCCATCGCAGCACGCATCAGATTCAAGTCACTGGTGCTGGCTTTTCAAGCGGCCAAAGGTACTGCTCCCCCGCACTCCAGTCACTCATCACGCCCTACACCCCGTCCAGACCCCTCCGCTCCGCCTCCGCTGGCAGACTGACTGCCCCATCCCTCCGGGCGCCTGGCGCGCGCTCCTCGCGGTCTCGCCTCTTCTCTGTCCTGGTCCCTCGTTGGTGGAGCGACCTCCCCAATCCGGTCAGGACTGCGGAATCACTTCCAATCTTCCGCAAGAGACTCAAAACCCACCTCTTCAGACTCCACTACCACTGAACACTGTCCATCTAGTCAATCTGTTTACTTGTTAAAAAAAAAAAAAAAAAAAAAAAAACACCCACTAACCTTTTCTTTCCCAATGTTACAGGTATGATACGCAGATGCCTGCAATGATGTCTTTTGCCGTTTTACTGCACTGATCTTGTACGCTAACTTTGATTGTTCTCGCCTTGTATTAATGCACATCTTGTAAGTCGCTCTGGATAAGAGCGTCTGCTAAATGCTTAAAATGTAAATGTAAAATGGATAACAGACGTGAACGAAACATGACTCGAAGAAAGATAAACAAAGTACAAAAACAACAGAACAGATACTCAGAATATAACAGTGATTTATCAAGAATGCATTTGTACATTAAAACTCACTGAAGTCATGATTTAACCTAGATCATTTCATCTGACTGTTGGCAGTCAATCTAGAATGTATGACCAGTTATGATACAGTATCTATTGAAAAGCTAGGATAGGTTCCTTTCTCTCCCAGCCGCTGGTCCCACAAAGCTCTTAAGAAGGATTTATACAGTAAATAGAGCTGTGGAAACCCATACCAATTTTCATAATTCAAAATATATACAGACTCCCAGGAATTATTGTGTCCCCTTTAAAAACCCATCCACTGCATATATATCACATGAATATATGGTCTTCAGTAACTGCAACAATTATACATTATTATTATTAATAATAATATTTTTAGGGGAAGGGTTTAAGCCTGTATTATGGCCAAGGGTGACCAATAGTGACAGATCACCTGACTGACCTACCACCCAATAGAGTGATTTCTAGTTTTAAAGGTCACATGGTGTCATCATATGCCGATTCCAGCCCAGGCACTGCTATTCAGATGCTAATTGGAGTCATTCACACACCGCAGGGGGTGGAGGGCAGAGGGAGGTGTGAAGCCCAATTTGGTCTGTTATTGACAATTTACGGCACAGGTGGGCTCCCAAGGCTGGAAACAGTCTGGAAGAGCCGGGAATTAGTGATCTTTCCGGCCATCTACAGGCATCTACATGGTCAAAAATCCCCCTTTTCATCTAGTGAAAGGCTTTTAGTTTTTGCATTGCTTTTGTATTTCATCCACTCCTGATGCATTTGATATTCTTTTCAAACATTTTTCCATAGAAAATGTTTTTTGCACACACTGTGGACAGAGAAATTCTAAATCTGCAGATGCCCAAGTCTGTAGTTGTTGATCTCTCATGGACACATTTGGGGTAGCTTGGGGTTGTTTGTGGTTTCCTGACTTACTATTGGGTAGTTTGTGGTAGTTTGGTATCTTGGGGTTGTTTATGGTACTTTGGGGTAGCTTGGGGTTGTTTGTGTACCTGTTTGTGGTTATCTATGGTACTTTGTTGTTGTTTGTGGTACCTGTTTGGGGTTGTTTGGGGTACCTTGGGGTTGTTTGTGATTGTTTCTGGTGATTAGTATGACCCAAATTAAATGCACAAGTGCATCGGCCAATCAGCCTTCCTGCTCTTGAAAATATTTGTATTGGCATGGGCCTTGGAAAAGCAATATTGGTCAACCTCTAGTTCAGAGACAATGGTTATCCACCTGTGAGCCCTCCCATAACATGTACAGTGTGCCATAGAGTGTCCCTGGCTCAGTTTGACCTCATTAGCCATCTGTGCACTTATTGTCCTGAAGTTGTTTCTTAAAGGAAATTAAAGTGAAGTAAGGTCATAGTCATCCTCATATATTGATGGATGGACATACGTAGGGTCCAGGGGGCTGACAGCATTCAGATTCATGCTTGCAATGCCAGAAGGTTTTTAATTACACTAAGACACAATATACTGTTCATGAGGAAATTCAGAGGTTCATAAAGATAAGTACAGCAGGTGCTATTCAATTAATCCTGCATTCATGTGGAACATACAATAATAAATAAATAAAAGAACCTCTCAGTAAGTAAAGATTACAGTGTCACTGGGCCATACAGATTTATTTACCTTCACTTGGCACGCAATTTAGAGCTCTGTAATATGATTTTAATTTACAACCCACTCTCCGGTCCACCACAGATTCAGATTAATAACCAATATGTGTGTATTTGCTTTGCTCACAATATTTGTCATACACACTTTTCTCCCTCTCTCATCCTCTTGTACACTCCAGGCCAAAACACTATCCCCTCAATTGTGGTACATTGTACAAGTGTTATTTTCAAAATCCTAAAATATTTTAGTTAAAAATTCTAGTAATCTATATGAATCTACGAGTATAGTTGTTGGTGAGTTGCATTTGATGATTCAAATCAGATCTTTAATGCTGCTTATTGTACTTATGTGATTAAAATTACCCCCACTTTACATTGTGTCGCTAATTACAATTACATTGTAATTACATTGTATCTACATGCATAATAATAATAATAATAATAATAATAATAATAATAATAATAAACTTTATTTATACAGCACCTTTCATACAACAGTTTGCAGCCTAAAGTGCATACAGAGAAATACAACTGATACAACACAATAACAGAGGTAATAATAATAATAATAATAATAATAAACAAAAGTCAATTAAAAGCACACACAATCATTTTCAATAGATGGAGCCTCTCTGATCTGCTTGGGTAGGGAATTCTATAATCTAGGTGCATAAAAACAAAAGGAAGCCTGCCCACTTGTTTTATAATGTACTTTGGGAACAACAAGAAAACCAGCATCTGCAGATCTGAGAGAGCGTTGGGGCTGTTATCTTACTAGAAGGTCAGTTATGTATTCTGGTGATAAGCCATTAAGTGCTTCAAAAGCAAGTAAAATAACCTTAAAATCAATTCAAAAATGCACAGGCAGCCAGTGCAATGACTTGAGTACTGGTGTAATGTGTGCTCTTTTCTTGTTTCTAGTTCAAACTTGTGCTGCTGCGTTCTGAACATGTTGCAGCTGATCAATGTTTTTGGGGGGGAAGACCACCAAAGACAGCATTAAAGTAGTCTAGTCTGTTTATAATAAAAGCATGCATCAGCCTTTCTGCATCTGCCTGTGTGAGAAATGACCGTACCATGGCAATGTTTCTAAGATGATAAAAAGCAGCTTTAGTCACATTCTTAATATGAGGCTGAAAGCTCAAATCAGCATCTAGAGTAACACCTAGGTTATTTACTTCAGTTCTGATGTTTACAAACAGTGACTCTCTCCGGGCCTTCGCTCCAATGACTATGACTTTTTCTTGGTTTAGTTGTAGAAAATGTTGTAAAAACATGTTGTATTACTTTTACAATAACTTTACTTATGAAAGAAGGTTTGAAATAGGTCTGAAGTTGCTGAGAACTGAGTAATCTGTTATTTTCTTTAAGAGAGGTTTCACTAGGACAGTCTTTAATGCAGTTGGGAAGTTTCCAGTTTGTAAAGAGTTTACAATGGCTAGCACTTAATCTGAGAGCCAGTTAAACACTTTTTTTTAACTTGGTGGGAATAGGATCAAGAGAGCATGTAGAGGGTTTTAATTGCAGTACAACCTTACTAAGTATCTCTGCATCAACCATGGCAAAGGAGTTCATGATTCCCACGCATGGTGAACTAGGACAGTCCAACACTGAGCTTGCTTTGTTTGTGTGATATCCCTTCTAACAATGTTTATCTTTTCCTGAAAGTATGTTGCAAGTGAAAATAATTTTGGGATTATCCTGATTATCAATGATCAAGATGGAAAAATAAGACTGTCTTGCATTATTTTAGCCCTATTGTAGCTAGCAAGATGTTCTTATATATAAACCGGTCTCATAATTAACCTGTAGCTTTGTCTTTCTCCATTTTCTTTCAGGTTTACGGCAATTTATTTTCAGCTGACTTACTTCTCCATTTCTCCATGGAGCCTTCTTTTTGGAGGAGGACATTTTCATTTTGACTGGTGTAACAATATCAAGGGTTGTTTTAAGTTTGCTATTAAAACTGTTCACCACATTTTCACAGGAGAAAGGCAAGACTAGCATAGGCATATCATTTATACAGTTTACATTTTACATAGCATATACTGTATTACTACTGTCTAACAGTTATGTTTTATCTATTTTATGTAGTTACACTGTAATTACATGGGCAACATCATGTTAAGCAGGCTCACCAAATCCCCTCTGCTCCCTGATGAGACTAGGGCTCCCCTTCCTTTCAGTGCTGAGTAAGGTGCATAAATTATTGCTAAATCAGTGGATAATGTTGTTTGCATATATGGATTGATTTAAAACGTCAAATTGATTAAGAGATATGGCATAATTTGTAATGTAAATATATGCATGGTGCAATAAAGTAAAGGAAATACGTACTTCATGAATTGTCTTGTACAGAAAACAGATTTTTGGGGGATTATGTATGTTTATACTGTATATATATTACATTCACTTGTCTGTAGTTGTACATCTTTCAAAATGCATAACATGTCTGTAAAAGATTAATACATTTTTCATGTTTTACACAGACATGGTTAAAGTGGTGAAATCAGGCATGCTAACACTGAATAAAACATTCAAGCTAACACAAAATATAACTGCAGTGTAAGTTGCATCTGACATGACATCTTGGCATCTGACATTTTGACATATATTAAATGGCATGGCAGTCATGTTGTGATGAAACAGTGATCTGTTTTTATTAAGATTATTTTCTCTCATCTGTCATCTATATGGCATGTTTTTGTGGTTTTCATTCCTTTATTAAGATGAAAAGAATGTGTACATCTGTGTACAGAGAAGGTTAAAACATGTTTCCTAATCATGCATGAATTATGCGGTACATTAGGGTTTTGCCGGTAGGCAACTATTAATGGTTCTGAGAACAGCAGCATTATTTCACTTTGTTGTTTCACCGCCTGTTTGGCAGAAATTTGGCAAATCTTACTATTTTGCACATCTCATATCTCTTCCCTGTACAACATATTCTATAACTCTCAAACTGATCCGGTTGTTCAAGAGAACTTGTCCTCTTTACACTTTCATCCAAATTTCGACATTACAGGTTTTTAGTATGTAGAAATGTTGCATAATGCATCTTTAATATCACCTTAAAAATATGTTTTAAGTGAGAAGTTAAAGGTGTTGATCAAGAGAAAACTAATTGGAAAACTAAACAAGCAGTCCAGTGGCGGTTACGATTACGATTAAAGCAGATATGCATGGCCTATTTAAAATAACCTATATTCTTCAGCAGTCCACTGTTAGGTTCATTATCCCTCTGAGGAGTATGCATTAGGCTGTTTGAGAAAAGGTTTGAATCCTAAACAACCTGTCTGTGCCCAGTGCTGAGTACATGCTGTTTGAAGTACAGTACACCAACATAACTACAGTACTGAAGCAAGCATCAAAGCTGTGTGCAGGAAAATCTCTCACTTCTCACTTAAAACGTTGTTTTGTTTGTTGGGAAATAATTTATATTATATTTCCTGTATGTATAATGCAGATCAGACCTCATAAATTTAGTCTTAAAATGATCGTATCTGCTCATTTACATTACACAGTGTTATTACTGTATTATTAATGAGTATCCTAATATGATTAGGTTCATGATTAGATTAATTATTAAGTTCACTTTAAAACTAGGAATGTTCTGTCCTGCTCAAGAAAAAAAAGGTAAGCAGATCTAAGTTATAATATGGAGATAGATTTAAGATAGAAGATAGAAACATTTTGTGACAACATAATGTCTTATGTCTTAACAATTTTTTGTCAACAGTTGTTTGCATAAAACAAAAACAAAAACAGAACAAAACACAACTATTCCAAAAAACAACCAGAAATTTTGCACCATTGCTTTTTAGGGGTAGTTATTATTTCATTTTACGCTGGGAGTTTTGCATTAATAATTTCTCTCAGACTATTTTGATTGATTTTGCTTGTTTAGAAATCCATATCAACTGGTGGCTAACTGTATGTCAAATATATTGTGAAGAAAGGTAAGGTGGTAAGGTTTTAGCTTCCTATATTTAAACCTGTCGTATTTCAATATTGAAATAGAGTGTCAGAGGTATTTATGCGGTAACCAGAAAGTCTTTAGCTGGGGCTTTGGAAGGAACACAGGGGGTGGGGTCTTGTGAGCGATGAAGGGACTCTGTTGAATCTGACACCTATCTCCCCTGATGTTAGACCATCACTCAGGTGACCCGATTTACCCTCATGCCTTGGACAGCCTCCTGTCAACAGACCCATTCCAGCAGACACGCTGTAGGAATGAATAATGTAACTGCGTAAAATACGTACAAGCTTTTTTTTTTTATGTTGGGCCCCGTGGGGTATAAATAATTGATTCCTAATTCACATGTTGGCTTGCTGCCTTCAGTAGCATTGTCGCAGCACTGGTGCGAGAAACGTGCAGACGATGATAGGGCGACAAGGGCCACTCATTCCAGTGTTAGATAAATAGAATGACTGTTGACGAATAGGTCTCTTCTGCTCGGATTCTGTTGATTTAAAGCTACAAACCAAAGGACGCCTTCGTGGGCGCACTCAGAAATGTCAGTTCTTCTGGCTAAGGGATTGTGACGTTTGGCGCCCACTCCAGCAGCCATTAATTTCACATTTAGCCATGAAATGAGATCTCACCAGGGGCGGCCTTGCTCTCTGCTCATTCCTCCATCTGTTTGTCACACTTCAAACTTCTCAGAGACTGCCTGATGGACCTTGCTGTGCAGCTCTGATGTGTGCCCTCTCCTCTTCCTCACCCTGCCCCATTTCCCACTCATCACTGTCCAGCAATCATGCTGCCACAAATAGCTTATCATGGTCCCACTACCAATGAATGCTCACTCCCCACTGTCTCGCTAACTCACACTGGAGCTGTTTTTTGTTTGTTTGTTTTTTTCCTCTCAAGTGTGTGTGTCTTCCACATATCCTATAGGTTTCTTTGTAAAATAGGGAAGTAATATTCCCCAACTTTCCACTAAATATTCAGAAATAATTCTGTGCCAATTGCTACCCTCCTGATAAAAAGACAGAAGACTGCAGGATGACACTGTTTTAAGAGCTGCATGGTCCCCTGCAGATGTCTGATTAATCTCTCCCCAAAAAAAATGTATGGCATTGTGTATGGTGACATTCCCACCTGCACCGGAGCCAGTAGATGCTGCGAGGGGGCCATGCACTGTAAACACATCTGTCACCAACTTTTAGCTGGTTCCAAATGAAATCCAGAGACATTATTTTGTTAGTTTGACATTTTTTTATTTTATTTCTCTTTTCTCACTCACATTGAAGAAGTATATATATATATATACACTCAGTGGCCACTTTATTAGGTACCACTTTCTAGTACTAGGTAGGACCCCCCTTTGCCTCAGAAAATCCTGAATTCTTTGTGGCATGGATTCAACTAGGTCCTGGAAACATTCCTCAGAGATTCTGGTCCATGTTAGCATGATAGCATCACGCAGTTGCTGCAGATTTGTTGGCTGCACATTCATGTTGTGAATCTCCCGCTCCACCACATCCCAAAGGTGCTTTATTGGACTGAGATCTGGTGACTGTGGAGGCCATTGGAGTACGTTGAACTCATTGGTATGTTCATGGAACCAGGTTGAGATGACGTGTGCTTTGTAACATGGCGCATCATCCTGCTGGAAGTAGCCATTAGAAGATGGGTAGACTGTGGCCATAAAGGGATATACATGGTCAGCAACAAGACTTAGATAGGCTGTGGCATTTAAATGATGCTCAATTGGTATTAAGGGGCCTAAAGTGTGCCAAGAAAATATTCCCTACACCACTACACCACCACTACCAGCTTGAATCCAAGGCAGGATGGGTGCATGGATTAATGTTGTTTACATCAAATTCTGACCCTACCATCTGCATGTCACAGCAGAAATCCCATGAGATCTGCAGTTTCTGAGACACTCACACCAACCCGTCTGGCACCAACAATCATTCCATGGTCAAAGTCACTTAGATCACATTTCTAACCCCATTCAGATTTTTGGTCTGAACAACAACTGAACCTCTTGACCTTGTCTGCATGCTTTTATGCGTTGCGTTGCTGCCACATGATTGGCTGATTAGATAATTGCATTAACAAGCAAGTGTACAGGTGTACCTAATAAAGTGGCTACTGAGTGTATATACAGTATATGTACATCTGCATATGTTTCAAATATATTCTTATACCAGAGAACTATACCAGAGACATAGCTAGCTGCCATACTTGTACAGGATAAAACACTGACAGTGTCAGTGCCAACTGTGGCTGGGAGTCTAATGGGGTGATGCATAATTGGCCATAGCAATGGTAGGGTATATCTACCTATATATCAAACCTCAGATCTACCAGGGGTCTCTGAAAGACAGCAGAACAGCAGAGACATACTCTTCCTGCCTGACTTGATAAACTTGCCTCTTTCACCATCCCTTACATGTTAAAAAAAATTTTGTGGAAAAAAACTGTTTTCCAGAGCAATACAAAATACTTGATGGGGGCACTTGATACGGTATTGTGAAATGTTGTTTATAGTAAACTTTGTGTGTCTATTCATTTTCTTTCAAAATATTCCAGAAAATATATCAATATTTAAAGACTATTAGCAGCAAACCAATTTCCGGATGTTGTATCATTTGCAATACTGATTTCTTAATTGCCCACGGAGGGTTGAATGACTATAAAACCATAAAACAGTGGTTCAATCAGGATTTGCCCCACACACTAAAGCGAATGGAAACTGCTAGTACCTGTTGACACAATTTTCATTTATTCTGTATGTGAAGTGCGTATGTGTCCTGATCCAAGTTTTGGCCGCTTCCATTACCAGAGGTTCACTTATGATGATCCCAACAGACAATAAACAAAAGGCATGCAAAACATGTAAACTAATAACACAATTAAGAATGATATTATAGGGCCTCCCGCGTGGCCCAGTGGTTACAACGTTCAACGCTGGCCATGGGGACCGGGGTTCAATTCCCCGTCTCGCCAGAGTCGGCTCTGGCCGGGAGCGCCACCAGGGGTGGCGATTGGCTGTCCGCCCCAGGGAGGGGGAGGGAAGCCGACATGACATTCACTGCGTATAAGAGTGGCCCTGTAGTACCAGGTTTCGGTCAACACTTGGCAAGTGCCGTCTCAAAAGAGGCGTCAGGCCGCCTTCGTCACTACCGGTTGCAGGACTACGGCAGCAAAATCACATTACTAGGGGGGATTGACATAGAAATAACGGGTTTAATTGGCTATCAAATTGGGAGAAAAAGGGAGAAAAATCAGAAACAAAAATTATTTTAAAAAAAAGAATGATATTATAGAGAATGATGCGAACTCAATTCATTGAAATATAAGTCTTCACGTCAAATTTAAATGTACATGACAAATAAATGTAAGACTTGCACACATATTTTGTATATCATAACACTAAATTGTTAAAACATTTAATTTATGTATATGACATACCTCCACAAATTATGTATTATTATAAATTATGTACAAATACATATTTTCATATTTTCATAATTTGTATATTATATTTTTCAATTCCAACTTTTTTGTGATTGGTCTTAACACATCAGTTATACATCAAAATAAAGATCATTTCGTACTCTTTCCAATGATACATACTGCCTATTGTTTCTCTTTCCATTTCTAATAAGAGGGAAGTGTTAGACTGAAGTGTTAGACTTCCCACTGGGACCACATATACTGAAAAATGGATGCATTCTCTGCTGTAAGTCGCTTTGGATAAAAGTGTCTGCTAAATGGCATATATTATATTATGAAGTTTGGTTGAGTGTGGGTGTGTTATGTGGCTAGGCACACACCATGTTTATACAGAATAATGCATGAGGTAGATACGGGTTAAAAATAAATGGCAAGGCAAAAAGAAGCACTGTAAATTTAGAGGGATGTATTGCATAAATGGTTTACATAGAATGTAACAGGCCTTTTGCAGTGAGCAGACATGTTTCACTCTCAATTCTCAACTAATGAAGTCTGCCCCCCCTCCCAGACGCAAACACACACACACAAACACATAAAAACGGCCTTTTCAGTCACTTATTTTCCAACTACTGAAGGTAAAATAACAGAGTATCCCATCTGCTAATTATTTTATCATATTCAGACCAGGGACAATGAGGAGTCCATAACTAATTCATGTTTGGAGGAAATTGTTTGCCAGACAAATATATTGTTAACAGAGGAGACAAAGTGTCAGACACATTGTGAAAGTACCAAAAGAACTGCAGGAGAAACAGCTCAAGGGGCTCCTCTAAGTAGAGGCAGAACAGTGTGAAGAGAACTGTGATCTCCCATGCCTTTCTTTCACAGGCATTATTACACACTATGAAGGACACAACATGCATTTAAAATTGCATCAAGAATGTTCATACATTATTTGTATACCACTGTTTTGCATGTTTTTCGCATTTGTTTAAGATATGTATATTATTCATTTATGTATAGATACATTTATGTCAGGAACGGAGTAGGGAAACCAGGCGCGAACCCAAGAATGCAATAACGTGTTTTATTGCAAAGACAGGCAAAGTTCATACGGGAGCAATCAGGGCAATACAGGAATCCAAAGAGTGGTCGGGGACAGGCAAAGTTCATTCCAGGCTTCAGGTGTGTCAGAGGCAGGCAAGACGAGGTCAATGGGCAGGCGGAAGTCGATAACAGGAAATCAGTCCGGGGAACACAGAGAGGAGCAGGGCAGGAACCACGAGGAGCACGAACAGGTGGATCGGGAATGAGACTGAGACAAGACTGAACATGGAAGCATGAACATGGAAGCATGAACATGGAAGCATGAACATGGAAGCACGAACACAAGGAAACAGAACACGGGTAAACAAAGACACCGCTGGGAAGTTGTGTAGGCATAAGCAAAGCACAAGACAATCTGGTAACGAACATGGGAAAACACACAGCTAAATACATCAGACATAACAACAAACAATCAGGAATTAACACGAATGCAGCTAACTGCAATCAGACACATGAAGAACAGGTGAAAATGATAATACAATGACAAGACTGGAAACAGGTAAGTGAAAGTGAAAACACAGACCGGACAGCCAGGAAAACATGTAATAAACTAAAACACCTAATTATGGGGAACACGAACACGAGACGTGACACATTTATCCAGCAGGATATTTATTTACAGTCAACTCCATAATTATTCACACCCTTGATAAATATGAACAAAAAAGACTGTAAAATAAACAATTCAGAATGAGGGAATATTGGGCCGGCAGCATTCAGGTGCTCTCATCAATAAGGTCCAACTTAAATTCCCTGTCAGGGAACTTTGCTGCTGTCACCTGGGTTGAACATACCACCTGAACTAATGAAATGTGTAACTAGCTAGCAAAATAAATACTCGAAATTCTCTCTGGATCTAAAAGTTACCACTACAGCATTGTTAATTTTGTGTCTTGCTTGTTTCATCAGCTGATAGGCAAGCTAGCTGGCTTGATAAATGAATCGGAGGTACAAAAATAGTTTTTGGGTTTAATACTACATAGAGCTTGCCTAGCAAGCTTAATTACCTCTGCACTTATATTTAAATTAATTGTATCTCCATCTGGGCTTTTCAATATGAATTACCATTAACAACAGTACCTGTTGCCTTTGGTTATTAATTGTATACAATTATTTTGATATTGTTTATATAGCATATTTTCTAAGCAAATCCTTGTAACTTTTTTTTGCAGCTTCATCTGTGGCAACAGACAGAGTACAACACACTGTTGTCCTTAAAAAACCCCACCAGTTAATGTATTTCATATGTTTTCCATTTTGAAAAGATCTTTTGACGGTTTTAACATTTCACGTCTGTGCATGCAAAGAATAGTGAAATAATAATAACTGGTGCAACCAAGTGAAAAAGAAATATGATATGTAGGAATAATTATGTAGAAATATTTCAAGCAACAGATTATAACACTTGTGGAAATATATTGGTACTGGTGGCTTGACCCATAAGGCAGCTCCTAAATACACTGTAGAGGGTAAATAAACATCACATTAGTCCAGGACCATGCTGTTAGATGGTAGATTAAATTTTGCATTTTGTCTGGACTTTGGAATCGTCCATTAATCTCAAATTACAAACCAGCACCAGATGGTGGATTCATGCTGTTTCAGAGCTGTCTGGCAAGGCTGTAAACCATGCCAGTTGTGTTAGTTCTGATTAGCACAAGGGTCAAAATCTTGATTTAGTATGAAGGCAAGATAACAGCTTTCCAGTCAATGCCGTGGGCCCCCTCACTGCTTGATTTAATGCCTGGCAACTCTGTTTATCAGAAATCTTATCAAATCTCTGACCCACTTTTGAAAATAAGAGAAAAGCAGAAACCCAAAGCAGACATTTTCCCTGTTAAGGAAATACCGGCTTTACCCCAAACCCACACATCTAACCTCTTAGTTTCAAAATCCAATACTATTAGATGATACAAACTTTTGATTGAATTTGGAACATGGTGTGGGGAATCAATGTTTTAGCTGAATTATCAATGTAGGGCCATTTTGTCACCATCTAAATCAAACTCACATGAAGATTGATGCAGTGAATGGTCAGGCCACTGGCTAGAAAGGGAAAGGTATTGTAAATGGTGTGACATAAGTGCCACTGGCAACCAACACAGAACGCATCGAATCTGTAATGTAATATTAGACTTTTAGAAGAAGAGTTAGGAAAAGGTAAGTTCTACAAGGAAGAATGGCTGAAGGAATCGGTTACCTGCAAAAATTGGCACTCAGTTGTCTCAATGATAAAAGACAGGCTAAGAAACGGAACTTGTGATAGGTCATAACTGGCTGTCTCCTGAGGTACTGTACATAGCATAGCAGCAGGAATTGCAGACAAGCCATCAAAGTTTTAAAATGTTTTACAAGTACTATTTGGGGATATTTTAGGTTCACAAGCATTACCTGATTACAATATTACTGGCTAAGTGGATGGGTCAACAGTAATTAATTTATATTGAATACATTAGCCATATATTTAGCTTGATATTTACTCCTTTGGAGTAAAAGGACTTTGGTGGAATATTCAGCTGAGGCACTTGGTCTTGATGTGCTGAGATGTGCCCCATGGTCCAGATCGAGTCAAAGCCATGCCAGTCCTGATAGTGGCCAGGAGTCTCATGGAGCACAGTATAATCAGTCATGACCCAGAGAGTGAGTGATTCAGTCCACAGTATTTTTCCCACCTGATTGCTCAGTGATTGTATTTTGCCTACACAAGCTGCACCAGTTCAGGGCAATATCTGTGCAGTTCAGTTAATGGATCTCCAAGTGGAAAAGAATCAGGCTTCTGGCTGACACAAGATTCAACTATACAAATAAGGAATAAAAAATGTTAAAATACAAAGTACCTTGCTCAATGGTATAACAGAGATGCCTTCTTGTTTAAGCCTTTAACATTCCTGGTTGCAAACCTTTGGTTTTAGTGTCCATTTACACAAGACTTTACACAAACCTTTTCTTATCTGGTAATTCAGGTATTTCTCAATCTTCTTTTCGATCTATAGGTTTAAGTTTTCCATTATTCATTCACAAAAAAGGGACCTGGGTGATGTGATAGGGCATTTCTCAGAAGATGTCAAATAAACAAAATGAAAGATGTATGGGAGCTTCGGGTAACCCGGAGAACAACCCTTTTTTTTCAGCCACTGACAGGAATAATCCACTGAGCTCGTCAACACCATCTACCCTGGGGCAAAGATGTAAATGTGGCTACTGGCGCTTGGCTGGCTGTGAGAAAGCGGATATAACAAGCACATTCTGATGCAGTCAGACACAGACACTTTTGAACCAGCCCTGCAGTCTGGTCCTTCCATAGCTGGCAGTGGCTTTTGTTGAGCACAGGGTTGAGACTGGGTACTTGTAGCTCAACCCAAGGGCAAAACACATATTCCTGGTTTGAGTTACAATAATTCTTCACTCCTGTCTCTGATCCTTATTTGCAGTGGGGTGGGGTTAGGTTTCTTATTATTTTCAGGACCCGAGGCGAACACTGCGTTGCATTGAATTATCGCATGTCTGCAGTCAACACTCTCCTAACACCTCCAGCAACCTGTTTCCCCATATCATTCCCATCATCTGTTTTGGAGAGAAAGGAGACGGTGGGGGGATGTGGGCTCTCCTCACTGTGTATTTGATCTTAGATTGACCATGGCAGCATGACGGGAGAATGACAGCAGCTATGACACAGCCTCATTAATATGCTCTCATATACAGGCATGTCCATGTGGTGTTTGAATGCAGCCACAATTCTGGCATTTCACAACTACCATTTCTCACTTACTTCACATACATTCTGCTTATATTCAAATTTAGATTGTGGCAACTGCATATTTAAGGCAGAGAAGTATGATAGAAGTATTAACGGATGAGTTGTATTTTGTTTATTGTGAGTTTTGGATACACGGTTGGGAACGGCACTGCAATTGACACAGCTCAATAAAAACCCTGATGTAATTATATGATTCAACCAATCGATGGCTCTGTAAACAATTATTTGAATCCCTTATAGTCTAATTTATAGCCTAAATTGGCTACTAAATTTGAGAAAATGGGATAAAATCAGAAACAAATTCTTAAAAAAACAAACAAAACATTCAAGCCCAAGCACAGAACACAGAAAACAGCCAACTTAAATAGGCCACAAAATGAGACACAGGGGGAATCACTCAAGACAATCAGGGAACACAAAAAGTCCAATGACGTCCTCTGGTGGCGAGCAGGAACAGTAGGCTCTGTTGATTATATAACAGCATCATTACATGTAATGCAATGTAATGTACAAGTAAAACATTCATACTGGCCTATGTAATTATATGTAGTTTTATTTGCATTATTTGAGCACTATGTTTTAATGCTCATGGATACATTATGAATGCTTTATCTATATAGAGTTAATGCAAAGCATTCCGAATGTATACTAGCTAGCTAGTTAACTAGCTATCGTAAGCTGGCCAAGTATAGAAGGTTATCTAGCTAACAAATTCACTGGCATTCATGAAGAAATTAAGGTTCCATTTTTTAGTCAGCTCGTTATTATTTCAAACACATTTATCGCTAGCTTGCCAAACAGCTAGATTTTATGTATGTTTTGTTATAAATATTGCATCTTTAGATTTGCTGATAGCTAGTTACAAAGGCTGGTCATGAGAATCGGGCAGGTCAGGTAGATTGTGCTGTGACACAAGGTCTTGTCCATATGCTTTTGCTGGTTGCAAACAGCAAGCAGGGGAAACAGTGCCAGCAGAGATGGATAGTTACTTCATGCACAACCAGTCTTATTTTCTGTTATTTGATATCACCCACTGCTTCTTTTAAAAGTATTGTAATTGTGCCATGTAATGTTAATTTTTTTTGGTTTGGTTGAAACTAAAATGGCAGGCTTTGCTTGGCTTGCTAAATTGCTTTCTTTAACCCCCTGAGGTCGACGGGAGCGGCGCCGCTCCCAGCAGCAATAAAAGTATATTACTATTTCTAATTTCGCGATATTTTATCATACACACGCGACAAAAACATTGACAGAAACCTTAGAATCGCGACTTTCCGATTTGAGCACTGGCAAATCAAATGGGATTTTTTAAATTAGGTTAATTAGACCAAAAGTAAACCTTGTTTTTACTCTGTTTTTTACCTTTTAGTAACGTCCCCTTCTATTGACATGGTAACTAGGTGCGAGTTTCGGGAGGTGTGGGGAGGGGCGTGGGGCCATGTGTGAAACGCCGGCGTAAACAACACAAACTGTCCCGACAATTTGAAGCAAGATTTTATACAGACATACAATTTTATTCAAGATGGAAAGATTTTCTGCGCTGCAGTGTTTGAGAGCATCGATGGAAAGCGACGAAGACAATAACTGACGAAGAGTAAGTAACTATATTTGATTTGCCATGTTATCAAATACTCGTATTCAATATATGAATTCCGTGTGTGAAATTGCAGCGTAAACAATGTCCCGACATTATATCGGATCTTGTCTGTGTTTATGGTTGCGAGCTGGCAGCAACAGACGGTGTATGCTGATATTTATTTGATTTACCATATTTTCAAATACTCGTGAAAATATATGAATTCCGCGTCTTGTGACGCTATACGAAAACAATCAGAATCATTGCGGACTGCTGCGAATAATTAACGGGAGGATATTTAACCAGCTGGCATTCTGTTTGGCGCTTGGACATTATCTAGCTTAGCTTGATAATACCTATTGTGATTAATGTTTCTTGCCTCTCGAGAACTTGTTTGTGTGCTTATTGTGGTTTAGATTCCCAGCGTTTAGTTTATTCCGAGATTTTGGATACGTTTTGTTTGTTCCTGATCGTTGGTTATTTTGTTTTGTCTTGTTTATGTCTTTCCGTGTCTTCGTAGACACGGATTTTGCTTTCGTTTTCCTACAGGCGTTTAAAGATGAATATCTTAAACTTTTGATCATGTGCCTGTGCCCAATGCCAGACTTTGGATGTTGTCAAACTGGCTTCTGTTGGCCGCAAGAAATGCGTAGGCTACTCTGCAAGATGTCTTTGTCTGATGGCCTTTGACCATGATCTTTCAGGTGTGGATCATGAATATTCAGTAAATTAGCATATAGCCCTCCCACAGCCTGAAATAAATGTGACCAGTTCTGATAAAAACAGGTTTTTAGCTATTTAGATCTCATATGTGCTAAAACATTTTCACACCCTTACATAACCAAGACCTTGATGAACAAACGCACATTGGCAAAACAATTCGTCACTATAGTTTAGTGTGTGCTTTCACAACTTTTGTGACAGCAGAAAAATTAACTATTTTTAACTTGTGTGTTTGTAGATCTATTTACAAGCTGCATATGATACTGACCAAACTATTGATGGCATACAAATGTAGCTGTGATTGTCCTTCAAATAAAAATATTAAACACTTTGGAGTAAATGTGTGTTAAATTGATGAAATTGAGATAAATATCAGACCATGCCAAAATCAAAAAACATCGAAAAGCTTAGCACGGACCTCAGAGGGTTAAGAGCGGTAACTCAAGGACATACCCCTAAAAATAGAGAAGGTAGGTACCTTTCCCTCAGGTTTTCCCACACTGAAGTCAGGTGACACAGTGAAGGCAGCAATGCCCTGTCTCTTTCCTGACACATTACTGAGAATATGAAATTGTAACATGCTTGCATGACTGAGTATTTTTGCTGGATTTTCACAAGCTAGGAGATTCAGTGGGGTGGGATTGAAGAAAGGGCTTCAATAATTCAAGAAATTCTAGAAAGGACTCAAAATGTCCTAATTTAAGCTTCACTCTATAATTACAGCATCATGTGACTATAAACATTAAAATCAAGCATTGTATAAAATGGAATTATGATTTATGTGAAGCATTCTGATGAGCCCAAAGGACCGCAGAAAGGATTTGCATTAATTAATAACCAAACTGTGCCACTGTATCTAGAAAACTAGTACTAGTTACTTCATTAATTATTCAATGCTCTAGATTGTCATATATTCCCTTGAGTAAATATAAGCCCAGTGTGTTTCTCCTTCTTCTAGATTTGTATCCTTGTTGAAGACTGAACATTTTTAATTTTTAGAGAGAACCTCTATGGAGAAGGAACATTATTCTGAAATTAGTAATGCATTTTTATTATTATTTTATTTTGAAGAAAGCACTGACAGATATATTTTCATTCTGATTAGCAAATCATAGCCCAACTGTGTTTTGTTCTTTGAAGGGCTGAAAGCCATTCAATATGAGTCAGACTGCATGCTATGTCATGAATGTTGAAGGCTATATAAAATCAGAGAACTTGCGTTAGCAAACTGTACTATGGCAGCAGATCATTTGTGTCACAATGTTGGGTGTATTATGATAGTGACAGTTAGGCCTGGATTCAGTCAATATGCTACCTTAGATATGACAGAATATACAGACACCTGTTATTTTCTTACAATGCAAACACAATGTTTTAGTTCATTTTGGTGATTGCTGAACTCTCCAGACTGTGACTGTTTTTGATAAAGAAAATATGTGAAGATCAAATGTTGATTTAATCCAGGTCCAGCTGGCTAACACTGTACCACTGTACACATCCACTGCAACAGATCTTTAATCAGCCATTTAAAAATATAATGCTTCACAAATTTGACTGATGACTCATGGTTTCCAAATGACATTTGGAAACTCTGACACTCCACACCCACAGTCTCTGGCAAAGTACAAAGGAAAATATGCTAGTCTACAGCCTATATCGAACATTTTTAAGGATTAAGCTTTTAGGTACACTGTATTTAAAAATAAAACTAGACAAAATCAAATTAAGTGATAAGTGAAAACTACTGTGTGTACAGCAGGGAGGCCATGGACACATTTGGTCAGGCCCACCGAAGGGGTGGAAGATGATGGGGTGAATAAAAAAAAATAAAAATAAAAATTTGAATATTAAGTATAATAACACTATTAAAATGATTCACACATCATAATAATGATACCATTTTTAAATTAATCAAATTAAGTCAATGTATGAATGCATAAATGCAGACTACTCTTCAAACTATAAGGTGCATTCTCGCAGGCAAAGTGAGAGGGTAGGAAGAGGATGTGGGGAACAGAAAAACATTTTTCAAGAAAAGTGGCTTGAGAGTTATATTTTCACAGATGTGAAAGAAAAGGCAGTATGCCTGATCTGCCAGGGATCTGTTGCAAGCAATGATAGACTACAATATGATAGACCAAACATTCGGCTACGCACAGTAAATACACTGGTACTGCACAAAAGCACAAGGCCATGGATCTAAAGGTAAAGTGCTGTGGAGCACTGACAAGGACGTCTTGCATTCAGGTGAGTGTCACATGAGTGAGGGGATTGCAGAGCTAATCGCAAAAAGTGGAAACCATTTGCAGCCGGTGAGTTTATTAAAGAATGTTTAACATTGGCTGCTGCCGCCCTGCCAAGAAAGATCTGTTCAGAAACATCAGCCTCTCACATAATACAATTACACACCGTGTGAGGACCTGTCTCGTGACATGTCTAATCAGCTGCAGAATAAAGCACACAATTTGTGTTATTATTCTGTGGCAGTAGACGAGAGCATGAATATATAGTGGAATATGCACAGCTTTTGATATTCATGAGGGGAGTAAGTGAACATTTTGAAGTGACACAAGAATTAGTTAGAATTCAAGGAAAGGATCATCTCATCACCTAACTCCCTGACAGCATCAATGCATTCCAGCTTGAACTTCAGCTACTTCAGCATCACATATTACCAGGTAAGTAAGGGTGGAACTATGAGTGGAACATGTTAGTATGAGTGAAACATGTTATCAACATTGGTTGTTTGATGAAGGTAAACTACAGTAATACAAAAAAGAAAAGTCTATTGCAGTCTATTGTTGGTATTTGTGAACACTAACGTAAATTAGATATATGTGTTATAACATTTAGTTTTTGTTTAAATAGCCAATTGCTTGTTCAAAATAACATACAGGCATAAAAAAGGCCACCAAAAAGATGTGGGTAATGATTTGACAAATAAGGGTGGTAGACAAAATAATGGAAACACCAGACAATATATGAATGTTTAGTAATGGGCCACCAAATAGGTGATGGGCCACCCTTTGCCTTCAGAACAACTTCAGTAGTTCATGGAATGCTGTTATTGCCTCCAGTTCTTTGTGAGATGAAGGTGGTGGAAATCTTTTCCGGACTCTATGTTCCAGAACATCCCATATTGGTTCAATAATGTTTAGATATGTTTATTTGGGGAGGCCATGGAAGATTTTTGACTTCATCCTGGTTTTCATGAAACCACTATTGAATCTGTTTAGCAGTTTGCTTTGGGGCATTGTCATCTTGGAATATTGGAAAAATTTGAAGAAACAATGTTTGCACCTGGTCACCTAAAATGACTTTATGGCCATAATGCTACCATGCAGAGTAATAATCAGACCAAATGACTCCCACAAGATGGCTTCCCATACCATATCAGATCCACCACCATGTTTAACAGTTGAGAACAGGCATTGAAGGTTGAAAGCTTCCTTTGGCTTTCTCTAAACATAAACCCATCCAGACAACTCATTAGACTATATTGCTTCCTTTCATTCCTCAGAAGTACAGGTTTTGTGATCATTATACCAGGCGTTGCATTGTTGTACATTGGCCTGGGTTACAAACAGTTTCCAAATGGCAGCCCTTCCATAAATATCAGCTTTGTGAAGCTCACAAAGTACTTTTTTTTAGACTGGGTTATGGAGGTGTACATTACGTTCTGTGCTAATTTTTGTGCCTGTTGTTTTGTGGATTTTTTGCGACTATCCTGTTAGGTGTGTATCCAGTGAGGCTCGATTTGTGACCACCGATCCTCTTTCTTAATGCAGTTTATCTTTGTTTTATGTATGCCGTCATGATTTTTGACACTGTTCCCCTTGACACGTTGACACGTTAAATCACTGTTGTTTCTATGACTGACAATTCAGTCACCTGCAATTCACCTGCAATTCAGGCATCAACTACTTGACCTCTCTCATGTTGCTTTGGAAACAACACATGTTGAACTGAAGTGTTGAATTTAACATCCATTTTATAGTAGAAACTATATTGATAATTAGTATTGACATTACTATGAAACATGTGTTTCCATTATTTTTTCTACCCCTGTATATGACTCAAGCCTACAGCCATGCAAGCCTTCAGAATTCACATTCACATTCAAACTTCTGAATGTATGATTGGCATAGATGGCATCCCTGCTCTTACCTTATCTCTTCTGCACTTGATAAAAAGTAATCAATTACATTATCTTGTAAGTATTGACTGGAAAATTGCGAAAACTCACTTTTAAAAGGTTAATGAACTTGATAAGACATGTAATAACCACCCAAGGAATTCATGGCACATCAATTGTCTAGTCCTCCCTACGGACCTATTTCGCCATAACAGTTTGGACAGAGTAATTGTCCCCTAGCCAAATGTTATACTCACATAGCTGAAGTCCACTTTTTTAACAAAATTATGTCAAACCCTTGTTTATGTGTGTGAGAGGGAGAGCGAGAGAATGAGAGAGAGAGAGCGCAAGACAAAAACAAAGAAAAAATCCATTGGGGATGGGCAGAATAAGAAATTATAATATGGGCCTCCATTTATAAGGGATAACATTTTAATCAACAGTTCACTCTCTCCTTAGCGGACGCCCACATGTTAACACACGTATCGGAGCTCCAACACTACAAAATGTGACGTCAATAAGAGTTTGATTAATTCCCTTAGCTGTGGACTTGGGTCTTTAGCTCAGCGGGCTAATCGCGTATTTTGTTGCGTTGGGATCCTCGGTTCGAAACTTGCTGCAGTCAGAAGCAACTCCGTTACATTGGTGCTGTGACTCGGATGCAACGCTGATGTTTATCGGTCAGGCCGTGGTTGCTGCAGGAGTTTTGACACAGTTAACACATGAGCGTCCGCTCATGAGCAATTAGAGATGAAGGTAGTGTGACAAGATGTGAAGTCACATTTTTGTTTCATATTTACCATGACCTGTCTGTTTTCATCTACAATTTCCACCCTTTCATTACTCTCGGATCAGGGACATAAATGTGTAGGGGGGGTGTAGCATGTGTACTCAATGAAAATGTTTTCTTTTACATGTTATTCACAGAAACTAAGCTAAGGTCATGGAGTTTCAGGTTGAAAAAATAATTAATTGTATCATTTTTCATTTAGTAAAAATTTTAAACAGGTCATTTTGACCCGAACACCACATAAGGGATATTTTGTAAGGCACTTCCATTATTGTCAACTAGCAGCAAGTCTTGCGACTTACCCAAGTGCATCACTATGGCCTCTAAAACGATTTCAAACAAAGATGAATGGTGAATTGTTTTAACCACCACTTGTATCTTCTGGGTCTTCATCTACTGCTCAAGCTGGATCCACCAATATTCAGCACTGTGTTGGAGATCATTTTAACTTTAACCTGACTCATTTTACTACTAGAGAGGTTCACAAAGCACTTAAAGCCATAAGCACAAATAAATCATCTGGCCCTGACAATCTTGATTCATGACTTCTGAAAATTTCTGCTGACATTATCTGTGAACCTTACATACATGTTTAATTTAATGCTTATATCAAATACTATTCCTAATCCATGGGGGAGGGTAAAATCACAAATAAATAGAGGGTATATTTGGCTCCCAAATTGAGAGAAAAATGGGGGAAAATCTGAAACAAACAAACAAAAGAACGGGAGAGAGTTGTTTTCTTTTAAGGACAGGTAGGTAGTCTGCTTTGTTTTTGGTTTCATCATTCCTTCATTGTCTTGTAAGTATGTCTTTATTTATCAGTGCTGTAAATAAACTCTGTGTATTTTTAGAACTCGATGACTCTGAGGAATATTTGTTTGTAGCGTCCCGTTTGGTTCACCACCCGGCTATTGGAGTGCGGGCGGTTTTTATGGGCTCGTAACAGTGAAAAATAACTTGGTTTCTGCCATATTGCTGTCTCTTCTTGATTATGGTGATGTATTGTACATGCATATGCAGGGTCCTGGCTACATACTCTAGACACAGTCTACCATGGAGCTATTAGATTTGTCACAAATGCCAAATCACTAACACATTACTGTACTTTGCATCAAATAATAGGCTGGCCATCTCTAACTAATGTGGAATGTTTTCATCGTTTCAAAAAGGTATATTTATTCTTAAGCCTCCATTGATATTTAGCTAGACATGGAGACTTGGGTGCTTTTCCTAACCACTGTCACTTGCAGTAACACAGCATTGAATTTGCTATTTGATGAAATGTTTTCATATAAATATAAACTAATGAGCGCAATATGATTCAGAGAAATTATTAAGGTACACATAACTAGTAATTGGTGGAATACCAGCAGAATGAATGTTTCCTTTCTGCTTTCATGCAATGTAAAAAAAAAAAAAAATCTGTTGTTCATTAGTGGTTGAATACAGAAGCACGGCGCGTTTACGAGCCTGTCTTGCACTGGAACTCACCAGATCCACTGCTTCATTAAATTTGCTCTTTAAAACCCGGGGGAACAGAAAACATCAGCTTTTCTTATTTATGACTGTGACCCTAACAACTTCCAATGCAGATGGCAACCCGGCAGTGACTCCAACTCCAACTCCACAGATGCCTGCCTTTTGAACAGTGCTTAATGGCAAAGAGGATTAGAACACATTCTGCTCATTATTTATAATGGAGCTTTACGGTCGAGAAACAAATGGCATCGGATCCTAGAAAATCACCTTTAACTCCCCTCCTCCGGAAATGTACTGTGTGTAGCCTACTGGTCTTACAATTCTGCTTTTTGGATGACCAATGGATATTAATTACTCTGAGGATAGGTTTGTGTTATAATCCTATGTTCCACTAATAAAGAGGTTCAAAGTTGTATACTCATGTATGTGGATGATGGAAAAATCTTTGTCCTGTTACATTTGTCATGTTATCCAATTAAAAATATAAGCAATGCTATTCATTATCATAAAATATGTATTTGAAATGATAGTATCATCTAAAATATATTCTGTGATATTTGATACATTACAAAATATTTTGTAAAATATCTCACAGTCAATATAGAGTGGCATACAAAATGTAAACATGTTTAGTACTGTTAAAAATGAATACAAGTAGAAAATTACAGCATAACTGAACAGAACATACAATATAAGACAATTAGTTTAGTTATGTAGTTAGGTGTTTGTTAGTTATTTATCTTTTATAGCTTTTTATATGTGTATATATATTTTTTGCATTATTTTATTTAATCTCACCCATTTTTCCAGGATGGGTTATATTGCAACTTCGCTCAATTGAAACAAAACTCTGCATGCATGTCCTGCTTGGTTTGAATTCAATTGAAACAAAACTCTGCATGCATGTCCTGCTTGGTTTGAATTCACTCACACACAAGGAATGTTTCGTAAGTGTTTGCCCCAAAGCCATGCCCATTATGCCTTTTTTGCCCCATTTTTGGTGAAACAAACCTCCCTAATGTTTGCCATCCACCAAAAGTATTTTCCTTTAATTATTTTGGCAGAACGTTATCATTAGGTTGTCATTATTCCTTATCAAGTGTAATATCTACCTTGCACACCCTATAATGTTCACCAGCACTTTACTACATTTTTGGAAATTCTGCTTGATCCAATTCTTGTATAAGCTTCAAGCTTCGCAAAAAGGTTCAAAATATTACTCCCTTTCCATACATAGCACAAAACATGGCAGGTCACATGACTCGGTGGCCATCTTGCGTATGGCGAATGTGATTAATTTCCATTTCAAGCCATTTCACCTCATCTTTATAACCTTCCCCCTTGGGATATGTGCCATCAAACTTGTCGTGTCACATGGTCACATTATTTTTAGAGAAGTATGCAGATGTCTAACACACAGTTAACACATTACACATTTTATACTAATGGCACCAGTTTGTCACTTGTGGATTTGACTAAATCAGTGAAGAGGTTTGTATAATCAAGATGAGATACAGACTTCAGCCTGATTAGGCAGCAATGACCTTGATGAGAATAGGACATATGGGCACAACCTGCCCACTCAAACTAAATGTGTGTTCCTATGTTTCCATTGATACAATTAGGTCCCTGTACCCCGCAGCTCTAATGTAATTAGCCACAGCCACAAACAGAGTTTGCCTTCAGTCTAGATGCTATTCTAAAGTGATCTAAAGGAACAAGAATCTGTGTTATATCATGAACATCAGCATGGATAAGGGATGTTGTTAGGCATGACACGAGGCAGAGTGCCGACAACCCCATAGCTGTGCCAATATATACAGTCCAGCCGGAAAGTCTGCACACCCCTTTCACCCTCTCCACGTTTCATTGCGTTACAGACTTATTCTACAATAGATTAAGTTAATTTTTTGTCTCAAAATTCTACACAAAATAGCCCATAATGACAAAGTGAAAACAGGTTTTTAGACATTTGTGCTCATTTATTAAAGGCACACACCTGTCTATATAAGGTCCCACAGTTGACAGTGCATGTCAGAGTAAAAACCAAGCCATGAAGTCCTAGGAACTCTCCATAGACCTCCGAGATAGAATTGTGTTGAGGCATAGATCTGGGGAAGGGTATAAAAACATTGCTAAAGCATTGAAAGCACCCAGGAGAACAGTGGGCTCCATCATTGTGAAATGGAAGAAGTTTGGAACCACCACAACTGTTCTTAGAGCTTGCCGTCTGGCCAAACTTAGTAACCGGGCAAGAAGGGCCATGGTTAGGGAGGTGACCAAGAACCCAATGGCCACTCTAAGAGAGCTTCAGAGTTACTCTGCAGCGATGGGAGAACCTGGCAGGAGGACAAACATCTCTGCAGCACTCCATCAATCAGAAAATATTTTAAATAGAACATTTTAACGGAGGGCTGCTGGGGGACTCATCCTGTTAAGGCACTGTTCTAGTGTGTGGATGAGCCCCACGATCTGCTATTGAATCCAAACCATGCCCAGGCTAACTGTGCCCAGTAGCACCGTGGGGCGACATATGCTTGGCAGTGCCGTTGCCCAAGGATAAACGAAGGGAAAAATTGGACGTTGAACCGAGTCGTTTGAATTAGAATTGAAAAGTCTCCATTTTTAATTTGCTTACAATGTTTCATATCTAGAATGTTCATGCTAGTTGGAGGTGCAATGATGATTATGAAAATTATATTTATCATGAATATTGGCACTGCCAGGAAGTCTGGTTGTCAAATTAGCATCCTGGACCAGAACGTGATGGGTCTTATCACCCTAAAGTGCTGTTATTTTCAACAACTGACTTGTCCCCAGTACATTATCCTGCTCATACCACGGCTATTTGCCAAGCGAATTAATATATAATTGGTTAATTCTGTTAGTAATGCGTCTATTCACAAAATTAGACAACATTTCATGAGGTGTTCGTGTTCTGCAAAAAGATAGTGACATCAGATGTTCCTGATTGCGAGCCGGATTACTTCCATTGTATTTTTTTGGTCGGAAGCCTAATGTTAAGTGTTATATGTTGTACAGGGTTAAACCTCTGGACCACTTTAAACTGAATCAGCAACAATTTGCTAGAGATTAAATGTATTTTGTTTGCTTTCTTGTTTTTTGTCATATTTCTAAGCATCCTTTTCACTCTTGGCTAGAATAATGACAATGACACAAGCCCAGTAATATGCCTTTGAGATGATGAACTGGAAAAAACAAAACATTAAATTAAATGACATTAAAAAAATGGTGATAAACAAAACACAAATATTTGCATAACTGCTTCAAACAGAGCCATCAATTTAGTTTTTTAGGTCACTGTTTCTTTTTGAGTCTTTTAATGCAGATGGTAATTATATCTTTAATTGTCAAGGGGGGCAAAATGGCAAACAGATTTAATTACCACCTGCTAAATTAGAGACACAGATTCTATCCCTTTCCTACTTGATTTATCTCTCCTATAGCCAGGGCTTTTACTTGTATTATTCAATCAGGAGAACCATCATTCCAATCTGGCCACTGTACACTATCATATCTGTGCAAACAGTGAGAATACAGACATACAGCTATATTTTTAATACAGCCCATATTATTACAATATACACTTTGAATACACTGAATGTATTGGCCACTTTATTAGGTACACCTTTCTAGTACTGGGTAGGACCCCCCTTTGCCCCCAGAACAGCCTGAATTCTTCGTGGCATGGATGCTGGAAACATTCCTCAAAGATTCTGGCCCATGTTGACGTGATTGTTACGTTCTGAGTGTCTGTTCTGTTTGTTTTTGTACTTTGTTTATTTATCATTCTTCGAGTACTGTTATGTTCTGAGTGTCTGTTCTGTTTGTTTTTGTACTTTGTTTATTTATCTTTATTCGAGTCATGTTTCTTTCACGTTCTGTTCCCCGTCTGTTATTGTTCCTGTTCCTGATCCACTCCTTGTCTTTGTCTTTTGCACTTCGGGAGTTTATACATTTCGGGTTTCCTCCGTCTTTGCTTATTATCTCGTTTTCTTCCTTCTTACTTTCTAGATTGCACTTTGTATATATTAGTTAGATGTGTACAGTACTAACCAACTAATCTACTAACATTAGGGATTTAGATTAGGTTACTAACACTACTAATCACTAATTATCTCACGCTTCTGACTATCGCTGTCTTTCTCGCTCATTATCCTATCTCTGTTAGCTTTTCACTTTCCCTTTCATTCGCACGCTGATTCTCTCTATGCATTCCTCCCCTTCTAACTATGCACATGTCTGCCTGTTCTTCCAGGTCGTTTATTGTCTATGTGTCTGTCATTCCCAGTCCGTGTCTTTCGTTTCCCCTCGTTATTCTATTAGCGAATTCCCTCGTTATTAGATTAACGATTCCCATTGTTTTCACCTGTGTTCCTTCCCTCTCTCCTCCCAGTCACACCTGAGTCCTATTGTGTTTTCCTTCCCTGCCTGTATATTAGTTCAGTGTTCATGTTCGTTCCTTGTATATCTGTTTCGGTGTTCCTGTTCTTTCCCTGGTCAGTATGATTCTATTTCCCTGAGCCTACCTTTTCGAAGCCAGAGTTATTAGCATTTTCCGAGACTACCCTTTGATTACGACCCGAGCCTGCCCAGCGATTTTGTCCTTTTGCCCTTCTGATTCCTGAGTATCGACCTTTTGACTGCCCTATTACTACTTCTCTCTGCCTCACGATTTTGTACCTCTGATTCCCTGATTCTTGGTTTTGACCCCTGCCTGTGAATAAACAACTCTTTTGCCTAATCCCTGATCTGCGTCTGGGTCCTTACCGCGGTCGTCACAGGACGTACTGACCAAGATGGACCCAGCAGATCCAGACCAGCTCCGCTTCGCCCTCGAGCAGCAAGGTGCCATGCTCGGACGGCACCAGGACCATCTGGAGCGTGTGGCTGAACACCTGCAGTCTCTCACCTCCGGTTTGGCTGAGCTTACCCTCACGCTGCGAGCTCCGGTCATTAACCCCGCACCCCAGCATGCCGCGGCGCCACTTCAACCCGAGCCTTCCTCCGCGCTGGTGCGCGAACCACGTCTGCCTCCTCCTGAGAGATACGCAGGTGAACCGGGAGGTTGCCGTGCGTTCCTGACGCAGTGCCAGTTGATCTTCCAACTGCAGCCATCCACGTTTCCCAGCGAATTATCCCGGGTCGCCTACGTCATCACCCAACTGACCGGTCGTGCCAAGTCCTGGGCTACCACCGCGTGGGAGGGCTCTCTTCCCTGCTGTCAGAGCTTTGACCGGTTTTCCGAGGAGATGAGGAGGGTCTTCGACCGGTCTAAGCAGGGTCATGACGCGGCTCGGGAGATGCTCTACCTACGCCAGGAGGGAGGGTCGGTGTCGGATTACGCCATTCGTTTCCAGACCTTGGCTAACGCCTGTGGCTGGGGAAGGAAGGCGCTGTACGACGCCTTCATCTGTGGACTCTCCGAACATCTTAAGGACGAGATCCTGACTCGTGACCTGCCAGAGTCCTTCGATGACCTTATCAGCCTTGCCATCCGCGTGGACTCCCGGCTTCAGGAGCGTCGTCGCTGGCGTAGTTCCGGAGGTTTTCCCGGGTCTGGGAGGACCGGGGTCAGGTCACCGATCGGTGCCTACAACCACCCTGGAGCAGCTCCATCTACTACCCCGGAGCCTGAACCCATGCAGCTGGATCGGACCCGCCTTTCTCGTCAGGAGCGTGACCGCAGGATGGCCAACCGATCCTGTCTCTACTGCGGTGAGTCTGGGCACTTCATTTCCGGCTGTCCAGTAAAAGCCAACACCCACTAGTTAGGAGAGGAGCACTAGTGGGTGTCATTCCGATTGAACGCTCCGAAACAACGGACCTGCCACTGGCGAGTTGCCACTCCCCCCGGGTCCCCTGTTCCCTAAGTCCCGTGCCAGCCTCCTGCTTGTTCCCCCTTTTCCTCTGTTGCATCCCTTCTCCTGTTCCGAGTTCTGTTCCGAGTCCCCTGTTTTCCGAGAAATTTTTCTGCCTGTCTGATATCCTGTCCCGTGTTTTGCCCCTTGCCTGTCTGAGATCCTGCTCCGTGTTTTGCCCCTTGCGTGTCTGAGATCCTGTCCCGTGTTTTGCTCCTTGCCTGTCTGAGATCCTGCTCCGTGTTTTGCTCCTTGCCTGTCTGAGATCCCGCCACGTGTTTTGACCTGTAAGATCCCACCCTGTGTTTTGCCCCTTGTCTGCCTGGCTTTCTCCCTTCTCCTAGTATCCTGGTCTGTCTGTTTTTCTGTTTTTGTGTGCCTCCTGTTGGAACGCCATGAGGCGTTCCTTTGGGAGGGGGTACTGTTACGTTCTGAGTGTCTGTTCTGTTTGTTTTTGTACTTTGTTTATTTATCATTCTTCGAGTACTGTTATGTTCTGAGTGTCTGTTCTGTTTGTTTTTGTACTTTGTTTATTTATCTTTATTCGAGTCATGTTTCTTTCACGTTCTGTTCCCCGTCTGTTATTGTTCCTGTTCCTGATCCACTCCTTGTCTTTGTCTTTTGCACTTCGGGAGTTTATACATTTCGGGTTTCCTCCGTCTTTGCTTATTATCTCGTTTTCTTCCTTCTTACTTTCTAGATTGCACTTTGTATATATTAGTTAGATGTGTACAGTACTAACCAACTAATCTACTAACATTAGGGATTTAGATTAGGTTACTAACACTACTAATCACTAATTATCTCACGCTTCTGACTATCGCTGTCTTTCTCGCTCATTATCCTATCTCTGTTAGCTTTTCACTTTCCCTTTCATTCGCACGCTGATTCTCTCTATGCATTCCTCCCCTTCTAACTATGCACATGTCTGCCTGTTCTTCCAGGTCGTTTATTGTCTATGTGTCTGTCATTCCCAGTCCGTGTCTTTCGTTTCCCCTCGTTATTCTATTAGCGAATTCCCTCGTTATTAGATTAACGATTCCCATTGTTTTCACCTGTGTTCCTTCCCTCTCTCCTCCCAGTCACACCTGAGTCCTATTGTGTTTTCCTTCCCTGCCTGTATATTAGTTCAGTGTTCATGTTCGTTCCTTGTATATCTGTTTCGGTGTTCCTGTTCTTTCCCTGGTCAGTATGATTCTATTTCCCTGAGCCTACCTTTCCGAAGCCAGAGTTATTAGCATTTCCCGAGACTACCCTTTGATTACGACCCCGAGCCTGCCCAGCGATTTTGTCCTTTTGCCCTTCTGATTCCTGAGTATCGACCTTTTGACTGCCCTATTACTACTTCTCTCTGCCTCACGATTTTGTACCTCTGATTCCCTGATTCTTGGTTTTGACCCCTGCCTGTGAATAAACAACTCTTTTGCCTAATCCCTGATCTGCGTCTGGGTCCTTACCGCGGTCGTCACAGTGATAGCATCACGCACTTGCTGCAGATTGGTAGGTTGCACATTAATGTTGCGAACCTCCTGTTCCACCACATCCCAAAGGTGCTCTATTGGACTGAGATCTGGTGACTGTGGGGGCCATTGGAGTATGCTGTTCATTGTCATGTTTGTGGAACCAGCTTGAGATGACATGTGCTTTCTGACATTGCGCATTATCCTACTGGAAGTAGCCATTAGAAGATGGGTAGACTGGGGCATAAAGGGATGCACATGGGGAGCAACAAGACTCAAGTAGGCTGTGGCATTTAAACGATGCTCAATCAGTATTAAGGGGCCTAATGTGTGCCAAGAAAATATTCCCTACACCATTACACCACCACCACCAGCCTGAACCGTTAACACAAGGCAGGATGGATGCATGGATTCATGTTGTTTACGCCAAATTCTGACCCTACCATCTGCATGTTGCAGCAGAAATCGAGATTTGTCAAACCAGTCAACGTTTTTCCAATCTTCAACTGTCCTTTGGTGAGCCTGTGCCCACTGTAGCCTCACTTTCCTGTTCTTAGTTGACAGGAGTGGAACAGGTGTGGTCTTCTGCTGCTGTAGCCCATCCACTTCAAGGTTTGACGTGTTGTGCGTTCAGAGATGCTCTTCTGCATACTACTGTTGTAACGCGTGATTATTTGAGTTACTCCTTCCTGTCAGCTTGAAATAGTCTGGCCATTCTCCTCTGACCTCTCACATTAACAAGGCGTTTTCACCCACAGAACTGCTGCTCACTGTATGTCTTTTGTTTTTCCCACCATTCTCTGTAAACTCTAGATACTGTTGTGCGTGAAAATCCCATGAGATCAGCAGTTTCTGAGATACTCACACCACCCCGTCTGGCACCAACAATCATTCCACAATCAAAGTCACTTAGATCACATTTCTTCCCCATTCTGCTGCCACATGATTGGCTGATCAGATAATTGCATTAACGAGCAGGTGTACAGGTGTACCTAATAAAGGACCACTGAATGTATTTACCTTATATATATTTATCTTTTTAATGTACACAGGAAATGCACCATATCAGCAAATTCAGAAAATTCACCTTTTGTCAATTTAACAGGGATAGAAAGTGGCTGATTCATTTAGTGTTAAATAAGTGTTCAGAAACAGACACTGTGGTGACAGTAGAAACAGCATACTCAACAATAAACCTTAGTTCAGTGTAACTAACACCAGCAGGGTGGAAGCATAAATGCTTAAGGTGTTATCACAGAGTAAGGTCATTAACACTTTGGCTGTTAGAAAATAACATTTGCTAATAACACCTATGGTGAGAGTAAAAACACTATGTAACACTGTGATGCGACCTGATTATTCAATCAAAATCTACAATACTAGATGCAGTGCTTTTAACAAAGTGGTTGGAACAGATGCAAGTAGCAGAGATGACATGAAATTGATAAAACAGAAAAAACAATTATATGCAATACAGAATAACCTGTGTAATAGTAATAAGAAAATAAAAATTAAGCTATATTGGTTTGTTAACAGATGTCAATAAACATGTCAACATCAATATGCTTTGTGTCAAAGTCAGATAGTTTGTATAAATGGATTAGGGCTCTGATATTGTTCCAACAACGTTTACCGCATTGCTGTGACAAAGTGAGTAGGCTGAAGAAGACCCCCACATGCGCTGAGGCTATGGGCGTGTTGTGTGTGCATATGCAGACTGGGCCGAGATCAGAGCCACTGCTGCAATCTGTTCAACGGTCCCTGAATTGGGAAAGAATGGCCCGTGCCAGGCCAAACACCAGCTGTCCGGGGGGTCTTGCCCCGAAAGCTTAAGTTTGAACTCTACATGCGAGGCTCTTGAGTAATGTCTCCAAAAACGGAAGAATGCAGCACCTGGTTCTTTGCTGCATCACATCCAGCACATTTCCCCTCTTCCATGCCACGTCCCAAAACGTGAGACAATGCAACTGTCATCTGCTGTGCACTTTGAGAATAACAGTGAATGATTGTTAATGCATGTGCCTTCTTCTCCTTTTTTCTATCAAAAGACCGATTGACTTTTAATAACACTGACATGCCTATTTTTCTGTATGTATATATATATATATATATATATACATACTGTATATGTTTTTTCTTGATATATATACATTGAACCTGATATACTGTATGTGTTGTTTCTTGAACATATCAAGAAGCAACATATATACTGTATCAGGTTCAATCTATATATATATACAGTACATATATCAAGAAATTACATATATATCAGTTTCAATGTATATATCAAGAAACGTGTTATATATCAGGTTTCATTATATACTTCCTGTTTGGCATCCAATAATATATATATATATATATATATATATATATATATATATATATATACGTATAGGTTTTTGGTGTGATATTTTGATAACAATGACAACAATGTCACAGTGCTACATTGCCCTCAGGAATGCATGTTCTATCATTATTGTGTGAAGGTGAAAGCCTTGATGACTTCTTCCCAGCCAAAGTACACCAATCATACCAGTAGGGATCTGTGCTGTCTTTGAAATGACTGTCTTCACAAGACCTTTGAGCAGGGAAATAAAGCTTTCTCTCTAAGAGTCTTAGCGGTCATTAGGTGTCGCTGATGGGTCCGAGTGATGCTTCTGGTGGGGTGAATGGGCCGCAGGATGGCCTATTACACCCACAGCACAGATGGAGTGGGCCAGCACGTCTTCCCTGATGGGGTGCAGAACGGCGTCAAATTGACCCTTTTCATCTGGGAATTTGCACTCTGATGAAAAATGGCCAGTCATACGGCAGCCATCCATGCTGTGAGCCAGGTGGGCAGGGATGGGCATGCGGATTCAGTATAAGTTGAAATCATACCATTTTCTCAGATAATGTTTTTTTATTCACTGTGCCTCTGTGAGCTCGGTGTAGTATTGGCTTCTGAAGTAGCTCATTCCATGTCATGTAAATATCAAAGGATGCCCTCTTAGGTGTGATTTTGCTGGACCTAGCCATGCACACTGGGGGAACAAATATAACAGCGTAGTGGTTGGGGTTGCTGTGAAAACATCCTTGCTTTGCTGCTGTTCAACGGTGCTGTCAAAAAAATTGACAGGTGGCGATATAACACTTTACATTTAATAGGAGAAGCAGAGGGCCTGGCTAAATGTCACCCACATCTGCATCACATACGGGAGAGGAGAAAAATATATTCATCACTTAAACAAGCACTAATCATGGCAAATGTCACAGTAGCCAGGCACCGCTGCCATTTGCTTCCTTATTTATTTATCACCCTGCCAGAGTGATGTCTGTCCAGATGAGGGCGGTGATGGAATTAACAGTGTTTGTCATGCCTGTAATGGTGTTGCCTTCACTGCGAAAGCCATTCGTCGGTGATGAGATTGGCTCGGAGAGCGGCAAACTCGATCTGCACCAGTCACCTTTCCTCTGCGTGAACCACAAGCACTGCTCATCCTGTTATTTCTCATCCGGCGTTGCACAGTGGCGATGGATTGACTTTCAGCCCAAGGCTGAGTGTTCTCTACAAGACGGGAGTGCTACGATAGCTTGACCCCGCCAAGACTTTCACAGGATGTCTGTACCTTTGCCACTGTTTTCTTTAATCACAGTGTGTCGGAAGTGTATTGATGAACTAGGGAACTGTGGCTAAGGAACTACGCTTGTGATTAGAAGGTTACAGATTCGATTTTCAGGTGGGCTGTTGTGGCAATGTGTAAACAGCATAAGAATAAGCATGTCCAGCAAGTATTCAGAATAATGATAGCAATAATAATAGTAATAACAATAATAATAATAATAATAATAATAATAATAATATCATCTCAATGATAAAAGCTAGCCTTTTAAGCATCTTGATTACTGATCAATGAAACACTGATCACTACTCCTGCACTGAGAATCATAGCCCTTGATGTGCACCTCATAGGTTTCCGTGATGAAAAGTACAGCGGGAGATAGAGTCATAGGAATCAGAGGATTTAAACAAACAAAAAAAGAAGTCATGCCTAAACAATGAGAACAGCATTGTTAGGACAGGACCACCACAGAACCACGGCCGGCGGCTTGGAATTGTGGAGACACTGCAGCCTGAGATGGAAGTCACTTACCATAGCAGCTCAACAGCTTTGGATGAAAGAGACTGCCAGAGAAAGAGAATGGCCCAAGATTAAAGAGACTGCCACATACACGGGATGGACTAACATGAAACAGACTAACACAGACATCTTTCATCTTGTGTGTTCATTGACACTGCAGAGTGGCCAATACAATCCTAGATATCCTAGGGGATCAAGCCCTGACGGATCAAGTCCTGATCTATCCAGTGGGCCACTCTGTTCCCATGATTCAGAGACGGCATTCTGCGCCCTGTGGCTTTATTGTCATTCATGTCATTCATTGCCACACATCCATCCTCAGGTATGACAAAAAACACCCAGGAGAAATGCTGAAACTGGTTGTGTTGTTGCGCATACGTGCACAGGACATTATTGTTGCGGCTTCTGTAACATGTTGACTTGTTTAGTTTTCCGCTCCAGTATTCTCTTAAGATGCCTCCCTTCGCAGGCTGTCTTTTCTTTTCCTGTGCCCTTTGATGTCTGTAATTTGCTCAGCATGTGAGAGTAATGAGATTAGGGAAATTGAGAACACTTGAGAGTTTTGATCCATGCGACTGGAATGGGACTGGACAGTGACAGGAGCATCCCAGAGGAAAGTATATCCAGGAATTAAGCTCTCTTCCTTATTTATTTATTCTTGTTCCTGGCACAGGATATTCAGAAACACATGAGCTATCCTCATACACATGCCTTTCTAGTTCTCCCATTCACTCTGAGTGGTTTCATCCATTCACTTTGAGTGTGTTGTTCCCTGCTCATTGACTGCTTCAAAACAATCTGAAGCCTCAGGTTGCAGGTCCAGCAGTGTGGGCTGGTTTTGTTTCCAAATACACTGCAAAAGGAAAAAGAATGGAGAAAAACACCTCAGGGTTTTGTATGAGAGTTTTGTAAGGAAACCAAACGTAATCATAATTTACGCAAGCTTTTTATCTTCGCAAAATACATCTACATTCATAGCACACCTCACTGAGGTAAGTCCAGAATATAAAACGACGGTCCCTGTGAACTTGTAAAAATAGAAAAATAAAATGCCATGGCACACCACAGAACCACAGGACAAACCCTCCAGCTCAGCTTTTGGCCTTTGGTCAGTCCAGGCCCTTTATGTCTTGGATCAGCTCTCTTGACAAAGATCCAAGTCCAATTTGTGGTCCCTGAGGTCCCTCTCCATGTTCAGTAAAGGGCTACTTTGATGCCAGCCGAGAACATGCTGCAGAAGGCTCTCGGTAGAGGGGGCTGTGCCAGGGCTGCAGCTGGGGGCAGCAGTTTTCAGATGAGAAGGGTGAGGTCATGTGCTCATTGCAACTTCAGGGTGCCACCTGAGTGAGGTCATCCCCTGAATCAACTTCCTGCCTATCAGAGGTGGCCTATGGTTACCTGGAAGACTGCATTTTGGGAAAACCTATGATTTTTGTGTGGAGAACATTACCGTTTGTGTTTGAGAGACTGTTACATGATATTTCCACATTTCTGCATTTAACTGTTTTATTTGAATGGTTTTATATAGCGAATGCAAAGTCTCCCATATAATGTGCTTCGGGGATGCCCTAAAGTGACTCACATAGCTTAGCTTTGCACATAGGATCCAGTTGCTGAAACAAAGTTTGGTTAAGTACATTGTTTTAAGATACAAAAGCAGTATCCTGCCAAGGATTTTGGATGCAGACTGACCCACATGGTGAATTTGACTATAGATAAATGTATTAACTTGTATAAATGTTTTAGGACAAGCAAAACTTTTTGTTTTGAACTTATAACTAATTGCCATCATATCTACAGATTATCTGTAATGTATTATGAATGAGATTTGTTATTTCATACACACATGAGGATATGGGATTATTCATGGAAAGCCAGGGGGACTGTGTTCATACTTTATTCATGTGCATGCATGTACTGTATGCTGGAATGGAATAGCAGTGTGCATTTTGGAATAGAACCTGTAACCATTATTTTCCTTATCCATCTCCTTAACCTCTACATCACACTACAGTGTAACTATCTATTCCAACAGGTTAGGTCACATGCCGTGTATATAAAAAGTATTCACCCCCTTTGGCATTTTTCACATTTTATTTTCTTACTTCATGGAATCTACATGGATTTAATGAACAGACAATAATTGATTCCATAAGTATTCACCTCTTTGAAGTAATACTTGGAAGAAGCACCTTTAGATGCACCTACATTTGTGAATCTATTTGGGTAAGTCTCTACCAGCTTTGCACATCTGGACACTCCCATTTTCACCCATTCTTCTTTACAAAATTGCTCGAGCTCCATCATGTTGGATGGGGAATGTTGGTGAACAGCAATTTTAAAATCTTTCCACAGATTGTCAATAGGATTGAGTTCTGGGCTTTATGTAATTATTGATTATTTGTAGTTAATTAAGAAAAAACTTTAGCATTTAAATATTTTGTGTTTATCAGTGGCAAGAAATCTGAATTAAATCCATTTTGATTCCATGAAGTAAAAAAATAAGAAAATAAAATGTGAGAAATGCCAAAGGGAATACTATGTTTACTGAATACTATGTATTTTTTCCCAGAATTCATTCTGAATTCATACCTGTCAACAGCCTGGAAATGCATCGGAGATCCATGCCCAACACAGAATGGCCTTATATTTAGGACTTTTTGACCACTTTATTCATTACCATCTACTTTTTTCAGTACCCTGACAGTAGCGAATGACTTCAGTGTTTTTGGGGGTCTTTCATAAAGTCATGTATTAGTAAATCATAATACATTGCTATTTGATGTTGACCTTGTTGACGACTTATTACCTGATCTTCACCCAACCAGACTAACTGTTAATTAAGCTCAGAGAACCTTGCTATACACTCTGCAGTGTGGCCAACCTATGAGCGGTTTTGTTTGTTCTAATTAATGAGCTCTGGCAAGATTTTAAAGTCATTTAAAAGGCTAACGACAATGACACCCATGTTGGTTATCAAGCTGAACGTCAATGATTTTGTGTCAGAGCCTGGCTGTTGGCAGAGGCTTTGGAAGAAGTTGCAGAGAGGCCTGCTTTGCACTGATAGCAGCCATCTATGCTCCATGATCCTTTGCTCTTTATGCTTGTCTTTTGTTACGGGGACTGATGAGGGAATGGTTTTCTGCCAGCCCGCAGTACCCAGCGTGCGTTGATAAAAACGGCATTAAACAGAGATGTGGATCTGCAGCTGTAGGCCCCTTGGATTGTCCTCTAAGCTGAACATGCACACTCAAATGTGCACTTTGATTATGTTTTCCGGAGAGGCGAGGCCTTTCTGTAGATGAATAGGCCTAACTCGGATGGGGATTTTACACTGGTGTGGGTTGCTCAACAGCTTTATAATAACATGAATACATAAATCATTATTACCAACATCATAACACATATGCAACCTGTTTAAGGAATAATTTTGAAACTAGCATAAATTAGCTCTTAGAACCAATAAAGGAGGCTACTAATGTTATTTGGTTACACTTTACATGTATTGCTTACTTTAGACATTATTTTGTTCATGTACATATACAAATTATATTGTAGAAATAGTGGCAGTGTTTTATAGTTACGGACACACACACACACACACACAAACATATAGTATGTATATATACACTACCCTCCAAAATTATTCACACCCTTGACAAAGAATAGCAAAGACGGCTGTATGAAATAAACAATACAGTAATGAGTTACAGTAATTTCCCAAATAAAGGAAACATCAACATAAAGTGTCTCAACCCTCATGTAGTGTTTGGGTCAAAATTAACTAGTTTAATTTCTGTGAAGAATATGTAAAAGAACACATTTTCATTTAGTACACATGCTATACCACCCTGATCCGACGCTCAGGTCAATTTGAACCAAGAGTAATGAAAGGCTGGAAATTGTAGGTTAAACAGACAGGTCATAGTAAATATGAAACAAAAAGGTGACTTCACTTCTCGTCACACTACCTTCATCTCTAATTGGTCTCACAGCTGCATATGCACACATGTATTTTTGTCCTTCATTCAATCAAATTTGCAGCGTATTTCATAGATTGAACACAACCCTCTCCACCATGTTACAGACAACATTGCCCAAGCCTAGTCCCACCAACCCCACACCTACTCCACCTCCGCCACCCCATACACACAACCCACCCCCCTTACCCCTGCTCCATAAGGATTCTCTGACTGTATTTCTTTTCTTTTCAAAATCACCTCCCAGTTTCTCTGTGGATATCAAACACAAACACACACACACACACACACACACACACACCTGCCATAAGGTTGGAATATTGTTAAATTCCATGAAAACCTTGTTTTCCAAGATAAACATGATTTATGCCACCCATGTCTTCATTATAATTGTTGTAACTTTATTACAAAAAACTAATGACACTTTAATTGTTAAATGTCGTCTAGCAGAGGTAAATGGCAAACATTAACCATATGTGTTATTGACTGTATATTGTTTGGAACTGAGATAAAGGCAATATATGTTAAGTATTTTTACAAACAATTTATTTCTGTATTGCCTTACAATCTCAGTAATATCCTGGGTCATTTTGACCCGGCGAACAGTACCAAAGGGTCCAAAAAGTGAACATCACATAAGGTTAAACAGCTTCAATCGTGCCCTTTGAATGGGGCATTGTCATCCGGGAAGAATCCACTCCCATCGGTATGGAAATGCTTCACCATAGGGTGTACATGATCACACAGAACAACTTTGTATTTATTGTTGTTTACCTTGCCCGCTAAGGCATTGAGTGGGCCTAAACCATGGTAGGAGAATTCATCCACACTATAACAGAGCTGGTGGTAACAAATGTATTCCTGTTTTCCCATGTCTTCTGCGGTTACTAGGCCCCAAGGGCACTAGCATCTTCTGAGGGATCAGGCCACTCGTTACTGGTAAGGATAGGCACTGTCCTGAACCTCACCTCAGGGTTCTCAGTGGCCACAAGGTTGGGGGCATTATCGTCCATCATCACTGTCAGATTGCTCTGACACACTCTCAGACTCCAACTCATTGTCAGAAAATATCTCTACGATTTCTGCATTCGTGAGCTGTCTCCTCCTGACATTGCTATTGTATTTGTATTTGATATTGTACTAGCTGGCTGTCAGTGTCTGTTATGGGGTAGGTGTTTGTCTGTCAGGAGGACTGAAGTGATTGTAACTATAGTTACTAGTACTATTCACACTAGCTCTGTCACACAAATCACTGTCAACATAATGGCCTGTGAGCCATTTCATTTTTCATTTGTTTTCAAATGCCATTGGCAGGTCATGTATTCTGCTACTTGTATACACTGTAATGGGCTCATTGGATCGATGTAAAATACTTAAAAGAGGAGAGGTGGCTATGCTAAGCTAATTTTATTCTGGCTAAGGGTAGAAGGCTTAGCTTTTGCCAAGACATCACGGAAGCAATGGCACTAGGGCCAATGTGGAAGAAAGATAGCTCTCCTCCAACTACATTAAACATCAGGTGCATCCAGCTCATGATTTATAGCTACTCGGGCAACAATTACTTAGCTAGGCTAGCTAGATAGTCGCCCCTAGATTTGAAATCAAAGTTAAGCCCCTGGCATATAGCTTAGCACAGCTGCTCCTCCTCTCTTAACAATATTATGGATCTTTAATTTGATCAATTTAGATGTGGTCATTGGAGACGATTGTACCGGTAAGTCCATTATGTTTGTTTTCTGTCAGCATTTTTGAAATGGGTTTATTGGTTCTGTGTGTATTCTATTTTGTGCTTGGCTAGCTGCATGCTTGCTTTGATACTCTGCAATAAACTGTTGAACTGACTAATGGAGTTGCAAAAACCTTTGTTCTCCAGTGCAAAATGTGCATATAAGGTAAATAAATAACCAGGCCAGTCAGAATGAGAATTTTCCATTGTTAACATTCCGAATCACATATTTGTGTACACTGCAGGGACCACTCACCAACAATCACATATTTATGATCGTACGTTTAAGTAAAGGCATTAATAATAGTAATAATAAAAATCATCATCAATGACGTACACTTTCTGGTTTATGTGGTATAAGGTTATAACATTTTTAGTTTATAGATTTGATTCCCAGTTGGGGCACTGGAGTGGTACTCTTGAGCAAGGTACTAAAACCTGCTTCCATTTATTTAATATACAGGTGTATAAGCTGACCACAGGTGTATAAACTGACCACTACTTTAGGTGTATGCGAGTGTATGCGTGTGAGGGAGATAGTTCAAAGGTTAAGACGGACATCACCATTTCCAGAATGGTATCTTTAATTTTTCCTCTCATTGGAAGTCTATTCAGATTCAGAAACACTAGAGGGCTCACCAGCATTGTAAAAGCATTGCAGTATTGTGGGAAAGATGGAGAAGGAAAAGAATTAGAGATCAGGGATCCAGCTGAGCAGCATGGGGTTCAATCAGTCATCTCCATTACTCAAGCTGTTCCATTTTGTTTTCATATTTGTATTACTCCTAATTGACAAAAAATGACAAAACAATACAGCTGTAAGGGGTTGTTAAAATTCCCTATGCATACCAAAGCGAATGCAGATGACATCATAATATTTACCTATTTACTTATGTAGATATGTTCACATTCAAAGATACAATGTTTAAGTGCATATATCCATATATGAATACATTGTATATCTGCTTTTTGAATGTTACAATGTCATAAGTATATTTGAGTCAGCAAAGGAGTAACACTTAATATGAAATTCCTATTCATATGAAAATCAGGCTTTGCATAACCCTTACAACCATGCATAATCTTAATCATAAATTATACTTCATGGCATTCATTTATGTTATGTGTAATATGTGTAAAAATAAGATGTGAGCACAGTCATTTTTAGGACAATTAGACAATACAAATTAATGCACGTTATTAATGATCTATTAATGGTTAATAAATTGGTCCATTAGATAAACAGGTACCAAAAAAAAATATATATATGAATCCGCTTGAATATACTGAGATGATTAAGACACCCTCATGAGGGGAGGAGGGTCCCCAGGCTTTAACATTTCTGCAGAGGGAGGCATGACGGAGAGAAGGAGAGAGGGATTCACCTCGTGTCTGTACCAGGCAGTGCAGTTGGGGGGGGATCCCTGCGGGAGTCATTAGTACTGAAGCTCAGCCTTTTCGTTACAGACCTACCCTTACAGAGTACCCATCCCACGCAGGGAGAGAGCTTCCGCCAGAGACCTGTGCCTAAAACCTCTCCCATGCCCACAACCCCCCACTGCTCCGAGGAGATCTGGGGCTCCCCTCCGGCAGGGCATCTCCGGTGTCAAGGCTTCAACCAAAAAAGGAAAAGGGAGAAAAGGGCCTCCGGTGTCCTTTGTCACCTGTTAAGCTGGAAGAATATTTTTCATTTTACTGCTCTCTCTCTCTATCTCTCTCTCTCATTCCTTCCCCCTTGTCTCTCTGCATGGCACAGAATTGAGAATACTGGCTCTGATCCAGATGACACTCCTCTCTGCCGCTGCAGGGTCCACAACTCCCCATTGTTATTCCAACATACTGTTTTTGTTTCCTTACATGCCTTCCTCATCACGGCAGATTCCTGACCATTTACTTTCCCAACCGAATGGGAGCCTGTTCCTTTACAAATCTACTTTTCCCTCATAGGTATTAGCCTGGTTAGTATCACCAGAGCTTTTTATAGCCACTCAAACCTTCAAAAGCAAGGAGAAGCTAGTGAGTCACCCTGTTTTTCTCAGGTTTTTATTTTGCCCCTGGGTGATATGGATTTTTGCTGGGAGAGGCTGAGAAGCAATGTTTCAAAGGATCTAAAAAGGTAGAATAAACTTAAATGAACTGCTCACATGTAAGTAACTGCCAAAGTAGTGTCTTAATATGGCAAAAGCCACCAGAACAGTTTCAATGTGTCTAGGCATAGATTAAGTGTCTGGAACTCTAAACAGATTTAGACACTACTTTTCTAAACATTTACATTACATTTACATTTTAAGAATTTGGCAGACGCTCTTATCCAGAGCGACTTACAAGATGTGCATGAATGCATTGTAGGAACAATCATAGTTCACGCAAGAGATCAGTAAACAGATGTAAGTTTGTAAATGGTACTAAGAGCATCACAAAGATTTCTGTTTGTGCTGACTGCCAGTAGGGAAGGGAGGAGAGCAGCAATTTCTAAATGAATAAATAAACGGAATGCGCCAAAGTGCATTCTTGATCTATATTAACACTTATAAGGTCTTCGTTTTGACTTTTAACTTGCTTTACATTTATTCTTGCTTTACATTCACACCTTTATATGCTGAGAATGAGAGAAGAGAATGTTTGTCATATAGACTAATGCATAGTCTATGATTGACTTTTCTGCATGGGTTTTTATATATTGTTATACATTTTGTACTGCCATTCATGTTTTACACTTGTATTTGACAAAAGGCCATGCTGGTTGCCCTGCTATACAGTCAGGTGTAGAATTATTGGTTGACGTCTTCTTGTATGACTGGAAACCCAGCAGTCATAGTATTAATTAAAGAGTGCAAACGATGGCACTTTTTAACATGTGATATTTTGGTCATCCATCTGTCACACATCAGACCTCTGTGTTGCGGTCCTCGCTGCCCTCACAACTCCATAGCATTCCCACCTTCATTTTGCATGGGGTTACTTCAAATCCTATTATGCGGGATCCGAAGGCGATCAATTGCGGATCGTTTCTGAGCGCTGTCCCTATGATATTAATCATGCTGAGACTATAGGAAGTCACTCTCCACTTCGGCTGAGTGAAAACAGCATTGATTTCCTATTGAGACGCACAGCCAAACTGGGTTCGGGGCAATGGGGAGGCATATGACTTATTAATCAAGCCAGATGATCATTTCATGATGATATGGGGTAAAGGGAAAGCAAGAAAAGAAGGGATTTGGAACACTCCATTTCTGTAAAGAGTCACGACAGGGAGAGGATATGCATGTGGTCAGGGTGGCCATATTGTCAGATACCTAGTTTTTAGAATATGGTATACAAGAGAGGGACAGTATGTTGATATTTGATTGTTGGTTCAGGATCCTTGCAATATTTCATTGTAGCCAAGTGGCCTGTTCTCTCTAGCCTAAATCAACTGGTATCTGTTCTCTCTCTCTTTCTCTCTCCCCTCCCCAACACATCAAAGGGAACTCCTTGGGTAACAAGAGGACACATGGGTTGCCCTGCTATACAGTCAGGTCCATATTGATCATAAATCCTTGTGTCTAGAAGTCAGTTTTTTGCACATAGTGCATAGTGCACATTTGCACATGTCATACAAGGCATGTACAACAATCCCCAGGTGTATAGTGCAATGTGACTTCTTTTCAAACACTCGTTTCTACAAAACTTACTTACACTTACTTTATTGTCTTTATCTTTTATCTTTGGTCTATATAGTTTTGCAGGAGTAAATTTCACATTTTTGTTAGAGGTATTCAATAGCTAAGCAGAATGACCTAAATATTCATGTTTGGTCCTCTTCCAAAGTAGTTAAAGCAATGAATATTTTGATAACAATATCATGGTGCATAGCCTTGCTTTCGACAGCCCCGCTTTCGACTTCGCTTTCGAAAAAGTTTCCTGTTTATTAAATAGGTTACATACATATTTAATCTTAAATCTTATTTGCAGTTAATTTTGATTTCCAGATTCCAGCAGTTCCAACCTATGAACAAATTTGGAGATTAAAATTGTAATTATTATCTTTGAATGTATACATATGCTGCATAAATGTATAAATGTACAGCATTTAGAGGCTTCACTTCCTTGTTATCTTGGGTTATCTTTCAGAGAGGTAACCTGTTATAAGTGAATAATTAATAGTAGACATTGGCTCAATTCAGGACTGCCCCACCCTAAATTTGATAAATCCTTACTTAGCCCAACAATATGATTATTGGTGAGAAGCAACTGAGTGTCTCAGATAGGGCTTGCTCAGCCAATTGCTTCCATATTCCCCTGGAGAATGAGTTGGGTCCAACCCCCTCCCTCTCTCTGCACCTCTCGACTGAGCCCCTCTCTTTACCCTGGCTAATTCAAGCACTGAATACCCACTGAAATAACATAATGGAGTAATCTCAGAAAGACACACACACACACACACACACACACACACACACACACACACACACACACACACACACACACACCTACAGGGACACACACACACACATACAGGCACACGTGCACATGTGCACATACATTAAACTCACTATCGCAAAAGAAATTCCTGATACAAATGCAATGAAGGAAAGAGGATGACTAGAATGAAGGAAATAGGATGATTAAAGAGTAGAGAGGCCAACCTGCTGTCAGTAAGGGATGAGAAAATGAGATATGTTTGCTGTCATGATACCTCATTCATCCATGCCTAACTGACAGCAGGTTGGCCACTCTACTCTTCTTGGGAGAGAATACGTCAGGTAGGAGTTGAGGACTAACAGAGGGAAACAACCTGTGCACCAGAACAAAGGAAATTAAGCTTAAGGTTAATTACAAGGTGGCCAATAAATCCCTTCACTGCAGGGTGTTGCGAAGGCAAATTCTGCACTTCAGGGATTCATTAAAGAGCAAGTCACCAAATAAACATATGAAATGACACAGAAACAGGAAGAAGCTGTCCATAGTGCCTTAGGTAAAGACACTAATCCCATGCTACCTAATGTGAATCATCTTGGGCAGCATCATTTTCTGCTCAGAAAATTGCATTGATGGCCTAATTACAAGAAAGTAATGCATAAATAATCCATGGCGCATAAATAAAGACACAGGGCTCTAGTTTCATTGTCAAAGCGCAATGTGCAGGCAGTAGTGCTAATCGAGGATGGAGGCGCATTAAGGCATGTCTTGAGCATTGCAGTAGTTTTGTGACAAAAAGCGGTAGCACACCTTTGCAGATGTAAAAGAGGTTGTTTTAAGAATAATAAATGACCTGTGGGTGTGGTGAGGGGTTGATTCATTATAGACAATCAGATCATTCGTTTTTTTCTCTTTAATACCTTTGTCATAGCAAACTGGCAATTTTGTCATGTCTAATGACCTCCCTGAACTAGAGCCCATAGTTTATGTTTGTTTCGCAGAATTAAAATCTAGTTGTAAAGGGACTTATATACTTATGTGCTTACTTATTTAACATACAAAACATTAAAAACTGAAATTCCAGTCCCATACCACAGGGTCAGGGTCAGAGTCATGACCAATGGGTCTGACCAGCAATCTTTTTCCACACCAGACATCCAGAGAGGCAAATTCTTTACTTCATAAATTTTCAATTAACTGAACAGATGTCCAATTAGGTGTGCTGGACACTTAAATGTTAAATGTTCAATGTGCCAGAAGTGTTCTGATTTTAAGAGGCATGGTCGATAGTTAGCACAGCAATACTGACAGCTCCTACATTCTGAAGTATGGAGAATGGAAAGAACCTCAGAGAGAGTTTTATAAAATAATAAACAGCAATCCACTATCTTTTCTCTATTCTCTTCTAAACTAATTTCCAGACTTGCACCCGTTTTATGCATTTGGTAGTGAGTGTTTTAGCTTCGTAGATGTTGTCCAAAAAGGAACATAGTTCTTCAAGGCACAGTTAATCAAACAGGGCTTTTCTCTGCAATAGCAATACAGCAAACAATGGCATTTAACAACAACTTCACATGGTAGCATTAGGCCTTTCAGAATATCTAACATAATAGACAACAAACTGATATTTTGACAGCCAAAGAATAGTAATATACGCCATTTAGCAGATGCTTTTATCCAAAGCGATTTACAGTAGTGAATGCATACATTTTCAGTATATGTGGTCCCAGTGGGGATTGAACCCACAACCTAAGCGTTGCCAACGCTGTGCTCTACCAACTGAGCCACAGAGTACCACATGAATGAATGTGCTACGGCAACAAATACGTTAAGAGTAGACCCATCCCTTCAATACCATAATCGTATGTGGTGTTGGATCACGTCACACCTCATAATACACAACATAATACAGTAGCCCTAGCTTAATATAATAAGGAATGATACCACTTTGCACCTATTTGTAGGTTGGGGTACTGATGATGCAATTGCACAAACCATCATTTTTCATATCCACAAATCCATACCAGCACAAACAAACATTTTTACAGCACAAACTGGCATAAACATAGCACAAACGAATGAGACCACTTTGCACCGATTTGGACAAGGTTTGGGTACATGGATGACATTATTTACATTTTGTTTTTCTTGAGAATGTCAGTTATTCGAAAATAAAGTTGGACTTTAAGAGTGGACTTTGCGACAACACCAAGGCTGATTTTCATATGCTTGGGACATCCAATCAAACACTTCACTTGGGTCTTTAATTTAAGGATCAACAGGGTGGCATTAGATGCCTTTTTATGCTATTTACTATTATACTACAATGAGGTATAATAAATAATGAAATATAGCATGTTTTTGAATCACTTAATAAAAGATCCACACTGTGAATTGGGACTGTTGATCTATATCCTTTGATTTCTGAAAGTAAAACATGGAAATGTCACTGTCTGATGGAAAGCTTAGTTGTTATTGATCAGCCTGAGGCTTATCAACGCAAAATAGTCAAAGATGACCTGAAGATACCTCTGCTTTGAAAATCATGGCTCCACTCTCAGAACTGTTCATAACAGGAACTCAATAATGTAACTCCTTTGACATCTTACGTCTTGGGCAAAAATGAGAAACAAGATGATATTTGCATTTCTGAGATATATACTGAGTAAGCAAGGGGAGGGGTATCATACCTTCAGTTTGCTAGATATGAAAAATCACGTCCTATTTAATATGTGCAGGTTGTTTAATGACACCATTTGCAGAATAGCGGAAAGTGCAAGTTTTGGGTTGCAAGAAAACATACACAAATAAACAGTGACAGTGGCTTACCCATAGCCGGTCCACTGGTGGACTTGCTTGCACCACCGCCATAATATTAATACTCATTGGGAGCTCTTTTGTAGAAAGTGCCTGGATAACCTCCACAAATGCTGTCCAGGGAGGAGTTAATAATTCCCTTTTACACTCACTGTGCCGGGATTATACAAAGCCAATATGCAATATGTTGGGGGGCTGGAAGGGTGTAAATAAGACACTGGGTTGCATATTTCATAAGGAAGGAGATGATAGCACTAAAAATACTCCTGGTGTGAGAGATAACAAAGCATTATACAGGCTACTCAAAAATGGCAGTGTATTTGAAAGGGGGAAATAAAAGGGAACTGAAACTGAGAAGAGAGGATTAACTTTCTTTCCGAACTACAGTGGAAAGGTCTGCTTTTATTCATAAATTTACTAGAGCTTCCTACTTTACAAATCTACTTATTGTACCATGGAAGTTGACATGTTTAATCTTTGGGGACTAGAATATGACAACAACAAAAAAAAGTCTGCACACTGCTCTTGTGCTCCCATGTTAAGCTATTTAATTTCACACGTATCGCACATTTCAAGCCACACGATTCTTCTTTTGGACTCTTGTGGAATTAAATGTCAAAGATCTGGTAGATCCATTCTAATCAAAGGAGCAATACATTGTCATTCTGAGAATTAATTCTGCATCATACTACTGCCCTTGTGGTTTGTTTTACATTGGCGAGACTCACAGGAAGTGTGATACAAGAGTTTGTGAGCACAGTGGCACAATCTGAAGACAGGACCACACAAGTCCTGAAGCAGACCTGTCTTATATCTAGAGGGCATTGCTCTTTTAGTTCAGGGTTAAAAAATATATTCTACATTGCAGAATGATACTGCCATTTGCAGTGCCAGGGAAATGTTCTAAATTCATAACCTTGATGAATTGACCTCGAAAAGTCTTCATTTAGAGATTGGTTTCACTGTATTTAATAATACAATATATGCCATTTAGCAGACGCTTTTATCCAAAGCAACTTCCAGTAGTGAATGCACACATTTGTTTGTATATGTGGTCCCAGTAGGAATCAAACCCACAAGCTAAGCGTTGCCAATGCCATGCTCTACCTACTGAGCCACACAGAACTATTTCTATTCATTCCCATTATGTATTATGTGTATATCCTCCTAAATACTTCACAGGGATATTTTCTCACATGCAACCTATAATGGCAATGTGGAGTAGGTTATATGTAATGTCTGAGGTATTTTGATATAATATGTGTGTAATGAGATTCCGTGCACTTGCCATTGGCTTTTCTAACATTTATTAGTTATTACTTTATTTTCTCCTTCTCCAATAACCCTTTTATTATCTCCCCCACCCCTTACCTTTTTATTCTTGGTTTATTAGTTTATCTGGACAAGGACATCTGGATTACCTGTATTGTGATATCTTTAATTCTGGGATCCCCTTGGTGTTAATCTGATGAAAGTAGCTGAGATTATTAAGGTAAAACCACATAGTTTTCACAAAGTAGACTTCACTGAAATTATTTATCTAAGCTTTTAGAGCAGCATCATCCCAATCAAAAAAGAAATATCCCATTGCAAAGTATAACTACAGTAAACGTGACCTGATTCCATAGAATAGGGCACATATCGCACAAAGAAATTCTCAGGAAAGCCGTTTAATACTAAGAAATAGTAGTTTAATTAATGTTTTTACAAAAGTGTATTTTTTGCCCTATAAACATTTAAAGCTTCATGTTCCCCTTCATGTATATGATCAATAAATATAAAGTTTAAGGTAGTCAGTTTCAAAGACAGAAAGATATCGCTTTTTTTGGTCCCGTCACTTTTTAAACATTTGCATATTTGGTATCTGTATGTAGGGAATGGAATTCCCTGTTTAGCCAGCTAGACCTTGTGTGACAATGGAAAACAAAAAGCCAACAAACACATAGCTATATCTCACAAGCAAAGATTCATTTTAAGATAGATTAAGATTGATTTTTTTTTAAAGGTAGAATATTTTTAACCTGGGGATTCAACATTGTGAAAATTATTGCAGAAACTATGGAGGCTGTTTTCTCAAAAGTAGATTTACAAGTTTATCAACATTCAAAGAAACATAACTCTCAAAAAATGGCCAATTTCTGTGCATGACACATCATTGTGAAGCTCTGAATCTGTATATAAACTTTAAAAACAAACAAACAAAAATGTATGACTTGAGCCCCATTTGCTGTCAGAAATATTGATCGTCTGGAAAAACAGGTATTATCTTTCGGTCAGATGCAAAAACTCTTCTGTGGCTTTAAGCAGCTGAAGCCGACAGCGGCCATTCAATTCAAGAGCACCCAAGCAGATGAGTGCAGATAATGGTTCCTCCAACTGGTGCATCCATCATTAGGCAGGAGAATGCTTTAAATGGGTTTGCCAGCTATATCGCTTGGACTACATAATGGGCTGGTTAGCATGAAATCAAGAAATTAATTAAATAAATAAATAAATAGATAAAACAAGACATCTTCTCCCCCTTTGAAAATGTTCTAAAGATGGCATTCTTTTTTCTGTTTTTTCCTTTTGGAGTTTAAGGTCATTTTTATATCTTCTGCCCTTTTTCTTTGAACGGGAAGTGTCCCTCCTTAAACTGTTTCACGCTGTAGCCACGGGGCTGAAAAACAGCTCTCACTGAACACAAACATGTCTACATGGGATTATAGAGCATTTCTCACTGTGAATTACTGATATTGTAAAACTGTCCACCCATTTCTCAGGGTGAAAGAAAGCTCTGAAGATAATCACAGTAACAGTTATGGGAAAGTCCTGAGATCCAGCGAGACAGAAAAAGATTCCAATTTTGTGGCAACAGTGGATTCTGAAAGCATCGAGAATTCTTATTATTTTATCGGCTGCATTAATCATGAAACAATGACCCTGTTTTATCATGATCCAGTTTGATTTTATTCATTCATTTGTGTTGCGGACAGTCTTGTGTTTCAGTGAATCTGTAAAATGTGCCATAAAAACTAAATCATAAACCAGATTATATGCCACAAATACATATCTGAGAGTTTATGGGAATGGATGAGGTTATTATCCGTTTCTTGGCATGTGGCCAGTGCTGGAATGTATTCAAGTTTGGACCTTCACTGCTGCCCCCAACATCCCTACACTTCTATCCCTGTACTATGGTGGCCCTAAAGTGCCAAACACAACAACAGATACAAAAACACAAATGCATTAAGAAAAACACAAAAAGAAATGGTAAAAAGACAAATGCATGCATGCTGGGATAGGCTCCAGCCCCCCCACGACCCTGACCAGGAATAAGCGGCTTAGACAATGAGATGAGATGAGATTTATACATAACAAGGCAAATATTTAACATTAAAAAAGTAGGCTACAGAGACATCTCAAACACTTAAAAATATCGAAGCACAACTACTCCAACACAGAGATACATCAATATGCCTTATAGCAAAAACAAAAAACCTGAGATCCATAAAAACTACCAATTTCATATACTGTACTGTAAAATCTGCTATAAACCAGCTATTCTCAACATATGCACAAAGTCTGGAGATGTTACAATCCTAACAGTCTCCTTTGTCCAAATAAAGTGCTTTCTTTGTTTCTTGAGCATACTCCTACTCTGGATTTGCTCACAGAGTGAGGTTGTTCCAAAGGCAGATTCCAGTGTAAAAAACATGCTTCTTGCAATATTTTTTATGCAAGGGATTTTACAAGACATAAAACTTCCCCATGTACTATAATTGTGCTGGTTATACACCATAGCAATATTTGCTTTTACTCTGGGGCATGATAATTTATGCTGTCAAAAATGTGGCTGAGTTTAAATTGGCCCACTCTGAGCTTTACTGGTAACAAACCTAAATGTTTTCAGCCTTGCTCAATCCACACTTTGTCCCAAACAGAATAGATTCAGTTTTTCCCAGACCAACCAATTTCTTACAGAGTGAAATTTAATACTCAGGTTCTCCTGTATGCTAGTAGCATATTTATCTGATACAAGAAGAGCTGAGTCATCAGCATAGTGTAGGAGTTTGCACTTCACTGCAGCTGGCATATCATTTATATAAGAAATTAAATAGGCCTCAAAACTGAACCCTGGGGCACCCGACATGATATGCATTTGACGTCTGATTCAACACCCCCAACTTTGCATCCTTATGTTCTGTTCTTCAGATAGGACTTTGTCCTAATACATTGCAGTTTAGAGAAAAGAACGAGATTATCTACAGTGTCAAACACTTTCAGTAGATCCAACAACCATGCCAGTGTAATTTCCCTTCTCGCTTTCCATGTTGACATACTCAAAGGGATGACTGAGACAAGTATCAGTAGAATGAGCCATTCTAAAACCAGACTGAAATTCATAAAGTAGATTGTGATTCAGAAGATACTTTTCAAGTTGATCAAAAACCAATCTTTCAAATACTTTATATATATTACTAAGAATGGAAACAGGCATGTAGTTACCAACTCAGGTGTAGTGCCTCATATTGATATCACTAGGAAAAGTGCCTTTCAAAATGGAAAGGTTTAGAATGTGAGTTAAAATTTTAGAGGTAACACCCATACTATCATTGAGGAATCTAGTAGGGAGGTTGTCCTATTCAATTGCTTTGTTGGTACTCAGTGAGCATAGCAGATTTGAGACTTTGTACATCATTCAAACATGTCCTTTGTGATATTTTAACTGGAATAGAAATGTTCAATGAAATACAAACCAAAATGTCCCAAATATATTGGCAAAATATTAACCAGCGATGAGGCGACAGAGGTAAACAATGTATTACAGTAATAGGCAATCTTTGTTCTGTCATGGCATACAACATCAATATTCAAACCTACACTACATGATTTTACCTGGGTTGTTGTTGAGCTAATACCCATCAGAAACGTCCACAGTTTGTGAAACCCATCAATGTAGTGCTGGGATTAGGTCTCGTCCATTTTGTATCATGCCTGGTTTCTTAAAAAACATAAAATAAACGTAAAAACATCAAAGTCTTAGATTAGACTTTTATCAGTTTAGGCTTTTTGAATTTTGCCAAAAAGATATCCCTCTTCCTAATAAGGTCTACGATCTCACCAGTGACCCACTTCCCTGTCCTCTGTTTAAATCAAATGTAATCTGAGCCAAATTGTCAAGGACTAACAGACATCTGCACAAGACACTCTTTTGATTATTGTTTCATAGAACATACTGTCAAATAGTTATCAGGCTGCCCTAACATGAAAGGCAGGTTTGATTTTATTATTACATTTTAGGCATTTAGCAGATGCTGTTATCCAGAGCGACTTACAAGACGTGCATATATACATGGTAAGATTAATCATGGTTAGCGGAAGAGATCAGTGTAGGAATACAGCAATAGACATCATTGTTGGCAGCTGCATACCGTACCTGTCGCACAGGGAGAGACAACGGCTTCCTGGGGCCCGAAGGGATGGAACAGTCAGTTTGCCCGTGCTGGCTGAGCGGAGGAGTCTGGCTGGGGTGTAGGGTGTGATGAGTATCTGGAGGTAGGAGGGAGCAGTTCCCCTAGCGGCCTTATATGGCAGCACCAGTGATTTAAATTTGGTACGTGCTGCAATAGGGAGCCAGTGCAGAGAGGTGAGTAGTGGAGTCACGTATGTGAATTTGGGTTGGTTGAACTAGACGTGCTGCGGCATTCTGCACTACTTGCAGTGGCTTGATGGCACGGGCCAGTAAGCCTGCCAGTAATTAATTGCAGTAGTCCAGACGTGAGATTACCAAAGCCTGGACCAGAACAGATTATTTGTGACCGGAACCTGTGAAAGAGATGGATGAAGACCATTTGGTTCCAATCCGGGGGACCAACCCAATCAGGATGGGGGAGCAGTTTGGAGAGGAGACTGCGCATGCTAATATGGATAAAATGTACATTACACCAATTAAAACAGTCAAACATATTATCCTGTTTGTCCACTGTATAAAACTCCACAGTCCCCTAACACAGATGTGGCCACCTCCTCATCTATTGACGTGTCTAGCAGCCCAATATTTGGCACTGCATTTAAACAACATACATTGCAAACAAGCGGAATGTCACGTTGGGAATTGACCGCTCTACTTATGTGTACAAACACATTGGGAATGTCATAAGCATTGGGAATTCTTCCTCACGGTCTTACCGCAATTTGGGCATAGTTGGCTACTCTTGCTGTTTTTGGGCCAAGGCAGGGGTGTACTTCTCTACAGAGTAGCAAGCTAAAAGTGACAATCAGCCTGCTAGGGTCAACACAGAACTCGGAGGCAGTGCTCAGTTTAGGTTTCACCCATGGGTGGCGCAGGTGATCACGGAGGAAAGGTGATATCAGGTGTCGGTAGAGTTGAACATTTGGTGAACTCCACATTTGGATGGTGGCAAAGATTAGAAACCTGAAGGCAATACTACAAGGTGCAAGTATGTGGTGATGTGGATGGAAATTTGTGGCTGAACATACAACAAATGAATGAATGAAAAGACCTGCAGGAATTAAAGTAGTAATAATCTAATATTAATATAATGTACAATGAAATCATTCTACTTTGGGTTCAATTTGAGCATTGGTATTCACTCTTGTCCTTGGAGAGCTGCAAGATGTGTAGCTTTTTATTGTTATGCAGCACTTAATTTATCAATTAAAGCAGTCAATTACACATTTTTGATTGACAGTGGATCATATGCTTTTGGTGGAACACTAGTGTTTGTTTGTTGATGTGATTTAATTATAATCACATTCTTATGTTCTGTTTAGATGATTAAATTAATGACATATTGTTATTTCACTAAAAGTCTCAACAAAACTGAACTTAAATTTGGAGTTTCGAATGTCAAATTAGTGCTTTTGAAAATTATGCTATAGTGCAAAATACAATCGCAAAAAGAGGATGTGAAAAACAGTAGAACCCAACAGCATCAGTTTTTGATCATGCCATTAGTTTTGTATTTGTGATTTGTGATTTGTGTTTTTTGTTTGCCCTATTCCTAATGTTATTGTGTTTTTTACATTTTATTTCGTTTTTTCTTAATGTATTTGTGAATCCCCATTATTTCTTGTGTTTTTCTTAATATACTTTATTTTTCACGTTTTATTTTTTTTCTAAGAGGGTTTGTGTTTCGTATTTGTTGTTGTGTTTGGCACTTCAGGACCATTGTACTCTATATTTTCTTGTCTGATGTCTACCCTTCATACAGGACCTATTTCCCAACATGGATGACCTGGTCCACTCACTGCTGTGATTGGTAGCATGCTGTTATTGGGGGAGAAATTCAACGAATTCATTCTCTTCCCTAAATGCCTACCCTCTGTGATCACCTTTTTCTAAATCTCTCATCCATAAAGGACCAATCTGTACACAATACGAAACCTGACCTAAAAGCATATTGATATCAATGTGCATTGATTCTGCGTGATGAGTTTCCATGTTTTCTCAATCTTTCTTTTTTCAGGAGTTAATTTTTCTGGTCATCGGTCCACTAGACACACACTAGTTCATATCAGACAACAGTTCATTAGCATCCAAATGACATGGCCTTATCCCAAACATAAACTTACAACAAATTTGCATTTGTTTGTGTGTGTGTGTGTGTGTGTGTGTGTGTGTGTGTGTGTGTAGTATATATGCAGCAAAAACACAAGCTTTTTAAGCACAAAAAGCTGGTCACTTTACTTTATAATTGAGTTCTGAATGTCACAGAGTTTGTGATTAAAATGGTCTGGATGTAGACATTTCCAGGCCACAGCGATGGTCTAAATGTAGACATCCCCAGGCCATATATCTTTTTGGTGGCCTTGCTATTTAATGGGGTTGCACTGTTGATAACTGTAGAAATGTATAGTGCAGAAAAATAAATGTGTGGTAGTCTTGCAGCATTAATTAAACAAGCCATGCATTGAGGTATGAGAGCTTCTCCCAGATGACAGATCCATCATACGGTGATGAGGAGGAAGAGATTCAGGAAAAACATGCCCTGTAGCCCCATCAGCATTTCAATTATCTCTGCCACTTCAATCTTCTCAACTGGCTTTTGGTTCTTCCTTACCCCCCCCCCCCCTGCCACAGGAATCATATTGGAATAAGAGTTGGAACAATTTCACCTCTCTAACAAGCAAATAATTAAAAGTACTTCTGGGAGAGTTTGAACCACTGCACTTTTTTCTTACTGTTCACCAGTTTGGATCATTGTGTTCCAATGACTGAAAGTGGGAAACAAACCAGAACACCTTGATCTCTTTTGGAGGGTGGGCCTTTGAAATGACCCAACATGGTCCCAAAAACACATTGATAAAGTGAACTTTGGATTGGCCCTTCTACCTCTAAATTGACCATTGGCCTCAACCTGTTTTAATTTATTTTGTTGAATTAACAATCGAGCCAAATAATTGAATGATGAGGAATAATTAATGGGAAAGGAATCATAAAGCTTCCTTTTAATTGTGTCATTTTTTCTTCATGTCAACTTAGAGACAGTAAATGACGATGAGTGGTTTATTTCAGTAAAAAATAATTGAATTATTATAGAGAATATGCTACACTTTTCAAATCCTTCCGTTAACAGTATAGCACACCAGCTTTGAAAACAGAATAATAACGCCTAGCTTACAAATGTCAGTTCGGTGAAAACTTTGATGTTTTTTCATGAGCATTAAATAACCTGATCTGCACAGATCAGAGTAACCTTGAACTCGGGTATGGAGAACGATGAGTGGACTTATCCACAAGTTCAGATCATCTCTAGATATAAGCAAATGCTAAACAATTTTGTGATGCTATGCTATCACAAAATACAATTGGTCAGCTATACCTATTGGTTTTAATTATTCAGCTTATTCATTGCTTGATTGATAATCAAGGAATGTAACTGTAAACCGGTTGAGAGTAATCATCAATTTAAAGGTATATGGTTCATCCTCCTCTATTTTAAGCTGATCAATCACTGCTGGTGGGGGGAAGGGCATATTTTAAATTTTCCATCAGGTATGAGCCTTAAAATCCCCATTGTCAACTTTATTATCTTTGAGCCAGCTTCATAATTACAATTTTCCTTTATTCCACAATATTTATCACACAATTACAACTGTAAACAGTTTCATTGCTGCAACGCCCTTCATCAATTTGGGAGAGCACAGACTAGCACGCACGTCCAGCTGGTGGTTTTTACTCTACAGCCCATAGGCTGAGCTGCTCAGAAATTGCGACTGAGGACTGCACTTTTTGTGCAGCTGGCTCATAGTCAATATTGTGAGGTGAGGTGAGGAATATCCTGCCAACTGAAATTCTCCCTCCCTGGGTGACACTGTGGTGTAAGTATGCATTGTCCCACCAGATTCCTGGCCAAAGCTATTGACATCATTTCTAAAAGAGTTTGCGTGATCCACCCCTGTCTGCATATAAAATGTCTTTCAGCAGGCACCCTGACCACTGCAATACACAATCTCTGGAAGCAGAGATTGAGGCATCTTGTCAACAGTGATTTCTCTGACCAAGAGGGAATTAGATTGAATAGATTCATATTGATAGACTCTTAGCTACCAGTTCCAAATAAAATTCCCTCTCGTCAAAGTAATTATACGCAGCCAATCACATATTTGTCAATTTATCAACATACTATTACATATTGTAGGCAATAGCCTAAATAAATTATCTTTGGCCAAAATATACTTTGGCTCGCGTTAGACACAAAGGAGACCATGTTATAGATCACCATCACAGCTCACAAGCAACAACTCAGAGGTTCACTTCAAGCTTATCAGATGAATTAATTCTCATGGTCCGCAGTAAAGTGAGTGAAATATCCCGGAAGGAAAAGAGACAAGCAGAGACCCAAAAGCAGAAACAAGAGAGCTCATAGATCCACAAATCTGTTGCAGCTGACAGTAGAAGCAACTCATTTTCAGATGGGCCTTTGAATGCACAAATAAATAACCTGCTGATTTGTGCAATTGCAAATCATATTTCACCCAAAAGTGTTTAGTAGTGAATACTAATGAGAGCTGACCACACAGCTGGCCAGGTATGGCGCACATTACATAATTCTCTGCAGTAGTCAGGAGAGCAATGGGGAAGAGCACAGCATCTTTACTGTTGTCTTCTAATTTGTCTTATTATGACACAGTCTTATTAATGCTGTGGCAGGGTGCCTCCCCTTTGCTGTGCACACATGGCTGTGTGCTGAGTTACTCTCGGGCTTGATGAATGGACGTTCAGCTCAGTTTATTATGATGAATGGGAATTTTGCAATAAAAGCAATAGCAGAAAAAAAAGTGCTACCAGGCGTAAATTGAAAACCTGATGTCTCCCCAGCGGGTTGACATTCAGAAAAGTATTTGCCTATTTGAGTTGGAATGGAGATGGAGAGGAGGGAAGGGGCGGGGCACAATTTGTAATGTTTTGAGGTGAGTAAGCGTTTCTGTCCAAAGCAACCACCCCCTTCAGCACACGCTGAGCGATTATGTTCGATGTGCATTCCAATGAAAACAAAGGCTGTTAGTGAGGGCAAGAAAATCGACAATAAAAAGAGAATGAATCATTTAAATAAATTGTGCCAATTGGCTAATATGGAATCGATCTGGGACAAGGTTTTCAATATTCTTATTCTTTGTTCTTTTTTTCAGTTTTTGCTCTGAAAATCCCTACTTAGATAGATTGACTCATTCAAAATCTTTAACAGTTATGTCAGTTAAAAGGGGTGCACCAACATTCCTAAGCCCAGCCAATGAATCTGGTGTTGTTCAGGTGCTCTCCGATATGGACAGTAGAAGGAATAAAGGTTGTGGCCCATGATAAACAGGGTGAAAAAATACACATTTTTCAACATTACTACATCTTCTTCAGAGTCTCATGGAGTCTCACTCACGGAGTCAGACTCTGATGAAGACATAGTAGCATTGAAATGTTAATGTTACAATATTTCCACCCTATTCATTGAAGTGTGTTAAGACGATACTAGGATACTGATCCCTTGCTTTGGGCTCGTCGTTTGTAGTTTTCTGGGTAAGAACCTTTTATCACGTGAAGTTAATTTGAGCTTTTCTCAAGTCCGCAATGAATAAAAATGAGATTTATAGAAGGGTTTGTCTGTGGTCATTTGCTCTCCCAGTCGATTAATACTGAGATGGGCACGTGCTCATTTTTACATGCCGTGTAACCATGAATAAATGGCTTAGTTTCTGTCTCTTTCAAATGAAGGCCAGGTGGTCTTCTTTGTTGGTTTCTTCTGGTAGCCAAATCAATCTGGTGAATTCCATCTTCCTGTCTTAACAGTGGATCTTTTCTGTAAAAAAAAATTTTTTAGGCAATGCTGCATTTTATTAATGCTGCATGAACATAGAAGCTTGGAGATACATCTATGGAAAGAAAAATATTCAAATGCGATTGGCACATTCAGTTTTTTAAAGATTTTGTTTCTGATTTTATCCCATTTTAGTAGCCAATTACACCCACTATTTTTATGTCAATCCCCCCCTAGTAATGTGAGTTCACTGCCGCAGTCCTGCGACTGTTAGTGATGAAGGAAAAGTAACGTCTCCTCCGAGACGGCACTCGCCAGGCCATCAACCGTAACCCGGTACTACAGGGCCACTCTTATGCGCAGCGAATGTCATGTCGGCTTCCCTCCCCCTTCCATCCTCCCTGGGGTGAACAGTCAATCACTGCCCCTGGTGGCAGAGCCGACTCTGGCGAGACGGGGAATCGAACCCGGTCTTCGTGGCCAGTGTCAAACATTGTAACCACTGGACCACGCGAGAGGCCCCACATTCAGTTTTTTTAATTAATTATTGCTTGCAAATTATAATTGCAAGTAATCTTCCTATCTTTTTTAAATAAGTACTTTCCTGTGATATCCTTTGAAACAACACAGTAATGAGATTTATAATATAAGCCCATTTCAGTTATTGCATTATAAATGATCATTATCTTCAACAAAGTCCTCAGTAACACACAAACTGCTACTGCTGGAGACAAATCACCATAGATTCAGCAGAATAGAGTCATTAACACAAAGAACAGCCAGTATTGTGTACACACCTTTCAAAGCTACAGACTATCAAGGAAGGATACATTTCAATGAAACATCAGTTTTAAAGTTGATTAGATCAATCGCAAAATGATTTAATTGAAACCCACAATTTAAAATGTCTGAATAATTCAATTTAAGTTAGCAACTATGCATAATACACTGTCTATACATTAATTTTAATAACATTTTAAAAACAGTATCAATGTGTCTTGAATATATTTAGAACACATAACTGCAAGGGCCTCGGGTGGTGTAGCGGTAAATGCATTAGTCCTGAATGCAGGTTGCCCACTGTGGCCATGGTTCGAAACCCGGCTACGCCAGCCCAGCTTTGGCCGGGAGCCCCATTAGCAGTGGTGATTGGCTGACCGCCCCAAAGGGAGGGGGGAGAGACAAGCTCACTGTGAAGCACAAAAGGCATCCCTGTAAGGGAAAAATTGGCTTGACTCTGGCTTGTGGGCAAGAGTAAATTTAAAGAAATAGAGGGTGTAATTAGCTACCAAGTATGGAGAAAAAATCTGAAACATTTTTTTTTAAAGAACACATAACTGCACAAATTTGTGTTTCCATTTTAGTTACATTTTACATTTACATTTTAGGCATTTAGCAGACATTCTTATCCAGAGTGACTTACAAAAAGTGCATTTATATATGGTTAGGTTAGTGCAAAAGATCAGTGTATTAATATTGCAATAGACATTGCAACAATGAAAGAACAGTTTGTGTTTTAAGTGTACTTTTTTAAACATGTAAATAGTGGTGATGGCAGTTAATTAATGTATAGAATCAATGGTAGTGGAGTCTGAAGAGGTGGATTTTTAGTCTCTTGTGGAAGATGGCCAGTGATTCCATGGCCCTGACCGAGTGCGGAAGATCATTCCATCACCAGGGGGTCAGGACAGAGGAGACGCAAGAACACAAGGAATGGCTGCTGGGTACCCGAAGGGATAGAACAGTCAGTTTGCCAGAGTGGAGGGGTCTGGCTGGGGTGTAGGGTGCAATCTCGGTAAGAGAGGAGAGCAGGAGCTGGATGTCAATGGTGTCGGATGCAGCCGATAGGTAGACTAGGAGGATGGAGCTGAGTGATTGAGTCTTCGCCGAGTGGAGAACTTCAGTGACCACGAGCAGAACAGTTTTTTTAAAGTGACCTGCCTTGAAGCCTGATTGGTTGGGATCAAGCAAGTCGTTCTGTAGGAAATAGAGAGACAGTTGATTATATACAGCCCGTTCTACAGTCTTGGATAGGAATGAGAGGATAGAGACAGGTCGGTAGTTAGAAATGTCAGCAGGATTTGGAGAGGTTCAGTTTCTTGAGAAGGGGGTGTTTTCAGGGCAGAGTGGACAGAACTAGAAGAAAGAGAGGAGTTGATTATATTGGAGACTAAGGGGATACTCCATAGTGATGGACTGGAAGAGGTGGGTAGGTGGTAGGATGGTGGGAGTGAATAAGTTGTGAGATGTCAGAGTCAGAGAGGGGTGAGAAGGAGGACAGGGAGGCATGTGGTTTGGGTTGTGAAATAGGTGAGGGAGGGTTAGTTGCGGGAGGGGTTGGAGAGAAGATGTTGTGAATGTCATTGACTTTCTAGCAAAAGAAGGATGCAAAGTCATCCACAGTTAGAGAGGAGGGGGGTGGGGGAGAAGGAGGGGTGAGGAGAGAGGAAAATGTAGAGAAGAGTTTGTGTGTGTTAGATGCAGAGGATTGAATCTTAGAGAAGAAAAATGCAGACTTCAGAGGAGAGGTTAGAGGAAAAGGTAGCCAGGAGAGTGTGGAAGACTGCCGGGTCAACAGAAGATTTAGATTTTCTTCATTTCTTTTCTGCCACTTGCAGTTTGAGTCAGTCTGCATGGATGTAGTCAGTTAGCCAGAGACGGGGGGATAGGAGATGAGCTGGTTTGGTGGAGATAGGACAGAGTGAATCAAAGGAGGAGGAGAGAGAGGATAACAGAGTGGAAGAGGATTCCTCAACAGATAGTTGAGCGATGGTATCAGTAGAGGGAAGAAGTGATAGAACAGTAGATGCCAGGGCGTGGGGGGAGAGAGAGCGGAGAAATGGATGGACAGATGGACAGAAACAGGGGGGGCAGGTGAAGAGGGTTTGGGTACAGAGGGGAGGGAAAAAGACAGAAAGCAATGGTCAGACACATGAAGAGGAGATACTGTAAGGTTGGGCAAGGTGCAGTTCCTGGTGAAGACAAGGTCTAGTTGGTTGCCAGCCTTGTGGGTGGGTGGGGACTCTGCCATGGTGAAGTCAAAGGACTGGAGGAGGGGGAGAAAGCCAGAGGTGTGTCCAGCTGTAGGTCAAAGTCACTGAGGAGTAGGAGTAGTTGTGCTTTTCAAGTTTTTATCTTTTTTCCTTTTGCCTATATTGCCTGATGCTGGCATTCATTTATTTTCCATAAGCCTCTTTTGCATCTCCAGTGGAAATGCAAATGCAAATGCAAATGCAAATGCAAATGCAAATGTACATGTACATTTACCACGTTGAAGCTTTCTGTTAGTGACAATGACAATGACAATGAACTGGGTGGGACTTATACTCACTGACAGGTGATGTGCTCTGTAAAAAAGGGAAATTGACTAAAGAGGTAGGATACTATTTCACAAAATAAATGGATAGCATTTGCGAGACTTGACAGACAGCCACTGAATTAGACAGCCATCACTGTGCCCATGATTGGCAGACTAAATTGGAAATGATTACAACTTCTGTTTATTTTGCAATACAGCCCCAGTGTAGTTTAAAATTGAAAAGTGAATGTCATCAAATGAATGGGTTTGGGTGTTCTAGACACCACCACTGAAATTTCTACATGTGTGACACATGTAGAAACTTTTTTGTTTTGCCTATTTGGACTGTCGTATACGGTACAGTATATCAAAAGGACATGATATATCTTTATTCCAGCTCAGGGCATGATTAATTATCCGACTGTCAAACATAGAGTCCAATGGAGGCTCTTCCTTTTTAACATCCTGAGGGAATCTGTAAAACACTGTGGGTTTACAAAGAGAGATAGAGATGAGCCAGCCCATGGGTATAACATTGGTTAATCACCACTACTTCAGTTGGGTAATGAGCAAGGACAGAGTCGAATAAAAATAGATTCTGGAACAAAGGAGGATAATTTTAGCCATGCATTTAACCTCCTTCACCGAAAGTAATCAATTATCAGCTTTGATAAAAGGCCACCCCTGTATTATTTCCCGGGATTGGGCGGGGCCTAAATCTTAAACAGTAAAATCAAAATGCAGAGGGCCTTCTGCCACATAATATCTGGCTATAGCTGGATATATCATATCAACAATATCATCCTTACATCTGAGTTGTAAATACTATATATACTAAAGCTGTAATACTAAATACCCTCTCAAGCCATGTTGGTAAGGTGTAAATGCTTAAAATGTAATGTCAAATGTAAGGTCAATCATAGTCCACGCACGAGATCATTGTAGTAATACAGTAATAGACATCATTGTTGGCAGCTGCATACCATACCTGTAACCTGGAAGGAAAAGTGAGTGTTTTTTATTTATTCTTTATTTTTTGGACAGTCATCAACATAGATATATATTACAAAATGCAGTATTAAGCATGAAAGCACTGATGATGACAATTAGTAAAAATGGTTTGTGGTAGTGGAATCTGAAGAGGTGGGTTTTGAGTCTCTTGTGGAAGATGGTCAGTGATTCTTCTCCACAGAGAAGAGGCTAGACTGCGAGGAGCGGCTGCCAGGCGCCTGGAGGGATGGGACAGTCATTTTGCCAGAGGAGGCAGAGCGGAGGGGTCCGGCTGGGGTGTAGGGTGTGATGAGTGTCTGAAGGTAGGAGGGAGAAGTTCCTCTAGCAGCTTGATAAGCCAGCACCAGTGATTTAAATTTGATCCTGCAAAGATTAGGAGGCAAAGAAGATGAACCCAACCAAAACAATATCTGTTTAAGAGACCAACCTGACTGGATGTTACATCTGAGCTGTAAATACAGCTCAGACATTCTCACAATGCATAACTTTGGCAGGGTAATTAGCAGTTGAATATTTATGCTCATATTTTACAAGATTGATTGATTGAACCAATTTGAGTTTTTTTATTGTTATTTACTTTAAACCAAATATTTAAAAGTGTATAAACTAGGTAGTTTATTTTTTTGCTTTTGGTTTATTTTTCATTACCCGATATAATGATTTTTTTTTACCATACAGGATTTTAAGAGCCAATAAACCCCTCTACCTTCTTGTCCTCATTTTATTTTATTTCATTTTTTTTCTTTTCTTATTTTGTGCCAGGTGGATGGGTAATCAGTCCTCTGCACACTTCTGACATGTAGAGAAAGCCCCGGTATTTCATCTCCTGATACGTTTAAATCCACTGCTTGAGCAGATCCTCCAGGGGAGGGTTGTCTGAGATCAGGAGAGTACAGTAATCAGGAGGTGTGAAGTCTACTGCCGAGAGGAACGGGGTGGCGGTGTCCCTGTGACTCACAGTGAAGCGAGAAAAAAAAATCAATAAGAACCGCAGGCAGTCAGAGATTATCAGCATCGCAGTGTCATCTGTGGATTTGGGACGAGACAGGCTCGTGGGGCGTACAGTCACCTCTGCATCCTTGTGCAGGCCTGCTGTGCTTTCACACAGTGCGGAGTGGGGTTGGATCAGCTCTGTAGCCAAGGCATTATCCAAAGCAAACCGTTAAACAATTTGATTCAAGCGTGCATGAAGATCACTCCCTGTCGATGACATGAAGCAATCAGCATACATTTTAATCTCTTGTCTATGGTTGTCAGGGTTCTGAACTATGCACAATTTTGGAGTTGTCTGCTCGAGTGCATCGGGACTCATAAGAATTGCCTCTCATGTGTAATCTCCAAGCTGCCCATTTTCCTTTCTAAACGTCACATTAAGAAAGCCCCCTCGGGACACAAGTGGAAATATAGCGGAATTTTTTGCACAAATCAGTCAGCATTAATCTTGGTGTCCGACACCGCGGCAAACGGCTAAATAAGTCTGCCAGACAAGGAAAGCCAATGAACTCCATTTGCATTTTAATTATCCTCATCAGAGGGTTTCACCAAGAGCCGCCGGTTCTAAAGAAAGTCGGCGCGAAACATTAAAACAATTAACAACAGATGTATACAAACCTAATTACCCCAAAGTAAAACACTGCAGAGAAACAGATTAAGCTATATAAAGGGAGGTATAATATGGATGAGGACTGTAGTGTGGAGGCAAAAGTACCAGGCTGCAGTGGGGTTGGGCAAACAAGAGCGTTTGATCACAACTATCCAAATAAAAATGTATCAAGATGTCTGCTAATAAAGTGTACTCGTTTTGGTAACACGGCATGGGGTCATGAGTTGAAATCCCATGTGGAATATAAGGAAATAAATTAAGTCACTGGTATTATGAATCAAGCTCAACTTGTGGGGTGTTTGTGAGAGGTCCCTTTGTCTGCTGGTGTCCAGCTGAGAGAGTAAATAAGCCATGGTGGAGAACCAGCAGTGAGCACTGCTACTGATATTGAGTGTTGACTGGGTGCAGCGCATGGCCCATGCTTTAACACTGATCAGTATGAGACTGTAATAAGCCTTAATTTGCCCACCAGGTCCCATCTTTGTCACTGCATCTGTGATTAGGAGAGGAGAATTGCACATGTTTAAAAACCTCTGGTATTCATTCTGTTATTTGTTTTATCTGCAAACACCTTAATCTAGGGTGAAACATTGAGCGTACATTAGTTTTTACCTATTCTGAGATATGTTGTGTTAAATCCACATAATAAAGTGTACTCAAATCTGTGAAAGATGGATCAAGTGAGCTTTAACTGAACAGCATACATAGACTGCATATTCATTGCAGTGATTGAAGTTAAGTTCCTTGCTCAAGGGCACAGGCTCCGGGATTTGAACTTGCAACTGTTATTCCTAGTTCCCAAACCTTAGCCCCACACTGCAGCACAATAGGTTAAGGAGACTTTCAAATTTCCCCAAACTTTCAAGAAACTGGGTAATATCGCTAGGGGAAAAAAATAGTATTTAACTCTGGTCTTGAAACAGTGCACACATTTTAATTGCAAACATGCCAGAGCATCTAGCGGCCCTGCTTTCTGTCTGTGACGCGCAGCTCTTGGGGGCCTGAGCTTTAAGAGGGCTCGGTTATAAACGCTGAGCCGCTCAAGTTTAATTGCTTGTGGTGGCAGTCAGAGTCAATAGATTGGTCAATGGCCCATACACACCGCAGGTCCATTTCCCTTAATTACAGTACATGTGCTTGAGCAATGCATAAGTCTGTCATCATTAAAATAAGACGGGGAAGAAAGAACACAGAGGAATCAACCTAGGCACAATGACAAAGAACAGGCTGCTTTCTGAAGAAGGTAACCTCATACCGAGATGGACTGGTGCATCAAGGAAAGCAGAGGCTTTGAAGAGTGTACAGTCATGTTACGGAGCTGAGCTTGTGATCAGTAGGTTACAAATGTGGATGCCTGATGTGTTTATGCTGGTGTCCCCTTCAGCAAGGAGCTGAATTGCTTATGATCCAGAAGTGTACAGTATATGGATAATGTGTTGCTGGCTATATGTAAACTGCTGTGAAATAGGGTGTATTTAGATTAAGATGATGATAACAACAACAACAATAATGCATGATGATGGTGAAGAAGAAGATGAGGAATGAAAGCATATAGGTGTATTTATTTGAGGCAATTGCTTTACAGTTGTAATGACCGTCTGGTTGAATATTAGTTTAATCAATTTTGAAAGGGCCAACCTCATTGAGACGTCTGCCTACACACATGCACAGCCTTTCTGGACAAAGTTCCAGCTTAGTGAATTCAATTCCGAGCTGATGTGTGCTCATGGTGGTTATTCACGACAGTGAGATCACAGCCAGCTTGTATTTCTGATAGTGTACAGCCTTAGGGATTAACCCAAAAAATTAAGAGGGCAAATTTACACAGAACCATTTGTTCTTCCACAGTGCATCTAGGTCTTGTCCTGTGCAATTCATTGTATACTGTAACATTTAGCTGTCATTGTTTTGTCTTTATTTATAAAAATGCTATGCATTTTTTCTATAATACATTTTAAAATATATTAACAAAAAAATAAAATCTAATGAGAGCATAAAAAAGAAAACATACAGCAAAGATAATAATCACCACAATCAGTTCCATTTTAGATTTCTAACCTAATCTAAATTAGAGTGTTCTGTGAATTTAGGTTCTAGTTCTGTTTTGTTCCTCACTTGCTGCCTCTGTATAATAATTTGGCCTGTTTATAAAGTTATATTCCAACTGGTGCCAGGTTTTTTAAAGAGTCTCCTGAATAAAAACAGCTGGACTGTCTTTAATTAGCTCATTAAAACACACCTGCTATCTGCTATCAGAGAACACAGAATATCAAGGTCTGATGCAATTAATGCATTGGCTTCATTTGCCTTGTCATCAGATTAACTTTGCATTGAAAGTCATGATGACCACCATACTTATAGAAAATATGCTATAAAATGATATTTATTATTTTTGAACCAATTTCGACTGCAATGTTTCCTTTTTCCTCAATTGTATTTGTAAACTGGCCTCATTACTGCAACATCCTCTGGCAATTCAGGAGAGGGAAGACAAGTATGTGCTCTCCTTTGAAACATGTGTTCCCATCGGCCACTGCTTCTTTTCTTTTCTTTCTTTTCAATCTGTTGAGTGTGCAGTCACTGCATTGAAAAATACTTAAAAACTGCTCTCCACAGCAAAGCACTATGATGGAGGTCGATGGCAAAGTTGCCCAAGAAAAACCTCAACCCCTCCCCTCCTTCTTTTGTTCTTGTACAACTCCCCCGTAAATGTTCTCTGAGTGTTCTTAATTTTGTTTAAACAATTTTTTTAAATGGCTCACAAAACATAAAGCTGGTTCTGTGTCACTCAGTCGGTAGAGCATGGCGTTGGCAATGCTTAGGTTGTGGGTTCAATTCCCATTGGGACCACATATACTGAAAAATGTATGCATTCACTACTGTTAGTCGCTTTGGATAAAAGCGTCTGCTAAATAGCATATATACACCGATCAGACACAACATTAAAACCACCTGCCTAATATTGTGTAGGTCCCCCTCGTGCCACAGCTCTGACCCTTCGAGGCATGGACTCCACAAGACCTCTGAAGGTGTCCTGTGGTATCTGGCACCAAGACGTCAGCAGCAGATCCTTTAAGTCCTGTAAGTTGCGAGGTGATGCCTCCATAGATCTGACTTGTTGATGCAGATGCCATCCCACAGATGCTCGATTGGATTGAGATCTGGGGAATTTGGAGGCCAAGTCAACACCTTGAACTCTTTGTCATGTTCCTCAAACCATTCCTGAACAATTTTTGCAGTGTGGCAGGGCGCATTATCCTGCTGAGAGAGGCCACTGCCATCAGGGAATACCATTGCCATGAAGGGGTGTACTTGGTCTGCAACAATGCTTAGGTAGGTGGCACGTGTCAAAGTAACATCCACATGAATGCCAGGACCCAAGGTTTCCCAGCAGAACATTGCCCAGAGCATCACACTGCCTCTGCCGGCTTGCCTTCTTCCCATAGTGCATCCTGGTGCCATCTCTTCCCCAGGTAAACGATGCACACGCACCCGGCCATCCACATGATGTAAAATAAAATGTGATTCATCAGACCAGCCCACCTTCTTCCATTGCTCCATGGTCCAGTTCTGACACTCACGTGCCCATTGTAGGCGCTTTGGGCGTTGGACAGGGGTCAGCATGGGCACTCTGTCCTACGCAGCCCCATACGCAGCAAGCTGCAATGCACTGTGTTCTGACACATTTCTATCATAGCCAGCATTAACTTTTTCAGCAATTTGTGCTACAGTAGCTCTTCTGTGGGATCGGACCAGACCCTGTCACCGGTTCACCGGTTGTGCTTCCTTGGACCATTTTTGTAGGTACTAACCACTACATACCGGGAACACCCCACAAGATCTGCCGTTTTCGAGATGCTCTGACCCAGTCGTGTAGCCATCACAATTTGGCCCTTGTCAAAGTCCCTCAGATCCTTACGCTTGCCCATTTTTCCTGCTTCCAACACATCAACTTCAAGAACTGACTGTTCGCTTGCTGCCTAATATATCCCATCCCTTGACAGGTGCCATTGTAACAAGATGATCAATGTTATTCACTTCACCTGTCAGTGGTTTTAATGTTGTGGCTGATTGGTGTATATAAAGCCTTAATCTCCCATCAAAAGTGTATTCCCTTTAGTTTTCCCTCTCCTCATCATCAGCAGTCTGATGTGACATACTAAATATGCATTAAATAGTGACCCTCAATAAAGTCATTCATACAGGACTATCGTGCATTATATAAGGATTGTCTTTTCCTAATTTAACGTGTTCTCGACAGAGAAAGATAATACATAAATCTGCTTCTGCACTATTGGCTGAAGAGGAATGTACAGTATGTGTCTATTGTGCACAGCAGGCTGATTTTACAATATTAAGAATGGACAAGGGCAATTGAACCTTAGTGCTTCCTGTATTAAATGTTCATGTCGGTATTAGATGTACCCTCGGTAAGTAATCGTGCATCATAATGCGTTCATAAATATACATCACATCACATTCTTGCTTTCAAAAGGCCAATAACCCACCCTCTCCCCTCAAGCCCACCCTGCCCCCTTCCTCCCACATAAGAATTTGCACCAGTGCACTACATCCATAAACCACAATAACTGAATATTTAATACAATGCTCATATAATACAAATGCTGTTTTGTTTTATTTTGTCAATGCCAAGACCATTATGAGCGGGGTTTTTTTTCAACAGGGCATCAGAGTAGAACGAATTATGAGAGAGTAGGTTTCCTGCAATGCATGCTTAAGCAGCACACATAATCAGCCAGTTTAAATATCTAAGTGCAGTGCATTTGAAATAGCAGCAACATTTACTTGCAAGGCAGTTTACTGTGGACTTTATAGGTTGTGTAAATGTCTGTCTCCACCAGTCCTTAAAATGTGTTCATCTATAATATATTGTGGTGTACCTAGGGGTTGGGGCGACACTCACGGACCTTTGCAGAGGGCGGAGGCAGGTTAAATAACCCGGAGGAGGTAGTATTATCAACAAACAATAATTTATTAACTGAATCTTTACAAAAACACAAACAAAGGGCGGGGTATTCGGGGTATTCAAAAACACAAATTCCACAATCCAACTTGTTGTCGTTGTCCGTAATCCAGTGTCCACGTCCAGTTCCATTCCGCAATCCAGTCCAGTAGTCGATATCCAAAGGGGGTCCTCACACAATCTAAGTCAAACACAATAAGCAATACATTTTTTTAATCTCTCTCTCTCTCTCTCTCTCTCTCTCTCTCTCTCTCTCTCTCTCTCTCTCTCTCTCTCTTCACAAACACATGTTGGCGAGTTTAACAGTCACCAACCAAAGTGTGCTTGTGTCAAAGAAAAGTAACACTTCATTTTATTCTTAAATCAGAATTGAGGACAAATGTTGATTGAATCCAGGTCTTTGTTTTTGGTCTGTTAAGTCTATTGAATCCGGAAACTATCTTTTGATTGTCACTTTTCGGGTGGGGTTGGGTGACTCTAGTCCAAGCCATATAACAAAAAAAGCCATTTGACACATATTCCTGCCAAGCTCTCCCACATCCAGTCAATGATTCTCCTTTTTCTTATTCTTCAAAGCTGTTATACTAACTTATTATGCATTATGAGTAATATTTTGCAGAGATAGCCAAGACTTGATGTGTGATGTCAAAATAGTAGACCTTTTGCATTTGGCTCTATAACACAGAGACAATTTTCCCCAGGCACAATATGCAAGACTGTTCCAGACTGCCAAGGTTGCACATTAGAAACACCATTATGCTGCTTTGATCTCAAGACACCATTTTTTCTTAATGAAAGTGGACGATTTGAAAGTGTTCATGCCCTATTCAAGTAAGGTAAGTGCACACACCCTCATTAATGACTCCACCTGGTAATTATTATTCACCAGGTAAGTGATCAGAACATTTTCTACAACTTTTTATTTCCTTGAGCTGTTTTGTCAAAGCAAAGAAGTCAGTGATAATTTCCACGATGTAGCTTATTGTTTTTTCATAGTAACTTCTTGAGGGTGAGGGGGGGCTGCAACATGACTGATCTTTTCATCTTGACTCATGATTCACAAGGTGTGAACAGGGCCTGGTGAATTACTTGTTTGGGGACAGATGAATGAAAGCACAGCCAGTTCTGAGCCCACTGTGCCCTCCTTTCAGCAACTTGAGTGTGCGCCATGCACCCACCGCATCCATCTGTGTCCAGCCTGGCCTCACCTACTTAGTCTGTGGGTAGATACAGGATACCCCCTCCCCAAAGCCAAAGCAGCAGCCCAAATGAGCCAAGTACTCACAGCTGCTCCCAGTGGGCCCCAACCACATTAGGAGATAATCACATGGTCACCAGGTTCAGAGGACAGCTTGCTGTTGTTTAGTCCCTGTCCTTGTTGTGATTTTATTGTCCTCTGAGGGGTCATCTCAAGGAGGAGGAAGCCTAAAATCGGTGTGAATCAATTTGAAGTTTCAGCTTGAATGTTGTCCCAGGGTCAACCCTGTCAATCCCAATTTCAAGTTTTATTCTTCTTTGAGGAGGATTTTCAAGAAGCGTGGGAATCGTAGCTTCTCATGGGTATGGAAAGAGCAAAAACATTTAGAGATTCTCAAAATGAGGTTTGGATGCACTGCCATGGTCTGTCTGGATGTTTTGTCAAACTGGAATTTAACAGTAATGACACTAGGGAAAATCTGCAGCTGCATACACCATATTATTTCCCAGATTTTTTCCGGATCAGGCTGATGGTGATGACCTGAGGTTGATGGAGTGTGGACTGGGGGTAGGGACAAAACAACCATACAAGGTGCTGGGAGTACCACCGGGGGTACCTCCGCCCAAGGAAGGGGGGAGGGAAGCCGACAGGATATTCGCTGCGCACAGGAGTGGCTCTGTAGTACCGGGTTATGGTTGACGGCCTGGCGAGTGCCGTCTCAGAGGAGATGATACTTCACTACCGGTCACAGCACTACGGCAGCAAATTCATATTAGAAGGGGGGGATTGGCTACCAAATTAGGAGAAAATTGAATAAAATCTGAAACAATTATTATTATTATTATTTTAAACAACCACACAAGGCATGGAAAAGGGTGCTCAGCCAGCAATATTTAAGAAAGTTGTACAATAAGAGAGGCCCTTTGCTTTATTCTTTGTAATTTTTCCAGCAGATTTTGTGACTAATTTGTTAGTTAAATGGAATGGAAGCAGGTTTAGCTCACCAGTGAATAAGTAGAATTCCACTGGATCACCTCTGCAGAAAATCGATTTGTTGAGTGCATTTGGCACCCGAAACAGGCAACAAGGTGAAATAGCACCTGTCTAATGAAAAGAATGAGCTCCAATAAAAGTCAAGACAAGTGAGCTTTAGCACTGGGAGATTACCCTTAACACTCCAACATGTTACACAACACTCTTAACACATACAGCCTACTCTGAGATGCCCTCGCCCTGTGTCGCCAATTGAGGTTACAGTCTCCTGGGCTTCTCTCCTCTCCCCTGGGAATGTTGGTGAATGATATAAGTTGGCAAGGCCTGAGGCTGGAGAGCCAGCCAACTGTTCACTAAAGACTGTGAGCCTGGCACTTAAACCAAGCCCTACCACTACTGGGTTAGGAAACACTCTGAAACCCACTTTTCTGACAAAGGGGAATATTAAGTGGTGAAAGTTGTGATGAATGACACCACAAATGGAGCCACCATGGCAAGTTCTAGAAGGCAATACAATAACGTTATTGCTGCAAGCCAGTGAAAATTGAGTGTGTAGTAAGCACGGCAATGGCACCTCCTGACTGAGAGCAGCAGGAATCGATACAGTATTCTATTCATAGATCAGTGGTATTATCACAGACACAGACATTAGACATTATTACACAAAATGGTTTCAAATGGTTTCATTTTAAGAACAAGAATATTTTTATGTTTTTATATTCATTGTCAATGAGTCTCTAATGTAGAAGTCTGAGTCAATTCTCAAGTCTTTTGGGACAAGTCCAAGTCAAGTCTCAAGTCAATTTTTTTGTGTCTTGAGTGCCAAGGCTGTTACCTTCTAGTGAAAAAAATATAAAAAATGTGTTATGTGTTTTAAGTGAAATTAAATTAAGCATTAGGCTTAGAACAAATCTAATTATTTATTATTTCATCATTGTACTTCCAGTTGTTATTATGTATGACTGAATTACTGGTCAATAATTACCATCTTTAACCAACCTATTGTAGCGGAGCTTCGATTTACAACATATAAACGGGTAACGTTTGCTGCCACCACCTTTGGTTATCCGGTGGGTCCGGAGGAGGGAGGAACAATGACTGAAAGAAAATGTATGGCAAAGAATATATTTGATTTAGTATTAAAAAGAGCTGTTCACGGGATATAGTGAACTGGTATTTCCCCAGTAACACTACATCTGGGCACGCATGCAATTGAGATTGCACTACTGATACACAAGTGAGGATTACAGCACTACAATAATAAATAGTTGCAATATAAATACACAAGCGAGGATTACAGCACTACAATAATAATTAGCTTGTATAAATACAGCACACAGGTACACATCACATGTGAGTAAGACTATAGGTTACAGGGGAGAACACAGCAATACAGAGAGCAGACAATATACTATAAAAAACCTAAAAAGTAATTAAAACACATTTCTAAAAGGGAGAGAATTTTAAGAGCACTTATCATTGAGGCCTCGTTCACACAGACCAACACGCTGCCAACAACACAGGACAGGAACACCAACAACCTCGAACCCAGGCCATCTCTCGGTTTTATCGCAAGCCCCACAGGTGACATTAATTTACCTTAATTAGACTGCACCCAAGATACGCAACCAACCATCATCGGCATTCATTAGACTATTATAACTTAAATATCTTCATGGATAAAAAAGTATAATATATACTTTGTGTACTTTATAGTACTTATTTCATCACAACTATACTTTTAAAACTGAAGTTACAACTAAGTAGCAAATATTACTAAGCTTTTAAAGGTTGCACGAGTCAAACCAATTCAAGTTTGTCTTCAAAAATTATTTTATAGTTTCCAATTATAATGTATACTTTATCTAGCTAGTTATGGTTTATTTTATTTTTAATTGTGCTTAGCTTCTTGCAATTAGATTTTTTCCTCATAAAATCATAAAATGGATTTGTAAAGCCCTCGGTTTGAATCGTTAGCTTACCTTGTCGAATTTGCTCACTAGCCAACTTGTCAGTTCACTATTGGAATGTTGGGAATATAGGTAGAATGTTTTGGTTTCTATTAGAATATTGAGGGCCCGCCATACGAATGCAAGAGATGCATTTTCCGCCACACACCTTTAAGGGTTCATCATTATCATGAAGCTAACGCATGTACTTTACACTATATCGGTCAAAATGTGCACATTCAAAGCAACTTGTTAATCATTGCATAGAGTACATCAAAATATACTTCTTAGGATGTATTTGGAATATTTTATAGTATTATATATGGTTCTGGGGTGTTACACAATGTATATTATGTTATGCCAATGATAATAATGAAGATTATATTTTTTATGATTTTTGGTGAATTATTATCTGTTTTATTATGTAGTGTTTTTCAGTGCTTAATAAGTGATTATTTCTAATAAGGAAGGTAGAAGATTAATTTTGAAAACATAATATTCCCTGGGGTGTCCCCCATATTGTTTTTTGTTTGATTGTATATAATTATTTTATGAATTATGCAATATAGCACACATTCTTGTACAGTCTTCATTTATGCAATGCACTAATCATTTAACTTGCCTCAAATATATGAATATCTTCAGGCATCTTTATGAAAAATATTTTCAAGTTTGTTGTTGTGGCTTTGATCAAGAACCAGAACATGGATAAGAACTTGTATTTATTTAGTGCCCTATAATGTAGAGAAGCAACAGTGTCTACCAGAGCAGGGAAGGGATATTTAGAAATTAAACACTGTGCAGTCACGCAGATAATGGTTGCACAGTGTTTACATACAAAAATTGCTAGTCTCTTGAATCCGTTCCAACACCAATGTAGATGTTTTTTTGCAAAGGACAAATACTATTCAAACTAATCCTCACTAATTTCATGAAAATCTGTTCTCAAGTTTTTATTAAAAAGATTAGTGAAAATCATTAGCATTTGATAAGATTTGATTTACTAAGATTTGATTTGCTAAGAAAAGTTTATTAGAATGCGTCAAACCTTTAAACAGACCAGTGCACTGATGAAAATGTGGAATTTCATGCGTCACGGTTTTTATTACATTTTTAGATTTTTGGAAACAAGGCTCCATTCAAAATGAATGGTGAAATGTTACCCTTTGTGTTAGCAAGGTGCAATTCAGTACAATAAAGCTTTAAACTGGAAGCCATTGCAACACACAAATCCATTGTTAAGAGCCATTATTTAGAGCCAAAATGGCAGCGACTATAGCAGTCCACTAAAATGCTGTTATGGCAACCATGTTACATCCCAACCACATTTACAATCCCATGCAGAGCACTAGCAGTTTAAAACATTGTTAGCAGCTAGCTATATCTAACTTAGGTTAGTCAGTTGACCAGTTTAGGTTAGTTCTTGTAAAGGAAAGTATACTGTACTCTTTGTTCAGAAATACATTATGTATTTATGTAGGCTAATTTTGCAGTGATTACCTATTTTAGTTTATTTTACAGAACATTCATTACAAGAAAATAAACAGACACAGAATTGGTCAAATTTAAGTACACATAGCACCAAAGATGCATTACCTAATTGCTTTCTATAAATTAAGTCCTGCATTCCTATTTGGTGTTTGATTCAAAGAGAAAGTTTGGTTGAATCTTCAGCAGCCTGCCCACTGGTGAGAACATTGTTTGAAGTAGATCAACATAGTTACAGTACCATAGCACGTATCAAAGCATTGTGTGCTGGAAGACTTGTCAGTACAAGATAATGGTTGAGGTGCTTGTGTGTCCTGTCTTTTTCAGCTTTTTCCCACCATTATCTCTCCCTTAAAATATAGTTTTTGGGGGGTTTCATATCATTTGAATTTTTTCTTATTTATAAATTATTTTGAAGTAGCCAAAGTAATTATTTGAATGGCTTAATTGTTCATGAAAGCCTGCACATAATTTAGAGAGGCAATACTGAAAATGTAATTGGAATGAAAATGTGCACTTTTTTTTCTTCTTTTTTTTCCTGCTAAGTGAATTGTGTGAAAGCGCATTCAGGATGGTAGACAGTTAGGTTATACTCTCCTGTTATTTATTAATTCTAGAGTGAAAGTACTTAACTCACCTTACTTTAGAAAATATGTAGATGTCAAAATCATTCATACAGGGTATAATATAAATGTATCCATTACAATGTTGTATCATCTTTATAAATAATTCCTAAGTATCTGCAGTGCTGTATGAAGGATAACTTAAGATGACCTAGCACTTGTTATGTAAATTGCTGTTCTCAAATATAAAATAACACATTATTTAACTTAAATTCCTGCACAAATGCTCATGATTAATAAATACACGTAACTGCCAAAACATAGGAAACAACAAAATAATGTATACAACATAATAGGGCAGTTGGCCACCACGAGCCACCAGAATAGTTGCAATGCACCTTGGAACTGTATTGGAGGGATGCAACACCGTTCTTCAACAAGAAACTGACATTTGGTGTTTTGTTGATGATGCAATCTCCCATAAGTGTTCAATTGGGTTGAGATTTGGTGACATCCATGACATATGGCTTACATCATTTTCATGCTCCTCAAACCATTCAGTGACCACCTGTGCCCTGTGGATGGGGGCATTGTCACCCTAGAAGAGACCACTCCCATCAAGATAGAAATGTTTCACCATAAGCTAAGGTGATCTCTCAGAATGGCTTTGTAGTTATTGGTGGTAACTCTAACTCTAAGCAGTTGAGTGGACTTAACCCATGCCAGGAAAATGCGTTCCACACCATAACCTAGAAGTCAGAACCCTTCACCATGGGAAACAAGCACCCGGGCCTGCAGTTTTCTTTCGGCATGCGCCACACTTGCACTCATCTGTTGCATCTTGAACCAATGCACTTTTGACCAGACTTGCCCATAGTTGGTGATGTCTTTCCCTCAGACTTCCAGGCTAACATTACCTTAGCCACTGTTCCTTGTGAAACATCAGCAAATTGAGCAGTCTTCATCACTGAAGCTCCTCCCAAACATGCCCCAACAATCACCTCTCTTTCAAAGTCACTGCGATATCTTCTTCTAGCCATGATAGACAAAATAATGGGTAACTGAGCCTACCCAGCATTTTTATATATGACCCTAAGCATGATGGAATGTTTACTGTTTAATTACCTCAGGAACTACATCTGTGTGGAAGCACCTGCTTCAATATTAAAAACTTTGTATCCCTAATTTACTCAAGTGTTTCTTGCATTTTTGCAGTTGTGTTAAGTACATTATTATGTGGTAGTGAAGGTAATATATGTTCTTTATGAAGTCTTTAGTATTATACTCATTGTGTAAAGTTTTACCACCAGTTACCCTAAATAGGTGTCATGGTTTGAGTGCCTGTTTAGCCCCGTGTGGGCGTACTCTTTTTCTAGCCTTGTGAGTATGTTCCTGCTGATCTCCATAGCTAATTAGCGGATTGTTTTCAGGTGTTCTCTGCCTACTTAAGCTCGCTGCTTTCACTACTCTGTGCTTCAGTGTCTAATTCATTTGGCGTTGAAGCCGGTACGGTATCAGTCTTTAGAAAAACTTACTTAGAAAAACTTACTTAGAATAACTTACTTAGAAAATCTTACTTAGATATTTCTTACTTAGAATATCTATCGAGGAATACTTATTTAGGAGAATCGTTATTCTCTCTAACGTTCTCGCCACTTCTACGGAAGTCTAGTTTTTCTCCTTATTTTGTTTGGTCTCTGTTTCGGGGTTACTTACCGACAGACCCAGGGCACTTATTTTCGTTGTTTCGTTTCCTAAGCTGCGTCTTAGGCGTCTGGGTTTTATTCCAGCTTTGTTTTCTTTTCGCTGGGAGTGCGACTAGTTATTTCATTTCCTTTGTTTCCTCCGCGTGTGGTGTTGGGCTACACGTCAGAAATTTCAGTTTTTTACTATCGTTCGGTTCCGTTCGCGGACCGCTTTTATTTCGCCCTTTATTAATTGGGGTAGTTATTATTTCGTTGCACGCTGGGAGTTTGACTTTATTTTCTGTAACTAATTCTCGTGGGTTAACGCCCCTCGCTCCCTACTGGGTTTTAGTGTCATTCTTATTATTCACTATTGGTCGCGCTTGGGCCTCACCCCTACCAGCCCTCACAATAGGTAAATATATCATGTCATTTTGTGTGTTTCAGTCAGCCAGCTCTTTTTCTCATGTGAAAATGATGCAGAGATAGGGATATTAGCAGAGGTGTCATTGTGGAGGGATTGTGGCTACAGATCCTGTGGCCTAGCTGTGAGGTAGGCAGGCATTACATGACATTTCCATTTTAAGCATTTAGCAGATGCTCTTATCCAAAGCGACTTACAAGATGTGCATAAATACATGGTAGGAACAATCATAGTATGTGCAAGAGATCAGTGCAGTAATACAGCGGTAGACATCATTGCAGGTAGCTGCGTATCATACCTGTAACACTGGGAAGGAAAAGGTTAGTTTTACATTTTAAAAAAATGTATCAGTGGTGATGACAATTAGCTAGATGTACAGAGTTCAGTGGTAGTGGAGTCTGAAAAGGAGGGTTTTGAGTCTCTTGCGGAAGATCGCAAGTGATTCTGCGGTCCTGACTGATTGCGGAAGGTCGTTCCACCAGCGAGGGGTCAGGACAGAGAAGAGACGAGACCACAAGGAGCGGCTGCCAGGCGCCCAGAGGGATGGGGCAGTCAGTTTGCCAGAGGAGGCGGAGTGGAGTGGTCTGGCTGGGGTGTAGGGAGTGATGAGTGAAGGCTGCAAGGGAACCTGCAAGAGTCGGTTCAAGGCCTCTGTAATCAGCAAAGACCACTGCACGAGCCAAACCCTTGGCCCATGCCTGCTCTCCAACATGGTTCTAAGGCAATGGCATTCTGAACCTGAGTGTGTTCTACAAAATGTATGAAAATAAAATGGCATACGTCTGAAGAACATCACCTTGCACTTTGTAAAAAAAATGCTGATTGTCAGGTTATTGGGGTCTTGTGTGTACGTGCTTGTATAGCGGAGCTGAGTAGCCTGAGATGACTCGATTAAATCTATTACAGGACATTAGTGTCATCCCATAGAGCTAGTGGAAATTATGATTGGTTCATATCTCAATGCTATAAGGGATGCCAGTTACGTATATGTATGCGCGTGCACACCATGCATGCATGCATGCGTGACTGTGTCTGTATATTTTGAAGCTCACAATCCAAATCCTGTTGGAGCAAAAGGGAATGAGAATGAGAACGCTCAGCGTTAAACAAGCAATTAAAAACTCAGTAGAGACACACATTTAGTACTGTCTCATTATGGGCAAGCCATTTACACTCCCGAAACAATTATTACTGGCATTACAAGTGGCCAAAGCATGACCCCATGCCCCTCAAACTCAAGATGAAGACCAGCATCATGTAGTAGTAGGACAAATAAATTCCAAGTGTGAAAGAAGCTCCATATTAATCAACCAGGCTGCAATGTGCGAATACATGCTTTCGAAAGCATTTGAAGGAGAGCTAGACCGAGGCCACTTACCACTGCTACCCGACGCCAGGCACTGAAGCTTGGTCTCCTCAACACAATCACTGCACACCATCATGTTTTCCCTACCTTTGTGTGCTTGTCTTGATGAACGTGTTCCCTGTCATGCATTGTTTGGCTCAATCTGATTCTGCCTTTGCTCGACGTGCAATCAGATCCAGTGTGATCCTGAGGCAGTGCTACCAGCTAAATTGCTGGAATTATAGGATCATGGCCAGTGCTCCTTCCCGGAAACAGAATTCATGGACTTGACGTCTACCATGGCACATCACTAAAGCAGTTGATGGAGAATGGCATCTGCTGCTACTTTTTCCATGAAACACTGTAAATCTCTACTGCATAACCTTTTGTATAATTATACAGTATATTTACATGATTTTCTTTTTCACATGATTTTAGTTTAATATCTCCCAAACAGATTTCTCTTAAGAAATGTCACATTAATAAAGGTATATTTCATTATTTTTAATAATAATTTTTATAATTCATCATTATAATTCATCATTTTTATAGCATTTGCTGCATTTTAGAAATCAATTTACTATCTCTCTGTTGTTTTTTAATATACTGTATAGTTTTTTTACATTTTTTCTCGGTTTATAATTATTTCAGTATTTATTGTATTTTTTTCCTGTGATTGGTGGGCGGTTTCAATCTGAGCGCAACAAACAAGGCCCAGAATGAACATTCAGTGCAGCCATGTTTCACATTTGGCCCGGTCCAACCTTACAATACAAGCCTCCACAAAGAGCCTTCACCCCACAGAGAATCAGTTCTCCCTGGAGGTGGCAAGAGCTATAGAATCCTTTAATAAGTACCTTAATAAGTATCCATAACTGCCCAGAAAGCCTTGGGACAGAATAACTGGAAAATTAGAATAAAAATAAAAATAAAGGACATCCAGGGGACAGCTGACAGTAAGTTGGGTCACTCCTGTGGAGGAGACCGGTTGGTGTTGGTGTAATAACAGTGGAAAAATTACAGTGTAACCTTCAGGTTTTTATCTTGTAGAGGTCTAATCAGAGTTTAATGGGAAACAGACTGGTATGGAATGAGGGGAGGGAATTAGGGACACGCTGGATGGCTAGTCCACCATTTCGGCTGGGGATTTTTTTTCTGTCAGATTTTAAGTAGCAGCAGGACTGAAATGTTTGCAATTGAACACCGTTTTACATTTACAATCCAACACCTGCACCTCCACCATCCCAACACCATTTCCCCAACCCCCAAGACCCTTCAGGTAACTGGAACTCTAGTCAGACTTGGAGAAAATTATGATTTGAAACACATTTACAGTCCATCGCATTTGTAGCCAAACAGCATTGCCTCTCTGTACATTTCAGGTACCCCTCCATGAGGAGTGCTCTGAAAAACAGATTTGGCTGTGGTTACTTTGGCCATGGTTCTGAAAGGGTGATGGCAAGAGATATGCTTATTACCCCTTTAACTCCCAGCCATACTGGGCTAGCACCTGCAAATGGGGAACAGGATAATACGCTTTGACACTGGGGCCAGGAGAGACAGACAAATATATTTTGGAAAGTCTTTCTTCTAAAGTATCAGTAAATGAGGCTGAAAACTCAACCCAGCCACTTAATTGATTCACCTAGGGTAGGGGAAGATGGCCAAAGTGTTCAATAAGGATTGTCAAATGTGTTCATTATTTATGGATGAAATGCACATTTTAAATCAGTGTCGGCTGGTGAGCCGGGAATAGAGGGGGCTGAAATCGTGCTTTAAACTGATCATTCGTCTCATTGGTCCTGTTTTCATTCCACCTTTTTTCATTCAACTCAACTCTTTTGAATCAGAAATCAAATCACGTCTTCACTATATGTGTTTGCTGAGAAGAAGTTCAGTAGGAATAAATTCAGCGAGACAGCCCAGACGTTCCCTACACACTCCCTTTAGATGTCATAAAATCACACGAACTGCTCTTTGAACGATCTGAAAATCAATTTTCTGAGGACTACAAAAAAAAAGCCTGTCACATGATGGCTACAGGACAATAATGCCCTCCATGTACATTTTCCATGCTGTGAGGCCTCAATGATATGCAGACTGTGACAGTTTTGTTGGCAAAGAGGACTTGTCATACCATTAAATATCAGAAAAAGCACTGGCTCAGGAGACTGAGAAACAGGGCTAATGTTGGAAGCTAATGCAGCCTCAACCTTAACACTGCCACACATTTGTGTTCCTCTGTGTTCACCATCTCCTCCTCTTCTTCCTTTCCATCCTCCTTCATCATCATCCTCATTCATAAATAAGCATCACCATTTTCATCATCATTCACTATACATTGGTGAAATAAAACACAAGTTAATCGACAAAACAAAATAGCAATACAGTTAATAAGCATGCAGACTTCATTAAGGGGCCTTTGAATAAGTGACAAATACAATCAAGTAGCCTATGAATATTAATACCAATAGCTGCTACAGGATGCAAAGTATAAAAAGACTCCTATGTCCTTCTGCACAGCACGGCTATAGCATGTACTTGTTGTTCTGTGGGAGTACATCTTAGAAAATCAGCACCTGCATTCAAAAAAAAATGAAAAGCGAGAATATGCAGGGTTCCCTGATGTGTATTCAGTGGATAGAGCACCACAGATTTGTTGCTAGTTATTAATGAACTTAATCAGATTTTTTTAGTTTCATGCACAGTATTTTTTCTCTGTATATTTGATTTTAATTTCAATTTGAGTTGAGATCACAAGTGGACCACTGACACTGCTCAAATTTATACTGATCATTTTAATCTCCCCTGTGTTTGTGGCAGACTGTGATTACTTTTTTTGCTCAAATTGTCATTATCATCATTATTGTGTCAATTAACTTCTTATTGCACAGGCAAAAAGGGAATACAATTACCATGTAAGCAACTCAATATGGTTCAGGTTAAATATGTGATGATGAAAAATACCTGCTGAGTTATTGGACAGATAAGAAGCAAAAGTACATTGAAGGTGTAAAAAAAGATGTGAAAAGAAGCAGAAAGAATATCGCATATTAAATGCACTGAGACTGTTCGACAAGGTGTGTCTTTAGTGGACAAAATATGAGAAGCAGACTGCATTTCTAATGAGTATTAGTGCCAGACTGAGATGTGAAGGCAGTATTGTTCCATTGCTATAACAAGACAGCAAATATACATTAATGTGCATATAAAGAAGATTTTTATCATGAATGGTGATAGTGTTCAAACCAGCAAGTTTTTCACCTCTATTTAAATGCCCGATCTCAGAAAATGTTAGAAACGGAAGGAGCTGTTCTTTCCATGAAAGTAGTAATTAGTAGATTATTATACCGTAATTAGTTGAGTAATTAGCAGTAACCTACCACTTATTTCCTTAGAAGGATGAACAGTCTTTTCCAGCCCTCCAAGATAAGGACTAGGCACCCGAGCTGCATATTCTGATGACATAAAAATCTTCTATCTGATATATTTTCACATTTACTAGTGAACCATGCCTGGTTCATAAAAGCTTCCTCACCTGCCCCTGTTAGACAAATCCATAGATATACGGTACTGGAGTTGATGAATCTCCAGTTCACCTGCGGGATGGGTGGGAAAGGTCAGACGCTCCATCAGCATGGAGAGTCGTCCCAGCGTAGAGCTGACAAATGAACACTTCCGGATTAATCCGCTCCCCACTGTGTCTGACATCAAGTCAACAAGCTCATATAACTAATCAGAACAGCAACTGCCGTTCTCATTCTCCGCAGGTAAATCCCTGTAATTAAGCGCCGGGCCCAAAACACGGATAGACGTGGTGGCAGGTACAAGGAGGAGAAACGGACGAATCGGCTGGGAAAATGAAGACAGGCAACCATTATCTTGGGCTCTGTCAGTGAGCGTTATTCTCATTATCCAAGAAAATGCCTGGTATCTTTCCAAGCTCAAAGACTTTTCTTAATCCTCTCATTTTTGGAGGATTATATTCTGTCATGACGTTTGTTTCTGCTTTGTTTAACTTTACATTTGCCTCAGTAATCAAGGAAGTGTCAAATCAGTCTGGGTGCTAATGGCGCCAGTCTCCTCTGAGATTGCGGCAGCATTAGCAGGGATAGAGGAAAAATGAGGAAGCAGGAATGATCGTAATAGATAACAGTAATCTACAGTATACATATTTGAGGGGCTGAGTAATACTCTCCCTGTCAGCGTGATCTGATTTGAGGAGGAAAAGCAAAGATATGCCAAATGCACCTGTAAGGTCACGATTGCTAAGGAACATCTCCATTTAACACGGTTTAGTCCTGTTTGACTGCTGTTTTGTGTGCAGGAATGTCAGAATGTCAATTTTTCATCAATAACTTGTTTGAGCCTGTAATTATTGGAAGAAGAAAAAATGGAAGACCTCATAATGCCCCCACCCCCACCCCCCACCCACTTCACTGCAGGAATACAAGGTACTAGGTGTCAACAGCATGACAACCCCCCCCCTTCCCCCATGCCCCCAAAAAAGGCCCACGGCCGCAGCCACCCTCCTCGTCCACCCTTAGCACGAGTGAGCTGGCCTATGATCACCTGTCAGGAAATCAGGATCCATCGCCCTCTTGTCCCTTTCAAATGCACCTGTGCGCGACACTCTAATTACACTGACGAATGCTGTTCCCTTGTGCGTCACTGTCCAGGATTTATACCGCGGCTAACCACAGTCGGTGCCACGCGTGAAGGACAACGAGTGGGCGAGCGCGTAGCCGCCCCACTCCGGCACTTTCGGTGGATCCCATTTCTCATCGTTCTGACGGAAAGCACCCTGCCCTGCATATCACGGTGTGACCTATTTCAACATCGCAGATAACTTCTGCCACTGGGCTGGGCCGCAGGGGCGACTGCAGTGACCTTGCCTTTTCCCAGACTGATCTTATCGCCGCTGACCTTTTGGCTTCCTGTTAAAAGCATCGATGTGCCTGTTAACGTATTGGGGATTGGCCGCAGGGCTTGCCTGTCTCAAAGATGAAATGGCTGCATTTTTTTTTCGTGGGCTTTGCGGTAGACGCTGCAGCTCACGATATAGGGGGGTTTAATAAGGATAAAGAAGCCTCGCTGTCTTCCTCTGTACGGCTAAATTAGAATACACAGAATATCCCTCATCATAGGGTTCCTTATTGAAAGCCACGTCTCATCATTGGAATCATCTAAGACAGCCCCTGTGTGGAGGTGCAAGATATCCGTGCTTGAATATCATTAGCGGGAAGTGACTTTGACGTGTCTGTAATCAAACAGACTCGGGCAGATGAAAGAGGCTGTCGCAAATTCATCTGTAGCCTTTTCTGATTCCCTGTTCCTTTCATCCATCACCGGGGCACACCTGAAGCGAGCGTGCGCATCTTTCAACCCCAGAGTTGCTAGTTATAGACATGACATGACACCGTGGTTTGCCGTCCATCTATAAGGCATCTTCTGCAAACTAGTCACAATGATAAATAAGGCAAGAAAAGGACAGACTATTAGGGACTAGATGTATTATTTTATCCTATCCAATATCCTTGCATATTGGACACATAACTCAATAGCGTGTTCAGTTCTGTCCAGTACAAGTAATTGAAAAAAAGGGAAACAGCGATAAGGAGAATGATGCGCTACAATTTCTGTTGTGAAACTTGCTCCCAGATTATGGGGAGGTATTTTGGTAGATACGGAGGCAGAAAATTGTTCTTTTTTGGATTTGTCTGTATCTTCAGCAAACTGTTCTTTAGAAATAGTTGCCATCCATTATTTGGGGAGTGGGGAGGGGGTTTGAATAAAAACAGCAAAAAAGCAATTTTGAGCGGATCAGCCAATGTGTATAAAATTGCATGTGTAAGCGGACGGTTTCAGGTATAATGGCTGGAAGTTAGGGGTATGTTGAAGGATTAAACACTCTTGAAGAGAACTTAAACCTGCCTTGCAGTTACTTGGCTATCAATTCAGACCTGATATTAATCTGCTCTTATTTGATGCTCTTTACTATTGACATTACAGAACTGTAATGGTCCCTGCAATACTACAGGCTTTCAAGCTCTTTCACCAGCAGTATTTGATTATGGTTTGTATTTCCCCAAAATCAAAGGATTGGAGTGATCAGGGTGCAACCACACAATGGAACTAGATGGTTTAGAGGCTATTCGTTTGGGGATTAGCTGAATTGAAAATAAGAGCAATTTAAATAATTGTGTGCTGGGCCTATTTGGCTGGGTGCACTGCATGTGATACGTTTTCGTAACCATGCATAGAGTCACCCTCATCTCTTTTAGTGTGAAAATGGAATAAAACCCATGACTAACTACCAGGTATAAATTTAACTTATTTAGCCATTGCCATACCTTTTAAATACATTAAACCCAAAAGTTTTATGTTTCATGTTTTAAATGATAGGTGAAATTCACACAAGCACTTCAACCATTATCTTGAACTATTCATTGACAAGTCTTCCAACACACAATGATACCTGCTACAGTACTGTAAATATGTTGGTCTACTTAAAACAATGTATACTCACTACTGGACTTGCTGCTATGGATTCAATCAAAATTCATCTTTGACTTAACAACCAATTCGATTATTTGCAGAGGAATGGCTTAAATAGTTGATTATTTTCTAAAAAACGATTAGGTAAGTATCTGATTTCTATATGTATTTAAAATTGACTGGTTATGTGTCTTGTTAATGTCTTGCATTACTCTAAAAATAATCTATTTGGTTGTTGATTCAACAAAAAAGTTTGAATAAAAGTTTCATTGCAGCCTGCCCAGTGATGAATACATTGTTCATTGTACACTGTGAATACATTGTTCATCTTCAATTGTACATTGAAGTAGATACACACAGTTACATTACTGTAGCAATTATGAAAGCATTGTGTGTTGGAAGACACAGTGCATAGGTCAGTCAGTACATAGGTCAAGATAATGGTTGAGGTGCTCGTGTGAATTTTCCATCTTATTCAGCTTTTGCCAATCATTATGTAGGGTTAGAAAGAGCTGGCTATATGATTTTAATAGCCAGCTTCTCTCCCTCCCTGCACTGTAGCTCTGTTATCTGGACAACTTATCATCGGACAAATAGCTGGTCCAGGAACTAACAGCCATCCAAGGATTTGAGACTGTCCTGTGATAATGAAATCAACATACCCTCACAGTGGGGGTATGCACTATCCCCTCCCACTCCCAGGGTCCTGCAATAAACCAACAATCAGGCTAAATATGAAATATGGGAAATAACTAATGTTATTCTGAAGGTGTGCAGCTGGTCCTGTCATTAAAACAACTATTTTTAGAACAACCAACAGATGGAGTACTGTCTCGGCTGGTCAGAGGTGTATAAAGGAAGTAGTAAAAACGACTAGTAGTAGGAGTTAATTTGCTTAACAAAGGCTCCAGGCACTCTAGCTTTGCATGTTTGGGGAATGTGTTATACTGTCTTGTCTTGTAGGTTATCTTGTATGTATTGTTGTGTAATGTCTGTCAAATCATTGTTTCAACCTATGTCTTCTTCCCCTTTAGTGCTAGTAAGGGAAGGTGTAACAAGCCGGGAGCAAGGCTGCAAGGATTGTTCACACGCCGTGATTGGCGTGGGGTACAGCATCAGTCCCACTGCGCTGTGTAGTCAGTCCTGCGTCATCACTAGAGTAGCGGACTTGGAATGTCTTTAGTAGTTGTACTGTATGCAGACAGCGAATGCTCTAAGTTCTGATGTCACTGAACTATGATCTGACTTAGAATGTCTGTAGTAGCTGGACTGTATACAGACAGCGAATGCTTTAAGTCTGGAATCTCATGGTACCAGGCTCACCATGGAATGGTTTCTATGTCGTGGGTCCTAGACATGAAGCCCTTCGACTCCTATATGGCTGTTACAGGGACAAGGGCAAACAAAATGTCTGCGGTATATATTGTCTAAATGTACTTTGTACAATATTAATTGTACAGTTTGTCCGGATCATCTTACCCAAATTTCTCCAGATGGAAGCAGAGGTCTACACCTCACGATTGATATGGTAGTGATATAATTAATTAAATTAATTGTAATTTACTAAAATGTCACACGCTACGTGTCATACATTTCCCTACAATTATCTTTCACTTAAACTGTAGTTTTTGGGTTAATTTCCAGAACCAAAATATGGGAAAGGTTACACATATTGGCAAAATACATTTCCCACAAGGTGGAGAATTACTTTTCAAAATTAGGTATGTTTCTCTTTTTAATATAACAATGTTTATTCATTTAGTGTTTAATATTCATTATAATGGCTACCTCGCTGACACGATACCCCACTCAAAATCAACGGCGAATATGATGTGTTTAATATCAATGAGCGCATGACCAAGACACCAGTTCTACCTTCCTGTACTTACTTCCTGTTGCTGCTTTCCCAAAGGGGCATATGTGTCCCCCTCCGTTTAAAATAAATGCTCCTCCCTTTCCACTTGCTGCCATGACATGCTGAATTGTGCCCCGGGTGTATGAAAACGATGTGTCCTGGCTAGCTTTGACACGTAATTTCTTAACAACAAAATTCACCCGCGTTACAATAACCGGGGAACACAACATCAAAGCCAACAGGTACCAAAACACAGTAAAAATGAACAGTGCAACAAATGTTTATTGTAACACATATCTACAAAAACAGACAACAGGAGACAAGCAATCACAAACAAAACAAGAACAGTTAGACAGAACAGAACAGCGACAGACAGACAGACAGCTATGCCACTCCTATCCCAATGAAAAAGGAAAAGTAGGTCTTCCCTACGCTGACCTACACTACACAAGCTTCATCTCAATCTTTTTAAACTGCATTGTATCCTCCCATCACCATGGGGAAGGCAAAAAACTTGGGTTGTTGACCTTCACAAGTCAGGAAATAGTTACAAACAAATAAATAAAAAACTAAAGATACCACTTTTCATTATGCGGTCAATACTTAACAAGCTTAAAACCATTGGGACAGTGGTGAACCTGCATGGCAGAGGATGCAAGTTCATCTTGCCCCCACGCAAAGTGAGGCAGATGGTTTGGTGACACTAATATGCTTTTTGGAAGGGTTGCCAATTGAGGGAAATCAACTAAAATAAGCATCTGGAGTTTGCTAAACGGCATTGGAATTCTGATTTGGTCAGATGAGATCAAAATTGAGCTTTTTAGCCATGCAGAAGGACGCTTATGTTGAAAAGAAGGTTATACCTACAGTGAAATATGGTGGTGGATCTTTGATGTCATAGGATAGTTTTGCATCTACTCATCCTGGGGCTCTTGATAAGGTCAATGGAATCATGATCTGCTGCAAGTACCAAGGCATTTTGGCCAAAAACTGGTTCCCTCTGTCAGGAAGCTAAAAGACTCCAGTCTGCAAACCTGAACCCGATTGAAAATGTTTGGTTTGAACTAAAGAGGGTAGTCCACAAATGCAAAACAAAGGATCTTGAAAGACCCTGTATAGAGGAATGGTCAAACATTCCCCCAATATGTTCACCAATCTCATAAAATGACTCAGTAGTGTTATCCTTGAGAGGGTCCACAAAGGCGAGGGTGCCCAAAGTATTAAAAACAGGAATACTGTACATATATATGCTGAGAAACTAACCTCTTGACTCAATCAAAACTGTCAAGCAATCTTTTTAATTGTTTTATTTTGAATCCAGGGGACATTTAAAAAGAAAATCAGCTTCTAGATCGAGTTATGTATTGAATAGCACTTTTTCTTAAGAAGACCATACGGTTTTTATTAAATCCTGAGTTGTTCAGATCAGGGCTTCTATTCAATCTAATCACAATGGGCACTACCTTTGACTAACAAGTCACAATGTTACATTTTCTTTTAATTTCTAACACAACATTTTTTTTAAACTTATGAACCACAATCTGCTTTAATAAATTGAATCTGCTTCTCAAAGACAAGGATAACTCTAGATGTTTAATTACTCGATCTCAGTGCACACGCCCTAGATGTCAGGTTTATAAAAAAACTGTGATTTTGTGATGCTCATCAGTTCTTAAAACAATGTTTCACCAACATATTTAATAAATACATGGAACTGCTAATAAATGAGGAATGAGAGTTCACTATGCTATCTACTTGGTAATGGAGTGTGGTGTGGCAGTCAGGTATGGGCTGGAGCCATGAGACCTGGCTATGTACATGCTTTCTGCTAATGCACATTGAGATTCTGCTGATTTCTGCTAATTAACATTGAGATTCTCTACCAAACCACTTTCATTGGACCCTATTATATATGTCTACTGTATGTGGCCGCACATGTATCTGCACCTTTGCAATCAAAGGTAAACCCCGTGCCCTAAAGAGCCAAGCTCAGACTAAGAATATTAGAAGAAAGTGCTGGTGTGCTCCAGAGAATAATTGTTTTTGAGTGAAATGGTATTTTACTTGAAAATAAATAGCAACAAAGCAAACCACGCTGTGCATATTTTGGTATATCACAGGAAATAGAAGAGACTTCTGCGTAATTTTATGTAGAAAACCCAAACGCAACTCCCCCCCCTGAAACCCATAGAAAGAGGCAGAAACCAAAGCAGAGAATTAAGGATTTCATGATTTCAAGGTCACTCCTCAGAACTGCACTCACCGTAAATATATTTAAAGTGGGTCGCGGGAGACATGAATGCTGATTACATTTCACCCTGGGGCACCATTATACCTAACAACCTTCGAGGTGGTGGGGTCACATGACTCTGTGCCATGAAAACAGGCAACTCATACATAATTATCTATACAGTGCATTCCAAAATCCACTTCATCAGGTATTAATTATTTTCAGTTAACAATGATGGTCTGATTTATTTCAAACATATTATTTGGTTATGTTTCATTGCGTCGATGGTTGAATAATGTGGTTCCTTAATAATGCCTCATAATTGTCAAAATCACACTTCTGATTAGCCCTGGGTTGTTATATTCATATTATTAATGCTCAAAAAGGAGATTACTCCATGGGTAATGCTAAAAGTGACACACCAGGAAATGCAGGAAAATTAAATGTTGAATGAAATCCAAAGGTTTGCTTTACTTTTCCCAAGAAAACCACGAGACAGCTTGTTAGAAACACCTGTCGGCATTCATGGTCCTACTCTATTCTTTATCTTTCTTTCTTGCTCTTTCTGTCTCAGACATACACACACACACAGCACCCTCGCACTATTCATCCGCCCCTCTTTAGGCACCACTCAGACAGCGGTGATGTGATCCTCTCTGATGAGCGACCGGGTTAGACACTGATGCCGTTTGAAGCACCCAGGTAGCTGATGGATCACCTGACACCTCCACAGCAGCACTGTCTGACACAAACGGGCAATGCGGAAGAGATAAGATGGCACTTTAACTGGGGTAGGGCAAGGAGCCTCGTAGTCGTAATAACAGCGAGCCACAAATAAACCCGACAGTTTTGACTGAACCTAAAATGTGACCATTCTGTTTCAGACTCATTCTATACTGACACTGTCACAACTCACAGCTGATCAAATCTCATGGTAAAAGAAGCATTCAAGAATCATAGAGTGAACTGCTGGAGATAAAAATACACAGCTCATCTAATCATACAAGCAATACATTTTACAGGACTAAGAATGTGGCCTGGATTTAATAAACATTTGTCCTTAGCACCATTAACCTATTTTGGCGCTGGCTATACATATTTTTTAAACTTTCAAATAAATTTGATCAATCAATCAACTTTAGCTTATAAATAAATGCGAGTGGTATATTTTATTCTCACAAATACAAAGTTGAGTTCAGCAATCACTAAAATTATCTTATATTCTGTAAAGAAAAAATGAGCACTTATTTAACATCAAACATGAAAGTCAAACTTAAGGACAAATGTCCATTGACTCCAGGCCTGTATCAAAGATTATGAACTAAATTAAAAATTACCACTGCAGAGCATTATTCCTTCAAGGCAGTCATTAAAGCACCAGGGATATAATTTGTAATATAAGGTCAAGACCTTGGTTATATAAATAAGCAAACACAAAGGGAAAGTTCTGGCAAATGATCTGGAATCAACAGTCAATACCAGCATTACTTTATATTACACTTTTGCACTCTTTGGTTATTGAACCACAACATAGCACACAATATCTGGAATTATAATACTGGTCAACACACAAATGTACTGAGGATAATTTGGCATTTTGTAGAAAACAAGGAGAGACCAGTGTGATAGGATTATTGGAATAAGGAAATCTTTCAAACAGAGTTTGTAATATGTAATATTGTAGCAATGTAGCAGGCGGGACATGTTCCTAAAGTATGCAGCCGAGAAAGAGACAAGCTGGCCCACTGGATATCAGACTGCCCCTAGGGCAGAGAGCTTCGTTAGCCCAGGTGTACACAATGGAGGAATAGGATCGGGCCTGTACAAAGGGCAGGTTGCCCCTCCCGAACCTCGCCTCTTAATCCAACCCTTCTGTCAGGAAATCAAATCCAGACAAAAAAGTTGGCCCAGGAGGCCCTTCTAGCAATCCGTCAGATGAAGACGGAGCTGCCAGGAGAGCGGGTATCACCGGAGTCATCTTATCAGATTTCCACAGAGAAATATTCATACGTACGCGTCGGTTTGGATGGATGGATGGATTGCTCAGTGGTGTCCCACAAGCCTTTCCCTCCAGGGGATTCTCGGCTTCTATTGACTCCAGCTCCCGTGCATGAAATAACATTGCCGGCTCGGCGTATAACTCTGTAATGTGTCTCTTATTGAATCCTTCCACAGCACCTTGCGGTTTAAATTGCAGCTGTCTGGTTTGGAGGGGTGGCGGACTGTGGCTTATGAGCCTGGCGTGTCGCTGAAGGCTCCGGCGGGATTGCTGCCTCTCACAAATGCCGGGCAACCACGATAAACAATAATGATGAAGGATGTCAGAGCCGGTGAGGGCGGTAAGTCCACTGACTTTGGGGCAGGCTCCGCGTGAGGCCCCGTTTGATTGAAACCGTTTGATTGATAGATTGATTTAACAAATTCTTGAAAAATGAAACAACTGCAGTTTTTCCTCAAAGCAATTTATCCTTGGAGATTGGAGCGTATATGTGCCAACCTATTCAAAATCAGCTGGCAGGTAACGTTTCCATTTCGTGGCCCCTTCCTTTCTTGCCATTTTCATGAGTCGGCCTGCCATCCGGTACAACCATTGAAGTCATTTTACATCCTGATTTAAGGGGAATTGAATTGTTAAGTCTCCTGCCTGGCCACTTTCAACAACAAAAAAAACTGATTGGTGTAAGCTGTCAGCTATTCTTCCTCAGAAAGACCACCAAATTCCTTTCACATCCTCCACGGATTGACGTGAATCTGTTTATATACGAATGCTTCAAACGGAACCATCAGTGTAAGTGCCTTGGCACACTACTGCGATGACACCTGCAGGTCAAGTGTGTTGCTGCTGAATCTTTCAAATGACCACAGGCTCAATCCATTGAACTGTGCAATGACTGAAATGAGCAGAATACAAAAGCACAGAAGCAAACACCCTTGTCAAACTTGTGCTTGACTAAAGCAACACACGTTATGCAGCTTCAACCAGAAAACATATGCAGTGAAATCATTTCACTGAACTCATTGACTTCAGTTATATAAAGATACACTGGCATTGTGACGCCTAAAAATGACAGCATCCCCCCTACGTGAGCTTTTGCTGTAAACATGACCTCTTGTCCACACAACATGGCGGCTGCTTTTCCTGCTTTTTCTGAATAAGCTGGTCATTTATTTTCTAAAAAAAACTGTGGTAATACTAGGTCAGCATTGATGTGAACTCAATTGCCAGAGGGCAGGAAAGGTAAAAAAATGTGTTCGTATTCAAAGAAACACCCGCTCTAAAGCAATTGCCTCTGCTGTCTGAAACAATAAGGAGCACAACTGGACCAGAGTTTAGCCTATACTGTCTCTCATTGACTCACTCATGGCCCCAATAACAAAGTACACTGTCTATGCTGAAATGAATGTTTGAGGAGAAAAAATGTTCAGAGATGCTGAACCTTGAAATGAAACAAGAAATATATGCATCCATATACATGCTTGAGCTTCTGACCTTGGCATAGCATTTTTGGGAAAACCGCTGATGTATCTGGAAGTGCAAACGATTTATCACATATAGTATATAATATTTGCCGTATGGATTCTTTGAGAGTTTATGGTTTCATGTAAAAAGAGGACTATAGATCTGTGTGCTGTCTTTTGTATGAATTAATTATTCTTATTTTACATTATGTTACCCTCAGTGAGTTGATATAACTGGGCCACACTGTGGTATAATGATTGGGGAGCTGGGCTTTTAACTCCAAGGTTGCAGATTTAATTCCCAGGCGGTGGCACCGCTCTTGTACCCTTGAGCAAGTTGCTTAACCTGAATTGCTTCAGTAAATATGCAGCTGTACAAATGAATTGTATGTAAAGAAATGTAAACTGTGCAAGGTGCTCTGGATAAGAGTGTCTGCTAAATGCCTAAATGGAAATGGAAATAACCTCTGAAAGTACTGGGGTAGAGTCAAATACATTATAAGCAAAGAAATGGTGACCTAACACCATCCCAGTGTTAAGAGGTAATAAATGGCAGACTTGTATGCTGATTATTGTACAGTCAAGCGATTTCAATCCAAAGTGGATGAAAAAGATTTAAAAAACAACAAAGGGATATAAAGATGTTAAAAAAGGCTACATTGTCTAACTGTGCCCCGCACCCTTGATTGGTGTGATTGCGGGATCTGACAGGAAATAGAGCCAACTGCACTTTAGATTGCACTGCCAGCAACAGTATAAAAATGATGCATATGACACTGTTTATGCTCCAGTTTCACTGCTGCACATGCATATGCATGAACATAAATGCACACACAGGCCAAACTCATCAAATAGACAACAGACTCACATGCATTTCCAAAATTAATGCAAGCATTGATGCTCATTTGCACTGATGTTCATACACACTCAAGATCAAGATATTGATATCAAAATACATTTCTGTTATTAAAATAGACAGTGAATATATTTATTTCATTTGTATTACTAATTCAAAGAGGATTAGTATATAAAATGCATAATGCTGCATGTATACTCTATTACTAGAAAAAAGTAGAGGATAAGCATCTTATATTTTTTAAAGAAATGCTAACACATTTGTGTGTATCTGTGTGTGTGTGGGGGGGGGTGGTGGTAGGCAGGTGTGCAAGTGAGTGCCTGTGTGTCTGTGAGTGGGCAGGTGAAAAGCAGATAACAGTACCATAAAACAAACAGCTTTTTAAATCTATGCCACCCTTCCGTCTTTACTTTGTTGTTGACCTTGACAAAAACAAATCTATCTTTAATGGAGGTTTGCAGGAAGATGTTAGGGTCAAAGAAGGGCTTATTGGATTCAAGCCCACAGAAGTTGAACGCTTTTCAGATAAGCAATGCATTTCCTTTCTCACTTTCATTAAAATAACAGAGAAGATTTACTGCTGTTTTCCTTGCGGTGCCCCCGTGTTGAAAACCTTGGATTAGCTGAATTTAATTTAATAAAAATTGTCAGTAGCCTATTCTCTAATCTCCATAAATAGGTACTTGTTTTATGTGTGTGATACGCATAATTCACCCTACGCTCGTAAAACAAGTGAACGTACATCCTGGGCCAATAAAACTTAAAACATTGAATCATATTCAAAAACATGAAACATGAATGTCACCATGACAACCTGCTGGGACATCATCACCTCTTCCCCATGTATGTCTCATTCCAAATATATTTCCAGCACTGCTGGCCCTCAATAAGGCCATCCAGTAGTGACTACAGTATTGCAAGAGGCTCCTCTGTACCTCGCAACAGGATGGTTAAATTTTGTACCTACAGTGCCACTCAATCAACTTATGAATTCTGTGTGGGGGCTGAAACGTGAAAGATTGAGGCCTAAATTGTGCATGACAGCACCAATGTATTTCCTCAGGGAAAAGAGAAAACAAATTCTCTTTTTTTATTATTATTATTTTTTTACCAGAATCCTAGGCTAATAATCATAAGCAGTTTGGCCGGTAAGCGAGAAGATCTTAACTTTACGGAAACGCTGCACAGTTGAGGACATGTCCTCTGGGAAATTAAACAAAAATGAATGAGCCAATTTAAATATAGATTTGCTGACATTAAATATTAAATGTAATGGACTAAGTTAAACTCTTAAATGGAAGTATATACAAAGGGTTAATTTGATCATCAGACAGATGGGGGAAGGGGGGGTTCCACAGGCTTCCACAGTCCTATTAATCATGCCAAGAGACACAAGTAATGAGGGAATATACCCTGCTCAGCATGAGTATGTAATGTCACAGTGACATATATTAGCTGGGAAGAGTGATGGCTAAAACCTATGCCGTGGGTTTCATTTATATAGCTCCTTTACTGCATCTCAAAGCAATTTATAATGGGATGTGTACCACCCATCTTGTGAGGCCTGACTGCCATTTGGTACCAGAAACCTCACCAAACAGGCTGAGGTGGGCAGGTAGGGATTTATCTTGTCAATTATCCTGGAGAATGATTACACGTCGGACTGAAAGAGCAACCTGTAAGATCTTCCTTTGAGCCTTTCTTCAGAGCCACCACCGGCCACAATGCTGCCCAACGGAAAGGTAAAACAAATACGTCTTAAGGATCGACAAGAATTTGCTTTCATTTTGAGACCAGCTTCCATGGAAATTTGTTCAGGCCGGCTGTTGGGGGCCGTGTGAATCTGTACGGCTTTCAGGGATTCCATCACCATGGCAACCATCTTGTAATGCGTAATTGGATGACGTTTTAAATTTTTCTGGGAAGTGGTGCAAGTGAGTGCTGTTGCCAATCTGCGCATTGCCCCTTCTGAATGAACACTTCTTCATGTTGTCACTGGCTACAGTCAAACTGCAATGGACTGTGCCCGCAGAGTCATTTAACCCCAGTATTTACGGAAGGTCATTCAAATGCATCTTGAAAACTTGTTTAGTTTGGGTATAGACCAACATAGTAATTTTTCTGTCCTGCTCCTGCCTGTCTATGGTTTTCCATCCACTCCCATCAGCTCTTGCACAATGTATATAACATTTTTCCTACATACTTCTCATAGATGCATTGATGCTAAATATTGGAATTCTATATACTGTATAACCCCCAGTGGAACTCTTGTTAGTTAATATCAGAATATCAATTGTCAAAATGATTGTTGCATTCATTTTTTTATACATTTTTCCCAATTTTATCCCAACTGGTGGCCAATTGTACCCTCTTCTAATTCTATCTAATAACTATCCTTCCCCCCATACTGCAAGTTCACCACTACAACCCTGGGACCAGCAGTGACAATGATGTCAAACTGCCTGCTCTGAGATGGAACTCGCCAATTAGTCCATCGTAATTCTGACACACTAATTTGTGCTGGCTTCCCTCACCCTACCCCCTGGGGGCAGACAGCCAATCACCACCCCCGAATGGGACTCCCAGCCAGAGCCGGGCTGGCACCCAGGCTGCAGTGCACAACTTGCACCGCTTGTACCACTCGTGGGCCCAACTGATTGTTGCATTCAACAAAAGCCAAATAAATGAAGCCAGAGGGCAGAGTCATTTCTTAATACCAACAACCATTAAAACTAATAATGTACAAACTGATAGTAAAAAAAAACATGAAATTGAAGATGTCTAAAACATAAAATATCCACTAATTACTAGAAACAGATATGTACAAATAAATATGTACTCACATAGCATCAATAGGGCTGAACATGCCCAGTGCAGACAAACCAGGAATTAGCTTTTCTTGATACATACCTGGCAGATTTTTCCTTCCATTTAGAAAAACTCACTAAAAAGTGGTATTCTCACTACACAATGGCCATAGCTTGATTGCATTTGTTGGCCACAGCTTGATTGTATTGATTGAATTGGCCAATTGGGCAACACTAACTGAATAGCCATCAGATATTACTCATTTTTCTTGCCAAAAAATGATAATGGAAGCCCAGAGCATGAACAGAGAAAGCCAGCCTAGTTTCATCTCCACAATAGTAAAAGTATAACAGAAGCCATATTGGTTAGACCAACTATTTGGTCAGCTGTTAGTCATTGATCTATAAACAAATTATTTTCCTCTCCTGTCATGATGACTTTCTAGTCCAAACCTAAATGTGAGGTAGGGGGCAAGGTTGTGAGAAGTTGCATTGCACATTATCATTTTCACAAAACGTGATGCAACAATAACAAATGTTCTGTTGGACAAAAATATATTAATGCAATGACAGATGGATGGCATATCAGCCGTAAATAGCAAGAACCAAGACTGGTTGCTAACCCCAGCTGCGTGGTTGGCTGATATTCAAAGATAATTCTTTCATTTTTACCCCCAGTGGTTACTGCTGTAAAACTACTGACACATGCAATATTCCAATATATAGATTTACAAATGTAATTACTAATATAATTTAGTTTTCTTGTTTATTTCTTGCTGTATTTTCTCTTCCTTGTGGGTATGATAAAATTGCATGGACAATGTACAATCGGCACCTTGCTCTAATTGTTTGTCTCCCATTACAAATACATGCATACATATATTTGTAATAACTCATGTGGAATGCTGTTTTGGTGACTGTCTCTTTAGAATCTGAGGCTGGAGCTGGTAAGTATTAGGTATCCTAACTTATCTCACGATTTCATCCGATTTAATTCCCTGTCTTATTTCCGTTTGCTTGTAACAAAGGGATTTTTTCCCCCAACACCTGCACCAGTTGGCTCACGATCCTGCGAGTTTAACTTGAGAAGCTTGGAATGTGAAGACAAAAAGAGATGACATGCAAAGAAGGGCAACTATGGATTATTAAAGTGATTGTGTAATTCCGTGCGTGGGGTTTACGGAACTGAATTCGGCAGGAAGGGGATTGAGTGACGGTTGAGTTCCTGCTCAGTATCTCGCGGGTATGTATTCTCAGCATGATTATCTCACAACACCGCAACGTGCTGACAGCCATGGTTATTATTCTGTTGTGAGTTAAGATTTGCCACTAATTAAACGGCTATTTTGGGCCGCTGTGTTGCAGCACTCAGGAGGCTAACATCGTGGAATTAGTGTAAGGGTGTTGTGTTTTTTTGTGCCATATGCACACCGTTGGAGTATTATGTCAGTTAATGAGGGTGTTGCAATTATTTAGTCATTGAAAAAATTAAGCCCATCAATGCCTGTAATGAAAGGATTACAAACATGTAGCATGTTAAAGTAGCATGGTTTCAGTCATGCACATTTCACAGAGTGGCATGCACTGCCAAGAGTAGTGGTTGGTTTCATGAAGAACAGGACACTACTCTTGGCAATGCAGGCCAGTCTATGAAATTATTGCCATTTGATGCAGGACACATCATAAAACAAAACGACCATATAACCGGGAGTCTGTGGCAATTATGAACTACTTGGGCTGTGACAATGGATCAATTCATTGGTCCGATTAATCAAATAATGCTTTAATCACCAACACATTTTTTTGAAAAATGTTGTTGATTTCTTCATAATAATTTTTTAATTCTTATTAAACTTACCCTTTTCCTCAGTGTAAACACACAAACTGATCATTTGATATAGAAACACTAGTAAAGGCAAGATACACAATGATTTTCATCATCAGGAGCTTTTAACTAAGCTCTTTATGCTAAACATAGCTGGTGTTTTGTTACTCAAGAGCAATGACCACTACAGTGGGCATGAAAAGTATTCACCCCCTTTGGCATTTTTCAATTATTGTCTGTTTTTTATTTGTAATTAATTAACAAAAAGCTTTAGATTTTTGATTTTTTAAATTTGACATTATACGGTATTTTGTGTTGTTCAGTGGCAAGAAATCGCAATTAAATCAATTTTGATTCCATCAAGTAATTGATTCCATTTTGATACCCACTGTGTATGTTATTGATATAACTTCAGGCAACCTCATGCCCTTTGGCATATAATATAGAGGCGTTTAGAAATGTATGAATTCATCAAAATGGAATGCCATATTACAAAGCATGTTTAAAACCTTTAATTAGCCAATCAATCAACAAAAGAGCAAAAATGAATAAAAAAAAGAAATGAACTATTTCTTATTTTATTGATTGAAAGCACTATTATCTATCAATGTGTCAGTTGGCAGATGTGATTTGTCCAACCAATCAATGCATTTTTCTTTTGACCAGTTCGATTTTATTTTTGTATATATATATGCCATTTAGCAGACACCTTTATCCAAAATTACTTACAGTAGTGAATGCATACATGTTTCAGTATACGTGGTTCCAGTGGGAATTGAACCCACAACCTAAGTGTTGTCAATGCCATGCTCTACCTACTGAGCCACACAGAACCACATTTTTATTTATTTATTTTATTTTTCTGACTGCCCCTGGATAGTGCCTTTACATAGCCCATAATTTACACCAACAACTCCCAGGACAGTAGAATTACCAAAACTAGCAAATTATGGAGTCATTATACCATAATTTAGCCACTGAATCACATATACACTCCCACAGCATTAGAGATACACAAGAATAATAAATGGCAATAGGGAAAAACATAGGGTTAGCACTAGACTGCACCCTATTATGTGTAATGGATTAAAAACAGCGACCAGCTTTAGAGGATAATATTTGCTTGGGTGATTATTAAACAAAGCAACATCTATTGGGTTCTCTGTGCACTTACTGCTGAGGGAGACTCATGCATCTTCTCTGGCCTACGGAAAATGTCACAATGCTTGGTCAGAGGCTGGCCAGGACCTCCCCATTAAACAAACACACCACAGCCCACAAAGTAAACAGGCAGGTGGCAATGAGGTAGAAAGGTGGTTTTGGTACTGGACTTTATTCCATTCTACCTTAGAGTAATTCCTAATTTACTGGAATGGCATTGATAGAAAAAAGCTGGAATAAATGAGTGTGGAAGATGGGGAAGTTGATAAATGAAAGATGCCATGTGTAGCCACGCCTTTTAATGAAACAAATGATCTAATATTGGAATTGCTTTGGCAAGGACGTGACTTGGGGCTGCTACCAGTGGAGAATGAAACATTGGCAGTGATTATTCACCCAGTCATACTGTACGACTGAGAGAGAGGCGGAGATGACGTGAAGCATATTGCAATGCAGGTACAGTTACAGTACACTACTGGAGGCGTCCATTTCAGGAACACAGTCCAAACATCTTTTGATTACATTTTCGTTCAGCTCTCAGATTTTTTAGAACAAGCTCAAGTCACAAGAGGAATCTGTGTTGCTAGCTGGGGTGTATAAAAAGTACAATGAACAAATACCTACAGTATGTATATTAGAGTATGGCCAGATACACAGTACCCTACAAAATGATTGATAAAGATGAGCAAAGAAGGCTGTATTAAATAAACAATACAGCTGTATTGTATGCTGGGGGGAAAAAATGGGGGAATCGTATTATTTATTTTATTTAGTTGTCCGAGAACTGATTTGTCTGATTAAAATTAATATCTGTTTCTGACATAATGTGGCATTGAGAGGGTAATGTTAAATCATTCCTCATTAGACAGTAAAAGTGTCTAATTAAAAAACAATTAAGAGCTGGGTATACTTCAGGAATTGTAATTACGGTTGGAACGAAAAGCATCACACACGGTGGTACTCCAGGGCCGAGTTTGAGAACCACTACCAGTTTGAGGACCAAGTTAGAGGGTTACTGTCTGGAACCTGGAGATTGAGATGACTATTGTAAAACAATTATTATTCTTTTTTTTGGCTTGTCCCAATTTAGAAAGCCTAATGGTATTCTTAAACAGCGCTCACTGCAATCTCCCGCTGTCAATTCAGGGAAGCGCAGACAAGCACGCACTCTGCTCCGAAACACGTCATAATGCTGCTTCTTTTCACACCGCAATTCGCAAGTGAAGCTTGAGTCAAAGGCTTGAGACAGTCGCTGGCGTTCGACAAGACACAGACAACCTTTAATCTCATCTGACCATAACACAATCAGAGTTCAAAGTCCAGACACTTATAAAAATATATCACCCCGAATATTGTATTACCATTTTTGTGTGTTTCAATATTTGTTTCCCCCCAAAAATGTGTCAATGTGAAATGTAATATGAGATTATGATTAAAGTCGGGGCAATATATAACTGTTTTATAAAATATTTAATGTTTGAATCCACCTTCCAAGACAGACCAACATGATTTAGGATTTACAGCATAATCTTGAACAGTACTTAACATCCTGAAAAACCCAACAGCAACAATTCATTGTAATTAAATGTCAGATCGGATTCCTGTATCCAAATCCAGATCCAGAATAATCTCGAGCCTGAATTTTGAAAAAGTATTTTCAAAAATCATAATTGGGTGTTGAAATCTAATCTTTTTAAAGATGTATTTTTTTTAACATAACAGCTCCGGGTGACTAATGCAAGGAATCCCCATAGATAAGAAGGTCAACTTCATCCCTAAAGTTTTCAGCAAATAATTAAACATAATGGCAGATAGAAAGGCATGCTATGACCTTTTTGATTATGTAATCCTACCAGTATTTCCAAATAAGTAATTAAAGTGCACAGCACTTCCTTGAGGATCTTAAGTAGGAAGCTATGAGATGAGCCAAGATGCTCAGTATTTCTCCAGGAAGGTACTTGTATGCGAACACAATTTTGCCCCTTATGTTCATTGTGTAAGTGAGTCTTCATGGTCTTTAAAAGCCATTTAGATCAACCGATACATAAATTCAAGATACTAGATTTGTATACACCCTTTTAAGGATAAGGTGATATCTGTAACTAGAGCCCAACCGATATGGGATTTTGGGAATGATGTCGATTCTGGGGAGTGGAGAATTTCTTTAGGAGTCATCAAGGGAATTTGGTCGGGGCGGCTGTGTGCCGCTGCCAATCCAGCAGGGGTGGGTTTAAGCGGAAAGCACAGCTCTCCTGCATTGTAATTTGTACACATCTTAAGAAAGTGAATAATGAAGAGTGGATGGTAATGGAATGAAGGATGGAATTTGACTGCAGGAAATGTGGAGATGTGTTGTTTGGGGCAATCCTATATGAATGAATATCGGCATATCGGCCGACATGTACGCCAATGCCGATGTATCTGTGACGGATATTGCGGTCGGGCTCTACTTGTAACCATGACTGTTTTGATGTGTTTTTATTTGTATTCTATTGTTTTTCATATTTCTTCTTTTATCCTATTTTGTGCCCTTCTCTGTTCTCTTGTATTACTGTATATGTGATATACCACAACAAAACCCCAATAAACATGAAAGTGTTTAAAAATTAAGCCATTTACATGCTGAATCCATCAGTGTTATGGATGTTCTCACTGGACACGCGGCTTAAGCACCTGGCTCGGCAGGTGCAGAGGTCATCATCTGAGATCCAATTCTTATGACAGATAGTAGAGCTGCATGATTTCTGTCTTATGGATAGTGCTATCTCTCTCTCTCTTCTCTCTCCCCCTCACACTCTTTTCCTCTTTAGCCCTCTCTCTCCCCCTCTTTCTCTCTTTATCTTTCTTTCCCTCTCTCTGTCTCTCTCTCTCCCTCCCTTCCTCCATCTTGGCCAGAACATGGTCCGTGGGATAATGAGCAGAGCCTCGGCTGACTCTTGCAACCGCGAGAGCAAATACACCTCTGGTCTTCAATCCCTCTCTCGTCCCAGGAGTCGCAGCCAGCGGAGGGATTTCATACCATATTAGATGAAACAGGGAACAGTAAACAGAGGTGATTTTAGAGAGCAAACTGCCTCGGTTTTCTCACATAATCACTGCCGTCGACGTCGCAGAGCAGTGGATAAGAAACCAAAGGCCACGACCCTATCAGTGACTCTATCCAACCTTCCATCCACACAGTAACAGCATTATTAAATGCTGCGCGGTCACCCAGTGTCGGCCTCCTCCTGAAGCCATTCTGGCACCAATGCAGATGACAAGTACTATTCAAACTAATCCTCGCAATTTCATACAAATCTTTATTAAAACAACAATTGAAAATTGTTAGCATTTCGTAATAATTATTTTTGTGCTCTTCTACCGTCTTTTTACGGTGTTATGCAGTTTATCGCCAAATTAGAACATGTCTGACATTTAAATGGACCATTGCACTGACAAAACAGCGGAGTTTCACGTGCCACAGTTTTTTAACAAGATAGCACGTCATTTGGCCACTGTCATTTACGTTAACTCATGCTGGAAACTGGAAGCCATTGCAACACCAAACCATGTGGTAGCCAAAATGGCAGCAACCAGAAGGCTATTAAAACACAATGGCATCCATGTTACTTCCTCCTAACATGTCACAGGTCCTAGGCAGAGCACTAGTGGTTCAAAAATATTGTTCTGTTAGGTTAGTCAGTTGACCAGCTTAGGTTAGTTCTGGTAAAGTAGGTAGAAATGCTACCATTAGATAAGATATACACTATGTATTTATGTGGGCTAATTTGACAATAATGATGACTTTCAATTTTTTTAGAGTATTAATTACTCTAACTATAAAATAAATAGACACATAATAGGTAACAAATCGTCACCTTCTTAAAATAATGGCCTAAGTCACAACTGCATGTTCGTAAATTGGCCTAAGTAATCCAATCCTCTTATGTTACATAATTGACAGACAGCGTTATTTGTATGTCAATAGTCATATATTGTCATAACCTTTTTGTGTGAAATTATTAATAAATATCATATATTCTATATTTGGTTCAGTTTATTCCGTTTTTTTGAAAATATGACTTAGGCCATTATTTTAGGAAGGTGACAAAATGTTTTACCTCTTTAAGTCCTGTGTTCCTCGGAAAATAATATATTATAATATATTACTTTAAAAAAGAAAAGTTGATTGAATCATCAGCAGCCTGCCCAGTGGTGTAGCAGGTAGTGTAGTGTAGCAGGTATCAAAGTATTGTGTGTTGAAAGCCTTGTCAGTGCATAGGTCAAGATAATGGTCAAGGTGCTAGTGTGAATGTTCCATCTTTTTAGGCTTTTACTACCAATTATCTCTCACTTAAAACTAATTTCTTTGGGATTACTTGAACAAACCAGGAGCATAAATCAGGAGGATATTCACAGCCAACATAATTTTAAATCTCCCTGGTCATAAGAGGATTTCAGATTCTGACCAACCCTTCCCTTAAAACCCTTATTGAACAAACGTCGAAAGATGAGGCATATGAAACTGTGTGTGAGTTAGTGTGTGTGAGTGTGGGCACAAGATGTGATTAGTAAATGTTCTGTCAACATACTAACCTGTCTCAGCAGTAATGAACCCAGGATACTTTGTGTTGTTTATTTCCAAGCCTACCAATCATCCTTGGACAAAAAAAAAGCCAAGATAGAGGAAATTAAAAGTAAAAAAAGAAACAACAAAATGAGCCTTCATTATATAAGCAATCTAAAATGGTAAGAGTGATGGCATTGAAAATTGAGATGAGAGGGAGGCATACTTTTATTACATGCATTATGTGCATAAACGGTCCACAATCCCCCCCTTCTATAAATAGAGATGGAAAATCAAATATGACAGGCATTATTAATTATGCATTATTAGGCAGCAAGGGGGAGGGGCAATTCCACCTTCCATGAATAATGGCAAAAACCAAATATGTGTCATGTTACCTTTATTTATTGGTTTATTTAATCTATATTACCTAGTATAGTTGTATAATTGCTTGAGAATTCCAAGATAATTCTAGGAACGCAGTTTTTCATAACATGAAAACTCAGGAACAAATCAAAATGTATAACTGTAAACTATATTTATTTAAAAGAAAATAATATTTTTTCAATATTAAAGTAAGTTTATGTATCTGCCACCTAAAAAAAATCCCCTATGGTAGCCCATCTATTTATGGTGTATTCACTTGAATTGGACAGGGAGCATGTCCTTTTCAAATTTGGTTAGTTATGTTAACATTTTTTGCAATGATCTTTTCTTGAAAAGATGCAATCATTATGTTCAGATAGTTCTATGTATTTTATTGCCCTGTCCAGGAAAATAATCTTTTGGCTGTTCTGGGCTCTGGGAAGCTTCAAAGCCTAACCCAGATAAGGTTATAAGATAAACAGAGGAACAGACCACTTATCAATTTGAGGGCAAGCACTAGGGGGGGCCTCTTGTGTGTGTGTGTGTGTGTGGTGCGAGTGTCACCAAGGGGGTCAGAGATGTACTATACTGCACCCTACAATTTTGATTCTATCTAGTAGCATTATGTTAGAAATTATGGGTCAGGCCACACCAGATAAAGTGGAGGTCCATAGTGATTACTACTGGCTCATCGCCTGAGCCAAACTCAACAAACATTTCCGTATAAATCGGAACTGTCCTCCCCAAACTCCAATATAGTAATGTTTGGTGTCACCACAATACTCATCATGAGAGGATCATTTCCCTTCCTTACGACTCCCTCACTTATGACTTATGCCACATTTATTATTTTTCTGTAATTCTCTGTAATGGAGGTCTTGCATTTTTGGGAATCTTGTCCTGGCTGGCACTCTGGCATTAATTTCTGCTTTGTTTTCTGGCTGCATGTGCATTATCAGTTATCAGAAACTGCATAAAACAAGTCAAACTGTGAACTATAGTGTAGTTGATATGAAATTTCAGAGTTCAGAATGGCACAATTACCAAATGCATCCTCACCTCCTCCGGAGGATAGAGTGGTTCAAAGTGTATGAATGGCTATTTTGCTGAAATGTGTGTCTGCTTCTATTTTCTGAAAGTAGCCACAATTGTGCTTCTGTGCTTCAGATTGATTTAGACCTTTCACATTCTAGGTAATGAATGCTACAGTGCCTAATGGAGGTACTATTACAGTGTGGTGTGTTATCTATATAAACAATGATCTAAATTATTCTCAAAAATAAATAAATAAAATAATAAGTCCAGTGAAGCATAGAAATGTCTGTGTGGATGCAGTCCAGAATGGAGGTCTTTGAAAGTAGGAAGGGGGTAAGAAAAAGCAGCATGAGAAAAGTGTTACTAAAGAGGAAATGCAAAGAGGAAAAAAAGATTTCAGGAATGGAAAGAATTTTATATTACTGCTGAAGGTAAATGGTAAAGGAAGATGGCAGAGCTCTTGAAGTTACTATATAAATAGAACAAGGGAAGGTACGATAAAGAAATAAACCCATATGAGTATACTGTATACCCCATACATATTCAAGACACAAACTGTAAACAACTATCCTTGGATACACATATGTGCTGCAACTATATCAGTACATACAGCCAAGTGTTAAGAACACTTTGCCTGTATATGTGACAGGCTCCAATAAATTGGGATAAGCTGACATGTTTTATTTTTTTGTAGTTTAATAAAGAACACATTCAGAAATTCTAAATTATGTATCATGCACTGAAATGGGCAATTATTTGAGGAACTTATGGTTTGAATGTTGATAAACTCTCAAATCCACTTTTGGGAAAATTGCTTCCAAATAAGTTCTACACATGCCTATAAAAACTCAATAGCAACCATATATTTAGAAAATGAACAGTTACAACAAATTGCAAAAAATTCATTGTAGTATAGTTAGTATTTTATAATAACGATGATGCAATCTAGGCATCAGCAGAACAGCTGACAAGTAGCATTTTGTCATGGGAAATATTTTTCAGCAGAATTGATCTAAAGACATTTGGGCATTTTCCTAAGCATGCTGTTCCTATGTTCAGAGTGATAGTAATTGTCAAAGCTTGCAGTAGAATCAAGTGAGAGGTTTTCTACATCCAGAATACAAACTTTATTATTCATTGGATGTTTTAATACATTGATGGTTTAGTGTTCTGTTAGTGCTGTGAACCCGTTGTGCCAATTTTCGATATGCATTCATTAGCTGCTTGATTTTATTGTAGGTTTTGTGAATTATGCCTTCCCGACTCTCAAACCACTGGATGTGGTCCAAGTCTATCAGACTTGTTGCCATGTTGTGCAACGAGAGAGATAGCAGTTTCTCCAATGCCTCCATAAAATCATAAATGGAATCGTGCTGAATCTCAAATCTGTTTTGCTTTATGCTTTTTGGCAGCTATTTCCCTCTTGCCTGTGTTTGTCTCAGACTATCAATTTTTTGTGTTTTTGTGTTTTTAAGTGCTGGTAATTTGTGGTTCAGTCTATAAATAAGTTGCAAGATGTGCAACATGAATTAAATCCGTCTGTATGAAATGTACCAGTATGGTATTGTTTCACTCTGTCATTGATAGAAATGCCTCTTGACGTTATTTGTCTGTCCACTTTTCACTTGCTCCCCACTTACCCTTAACAACATAATTTTATTGTTTTGCACTGATGAACACTCAGAATTAATACGTAATTGTAGAATTTTGTTTGATCCAAAAGATTGAGGAACTTGAAGTACCTACAAGGACATCTGGAGTCCAGATGGTCACACGTAAAAGATTTTGTCCGAGCCGTAGGTATAATGTTCTACTTATTCCAACTTGAATCCCCAGCTTAAAAAAATTATCCCTTTTATTTTAAAAAATTGATCTTGATATGAAAAAAATTCCTTAGATATAACTAGGGGCAGTTGATCTTTTGCTTCGTGAAGGCTGTTTGTCAGTTCTTGAAGCCAAACAAACCTTGTGCAGGGTTAGGAAATGCATGGGTCAGAAGGAAAGAAGACCTGCATAACAAATGGAAAAAAAAAAGGAACAGAAAAAAAAAAAAAAAAAAAAGATTGCAAAGACAGACCGACATAAATGGACATGCACATGTAAAGCTGTAATACATCAAGATGTTTTTGCCTGTAGGTTCAGTAGTCTTGGCTCCCCAAAGACAGCTGCAAGTCCTTACAGGCACGTGGAATTGTGTAAATTGAAACAAAAGAATGAAGGCTCAGTTTGAATAAGCCGGAGATGCATGCTCCTGCTTCTTCATTTTGGCTGATTTGACAGCTTCTGGCAGATTGGCACTTCTGTAGGCAATTCCATTTGTTGTTTATTGGTCAGTGGTCAATGGCAGTCCATGTATTTGTTCAACTTCACCACCAGCACACCTGATTCAGGTAACTACTTAATGACCCTTTGATTAGTTGAATCAGGTTGAATCTTATAGTAAATGTTGGTGGTATATGAATGAATTGTAAGAAAGTTTTACTTGACATGCCAAGTGCTTCCATTGCCTGCTTTTAAATATGCCATATGGACACTTTGTCACATGAGATAGCAGCAGATTTCCATCAAACATTCTATGGCTGGGAAGTGAGAATAGAACAAAGACGTCTTTTTCCTCAAAAAAGGCCTTTTGTGTGTGTTTTGACCTCAATTACTGTGTTTTGACACACAGGCTGGCTAAGCAAGGGATTCACTTCCCTTCCCTTCCCCCAGGGAATTCCCTTCCCTGCATGCTGATCCCAAATATGAGAATGTGCATTACACCAGAGCCGGGGAAGTAGCAACTTAAGTGACGAAAAAAACAAGCCAAATCTGCCTCTGAAATGAACTACCTTTTGTTTAAATTTACATATTTATAGATCATATACAAGTTTGTCTATGAAATGAAAGTTAGCACCTTTTAGATGGCATTTTTGCAATAATGACAAGACAGACAGAGAGAGATCATTAGGTCACTCAAGACTTAGTAATGATGCAGTAAATTCAGTATGGATTACATTCTCCCCACCCAAGATTTTCTTCCCCTTATGACCTAATTGGGATGCAACCCTCTGCTTCCTCGCCTCCTTCTGGTGTTTAATTAACAGACACCTTTACTCAGAGAACTAACCTTATGAATGGCCATGGCCTGGGGCTTGGCCTACAGGAGGAAGGGATGTAAAAAGAGACAGAAATCAATAAGAGCAGAGAGAACAGATTTACTTTTGATTGGACAAGGAAGTAGAGAAGGTGACGAAGGGTCTCAAAGTTGAATCGTTAACACAGGTGTCTGTGACTTCATTGCACATGCATTTTTCTTTACGAATAGCGGGCTGATTTTTCACAGCACAAGCCTTGTCAGTTCATTGCCTTAAATAGAAAGGGGAACATTTTTGGGAATGTTTTTATAAAATCATTCAGCAAGCAAATCAATGTGGTCTGTTTTACAAGCACTGTCCACAGGAACTCCGTGTTGTTGAGCAGACAAAACAGTTATACTGCAGGTCACTGTGGTACTGCGTGCTAGGTATTATACATCCATAACATGGTACACAATCATACGTATAAGGTTTCATTGGCAAAACAATTGCCAGTATATAATCTTCCACAAAGTGCAAATGTTGAGAAAGCATTTTTCACTTGGAAATACCGTCCTCCACACAGTGAAGCCAAACATTCAGTAAATATGTTTTTAGCCCCATTTTTAATGGGTCCCTTCCGCCCATATTAGCTTAAACCCACTTCATGTCTTTAAATATGACTCTCGTTCATTCAAACTAATATGAGTTTAAACTTTATTTTTTTCTCCCAAAGAATATGCTCATCAGCTCAGTGTATCGGCCATTCCCTTAACTCACTGTTGATTCATTTTGGATGATTAGTCAAGCAGTCAAAAAAAAAAAAAAAGATACAAGTGGGGGTATGAGAGTGAGTGAGAATGAAAGAGAGAGCTTTGTATTTAATATAATATGATGTATAATATAATAATATAATATATGCCATTTAGCAGACGCTTTTATCCAAAGCGACCTTTTTCAGTATATGTGGTCCCAGCGGGAATTGAACCCACAACCTAAGCGTTGCCAACACCATGCTCTACCTACTGAGCCACACAGAACCATCTTTACATTGCAAATTCAAATATCTTTTTGCAGTATATATATATAATGCATTTGTGTCATGCAACTGTACAGTTGTTTTTATAAACCGTGCATGCTAGCTCGCTGGCTGCATTCACATGTATGTGGGCCTGTAGAGTGGCTAAATAATTGAACCAGAAAGATTGGAACCATGGCACATTGCTGTATTTCCAGGGCCACAACATACTCTTCTATATACACTTCTATAGCTGTTGCGTTTCTATTAAAGGGACTCAAGAAACCAAGTTCAACCTTTGTAGTTGCATGCCCTGTCCCCAAGACACCATTGCTCTGGTTTAATAACAAAGGCATTGATTCAGCAAACACATTAACTGAAAGACAAGGTGCGCAGATGACTAGAGGGGAGATGCTAGTGTGTGTATGTATCAGATTGCGGTGGGCAATGATGGAAGCAAAAGTGGAAGAAAGTTAAAATACCACACACACAGGTTCCTTGACCTTGACAGCCTCTATGTGCATGCATAAATGTTCCAGTGTCAAGGTAAATATTTAAGTACCTCTCTTTGCTGTTTTCCAGCCTCAGATCAAGCACAGAGGTCAGAACATTCCTGGGGAGGTCTGTGCCAGAGTAAACTGAGCTGCAATAATTTGTTAGCTGAAGTCACCTCAGAGCCTCAGCATTGGTCATTATCAGGCTTGTGTGTGTCTGTGTGTGTGTGTGTGTGTGTTGGTGGTGAGGGTGTTATGAATACATAGTGAAATAAATAAATCCTCTTAGAATCTGAGTGCAAATAAGTTAATAGAACAGATCTTCAGTGCTCCTGCAAACTAGGATCAATTGTACTGTGTAGCATTCAAGACTTCTCTTTCATTTCTTCATCCTATTTTGTCTTTAATATTTCCACCTCCTTTAAAACACTGCAGAGACATGGTTGATGGCAGGATTTGAAGGGCACAAGTGTACCATCAAGACCCAAGTTTCAAAACCTATGAAATATGTAAGAATATATTCATGGTATACAATTAAAGTACATGAAAATGTTAACAAAATCATAAATCGTTGCATACCGTACTTACTGTACTTTATATTATGACAAATTATACATCAGCCAGGGAAAAATATTATAAGAACATAAGAACATAAGAATACATAATGACGAGAACGGGCCGTTCGGCCCATCTAGGCTCATCATGTCCTAATCTAAAGAGTATCTACTACTACATCTAGCCTGGACTTAAATAGCCCAAGTGTTTCTGCCTCTACTACCTGACCAAGGCGGCAGTATTAGCATAATGGTTAAGGAATTGGGCTTGTAACGCAATGGTTGCAGGTTCAATCCCAGGTAGGGCACTGCCGTTGTACCCTTGAGCAAGGTACTTAACCTGGATTGCTTCAGTAAATATCCAGCTGTATAAATGGATTGTATGTAAAGAAATGTGAAACTGTGTAAGTTGCTCTGGATAAGAGCATCTGCTAAATGCCTGTAATGTAATGTAATGTAATGTAATGACCTGGCAAGCTGTTCCAGGCATTGACAACTCTCTGTATAAAGAAAAACTTCCTAAAATCTGTGTGGAAATTGCCTTTAACTAATTTCCACCTGTGGCCTCTTGTTCTGCTGACCCCACTTATCTTAAAAAATCTTTGGTATTTCACTTTGTTAATCCATTTTAGGAATTTAAAAACCTAAATCAAATCCCCCTAAGTCTCCGTTTGCTAAGCTTAAATAGATTGAGTGCCTTAAGTCTATCATCATAACTTGTACCTTTCATACCAGGTATCAGTTTAGTTGCCCTTCTTTGGACTTTTTCAAGAGCTTCTATATCTTTCTTGTAGTGACCAGAACTGCACACAGAATTCTAAGTGAGGTCTGACAAAGGCATTATATGACATGAATATAACCTCCTTTGATTTATACTCAATACTTTTTGCTATGTATCCCCAGCATCCTGTTGGCTTTTTTCACTGCTGTAGCACACTGCTTTGATGCAGATATGCTTTGATCAACTACAATTCCTAAGTCTTTTTCAAATTGAACACCTACTAACTTTTCTCCTCCCATAAAATACTCCTGTCTAATGTTTTTTCCCACATGCATAACTTTACATTTAGCAATATTGAATGTCATCTGCCATGTATCTGCCCATTTTTGGATTTTGTTTAAACCATCTTGGATTACTTTAGTTGATTCCAAACTGTTTGCCAAACCCCCAAGTTTAGTATCTGTCGTGATGATCAGGAACGAACCCAAACGCAGACACGGAAGGTTAGGATGGAGAGTGAAAATTTAATAATAATTATACAAGTGATGACAGAGGTAGTAGAGACGATGGGCTGGATTCGGGAAGGGATGCACAGGAGGGCAGATAGGAGGAGGGAACCGGGGAGGCAGCGAAGCGTGCAGGTAGGCAGGATGAACAGAGCTGGCAGACGGATGAGTAATGGACCTGAACACGAGGGGGAAACGACAAGAACAAGGGTAAACATACAAAACACGCAACACGGAGAGAACAGTAAACACAGCGTAGGAAACAAGTAACAGGAGTCAGCTTCTACCGAGTAGAGGAAACAACGATCTGACGAAGAGTGACTGGAAAACCGGGTAGATGTACTCTGCAGGGCTGATGAACTTGATGGGAGGCTGGTGTGCCGGAATAGGCAACAGGTGAACATGATGAGTGGTAACGAGGGAATGATAATAGAATAATTGAAAATAATAAAACAATTAACACAACAATCACAAGGGAGGAACAAGACAACGGAAAAACGAGACAGGAACATCGGGAATATGACAGTACCCCCCCCTCAACGGATGCCTCTGGGCATCTGAACAGGGTGGTTAGGGTGAGACAGGTGGAAGTCCCGAATGAGGGAAGGGTCCAGAATAAGGGCGCGGGACACCCAACTGCGTTCTTCCGGACCATAACCCTCCCAGTCGACCAGATACTGGAATCCACGACCTCGACGGCGTGCATCCAGCAATCGCCGGACGGTGTAGGCCGGGTGGTCGTCGATGATCCGGGGTTGGAGGGGCGGCGGCAGGAGGGCAGAGTGGGCTGGTGGAGACCGGTTTAATGAGAGAGACATGGAAGGAGGGGTGGATCCTCATGGAGGCCGGAAGTCGAAGCTTGACCACAGAGGGATTAATAACAGAGTCAATGGGGAAGGGACCAATGTAGCGGGGTGTGAACTTGCGGGAAGTAGTGTGAAGGGGAAGATCCTTGGTGGAGAGCCAAACCTCCTGACCCGGTTGGTAGATGGGCGCCGGGTGCGATGGCGGTCGGCGAAGCGCCGGTTCCGATCAGTGGAACTAAGCAGGGCAGTGTGGGTGAGCTCCCAGGTCCTGCGACAGCGATCCAGGTGGGCCTGGACCGAGGGAACTGCCAGTTCCTCCTCCTGGACAGGGAAGAGAGGGGGTTGGTAACCAAGGGAAGCCTCGAAGGGAGACAGACCTGTGGACGCGCTGGTCAACGAGTTGTGAGCGTACTCGATCCAGGGAAGTTGAGTGCTCCAGGCAGAGGGATCTTCTGAGGTGATAACCACGGAGAGACGTTCCCAGGTCTTGATTGGCGCGCTCTGTCTGGCCGTTAGTCTGGGGGTGAAAACCAGAGGACAGGCTTACCGAGGCTCCAAGAGCGGCACAGAAGGTTTTCCAGACGTGGGAGGTGAACTGGGGTCCGCGGTCGGAGACGATGTCCAGGGGAATGCCGTGCAGGCGGAAGACGTGGAGGCAGAGAAGGTCCGCTGTTTCAGAGGCAGTGGGGAGTTTGGGAAGAGCAACAAAGTGCACGGCTTTAGAGAAGCGGTCGACGATGGTGAGGACCACGGTGTTACCTTTAGACGGGGGGAGACCGGTGACAAAATCCAGGGCGATGTGGGACCAAGGGCGACCAGGAACAGGTAGGGGACGGAGCAAGCCAGCAGGAGGTTGGTGAGTAGCCTTGGACCGGGAACACAAGGGGCAGGCGAGCACAAAAGAGCGGGTGTCGACATCGATGGTGGACCACCAGAAGTACCGCTGAGCAGGCTCAGGTGCGGCTGATGCCAGGATGACAAGCAAACCGGGAGATGTGAACCCACTGAAGGACCTGAGATCGGACGGGGTCTGGGACGAAGAGTCGGTTCGGAGGGCCGGTACCTGGATCCGGATGGGTCTGCTGGGCGTCACGGACAACCGACTCGATCTGCCAGGAGACAGCGGCCACCACACAGGACGGAGGAAGGATAGTCTCCGGAGTAACGGGAAACACCTCGGGACATGGAGACGGGAAAGGGCATCGGGTTTCACATTTTGGAACCAGGACGAAAAGTCAGGTTAAAATTGAAACGCCCGAAGAACAGGGCCCAGCGGGCCTGGCGAGAGTTCAGACGTTTGGCCGTTTGGATGTACTCCAGGTTGCGGTGGTCAGTCCAGACGATAAACGGCTGCTCGGAACCCTCAAGCCAGTGGCGCCATTCCTCAAGGGCGAGCTTGACCGCCAGGAGTTCACGGTTCCCGACATCATAATTACGCTCGGCAGGGGACAAGCGACGGAAAAAAAAGCACAAGGGTGGAGTTTCTGGTCCAGGGTCGAGCGTTGGGATAACACCGCTCCCACCCGGTGTCGGAGGCATCAGCCTCGACCACAAACTGGCGAGAAGGATCTGGTAAAATGAGGATGGGTGCGGAGGTGAAGCGCCTCTTTAGCCGCAGAAATGCGTCGTCCGCTTCCGAGGACCAGACGAAACGGGTAAGGGAGGAGGTGAGACGAGTGAGGGAGCGGCAACCCGACTGTAATCCCTGATGAAGCGACGGTAAAAATTAGCAAAGCCCAGGAAGCGTTGTAGCAGCTTCACGGAGGTGGGTTTAGGCCAAGTCACCACCGCCTGGATCTTTCGGGGTCCGTCCTAACCTGACCGCTCTCAATGATGTAACCCAGGAAGGAAACAGAGTGAACATGAAAATCGCATTTCTCCGCTTTCACAAATAATTTGTTTTCTAAAAGTCTTTGGAGAACCTGGCGGACATGCTGGACGTGCTCCTCGAGACTGCAGGAAAAAATAAGGATATCGTCCAAATAAACAAAAACAGAGCGGTTTAAGAAGTCCCGGAGAACGTCATTGATGAGCGCCTGGAAAACGGCGGGAGCATTAGTAAGCCCAAAGGCCATGACCAGGTATTCAAAGTGGCCGAGGGGGGTGTTGAAAGCCGTCTTCCACTCATCGCCCTCACGAACCCTCACCAAGTGGTAGGCATTGCGGAGATCCAATTTTGAAAAAATGACAGCACCTTGAAGTGGCTCGAAAGCTGAGCTGATGAGCGGTAGGGGGTATTTGTTCTTAATAGTGATGTTATTGAGGCCACGGTAATCGATGCAGGGACGAAGGGACTTGTCCTTTTTGGCCACAAAGAAAAATCCGGCACCAACAGGGGACGAAGAAGGCCTGATGAGACCCGCGGCGAGAGAATCGCGGATGTAGCGCTCCATGGCCTCCTCTCTGGACGGGACAGGTTGAAGAGGCGGCTGGAAGGCAGGGGAGCCCCGGGAAGGAGATCAATGGCACAGTCATAAGGTCGGTGTGGAGGCAGGGAAAAGGGCGCGTTGCTTGCTGAACACCTCGACAAGGTCATGATAAGCAGGAGGGATGGAGGAGATTGGGAGGTTCAGCGGTGGGCGTAGGAGCCTCAGGTAGAGCAGGAGCAGAAGCAGACAGCAAGCAAGATGAGTGACAAGAGGGACTCCAGTTGGTAACTCGACTATTGATCCAGTCGAATTGGGGGTTGTGTGCCACCAACCAAGGCTGGCCGAGGACCAGGGGAGCGTGGGGTGAGGAGAGGACGTGAAACTGGAGGGTCTCGTGGTGATTACCGGAGAGGGTGAGGTGAAGGGGTACGGTGCGGTGGGTAACTTGAGCAAGGAGCTTGCCGTTGAGAGCGTTGGCATTCAGAGGAGTCGTGAGGGGTTCCAACGCAATGCCAGCTTGGGTAACGAGGTTGGAATCCAGGAAGTTCTCGTCCGATCCGGAGTCGATTAATGCAGACAAGGGCAGGGACTGCTGATTCCAGGACAACACGGCGTTGAGCTGCATATGAGGTCGCGGAGTAGGTGGGGTGGTAGAACGACTCGCCAGGACCCCCAGAATCACTGGCGAGCCTCCTCTTTTGGTCGAAGGGAGCAGGAAGACAGGAAGTGCCCAGACTGACCGCAGTAGATGCAGGATCCCGATTGCACCCTCCGGAGACGCTCAGCTGGTGAGAGACGAGCCCGACCCAGTTGCATGGGAACCTCTTTGGAGACGGCTGAAGTGGAGACAAGGCTGGGAAGAGAGGCAGCAGGGGTTCAGGTCTCGATCTAGGAGGGTAGAGAGGAGAGCCACGGGAAGAGGAGATGGAGGAACGACGGACAGCTCTTTCCCGGTAACGCTCGCGGAGGCGGTTATCCAGTCTAATGACCAGGGAAATGAGGTCGTCGAGACTTGATGGGTCATCCCTGGCAGCCAACTCATCTTTCAAAGAGTCGCTGAGACCGTGCCGAAAAGCCCCTTGGAGCGCCCGGTTGTTCCAACCGGACTCCGCAGCAGTGATGCGGAACTCCACCGCGAAGTCGGCCACAGAACGGGCACCCTGGCGAATGGTGAACAACCGTTGATTAACGTCCGTACCTCGGACGGGGTGGTCGAAGACATTCCTTAATTCCGACATGAAGCGGGAGTAGGAGGTGAAACAAGAGGAACTGCTCCCCCACAAGGCGGACGCCCATGCCAGCGCATCCCCCTTGAGCAACCCCATTACATAGGCGATGCGGGACCCATCGGTGGAATACGAGGTGGGCTGCTGCTCGAAAACCAGGGAGCATTGGATGAGGAAGGCGCGGCACATACCCAGGTCTCTGGCATAACGATCCGGAGCAGGAACATGAGGCTCCTTGTGCAGGAAGACTGGCGGATCCGGGGGTGAAGCGACGACAGGAGGGAAGCCTTGGGCAGCGAGTTGTGAAGACAAGTCTTGTATCTGATTCTTACTCTCCTTTACGCTGGCGGAGAGGTCGTGCAGTGCTACCATCAGCTCCTGGAGGGATTGAGCCTGTTGGCCGATAAGAACGCCCTGTAGGGACATGGCTTGGCGGAGCTGGTTCGTGTCCGCTGGGTCCATGCTTGGTCAGATCGTTCTGTCGTGATGATCAGAACGAACCCAAACGCAGACACGGAAGGTTAGGATGGAGAGTGAAAATTTAATAATAATTATACAAGTGATGACAGAGGTAGTAGAGACGATGGGCTGGATTCGGGAAGGGATGCACAGGAGGGCAGATAGGAGGAGGGAACCGGGGGAGGCAGCGAAGCGTGCAGGTAGGCAGGATGAACAGAGCTGGCAGACGGATGAGTAATGGACCTGAACACGAGGGGGAAACGACAAGAACAAGGGTAAACATACAAAACACGCAACACGGAGAGAACAGTAAACACAGCGTAGGAAACAAGTAACAGGAGTCAGCTTCTACCGAGTAGAGGAAACAACGATCTGACGAAGAGTGACTGGAAAACCGGGGTAGATGTACTCTGCAGGGCTGATGAACTTGATGGGAGGCTGGTGTGCCGGAATAGGCAACAGGTGAACATGATGAGTGGTAACGAGGGAATGATAATAGAATAATTGAAAATAATAAAACAATTAACACAACAATCACAAGGGAGGAACAAGACAACGGAAAAACGAGACAGGAACATCGGGAATATGACAGTATCATCTGCAAATTTAACTATTTTGCTACTAACGTCCATATCAAAATCATTTATGTAAATAAGGAAGAGCAGAGGTCCCAGCACCGATCCCTGCGGGACACCACTACCCACAGCACCGAGGTCAGATACGGCCCCACCTACTGTTACTCTTTGTATTCGCCCTTGCAGCCAATTATGAACCCACTCTGAAACTACTCCTGCAATTTCTACTGAATTCATTTTAGCAATGAGCCTCTCATGTGGTACCTTGTCAAATGCTTTCTGAAAGTCCAAATATATAATATCATAAGCCTGGTTCAGGTCAACACACTTTGTAGCCTCTTCAAAAAAGTCCAGGAGGTTTGTTAGGCATGACCTCCCTTTGAGAAAACCATGTTGGCTCTCCCTTAAAATACTATTTTTTTCAAGAATGATTCCAACTTATCCCTAATAATACATTCCAGAATTTTACATGCGATGCAAGTTAAACTGACAAGCCTATAGTTCCCTGGGTCAGTACGGTCCCCCTTCTTATATATTGGAATTATATTACCCTGCTTCCAGTCATCTGGTATTTCTCCAGTGATTATGGATTGAATGAAAATATCTGTCAATGGTTTATATATAAGTTCTTTGAGTACTCTGGGATATATGCCATCTGGGCCTGCTACCTTATTTGTCTTAAGTTTTTGTAGTTTTTGTAGTACTTCTACATCTCTTATCTCAAAGTCCTCCAAAACATTCTGTACATTGTCTATACATTTAGGCATATTTATAACCTCTTCTCTAGTAAAGCTCTCAACAAAGTAACTGTTTAGTGTGTTAGCAATATTATTAGTATAAACCAAAGTTCCTTCCTTATTCTTAATGCACTTAACCTCATCCTTAACTTTCCTTTTTCTACTACAATATTGAAAAAACTTCTTAGGATTACTTTTTGAATCTTGGGAAATTGTCATTTCAAACTGCCTTTTAGCTGATCTTATTTCCTTTTTAGCCTTAGCCCGCATATTACAATAATCGAACTTGTTTCTCTCTGAGTTATCCTTTTTATATACTTTGTACAGTTGCTTCGTTTGTCTCAAAATCTCCCGTAAAGATTTAGTCATCCACTGTGGAGACAGTTTTTTCATCCTATTTTTCTTTACTTTTGGGATGAATTCACACTGTACATCTACGTACAATAACCCTTTTAAATATAGTCAATTTTTCATTCACAGTTCTGCAATCTAGAAGTTTTACCCAATCTATATTACTTAAATTCTCTTTCATTTTATTAAAGTCAGCTCATCTAAAATTTAAAATTCTAGAGTTAGAGGAGGCTGTCTTAACTTGCCAAAAAATATCAAAAATAACTGTCACTTGCCCCTAGCGGTTCTCCTCCCTCTGTGCTGCAAATTCTATCAGGATTGTTACACAAAACCAGATCCAGTATTGATTTCCCTCTCGTAGGCTGAGTAACAGATTGTACCAAAAAGCAGTCATTGACCATGTCTAAAAACTCCTCTTCACATTTGCCCTGACCTGTCACTATCTCCCAATTTATAGAGGGGTAATTGAAGTCGCCCATTATTATCGTCTCTCCTTCAGCACAGATTTGTTTTATGTTATCAAAGAGCGTATTATTTATGTTACTGTCTGAAGCTGTAGGTCTATAGCATACTCCTATATTAAGGCCCTTCTCATGATCTCCCAGTAATCTAATCCAGATGTCCTCACAAGAAACGAATGGGTTTATACCTGGAATTTCCTGCACATTAAGATTATCTTTCACATAAAGGGCCACTCCCCCTCCTCTTTTATTAGTTATATCCTTCCTAAACAATTTGTACCCCTCTACATTATATTCATCCCCATCCGCTGCGCCAAGCCATGTCTCAGTAATCCCAACAATGTCATAACCCCCATTCAACATTTCAACATGACAGCCCCAAAAAAAAAATTATGCTTCTCACATTTAAACACATGAACTTCAGAGCCTTACTCACACTTACTTTGTCCTTCCCCTCCACACATAACTGTGCCGAACCACCTCTATTCACATTATGATCCAAAAAATCTTTATTAATTATATCCTCAGATTTATTATACTCTGCCCTGGTATCTTCCATCTGGGCAGTCTGTACCTCCCTATCCATAATACTACTACTACTAATTTCCCTCCCTGCCCCCCCAGTCCCAGTTTAAATATTCCTCCGCTACCCTGAGCATACGCTGGCCCAATGCATCTGTACCCCTCCGGTTCAAGTGTAGCCCGTCCCAATTGTACAGGTCACCCCTGTTCCAAAAGGAGTCCCAGTGCCCCATAAACCTGTACCCCTCTTTCCTACACCAGTTTTGTAGCCATGTGTTAAATCTCCATATAAAATTCTGCTTGCCTTTTCTAGCACGTGGTACTGGCAGAATTCCAGAGAAGACCACCGTGGAGGTTTTGCCCCTTAACTTTGATCCTAATTCTATAAATTTGTCCTGCAGAACCTCAAACCTACCCTTACCTATGTCATTGGTCACATGTCACATGGACCATGACCACTGGATCTACCCCTGCTCTGGCCAGGAGCTTGTCCACGTGTTCCAGGTCTCCAACCTGAGCACCAGGCAGGTAACATGCCATGCAGGATTCCTTTTCCTGCAAACAGACTATACTGTCTATACCTCTAATTATATAATCTCCCACTACAATTAACTCCCTTTTCCTGGGTAGCGTGGCCTCCAGGGTGCCCTGGGGCTCATCAGTCCTCCCACTCACAGAGGGCTGGGCCAGATCCTCTTCCTGCAAGGGCTGGAATCGGTTGGACACCACAATCTCTGGAGATGCCGCCCCTGCATGTGCGCGCCCTTTTCTATTCTGGCGCCCTAACGTCACCCAACTCTCTCTCCCTACCTGCTCTAGAGTCTCCCCCTACCCAGTTTCGGCGTGCAGGCTATCTCTCTAAAGGGCGTACTAAGTTCCTGGAACTCTACAAATTCTGCAGGGCAGTTGAGACCAGCAAGTCGGGCTTCGAGATCAAGAATCTTGCTCTTGAGATGCTTCACAAGCTGGCAACAGTCGCAGACGAAACCCTCCTGGAAGTCTCCTTCCAGAAACGCAATCATCCTGCTATATATACAGTTTATACCCAACATGGGTACCACATGTGCAGCAAATGTGGTGCAGATATATTAAAGCATTCAAATTCTATAAGGTCTGTAATGCTTTCTGTGTGTTATCCAATTATTCTTGCCTGCTTCTTTAAGAGTGTCTGTACGACTTGTTTATACTGTTCTGAGTTCAGCCGTGCTGCTTCAATTGTTCCCTCATTCCATATAAGGGAAACGCCACCTGAGGCTTCCTGGCAGTAAAGAATGGCATCTTGCCAGACAAGTTTTTGTGACGTGACCGCTGTTTTGTTTTGTGACACAGGCGAGTGTGATTGCATCTGCTGAACCAAGACAAACCAAACCACCTGACACTTGCAAAATCATTGTATTTGGCATCGGTTTCTAAGTACTTCTTGTTTTGTTCATAGTCATTTGGTGACAGAGCTACACTCACATACAAATGTGTGCAACTTAAAATGAGATTAATAGCAATTGTTAGCAAAACTATAAATGAATAAGTTGCGCAAAATGTGAAGAATATAATGTAACATCCAGTCAAACAGCATGGTTGATCTAGCACTGCTAACAGCACAGCTACAAACACTTAATTACTCTAAAATTCAGGAGCACATGTTTTCCTCCACCCATCAACAAATATATAATTAAATGAATGACCTAAGCTCTTGACCTCTGCACCTCACCAGCTCAGGAGACACTGGATGAGAGTCCGAGCAGTTACCATGACAGCACTACTGTGACCAAACCACTTGACATCATTTGATTAATTGCCATCTGAACTGGGTGAGCAACAGAGGATACTACCAGCCCTTGTAAGGCAGCCCATTTATCAATCAGAGCAGGTCCTAACCTCACCAAAAACCCAGGTCTCCACCTCTCCTATTGAGAGCTGGATGTTAAACCATAGAGGTAAATACCCAAGTTGTTTATAAAACCAAGTCAACCCTCAGGACAGTCTATGGAAATGTATGCTTGAATATTTTACCTTCATCTCACCTTTAATCAATGGGACCATTCCTTACATCTAGTGTAAATGGAAGCTGAAGGTTAATTACAATACCTAACAGCAAAGAGAGGCTCTTGCATATGGCTCAGAGAGAGAGAGAGAGAGAGAGAGAGAGAGAGAGAGAGAGAGAGAGAGAGAGAGAGAGAGAGAGAGAGAGAGAGGGGGGGGAAGAGGTTCAGTAGAGCCCAGTTATCACACTGCAAGCCCCCACCGGGCTTGCCCCATCCCTACAGACGCATTATAGAGATAAAGGAAAGGGCAAGGGGTCAAGAGGTTTGACTCCTACTTTGTGTTCTTTCCAGTTGTGCACATCCTCGGATAATGTGGCTATATTCGTCTTTATCCATTATCGTTTTCATCGTCCTCCCTTTAGACCACCGGCCTAATGTAGAGCTGCTGACCTGAAGCACAAAGAAGGTGACATGGGGAGCTGGCTGAGAGGGAACCTGCGATCATTGTAATTAAGGCTCCTTTCAAAGGCCTCTAAAGAGAGGAAGTTCTTTCCTGCCTCAGCACTTCCATGTCAGAGTTACAAAAGGACTGGATCTTACAAGATGAATCGAGTGACTTAAAGCCTTGACCACAAATCTGACACAGGCGTTTAATGATAATGTCACCGTATGGGGAAAAAGACCCCCAAAGTACCCAAAATAATGTAAATGAGAAATCAGCCTGTAGTGTATCCTCACCAATGGGTCAATGGGAAAGTGTATATCGGACAAACACCAGCATTTTGCTTTCGGTGTCATACATCGATGTGGAACCAAAGACAGGCTTAAAGACAAAGGTGTCTAACTTCAATCAGTGGTGCTTACCCTGATAGCACAGTGTTGAGATTAAGTCACTTCACTGACAGTGAGAGACAGGTGCTTTGAGGGAAAAACTGAGTGCAAAGATTATGATCACCAGAGCACTGAAAATGGCAAGCTAAAGGGCAGTTAGTATGTGAAATCAGATAGAGAGACCTGCTCTCCTTCTTTCTCTTTCTCTCTCCAACATTCCCCATTTCTCCCCATTTCTCACTCCATACATTTTCCCCATGTCTAGTATTTTCTACCTCTTACCTCCCACCATGTTTCACATGTTTCTGTTGCTGTCAGCTGTCAATCTCTCATTGTTTGAGTCATAAACTTTAAAAAAGAAAAGTATATATATACTGTATATATATATTGGACTGAGATCTGGTGACTGTGGAGGCCATTGGAGTACACTAAACTCAATGTTATGTTCATGGAATCAGCTTGAGATGATGTGTGCTTTGTGACATAGTGCATTATCCTGCTGGAAGTAGCCATTAGAAGATGGGTAGACTGTGGCCATAAAGGGATGCACATAGTCAACAAGACTCAGGTAGGTTGTGGCATTTAAACAATGCTCAATTGGTATTAAGGGGCCTAATGTGTGCCAAGAAAACATTCCCCACACCATTACACCACCACCACTGGCCTGAACCATTGACACAAGGCAGGATGGATGCATGGATTCATGTTGTTTACACCAAATTCTGACACTACCATCTGCATGTTGCAACAGTAATTGAGATTCTTCCCCATTCAGATTTTTTTGGTCTGAACAACAATTGAATCTCTTGACCATGTCTGCATGCTTTTATGCATTGAGTTGCTGCCACATGATTGGCTGATTAGATCATTTCATTAACAAACAGGTGTTCAGGTGTACCTAATAAAGTGGCCACTGAGTGTATATGCTGCTAGCACCCTCCACAAGGTACTAAACTAAGAGACTAAATTAAAGACCCCATGCTATGATATATATATATTTCAAACTCTGTTACTATTTGCATTACGTTTTATTAGGGGGACTTATTTAAGTGGGGACTGGAACCATGTTATTATTGTTCTTGATATTATTATTATTATTGATCCAATTTTTTTTTTCCTCTCATATATATGAGAAGAAAAATAAGAATCTTGGATCAACAAATGGAATACCAATCAATGGATGTACGTATATGTCTGATGAGTGATCTCTATGTTATATAATGTGTATTCATTTTCCCCATTTGGGCAAGACAGATCCATCAAGGCATGACATTTTGGCCCCTGTCTGTAACCCCTCCGAATGAAGCAGACCCAGCTAAAATGCTCAATAAAGTGCTTGAGATCAGACTCAGCCATCAAGGTGATGACTCACGTAAATACAATATCGATCGCCTGGTTGAACCATTGCCTTTCCTTTTCTACCACCATTAACCCTTTACTGGCTCTTATGTAGGAATGGGCCATGAATGTACTTATACAATATCAAGAATATATAAAACAGGAGGCTGCGTTTGTCATGGCATAAACATTTCTGAGCCGCTAAAGAGATGGTTCTGCGTCATGCTGCATTAGCTTTTCCTATACAATCAATTGGCATGAACGCACCCCATGACAGCCATCTCTTTCAAAGAAAGATGATCGCTCCCAGAATGTATCCCAATTATCAGTGTCGTGAAACCTTTGAATATTACACCAATCTTTCAACCAAGAATGCAAAGAAGAAAGACAGAGCTACAAAGCAACACTACATCTACAGACAGGGAGATATAATGACCTTATTTTTATTGCATTGAGTCGATTCTTGCCATGAGACTTAAAGATATTTTTGAGAATCTGTGATTGCTGAAGTGAAATGTCATTTGTGTCAACGTGAATGATAACTGTTCTGACTTTATCTTTGCTAGCGAGCACAGAAGACACCTGCTTATTGATGTCCAAAACTCAACCTCCCGGGAAACAGCAGTGCCCTTCAGGTGACATCAAAGGGTGACATCAAAAATCAGCACAACAACTTTGCCAATGGTTTGACACTGCGGACACTATTGACTTGCTGTCATAATGCAATATACATATGTACATGCTTAGCAATTCCCCTTGCTAAGTAGAAAAAGGCATTTTCCATTCATCCTCTAGATTTTAGATGAGTCAAGACTGTCATAGTTTTAATCAGTAAAATCAGCAAAAAAGTAAGTTAAAATCCCAAGATGCATCTGTTACATGTGACCAATAACCACCAAATGTAATATTGTGACACAAACCATGCAGCTGAAGATGCGTGTCCATGAAATCCACTTTCAAATCAATAACAAAAATTGATGTCAATGACAGCCATGCTCATTATTACTAATACAAAATACTGAAATATCAGTGAAAAATGTTTTGCATAAAGGTTGATTCTTGTAAGCATGTTTTATTTTTTCATTGATTGCTCATATTTTATATTACATTTAAAAAATGTAATAGGAGTTAAATATTATTTTTTATGTTGTTGATGTTAATATTTAACTTGCTACTTAAGAAGTAAATTCCAAAAATATGAATTGAATTTTTAGTCTCTTTTTGCATTTTTGCCCCATATTCATTGAAATGCTTTGTCAACAAAATGTTATATAAAGAGCGTATGAACTTGGGTATGGATATTGAAATATAAGCTTAAGTTAGAAAATTTTTGTTTTAATAAATGTTCGATTCTATATATGTCACATGAACCTCATTTGCCAGAGCTGGTTGCATTAATTCATTTAAACAATTTAATTATTGACTCAAGCAATGTAAGCGATTGACCTTGCCTACAGGTTCCACCACAGTGATTCATACGCAACTTGAGCCTACCACCTCCTGGACCAACATACCACACTGCTGTCCAGGCACTGGTATTATTATAACTTATTTGGCAGATGACCTTATACCAAGTGATATGTAGAACCTTAAAAATACAAGTGTACCAGCTTCACGATTGCTCTCAGCACTACAATTGCTTATTTATTCTATGAATGATGAGGACATTATTTGTGGGTGGACACACCGGTAGAAAGCAGTTAGTAGATGGCTCTATCAGATTGAAATGCTCCAGTGAATTTGATGAATGAATCTTTGGCAAACAAACCAACCTATATTGCTATGTTGGCTTGCAGATGCTGCCAAAAGACAAGCCGTGTTGCAGTTATATTTAGAGAGACACATTCTTCCTGGGGAGAAAATGATGTACAGCGTCCTAAAAACACTCTTGTTTTGCTCACTTGTGAACACCTAGGGGAAATTTCAACCAACTTAACTTTAGCATGTTGCTAAAAACAATATTTGCACCAGATAAAAAGGGGACTAGTTAAGCCACAACAAGCACACAATAATCTTCTCAACTGCATCCTGCATTAGACCAGCATCCTAAATAAATCTAAAATAAATGCACCTAAATAAATCTGTCTCATAATTGCAGGTTTAAATGTCATGTTCAATGATACTCTTACGATTTAAACTGAAGAAATAAAACATTGGCATGACTGCAACTAGGCCTGCATTTTTAACTAGCTGTGAATACAAAATGTTCAATTTGGTAGCATATTATCTTAAAAAACAAACTTTTATTTTAAACATTAGCAGGTATCAATCTTGAGTTTTGCATTGCTCTACAGTGCATTTTGATACATGTAATTGTTCAGTTTTCCCAAAATTAGGTTAGAGCCCAAATTAAATGGAATTTATATTTTAGTTATTTAGTCATTGGAGTTAAATGTAGGTTCTAAATATTTTGTATTAAAATAAAATATTTAAATGTATGTATTTATTTATGTATATGCCATTTAGCAGATGCCTTTATCCAAAGCAACTCACAGTAGTGAATGCATACATTTTTCATGATATGTGTGAACCCACAACCTTAGTGCTGTCAATGCCACGCTCTACCTACTGAGCCACAGAACCAGAAGATGTGGTTATTTATGATTTCAATAAAAAGGCACTGAATGGCCAAGGATTACAATCACATTTTTATATGGAACCAGAAACCTAAAAGATACAGACTAAAACACAATAATAACATTACATATTAGTTGTAATTTAAAAACACACTCTGCATGGCAATATTACGAAATATAACCAAAATCTTTGGTATCTAGCCAAATAACTCGCTACCTAGCTAGCTAGTGACAAACACACTCTCATTGCATGACAAAGGGTGAAAATAACCCACACTAGTATCACCGGCAGAAATATCTATACAGTTGAAGGAGCTGCAGATACCGCTGTACCAAACAGTAAAATTCTATTTGTGTCTATAGTGTGAACGCAGCATAAAGCAAAATCATGTCTCAGTCGGAAAGTGGGCTGTGCTTCGGGGTACGCAGTGTACAACAAGCATGTTGTACAATTTGTCCTTTTGGATTCTGGGTATTGTTGTGAAACCTCTCTCCAAGCAAAGTTTTTTCTCTTTAAACCCTGTTAAGACTACCGTCCTTAAAAGGTCATGTGCTCCAAAGTTAAAACTGTAGTATTTTAGTGTCCTTTAGGGGGCAGCAAGAAATGTAGAGACAGTTGCATTCGGACTAAAAGACAAGCTGACGTGGGTTTTTCAGGTGACCAAAACAAGTTAAATGTTGATTGCAATTGGGTTTAAAGCTATACAATGTAAATAAAGACTAGCAGCATATGATCTTGTGTTAAACCACAGCAAACAAGTAGTGAAAGATTGGTTGAAATTTCCCCTAATGTTTCAATTTGGACACTTGTTCAATATTTTGTATGCGATAGGGTGGGACGGTTGATTCCCTGAAAAATCCTCAGGTTTGTCATCCTCTTCCTTTTCCTCAAGAGGAAGGCATTAAGGACTTCTTTCATTTATTTGTTTATATTTTAAATATACCCATTCTGATCATTTGCAAGGGATAGCCTACATTCAAGAGATTCTTGGGAATACTACACATAATAATAAGTGCACATAATAATTTAATAATATTTTGGCTTATAAAAAGTTGAACTGAACACAGCATCACAATAACATTGCTAATTATGTTAACCAGATAGCTACATAACATTATTGTAATGGGTACAACTTTATACTCTTCATTCAGAATATATTTTTTGGGTGTTTTGTATTATATATGAAATTGTTGTGGGTCACATTGTTACTACAATACAAGCCAGTTTGCTCAGTTTGCGGTGACAGAACGATGAATAACACCAAATTGAACCAACTGGTTTCGCCACACAAAGCTGTAGCTTGCTTGCTAGCAATCTGGTTAGCTAATTACCTGGATACCATGTTTTTGTGTATGTGGATACAAATACACCTTAGCATGTTAGTTTGACTATATATTGTTAGCTATCAAGCTAGATAATCTCAGCTGGTTTGACAGCTGAACCTGGATGTTCGTTTGTCTCTTTGGTATTTAACATTAGTTGTCTGGTTATCTGGCTACCAAAAGTGTGTTTACCCTCTGGAAGCTTGTATGTGCAACAGTGAGCTTCTTTGCTGAGTTGTTTACGTACCGTGAGAATTACTATGACCATGTAGCAAATTAAATACATTTTGGCTACTTACAGTATTTGCTAGCTAGGTCTGGCCTTTCAAGAGGTTTACCTCGGCAACATATCCCCTTCCATATGGAAATAAAGCAAGCACCTGGAAGCAACCATAGGCGATATATTTGACAGAAGTGTCACATAAAATAAAATGTTGCATTTCTTAAAGCTTCGGAAATCGTATAGGTATATATGTCCTTGTGTGCCGCGGGTGCAAACCCTTGGCACTTGTGATGACACTTGTGAACTCTCAAGTTCAAATATGATATTATAATTAATTTGTGTCCCAGGGAAAAATATCGAGTTTACTTTTAAAGATGAGAGTAATTAGCCCTGTCTCCCACTGCAGTGATTATACCATGTGGGAACTGGGGGGTCAGCAGTGGAAAATCTGGAGCTCCTTCTACCACTAATTGTACATTCTAGGCATAAGTTGCATATACTATTAAACATTCCAGTTATTACCTGAGTTTGAAATACAAGTAATTTTCATGCAATTTCCCATGAGCACATTGCTGATTATATTCAACACCCCCACAGTCTGCCCATTCTCCAGTCTTCTATACTGAGTAATGAAGCTGGAAAAGTAGAATAATAAAGAAATATTTTGTCCGTGGGCAGATTGTGCCATTTTCAAATTGGAGTGTCTAATAATAACACAGGCACAAAATGGGATCACATTAATTGCCCAACCCCTCCTATCACCCCCTCCTGCCTGCCCCCCGTTGGCTAATTGATTACCTTTCACCACCAACGTTTAAACCCCTGTGACAATTTACCACCCACATTTCAATCTTCCGTTTACTCTTCAGCATTACACTGCCTTATACACAGGCCTGTATTTTTCCTTAACTTTGACTGACAATTAAATGCAAGTGTCATATTTTTTTCCTTCACAAACACAGTTTGGTGCATTCACTGATCACCAAAAAAACCTCCCCATCTATTTTGCACCAGTCCTGTTTTTAAATGATCAGACTAAAATGCTAAATTGAATATATGGAGGCCCCAAATAATTGAAACCCTAAAATTAATTATTTGTATTCTCTATTTTGTATCCTCAAATGAATAATTATTGCCATAAACGTATTAATTTAAACCCTGAATTTAATCATTTGTGTTAATTTGTCAATTTAAATATCAATTTAACAAAAGTAATCATACACTTGCACACCAAGTTCTACATCATCTAGCTCATTACTTGGTTAGTTATGTGTATTGTGTCTTGCATTGTACCAAACCTAGGAAGGAATATTCAGTGCAGTATTGTCATTATATTATGTAATAATAAACCATGGTACACTCAAATGATGCAGGAGTATATTAACATCTAAGTTGGACCAGTTTACTTTGAATATTCTCTGCAATGTTTGTTCTATACTCTGTAGCTAATACTGCTGCTAGCTGAAAGTGTGACTCTGATTCACTAATAGCAGCACGTTGATTATGACAAAAAAACAGCTGTTTATTAAAATCCAATGCAATTTATTAGCTATGGTAGTTAGGTAGCCAAGTGCCAACTGCCAAGTGCTCCTAACGTAGTCCATTGTAATTCTCTTACAAGCCAGCAAGCTTTGACAGATGAGAATGTCCTCAATGACCAATGATATTGAAATAATCAATAAAAAAAAATGTTCCTTCATGCTTATGCATGCTATTGCACCTACATTAGACCACATATCCTGACAAGGTTCACTTACCTGTTAACTAGCTAATATATTTCCATTATAATAAACACGTCATCTGCAAAAGTGAGCCACAAGACATTCTGTGCGAAATAACAAGGATAACCCATAATTTTGTGACAGGTAAATGGGTACACATTTCTAATCTCAGGGTACCCTGTTGCATGTACAAGCTACACATGAAGTGTCCTCCATCGACAATGTTTGAACAAGCTTACCTGATGGACTGTGGAGTGAAAGAAGCAACGGCATGATTTTCTGAACTCTTCCAAATTGGGAATTAATATAAACATCAAACACCATTGATTAAACATAACTGTGAATCTTATATCTCAGAAACAACCACAATAAGCACTACTCTCAATTAACTTTTAAAATGTTTTTATTAAAAAAAACAACTTTAAAATAGGTTTCAAGTTCAAGAAAGTAGAATAAGCTTAGACACAATGCAAAGCATCATATACAGACGAATAAAATACATTTTATATATTGCAGACAAGCCATGTCGGGTATTACATATTTACATTAAGTATGTAAACTTGTATATACAATCTTTATTACATTTACAAAAAACAACTTGTTTTTATATTTTATATTTTTTTAATTTCTCCACTAGCATTTGTACTACAATAATGAAAAACATTTACATATCTGTCAATCCTTCCCCCCCCCCTTTTTATATTACAAATTTATTTTCATAAAAATATATCTCTGTAAAAAAAAAAAAAAGTTTTTGTTCACCTCTTGGATATTTTGTCTGTTTCCGCGTTTCACTCTTTCTCCCATTCACTCTAGTCATGATCAATAAGATCCATATTTGCACATTAATTTTCGGCAAACCTGTTTGGTCAACAGCAAACTATGTTAGGAAGGTGATAGATGACTGAGAAATCTAACTCTTTTCTATGCTGTCAGGGCTTTGGACTGCAACTCAAAATCCACAGCTTCTCTACGACTGATTGGTTCAACCCTTTGAATTAAACATACAGTTAACTTTATTTGGGCTTTTATATTAAAGAACAACAGATATATAAAATTAAAATAAACTGCTTGACAATTGCTCAAAAAAGCAAACAAACATGATCATAAATAGTTACTGTATGTTCCTTCTTATGAAGACTTTTATGTATATACTTTAAATAAACTTTGAACTTATGAAATATATATCTTTAAATATATTCAAAATTTGTTATATACATTGAAAATATATTGATATATGTTTCTCCAATATAGGGGACACTTCCTTTCAATAGTTTTTGTGCTGGGCACCTAAGACAATCGGTCGAGCTGGGCCAACAAAAAAATGATTTTGTGAAACAATACATGGGTTACTTTGAGAAACAAACCACTTCACTGGGAGATAAATCAATACTGCACTTTTTGGTGATTATAAAATACATTCAAAAACTACACAGTATTCATTTTCTTTTCCATGCAGTGCTAAGCCAGTCCTTGCTCCACGTTTTGTTCTCACTGGTTTTCTCTAGACAATATGCATGGTACAGAATCTGTTACCCCTCAAATCCACTCCTTTCTTGTTCCCTTTCAATCAGGTTGGCTTAAAACATTCAGGGATGGATGACATGGGTGAAATGAAATTGTACCAGGTTTGGAAAGCCCCGATGACTGTGTGGCTAATTGCATGTTAGAAGCTTGGATACAGAGAATACAGTAAAAATGGTAAAGAAAGTGATCCATGCAAAACAGTGCCACCATTCTACTTTTCCTGAAAGTGTGACTGAGTCAACTTCGGGACAACAACAATGTCCACTAAAGAGTGGCAAGTATTTCTTTATTCCAGGATAGTGTCTTTATTTCTTCCTAATTCAGTCGAGGGGTTGAGAAGAAAACATTGTGATCTGAGGTGTGACCATGAACAGAGCACAAATGAGGAGCGGAAACCATTCCAGCTACATCCCAACAACATTCTAATAATTACTTTTAAATTACTTTCAATAGCTTTTCTGAAACAATGAGGCACTACTATCTTTCCATATCTCTAACGTAAATGTATAAATGACTTTGACTGCTGCATGTGCAAAGTATCACCTCCATCATGGAAGAAACAGTAAAATAAATTGCAGAGAGGACAAACGAACAGACACATTCGCACATGAATCACACGTTGAGAAAACGAGCTGGCCAGGAAGAATGAATACTTTGTGACAATTCTAATGAGCTCCTGTTTGCCTTACTGTTCAAAAGCATATTTCAGGCTTCGGGTTTCATATAAGCTTCTCCCATGTTAAAGAAAAGACACAGAACCTTGCCTTCAGACAAGAAAATGAGGGGACTTGAAAATCTTTGCTATAGGCTGTATGTTTTTGACGTTTCTACAAAAAGGAGAAGAAACAGTAATTATAATGTGATGCCGGATATAGTGGGGTAAAAAAACGATCTCCATTAAATATTCTGCCTTCTTCTACATCCGCAATTTAAGGGTGAGAGGTCAAGGCAGAGGTGAGAGAACTAACAGTGGGAGACAACAGAGGTTCTCTTGTTTTCCGGCCACTAATGATCACCTCACTGGAGACCCCTGCAGGCGTGACAGAAAACCTGCGTGGGTGGAATTATAGCTCCTGGCTCAATCGTACTCTCTAAACTCCAGGGATTGCTATTCCCTTTTGTCAATAATATAACAGCAGTGCTAACATGTTAAAGTAAAGGGCACAAATGTCAGTCGAATACATATGCGTCCTCGATATTACTTTAGATGTTGATGACATCAATAAAAAAATGTACAGGTTAGGATTTTTGTGATGGGTTGGAGACTTTATAGGCTGTCAATAGTTTGTATACTGTTCATATATATAACCATTTATAAAATCAGCCTATTACATACTGAGGAAATAGTTGCTGTTCCTGTTGTATGTATCTACATATTTCATATGGATTAATGGCCATTATTTTAAAGGGTAAAAACCAATCCAATTCCTCTTTTATCATCAGAATATATATTTGCATTCAGAAAACTACAGAACATAAGCTTTTTGTACCTTCATAATCAGTCTTTCAGTTGATATTTTAGAATAATGAAACAATGGAATTATTAAAATCCAGATAGATGGACAGAGCCATCTCTAATTTTAGTTTCTGACAATGGTTTTAGATGTTTTCATTTGCTCTTTTCCATGTCCAAAGCAGCTGCTAGACGTGTGGCAGATATGTCTGTTTTGGATGTTGTCATGAGAGATACAATGAATGGGAAAATGGATTAGTCAAGAAAGCCCAATGAAATAGCTAAATAGCTAGCAATGATGTTACATGTATTGATAAAGTCGTTGAGATGTTCATAATGAAATTAAAGGACAGAAAATAATATTTAAAGTAAATGCCAATAGGTGTAAGTTAATTTGCCTACCAACCACTTTGACTGAGAAATCTCCAGGGAAATATAGTCTTTGCTTTTTTCATCACTGCACTATTCCAACAAGCACCAGGCAATATTAATTCACACAGTGTAGATAAGCTACGGATTTAAAAGGAATAAAATTGTAAAAAGCAATTACCGAAACAGCGTACAACAGATCAGAAATGAAATGGAGTGATTTATTTCAGAAGCTCCATTTTGTGCAAAGCACTGTCAGGGATTTTTAAATGCTTACTGTAGTATAAATGTTAATAGAAGATATTGGCTGACTGAAGCTGTGAATGTTGCCATACAGTTTACTTGTCGTGAAACAACAAAATCAGCCTTCCAGGTGAACTTTGAAATAGCTGTTCACGGTTTATGGTTTAACATACAAAAGGACTATGACAAACTACTGTTTCCAAATCAACTGCCAACAATTATTCAGGGCCAAACGTATATCCTCTACTGTGTTCCCATCTTGCACAGTCACTGATTGCCATGATTCATTTTCATTTTTTAAAAGGCCCCGCAACCTTAAAGAGCATCTTGATTGCATATTGTGATCAGACCAGGTAAGTTGAATCCAGATATGCAGATAAAAAGGAAGATATAACCTAAGTTCATAATTTGCTACAGTAGTTCTCAGGCAGTGTTCGCATCCTGCACAGTGTACCCAAGCATCATGAACTAGACAGACATTGAGAAGCTTCAATAAAACGGTGGGTTGGATCTTCTGGAGGCTGTATCTGCACCATTCGCCATCAACATTATGTCAACTTTACTTACCTCACTACTAGCAGAGAAAGCTTGATTCTCTCACTCTCAGATTGACAAAACCCCACACAGTACAATATCCCAGATTGGCCAGCCCTTGATCTGGACAACAATGGCCTTTGGCCTTAAAACTCTTCTAGCATTCTCTGCTACCTGGGTGTAATCAAAAATAATGTGCAAGATGAGATCAGATGATGAGCAGAGTCAGCAAATCTGTTTTCGCTAGACAGACCATCATCTGCTTCTCCATGCCCCTGGTTCTCGCCAATATTTATCTCTACCCGTTTGGAGATAAAAGTGGCTTCCAAGATTGTATCTCATCCAGCTGGGATTTTTGTTTTTATTGTGAGAACAATAAAAACTAATCAGAAATTTCAGTTGACATTCCTTGTTTTATTTACTCACTAGGCAACCATTAAAAACGTAGAGATCTTGATGAGAGGCAAATTAACTACTGTGTAAATATGGTTTTGTGTCGTCTCTTTGACAATTTACAATTGAATTGCATGGAATTGCTAACTGCCATGTCAAGATCTATCCTGCTGACACCAATCTGTAAACCTTAGTTTACAATGTGAATGACATGCTCAACAAAACCCAAAATGAGAGTCTTGAATTTGTATGCATTTGCAAAGCCTGCTCTCTGTAGCGATACAATCTTGTATTTAGATTTGTGATTTTTTTTCGGGGGAGTCGTGGGCAATAAGTCAGGTGACGGGAATCTTTCAGGCGTGACCATAACGTCTGTGTGGGGTAGAAGAGCTGAAATGAGCCGAACTGGCTCAGCTGCGAGTTGCGGGTGTTTCACCATACTTACACCACACCATTTACCCTCATTCCCTGCACCTCTTTTTAACAGACATTCAATCCACTCCATGTTAGAGAAAACCGCGATCTGTATGCACGTAAAACACCTTTGTGGGCAAAGAACAGCATCCGCACGAGAGGGATATAGAGTATGAAATGACAGCGACTTTAACAGCACACCTCATCCTTGCCTGACGTGCTCTGCCTTGGTAACACCAGGTTGTGTGATAAAAACTGACGAGTCCTTTTAATCCCATCATCTCCACTCCAAACCACCTCCAATATCAGCGGCAACGGGACGCGGAGGCAGTGACTAGCCTTCTGTTCACTGATTGAGTGTTCAGCACCCTGGTATTCACAGAGAGCTGTCTTCCCCCGCACACCAGATAGTCTTGAGGGATTTTGGGATTCAGGGCCACAGGATTTAAAGCAGAATGGGGCTTGCGGGTGGGGCCATTCCCCGGCCACACCCTACAAAAGGGTGTGGCGAGCCAGGAGTCCTCACGTATTGGATATGAACAGGGTCAACTCTAAGCTGTATAAACTGCTATAGAACCAGAGGAACTATTCAGAGTGAAGTCCCCTGTTCTCAGCGCTGTACTTAGCCGAGACTAAGATGAATGAATTCTGAGAATCCGCCAATGAAATCCGTCAACTGAGGAGTCAGTGAAGAATCAGGTTGTGTGTCATCTGCAAGCGACAAACAGCTTGCAGATACACTGTCCTTTGGGGTAAAGCACCACTGGAACCCCTGCTGTGACTCACATAGGGTTGTGTGAAAGAATTCAATGTCCCCCTCAATGTGTGATTCAACTCCATAACCTCCAAAAAGTAATGGCTCATGTCAGTGAGGGAAGTACAGATTTAAACACTGGAAAAAAGTGTCGGGATAATGATTTTTCACCTTGCCGGTTGTTTTGTGACAGGATTTGCCGAACATGGAAAGGAAATACAGTGCTGCATGTTCATATTAGCATTTGGCTCTGGACAGTTTTTTTCCTTGTTTCTAATAAACACATACACACACGCACACATGCCCGCATCTTCAAAACTCACAGCACACAACATATATTTCCTCCTTAGTGAATTCCCTGGGAGCGCCCATCATTTCTTACCCTTGACTTTCTTGTCGGTTATTTCCCAGTAATTGCACAGCCCCTCCTTCAGAATTGAAAGAAGGGGCATAAAAGTATTCATGCCAATTCAAAAGTCCCAAAACAACCTTTCTGTTCATTGCATTGGGGACAGTACTATATGCCTTCAGGTGAGAAGTCGGGAGAAATCAATATCTAATTGGCAGTGGAAAAAGGAAAAAAAAAAAAAAAAAAAGGAAAAAATTCTCAGAAAAGCCATCCGAGACAATACATGTGTAAAAAGTAAAAAGCCAACGTTCACTTCCCACTTCCGGGAGAGTGAAAAAATAAATAAACCAGAGTGTCTTCCACATGGAGCTGGTTCTGTTGAACAGATAGGGTCGGGAGGATGAGAAGATGCTGGGGCAAATGCACAAGGCCGCTTTATTCTTAAGTCTGAAGCGGGATATCCATCACATCTTGCCGTTTGAGGACAAAGAGCTGAACAGCGTTTATCCACCCTACTGCGATACGAGGAAGCTCGGCAACCCCAAAAATTGAAAACAAAAGCAAGTCATTCCTCCTCTGGTGTTCTGTACCAGTTTTCTTTCATCATTCCTCATCACAGCTCATCCTCTTTTTCAGACGCAAATAAAAAGAACGTTTCCACCGGCGGTAGACTAACCCCAGTGAGCAGAACGACGCAGGCGAGGCGGGGGAGGGGGGGAATTTTGTATGAAGGCATGAGACGTAGTTGGGCAGTTTCCGCTTCTGGAGTCAGTGAAGCAGCCTGGACCCTGGGAAGAAGAGACAATTCATTAGTAAAACAATTAGGAAAACCTCTTAGCATAATCAAACTTTTAAAAAGGCAAAAAACTTGCCAAAAAAAACAACAATTACACTAATTATCTATTAATGAAACATCGTTAACAATCTAAATGTAAATCCTGTGTTCTATAACATTTATTTTTTCAGTTCCTGTTATTAACATTAAATATTTGTTTTGTTTTGCACTGTCTGTCCTCAGCTCACTTCATAAGTGATGATTTAATGCTCATTGAACAATAGTTACACAAAATTATTAATTGAGTTTTTATGCAGCAGTGGTCCTAAGCGGGTGTGTGATATTTCTATTGCACAAGCACAGTGAGTAAGGTTTTAATAATGTTTTAATTAATAGTTAGTAGGACCTTATAAGCTTTGACACACACACCTGCATATACTGTATTTATATATATACATGTACAATTTTAAATACTGCCACACATTTGTCAAGAAGAAAGTACTTGTTAAAAGACTTGAGCTGGAGTAACTACTGAGTAATAATCGGAAAACGTTATAAGCAAAGCAACATTTAACATTTTCTAATGGCCCATTCTTTACCTGGAAGACCTTTAACAGCACCTTACTGACTGAGCATTAATGGCAATGACAGCACTAAAATAAAATTATAGACACATGAAATACAGCAAAAATCCAATTACAAGTAACTTTCAGCGGAGTTCATAAGTCCGCAGCTTATATTCCGTACCCTTTTGAAAATCCTTGGGAAATGCACTAAAATATTTAGTTAAAAAAATTGGATTTTCTCAATCCCTTTCTTCCTGAATCAGCAGTTAGTTCTTCGCTCTGTCCCAGGGTAAAGGTAGGGTGATAAAGTCAGCTTAAGACTCTGTCGCCAAATTTGTTCATGACCGAAAGTGAAGTTGGCAAAGATGTTAAAACCAAAAATGAAAGAAAAAAACCCCAACAAAAAAGTGTTAGGACAAACCACACACACACACTCACACTCACACACACAAACAGACATATATATATATATACACTACACACACACACACCTACACTTTATTTATTTATTCCTAATAAAATCTTTTCAGATCAAAATAAATTGCCACACAAAAACAGCATTAAAGTACAAGTATGGAAATACAGAGGAATGACACTTGACTAAGACAAAAGAAGGGAATGCTTGTGTGTCAGACTCACGCAAATGACCTCCATAAAGGTGAGCTATACTTCTCATCCAGATGCTCACCTGGGGAGAGTGGGTGCTATACCGCAGTACACACTGTGCTGACGGTAAACTCTGTCTCGTTGGCCATGATGTCCGTGGGTTGGATGTTGCGGTCGTACATGGGGTTCTCAAAAGTCGCCCTGCCATTGGTGTTCTCATGGCCCGCATAACCGTTGAAGGGAACTTTGGGTCTTCTCCTGGAGACGGAGGCCAGAACAAAACAATAATATAACCGTAGCCATAATGCTTTTAATATTCCAATAACACTGATATAATGATATAATTCCTGACCACATCACCCATGAAATTGTCATGTAAAACAGCACAACATGTACTAATCAACATTAGGATGTCTCTTGTCTTCGTGCAATAAAGAGTTTTTGCATCTATCTGGCTTCCTTTTCATTTTATTTCTAATTCACTTGAAGGGCCGACAGGAAGCCACTTTCGGATGTGAATGCATGTCTACAATCACTGCAAACAAATGTATTTATACATGTATTATATGTAGTACCCTCAAAATATTTTTGGAAAAAAATACTACTTAAACTAAATCTTTTTCTCTGAGCAATTGAATTAGTATTAATAATATAATGTCTGCATTTTTTGGCATAAAATATTGGTCATTACCTGCTGTTTATTTTATATAGCCTTCGTAGCTCATCTTTATCAAGGGTGTGATAATTTTGGACGGTGCTGTACAATATATCTCTTAAGGTCTTCACTTACAGAATAATCCCAAAATGTAGGCTATGGGGCAGCCAGAATACCTGTGTTTGTAGAGGTACAGTGCGAATCCTGCAATGATCATGGCTATGAAAGGCACTAGGATGGCTGCGGCCACTGAGCTGCTGTTCGATGCAAAGTTGTAGCCGGGGTTCTCTCTGTTTGGGTCCAGACTATCTGTATCTGTGGGAAAGCACAGAGTTAGAACATCTTCAGAAAGCATTGTTTGGTAAATACTGCTTAATGGATGTACAACTTCACCAAAAACAAATAAACCACAATTAATGGTCGGAGCATCAGGAGCTCTTCGTTCTGAATTGATTTCAAATCATCGATCCAACATACTGAAATTAATGTCACATACTCTTGCAGGTGGATTCAGAATGCTTTTTCTCAGCATGTAAAATATTACTTTATAGTACAGTGTACAAGCAGTGTTTTTGCATGCTGATTTTCTGTGTCTTACCAGTTCTTTATTGTTTACAGAAATGCGACAAAATGGCTGTAAGGCACATTGGGCTGAGAGATTACTCATTGGCCTCATGAACTCAACCAGCTTGCCTTTTTTTTTTCTTCAGTATGTCAAACTCCATTATCCTGACAATGATTTTTAATTATTGACATTAAGACCAGACAAAGATGAAGACATTTCACATTCCATTTTCAATTTGGGGTAGAGGCTGTGCATTTCCCACATCAGCCAGAGAGAGAGACGATACACCTGTTCATCTTCCAATGCCAAAAAACTTGAATAAAGTCAAAGCTACAAGCTACATATGATAAATTCAATTAGTTGCCTTCATAACAGAAGCAAATAAATCCCCCTCTCCAGCCACCCCCCTCCTCATTTCTCTTTATTAATAAATCTGCTGTTTGCACAATCTGTCTCAGGTTCCTGGGAGGAAGGACCATGCATCTGTCGTTTAGCCAAACAACATGGCTATTTTATTAGCACGGCTTTAGCAGAAACTTCCCCTGGCTTAGCACACTGGCACTCCTCGCCTTGGTTGTTCACAAACCCGTTGTTATCGTCATACCTAATCTTTTCGCTGGAAATTCCTTTACACTGCTATCTTTGGAGTGTGACACAATGTGAGCGATCTATAAGATATTTATCGGGGGGTTTAATTTACTATTTTTGGAGATGCTATGAACTTGAGTGACAAGCTGGATCTCTGCTTTGAGTCACTTTTATTAGGAAAATCTGATTGCTCCATGATCCACTGAATGTTTTCCTACGAAATAAAGGCCTAAAATCTTTTGTTTCATCAGCATGTTGATGGTAAGCATCATCAGAATCAGTAGTGACAACATCCAAACAGTTGTGTACATAATCACTTTCAGTGCAGGGTATAACATTATTGATTATGGTAGCGATCACTGGATATTGCTTTTTCTATTAAATACCACAAACATGATATTGTATCCATAGGACAAAGCATAGTTTGCAAGTGTTTGTTTGACAGATATTCTGCTCTCTCCATCTCTCTCTCTTTCTTTCTCTCTCTGGATGAACTTGTCAAGTAGCAGGCAGCTGCTGTCTGGTCCTCACTAAATCTGACAAATGGGAAAGGAGTAGTTTTAGCTCTAGAGGTGAAGTCATCAAACCTTTTCACAATAACATCTGTTCTGCATGCATGAGAAACACAATCTCTCCAACAAAATCCTCCAGCTCCACGCAACAAATCTGGCGCATAAGCAATATAAAATGTATGGGAAGATTGGTTTCCACTAGTCAACAAAGTAAGACAAAATCAGACGATAACTCATGAATAAAAACATGTACTTTAGGGGAAATGATCAGGAAGAGATAAAAGCAGATCTCTGCATTTGGATACATCACATATTTAGGAAACGACATTGAATTACTGCTGCACAATGCAAATAGCGATTTCAGAGTGAAAATTGGCTGATTCTGAACAGAATATACTTGCCTAGTCTCTGAAGACCAAATTGCCCAAATCCTTTCCCCCGGACAAATCCTTGGTACACAAAGGAATTGGTTGAAGCCATATAAGAAACCTGAAAGGTGCAAATACAACCCTTTACAGTATACAGTGTACAGCGCATTACCACAGAGCCGATTGTGTGCATTTGTTGGATACATGTCTCCAAGAAAAAAACATGCATCCACGATGTTTGAAAATGGATCCTTATTCCATTTCAAATACATTCACACACACTGCACCTATGCACACCAAGATTGTGGTACTGCTTTTTTAAAGGATATTGATCTTAAAAGGAAAAGCACTCAAACACACATGCACACACTTAAACCTCCGTCACTTTGCAACCCACGTGAATTTTAATTATAACCCCACAGCTGCTCTTCCTGATACGTTCAGTGAGAGATGTCAGCCACTGATTACCAGGCACTGATTCACTTGACATTTTAATTAAACTGACTGTTCCCTTGGCTTTCATATCAACAGCTCTGATATTGAGAGGAGGGTCTACGTGTCAGAAGGCAGGAGAACCTGGACCCATATCAGCGCACTTACACATAAAAGGGTACAATCTGCAGTACGTCGAAGAACAATAAATGATTTTTGGTGATGCTGATCTGCACCCTTTTCCAAATGCAATACAACTTTACTATTTGTACCATCGATTTGAAACAGCACCCACAGAAAATATAATCTGATATAGTAGCTGCAAAATGTAAAAAAATTAAATAATAAATTGTGTTGTATAAGCATTTCAACAGCACATAACATGTACATGAAATCTAGTTGAATCACCAGTTACCTTAAATATTTTACACTAAATATAGCTTTTCATATGGTTATTAAACATTATTTATTTTAACTGTTTTAGCACAACACCTAAGGTACATATTTGCATTTCAAAAAGGTACAATATGTATACATTATAGAAGTAGGGCTCCCATGACAAGGCTTTGTATGTACTGTCCAATAAGTCCATAATAGGCCATTATAGGTATAAGTCCAATGCCTAATGAATGAATGAATTTATGTTTATGTATTTGTTTTTGTTTTTCCTAAGAGTGTTTTTTCTTGTCCGTCAAAGACTGGAACTTCGGATTTCTTGCACTGGTGTAGTTATACAGTATATAGTTCCATTCAGGAATTGCAGACCCCATTCACACTGTGAAAGAAAGCTGCCGTTAGTTAGCTAGCTGTATTTATGGTGGCTTAAATATGAATAGTATTTGTTCATGCCGGGACCATGGAGACCTAGGGGTTGGTTTATTACAGCCTACTTTCTGCTGATTGTACTGGGTAAATTGAGCTGGTGAACGGCTGGCATTTGTATCATGTGGCTACTGGTGCGTAAAACAATGCATAAAAAATATCAGACGGCTTTACCGGTCACAAAGCACTAATGTTTTCATACTTCCTTAGGCACCAATACATCCTATTAGTGTGGTTCAAAACACTGGTAGCAGTCACAGTATAGATATTTAGGGGACCAAGCATCATATGTGTTTAGGTTTCTAGAGGTTAAGGCAGTTGTTAAAATCTGGCCTAACATGGTGCTCTAACAGCTGCTATTTTTCTTTGTTTTTTTAAATGTTTGATTTCTGTATACCATAGAGGAAACACTTATCTCCCCATGGTGACAATTTTATGTTTTAGCACTTGTGGTGACCACCATATTGAATTTATGCAGGGGCAGCAGTGGCTCAGTGGTTAGTGACACGGGTGGGCAAGCGAAGGGTTGCTGGTTCTGGTGGTGTGTATGCATCTAGGAGAGGTTTTTTCATCTAGAATTTGTTCATTGGGTGCTCATATTCAAAACAAAATTGCTATGTCAAAAAACATGGTTTCAGGAAGTGTATAAATGTATAATATTTGCATGTAATAGGCAAAATAAAATAAAATATAGAATAGCCAAAAGGAATAGCCATTGGGCATATGGCACATATATACTTCAGAACACCTGCAAATGTTAATGGCTGTAATTTTTATGATGATACGTAAATTTGAATTTGAATTTGAATTTGCATAGATTGCTTCATTAACTGATTAATTATATATATATATATATGTGTGTGTGTGTGTGTGTAAGTGTGTATGTGTGCGTGTGTGTATGTGTGAGTGTGCATGGGTGTGCTTTTGCTTACATGTCCGTCCAATGCCCAATTCTCACTCTTGAACTTATTGACAAAGATTTCCACAGGCCCACGGATCTGGTGCACCTGGAGCAGCAGTTGGGCCTCCTCCTTCTTATAAATCCCTGAAGCAAGAATGAAATCAGAGAAACGATGTCTTAGATACAAGCTTAAATAAAACCCAGGGAAACTGTGTTAAGTAAAAGTAAGGCTTAATAAAAGTCCAAAACGATGGTAGATATGAGAGCGACTGCGCACCGGCCAGTTTCAGCTCCACGCCGCTGTGGTCGATGAGCGTTCCGTTGACGCGGTTGCTGATGGGCTCAAAGGCTGTGATGCTCAACATGGCCGGCTGCTTCTTCCCCAGGTACTCATACGAGCCCCGCCACAGAGAGTTCTTTACAAACACACCACCTGGTACTAAAAGAGAGAAAGAACACAACAAAAAATGAACAACAATTCATATTAACAATATTACAATATTGTCACTACTATGACAAGATTATATTGGATGGCTCATTACAAGGCAAATTATTGACAAAATAATCTGCTGTTCATACCTTTGCTTAAACGTCATAAACTCGGAATTGGCCTGTGAGTTGTCATTTTAAATCTATAAAAGTAGTTTAGATCTTCAGTATATGAAATTTACCTGGGAGTTTGGTGTTGGGAGGCTCTACGACGGTCCCGATGGTTTTCGGTCTGTTATCAGCTGAAATGATAACAGTAAAGTAATAATCATGACACACTTCCTCCTCCACAAATAATCCCTTGACCCCCCTACCGCAGGTTGACGATTACAGAGACTGAGTCATGTTGACAAATCGTCTTCACCAGAAGCCCGATGGGCCTGTGATTTATCAATTCAGGACGTGTTGTATGGAAGAGCCTTTTCAGTGATAGCCGTTGCTGCAATGTGCACACCCGCACACACAAGTACACCCACACACACACACACACACACACACCACGCAGGGCACAGTTTTATTAGCTGTTGTGGCAGTGAGCTGACACTATGTCATTGGCAGAACTCCCGCAGGCGCTGTTAATATCGCTTCCCTGCGAAGGTCTGCGGCCTTTTCCTTATGTTGCTTTTTATGGGTTGTTTTAGAAAACTTACCTCTGCAATATTTCAGAGACGCTTAGCATCAGCCCTTGAATTTTACCTGCAATTTTTAAATTCCTGTGCACAAACTGAACATGCATGCCTGCTAGTCAGGGATTAAAAAACAAAACATACATATATATACTGTATATATAGTATATAATATATATATTATAATTGTTTCATATTTTTTGGGGGCAAAGGACCGAGAATATTCAAACTAATCCTCACAATTTCATACAAATCTGTTTGCTAGTTTATATTAAAAAGATGAGTGAAAACTTTTAGCATTTAATAATAATAATTGTTTCTTGCCAAATCAGAGCATTTTGGACTTTTAAACAGACCATTGCACTGATGAAAAAGGGGATGTTCAATTGTTTTTATTCAAATGTAGATTTTGGAAATGAGGCTCCATTCAAAATGAATGGCGAAAGGTTAGCTTGTGTGTTAGCAAGGTACACTTTAATTCAACAATGTTGGAAGCTGGAAGACATTGCAACACATAAAACCATTGAGGCATTATTTAGAGCTACAATGGCAGTGACCAGCAGCCCCTTAAAGAACAGTTTTTAGGTTTATTACATGACAATAACGTTGTATCTGAGCTACTTAACTTTGCAAATCAATGCTGTGTCAAAAAGCCAGGTGTGGCTACCTAGCAAAATACATTTCTGGGTACATTACAAAACTATTCCACTAAGTTATTGCAACCTTTTGATATAAGCAAACAAGTCCTGTTGCTTTAGCAAACTCCCACACACGTTTTACGATCGATTGTCTGGACATTAATTTCATAACGTGACAGATCTACATATGAGCTACAAATGAGAAGAAGTTCCGGTGCTGAACTAACATTGATTCTGGTTTATGCAGCGTGTGTCTTTTGGCGAATTAATACTTACAAACTTTTTTTGGGAAGTGAGAAAGATTTACCTGTTAGCCAATCAGAATCGAGTATTCATCCAAGCCGTGGTATAAATATATATATATACACAGACACACATTTTTAATTAATGAATTAATAATCAAATCATTGTTTTTATTTGTAAAAATTTTCCCCAGGCAGCCTGGTGACTTACATAGCGACGTTGGATCATGCCAGGCATCTAGAACAAGGGGCAATTCAGGCTTAGTACTGCATGTCATGCTATGACAGTGTGTTAACCCTAAAGGCAGCTAAGCATCTGAGCATTTCTGCAAGTGAAAGCAGCCCTTGATGATGATGTATGGACCTCAGAAAGTGGGGAGCAAGTCTGTTACAGTGGATACCTGCACATTGGGGGGGTTTCCCGGTCCAGCTCCCGTCCGCTCGGCACGTCCGGTGTTCTGAGCCACCAGCGAGGTAGAACCCAGGCTGACAGGCGTAGATGAGGGTGTAGCCCAGGGAGGGCAGCTCGATGGAGCTTACATCGGCCTGTGCAGGGAGTTCCACCTGACTACAGTGGTGTGCTGTGAGATACAGGCACAAAAGATGAAATGAGACATAGATTTTTTTATTTTTGTTTCAGATTTTTCTCCCAATTTAGTGGCCAATTATACCCTCTATTTATTTGCTTTGACCTCCCCACATGAACTTGCCGCCCATCTCTATGAGGCAAACTAATTCTAAGAGAGCAGCGAACTCCACTTCCTTCGAGACAGAATTCGCCCACCCATGTGGCGACAGCCACTGGAGACACCCTTACACACGAGTTCATGCCGGCTCACCCTACCCCCTCCCCCTGGGGCAGACAGTCAAACGCTGCCCCGATCGGAACTCCCCACCAGAGCCGGTCTGGTACAGTTGGGTTTCGAACCACGACCATGATTGGCAGCTCACACTTGTAAAGGACCAGCCAATACGGGTGCGTTAGACCACATGAGACATATTGTTACCACACACACTTACACATACAAACACTAAAATACAGAATACACAAAGATGGAAGGAAAAGAGAGATACAGAAAGATAGAAGGAAAATAAGAAATAAAGGGATAAAGAAAGAAGATACATGCGAAAAGGGCTGCTCACCCACCTATGCACTCAGGCTGCATTCCGCTCCAAGTGAGGTTGGGCAGACAGGTCCGAGAGATAGACCCCTGGAGCAGGTAACCTTTCCTACAGCTGAAGAAGAGGGTATTGCTGATCTGTAAGGGAAGATACAGAGCAGTCACCTTCAGACCTATTGCACATGCACCTTCACCTCCATAAATGCGCACACACAACACAGACATAACACCGACGCAACATTCATAATTGGGCATACGCGTAACACACACATACACACCTTCATCAATGTGCGTATGCACACCACAGACACAATGTAATGCACGCGCACTCATGCAGACACACTGGTCCCAATACCTGGAAACCTTGCGTGTTGTTCTGCTGTCCAAACAGAGGGATCCCTGGATCCACACAGCTGGTGTGGCTGGGGTCTGAAACAAAGATGGGTCCAATCAGCCTCACTGCGAGAGTTACTGGCTCATTGCCATAGCCATGCTCCCGTGTGTGCTACTGGCTTCTGTTATGACTGTGGATTCCATTACAATTGTGTATTAAAATAGCTTATCGTTCAGGACTTCATGAAATTACGGCACCCATAAAGAAGAAATCAAATCACCGCCCCTTAAAAACCAGCAAGACCTCATTATCAGACTCAGCCAGACCTCCTCTCTCTGTGTAGCCACTGCTGCAGTGTACACAATATATTCACATGCAATATAAATCACACTGTACCCAACACATAATTCACATGGCAGGGAGGACTTACTGGCATGCTCTGATTCATAGAGAAATTCCGCCAAGAACTAATTTAATCTAAAGCCTGAGCCCTGCTCTTGTTTTTCTCAATGAAATGCTTTGGTGTGGATGCATGTTATAACATGTTGTATGCTGCATATACCTAGCTAGTTAAAACATTATTAACGTGAACAAAAATGTGAACAAAAAAACGACAATTAGGTACTTAGTCTTAGACAATCAGGCACTGCTATATGTGATAAAACAGTCCCTAATTGGCTAATAATACTTTAGTGCCTTAAAATATACTGTGTTAACACTCATGTGAACCTCACTTGTGTACTTCTTGAACTTACAGAGGAGTAGGTATACGCTTTAATTAAAGAGTATGAATCCCCAGAGCAAACACATAATAATTGAGAGACAAGGAGCAAACAAACAGACGAGTACACAAAGCTGTCAAATCCCAGAATGAAAGCCAAAACACACAACTAAGGAGCACACAGAATAATGGAAAAATAATGAAGCCTTTGCACGCTCAAAATCCCTTTACCAGTATATCAGAAAAAGTTTCAGAGCTGGTGAGTAGTAGGCTCATGTGGTTTATATAGACAGTTACAGATAGATCATAAAAAATTCAGTTGATTCACTTCAATGTACAATGTAGAATAGGTTTTGTCATACTGCCCGATCGGATTGAATGTCAGAGATCTGTCCCTCACCTATACAGGAGGGCTGTGTCCCGCTCCAGGCTCCGTTGGACTGACAGTAGCGCCGGGCCGAGCCCACCAGGACCAGGGGAGGAAAGCAGGAGAACGCCACTGAGGAGAGGTAAGTGAAGCCCCGGTCCTCCCTCCGACCGTCTGAGGGGATCCCTGGGTCTCCACAGAACACAGCTACAGAGCATTTGTGTGTGTGTGTGTGTGTGAGAGAGAGAGAGAGAGAGAGAGAGAGAGAGAGAGAGAGAGAGAGAGAGAGAGAGAGAGAGAGAGAGAGAGAGAGAGAGAGATACATTCCCTTTAGTATAACCTCCAATAAATTCCCAAAGTCATCTTGTTCTTACGAACTAGCTAATCATTAATAATATTAACAACGACCAGTTTAAGAGAAAACAAAATCACTTGATAAATAACACATAAAATAAAACAATAAATGCAATTGTTATTGTGCCATGAAAATGAAATGAAAAATTAACAGAGCTTCTATTAACGGATGCAAAGATATAAATTAAATCAAACTTATCACTTAACCTGTTATTTTTTTTATTATATCAGCAAGCCTGTAACTCCAAGGAAAATGGGGCATGTGAGACTGAAGAGGTCAGATTTTTTTGAAGGGGAAAAAATGAAAAAACTTCCAAATTTAGGCACACTTTCTGATCCTGAAAAATTACTGTCTTCAGTAGCTGTTGTAACCGACTGGCAGCTCCATCACCTTGACATCCTTTTTGAGAGCTGTCAGAGTTGACCTGTATAGCTCATTTATAGTTAATAGTTTGTTGCTGTTTCCTGTCACTTCTGCTTTGGCGAATGTTACCCAAAAAAGCTCCATGAAATTAAAGACTGAACAAGAGGGCACGAAAGAAGCAAAGAAGGAGGGACTGAAACAAGCAAGCTGAATTATGTCAGCGAAGGAAGAGACATATGTTATGCTACACACTCTTTTGAAGACCGGATATAGCAAACTGAAACCTGAACCTAGTTGTGTACAATCACATGTTATTAACAGACAACAGGCTTGTTCAGGGGCAGTGACAAGGAATGATAGAGATATCTACCTCTGTATCTAGCATATCTCTATGTGTATAACTACTATTATACTATTAACATAACATATGCCATTTAGCAGACGCTTTTATCCAAAGCGAATTACAGTAGTGAATGCATTTAAAAAAAAAATCTGTATATGTGGTCCCAGTGGGAATAGAACCCACAACCTAAGCATCGCCAATGCCATGCTCAACCTACTGAGCCACACAGAACCACATTATTAAATACCTATAGCTGTATCTCATCGGTAAATGACAAGCCGAGATGGGCTGAATGGCCTGTTCTCGTCGTTATACATTCTTGTGTTCTTACATGTACAGTGCACTTTACCTGTACATCAATATGCCTATTTGTGTATGATGAATGTCTAACATGTGAGGTTCTGGCAAAAACAGGGGTAGAGTTGAGTGTGAGGCTGTGGGGATATTTCCGGGCATCTTACGGAAGCACTGGGGCCTCTCTCCACTCCAGTTCCCGCTGCCCTGGCAGGTCAGCACGGCCGGCAGTGACAGCTGGTAGCCCTCGATGCAGGCGTAGCTCACGCTGGAGCCCCACTGGAAGTCCGTTCCCACCACCCTCCCGTTGGGTATGCTGGACGGAGCCCCACAAACGATGGCTGAGAGCGTCGGGGCAACATAGGTCAAGAGTCAATGATGGGCGCTCTAGTTCTATGCCTCAGTGATAAAGCAGGCCGGCATTGGGGTTTAAACTGACTGACTGACTGGAGACAACCCGGAATAACATTACCATCAGAGTGCAAACTATTTCTGTTATAAAACATCTAAAGGAGGGGTACTGTTATTCCATGCAAGTTGTACTATCTATACACAGAGCACATCAATGCATATCATTATATTGTAGATTCACCTCACTGATCTCCATTTACTTATGGCAGGGCTTCTGAGGGCCCCCCTCCACTACCCCCCCCAACCGACCCAGCCACCAAAAGTATAATGAAATGTCTCTGAATTGATCTCTAATTTTAATCAGCAATTTACAATTGTCTGCCCTCTAGGGCTGCGTTCTGGCAGAAACAGATTAAATAAAAAAAGCATTGTCCAATATTTATTTAAATAATCAATAAGTCAGATATGTTCTCAGACAACGAATGTGATCTGTGGCATCGCCTTTAGGGAGAGGTTGCGTTTGCTTGGCTGAATGCGTCGCTGATTGACAGCTTGATGGTCAGGTGGAGTAAGACTGGGGACCTACATGTTGACAGCATGGACACCTGGTCACTGAAACTAAACACCTGCTTGTGGGCAACAAAGAGCTTTGAGACAAAGTTAATGAGTCAAACTCGTATTCTGTTCAAAATCTGACAAAAATCATAGAAGCGCAAAAAAGGCAAATTTTCTGTGTTTTATCCAGAGTGTGGATAGCATGTACAGGGAAGCTCCAGGATGGAGATTGGGATACCCTGACTTTGGATTGAGGCTGGACTTTTGTTGGTGAGTCATGAATGAAGTGTGCGTTTTCCATTATGTCAGCTGCAACTATTTAAGGACCTCATTCTTATCATAATTATCAAGAACACAATATAAGACAGCCCTAATGTTCAGTTATTGTGAGCCTCAAAGGGGCTTCGATGCCACTCATGAACTCAATCATAATTCCTCAATGCAGTACACTAATGTGGATCAGTGATTCATCTTTATACACCACTGTATTCAGTTAACATTTTATTAGACCATTTCTCTGCTCTGAGACCTGGCAATCTGACAAACGCTTGGTCAGTAATCCTCTGGGGCCGTGTGCGTTGTGGGTGCCTGCGCCAGACGGAGGTTACCTTTACACATGGGCTTGGTCCTGTTCCAGGTGCGATCCTTGGTGCAGACCAGGCTGGAGGCACGATCGGCGTCCATGGTGAATCCGGGGGCGCACTGAAGGTCACGGTGTGGTTGTAGGTGAAGTCGTTCCCCAGCCTTACGCCATTGGCCGGTACACCTGGGTCTCCACAGTTGATCACTATTGAATGGAGGAGCACAGACAGAAGTACAACTTAACTGCGTGAGCCACGTGACTCATGTGGTAATAACATCAGAGACAACAATGCAGCTTTGTTGGAGATTAGGAGCACGGAGGAAAATCTGCACTGCGGTGGGTGGGCAGACCGATGACACCGTAGCAGACTTGGCTGCTTGTTGGAGTAATATATAGCATACAGTATGTGAGTCTATTATGGAAGTTTCTTGGGCTATGCTCTCTGTTAGTGCATTAAAAGCTAACTGCTCACCCTTTTATCATTACAAAAAAGAAAACAGCATGAGCATGGGAGCCAAACGCAGGGCAAAAACACAGTTTTATTACTCTAAATGGAGCCTCCAAATTAATGGACTGTATTGTGAAGCCCCTTTTTACATTGCCTCTTATCCCCTCAGCCCACTTTAACTCGCATTCAAGCGAAATTTAACAATCTAGAACCAAAACGATTCCCCCGGATTTAACAGTAAATTAGCGTTTTACTCAGGAGCCAGTGCACCCTTGCGACAAACCCCCCTCCGTCTTGTAGTGGGGATAACAGAAATGTCTCCTGAACCCCTTCGCTCCCCTATTTGTGAGCAGGCTCGGCTCTGCTCATCTCATTGCCGTGTCCATTGTGCAGAGGGAATGAGGCCTCGCACTCCAGCTGCGGTCAAGGCGATCTTCGCCTCGCCGCGGCGCCTGCTCGTCTGCCAATCACAGGCGCATCCCCGCGTAAATGTGCCCACATTCATAGGGGGACAATGGGGCACAGAACCCACGTTTCTAATATCCGCCGTCACAATGCTTTCGAAGGTTTCTTCGGGCTGATACTGTTTTTTTTTTGTTGTAATCTTGTTAATCCATGTAAAGCACTGTGTTCAAGTTCTTTGTGATTCAAGTCTATACAGAAGGGTTGAATGCAACATCCCTTTGTTAGAAGAAGAAAGACTTATCATAGCTCTGTAAGTGTCAGATGTTTGGCTACGAGCTGTACAAATGTACAAAGGTGGATTAAAAAGAAGTCAGAATGAGCTAAGGTTAGATGGTCTGAATTGTGGAATTCACAATAACAGGCTAATACATTTTAAGAAAGCCAATTTTTCTGTTAAATCACAGCCATTTATGTGCCTGAGGATAGCAGTGGCAATTTACTTCTGCTTTCACAAACAAGAGGTGCATCAATGGTTCCATGATAAAATGTTGACTCATTACAGAAACCTAAGACTAAATACTTAATTTGTTTTTAATTAGTTGGCTACACAACATTAGAGGTGGCACAGTGTTGTATGCTTATGTAAAATATTTGAAAAATCTAAAAATATGTCAAAATAATCTTTATCATTAATATAAACAGTATATATATATATATATATATATATAACTTTAGTAAAGTTTACATATACATCATAAATGCTGGAAGGTCTGATCGATCATTTAATGCCTACCCGTTCGTATGCATTATCTCAAATTTGCAAGCAGCTGTTGGATTTGAACTGACTGTCTTATTGATTATGGATCTACACAATTTCTTGATGAATTGTAATGTGTCTGTCCTAAGTCTGATTAGGGACTGGACATTTTTTTTCCTACACTCAGAGTCCTTTCAAGGGAAAAGTCAGGATTACATGAGCTAACCTGCTGTGGAGCTGGTTTGACAAGGTGGGATAAATTGCCATGGAGATTAACCTGGCTTGTTATTAGCCTGATTTGTGAAATCGAAAAAAGCCATGACTCGAGGTTGAGCCTGGAAGTTAGCTGGCTTTCGGATTAATCCATCCTCCTGAAACAGGGCCCAGAAGTCAGTGGCGGTGAAGTGTGACAATGCTAAAACTGTAAGAAGCTACACACACACACACACACATGAAGAAAAATACATCATTCTACACTGTACTGGTATCTAAAAAAGCACACAAAGTAAATGTGGATGGGTACCTGTGCACTCTGGCATGGTGCCGGTCCAGGTACCGTTGACTGTGCAGTGACGGGTCAGGAGTCCGGTGGAGTAGTAGCCTTCACGGCAGGAATAGGTGATGGAGCGGGAGAACACCACACCGTCGTGAAACAAAACCTGAGCGTTTCGAGGTGTCCCGGGATTCCCACAGGACACCACTGAGAGATAAAGGGAGAGAGAGAGTGAGAGAGAGAGAGAGAGAGAGAGAGAGAGGGGGCAAAAGCAAGAGAGAAATGCATGGGGAAATGGTAGAGAGGCACAAGAGGAAAGGACGCAGGGGGAGTGGAGTAATCAGAGGGAGGGAGGGAGGGAGAGAGAGAGAGAAAGAGAGATCAGGAATCATTCCTTAAAAGAGCATTCGTCTCACCTGCAAAGTCCTCACCTGGTTGACAATGTCAGAGAAAAGTGAGAATACGTTTGGCAGCAGAAAGAGACAGAACAAGAAACAAAAGGTCATGGGAAGAGAAAAAGCGTGAGCCTTTGGCAGGACAGTGACAGGCAGTCACGGTGAAGGGGAACTGAATTATTCATGGGGCCGCGCTCAGCCTCTTCCCCGATCGCGGCTCCTCATTCATTTCGCGCTTAATTCATGGACATATTTATCACCGTCCCCCAAGTCTGCGGTAACGCTCCTGTAATGACCAGCTGTGGCCGCCTCGATGACCGTTGCCAGCACCGTGCATGTGGTCACTCCTGGGACCGTGGCAAAAAGAGGGCCAAAAAAGGTGGAGACAATAGAAGGAAATCGCATATGGAAACAAAAAACAGATTGAAATGTCAGAAAACAAGGCCGATGAACAGATGTTGGTCCGTGGTCAGCCTAAGGGTGGAAATTGGCCTCTTCGCAGAACTCGTTCCTCAGAAAACCCACAATCTGCACGACAGAAAATACTGTTCTGATAGTGATCTCACCATGACAGACTGATTTGTGCACGAGTGGCACCTGTGACATCATACGTTCGACATTGGCTTTCATGCTGCCCCACCTTCTACAGCTCTTTTCGAGGGCTGGATGTTTTTTTAGAAACAATCCCAACAGTAAAGTGTAGTCAGCGGCTCCCTCTGCCTATCAGTGACATTTATAAATAAGTATACTCAGCATGTTATGGATGGGAGGTTGAAGCCAGATCAATTTGGTCTTTGTTCCAAAATCCCCTTTAAACCACTGGTATTGTGAAGGCGCGCGGTGTCCGGATGCAAAACAATAGTGCCACACTGAGGTCGATAATCCTGCAGGCTGGATTTATGGAAATGCATGTACTGTAAAGATTAAGAGGCTCAGACACAATCCTTAAGACATCCAAGTAGCATTTCAATTTTTTTCCATTATATTTTCTATGGTGCTACTATTTTCTCCTCATGATTACACAATTTAAGCTAAATAGAGTGAGGAATAAAACAGAAACTCAGGTCAATCTTGAAAAAAAAAAAAAAGTTTCCCCATCGCTGTAATTAACCTAGGAGCCGCCAGTCCTCTGACACATCCTTCTCGCAGAAGTCAGCTTAGTTCTCCTGGCTACTTGCACTTGCACATGAGAGGAATGGTAATATCACTGCTGAGATCAGCTGTCAGGACACAGGGCTGACTTCTTGCTAGGACAAAAAACCTGCAAAGTACAATGGCTGCGTGGAAGAGGGGGTTGGGGGGGGGGAACCAATCTAAGCAATCTGTGTACCACAGGTGATACAGTGCTGACAAAATTAGGGAAAACAACAAGCTGCAAAACAAGCATAGATTATGAAGAGGGCTGTGGAATTCTGGGAGACGCAGTACCCCAGCCTGAGGAAATTCAGCCTGTTGTAGATGGAGTAAAGTTTAACACACTATCAACGTGTGTCTGTGTATGTTTTGAAAATACATTTCCATCAGTAATTCGTGTATATTTTTTTGAAATACCCTCCCACACCACCCCACCCCACTCCTCTCATCCCTTCTTACCATGGCATTCGGGTTGAGTCCCCGTCCATGTCCCATTGGCCAAGCAGGTCCTCTCTGACGATCCCTTCAGTATATATCCTGGCTCGCAGCTGAAGCGCACTGCACTGCCCGCAGAGAACTCCTCTCCCAGGCGAATACCATGTACAGGCACGCCAGGGTCCCCACACAGACCGAGAGACTCTCCTGGAAACACACAGACACACACACACATTGAGTACACCCTCACGCTCCTAGTACAGAGACTCTCTACCAATGACACAGAAATAGTCACACAATGACACACACAAACACTCTTGTCATGACACAGGCAACTCACCCTGGGATCATTATTCTACAACACGGTTGTTCTACAACACAAATACACACATCATAGAGAACTGACCAAGGGTACATTGGGTTTGGGCAGGGGTGAAGTAAGAGTGAAGGCGAAAGAAGACAAAGAATAGACAGCCCGTCTTGTCACCCTCTACAATGGATCTAAACAGCACTCTTAGTTATTAATGCCTTGGATTAAGTATACATATGAGATTTGGATCATTAACTTTGCTCGAACGTTCTCAAGAGGAAAAAGAAGAACAGAAAGCGGATAAGAGCACTTTGGTGGTATGATGGCTTCTCTTTAGCTATAATATATGACAGATACCGTTTTAATTATATACCTTTGCTCACACTCACCTATTTTCTACCACTCTACCACCCACAGTAGTCCCTCACCGCTATTAAAATATCCCCAATGAAACATTTAAGCCTCTCGTATTTTTCGCACATTTCTGCCTTCCACAGGGTCAGGCCATATTTTAATGGTGTTTACCGGTTTTAAAGGAAAAGCAAAATCGTAAAAGAGGGCTATTTTACGCTCCTCGCCGTCACTGCATCGGAGAAAACCAAAAGCCCTAAAAATATGAATGTCGTGAATTGTGACATTAAAGTGTCAGGTGGGGGTTTTACAGCTGGGCCGAACCCCCCACCCCCCACTCCGCAAGGCTCCGACACAGAGATGTCTTATGGCGGACACTGCACCTCGTAACCCACGGAGTGTGTGGGCGTGCATTTAACAGGAAATGATACGAGGAGATTAAAGCTAGTTGATGGAGGACACAGCGTTTGCCCTTGAGGCACCAGCTTGGGCTTTCTAAGTCACTGCACACTGGTACTTTAAAGCAATATGATTATCAATCTCTTTTATACTAAAGACGCCATACGGTGGATTAGAAGTTAAGGTGTGCAAATCAATTGTGGGTTAGCGGTTATGACGTGGTGAGGAAGCAGACATAGGTGAGAGTCTTGGGAGCACTTGAGAAAAGTTAATAATCCAAGTCTGATATATATACTTAATCTGAGGCATTCACAATTTATTCTGGTAATCACGCCCATATATGAAGTCAAGTTTGTAGCTATCCCGGAAGAGTGCTCTTTAGATCTGTTTTAGAGTGTGACAATAGGGGCTGTCAGATTGTATTCCTTTCCTTTTTTTCTTCAAAATTACTGCTATTAATTACAAAAATTAAACCAATGACGTATTCATTCTGGCCTAATATCTGCAAATGTTTACAAATCACAACCCAAGGTTGTGCTTTCCCTGTGAAACAAAATCTCTTCTGATATATTGGGAAAAGTAAACATGTAAGTGTAGAGTAGGTATTAAGATTTTTATGAATATCTGAATATTTTTAAATTCAGTGAATTTATTAAACCTCTTCTGAATTTCCAAACAAACCGGAAAGGTTTAAAAAAACTTTTAACGGTGGGCTTAACAAAGGTGAGAGGTGCCCTGCAAATTGATTATTATCAATATCAACAGCTACTCTTTCAACAACTTATAAAATATACATAATAATATGTTATTTTCATAGTAGAAAAAAAATCATAATTTTTAATATACTTTAATATACAATTCCAAAAACATAACCCAAGAGTATACACTAGGGTTCGAAATACACCACGTCCTCCAATAATACATGGGACTAAGCTAACGCTACTCACATTATCATTTCAGTATGCCTTCAAAAGAATGTGTAAAGCATCTGCAGCAAAGAGCTTGACAAAGTAGCTGGCCTGATACTCACTCGTTCAAAACACCTCAAGCTCAAACAGTTCTTTAATTTCCATTCTTACACAAAAAATATCCTTTTAATGTTCCCAAGCACTCAGACAATACAATTGCTAATTGTATTACAAAGAGACGAGGCACAGTGTTCAGACTATGGTGTTCTTTGTTTCAGACAGTGTAAATGGTTCGACATGTTAGCCTACAAAACATTATGACAACGAATAAACCCAATCATTTCCCAGTTTCCCCAACTGATCTTTCCAGAGAGACGGAACAAATTAATTTTGGAAGTCCCAGGATCCTGGGTCCAGGTCTAAATCTCTAGTATAGAGATGATTGCATATTGTAATTGGACCAATTAAGCCAGGGGCAATAGTTGGAACAAACAAACAAAAACAAAACAAAATTCATGGCTTACCAGGGATTGAGGAATTGGCTAAATAAAACCCATGGAAAGTGATTATTTGGATGTACACAGCCCTCCTGAATCTTACAGTTAAACGCCATCATCTTGGTTTGTCTCAGCTTGGTATATGTTCTCTCCAGGAACACACTAATGCTATTGATAATTGTGAATAAATTGCTGACTATTTTGATGAGAGTGGGCATAGGTGCCCTTATGCAAATTGCTATTGGACAGAAAAGTGTGTCATGCAAAGTGGCCTGCTAATGAGTGTTTAAAGAAAGCATACCGGAGCAGTGTGGCAGCGAACCACTCCAGTGCCCGTCCAACTGGCACATCCGGGTGGTATTCCCAATGATGGAGCGCTGTCCGATACAGCTGAACCGGATCACTGAGCCCATGGTGCGCCGATCCCCCGAAATCTGGGCATAGGGGGGCATACTGGGCCGGTCGCACAGCACCACTGAGAGAGAGAGAGAGAGAGAGAGAGAGCGAAAGATGAGTATGAACATGAATCTCCCTAGGTATTTCTGACAAGCTGTCTCATTCTTTTTAGGTAAAAGCAAAGCAAACCTTTGAACAGTGTGGCAAAGAACGTTAAATGACCCACGGAGGACGTTTCTGCCGTCTAAACTTAACATTCAGAAAATGTCCTTCAACGAGTGTCTTTTTTTGTTTCTTTTTTAGTTTTATGATTACATAACTCTCACAGCAAGGGACAAAGCCAGCATGAGTCACTCACTAGAACAAGAAAAAAAGGAAGAAGCAAAAACTGTTTTGTTCTGATGAGTATGCCTTGGTGAAGCCAAGAATGTAATTGGTTGAAGCAACTTTTAAGGTGACTCAGTCCCTCAGTGAGAGTGATGGAAGAGTCTGATGGTGTAGGAACAATGTTTGAAGGGAAAATTATTGGTGGGACGGTAAAGAGGGACGGACTCACAGAGGCACTTGGGGAGGGAGCGATCCCATGTTCCATCCCCTTGGCAGGCCAACGTGCCAGTGCCCAGCAGGTAGTACCCAGGATTACAGCTGTAGGACACAGTGGTCTGGAAGCTGAAACGGTGGGGCCCACTGGGCAGGACCTGTCGAATGCTGTTCTCCACATGGCCGGGGTCAGTACAGTTCACAACTGGGGGGAGGAACAGGAGATTACAACGTCTCAAATCATGGCCAACAGAAACACGCTGGGGCTGAAATAACCATTGGCATCATACCTGGCATATCATTACACTATTGGAACTTACCACAAGAACATGTACAGTTAGGATCCTGTTGGGTGTGTCTTTGTGTGTGTGTGTGTGTGTGTGTGTGTGGATATGTATGATAAGTACATAAATGTGCTTTGAAATCATCCATGAACTGACATTTATTTGATATGCATGACATTTAATGAACATATGCAATACAAGTTTTAGCAAAACTCGACAATGTCTGTCCCAAGAAATACGGGAAACATTTCACACAGCCAAGTTTCTTTTGGCAAGTTTTCATTTGATTTGTAAGGTTTGAAAGTAAGCTGATGGCACAAAGAGTTCTACTTACATTGAAAATTACAAAAGCAAATGGGGTGGGTGTGGATCTATATAAAGTAGGCCCAAGTAGGGATGTGTTTAATAGCAATTAGGATTAACAATTCCTTATCCAGAAGCTATTTGTTATATAATTTAATACCTTAATCTCTTTCTTCAAATGGTTTCAGATGTGTTAGAAGATGATGTTTAAAACTTTTGCATCAATAGCCTAAATAGCAACAAAAAACTTTCTCTAAGCAATAAAAGTGAGACAAAAAACCCCCATAAAAGTGGAAATAAACATTGTTTGCTACACTTCTTCTTTTAAATAGATTGAAAGCAAAATTGGCAATCTACATAACATTGGGGGAAAAAAAGAACAGTTTCAAACAAACAAAATGGCTTTCTTTTTTTCTCTAAGCGTTCAAACCGGCCAGCGTTAGGAGCAGTGGAGCCTCTGGGTAACGCTGGGCATGAGAGAGAAGGCTGGATGTCACTTTAATGCCAGGTGGGAGAGAGATGGAGGATCGGGGCAGAAATGAGCTGTCTGTTTGCGCCTAATCAATCCTCGCGCGGGGCGCCGGTGCCAGGCAACGGCGCGTCAGATGGCATCAGCCCCATCTCCCAATCAATCCGGGATAAAAAGTGCCTGAACCGCGGATCAGGATGCGGGGAGAGGAACAAGCCCCAGCGGCGCGGCACGCATTAAAATTCATGACAGATGTTATCAATAACCCATACGCAGTATACTTTTCTCAGCAGGGGGACTCTGGCTATTTGTATTTTATTGACAAGATGATGGAGATCTGAACAGGAGAGACAGATGGTTCTTTTTTTTTTTTTTCTTTTGGGGTTTTTTGGGTTGTTTTTTTTTGCAGAGGGACGCCCTTCCTGAGAGCGCATTGGTGGCTCAGTGGCCGGAGGACGGTTGGCAAGGGAGAAGTACCTCCCTGCGTTCAGAATGGTTGCGACCATCGTCGTATGATATATATATACAGTATATGCGCCATTTAGCAGATGCTTTAACGAAAGCGACTTACAGCAGTGAGTGCATACATTTTTCAGTATAAGTGGTCCAAAGAGAATCAAACCCACAACCTAAGCGTTGCTAGCACCGTGCTCTACCTACGGAGCCACACAGAACCGCAAGACGCGTAAGACGTACAGTATGAGACACAGATGGAGTGATGTCCCGCTCAGGGCGCCGCTTGGGGCAACAAGTCCAAATCTCAGCTCGCCCCACTGAAGCTAATGGCACTGAACACAGTGATTATGTTTCTTTCAGCGCTGCAAAAAATGCTGCGGATCTCCCTTACATGTAGTGATATATTCCTGTCCCCCGAGAGTGGGAGATTATGCCGCCATTAGACGGAGACCTGGGTCCTTTGGCATGACGAGCTGAAAGCTCTCATGGCAGAGCTCCACTACGCTGTGCTGTGCTGAGAGGATGCACTCAGCCACCATTCCGATGTACTGAGTTTGAAAAAAGCGACGCTCCGTAAGGTATACATTGTATGCTAATGCTTTGAAAAGCACTGGGGGGCCACCTTGGAAAAAGGCAGCCAAACAGCTAAATCATCCGCAAACAGTTAATGTATGTATTAGCGTCCGTGGCACTGACCCGCTTGTGCGATCATTTACGACTTACGCCGTAATCATAATATACGTACACACACTCCCTCCCAATCCGCACGGCTGCTGATAACCTTGCGCGAGGCGGGCAGCCCCGGCGTTTATCCCGAGCGCCCCGGAGCGGCAGAGCGGCGATTCGTCTCTCCGAGAGGAGGGGGGAGATCAGCGACGCCAGCCCCCCGCTGGCCAGCAGCCAGGATGAGGGCCAGGATGTGGAAGGTGCCCAAAAATGCAGTGCTCATTTTCAGCGGGTCCTCTTCTCCTTTTAATGCCTTTCCCGGAGGCCGACTCACTCATATGTGCATTTGAGGGGGATGCTTCTTTTTTTTTTTGGAGATGCGGACGCCGTGCTCCAACGCAAACTGTCTGATTCTAAAGGATGCGCGGGGGCTGTCTGAATTATTGATGCACCCCCGGATTCTCTGTTTAACGGCCTGTTCTCTCGCATTATTAGCCTTATCCGTGATGGTTCCGCGATTTTCTCAGAAGCTTTTAATGACCGGATGCGAGGAGCAGGAGACGGTGGATATTATGAGGGTACTCCAAGAGGGTAAACACGCATCGGAAATAAACGTCTTAAACATTGTAATTAAGACCGAAAAAAATAAATAGATGAAAATAGAAACTGGGCTGACGAACAGTGCTCGTATCTCCCGGTTTCGTCTCTGCGCTTCAGTGAGCCTTTCCCTTAACGCAATTTGCATGGCACCGAGGCGAATGCTAATGTGATGCTACCATAAAACCAAAGCAATTTAAAAGAAAAAAAACAGCAGGGTCTAAACTCATCTCTCAATAGTTACAAAAGCTTGGCCCAGAATATAGTATTTCAACAAAGGTTTTTCACAGACAGTTTTTCCCAAATCTCAACAAAGTCAGAAAAAATACCATACTGAAAATATGATCTTTTGTATTTGACCTCAGCTTCCTGTCACTTTCTGTCAAAAAGGAGACAGGGCCTTTTCTCTGCTTTTCTCTGGAGGTGAGAGGAGCTTTGGCACGCTTAAGAAAATCCAAACATGAGGCACGTCAGGACCTTTCAAAGCCACCACACTAATTTAAAAGACCTTTCACTCACAACTGATGGTCCATTTCCCAGATAAAGAGTGGAATGGCTCACAGGCGGAGCCTTGTTTGTCACTGGTGCAGGGGCTGGGACGTATAGGAGCTGTGCTGTGATTATCAGAGAGCGAAAGCAGCGGGCTTTGACAATGCCACCAAGAGATGCGTCTCCCTCAAATGTTACCAGATGTCCAATCCGCCAACCTCAGGCACCATGGTAAAGAATTGTTAATTAAATCGTTCCTTGTCGCTCTGCTTTCATTTTCAATTTTCCTAAAAAGCCCCATTAAGGCTTATCTCTCCACGACACAAAGCGCCACGAACGTTTTAGCATTCTGTCCCGTTTGACAATGGGTTTTTTCAGGGAAAGGTGGAAATCAAACACACACACACACACACACACACACACACAGACACATTGAAAACCTCCCCTCCAGGTCCTGGGATTCCCACAAACTATCTGGCCTTACTTTTACATGTTGGCAGGGTGTTGCTCCACTGGCCGTTGGGCTGGCAGTTAGACTTGACTGCACCCAGCCGCATGTAGCCTGAATTGCAGATGAACCGCACGATGTCGTTGAGGTTGAACTGCGTGCCCTGAGTCACACCATCGGTGGGGTTGCCTGGGTGGCCACAGGTGATGGCTGCGTGATAAAACAACATACACACGAGTAAATGCACACCGTAAACATGAGACAGATCCTTTCCCACGGAAATCCGAAAGGCCACTGATGTGTTAACCTCTTTAATGCTACGTAGGTGTCCAACTGACAGAATAACCCACGTTTTCATCCAATTATATAGCTGTCCAGCTTCACTACCTCTTACAAAACCATTATGAGCAATCTGCCCACACAAAAGCTTTCTTCTATCCGAGGGTCTGTACTTTTCCATTTTGAAGTTGTGAGTGATACACAGTCTCTTGTCCCTTGGTAGCTTGGCTATGTTTGTGTGCCAGGGCCTCATGAAATAAATGCAGCACTTGAAATTCTTGAACATGAAATGGACTACTAGTAAAGAGGGTCCACTTAGCTCAAAGTAAAACTGATAGACTGGTAAACAGACTGACTCGTAAGTTTAGTGACTGATGCGGGGATACTCACGGACACAGACTGGGGTTCTCCCTGACCAGCGGTGGTCCTGCTCACAGATCCGCACGGACACGCCGATGAGTCTGAATCCGGGGCTGCACTGGTACACCACGCTGCCCCGGTAGTTATAATTCTCCCCAATGATCTGCCCGTTTACAATGGCCTCCGGAGTGCCACAGTGGCCCGCTAGAGAGAGCGAGAGCGCGCACACACACACACACACACCCACACACACGCACGGACACACACAGACACACACACCCACACACACGCACGGACACACACACACACGCACGGACACACACAGACACACACGCATGCATACGCCCAGGCATGCACATACACATACATACACGGAGAGAGCGGGTGAGAACAGTTCAAATGCACTGTGGCAATGCACACATACTAGAATGCCCTGTGACTTTAGAGGAGAGTACTGCGATGTGACAGACATTTGTGAAGAAAAGGGACCATGACCAAGGGAAGAAAGAAGACAAGGGAGAGAGAGAAAGATAATTATATTCTGACATACCAAGACACTGGACCTGGGTTCCACTCCAGAGCCCGTTGGACATGCATTCCCTGACCCGGGAGCCCACCAGGGTGTAACCCGTGTTGCAGGAGAAGATGGCAGTGGCTCCATAAACGGTCAGGGTTCCAATCTTATTCCCGTTTGGAGGGGTGCCAAGTTCCCCACAGGAAATAACTGTGAGAAAAATATATTTCTTTCATAGAAACACAGTCATTTTCCTGTGAGCTGCTTAACATTTGATCAACAAGCATCTCAGTGGGCCTTGTAGGATGAAAGAGATTTATAAATATAACGTGTTATATTATATATATATATATATATATATATGCCGTGGGTATAAAAAGTATTCACCCCAATTAAATCCATTCAAAATTTATTTATTTGGGATTTCTTGCCACCGATCAACACAAAATACTCTATAATTTCAAATAAAACAAACAACTCTGAAGCTTTTATTTGTAATTAATTACAAATAAAAAGCAGACAATAATTGATTGCATAAGTATGCACCCTTTTTTATAATACACACCTAAATAAACTCAATTGTGCAATCAATTGTCTTCAGAGGTCACATAATTATTTGATTGGAGTACACCTTAACACCTTAAGGTGTTTCAAATGATTTCAAATTAAATACACCTATCTGTGAGAGGTCCCACAGTTGAATACACACGCATTTCCAAACAAGAGCTTCATCATGAAGAGCAAAGAACATTCAAAGCAAATCAGAGAAAAGTTTTTCAAAAGCACCAATCAGGAGAAAAATAGGGGAAAGAAGCACCAATCAGGGGAAAGAAAGTCTATCATGAAGAAATGGAGACGATATGGCACAACTGTGAATTTACATAGAATAGGCCGTTCTCCAAAACCGAGCATCCGTGAGAGAAGGGTAGGTTAGGGAGGCCATCAGGAGACTCTGACAGAGTTATAGTCTTCCATGGCAGAGATGGGAGAAACTGTCCAATGGACAACAATACAAAACTCACATGAAATCTCACCTAAAGTTTGCCAGAAGGCATGTGGAAAACTCTCAAACCAAGTGGAGGAAGATTTTATGGTCTGATGAGACCAAGATTGAACTTTTTGGAACCAACATTAGATGCTATGTTTGGTGCAAGACTAACACTGCGCATCATCCCAAGAACACTATCCCTACAGTGAAATCATGGTGGCAGGAGCCTAATGCTATACACATGCTTCTCTGCTTCAGGGACTGGAAAACTTGTCAAAATAGAGGGAAAAATGGATGGCGCAATATATAGACAAATCTTGGATGAAAACCTGCTGCAGTCTGCATGAGGCCTGGGACTTGGGAGAAGGCCTAGTCAATACTCAGACCTCAGGCAAAAAAAAAACAATTCTGTGGAAATATTTGAAAATAGATGTTCACTACCGGTCCCCATCCAACCTGATGGAGCTCAAGCAATTTTGTAAATAAATTATGGGAAAGGGGGTGAATACTTATGTGATCAATTATTGTCTGTTTTTTATTTGCAATTTTTTAAAATCTGACATTATAGAGGGTCAGTGGCAAGAAATCCTAATTAAATCCATGTTGATGCTGTGAAGTAAGAAAATAAAATGTCAAAAATGGGGGTGAATACTTTTTATACCCACTGTATATAATTTAAAAATGTTAAAATATTCACAAAATAAATAATATGGGGACATATATGTATACAGTATACACACTGTGCATAATGTACACTTTCTGTATACGAACAGACTCTCTCTCACTCACTCACACACACACACATTTTCCTGCTGGATAATGTAACAGTTTTTTTTTCTCTCATGTGTGTCTTTCAAACCCAATTATGGCATAACAGAACACTGTGGGATGCCTAGTTTTAACAAATGGCAGAATGCCCTTACTATTGCAGGCAGGGTGGGGATCTGGGTAGTCCCAAGTTCCATTGGCCTGGCAACGAATGACACGCTGACCCCTGTAGTAGTAGCCGGGGTCACAGATGAGCATCATCATGGCATCGTATTGATTAGGGGTTCCAAAGATCAGCCTCCACCTCCCATGGTCCACTGCTGAGTGGCTAAGATCAGGGCATGATACAGCTGGAACCACAAATGTCAGAGATCACAATACTATGATGGCATTTTCAAATACATTCTAAAATAAAACGTATTCACCTAGAATTGGTGTTGCTTCAGTCTGCTATGACTAAGCTTTAACTACGCCTTGAACCAATTTAACCATCTTAATTGTTTAGACAAATTATTTCTGCAAAGTTTAATTCCTTGCCATCCATCCATCCATTTCCAAAGGGATGGAAGCAGTCAAACAGCCTAGAAGGAACTGACGTACGCTGGTTCAGTAACATTGTAGTTTCACTGTCCACAATTCAAAAGATGTATTTTGACTCACTAGAAAAACCTGAATCCTGCCTGAAATTCCTTGAACACAACAGGAGGAGCCATTCTCTCAGCCAATCAGGCAAGAGACACTGGACTCACGCATGCAACGGGGCGGAGCTTCAGTGGGGGTCCACCTCCCGGTCTCCTGGCAGATGACAGACACGCTATGGGAGTTGGGCAGCTGGAAGCCTGGGTTACACTTGTAGACGGCCCTGGAGCCCAAGGTGTAATCCCGCCCCGTTACGGTACCATTTACTGGAGTTGCTGGGATGCCACAGGACACAACTGGGAAAGAGTTACACAGGGCACAGTCAAGACATGATGACACTGACCAAATACAATAACATTACACGCTTCTCACAACAATGTGGGTCAGTAGTATTGTGATGATGTTAGACACGGGGACTGGGAGATGCTGAGCAGTATGGGATAAAACAGCAGTGTTTATATATTTAGCGAGGTATCTGATTGGCTGAACTAAACCCCGGTTTTCTAAAATGATTAGTGATTGTGAAAGTGTGAAATGTATGAAATGTGAAATGCCATGAGCACTCCAGGACAATAATGTCTGCAAAGCAAAAAAAACAAAAAACATGTTGCATGACTTAAAGTACAGAAAGAGCTCGTCTATAAGCACATTTTGACTGCCACAATCTCTCCACTTAAAACAATAACAATAACGCATTCCCAGAGGTACAACTGTGTCACGTCTATTCAAAACATTTGAAAATTCAGTTAAAAGCCTCCCACACTATAGACAACAAATGTAGTGAAGTGACAAGCAGCAGAAAAAAATAAAAAATAAACACTGGCACAATTGTGAAACATGAAATTCTTACGCTTAATGGAGACACACACACAAACACACACACACACACAGTCTGCTGCAGTGCTAGTCTATGTCTACTCACTGCTAGTCTATGCCTCCTCCTGATCAGATATTACAGTGGTTTGTGTGTGTGTGGGGGGCACAGTTCTCACCTTGGCAGAGGGGAACAGGGGCGTTCCACTGGTATAGGCCCTGAGGGGTCCGAGTGCATGTGGCGCTGCTCTGGCCGATGAGGCGAAAACCTTGATCACAGCTGAAGCGCAGAGTGCTGCCGAGCTTGGTGCCCGTTTGGCTGTGGACCGAACCGTTGGCAGGAGGGTTGGGCGGGCTGCAGTAAGACGCTAAAGAATAAAAAAAAATATTTTAAAAAATTATATTGCGCTTTTTTTTTTATCTGACTCTCATGAGCTGAGCTCAAGTAGCCGATCCATATTATTGAAATGCTGATAATCATTTTAAAAGAAACTACTACACATTAAAGAAAATCTGTAGATTAAAAAGAGCTCCACCTGGCCGTAAACCAGAAATACAGCTTTGGTGATAAAATATGACGCTGTTAGTATTTAAATATTGATGGATTTGCAATGGAAGGCAAAATGTATTTGTGGTTGTTAAACATTTTACTACGCGTAATACAAACACAATGCAATTATAGGAAGGAATTTCAATGCCTAGAACCACTGTTCACGCTTTCTTGTTTTCAGTGCTGGGAGTAAGTCATGATATCCGTCAGTATGATTGGTCATAAATGGGTCAATGTAAATAAGCATATTGTTCAGATTAGATTTAAACAGGCAACAGCACAGGAATTGATGACAAGAAGTGAAATTGAGTAGACGGAAGATAAGATGAGAACAGGAAGGGGAAAGAATTGCGTTTCACCCATTCTGTTTGATCAGGGCGACCGCATTATGCCCCTATAAAAATGGTAATTCGAACTAAATGCCGGATCTGACCATGACAATTTTATATCACAGTTAGAAGTCCTTAGAGCCATACAGAAACTCTAATAAGGGCGCCTCTGTAAAAAAAAAAAAACTTACGTTGGCATAATGCTTCAATGTGTATTTTAAGAAAGTATATCACTGAAGCAATGAAAAACAAAAGTATGCCTGTAATATTAAAATAACAGAACTTACAAATGGCAAAAGTCACAATGGCACAATGTGCTGTAAAGCAGTGGGTATCTTTTAGCTCTTTTTTTTATTTCCTGACACCCGCACAGTTCCTCTGATTTAAATAAACTAGTGCCAGAGCTTTCAGATGACAATGGCTTCCTAATTAGCTTGACCCTCATTACTGTCCAATTACATCTCACAAGGGGGCATGCTCAGGAGAGAGACATTAGTCTTGGTGGGTAGGCAAAGTTGGAGAAGCATTCCTTTATTCAAGGTGTTGAGTGGGGTGCAAGGGTCTTCAAAGCTTTGATGTAAACAAAAGAACAACCTCTAAATCCCTCTCTCTCCTCCTCTCTGTAAGTCAATCAAGTAGAATTTTCAAAAAAAGAAGAAAAAAAAAAGGAAAATTGTAACATTTCATGCCTTTTTTCATCTGTAAAAATACCTGGGATTTTCCTTTTTAAATACACAGGTGAGTCAGGAAGGGGAAATGACAAGTGCCTGGATAAGAGAACAGGCGGCCCGCTACACTCAGGAATGGAGAGAAGCGACTTGGGGAGATAAAAGATGGATTGATAAAGAAAACAGTACAAAGCTTTGAATCTGTCTCGCCATCTGTCTCTACCCCACAAAGGTACTCCGTACTGGAGGGGGGTCCATATTGATGAGCGGTACCTGGGCACTGCTACCGCTAACCCAGTCTGTCACTTATGCCAAGATAAAAAATGGCCACCAAAAAAATATAAAAACTGGCAGAACAGCTGGCTCGGGGAAACTGGGACACCGGTGGGGAGATTTGTCATTCCAAAGGCCCATTGTCGATAAGTGGCATATGGAAAATGAGAAATGTTTACTGTACAATCCATTCTGAGATCAAGCCAGCTGCATGACTTTTGTGATTTTTCAAAACTGCTTTGAAAACTGCAATTCGGTTTTCATTAGTCAAGGGATAGTCCATTGTTACATCACAGTTCGCTGCCTACCTGCGTAGCGAATCCGGAAGCCCTTGTGGCTGGAGGCGTGGTCAGAGGACCAGTGCAGGTAGACCTTATTGGAGGAGCTGGTGATGGTGAGGGGGGAGGAGTAGTTCCCACTCAGCGTGATGAGAAGGGGGCTCTGCCTGGAGGGACCTGCGGGAGAGAGAACAGGAACTCAATCTCTCAAGTCTAAGCCTTTGCATGTGAATGTTGCCGCTTGGATGGCACGTTAATCCTATAGTGGCCTACTGGCACAGACCGCATTCCACAAGATTGGACAGGACATGTTATATCCACCTTGGCTTTTTAACCCAATTGTTCAAATGAAAGCAGGCTTCATCTTGGCTCTAAGCAAAGAAAATATGACACATTGACCTCCCGCGTGGTCTAGTGGTTTCAACGTCCGACGCTGGCCACGGCGACCGGGGTTCGATTCCCCGTCGCGCCAGAGTCGGCTCTGGCCGGGAGTGCCACTGGGCGGCAATTGGCTGTCCTCCCCAGGGAGGGGGGAGGGCAGCCGACACAGCTCACTGCGCACAGGAGTGGTTCTGGGGTGCCGGAATTACAGTCGACAGCACAACGAGTGCTGTTTCGGAGGAGGCAGCGCTTCGCCATTGTCACTGCCGGTCACAGGGCTACGTCAGCGAACTACGAGGGAGGGGATTGAACTAAGCACAGTGGGAGTAATTGGCTACAAAATTGGGAGAAAAACGGGGTAAAATCAGGGTAAAATGGAAAAGAAAATATGACACATCATATATCATACCCTTAACATGTGACAGCATGTTCAAGCATATGACCATATGGCCCAATCCTCCTCCAGTCAAACACAGCTGCCCAGAAGGTCCTCCCTCCCTGGGGCAAGACCCACACTAGCAGATCATGCAGGAGGTGGGGGTAGGGTGGTGGTGCTCAACAGTATCTTGGAAAAGAAACAGCCTCTGATGCGCATTATCTTAGCATAGCTGCACATACGGAGCAGCCTGTTCTGCTGCCTATTAGATGATAAAAAGGGGTAATCAGACACACTTGTGCATGCTGGTGTGGGGGCGTGCAGGGGGGTAAATCTCAAACTGAGCCCAAATTACATGGAGGAGTACACTTCAGCAGAAGTGCTTCATCAAAGAGAGAACCAGACTGTAAGTTATGAGGGGATGGGATATGCCAACGTTAACGAGGCTCTCTGTCTCAGTTCTGGCTTTGTTTTACCTCTTGGAATGCACTTTCTTGAAATTTCCTAAATTAATTGCACATCAAAAATGCAAAGCCAATTATCAGAATTCATCCCCCACTGGATAAAATCCTTTACTTCCATTGCCTCTTGAATACAGATGTGATAGTAGTATGTAAATCAGTCTAAATATCCTTGGTGAGGCAATGGTAGAGGGCGACCTTTGGCTCATGGGTTCACATATCCAATCTTATATTAAATAAAACCTCACTGACCCCTCCGCATAGAGTGACCTCACCATGGCCCCGGACTGACCCTGACAATACACCCCCCCCCAGGCAGTGTCGCTCATGTCCCTGCCATTGTGATTCGATACAGCCTCTTCCTCATCCCAGCCCAGCATCCTGCCACACTTCCCTTTGATTCAGGACAAATTTTGGCATGTCTGCCACTAATACAGAGCGGGAGTCAGAGACGTGGGAATTAATCCCATTTTGTCTGACATTGTACCACCTGTTGTAGGTTTTCATTGTCAACGCTATTCTGTCTTGTTTATTTATCGATTACCTGGTTTGAAATATTTATACGATGCGCTCTCCTGAGGCTTGGTATTTCTGTAAGAGAAAAGACCTCACACCATGTGGTTACACACACACACACACACACACACACACACACACACACACACACACACACACACACACACACACACACACAGAATGAGAGAGAGAGATAATCGGCTCCATACAGATGAGGGGGTGGTCTTTGACTGCTTACACTGGGAGTGGCTAAGGTCACTAAAAAAACATACAGGATATGAGGTCCTCACCGTCGAAGACCTCCAGTTCATCGAACTGCCTGCTGGTCTGGAAGTGCTCAATGGTGAGTGAGACATTGTAGCCTGGTTCCACCTTCACAACCCAGGAGCAGGTCTCGAAATGGGGGAACCCTCCGCCTGGCGTCTGGCTCAGGATCATGCCCGTGGAGTCCGTCAGCACCTCGTTCATGGGACATGTCACTGAAAGAGAGAGAGAGAGGTGGGGTTGGGGATGGAGACCTTGCTCATAGGACACTGGAAGACATAAATAAAAGTATAAACCTATCCATGGTGAAGTTAGCCATGAACTCAATGAACACATTGAGGTTATTGGGACAGCTTAATGGGGGAGAAGGGAACACTGTCTGACAAATTGCAGTGTAGAATATCAGTCAGAGTTATGACCTCAAGTTCACCAGAGGCCAGTGGGTTTAAATCCCCAGTCAGACTTTCATTAAAATAAAAACACAGTTGTCCCAAATTATGTGCGCCAACTACAGTAAGTAAGCTAGGTAAATACTCTGGATGTTTGTACCTCAAATCAGACATGTAATGGGTGGTAATGATATCACAGAAGGCTGTGACAAGTCACCCTCGGGCTGTGTCACACGCAGTCGTAGTGAAGCTAATGCACCATATTGCACCAGCCTTGGGGTCCCTGTGCTTAATTCAGTAGCAGAGTTCTTTCATGTCGTTAGTATTCCTCTCTGGAGTTCTGTGACATTCCCCACATTTTCCCTTGAATCATCAAACCGCTCTGCACCCCTACTGTCTCAGACAGGTCTCTGAAGCCCGGCTCTTATTGAGCAGAAGCTGTCGGCATAAAAAAGTGAAGTCCGAGAATAAATGATAGAACAAATTTGTAGAATCTCTGAGATTTAGAATCTCTGTTGTGCCATGGACTGGGTGCTGTAGCCTTGGAAACTAAAAACCAGCCTATCTGAAGGGAAAGATGTTCAGCATTTCTTCTACTCTGAAGGTCCAGATCCTTCGTGGTGTGTGAGCGAAACCTGGATTCTGATTTGACTGATGTTAGCTCGGAATGAATCAGAATGACATGAGAATGGCACCGAGAGAAATCAATATGTGCACAAAGTGACGGGCGCAATGCTGAAGGCACAATTATGGGACATTGACACGTCCGGTGATGTTTAGTCATCCGCTTCTTCCTTCTTTTGTTGTTATTTTTTGCTTTTACTGCAATATTTTCCTCATTTGTTTCATTTCATTTTCACTCTTTTCACATCCATAGTTAAGTTCAGCTCCCCATTTGTCTGCTTATCACCACCTGCACACCCACACACACACACACACACACACACACATATTCCCAGTCACATCACCATGCAGGCGTGGCCAAAACACAACCTGTTCAAAAACTATTGTTATTTTGCTATCGATTAACCTCCCTCCTAACAATGCTGCTTGTCATCAATGCCACTCAACTTACTGTGTGCCTGTCAGAAAAGTGAAAATTCACATTGTTGGTTGATTTATAAAAGTGACACTCCTAAATTAGTACTGTATAAAAACACTGTAAAAGATGAGCACATGTATTAAAACAGGATAATGACAAAGTACCCTGCAGTTACGAAAACTCTAACATGAACAGTGTTACGTGAACTGCTCCACACTTAACTAAGCCATGTTCCAATATATATTATCTTTACTGGAATGTAATTTTTCTAAAAGTGTGGAATCTGGCACATCATCGCCAAGCAGTATTATTAACTGAAGGTGCTGTCCACAGTTCTGCTGATAGCTATTTCATCATAGTTTTTATGACTGGACATTAGCAACTGACAAGCCTTTTAATTATTTAGCTAAAAGCCCCCAATGCAGAAATATCACTTCCATATCCAGAGATAAACTGTATCAGCAGTATAGTAAACTTTATGTGGCCTACTCTCTCCTTCAGTAATGTGTTACACTTGACACCACTAAGCAACACAATCTAGGCCTACAGGTGGCGGCCAAAATAAAGGAAACACTTCAGTAAATGAAGGGTTCTGGTGATTCTGTTATGGTGTGGGCTGCATTTCCCTGGCATGATTTAGGTCCACTCAACTCTTTAGACAGCAAGGTATAAACCAATATATACAAAGCCATTTGGAGTGATCACCTTCATCCTATTGTGAGGTATTTCTCTCCTGATGGTCTTTTCCAGGACGACAATAGGACCATCCAAAGGGCACAAGTGGTCAATGAATGGTTTGATGAGCATAAAGACAATGTAAGCCATATGCCATGGCTGTCTCAGTCACCAGATCTCAACCAAATTGAACACTTATGGGAGATTCTGGAGCAGTACCTGACGCAGCATTTTACATTACCATCAACAAAACACCAAATGATGGAATTTCTTGTGGAAGAATGGTGTTGTACCCCTCCAATACATACACTTGTATAATCAATGCCATGGTACATTGAAGCTGTTCTGGCGGCTCGTGGTGGCTTAACGCCCACTTATGCTTGCCTCTCTTTTAACATTAGCATGCTTTGCCTTGAGATAAACAATCAGGGTGCGCTTACAGATCAATGAACACAAACTGCATCAATGTTGTTTATATGGCATGTTTCAGCTATAGTTGTGACATACTGATAGCCATGCTGTTAAGATGCTGGGCAGATATCAGAGAGGAGGAACTAAATGATGGCAAACAATGTCACAGCAGGGTGTTAATGCTGGCTGGCCTATGCTGCACATCATTAAAACATAAAGGGCTAATGGCGACCCTTATATGCGTGATAACACAATCACAGAACTGGGATAAAAGGCTTTGGGTCTCTCATATCTCCTGTTGGACCATGCATGGCAGACCCTTTGTAAATCTATTTATATAAGTACTCGACACTTCCTTTGCACAGACAGAACAATGGTATTAGGTTTGGCTTCTCAAGACTAATGTTGAATAAACAGCTTCTATTATTATTATTATTATTAGTAGTAGTAGTAGTAGTATTATTTTTATCACCTCATATCCAGATAAAAAAAGGAGATAACAACTGCAAATGCATTATTAGTTGGCTCTGTGAGTTGAGGGATTGGTCGTATTGTGCATTAATGTAATTAAGCTTCTTTGCATCATTTTCTTTCAGAATCCAACTGTTTAAAATTCATGCCAGTGCAATGTTCATCTCCAACATCGAGAACTCTTACAATTCAGGTATAAAACCTTGACTAGGCCCAAAGCAATTATTCATTTAATCAGCAGAGCCGTTTATTTAATTTTTTTAGTGTGTGTTGCATAAAAATAGGAAAATAATTATTAGATAGAAAAGAGAAACTTACATATGCATTCCAGCATACAGTATGACAAGTAGTATCATGGCATTATATTTCCACACCATCCTTCCTTTTAAAATTTTTACTGTAAATTAGGTGATAATTTCCACTGAGCCAAAAGTGCCATTGAGCTTTGCTTCCCCCGAAGGGTATTCATATTTGTGTCTGGCAAAATATAAAAATCTCAAAGGATAGGCACTTAGACACATTCACTTCTGCAAATCACAGATTAGAGTACTACTACTCCTGCTCATAATCATTATATTCATGTTTCTTCTTCCTTCTGAGAGTTATTTGCCTTTCCCCATGAAATGGGTTTTACAAATGTATCATTTTTTTCATTTTTAACTTAAAAGATTTTAAATTTAAAATGAAAAAAAGTTTCCCCGTTTTAAAAAATATACCCTCTTTTATTTTAACCCTCCAACGTCGCCACCCAAAAATAACCCGCCTCCTTCGAGAAAATGTTTCTGGACACACAAATATTTCCCCGCTTTTCTCCCCAGAATTTTTGTTGGATTGTATTTAAAATATTTACTAGGGGTGTGAATAATTGTGAAAAAAAATACATTTTTCTCTGACTGTATTCATATAAAATAATACAATAGCTCATTACCTGCACAGCCTTCCATCTTTATCAGGAATATGAATAATTTTGCAGGGTACTGTATCTATGATCACAGAGAAACTGAGCTGGAATTTGACACAACAAAAAACACACTGCGTGAACTGACAGACACACACACAGGCACACAAATGCATGCATGCACACGCACAGAAAAACACAAAATCCATTGAAACCACGGAAGGAGGATAAAAATTCCATGTTGGTATTTAATTAGCATAGGCTTACCGAAGATAAGGGGAAGATCTGCAGGGGCATGGTATTACATCAGTATTAATTATGTAAGCCGCTCTGAAGAACTGCTGAGGAATGGATGAGGAACAGTGAAGATGGGGAGGAAAGTGCTTTTATACCCCACTGCCTGTCTGTCTTTACCTTTTGTCTTTTGTGAGATTAAATGAAAGAGTAAAGCTCAGTCTCCAGTCGATTGCCCATTGCATTACTTTGCAGAGGACATAGTCAAATTACAGTACAAGGAGTATGGAGCCTGGGTTTGGGGCTGTTTGTCCATAAATAAATACCAAGCATGCTTTTGAATATGCATTATTTTTCACAATTGTTTTGAGCTGAAACTCAAGAACAGATAACTGCTTTTATGACCTTCTCCCACACACATGTGCACACAAAGGAATGCGCCCATGACCACAGACGCTCACACACATACACATGCCTCTGTCTTTACTCTCTGGGCCCATGCTGTCACATGCATATATGATAATGAGCGGCCTACCGTGCAGCAACAATGTAGACTAATTATTGAACAGTACAAATAGAAAAGAAGTAGCAAAATATGTGACCTAAGAGTCATGAAGCCTAGCGGGTATACAGAAAAGACGGCAGAATAAAACAGAGAGGGAGAGAGAGTTATCCCTATCACCATGGAGACTGGATGCAAGGGACTTGAATTCTGACTATGCGCGTGTGCGAGGTCGCTCTGTGTGCGTGCGTGCATGTGCGAGCATGTGCGTGTGTATGTGTCTCAAAGTGTGTGTCGGAGAGAAGATGTGTGAGCACGTGGGAGGGAGTAAAGGAGGCCGACCGGTCGGTAGGCTCAGAGCTAGGGACTGCTGTAATGAAGACAGAAGGGCAGGGGTCCTTGAGCCAGAGGGTCAGTGTCAGAGGCAGGAGGGATGGCAGGAATGCAAGATGAATTCATTTGCATGAAGATGAATCGCTGTTCGACGACAGTCAAGAACTCTACAGATCGCTGTGACGCTGTGAGTGTATTAGCGATTAGTGGGGCGGCACAAGAGGAAGGACTGACTTCCGATCCAACACTGGTGGCTGGTGTCTAGCATTTTCATTTTTTCAAGCTAATGTACTAATGTATTCCTGAGGTTTGATGCGACTACGTGCTGGTCCCTGGTTGCTGGATCGGAACGAGTAATGTTAGAGGGCCTTTGATCTCACTTTAATAGTGTGGAAAGAGCAGAGGACGATCTACAGGGTACATCGTGGGGTGCATCAAAGCAGCACTGTACCAGAGTGATGGAGAGAGAGAGAGAGAGAGAGGGAGAGGGAGGTGGGGGAGGGTGTCAGAGGATGCAAGTTGGGGGAGAGAGAAAAAAAGCCAGTGATTTGATAGGTGCAGCTGCAGCCTGGATATCACCAGCATTTCAATGAGCCCAGCTCTTCCTCTCCCTCCCTCCTTCCATTCTTGTCTCCCGCCCTCCAGACACCCAGCCCACAACCACCAACCCCTCCCCCGAGTATTCTCTTCCTCCTCCTTCTTCTCCTCCCTCCATCCCTCCCACCCACGCTTTCATCTCTCTTTCTCCATGCTTCCATTCTGTTCTGACTCAAGGCCCTGCAGCACATCCCCCTAGTGTGTCTCCTCTGTTTCTCTCTCTGTGCCTCTGCCCCTCGCTTCCCCCTCTTCACCCACCTGCATGCCACCTTTCCGCTTGCTTACAAAAATGCATGTGGCACATTTACTCTCCTTTATGCATACTCTTAATAACCTTCATCTCTCCCTCTCTCTCTATCTCTCTCTCTCTCTCTCTCTCTCTCACACACACACACACACATGCACGCTCTCCCTCTCTCTCTCTCTCTCTCTCTATTCCTGAAGAGACTGCCCTATTTAATATGATCGACAGCCAGCTACGGAGCCCTAACCACAGCGAGTGGATATTCAGCATGGCGTGCTGACCCTCTGTATGGGGGCCTTTTCATATAGAGGGTGATTAACAAGCGACACTTAATTAATGGCAAGATGAATTACAGCAGCCTAACACAAGCACTATGGCGTGAAGGGTGAGGTCTCGGCTCGCGTGTTTGGGTTTCGGTGACACAAAGAAGAAATTAGGCTTTCCTTGCATACGCTTTGCATGTTCGCACTTCCTGTCTATAATTAGTTCCATTTATTACTTTTGCCTGATCTGCAGGGCTTTATTCTTCCTCCATGCTGGGATTTTTCAAACAGCTGCAGTCCTTCCCACAATGCATTGCCAGCAACCTGACATGTCAGATTTAGTAACTTGCTGTGCAAGGCCAAGCTAGAGTCAAAGAATGTGTGTGTGTGTGTGTGTGTGTGTGTGTGTGCTCACGTGTGCATGTACGTGTGTGGGTGTATGAGGGTATGCCTGTGTGTGTATGTGTGTGCCCATGCGCACCTCTTTATGCATGTATGTGTTTGTATGTCTGCGCATGTGTGTGTGTGTATGTGTGTTTTATTGTATGTGTGCATGCTTGCATGTGTAAAGCATTCTTCCTCCACAATAATGTGGCTTGTGCTGTCAGTTTACTCAGAGAGAGAGGGTGTGCTGGGACTACATATAAGTTATATTGATACTGGCTTTGAACAGGGACATGGTGTATGGAGACCTGTGGCAAACAGACTGCACATAAATGCTTGAGTCTGCTCTCCGATCCTGGGACAACATGAACACCACATTCAAATGTGACCAGCACTGGCACATAGTCAAGATAGCTGCAATTTTCAGATTTTCTGATGGTGTAGGGTGCATTTTCTTGGAATGGTTTAGGTGCACTCAACTCCGTAGAGGGCAAGGTAAATGACAATGAATACAAATCCGTTGTGATCACCTTCATCCTACGGTGAAGCATTTCTATCCTGATGGGAGTGGTCACTTCCAGGATGACAATGGCCCCATCCAAAGGGCATGAGTGGTCACTGAATAGTTTGATGAGAACAATGTAAACCATATGCCATGGCTATCTCAGTCTCTGTCTCAACCCTGTTTTGTTCATTATCAAACTAAAATGAACAAGCAAAATATTGTAATTTTACAATTTTGTTATTTAGCAGACGATTTTATCCAAAACGACTTACAAGAGTGAACGACTTAGAAGAATGATATTGCTGCTTTGTTATCTTTGTGCGTGAATGTGTAAGCAGTGAGACTAATGCCTGGAATAATTTATTTTGTGATAAAAAATGTGATAGGCCCGGGGCCTATGGTAAAGTTTACCAAGGGATTGTTTTGAGGTGAACTTACTCATTAAGGATTTTGAGACATTTGATTGGGAAACCAGGATGTCGGGTCATTCTAGTCATGAGTTGTAGTAAAAAAGTAATAGTTTTGAAAATATGTAGTTACAGGTATTATCTGAAAACAAACTACCTGACTTAGCTGAAATAAATGTACATTTATCTTTGCAACCAACAACATTTTTACAGAAAACGATTGAACAAAATCTTGCTAATTATTTCTTAAACATTTGTTGTTAAACATACATTTGACACCTACAACTGATTGAACTTCATTTCCAATAGGTTGGGCAATTGGGATAGCTAACATCAACAGTGGCATTTAGCTATTCTCCTCTGTACCACCCCCACATTGTTTTGTTTTTTGTGACTAAAACTACCGTATTGACAAAAAGATTAGGTTATCCAGCTAGACATGTTACTGATGTGAAGTGACATTTTCTTCCCTATGTGTTGGCATCATATATGGCGTATGTAACTTGAGAACCATTGATAACAATCAAAGGTAAAATTGCTTCATGACTGCTAATATCAACTTGTAATCTGTATAACACTTATATACTTTTATTTGGTATTTGTAAATAGAGTAAATGTTTTCTCCTTCATGACAAACACAATTTTCAACACTTCTTGTTTACAAGAAAACTAACTCAACCAGATGTATTTTCAGCTTTTGGTAGCTGTAGCTAAAATTGATGCATGGAGCATGTTTATTGGTTTTCCAGAGGCAGTCGCAAATGTGTGAATTCTGCATCAAAAGTAACTACTGCAAAAATCTGTTACTTTAAAACTAAGGGAAATAAGAATTGTGAATAACGTAGGGTGACCTTGGTTTGCCGTAGGCAGTCGCAAATGTGCAAATTCTGTATTAAAATAACTGCTTCAAAATCTGTTACTCTTAACACAAGGGAAATAAGATTGAAGAGTGTTTTTTCAAAACTCATTCAAGTCCCTTGACCAAAAGTGGACTGAGTGATTTTTGTAAAAACACTACAATTACACCCTTCCCCACTCAAAAACCTCACACCCACCCCCATCCCCACCTGCTCCCGAAAGTCCTCCCTCTGCTCTGACAGCACCTCACCTTCACACGATGGTGGAGGTCCTTCAAACTCCAGATACGTCCCAAATCGACAGGTGAGGATGTCATTCCCGCTGAGTTGGTACCCGGGAAGGCACCTGTACCGCACAATATCCCCTGCAGGGGAAAGACAGAGAAAGAGAGAGTGAATGAGTGTAAGGGACGAACCCAGCATAAATTTAGCATTTAGCATAAATTTAATGGAGTCCTACCCACGGCCACACCACAGAACAGAATATGGACACATCAGTGACAAGAAGGGACCAGCATTTTCAAAGCATGTGGACTGACATGAGACTCAGGGATTGTAATTCCCCGTAGTGTGTAGCAGCACACAGAACAGGTACGGAACATCCCTCTAGATTAAACACGTCACATCACATGGTAATTACGCCACCTAAACCCGCCCTCGTGGATGATTGGTTGCACCTGCACATATCAAGTTATCACTTATTAACACTGATATTAACAATTGGGTCATTAATCGTGGCCACAGTTTTCTTAAAACCCATGATATCAACCCTAGATTTAATTTTTCAACACTGTGCCCATCTGCACCCACCCCTCTCCCCCATTGGGGTCTTTCACTAAATCAGTGAATTAAGTTAATGTGGCGCGTAATCAATTATCAAAAATGCCTGTTCACAACTATGAGGGGCTGCCAGATAGCGATGCCCACGCAAATACCCCAGGGTTACCCAACTGTTCTAAATGTCTTTGGTGGGGGGATTAAACAGAGTGACATTGCCCTTAAACTATCATTTTTGTTGATATTGTTGTGCAGAATACTGACCACATAAATGGCCTTGGTGTTTGATAAAATTAATGCACATTGGAGCCTCGAGCATACCAGAGCCTTTTCACATGCAAAGTGCTTATTTGGTTTAGAAGACATGGCGTGTGGATGTTATCGCATTATCTAGAATAGTGTTTGAAAGCCAATTGACTTCTGAATGGAAGATTTTTGAGGCATCTGGGGTGTGTGAATTCCCCAAATAAAAAATAGTCATAAAAAAATGTATTATAAAATGTGATTATAATATATTGACAATATTACAATTATGGGGACTATGCACAGTATATGTTGAATAATTAAGGCTGTATTCTTTAGTATGAAAGTAACAAGAGTAACAGACCACAGCAACAGTCCTTTTGAGGCCCTCTTGTAGTCAGACACAAAATAATTCAATACCAGAATCACAGAGTACATATGATTTTGTGGCGGGTCTGTGAGGCTATTAATAGGGTAGGGTAGAAACAGGTAAGGTAGAGACCGGCAAGCAATGTGACAGAAATCAAGTCTTGCATCCATACAGCAGGTAGGGAGTTGCAAGCGGCAGCAGGAACAATATGGAAAATACCATTAAAGATAAGGTAAGTGACACATACTATATATAATGTATCCACAAACAGACACTGAGGCTGACATATAGCTCATATCTAGTCCAGAAGCACTAAACTTGAATAATTTTTGATAGCACCAGGATTCCCTGGGAAATGTAGTCCTAGAGGCAGGTCCTTGTTTTGGCCCTCTAGAATGTGTAGTCTACAGAGAGACAGGGGTCATAAAAGGGTAAGGCTGGAGCCTTATTCTTTGAACAATACTAATGAATGCTTCCCAGCCTCAGAACTAACTGGAAGCCTATGCTTCTGTTCAAACGTTCTGGTTATATGTAGACTTACAACGCAAGCACAGATACAGAACTCCAAACTCCAATGTGGTCCACTCACCTATTTTAAACTCTTTGCTGGCCATTAGGATTTCCGCATTGGGTATGATCGGAGGGGGCAAGCAGAACTGAAGTCGGTAGGCTGGAAGGAAATAAAGCATCCAAAGAGTAAGAAGAGGTACTAATTACATAGGCATAGCTATTAATTTTGAGAATCATTGCCCAAAAATGTAAGATATATTTTGGAGCTTGGAGGCAGACTGTTTGAGTGTGTATGTGTGTGTGTGTGTGTGTGGGGTGTGTGTGTGTGTGTGAGTGAGAGAGAGAGAGAGAGGGAAGGGGTTGTGAGTGGGTGTGTGGGGGAAATCTGCAGCAGCTCTGTTCTCATCCAATGAGCCTGAGGGGAGAGTCAGTATCTCTACCCACCTCTGTGCTACCACAGGGTTGTGAACACAAGAAACACTGGCTCTCACAGTCTATACCGCTGTACTGCTGCCTTTATAGACGAATTACCCCACTAATGGCCTCCCCATTAATCTGAATGAATAAACTGGTGAACAATGACAGAGAGACATTACAACTGTTTGAGTAATTACTGCTTACACATCTCTGCAGAAATGCATAATTAAATACACAATTTAATTAAAATAACAAAAAGCTAAAGTTACATGTTCATGTACAAAGCACATAGAAAAGTGTGTGTGCATGTATGCATATATATATATATATATATACACACACACACACACATATATATATATATATATATATACCTAAAATAACTGCAGAAGGTTTCGGGTGCAAAAGTGAACAAGTCCAAAAAATATCCAAAAATCTAATTTTGATACCACCCACTGACACATTTTCCCAGACTGCATGGTTTTCGTGTGGATGGGCACGAGATAAATTAATTAATTATGAGAGATTGTAATTTTAGTAAGCTTAGTAGTAAGTTGCAGAGAAAAATGACTTTCCATTCATTCTAATTAATTCATTAATATTTCTTATATTTGCAAAAAAATATGAATGTATCTCAAGTATGAATGTACTGCAAGAAGGACGAAGGATAGCATATTCAAATATTAAATATGGGTAAAAGAAACAACCTTTCAAGCTTTTGGGGTGATTGTCAGACAGCCAATTGGCTGAAATCTTTTATGTCCCATTTACATGTCAGAGAAAACTTTTACATTTTACGTTTCTCAGAATCAGACAGTCAGTAGGGGGTACAGTATGATTGCTATCGGGCTTGATATTAGGCAAAGATGTCAAGTATCTGATGGACCATGTTGTTGTTTTTTTTCCTTTTTTTTCTTTAACTTTTTTTTGGCATAGCAACATCTAGGTTACTGCTTCACTGTTTAAAATGAAGAATACGCTTCCTTTGTCTGCTTGCTAGTTACCTATTTAACCTCTGTTAGGGTTTGCTTGGTAACATTTCTCTGCATGTCTACAGGCGGCAGTGTAGTAGTGTAATGGTTAGGGAACTGGACAACTCAATAGGTTGCTCAATAGGTTAAATTCCCAGGTGGGGCACTGCCGTTGTACCCTTGTATAAATGGATTGTATGTAAAATAAAATGTAAGTGGCTCTGGATAAGAGCATCTGCTAAATGCCTAAAAATGTAAATGTAAAATGTAACCATGTAACAAGTGATATATACTTAAATATACTGTACTTAAGTTATTCTTCAGGAATCATTGTCTGTATCGGGCGGTGCAATACCTTGATAACTGATTTTGAACAGCCCGCCTTTTTCCGAATCGCTACGGAAGCGAACCAGGACCTGATTGGAGGTGCTGCTTGGAGGGTCGGCCGACTCCCCCTCGGTGAACACACCAAGTTTGCGTGCTGACTCTTGTGGTCCATCCCTATGGGGACACACACAGGAAACATTTCAGGGCATAGAGAGAGAGTTCTGTAGAAACCCTCTTAAAAGCAGCACTCTCTTGTTGACAGGAGGGTAAATGCCAAATGCTTAACATCCTCAGCTATTTGGAAATTGAAGCATATGAAAGTGTCACACCAGACATAGCCAGGCATGAGGTCTTGATATACATTCTGAAGTTTGAGATGCATCCTGTTATCTCAGTGTTCCCTCAGGTGCAGGAGGATCTGGCAATTTCTCACATTTCTGCAGCAACCATTCAACTTAAATAGCATCTGTCTTCTGCTGGCAGTGTTCATCAGAGACTCGGCAATCCTGCACATTCCTATAATTTTCTGCTGGGAAATTCAGGCTCGCTGACTGCGGCCGTGGACAAGGTCCTTGACGGATTTATAGAGTGCTTGTTCAACATACCATTGTGTCAATCCTTCACTATAAAGTGTAGGTTGGGGAACCATGCACCTCCATTTTGGCTCCTTCACATTTAAAAGCTTTGAGCCACCACTATAGCTCTGCCTTGGCTCGTTTAGCAGACCCTTCTGTTTCCCCACTGTGTAAACCGTGTATTGGCAGAAACGTATATCTCCAACCTTTGGCTCCATCACAGCATCTCCAGAAGACCCATGATCCCATCCTAAGTCTGAGAAAGTCCTAAAATAGCTCTGTCCCGGTCTGTTCAGATAAACTGTAAAACTAATACAGTCAGACATAGTCAGAGGCAGAAACTGCAGGGTAAACGGGGAATTTTTGAGCCACCAGCCTGGCTCACATTCAGGGCGAAGTCACACAGAGGGCCCCTTAAATGCTCTCTCTCCATCCGAACCAACCCGGGCCTAACCATGCGTGTCAAAGCCCATTTCTGAATATGCAGAAGGATCCCGTCTGCACATCTCCATGGAGCCGCCTGGGCACGCCCGATTGGCTCTCTGGCCACATCTCATTAATCAAACAAATGACACGGCTTGGCGGTGTGACAGCGGTCCGGCGGAATGTGAATTTGAGTGTTCCGGCTCAGCAGGCCACGTGGATAACAAATGAGGGGGCCGGGGAAGTCTGCCGGCCGAGCCTTCCCATTGGTATTCTTGGGGTGAGAGCTCCCTTCTCCCTATCCCTCTCTCCCCCTCCATCAGCAAAACCAGGACAGGAGAGGGTGGAAATCGTAACAATGGGACCCACAGAGAGAGATATAGTGAGTGTAAGAGGGGGGGAGGGGGAGAGAGGATTATCCAGTGTGCTGGACCCTGACTCACTTATTTGTACCATGGCCAGAAGAACAAAAATAAAACAAGACCCAGAGGAAAAGGAGGAGGAGGAAGAGGAGGAGGACAGGGCAGATAACTCTGATCCTCTGAGGGGCAGGAGATTATCTGGCTCCCAGTTGTGGACTGGCTTACCAGACCGTGATGAAGTCGTGCGGCCCCTGGACCTGGAGCAGGGTGATGTTGAGGTGGACCCCTAGGCCGGGGGCCACTGTGATTAGCCAGGTGCAGTCAGACGAGCTGGGGTACTCCTCAGGGTACCCAGGTGAAAAGATGGTCCCATTCTCTGAGGTGATGTTCCCCCACAGGGCACTGTGGGAATAAAATCAACAAAACAGGCTATGAATAAAAAAAACCACATAAAGCTGGATTCCAGGGAAATCCATGGGGAAAAAAACCGACCTCTCTCCCCGTCTCCCACTCTCGCTCCTTCTCTCTCGTCTGGGCCAAAGATTAACTGAGAAAGCCTGTTAGCAAGGGAGGAATCTCTCTGAATGTTCCGGTGAGATAAGGGCACAACCTTATCCCATGAGCAGCCACTCTGGTAGGGGGGGAGCGGTTAAAGAGCCCTGGAAAAGATGAGCAGTGTCCCACTGAGCCGGAAAAGCACAGAATCTGAACAAAATGGACCCTGACCCAGAGGAAAGCATGCTCCCTTAAAGAACCCAGCTCCTACTGGCACACGTTTCAACTGCCCCCTTCACAGATAAACACCCGTTCAAGCCCCAGTAAAGTCAAGGTTTTGTCTTGTGTTAATTCTGTTTCCAATATTTAGAGACGTAGTGGAGTAGGGGCCCCTCGTACGGCTCCTATGAAGATCACTCTAAAAGCACTGGACCGAGAGGGAGAACGAGCAAGAGATGGATTGACAGGGCTTGATCTCAGGGTAGACTGTGTGACATGTGTGTCTATTTGTGTGTGTATGTATGTGTCTGCGTTGTGTGTGTGTGTGTGTGTGTGTGTGTGTGTGTGTGTGTGTGTGCGTGTGTACACACGTGTGTTATGGTGTGAGTAATCTGTATTATACAAAACAAAGATTTAGCAAAAAAAAGGCCTGGTTTTGCCCTTTTGACAGCACAGGGCAGTTAAAATCAGCTATCAATATGCAGCTGATATGCATGGCAGGAATAATCATTGCTCACTTTAGGATCCAGCCCTGCTGATGTACAGAACTCAGCGTGGTCCCTGTGCCCGAGTGGCCAGCTCTTAATTGCACATTGCCGGGGCCTCAAGGTCAGCCCGATTCCCCTCACACCACGCTCCTGCTCTTCATTTCCACCTTTTTCCTTTGTGTCCTGAAATAGCCGCCCTGTTAATCTCCATGCGAGTCACCCTTCCAGTCGCCTCCCCTGCTAAATGAAGTATCGATCAGGGCATTGATTAAAAACATGCGGTGCTATTGGGTATAACTGCTCCGTGATGCTATTGATCGGCGGAAGGGTGGAAGACGGGTGGGGCGTGCAGGGAACCGTGCAACGGAAGGCCTTTGCCAGTCACATTCGGAGATGGGCTCGCTCAGGGGAGATGGGTAGGAAACTGGAGAAAAGTATTGATCAACCTGTAACGCATGAGAGAGGAAATCTATGTACACGCCATGGTTACCGTGACCTGGGGCTTGAACTTTAAATGGGACATTGGCAGGAGCTTGCTGGGGCAGAGGCAACTCAGTCAACTTCCCCATGACAGCAGGTTTAAGGAATTCCTGCACACAAAACACCTTGAAGGAAATAGACAAAACCTTACCTGTCCTTACTCTGGTCATATTTTTTGTGTTTTATGTTCTCTACCATTGATGGGTGTACATTATATATATATACTGTATATATGCTTATAATGGATGTACTTTTTAAAATATATTTTTTGTGTGCTTAACTGAACATGTGTGCAGTCTATGCTTAACCTCTTCTTATTAACATTCCATGTTAATTGTGATTTTCTTTTTTACTTTAATGAAGTGGTAGGTTACACACAAAACCTCACTTCATAAATACTTTGTCTTTGTAGGAGCCAATGTTTTCTTTTTCTTTACTCCTGTAACAAACCACTTCATTTTAACCTCTCCGATCAACTGGATTCACACAGAAATATTGTGCCCAGCATGTGACTACTTCCCTACTGCTATGCAATTTTTTTGAGCCTCTGTAGCTATTTCCAAGCAGCAACCTGCTCTCCAGATCCACTCGAGTGACTGACAAGATAGGCCGCTCAAGGCCTAACCATGACTGTAATTACCTGCAGCCCCTGCTGTTCTGAGCCCTAATTAGATTACTAAAACCTGCACACATACCGAAAGCACCTCACTCCCGTCCTCACGCCAAATGTCACTTTCACATCCATCTCTCCGGGGCACAAATTATGAATTAAGACATTTTGAAATTGTCTGTTTGCGGGCCGCTGTGATTAAACCCTGATATCGAGGTAGGCTTTTAATGGCGGAGCTGCGGGCCTGAATGGAGAAGGGGGCGGCGGAAGCTATTAACATGGATGGGGCCGCGCTGTTGAGTCCCGTTAGGATTGCAAGCACGCTCCGCTGAACCCCTTTGCTCGCCAAACGCCCCTGGAACCCGTCCACCTCCCCCAGGCGCAGCCCCTGCTGTGGCTACAGTCCAGACCAAAAGCCACATGCCCACACACACAAACAATCGCGCGCACACACATGCACTAACGGAGCTATGGTGATAATTTAATTAAAATTCTGTTACTGGATACTGGAAGCTGTCCATCTTTGCCAAAAGAAAAAAAAATGAAAAAAATCTGAAAACACAGGGTGCAATAATAAAGGGAGAGAGACAGAAAGAGAGAGGGAGTGGGGAGTGTTGTAGATTCAGAGCTTAGTGATAATCACTTTCTCTTTCAATGGATTCATTTTAGTCACCCCCCTTAAACCTTTTAAAAACTGAAATCCAATCTAGATTCATTTTAGGAATTAACTTCCTTCGTCGACACCGGGAAGCTTGTTGATCAAAGACAGCACAGTATCGTAACAATTGGCACCTTGATGGAATTACACCCCCGCCTACACGGAAAGCATTACGACTCCTTTTCATTTGGGCAATTCCAAACATGGATGTGGGATAATGGGGAAAAATAAAGAAATGCACGGAATACAAAGCAATTTCCTTTGTTTTCCTTCTTTAAAAAAAAGAGTATTTATTTATTGGAGTGGGGGTGGGTTGAAGGGATGCAAATTATCTGTACGAGATGACATCACCAGCCTCCTTTTCATTTGTCTCTCTCCCAGTCTCACTTCCAGCGTGCCAGGAACGGTAGCTGAATTATGCACAGACTGATCCCACTCCAGCATCATGGCTGCATTACATTCTTATTCTAATATGGAGCTTGGCGCGTGACTCACTCTCCTGTGTTTCCTGTTCATCGTGCGGTTATCTTAAACCCTCCAGCCACTACGTGAATGGAAAATAAGACTGAATTCTCTGTTAGCCCTTTGAATGGGCTCTTGCACATCCGCCTCACTAAAGTCCATTCGACATCCCTTCAACGCTGGACATCTTGCTACACTATAAGTTTGTAAGTGGTATGAAATAATTGACAAAGAGACATGCAGAGAAAGTGGGTCAAGGACGAGGTGTAGAAAGAACTTCAACATTTTATAATTCTAGGGGGATTGATTCTGTGAGAGTCACATGAACAGTTTTAGGTTTTTTTTACAACTATGTTCAGGATATTACTTTAATATCAGGGCGCAAACATATCCCTTCACTTTACGGTAAAACTGACATCACACACATGTACAAGCCACCTGTATAAAGTAATGGATAGGCTTCTATGCCTGATACTGGTGGGCTGTGGATTTATATCCAACAGTATGCCTTAAAAAAGGAAATCTGTGTTTTGTAGTGACTTATAATTGTTACTGGTCCCATGACTCTGTTTCCATCACAGATCTGAAGAAACACAATGAACCTACCTTCACACCGAGGAAAGGGGTTGTCCCAGTTGCGGGTGGTGCCGTGCTGGCAGGTGAGGATGGCGTGGCCCACCAACTGGTACCCTGGCTGGCACTCGAAAGAGATGGACTGGCCAACATTATAACCAGCACCCACCACCACCCCGTAATGAAATGGCTCTGGGTCAGGGCACTCTTGGAGCTCATAGGCTGTAAAACGGGAAAATATTTCAGTCAACCAATCAGATGCCCATCAAAAATAGTGGCTGGATGCAGGCACTGAGCATCTGAAATGTGATTGTTTTGGGAATTTCTCTCCAGATCACTATTAGAGACACTGTTTCTGCTTAAATATATATATACACTGTATATATCATACACTGCAAAAAAAGAACAAACATATGCATTTTTTTGTATTTAAGAGACAAGAAATCCTATATTCTTTGCCAGAAAGAGAATAATTCACTGCAGTGAATTCTGCTTCAAATAACTCCAAAATGCAGTCAAACCATGCAGAGGAAGTCAGTTAGTGAGGGTGAACTGGTTGTCTATCCCATACCTTGGTACTCAAAGCGAAAACCTGGCTTATTCTGGGAGTGGTCACTGTGGAAGTACACTGTGGTCTCGTGGGAGGTGGTGAGAAGTGAAGATGGCATCTCCTGCCCGCTGAAGCGACCAATCACGGAGCTGGTCTCGAAGGGGCCGTTGCGGATCTCCAGGAAGTCGTGATTGGCCTCGGTGGAGAAGTTAAGAAACTGCACATGTGCACCTGTGAGAGAGAGAGAGAGAGACCATCAGTTTGGTGTGTCCCATGCTAGTTCAAATGTAATCCCCAACCTATTAGACTACACCTCCGATGGCCACTTTTGTAGAACGCTCCAGAGAAAAACATACACAAAGCCTCCTTATTTACCCTCTATAAAACCCCTGCCAATCTTATGAAGCGCATTACATTTAATGTAGGAAATCACTTTTGTACATATTGTGGTGTCTCCTGAGGCTGCTTCAATGCACTGTTGTTTGTGCTAATATTTCCCTTTTCCAAACAATGTAGACTAAACTCGAGGGGATATATGACCAGAATCATGTTTTACAGAGAAAATAGGGCCCACCTGTGTCTGCTGAAACACGTTTCTGCATGAGAAAGCACATGTCTGTGTTTACACAATACACTCCATTAGGAATAAGGCCAGTTTCTCAGCTTGCTGTAAGGGGCCACAGTACATGGTGTGTTTATAAAGCTGAGATTAATCAGGCTACAACAGTCAGAGCTTTTACTGCAGATCACAGACTGGTAGATGTACCGAAAAAGAGCTTGAGAGGATGTTTTCTGTATATACATTGAACTAAAAGTACTAAATGGCTTCAATGAACAAGGCATGGGCATTGGCTTGTATCAGATTACAGCCTGGAACAAGGCATGTGGCATTTATCTGTTATTGAGAATCTGGACTGGTGTGGAGGCAGGGAAACCTCACCATATCCGACGGGTAGGTAGATCCTCCAGGTGCAGTCACTGTTGCTGGGGTAGTTGCCTGGGAAACCGGGACTGAGGATCATGCCCTCCATTTCCTCCCGGATACCGCCACACTGAGCTGATGAGAAACGAGAGAGATAACATGGTAACCCACCATGGCAACCCTGATTCAAGCCATGGGAAGTCTTGGAGCCTTGGCCATACCATAAAAGTCTTGGCGAAAAACACATCCATCTGAAAATTGCCTCTTTTTACTTTAACAACTGCAACACACTTCTCTCCAGTGAGAGAATCCAAACTTTGAGTAAACACATTACTTAACACCAAACCCTAAAAGCCACAGGTAAACACTGAGAATGACTAGGGCCCTAAGCCTCTGATCAGCGGTTTGTGAGGTCAAATCCCATCCCCATCCCTGTGCTCAAGCCATCTGCGTGCTTTAAAGAAAACCCATCTTCTCATATAGGAAAATATATGCACAGGCTATTATTGTGGTTATATACAGAACATTTTTGATTACATACATACTGTGAAAGTAAATGATGCTCGTGAAAATAAGTCTGTTTTCTGCATGGGCACACAATTCATGCTGTCTATCTTACAGTTCTAGAGCACAAAGAAAATCATTCATTTAATTAGTCTTTACCAGGCTCTCCTTCACGGACAGCTGTTGGAAGTCAAGTCAGCCAAAAAGAGGAATTCCTTTTCCGACCGAAGCCCACAAATTAGTGTATAGTGAGTAGATTTATGGCACGCTTAATGAAGGTTGATAAAAAAATAGTAAAAACGTAATCAACGTTATTTAGCGTGGACATGAAATCTTGTCTGGGTGTGCGGAAGGGTTGAAATCCTGCTTGTGCCGCCCTGAACCCAGGGGCAATCAGGAAACTGCTGATGCCAGTGGAGGCCATCAATCCTGGCTTGGGGTTTCACCAATCAGTGCGAGTGACAGGACCAATTAGGCCGGAGCAGGGGCCGTTCACCGTCAGGCACGTTTATCAAACCTCTGCATTTACACACACGTTTGTGCTCACACATCATCTTGCGCGGTAACAAGCTGAGCGCTCGCGGTATCGGTGCGCACTCACAGGGACAAAGTGTATCGCCAGTCACGATGGCCCTTGCTCCTGTAAACCGCCCAGGGGCACCCGGAGAAAAAGGGTATTGAACGACTGAGCAGGCGCAGGAGATGAATGCAGCAGCCTCTATAAGAGACCGTAAGTGAATTCCCGCTTTTTGACAGGTGGACAGGGAAGACAAACAGACGCGATGGCGACAGAGGCTATAAGTCACCCACGGGGTCATCTTGTGTTGGCTTAGAGAACGTGGCACACAGCGTAGTACAGCATGTGCTGGCTGGATGCCTGTGAAAATTCACGCTAGCGATCTGAGGATCAAAAAGCTGCGTTTACATTGTGAGAACAGATCTGTGATTGAATTCCCTCCAGAGGAGATGGAAGGGTTTGCATGGAGCTGAATGAATAGAACAATCAAGCAAACATGTATAAGGTGGGAGTATACACAATAGATGCTTGAATTCCAGAGAGAACAATGGTCAAATGCATACAGGGTGGTCATTCTGGACAGGGATAATGTTTGAGATGTATAATACCAAGATTTGCTTTGAATTAATGAGTTTTACAACATCAAGTTGTCTGCAGCTGTATTCATTCCGTATATATTCAATCAAATAGATCACGAATCAAGGCCTATGTCCAATCAGGATGTAATTTAGACATAACATTGTCATGGTAGCCAAAATAATTGGCAACTGGGCCTTCCAAGCACTTTTATACATGACAATAAGCAAGATGGAATGTTACTTGCTCAATTAACTCAGAAAGCACACCTGTGTGGAAGCACCTTCTTTCAATAGACTTTGTGTCCCTCATTTACTCAAGTGTGACTTACTCAAATTACATTACTTCCCATGTTATCCTGTATATGTGCACAACACAGAGAATCCAGAGAAGCTCTTTACCAATGCAAAGCGGGGGTGGGAAATTCCAGCGTCTCACTGTCCCCGGCATGCAGGAGATATGAGAGTTTCCCTGCAACGCATAAAAGCTCAAAGTTAATTGGTTAGTTACTCAGTTACACTCTTGCTTCCCTACTTTTGTACATGATTTCTGAACCTGCTATCCATTTCACAGAGTCTCCCCAGCTTTTATTTCTCTCTAAACAATCTGCCAAAGAATAAGTAGAAGACAAAGTCTTGACACATCAATTGGACAATTAAGCAGGTGGAGAAAAGCAATTACTGGTATCATCAATGGAGCTGCACGCAATTCATAAAAAATGTCCCATCGGGTGTGTACTATATTTTGATGCTGTGATATAATATGACTCTGAGCATACAGCTAGGTGATGTCACTGGTATGGTTGGTTGACCTGAAATGTTGCTCATATGGTCAAGGAACCTCAGATGTTCATACAGATAAGGAGAGTCATGTTGTCACTCACTACTGGCCAAGTAACCAGAGATGTCATGGATGGTTGGATGGTTGGAACGAGTGACCTTTGATGTCAATGGAGGAGGAGGAGGAACAGACCTGAAGGTTGTAGCCTGGCTCGCACTGGAAGGACACCACGTTGTTCATCTGGAGGCGGTCACCCACCTTCATCCCGTTCATCGGAATGACCGGCTCGGGACAGCTCGTGAGAGACACCGCTGGGAGAAATGGAGGGACAGTCAGGAAAATGTTCTTGGCTGTTGAGGACGAGGGGATACTATGTCCAGCCAAACATGGTCCCTTTTTAAATGTTTCTCAAAGAGCAAGCCTAGGTGTTACTGGATAGGCCTTGTCATCTAATCAGCATCACATACCTAGAGGTACAAACAAACCGGAAGGCTGTGCAAAGCTGTGGTAACTGAACAAGAAGTGTTGCAACTGAGATAAGAAGTGAGAGATAGGAGTAAATATAATACTAATAGAATAATACTAATACTAATAATACTACTACTAATAATAATACATTTTATAAAGCCCTTTCAAACAAGTATCTCAAAGTGCTGTACAGAGTGTGTGGTGACATTGCAACACACAATAAAAACAATAGTACACTTTAAAAAGACAAAGACCAAGAAATTACATAGCATAGTAAAACATGGCTAAAAACAGTTTAAAAAGAAAAAAGTTTTTAGGTAAAGGCAATGTGGTACAGGTGGGTTTGAGTCCTGTTTTGTCCAGAGTGTTTGAGGTGAGAAAGAATTCAATGTATTCCGGCACAACTGCCTCTGCACTCCTTACTTTTATACTCCAGACGGAAGCCAGCTGCAGACACACTGATGTCGGAGAAGAAGTGCAGGTAGAGCTGGTTGGAGGTGCTGTTCAGGAGGGCTGGGACGGTTGTGCCTGTGCGGGAACAAATGTGGAAACAGTTCAAACTAGATTATAAAGTTTGAAAAACAATCATTAGTTGGCTTGCCTCCGGTGGGCTTTCATAGTCTAGAAATGTATGGAGAGAGTTGATTGTTTTTCAAAATAATTTTAGCTTTAATACAATACTTAAATTGTATTAAAGTAAATTATTGTAATTCAAAATGATAATAGCCTTGCAGTAGTATATTATAAATGACATCATTAGCTTGGATGAAGAGATGAATGGATACATGGATGGATAGAGAGAGGATGTAGGGTAGCCTAGTAGTTATATTTGTGTATAGAGGTAGAGAATATTTTGTGTGGTAATAATAGGCATGAGGTATTAAGGCTTTAAAGACACCATCAGCTTGAATGGTGGGATAAAGGGAGGAATGGATGAACAGATGGGGAGAAGAAAGACAGAGGTAGCTTTTTGGTTATATACTATATGTGCATAGAGATTTGCAGTATATGGCTTGGTATTGTAATTGAGACAATTATAATAGCCTTGCATCAGTATGTTAGTAAATCATCAGCTTGGATGGAAGGATGAAGGGATAGATGATGGACAGATGAAAGTAGTATCCTTGTGGTTATACTTATACAGTATAAGGTAACGCTTGGAAACATATTGAAATTCAGACTATTATAATAAAGTTTTGCTTTAATAGCATGGCACATTTTACAATACATATTTCCAAAGCTTGTATTGTTGTCATAAGAATTATATTGGCATGACAGTTAAAAGAAAATAACAATAATAGTGTGCATCTCAGATTGTGTGCTGTCACTAGATTATCCAACTTGAAAATTCTGTCATCGTGTGGCCAAAAAAAGACAGTCAGCAAAGAGTGGCACATTGCAATGAAAAATGTGCAAATAGGCTAACGTATCGATATTCTTTTTTAACATCTGTGTGTAACACATCTATGGGCTTAGTAATGAGTTTACACATAGCTGGTGAAACAGGTCACATGCAGGACTTTTATTATGACAGGGACAAAAAAGCAAGAAACATGAGATCTCACGGATTTCATGATCTCTACGGAATATGAAGAGGCAGAACAAATATAACATTGGAGTTTATTATTATGTTAATTTTGTTCAAGAGAATAAATCATATAAATTATACCAAAAACTACCATTGTAAATTGGTCATTTTATCATTACCAAATGTTTTTCTTTATGTCTTTATGGGTAAGGTGACTTGGTGAGCTAACAATCTATTTGCAGCTCGCTAGCTGGCTAACATATTCAGCTATAAAACCAGTATTTAAGATTTTAACATTAGCTGGTTAGGTTAGTAAGCTGGTTAGGAGTTGCGTTTGCACATTATGACATCAGCTGGCAGCAGCTTGGTAATCTTCGATATGCTATGCTAGTTAGCAAGGAGAGAGCAGGCTAATTGCTAACACTTCTAATTAATACTGCTGTAGTATTTATCAGAAATGTATTAAAAGCATGAGCTGGATACACAAGCATAAATCAAAGGTATTTGTGAGGTCTGGTGGCTATATGTTAAATATTTTGGTTAAAATGTAGTTTTGTTTAGTTTCTTTTCAAAAAAATGGAGGAACGTTCTATTTACAACTTTCCAGCCATATGATTTAAATAAGTTGGGCCTTCGGCAAACTATTGAATTATCATGCTGTTCCGTTCCATCCTTTATGTCGCAATCTTTAGTCTGTTATATATGGTGTGTATCTAATGGAAAATGAATGTCTATTGTCATTAATGCCCTTAAAGTTGACATCAGTATTTTTATACTCAGATTATATTCCATAGCTTCATACCTCACATTGTCTTTTACTTTGAGTAACAAATTCAAGCATGTATTTTACTTTTTAATTTTTTTAATTTTTAATTTTATTATTATTTCTCATAACCCCTCCCCCCACCTTACCTGAGAAGCTACCCAGCATGGTGTCTGTATTATCACCTCCATCAAACACCTCCAGGGAGTCCCAGTTCTGCTCCGTCATGAAGTTGATCACTTGGATCTGCAAAAGGGAGCAGGAGAACCAGATCAGAACCAAACCGTTTTGGTAAGGTGATGGGCTGGAGTTGATGGTGGGGGGGAGGGGCTTCATCGAGAAAGCTTAATTAGCATGTAAATGCATCTTTGAGGAAGCAGTTTGTGTCTATATAGCCTGAATCAACACTCTTATAAGTATTCGACAAAGATATGGCTGAAGGGCATGAAACAAGCAGCATGGAACTATTTCAAGCTTGGAATTCTGTATTTGCAACGACTTACAAGAATAGGAAACCTCATTGAATTTTGCATGTGATGCACTCCTCTACTTCATTGCAATTCAGCAAATCTGCACTTATAACATTATAGAACATTATTTTTTAAAGGTAGCACTATTTTTTACATATAATTCAACTTAGCTGGAACCTACAAAATCCATTTCAGAGATGTCAGGGAATAGTCCGCTCAATTGAAAACCAAGAGCTCCACTTAAGCCTATTTAGTTGTCTGAATATATAAAATGGCTCTTTTTTATGTGTCTCTTTTCAGGACCGTTTCCATTATGGTAAAGTAGGTTACCATACAGAGCATAATTTACAGCGTTGTGCTTGACATATTCCTTCTCACTTCTGTCAACATACAAACCAATATTTTGTAAGTGGGTCAATGACATGACATGCATTTATTTGTGTCCAAATTCATTCTTTTCCTAAAAAAAAATATGAAACTGACACATTTAATACAATAAATAATAATAAATGTCCTTATTTTATTTTTGAAGTTTAATTTTTTTAAGTCAGAAATGTCAAGGTGGTGTAACTGTCCAAACATACAAATTAAGAAGAAACATGCTGTAAAAATCCACATTTCCCCAATAAAATTCTAAATAAAATAGTTGGGCATGATTTTACATTAGACTACGTCCTAATTAGAATTAATGGTGCAGCATTCCTAATTTTACGTCGACTATTTAAATGACTTTTGTCCAAAAAATGGCCCTATGGCCCATAGGATCCCTATGCTGCAGAACAAGGGTCAGTATTTCCCACAAATATTCAATAATTTGACAATTTTGAGACATGGTTGGTTCAGCTTTCCTTATGAAATGGTATGATCCCTGGAAAAATGTCAAATGGTATTACATGCATCCAGGTTAATGCCTGTTATATTTGATTTGAGACTGTATAAATAAAGTTTAGTATTATAATTTGAGATTGAAAAATCAGTAATAAACCAAAAATGGTGTAACCAGATTTATACGTTACACTACACTGATCTCAGTTACACCAAATAACAAAATGCATGTTATTTCATGTTTTTAAGGATATCATATTACCTTTGACGAGTTGAGGCTGACCATTTTATGATATTTTGCTGTTTAGTTAATCTTATTATTATTTTATCCCATGATCAAGCAAGAAAAAAGTAGCTCTACACAGGGCTTGTGTAAATAGCGACCTAGTTGCAAGAGCTGAGGACCTGGACAAAAGGTTTTGGTGGCAATTACCTGCTTTACTACATGAGATATCAATTTATTTAAACAATTAACAAACAATTGTTTTATGATTAATTTACACAATAACGGCCTAAGCTCTGAAAGTGTGTAGATGTGAGATTCAAGAGATGTGATTTAGCTGATTTAGTCTTTGGTGAGATTTCTTATTCTTAAACATGTCAAAATATATATTTTTTGGTTATGAAAGAGAGAAGATTGATGGTGCATTAGTAAAAACACAGATAAACCAGCTCTCCAAGGCAAGACAGGAGAAATGAGGCAGGAATGGAGGGAAAATAAAAAGAAAAGAAAGTGAAAAGAAAAGGGCATTAGAAAACGTATTGAACTTCATGCCTGAATCCATTAATATAGCAGATGATTCATTTGATCCTCCAGCAGAGAGAGAGAGAGAGAGAGAGAGAGAGAGAGAGAAGAGAGAGAGAGGAGAGAGAGAGAGAGAGAGAGAGAGAGAGAGAGAGAGAGAGAGAGAGAGAGAGAGAGAGAGAGAGAGAGAGAGAGAGAGAGAGAGAGAGATTGAGACACACACAGAGATAGAAACAAACCTCGTTAATCATGCGTATTGCATTATGCAAGATGGGGAGCAAACACAAGTATCCTCAAATCCAGAACGAAAGGTAGAAGTGGAAAAAGTAAGAAACACTGCAAAGTATTGCAACAATAAAGGCAAAATTTAAGGTGTATAAATTGACATCACTAAACATCACTTCAGTGTTCTCAAATAAAAATAAAAATGAAAGCAGAATAAAATGAATTCCTATATTTTATTATTTTGTGAATTTCTAATTAATATTGACCGAGTGTTAGGTGGGGTAACGAGACATAATCAGATGGTGTAACTAGCAATTTACCACTAAAAGCATTCATTTCCAAGGCTATTGCAAAATTACATTTACATTTTAAGCATTTAGCACATGCTCTTATCCAGAGCGACTTACACAGTTTACATTTCTTTACATACAATCCATTTATACAGCTGGATATTTTACTGAAGAAATTCAGGTTAAGTACCTTGCTCAAGGGTGTGCAGTGCCCCACCTGGGAATTGAACCTGCAACCTCTGAGTTACAAGCTCAGCTCCCTAACCATTACACTACACTGCCAGCCTATAATAATCATAATTTAAAAAACTATTTAAATATATAATTTGTAGAAATACATTTAGTTATTTTTTATAGTTTTTTGCAAACTAAAATATGTTTTGTTAGTAATAAATGACATACAAAGTCATATAAATAAAGGAAATTAAAAGGAAATGTATTGTGTTATATGGATTTTAGACACATCAATGACTATTATTTACAAGTTTTAATGTGTGGGGTATGAAGGGAAAGTATATACTTTGCTATTTATGTACGGTTACACTCCCTGACATTTGTTGGGTGATAAAATTCTGATATGTTGTATAAAAATGATATAATGCAATCTTAAACGCTACAAAACCAATGTGAACACATAGTTTTGTAGTACATGTGAAGTAAAAAATCCAAAAAGCTTTTAAATCCATTTAGTTAATTAATAAAACTAATTCTGTTTTGAAAAATCTTACTTGTCATTGACCCATGTACTTTGTCTCCTGCCTCAAACAAACCCACATTTTTATAGTCAATGCAGTGTGGCTGCTGATGTCTATCCTCATCTTTGAAATTCCCCACTTAAAATGTTGCTCTCTTGTGTACCATTCCCTCAATGCCATTGTGAATATCGTTAGTTGGGACAGCTGTCATTGTTTGCTTTGAGCTGGCCATAAATAGTCTACTTAAGACACTGTCATGGTGCAGCACGCAAACACTCCAGGGTTTCATTGAGCACGTTTCAAAAATGTCTGTCTCCACTCCAGTGCTTCGATAAAGTTATCTTAATCACAACGGCTTGGTGTTTAAACATTTCTTTGTAGTCCTTATATACATTGTAGTTCAACATACCGTGAACAATTATTGGTCACCATGTGAAATTTGATCATCAATAAAATAATAAATAAGCAAATGCATGAATTAACAAGACAAATGTATATGGATCCAATGTCAATGTCAAAATGTTGTACACTGCAATCCACGAACTTGAATTATGAATGTGTGAATCGATCATTTACTGTAATCAAATCCTCGAAGCAGATGAGCCCGAATGAAACCCAAATGTCTATTCTGAGGCCTTTAAAGTGTCGTTCTAGCACTGGTCGCTCAAAATGAATCTCTCCTCATACACATGCATGTATGTGCAATTGATTTTTTTGTGGAATGGTAAGGTGCATTAATTCAGAGAAAGGCAACTGACTAGACAGCTCTGAGATCCACCTTATCAAGCGGGCCGCAGATGGGGCTCCTAACCCTCTGCACATTACTTCTCCCCCATGTCGGCCTCTGGGCCGCGACGCTCTCCCGCGTGGCTGCTGAAGACGGCGCAATTTTTGCCCGCTCTCCTCCGAAATGGTTATGGATCGGATGCGAGACAATTACAGGGGCAGCCCGAGAGTCACTGCAGGACCCGCGGCGAAAAGACAGATCAAAGATTGATCTTTCATTAAGGGCCGGCGGAATGTGCAAGGCGAGGCGTTCTTTTACATTTCGGCTCGGACTGTGACACTCCAATTTAATTTGACTGCACTCGCTGCAGCGGGGCAAAGCACGTTCTTGCAGATCAGAATTATATACACACGGGCTTGTCATTTGGGAACTGGAGATTACAGTACAGCTAACCTCCCCCCCCCCCAACACTTTTTCATTTTCATTTCTTTTATCTCATACACTTTGGAAAGTATTAGGATGTCATGTATGAGCTCCTCACTGGAGTGAAACTGGGAGAGGAGATCTGTGCTGAGACGCTGGTCAGAATACATTCTGGTTGACTGCCTTCACGGCTGAGAAAAACACACACACACACACACATGCACATACATGCACACCAATACACATACACATGTGTGCATGCACACACACACGCACGTACACACAGACTCACACGCAGGTACGTGCACACAAACACACACACACACACACACACACACACAGAGTAGAAGTATCAGTCAGAAGACAGAGCTTTGCATGACTGCTGCAAAAAAGAAGTCCGCAGGCAAGACCGCTTTCAGTGCTGCTGGTGTGATGTACGATAGACCACCGAACCCACCAGCGAGCAGTGGTTTCTATGACGCATTGTGCTCCTCTCATAATTACCCCAGCACTCACTCGAAACAATTAACTTAAGAGTTTCAAGGGCTTTTCTCCCCATTAATTTGAGTTTCCGGGCGTTCCCGTTGGATCAATGTTAGGTCCCAGTGGGGTTTCAATACATATGTTAACACCATCTACTCCAACCTTGACTGTACCACCCCCTTTAATGCGCTGAGCACTTTCTCATGAATAGAGAGATGCCTTTCCAGCAGCGGTGTTGCATAGTTAATAAGCTTGTACTTATCATGAGTAAAGGCGTGACAGAGGCCATTGCTTTCTCTGTCACAGTGAAATGTAATGCCAGTAATCCAGCCTGGGGACAAGTCTGTTTCATAGATGGCTGGACACTGCTATGAATATGTCCACTGTGCTACAAGGGATTTGCACGCAGTAGTATGAGAGCTCAGATCTCTTTACCACAGGGCTACAGATACAGTAAAGAGAAGAAAAAATGCATTTGAATCGAAAACCAGAGGGTCTTGGGTTTGAATCCAGGGTGGGGCACAGCAGTCGCGCCATCATGCAAGGTCCTGAAATGAATCATACCAGCTAATCTCTATATTTAAATGGACAAAATGCTAAATGGTATGAGAGGAAACACGGTACTAAGTGCCCACTCTTTTTAAGAACTTGTCTGGCCTGTTTTTTGAAACTCAGTCTCTATTTGATGAGAAAGGGTATAACCCCAGCTAGTCAAAGTGTCCATACCTGAATGCCAGAACCTTCTGGTACGGTGATCTTCCACACACAGTTCAGACTGTTCAGGTATGGGTCAGGGAAGCCTGGAGACAGGATGGTTCCAGTCCGCTGGGTAAGATTTCCCCCACAGGGAACTGCAGTGAGAGATACAGCAGGATGGGGGGAGGGGGGATGCGGATGGGAGATAAAAATAGAGAGCAAAGAAGAAAAGAGCAGGGGGTAAAGACAAGAAGGGAAAGAGACAAGCAAAGAAAATGATGAGAAGGAGAAGAGGTGGGGCAAGAGATAGGGAGAGGGAAAGAAAGAGAGTGGAGAGAGAGAAAAGCAGTACGGGGAGAGAGTGAAAAAGAACGAGAGATGAACAGACAGCCCCCCGCAAGCATATGCACTCATACCTGCACACGCATACACACGCGCACAAGGGGCCAGAAGGAGTGTTTCAGATCTTCACAGGCTCCAGACTTAGTTCCCCGTTGCCTCAGTCCAACATCTGGTGACTGTGCCAGACCACACAGGTGAGCAGCTCCAACATCTGTCTGCCCGCCAGAGCCAGTGCACACCTGACCCAAGGCAACATCTGTCACCTGCTCAGAGCTCCCAGCAAAGGCTACAGCCCCACATCTGTGCACCTCGCTCGTTAGATCCACGCGCGTGAGAGCCATTTCCCAGCACAGCACAGTGAACATCTTTGAGCAGGGGAAATTTCCTCTGACCAGAGATTTTAAATAATAGTTGAGATGGTCCACTCCTGCCTTCTCCCGTGTTCTAATCACGTTGCATTGTGGTACCATAGAGAGCACTCAAGAGTTGAATTCTCTCTATTAACTTGCAGAAGTGCAGAAAATACCAAGGTATATATTTAGACTGCTCTGGGCTGGTCACAACTGCGAGAATACTGCTGCAAGAATGAAGTTGTTTCTTCACCGGATATCGGCAGCAGTGGCTAGTGGGTTGGCAAGCACGTATACAGGATTTTGCTGGTCAATGGAAAATAAGCACCCATGTAGTGTGAGTATGAATATTCACAGCCAAGTGAGCTTTAGGGTAGCACTTGGACAAATCCCTCCTAAGAGCAAATACCCAGTCACAAATGACCAAAATAATGACATATAGAAGGAAAGGAAGGAAAAAGTTACATGAATTTAGATGAACAATATTAAAAACTACAAGGTTTTAATCAGGACAAGCACTTGGATATTAAATTAGATCCTTTTTCAATTGAAGTAATAAGTACAGAATGTGCTGGAAAGCTCTCTATGAACACAGAATTTTCAAAATAATAGAACACAAACTTTCAATGTTAGAACATGGATTAGGCTATTGTCTGAACTTATGCAAAGTTTCTTTCTACTTCCCCATGTTTCCACTCTGAAAGAAAAATGATTGCTTGACCTACTGGCCATTTATAAATTGTCCATGTAATGGCTGAATGCGTGCGCTATATATCCAACTCTGGATTTCAATTTTTTATTACACATTAAACCCTTCTAAGACAGTTTCGGGAACATAGATGCTCCTATTAACATTTAAAATTAAAATCATAATAGTCCAGTGAACTAGTAATGTTTCAAGAAAGAAAAAATATGCTTGGTGAACGTTACTGTGTAAAAGTGTACTCACTTAGTAGCCCTTGCAATCAAAGGAATTACATCCAGAAAAAGGTGTGCTGGCCTCTCAGAAGTAAAAAAAAAAGAAAAAAAAAGCTATCGGAAAAAATAGGTAAATGCAACAGATCGCAGCCTAGTTTTTACTTTAAAAGAAAATCCGATTCCAAAATGGATGTGTTTCGATGTAAGCTGCAATCAGTGTCTTGACTTCAATAATCTATTACAGTGAAAAATGTGTGAGCGTTCCCGTATTTACAAGATTGAACATTTTCAAATAATTGTATAAAGAATACACAAATCCCTGCAGTGAAGGATGGCTTCACTGCCACCAGTTTCCCCGGATCCCTGGGACGGTTCCTACCGATGCAGCTGGGGACGGTGCTGTTCCACTGCGCCAGCGCGTTGGGGACGGTCAGGCACTGGATGGCACTGGCGCCCTCCAGCATGTATCCCGAATCGCACTCGAAGCGGATCACCGCGCCCACGGAGAAGTTGTTCCCCATGCGCTTGCCGTATCGGGGCTCCGGCACCGAGCTGCACTGGGTGGCGCTGGTGCGGGGAACCGCTGGGGAAGGGAAGAAGGCGAAGCAGACCATCAACAGGTTTCACGATGGAAAGGGGAAAAAAAGCGCGAACGGGAAGCGGACCTACAGCAGCTGCATCTTAAATAACCAGCTTCAGCTGTTGTTTAGTCATGCAGCACTTTTCCCTTAAGAGCGCATCAGTAGTGTGTGTGTGGGCTGCGAAATCATCTTTAGCAGCTAAAAGCCAAGTTATCTATTATGAAGGGAGAAGGCTGCTCAAACATGTTCCAAAAAGGCGCGGGGGTGGTGCTCAGGGGCCACAATAATGAAGGTGCGCTGCCATTCAGTCTTGCCGAGTGTTGGGCCAAAAAGCAGGGCTGAATAATTCAACCCCCTGACATGCCATGGGAAAGCGTTTTTCTGTCAATGGAAAGTAACCGAAAGCACACCCGGGGAGATTCTGTGGTAAACCTCATGCTTCTGTATATACCACAGAAAGCACAAACATGCAACCTGCACGCATTGAGGGTGCCATCCTCCCTCCAGATACCCACTCAAAAAAAGAACTGCAGACCTGTCCTGTTGGCCTCCCACACCTACCTGGTGGTTCTCTGTGGCTCATTTGGTAGAGCACAGCGTTGGCAACGCTTAGGTTGTGGGTTAAATCCCCACTGGGGCCACATATACTGAAAATGTATGCATTCACTACTGTAAGTCGCTTTGGATAAAAGCGTCTGCTAAATGGCGTATATTATTATTATTATTACCTTGGTAGACCAGGTGGAACCCTCTGGATGTAACCTGGCCTTTGGAGTTGAATCGGATGAGGATCTGGTTGGATGTCGCCAGCGGCAGGGATTCACCTGTAGGGTGTGCAGACATGATGGTGAAAGGAGCGTGCCCTGTGGCAGAGAACGAGTGGGCTTGTGATGCAGTCAATGACATGGCTCAGGATCTGAGGCTCCTTTGTATACCAGTTTTGGCCTGACTTGGGCAGTTGGACTCACCTGCTGTGAGATCAGCAATGAACACATATTGAGCAAATACGTATTGTTGTATTGTTGAGTATTGTTGTAGTCGTGGGCTAACTAACTGTTATGTGAATTGTTCCAGATTAAAAAAACGAAAAGAAACAACCTGCATACACACAGACACACAGACACACAATCACATGCACACAAACATACAAAGGATAAGAAAAACGATATAAAAATATCAGGAGATTAAAATAATACATAACTGTTGGAATAGGCATTGCAACGGTCTTGGTTTTTATCTATCAAAGTGGCGGTGCTTTCACATCCTCGTTTTTACAAATTAATTTCAACTGGTCTTTCACCGGAGTGTAAAATTCATATTATGTTTTTGTGTTAAACAAGAGAAGCATATAATATATTTTGACATACTTATTGAATTCATTGGCTCTGGAAAAATAGCCCTAGTGTCAATTCATTAATTCCATGAAAATGAGAAAACAAGCAGGATATATTGTTTTTTTAAGTCCAATCCTTATTTTCATTTTTTTGTCTCTTATTTAAAAACTGGATTTAATGTTTGGAAAATAAACCTTGATATGTTCAAATGTTGCATTTTATTTGATAATGGAAAAAAAGGTGGAACTTCACCATGACAGTACATCACTACCCACGCCTCAGCTCAGTGGGGCAGAACATAATTGTTTAATTTGTCATGTCTGGTGTAATGTCGATGCACCTGTATATCACACCAATCAGCTATCATGCCTCTATCTCCCGAGATGTCGCAGAGATAGCGATGACTCCTCGCCGCGGATGTTTAGGCTTGGTAATTGAATCTTTCGTCCCTTTTTATGTATCTCTCTCTCTTTCTCTCTCTCTCTTGCTCTCTTTCTCTCTCTCCCTCTCTCCTTCCCTCAGATAAGTAAATCCTTGATTGGAGGATTCGATGTGTTTATATCCCCCCCGGTGAGAGATGCTGTTGATCCAAGGAGGCTTCCCCGTGGCTCCGATGGCCTCAGTGGGGCTGGGGGTGGGGGTGGGGGTGGGGTGCTAAAATCAATTGTCGCTGCATTCCTCCTGTGCCTTGAAACAATGATACCGACACAGACGAGCTGTCATTTCGCTGTACGCTACATGGACACGGTGGCAGCTCCTCCCTGGTAGTTTGGTGGGTAGTTATTATCCTGTCAAACTCTTTAATTAAATTAATTCCTAGGTTTGATGCACACGTAGATAACAGTAATTGTAAGGACAATAACAACAGCAGTGACAAAGACAACAATGACAATAACAATAAAAACACTACTAATAAAAAAAACAAAGAAAGAAATATTATTATTATTATTATTATTAATAATAATTATTATTATTATTTAAAAAAGTATAATGATCCGTCATGGACGCATTGACCTTACATATTATTATCATTTGTATTTATTATTAATAATAAGAATAATAAGAATAAGAATACAAATACAAATGATAATAATAATAAGGTCCATGCGTCCATGACGGACCAACAGGAACAGACAGACATCACTTGCACGTGACGCTGAGTGGTAACCAACCTTGTTCTGTTAACCAAGATCTCTGCATGCAATTGGGTGAACCATTCCACTACTATCTAACACATTGGATATTTGATCTTATTCATTCTGGTGAATATAGTCGCTTGACTAAATAGCTAGCCAATCGCATATAGAGAAGCATATGTGCGTATCCGTACATGTGCCCACACGCACACAAACGGGTATGTGCCCATTATTCTCATCCTATCTCCATCCTACCATTCCATCAAATGTCAGTTTCTCTTTTATTTCTCCCCTTTTGACCACCGTACGGTTTAGTCTGTCTGCTTGCCTATTGTTTAATAAATTATATTTTGTTAAACCTGGTCGTCAGTCTGATTATTGTTTGGGCAAATACTTGAACCTGCCACCTTAAAGAACTTATGCCTGTTAAGTTGCTGATTATTGTCATTTTATTATAATCATAATTTAAGAATTAAGAATTCATTATATTAAACTGATGAATTAAAATTGCTATTATTGTTTTCCCGTATAATACATCGTCTGTATTGACTCAGGCCTCAATACATGTATATTATATTATTCATTATTGTCATTTTGATATTATATACTGAAATTCATGAATATAATTGATAGTAAAATATACGATCAGTCTTGGATGTCCCAGCAATCCATTGTCATTACATTATTTGGTTACCACATGAGGACATAATATGCATATTCCCTACAAATAATAATAATAATAAAATAATAATAATAATAATAATAATAATAATAAAATTGCTAGGTTTTTCAAAATGTAAGATTACATTTTTTCTACTACCACCAAAATGCAACACTTCCCTGTACGGAAAGCCAACAGGAAGCTGTTTGTGATTTAATAATGTATAACAATATGGCTGTCAGATGGCATGTTCCACTGAAGCACTTGTTCTTGTCCTGGCCATGCCAATGCAGACTGTGCTTGGCAGCCCTTGAGGGTGGCACATAATTCACTTTAGAGTCGCCCAGAAAGCAAGGGTTTCAGTAGGCAGGGTATGCCAACTCGACTGATCGATTGGATGCCCGTAGTTTGCCTATGCCAATCCAGCTACGTATGAACTGTACACTTCTGACCGACGCAATGACTGTGCAGCTCATGAGGCGACCGCAGAGGGGAAAGGGCTGGCTGGACAAGCTTGGGAGGACACGCTAGACTGCACTCTGCCAAATTTACGGAATACATTTTTTAACTGGCTAAAAAAAGAACATACAAGTGTGTGGTGTTTTTTCTTTTTTTGCTGTTTTTATTTGAAAATCCAGGCAACCTCCATAAAGTCGCTGACTTTGAAAAATAACAAGAAAGACCTAAAGTTTAGATTGAATCCTGTCCCTGGCTGACATTTAAAATGCACTGCTATTTTTTTCCAGCACCACTGTGGGCAATAATACCAATGTGTTTGAGAATTATGGGAGGCACACAATGTATCCAATAACACAGGGACAAAAAAGTAGCATAGCGCCTTGTGACTGTCAATGCAATGCCACAGCATTATATATAGGTCACAAAGTGTCTATTCAATGTGTGTGTGTGGGGGAGGCTTCTTTAGAAAACTGCTTCATATGGTGTCACAGCTGCATCGCAGTCAAGGATTTTTATAGTTTGCCATTTAATAAACCACAATAACATTTATTTGAGAGAGAGAGAACCCAGTTACGTTTCTGTGACTTTCTGTTCATACTGTGCAGGTTTATACCTCCGATGAATAGTGTTTTTTGTATCTGCAAATTCACCTGTGTGAGATTCTCATAGAGAGCAATATAATAACGCGTTTCTGAAGGAGTCAGCACATTTTCCCGGGTTTGTCCATGTTTGTCTCTACAGACTGAGAGATAGAGAATGGGATGTTTGCTGAAAAATGTACTACAGCTCCTGTTTGTTTTGAGTCCTGGAGAATATGCTGGAGGATAAGCTGTGGAGAACAAGAGTAAGCTGCTGTTGAAAACATTTGGGGTTGTCTTCCGGAAACCTCTGCTCGGAGCTGGCTTCGTTCACTCGGCCGCCTGTTTGCATGGTCCAGAGACAGAGTTATGATTCAAAAGGCCTTTGTTTAGTGTCGTATGCATGCCGATCTCAACCCGAATGGGAGGCTCACCTGTGTGCGCCCCAGAGAGAGAACTGAGGACACGGGCGTTCTGCGTGGCGCCATCGTACACCTCTACCACGTCGTTCAGGGCCGTCTGGAAGAACGCAAACTGGCCAAACACCACTGCGTTCACCATGAAAGAGAGACAATAATCACCATCATGTGGTCACCAGTACATTTCAGCAGTTCGTACTCACGTGGACATATGGATAGGAATCGTGACAATTACAGCGAGAGAAGAAAAACACATCAAACAACTTTTTATCTTTGTTGTGGTTATAAATTGCACAATTTCTAAATGGATGGTATCTAGGGCCTTTCTCCAAATAGTAATCTGTAGTTTATCTTCGATTATATTTATTATATTTTTCCATTTATTCTTTTTTTAAATTTTGTTTCTGATTTTATCCCATTTTCTCCCAATTTAGTAAGCAATTACAGACTCTATTTTTCCCATCAATCCCCCCCTTGTATAGTGAATTAGCTGCCGTAGCCCTGTGACCGGTAGTGACAGAGGCGAAGTATCGTCTCCTCCGAGATGGCACTCACCAGGCTGTCGACCGTAACTCCGGTACTACAGAGCCACTCCTGTGCGCAGCGAACGTCCTGTCTGCTTCCCTCCCCCCTCCCTGGGGCGGACAGCCAATTGCTGCCCCCAGTGGCACTCCCGGCCAGAGCCGACTCTGGCGAGGCTGGTGGAATCTAACCCCGGTCACAGTAGCCAGTGTCGATCATTGTAACCACTAGACCACCCGGGAGGCCGTTATTTATTTTTTTAATGAAAAAATAATTATATAAACCTTTCTCTTCCATTTGTATGACAGATTTTGTGGCTTTAAATGTCAGCAATGTCAACGCTTAGACTGCAACTGTTCAATAGCCCTAGAGATTATCTTTGGCCATATTAATGGACTCTTGCAAGTCGCTTTGGATACAAGCATCTACCAATGAATTAAATTGTAAGAATTGTAAATTATACATTTTATTTTTTATGATTTTTTTTGCATTTTATGAGGAATTCCTTGGAAAATGCTTGATTGGATGTACCAAATACACACAATCAATATATACAATACACACAGACAATCCTTATAATGCTCCTTTATAAATCGTCATGTTAAAAAATGGCTTGTTTTTGTTTCCATATGGTCTGAGACTGAAATAAAATGTGTTAACATATGAGTCTGGCACATCTAATTCAAGGAGTCTGTGGAGCCCTCAAACCATCAAAATAACCTCCACATTTTATGTTTCAGACTGCAAGGTCCTTGCAGCCTAAGGGTATTGTTAAAGTAATTAATTATCATTAACCTTCTCAATGAATGCTGTCTATATGTAGAAATATAATTTAAATCAAAAATGTTTAAAAGCAAGTCAACATTTTGTTGATCTGTGAGTGAAGAAAAATACAAACAAACTTAAAAAAAAGGGTTGCCAAAAGGGTTTTGAAAGGGGAAGCACCCCTCCCACAGCCCTGGGGAGACTAATGTATGTTCACTGTCTGCTCACCATAGTCCTTCGGTACGACCACAGAATAATGGCAGGTCCTGCCTCTGCTGTAGTTGCCAGGGTAACTCGGGGATAACACCACACCATCCAGTCCAGAGTATTGCCCACCACAAGGAGCTGAGAAAGAGAGAGAGGTATGACTTTTCTAGTTTGATTGAACGCAGCATTGGATGTCCAAAGCGTTCGAGGAGGGGAAACAGCAATGCTTTCAAAGTTTCCCTCTAAGAGACATAGCTTAGCCCCAGGGCTGGAGTGTGCAGGCGAGCGGCTCTTATGCGCTCTTAAAGACGTTTTTAGAATGAAAGGAGATACAAGCATGACACGTCACCCTTCTCGTGATGATATAACTCTTGCAGGAATTTCTTACATCTGGCTACAATACCATCCGCTTTTGAAGCAAGCCTTGCGAACCCTTTTTCTTCTTTACCTATGCAGGTCGGCCGCAGTTTGTTCCAGCTTGGCTTTCCGTCTGCCCCCATGATGCAGGTGAGAGCGGCGTCTCCCTCAATGATGTAACCACTGTCACAGTAGAAAGTGACAGTGGATCCCAGCTTTAGGTCTGTGCCGACACGTGTTCCGTTCCTGACCGGTCCCGGCTCAAAACACGATTCTCTCGGATTCTCTGCACAGTAAAGAAGTACATACAGTGATTATTTACAAACCCCTTTCAGTGACAAAGAACAATTACTGGCACACAGTATGCTTCATACCTTTACGGGATCAAGTGTAAATATATATAAAATAAAATGTATGTACCAAGCATGCACCAAGCACTACCCAGGGAATACTGGAGTGAACTAAGGACCAAACCATGCAGGTGCAATGAATGCAAACCGTGGATATTTAAAAAAATAAATAAAGTACTGGAACATTTGTAAAAATACCCCTTGCTGGGAGGGTAATGCTATGTCATTTATTTTATTTAGTCTGAACAAAAACCATTGTGCAATGACTGCAATTTGACACAAAGTGATTAATTAGGAGTGCCACTCTCAATAATGGTCGAAAAAAATTAATTATAATTGTGCACCTGCATTTGCATATGTAAGGGTGAGAGAGCCTAGGAGCCGGATCCAGGGCTGATCTGGGCCCGTACGTCTCTGTGATGAAGTTAATGAGGCTGGGTTGCATTCGGAGTCTGAAGAAGAGGGGGCTGAGACTGCAGGGTCTGACTGTAGGTCCAAAGGCCAGGATGACCCAGTAATGAGAGCTCACTGACTCGCTCACTCACTTCGTGGATCGGAATACAGAGCAGATGGCCTTTTTGAGAGCAGGCAGTGATCTGGGGAAGCCAACGCTGTCTCCTCACTTCTCTCTCCGCCCCTTTCTCCACCCCGACCTTGAGGCCCCGGCAATGCGCAATTAAGAGCTAGCCACTCGGGCACAAGCCACAAAACCACACTGAGCTCTGTACATCAACTCAACGATTATTCTGTCCATGAATTTCACCTGAATATTGATACTGAACACAAAGACCTGTAGTGGATTTCCAACCCCAACCCCCTCTCTCTGTATCTCTCTCTCCCTCTCTCCCATGGTTTACAAATTGATCCTGTCTCTCCCGTCTCCTGCACTAACAATGCCTTCTCATCTGATGCCAAAGCGACGGGAACGGCTCAAAAAGCTGTTGCTGTAGCTGTGGCTCCTCCACCACAAGCTCCTCCGCGATACTTCATCTCAGAGTCGTTTCTGAATTATCGGGGACTTTGTGTGCGGCCCGCCGGCGGATGCCAATTAGAAACAAATCACAGTCTCATGTCGTCTTTCAACAGCGCTTTCCACTTCAGCTACCTCCGTAAGAACTCGACACCTTGCATACAAAACACGTTTGCTGTAAGACTACACGTGTATTTGCATGCGTGGCAGCGGCTTCGCAGGGCAGAAGACTTTTTGTTTCTGTGCCAGAAACGTGCCCTTCATGGTCAAACAGCATGTTCAAGCAGACCTGTTAATCCACGCGCTGCTTAAAAACACACGGTGAGCTAAACCTGCTGACACTAAGCCACACCTGGTCAACCTATCTAATGTCAGCATGGGACCAGTGACTGTGGGGGAGTGGGGTAATTAAGAGGTAAGATTACTCTGTAATCAGGCTAATGATGTCTAATGCACAATTTAGGCTAATCAAAACAAGCCATACCACCACAGTAGTATTTGAAGCATAAAGGGATAAAGACGTATTCAAACATTCTATTTTGCAAGGGTATTGTTCCTTGTGTTACATGCATATAAATGTTTTTTTTTTCCGTGTGGTTAATTATTAGAGATGTCAGTGCTGATATGAGAAGCTCTCCAATCGCACAAATGTGCACACACAGAAAACCCATCCCCTGCACATGTACACAAAAAAATAGAGCTCGACAGATATATCAGCCAATATTTGGCTTTAAGAAAAAATCTATCGGCATCAGCGTTTATGTCACCACTATACTCTAATAAGGGATGCGTGTATCAGTTGTTTTTAATACTTGATTTGGGTGTATTTGTCTGTTCATTCATTGTGATTTGAATTTGAGTTAAATTATTTTTGCTTTTGTTTAACTGTTCATTTTGAAATTTATTTTGAAAACGTAGAAGTTAATGAATGTTCAGGTATTGACAATATTATACAGTCTAAGTTATTAAGAGTGATCTGAAAAAATGTTCAATGTAGCCTTTGACTATCAATCTATCAATATTAATGATTATGAGTATGGTAACAATATGGTAGTTAATGTTTTATGGATTATTATTTGTCACCTAATAAGTACTATGGTTTAAAATAAGTGCACTGGACATTCACATGTGTATGGTGTATGTCACTCTTAAGGGCACAATGTTGTAACCGTTATATGGTTTTATTTATGATTGTGTTTCAACTTGATGTCTATTCACCATCTCTATGGCTGTTATGGCTCTCTGTTGTTGTTCCTGTCCTGTACTGCACATTTAAGACATTATCCTATATTAGTCTTATAAGTTGCTCTGAATAAGGGTGCCTACGAAGCATATGCCAAATTATGTTAATAATATGTTCATAATGAAAGACGCCAAAGCATAGCTCAACAAGTCTGATGAGTAAACGCAGGGGTCAACAAATTGGATTTGTGTTTTAATTCACCTGAGCATTCATTGTGACAGAATAGTATTGATCTAACATTGCCCCGGCGTGTGACCTCATTTTCATATTTCTTTTATACTCCGCAGCGAGAGGTGGTATTGGTCAATAATTGCTCAGAGGCACAGCACACAACAAACAGGGAAGGAGAGCTTCCTCCCCCTTGTTGGATAAGTATGCCCACTTAAAACATAAATACGCAGCTCAAGTGAGTAAACACAAAGGCTTGCACAGTCGATATGTGGACAGCCATCGGAGGCCTGGTCTGATTCTGCATGCATCATCGGCAGGACTTCATCATCGTTGCGCTGGCGGGCAGAACATTAACTCCTCAATTCAAATTCAAGTGAACTTCTTAATTAGCTCAGCCGTACCAAGACCACCCAGATCTGAGCCACTGTGGTATTAAACAGGTGAAACTAAAGGCACAGACAGCATCTGTCATACTAAATGGCAGGCGTGATGTGGCACAAGGTGAACCCGGAACACCAAATTTGATTAGCAAAAATAAATATATTTCAAAAGTGCCAAGTGTACCCCCGGCCAGCAGAGGGGGGCATACCTGTGTACTGCAGGACAAAGCCATTGCTGCTGAGGGAGGCGTCACTGCGGAAGGCCAGGAACAGCGTGTTGAAGCTGCTCTCGATCCGATCCGGGACGTCAGTGCCGTAAAAACTGCCCAGCAGTGGGCTGAGGGAGTCTGGCCCATCGTAGATGTGCAGGAAGTCGTAGCTGGGTTCAAGGCTGAACCTGGAGCGGGGGGGGAATCCAGAACCATGGTTCAAGGTGGAGTTATTTTATACTGCCTCATAAAATTTTGCAACCGTTGCAAAAAACAACAATAATAATAATATATATATATATACTGTATATAAAGGCAGTGGTGAGGAGGAATGATTCAGCAACAGAACAGAATCCAGGTTCACATCTCACGGGGCTGTTCTGCCCTTGAGCAAGGTGCTTAATTTATATTGCTCCAGTAAACATATCCACATGTAACAACATGTGCAAGCTCCAGTATGTCAGTTAGCCCGGTAAGGCTGCCTCTCCTAACAAATAAAAAACACTGCTATGTAGTGTATGTGCTATGCACTGAATAAAATATTGGCAAATAGTACCAGGCAGCTTTAGAAATCACCGTGCTATGACCATTGAGGCTATTTCATGTCTAACAACACTCAAGAAAACATTTTATCTTGGCATCATGTTTCTAAACTTCATTGGCTGTGGGAGGGAGAATAAGGGTGCTTGTTGTAACAAGCATCGACCGTTCTTTTGGACGGTCTTACTGGTTGAAGTTGAGCGCGATGACGTAGTCGGGCATCACGGTGACGGTCCAGTCACACTCGCGGCCGTGTGGATAGGGTTCAGGATATTCCGGGGAGAGGATCAGACCGCTGGGACCCGTCAGGTTCCCGCCGCATGGCGCTACAGCGAGAGGAAATCACATACTTTATGAGCCACAGAGAAGGCAGGAGGTGGTAGACAGTCGGCAGTGAAAAGGGCAATCCCACCCAGATGTGTGCTGGGAAAGCACTCTGTTCACAGACATGAATAGTGCAGGGTTTCACCCCTGCCGCTTGGAGCCCCCGACATCTTCTGTTTCTCCTCCAACAGAGCTTCAGATGAATTAATTGAACCTCTCATTAAACAAACAGGCTAATTACAACAATGTTTTAATTGTTGTTGTTAATTGCTGCCACTTAGAGGCTACAGACCAAACATTCACGATGCAAAATCATCTCCGTGAACATATATTGCAGTCGTGTGCATTTGTAAAGGCAAAATAATATAAAAGGAGAGTACTAGAAACATTTAGAAAATCAACAATTGTACTTTTGATATACATACATACATTTTTATACTAGGTTCATGACAAGGACAAAATGAATGATTATCTTGAAAAAAAATTGTCTAAGCTAATGCTCTACTCGTCTACTGCATACAACACAATCTGTTTCACTTAAAGTGTTAATGCCTTAATATTTTTATTTTATTCAAATGATTTTCATTATTTCCCAGATTAACATTTTTGATGTATTTATTTAAATAAATCCACACTTTATCTTATCATATAATTTATCATTCAGTCATATCATTAAGTTGCACATAAAAGAGTATACCTATTTCAAAGAACATCAACAAAAAATATGAGTCTGAGCAGACCTTTGTGTGCGTGCGTGGCGCTCACGCGTGTGTGTGTGTGTGTGTGTGTTAACATTGTGTATTACACTTCCCAGGAAATGGGACAAACAAAAAAACAAAGCAACATTTTACAGACCTTTGGAAGTCTAATTATAACTGTCGTGATCCAGAACCAACTCTGAAATCATTGACAAATTTCGAATAGCTTTATCCGCATGAATTACCTCTCCATGCATATGCTGCTAAGGAGGATTACAAATGATGTGGCACCAGTCCTGTCACAGTGGCATTCAATAAAAGTGTTACTTGTCAAACTCTAATTTAAAAGTTATTGAATGTGGCAAATTATTTATGCCACCTCATCAACCGTGCACAATCACCTCTTTGGCTAATGGGGTGATGCAGTGCTTATGCAACAGTCAGAGCCACTTGAGCATATCATGGTCAGGCATGAATGATATATTCATTATATTGACTCTAACATGCATTTAATCAATGTCCAAAATGACTGTACTGTTCTTAACAACCCTCCCCACCCCCACCCCCCATAAATGGAAAGGGTGATGTTTTCTTTTTTATACTCAGCATATAGATGTGAAATTATTACGATAAAGAAAAATATGTATTCATCTATTTTAATTTGACAAATCAAGCACTATAACCTGTGCAGGTAGGTGGGGGAGGGACAGACCATATCCTACTAGGGTATATAGGGTACAACCAGTGCGGCAGTGTAGTATAATGGTTAGGGAACTGGACTTGTAACTGAGAGGTTGCTGGTTCAATTCCCAGGTGGAGCACTGCCGTTGTACCCTTGAGCAAGGTACTTAACCTGAATTGCTTCAGTAAAATATCCAGCTGTACAAATGGATTATATGTAAAGAAATGTAAACTGTGTAAGTCGCTCTGGATAAGAGCATCTGCTAAATGCCTAAAAATTTAAAAACCAATGCAGGATCAGAATAGCCAACCCCAACTCAAACTCCAACCATTTTATGTGTAAGGTGGATACTGATCCAGGATCAGCGGTTGCGAGGAAAAATGATAATATACCTTTACTTGTATAAATAGACAAGCAGGGTCTTACCACTACAGGTTGGTGGGTCGGGTTGCCAAAAGAAGCGGCTGTTGATTTCTGTGCAGGTGATCTTAGTTGCCCCCTGTAGGATGTATCCAGGATCGCACTGGAACAGCACGTGGTCACCCGGCTCCTTGCTGTCTCCACTACGTGTTCCATTGGTGGGCGTGCCCGGGTCATTACAGGAAGTAGCGGTGGAGACTAACATGACCAAAAAATCCCGATAAATAAACATGAAAAACAACAATGAAACAATACCTAGGCAGGCACAAAGTAAAACATGGGAAAGACTTCGACACAACATTCCACACAGCAGCTATAGATTGACCCATATGGGAACATAAATTAATTGTCATAGATTTACAGCAGCTTCATGGCTGATGAGTCCTTGAAGCAAATTTTTATGCTCTTATTTTTTTTCTTACTCCCAAAATTGAACTAGATGTAAAACCAACAGAAAGTTGTTGTGATGTGTTGTGTGTACGAATATATAAATATACAGCTCTTGGATGGCGTGTCTTGGTAAAACGCCTCAGCGCACGGTCTGGAATTAAATCCTGGCAGCGCCAGTCGGCAGATCCGAAGGGCAACAGGGAGGGGAGCTTTTCCACGCCAGGATTTTCCCTGCTGCGCATGAAATGTAGTCCTCCAATGAAATGACTGTGCAACTGGTGCACCTTAGCATGAAGCAGTGGCTGGCAAGATGTGCTTTGGAAAACTGTCAGGCTTGTCTGCTCTGTGGCCATTTCACATTGGGCCAAAATGTAAAAACACGACACACAAACTGGAAAAAAGAAACAAAAAAAGCAGGCTATGAAAATTCAACACATCAATTACAATTAATCACACATATAATCTCAAGTAAGTTTTGATTCTCATGATAAAAAGCAGTCACACAGATAGCATTGCTCAAAGCTGAGCCGCTTTCCCCAATATAAAAGATATACTGTAATTGGCAACTGGCAGCTTTGTTGTAAAAATACCTCGCTTGATTAATTCCAGATGGTATTTATACTAAAGTGCTCTGGTGCTCTGATTTGTTACTTTTGTTTGGTTTTGCGCTTTGTTGAGCTGATTTAAAACTGTTCATTTTAACAATTTGGTGCGGTTGGGACGTCGTGAAAAACAATCAAAAGCGTCGCCCCTGAGCCGCTATTTGAAATGCATACCGCGACTTCACAGCCACCCCCCAAAAAAGTGGCCCACGCAAAACCCATTCCTGGCTTTGCTTCTGCTGTGAGTAAAAAGCGGTGAGCACGACATCCCAAATTGCTTTGAATCTGGGGGGGTGGGTGGGGGGGGGGGCAATCAGGTGGGAGACGAAGACGCCGAACCAAAATGAGAAGGAGCGCGAATCAAAGCGAGCGCGCCTCTCGTACATTTACGCTTCAGTTTCAGAGGATAACAGCCAACCGCGAGGATAGATCAGGCTTTCACGGGGCCCTGATTTGAGAGCTTGGGATTTCAGCCGCAGAATTATTCAGGTCTGAGGTTTTCGGCATCTGTCGAGATACTGAGCTGACAGCTTCTGTCAAGCAGCACAGACTGGGGATTTGGGATGGGGTGGGGCTGAGGGTGGATGTGGGAGGTTGGGGTGGGTGGGTGGTGTGTGGGGGGGGTGGTGGAGGGGGTTGACTGCGGCTGCCGTACAAAAATACCTCTGCACCTCCACGGAGCTCCATTCATCCCCCCTGCTCTCTCCACACAAAGCGGAGGTTTTTGAAACGCGGCACTTGAATTTAGAACAGACTCTATGAATAGATCACTCATCAGGAAGGGAGAAGGTTGATGCTGTTGCCGTGGTTACGCGCAGACAGGAGAGACCGCTCCTGACACCTCCGCCCGACAGGTTTAATTTAATGACATGTTGAGTCCTCGCCGGAGCTAGATTCGGTGCACCGCTCGCCTCCGACGTCGAGCCGTGAGGGGGAGTCCATCGGTGCCATCAGCTGGAGCCGAGAGAGCTAATGTGGGAGCGCCTATACTTCCCATTCAACTGCTCAGCTCAGAGTGTGTGTGTGTGTGCGCACGTGTCTGTGTGCCTGTGTGTATGTGTATACCTGTGAGTTTGTATGCATCTCGTACACACCCACACCAAACAAAAACCACAAGTAATGAACATACATACTCTATATGCGCGCACACACACACACACACACACACACACACACACACACACACACACACACACACACACACGCACACGCAAGCACACAGCCCTTACCGGAGAACTGCATGGCGAAGCCTTGCTTGCTGGTGAAGAAGTCAGTGTTGAACTGCATGCTAATGGAGTTAAAGGTGCTGTGGGTGTCCGGCGGCAGGACAGAGCCACTCAGCTCCCGCAGCAGGACCCCCCCATCCTGGGGGCCATCCCAAATCCTCAGGATGTCGTGCACCTCCTCCGTGTGGAAGACCAAGAAGTGAAGCCTGAGGGGAACACATAGGCCGGGGCATGCGAGGCAGGTCAGGTTAAGCACCACACTGGGATGAAATGTAGGAGTGATAAACAAAATGAACTCAATCAAGCAAGCGGACAGGGCAAATGAGGGGGAAAAGGCGGAATTCAGTCCCAGGGCTTTAAATGATCATTAAGGCAAGCTTCCTCCTGTTTATTCGCCCATCTCTCAGAACCGTGCGTTCACTTAATTTTTTTCCCCCCTCAGCCGTTTTGAAGATGTTCTGCTTCACTGTTTGTAAACATTAAAAGCTAATAATATCTGCACCAGACAGGAAATTCATGAAATATTCACATTTGGTTCGCATTTTGGCAGGAAAAGCCATTCACAAGTGAAAAGAAGAAGAAGAAAAACATAACAACAAAGAAAAGCACTCCGGAGAGTACTCACGCATCTAATTTTTACTGAGCAACTTTATTTGAAAGAGAGACGTACAAAGAAAAGAAGAAAAAAGCGTCCGCGCAGACAGGCTGCGAAAAGCGCCGTTGGTTTTAATGCTTCGGCTCGGTGATCCTGAAGGACGGTTCACGGCGACGGGCTTTGTGTGGAGGACGTCGAGAGGCCCTGCGACGGAGTGCCACTTCAGGCCCGCGTCTCCGTAAAGAGCCTCGGGGCTGGTTGGAGGAGCGGCGCGGAGATAGAGCAGCCCGCGAGGGTCCGGGTTTCACGCGCGGAAGCTAGAGGGAGCCGGATCCGCGGATGAGATGATGAGCCTGCGCTCTCCCCGGCATTAATTACCGCGAGTTACTCCTTGTCTGTAATCACCTCTGCGGAACGGCTCCCGGCTGTAGGTGAATGAGACGAAGGGCGCATTTGTCTGAGCTGCCGGAATCACGGTGAAGCCCGCCTCCGTTGACCCTGATGTCCCCCCACCACTCCTGCCTCGCTGCGAGAGAGGGTCGAGCTATTTTCACAAACATGTGGGCTTCTGATCTGTCTCACCGGTTCCCTGTTGCCAGGGCCACGGTGACTGAACAAGCTCCTTCAAAACGAAAAGCCCTCCGAGGACTCGACACTCCATGATGAGAAGCCCGGAGCAGTTTGAAGCGAATGGGGCCAGAGGCACGTTGCCAAATCCTGATCTATGCACTCAGAACATTAGCCTACCTCAAAGCTCACATTGGCCTTGGGGTTGGAGGGGATAGTGGTTTGCAGTGGCTTTGTTAACGACTAAATGGATATCCTGCACACAGACGCATTCAACTACAAGTGACCTAATTAGTTTTTTGGGTTGTTTTTTTTTTGTTTATCCGGTATTTGTTTTTTCGGTCGCTACTTTGGCGATGGCGGCAAAACAATTGTCACGATTGTATTTTTCCACTGCCGCATCGTGGTCAGGTATCCTCAAATGTTTTAACTCTTCCTCCGTTTCTGCAAATGCTTTAGGTAATCAATGGGGAACTCTTTGAGATCTCGGTGGGTGGAAAGCAAACTTACTGGGTTTCCCGTTGCCTCGGGGACAGGGACATTTTCCCTGACAGGGTCTCCAAGGGGAACGATTTCGAGAGTCCCGTGCCTCCACCGGTCGATGTGACCGGATCGAGGCGGCCAGGGTATCGGCTCACTCGGCTGGAGCCCCGAGGGGCCGGGTTCGAGGAGACACGTGCGGTAAGGCGCATCTCTTGGCCAGGGGTGACTAAAGCGGCTTACGCTTACGCATTAAGAGCAGCCCCACGTCTCGCTCTCCTCGATAGCGCCAGCCCGGGCTTGCTTAATCCTGTGGCTGTAAATGAGATTAATCATTCCTGGGCTGAAGCCTTATTGCAAATCCAATAAACGCAGCAATTATTTGACCGCCCTGCCTTTGTTGTTTACCAGTCCTCTATTAACAGGATTCATTCTGAAAGAGGGGCAGCGTTTACCGAAGACAGAAGGAGCCATTTAGATGCGCCGGGGAACCGGAGGTTTCCCGATGCGAATCGTGCCTTGTGAAACGCGCAGATGTACGCTGGTCTGGGGATGTTCTTCAGATGCACACGCGAAGGGATTGGCGAGCGTAACGGCATCCACGCCATGTTTCCGGTGAGTTATGTGCAAGCGTCGGCTCGACCGTCTGCGACCGTGCAAAGGGGATCTCTTAGCGGGGCGCTCACCGAATGAATGATCACACAGACGGACGTGAGCCCACCGCGGTATACAAGCTCAATAGATGCTCGTGTCACTCTTATTTATTGAAGATGTCTGATACTGCAAAGTGAAGCCCGAGCGTATGGCAAAGTTGTAACAGCAATACGAGCGAGCGTTACATCACCGCAATCTGCACGCGTTTCAGTCCGCCCAGCGCTGGGATAACTGCTGAGCCTTGGAGGTATCATCACAGATGCGTCACTGGACCTGCAGTCTGTCCGAGGCGTGAAGTCTGCTGACTCAGGCGGTGTCGGACGGGGGACTGTGGTGGGCACGGCGGGCGTGCGGTGGGTACCGGTGTAATTGGCTTCTTTCGTTACCCGTTTTCCCAGCAGACGCACTCGAGCTCGCTCTCGCGGAGTCTGCGAGCGTTCCTCTGGGGCACGAGTCAGGCCGCCTGTGTGTAGCTTCTCCCCAAGGCCGACTTCCAACCTGCCGCCGCTTGCTAATCCCCGTGTTGTCCTTTCATTTGACAGGTTTCCTTTCTTCCTCCCTCGTCTTTTTCTCCACATTCCTTCCCTCTCCGCGGCTGGCAGAGGGACGTGGAGGGAGGAGGCGTGGAGGCTGTCAGATTTGCATTTTAAACGAAACTAGGCGAGCGAACATGGGAATCAGCTTTGTGGCGGTTGATTGGTTCTTGCTTGTTCGTCGGCCAGAAAGGAACAGATCAAACGTCAGACTCCTTCTCTCACATTCAGCTCGACTGGGGCCCAGAGCACACTTACCGCGCGCGGCTGTAAGAAGATCTCTCCGAGAAAATACAAGAGCAAAAGACAAGGGCAAGAGACAGAGAGTGACAGAGGGAGAAGACAGAAAGAGGGAGAGAGAGAGCGAAAGAGATATTGCCTAGAGTACAGTTTCACAGTGTTGTATCGCCACTAATGGCACTATTTTGAAAAAACAAGATGCAAAACAAGATTAAATCAAGTCCAAAGGAAAAATAGGGTAAAGAGAATACAGCTTGCCAAATCTCCACTGTATATGTTGTGCTGCCCTGTAAGGAAAATTTCCCAGAATGCTGGTGTGACAGGGACCAAACGTGTGAGCTGTCGTACTGCCGTAGTGGAAGAGTGGAAAGCTGTGAGCACTTCCAACACTGCCACGGTGATCGCACCTCGCCACAAGCACAGTGGATCAGGCCCAGAGGGGCTTCTGCTGGTGCCCACTAATGATATGCCAGACCTGCCGTAGCAACAAAGATGGAATCTCACAAGAATAGATTCACACAGACACAGAATCACACAGGAACAGAATTACACCGAGGTGGAATTACACAGGAAAATAATTACATCCTGAATTAAACATACACACAGTAAAACAGGATGGGAATCCCAGAAGGAAATAATTACACAGGGGGGAGAAATACATAGAGACTGACTTTGTATTTTTTTGTATAATTACACAGGGACAGAAATATAGAGACATGGTAGGACAATTATGGAGTGACACAGAGTGAGAGCAAAAGAAACATTGTACCAGGAGGGAATTACACTAGGGTTCAATGAAACAGAGAAGGATTTTGCAGTAGACTGTAATTGCATGTAAATGGAATTAAAGCCAATCTGAATTATACAGGGACAGAGGCACACAGAGCTGGAATTGTACTGTGTCTAAATGACATATGTCTGTGTAAATGTGGGGGCCCCGCTCTGCCCAGAGCCCTCCCCCAGCCCCAGGGTCTCTCTGGCATGAGCCGACTCAGACACTAAGGACAAAAGTGAAAAGTGAAGAAAAAATGGGAAAAAATTGAGAAAAAACAAACAAAAAACATGCATACACACACACACACACACACTGGCTAAGAATTCCCCATCCACCATCCTTCATTAATGAATGTGTGATTGCTCAAATGGGATTCAACCTTCCACATATTTAAAATAAATGAATGAATTCATACATTAAATTAATAAAGAAATCTCCTTGAAGTACTCATAATGTTAAGGTCGTCCTGCCATTACCTGCATAACAAATGACATTGGAATGTGAACTCAGTGGCACATTTAACACAAGCGCTCCCTGGATATTTTCATAATTGTTCAATTATGGCAAAAGTCAGAGACCCAATACCTTTGAGTGGTCTGACTTTTGGCAATAGGCGGGAAAGAGAAGAGGGACAAAACTGTGTGGCTCTCTTTGGAGACCTGCTAGTCCACTGCCCACGGTGCCCGTTCCATTATTGATAGTAATCTTAATACACTTTGTTTCAAGATTGCTTTTTATAAAGAGCTCCTCATGGCCTTATTCAGCAGATCCAGTTTCCATCCACAGTAAATCCATACAGCACAATCTGTGGGACTCATCAATTCCTGCTTCTGGCTTTCAGTGCAAAGTGCTCCCCAGGGAGCACGGGGAAGGACGAGGGTGGCAAGTGGCCGTGTGTGTGACAGAGACAGAGAGAGGAAGTGTAACAATCTATGTAGTGCGTGCGTGCGCGCGTGTGTGTGTGTGTGTGTGTGTGTGTGTGTGTGTGTGTGTGTCCATGTGCATGTGTACAAGTGAGAGAGCGACAGAGAGAGGGAGTGTATCAATCTGCGTAGTGTGTGTTTGTTAGCGTGAGAGGGAGTGGTGTGGATTTCTTTGTGTGTGCATTTTTGTTTGCGTGAGCGAGTGCATCTGCGGCTGAGAAATATCTCTCTACCTTCCACCATGCCCCCCCTCCCCTTTTTCAGTTCACCAATCACCTGACTCTTGAGCTCCCAGTATCAAAGTTGTTTACTCCCATTTGTTTTTATTCAGATCAGTCAGCGCTGAGTGTACTCTGCCGCCGTTGCCCCGCCGTTATCTCCGATCCGAAAGACAACACTTACAGAGAGAGCGTGTGTTTTCGCCACACTGGAGGACTGCCGCCGAGCACGTCAGCAACCAGCACACACAGAGGCAAACAAACAAACGGCGAGGCGAGCCTCGGGGCCTGTTAGTTCCCCCCTGGTATCCTCACCCCGCAGCAGACGAGCTTCTCGCTACGCAGAACAATCCGCCGAGCCGCGGTTTTGACTGTGCAAAGCCGGCTCGAGAAGGGGCTTATGGGATACCTAATCCAGAGCGCATGAAAAGACTGGAGGGGTCTGAGACGTGAAGTGGCTGTTGAAAGTAATTATCACCTTCGCCGGGTGAGAGCGGATCAGAGGTACAGATGCTGGAGATGAAAGGGGGGATGAGCCGAAAAACCCTCCTGAGTCCCGCGCCGATGCCCCGGCCAGAATCCTGTACCAAAACGCTCTAAGACTGAGACCCTTTCCAACCCTGTCCCCGTTCACCCTGCGATACGGCCCATACCGAAATCTGTCCTCGAATGGCACACGCTGCACCCTTCCCCGATTCTATCCCAAAATGCTCCAAGGCACTGGAGTCCCTCCCGTATCCCAGCGCTAATGTTGCACCCTCCTAGAATTTGTCCCAAGATGTGTGCCAAGAGTTGCCCTGTCTCCAGGTGTGCCAAAGCTTTTCCAATTTTCGATCCTGTCCCCAACTGCCTCAGGGCAGCACCCCTTCCAAATTGTGTCCCAGAGTCCAGGGACAGTACACGGGGCAGTCTACCTCCATGCTAGCATGCTCCAGTCTCACTCGGGCTCATTACTGTCAGTGCGTCAGTGAGGGGATTGTCTTAGTCTACTGCATTGCAAATGAACTTTAATAATTGATCTGGAAAGATGGGATCAAAGGAATATGTATGTAAAGCTAACATTGGAGAAAGAGAAATAGACAGAGAAAGACAGATAGAGAGAGAGGGAGAGGAGAGAGAGAGAGAGAGAGGGAGAGAAAGAGAGAGACAGATTTAGTCATTTTAATTAATTTTCACCCATGATGGGGGAACCTCTCTCAACATCCCTCCTCATCATAAACAACCCCCCCCACCCCCACCCAAACACCTGCTCCAAATTGATTATCCCCTCAAGATAATTACTCTCATTCAGCAGAGAGGAGAGGAGGGAACACAGGTGGTCGAAACCTCTGCCTCTCTGCACTCCGCAAACCTTCCTCTACGCTCCAACTCATATCTTCCCTCAGATCTCCACCGCAGATCTCGCTCACTTCCTTCCTTCCTTCTTGTTGCTTTCCAATCACTGTCTTCTCCTTCCTTTACTGATCTTGTTCACTCTCCTCTCCCCTTCACTCTCCATCAAACTGAGTGAAAGACTCATGTATGTTTTACTCTTCCTAACAGCCTGCAAATAGAGATGCGACACCACTACTGTCATTCATCCAATGTCTTTTTTCTTCAATGGTCATGATCTCACACAATGACTGAACCGGGATTGGTGTGGTTTCAAGTAAACTCCATGACCTCTTCCTCATTGGATGTCCCACCAATTTAATCTCATGGTATCTGGTTTTCGGCATCTATGGCCATTTACTCAATGATGGAAACATGTTGGGAGATGTGTGTGTGTAAAAATTTGCCAACAAGCATTCACTTCAATGGGCAGTCACTTTCTGTCAGAATAAAGTTGTGACACAGTCCATTTTATTTATTTACCCCTCCCAGGGTAGGTTTAAGAGCAGTTAAACATGTTTGAATAGTCCAGTATAGTATTTTTTTTACTACCCAACCCTTGCAGCTCAAAAGACCTTGCAGTGTTCAACAAAAATGCAAAGGACTGTGTACAGAAATGGGAAAATGTCATATAAACACCACGCTTCAAAGAAACGAAAAGAAGAAGTATTTTTTGACAATACCTATCTTTTTAATTTGTTTGGTTTGGCACATGCATGGTTCTGCATGCACAGTGTGGCCTGCACTAGCACCCCCACTATCAATCCCGTCTCTCCATTTTCCCTAGAATCATAACAAGGCTAATTATGTGCTGCATCTTCCTTTTCCCACCTAATGTGAGTGGTGGATGTGAAAAACTGGGAGCATTTAGCTCAATGGCACTCTCCTACCCTCCTGCTGCCTCACATAATTAAATGGAGGCAGCCATAACAACATAAAAAAATACACTTATTAAAGTACATCAATTAATACGTTAGAAGAAAGAGAAACCCGAAACAAGACATGCTTTTTCTTCATAAGCTTTAAGCACCACTTGATTAAGAATCTGGAATCTTGACAGAATTCTCACAAATAAAGCAACTCTTTCATCCCCTTCTCCTCTTTTTACCTCTCCCTTTCTTTCACTCCCACTTCTATCTCTTTCTCTGGGTTTCTCATTGGCTCCTCCTGCATTTCGTTCTGTCTTTCTCCTTCTCTCCACCCCCATCTCTTCTTTTTCCTCACTGCTCATGCTGAGCAAATAAAATCCGTCATCGCCATAGCGACACATTCATTTTCATAAACCGCCAGGCTGACTCTTGACTTACTGCCACCAATTACACAGACTTCTGCTCAAATCCTCCAACATAGAAATACAATTCCAATGTATCCCCCTCTTATTCTAGTGTTGCTGTTTACTTCGATTTTTTTTACCACGCTAACAAGAGCCTGGAGGAAAGTATGTTGGTGATAATGTCCTATTATCGATACCTCGGGGTGCTCTGACATCCCAAATAACTCAGGCTTTCATTGCTGAGTGGTTAATCCAGCTGAGCTTCATTGGAATGACCAAAATAGAGCACTTTTGTATGCTCTTAAGTAACAATGTGATGACAAAACTACAATCACTTTCTTTTTCAACATGGTTTAATATTTTTTCTGTCATATTTCTTGCCAGTATTTTACAACACGTTTTCCCACAGTGTGCTTTCCACTAGAACACAAGAGTAGCACCTCAGTCATTCTGTCGGGAAGCAAAGACATATAAACATGTCACTCCACTCCATGAATGTGGTAAAAAAAATAAAAGAACAGGATAGAGAGAAATGGCAGATGAATAACTATATTTAAACCACATTCCAATTAAGGGATCTCATTGTGGTGATATTTCATGCAAAATAATGCAAATAGAAATTAATGTGAATTAACAAGGGTTGTTAACATGTCCTTTGGTTAATTGGGAATGGGGTTTTATGGGGGAATTTGCTCCATGAAAGGTCAGTTAGCAACACTGCTAAGGCGATATGGTGGAGTGATGGCACCCCAAGAATCTCAGTGTTCCAACCGCGGCAATGTCACTCACTGATGCTGGCAAACAAGTCTCTGACTGCCTGCGCTTTTAGCACAACAGGACAAGATTCATATGTATGAAATGTATTCTGCATCACTCGCACTTTGAGGCATGTGAAATAATATCAATGTTATGTTTTTCATCAGGCCTCTTTGGCTCTTCTTCATGAAATTTGATGGGGGTAAAACATTAATTGCATGGACCCAGGTCCATTTACTCATCCCATGATCTAATATTCAGATATTTGAATATTCACACACAATACAATACACATAAATGAATCACTTTCAATGACAGTTTTTGTTTTGCAATGCCGGTCTTTTGGGTTCCCAGGGACAAAAAACCCTCCACTCGCATCCCCGCTACTTTGCAGTTAAAATTAAGCAAGGGACAGGAATATTCTTGTCTTTTTGTTTAAATGTTATTTGTGAATGAGAAGGAACCATGCTTAAATCCTTTGCAAAAAGCTAAAGAGAAAGTACATGGCAGCAAAACTCACCCAATAGTGCTTCCGGGGGCTGCCTCGATGGTCCAAACGCAGTGCAGGTTGTGGTCATAAGGAGCCGGGTAGCCAGGTGAGAGGATGCGGCCGGTGGGCTCATCCTTAAGTCGCGCCTCCACACTCAGCTGGGAAACGTTACAGACACAGATGAGCAGCTTTTAATGACAGCATTCATAAAAGTTTCATTAAGGCATTCATTAATAAAAGCATTCATACTAGGACATGCATGTTGCAGACACCATAACCCAGGTTGTACATAGGTTCAATAATCAAGGGAAATGTATCTTACATAGGCTTACTTTTCCTGAGACATTACTCATTTATAGAGCCCTTCATTCACTAAAGCAGCTCAGACTAGGTACCTTGCCTAAGGGGTGGAACAGCAGTGTCCCCATCATGGATTTGAATGTACACCTGTTAACCCATAATTATATTGTAATAAAGTGAAGTGCTGTTTGTTTGTTGTGTGTACGTCGCAGGTGTACGACGGCAATAGTAATGGCGCGCGCCTGCACTTTACATTAAGTGGCCCTAATACTTGTGTTAGTACACAGTAACTACAGAGGTTCATGCCCCGATTGTAGAGGAAAAGGAGAATGAATTAGCGAGCTAACGCTTACTTTTATGACGTTGGAGAATAAGTGGTAAGGCAACAGTAGAAAACCACATTTGAAACAGCCATAAATAGGTTTTACAGTTGTTAGTATTATTTAGCAATGTGTACACAAGCAGTTGTTGCACTGTATCTACCACTGTAGTTACAGTGTAATTACACAGGTGTTAGGGTCACTTATAATGTAAAGTAGGACTGACTATTTACACAGCTGGGTACCTTGATCAAGGACGTAACAGCAGTTCCCCACCTATGAGTCATACCAGCAACATAATATTTCCCTAAACATATTGGCTTTCATCTTGAATTTTGCAATATGAATGATACTAATATGTCAGTACATAACACCAAGCCACTCTACTTCCCAGCTTTAAATAATACTTCCCCATAACACATATTTCAGATTGTGAATAATGGTGACATGCATCTCACCGTGGAAAGAGATACCCAGCATACAATACATTTTCTGCCCTAAATATTGAGGGTACAGTTAATTTTATATTTCCAGAGTACTGTGATCCATCCATCTGCTGGTATCATGCTCTTGTCAGGTTATGTGCTACAAATCACTTGTTTTGTCACCATGTTTGGGGCTGTGAATCTGACAGTTCTAGTTTCACGGCTCAGTAAGCAGTGAATTCCTTAGAGTGTCCCAGAGGTCACAGACCAAATACAAGTCACTTTACACACACACACACACACACACACACACACACACGCACACACACACAAAGACACACACAGATGTACATATGTGCTCTCCCACACACACCCACACACACACGCACACATCTTCACAAACCCCTGATAGACTCAAGGTCAACAGCTCTGGCAGTCGACTGGAAAATTGATCACATCAAAAAATCCATTTCATATCCATTTGTGTAATGTCACCTCAGTTATGAAGCAATGCATTGCATGGTTACATATTACAAAATATGCATTGCAGCTATTTCAGGGAAACTTAGATAGTATCTGTTTAAAAAGCTAGATATTTACAGAAGCCATTCGGGGTAAGACTTCTAATACCAAGGGTCTAATACCAAGCAAGCAAGCCCTACCAAATAATTTCACCTGCAGCCTTTGGATAAACACCCAGTTACTTTACTACCGCCCCACAGTGCTGCATAACACGAAATATGATTCAATGATTCAACAAAATGCAGGTACAGTCACGATCACTGCTGCCTCACAATTCAAAGAGTGTAGAGGCATTTGAGGACAGCGCAAGAAGACGAGGAAGAAGAAGAAGGATAATTAAAATCTGGAGAGCTGGAGGAAGGGATCGTGAAAACACCTCATGAGGGGTGTTCGCATCTGCTAAAGAGCACAGATGACTGAGGCTGAGGAAATAATGCGCGTTGCGTCGTCGCTAAGATGCCCCGCAATTATCTGCGCCTTGAGTTGTTGCAATTGTCACGAGTCGTGCGACCCTCTTCAAGTGACGGGCGCTAACAGGAGATTCCCGTCACCTTTATTGCTCACCCAACAAGAAGGGGGGGGTGTCTATCGGTTTGTTAAATTGATATATAAGGTCCTGCTGTGCCAGCATCAAAGCCCTGCTTTGTTGCGCCTGCTTATAGTTGTAAATTGGGGTGAGTCCTTTGTTTCTCAGCCCCCTTTTTGCCAATTAATGGCGTGATTCACCAGAGACCCGAAATGAAACGCACCTGAAAGGAGCTATCACCATATGTCTAATCCCCAACAACATTTTCCATGTGCTTACAAATTTCTCTTGGTACTGGGCCCTCTCTCATATATTATACATCATATGCGTAGACAGGAGTAATCATTGGTGTTTGACTCTGATCATTACTGCTGTCAATGCCAAAAAAAGGAGACAGGGAACAGACAGAGATAAAAAGGCACATACAGCTACAAAATGCAGTCAGACAAGGTGGAAAAAAATGTAAAGGCCCTTTTTTCGACATTCAAAATCTTCAAAAACTGTAAGAGGGAAAAAAAAGGAAAAGAAAAATGAAAGCATATATCAAGTGTCCAGTATAGTTGTGATCAAATTAATCTTTTTCTTTTCTACAGTTTATTTTTTTTTATTTTTCCTTGCTGAACCTCTATCAGATGAATGTTCCCAACCTGCAGACAGCGAGGTGATAAATCACTATGAAACAAACCCATCTTCTTGGACTGCAGTGATGACCTGCTCCAAAAGTCATGAAACTACATTAAGGTTTTCAGTTTCCCTCCGAGCTACAGCCAATAAGGACGGGGTTCTGGGCAGGGTGGCTCTTCTGCCACTGTAAAGGACTCGCAGGAGCAAAAACAATTGCACTCAACCTTTCAAAGCTTGCCCTTCTCTCCACAGAAAAAAAAAAAAAAAAAAAAAACATGTTACAAGTTGCATAAGGTCTCAAAACGGTCAGAACTTTCTGGAATACGTGAAATGTGTGAAAGAAAATAGAATCGACTAACGCATACAAATTAAGAGATACACTGGCGAGGTGCAATCATATTAAAAATGTAATGGCTTTAATCGGTTTCTGTAGTGAGAAGCCGTGCGATCTCTGGCTTCGATGGGTGCTTCTTTATGAGAGACAGTTTCTCAGATGGGGTCGTTGAGATGCAGAGGTGACTGTGCGCTGAATGATGTAGGTGATCCGGCATGAGGTTACAATGGAGTGGGTGGACCTGCTAAAACAGGCCACGGATGCTAATGCAGCCCACAAAAACCCGAAACTGTCACTCGCCCACTTTTTGCTCTGCAAATGCCATCATCCGACACCAAATAACCAATACCCAATTTCTCTTGGGGGCGGGGGGTGGCTATATGAATATAGCACCTGGATCTTACCTATGCAGAGGGGGAGGGGGCTGTCCCAGGCCCGCCTCTCTCCTCTGAGGCACATCAGCACCTCGTTCCCCTTCAGAGAGTATCCCGGGTTACAGCTGTAGGACACTGTACTCCCCGCAAAGTGGCCCTTGTCCTCCTTCTTGTAGCCAAACTGGGGCACCCCTGGGTCCTCGCACTTCACCAGCTCAAAGCCTGGGGAGAGAGGCAGGCCAGTGGCAGGCCAGACGAGACAACAATTCTCAATGGCAACAGTGGCTGTGGACACACCTAGACGTGTCTCGGGCCCTAGACATCACTTTCTGTCTGTACACTGTATGTCTTTTTCTGTCTGTTTGTCTGTATATACACTGTATGTCTATTTTCTGTCTGTCTGTCAATGGAACTCGGTCTCTAACCCTGCGGAAATTACAGATGGGAAATTGGCGCGGCTGTTGTCACACTCACTTGTGAAGTGCAGCTCAAAGCCCTTGCTGGTGTTTTCAGCGTTGCTGATGAATTCTAGCCACAGGGAACTGGACGTGCTGTTCAGTGTGGTGTCGAGCAGCTCCGTGCCTGAGAAGGTGCCCAGCAGGCGCGCGCCATTACTATTGCCGTCGTACACCTGCGACGTACACACAGAAACAAACAGCACTTCACTTTATTACAATATAATCATGGGTTAACAGGTGTACATTCAAATCCATGATGGAGACACTGCTGTTCCACCCCTTAGGCAAGGTACCTAGTCTGAGCTGCTTTAGTGAATGAAGGGCTCTATAAATGAGTAATGTCTCAGGAAAAGTAAGCCTATGTAAGATACATTTCCCTTGATTATTGAACCTGCTAAAAAGAATTACAGCACAATAATAAAGGCAAAATACAATTGCAGAATAATAAAAATGTCACTCAAATTAAAAGCCTAAACTGGTTCTAATGGCCCCAATATGGGGCCCTCTTGGGCTCTGCCCTTGATTTGCCTTCTGATCTGGATTCCGATCAGAATTTTTTTCACATTCAGATATTTATTGCTCACCGTCCATGTAAAGAAGATGAAAAGGACGTGCTTTGTATTCTCAGGATGGGCACCGCCACTGAAGATTTTGCCGATGCACATCAACAATATGTAAAACAGCAGGCTATGTAAGGGAGCCTGGGTAAAGTTACCGGTCACTTTGACTGACCTCATAGGAGGGGCCCCTCTCACCTTGAACAGGTCGTCCTCAATCAGGCTGAAATCGCGTGCCCGTAGCTGGATGCCCTTGCCTGGCTGAGTCTGGATGGAGTAGATACACTCGTGGTTGTTGCTATAGTAGGCTGGGTAGTTCGGCGAGAGAAGGACTCCTTGCGTGCCAGTCACAGATGACCCGCACTCAGCTGTCGGGGGAGACCAGAGGGCATGTTAAATACAGCTTGGGACAGATGGGCACTGCACATGCATGCACATGCTCACGTACACGGACATGCACCGTATTCAGGATGCAGGGGTGTTTGGAGCTTGAGCCTGCTTAGAGCCCTCAGGACAGGTTTATGTATCTTTGGAGAAAGACATCATTATTTTTTATTAATGTATTTTTTTTTTTCAATTTTGGTTTAGTTAATGCATTTATTGAGCTGTGGTAGACAACTACGCTTAACGATACGCAAAACATATATAAACTAATAAGTACATAAATAATCTTCGTAATTATAAACTGCATTTGTCTTCTGTCAATTGTTGTTTTTTTTGGCTTATTCCTATATATACACTGTGTCTGTCATGCCATTACAGATGTACAAAAAAGTTATATATATATATATATATATATAGTTGCAGACCAAAAACTGTACAACAGCTCAAAGCGATTTGTTTGAATTAATTTAAATTCATATTAATTTAGAAATTGCCTGACCCACTTCTGGAAAGAGTATAAACAAATATGCAGAAACCATAAGCCAAACAGTTGGGGGAAAAGAAATATATTAAACTTAATTACTTGCTTCAGTTGGAATGCCCATATCATACACTTAACCATTTTATTTCTAGGTTTAGAGCCACTAGCGATTCCCTTGCTTAAAAGCTTATAGCACAGAGCATGCACTAGAATATACTCACTTCATTCCTTTTTACTGAATTTTAAAAGTACAGGTAAGCATTACCTTGAGGGCATGGCAGAGGGGGTGGGGGTGGGGGGTTCAAGTCAAATGTTAACCAAGCAAAATGAAAGCACGTGACCACCTACCCACACACCTTGGCAGAGGGGAGCTCCACACCCGCCGCCGCCCCCCCAGACACGTGACCCTGGGGGGCCCCTCCAGCCGATACCCCGGGAAGCAGGAGAAGATGAGAGTGTCCCCCACCCCGTATTGCAGCCCCTTGCGGGTGCTGAAAGGGGGCACCCCAGGGTCCTCACAAGGCTCCAAGTCATACTCTGTGAAGAGAAGGAGAGAGATAGAGAGAGAGAGAGAGAGAGAAGAGGAGGGAAAGAGAGAGAGAGGGAAAGAGAGAGAGAGGGAAAGATAGAGAAGGAGAGAGTGAGAGATCATACAGAAAAAGAACAAGCAGAGCGAGAAAGAGGCAAAGAGAGTGGGAGATCAGAGAGAGAGATCAGAGAGAGAAATTGAGATGAGATCTTAAATGTATATAAGGTTTTGAAAGCTACAGTCCAATGAATTATATATATATATATATACAGTATATATACAGTATATACACATGTATGGTTGAGTATGTACAATGTACATGTATGGTTGAGTATCTATAGTGCAACTGGAAGTGGACTTTGTTGTAAGGTGCTCATAATGAATGGCACATTTTCGGGCAACAATCCTCAGGCAACAAGAAAGGTGCTGGGTCACAGTGGCTCACCGGAGAAGGTGATGTTGAAGCCTTCGTAGGACACGGAGAAGTCAGACAGGAAGCGGATCTGGGCCGTGAAGTTACCGAACAGGCCAGCGCTGAGGGGAGAGGGCAACGTGGAACCGGTGAGTTTCCACAGCGGCTCGGTGAAGCTCCCGTTCTCTGTCACCAGCAAGTGGTCATGGGGGCTCTCCAGGTGAAAGGTGTGAAAGGTAAACTGCACACCTACGAGAGGGAAAAATGAAAGAGGGAGAGATGCGATAGAAGGAAAGAAGGAGGGGCAGAGGGAGAATAAACAACTAAAAGACAGGTACGAAGGTCAGATCAATCCTGGCGGTTTGAAGACGATGTGGGATACTGGTAATTCCCCCTGGTCCTGGCTCCGTGCTCACCTTTACCATGAGAAGACTCAATTATCCAGGTACAATTGAGATTGTGGGGGTAGAAGTCAGGGAAGCCAGGAGAAAGAATGGTCCCTGTGTTTCCGTGGATGTATCCTCCACAAAGCGCTGTGGGTAGAGACAGGAATTTAAGTAGCCATAAACACACTCATAAACACTCCACTTACACTCAAACTTGTTCTTGGTTTGACGATGCACTAAAATTTACAAGACGTAAACTTACTGCGGGACATAACTACATTGACGAAAATGACTTCTATCACTACAAAAAGGAGAAAAAATCAACAGGACCCCTCAATAAGCTACAAATTCACAAGGGTGAAACACAAAATGCAACGATAAATGTAAAGACGGGTCCAGCTTGTAAACTCCAGTTAAGTCTTGAATTTGTTTTAGGAGAGGAAAGGGATCATACCGTCGCAACTGGGGAGCGGGCGGCTCCACTGGAAGTTTGGCTCGCACTCAAGGGGCTCGTTGTCACTCAGTGAGTATCCCGCGTCACAGCTGAATGTCACCAGGGCACCCACATAGAAGTCATTGCCGTGCCGCTGGCCATTAACAGGGATTCCTGGGTCGACACAGTGATCAGACTGCAGCTGCACCACTGTAGAAGGATGCCCAAGGAAATGAATATACATTACATTTACATACAGAAAACAATTAACACTGTAAAATACCGTAATGAGGTGTTTTTACAAGCCCCATCGAGGTGAGAAATTGTTTGCAATCACATTTATTTTCCTTTAACGCCCACATGCTTAGCCACCTGGTTATGCACATACATTTCCAGCATTCTTTGAGGAATCTGTTCTTTGCACAAATTATATATATAAAAAGGTTTATTTAACACCCATGCGCACACACACACACACACACACACACACACACACACACACACACACACACACACACACACACACACACACACACACACACACACACACACACACTCATCAGTAAGCTTTCAATTGAGTCATGGAACCACTGAATACATCTGACATTTTAAGCACTTATCCAGAGCGACTTACAAGATGTGCATTACTACATGGTAAGAGCAATCATAGTTCACGCAAGAGATCAGTGTTTAATTGATCACAATATAAGAGATCAGAATAATTGACTAAAATGTGGGATGGACATTTACATTTTGAGACCGTTAAGAAGGTTACAGCACACAGTAGATATAAAAGATCATAGTATCATGCAATGCATGATTCCGTAATGAGGGACGGAGATGGGACAATTATTTTATATTGTAGCAGAATAAAGAGAGAGAAGGGTGGGATTGAGCTTATACAATAAAATCAATCTTCTATTGTTTTATAATTACAGATCTACTGATTTTAATTGGGGAACAGAGTGATTGGCTGATGACGGCTGGTTTGAATAGGAATTCATTAATATATTCTTGTGCTTGATATTGCTTTGGTTTTCTCACAGTAGGAGTTGTAATTGCTGGAGCAGAATGTACACCTCTATAAATAATAGCGTTGATAATTACAGGGCTTGAATCATGGTGGGTTTTGTGTTGGTTGGAATAAAGAGCGCTCATGTAAACAAACTTATCTTAGAACAATGACTGAAATTTGAGCTTTGCGGGTGATGAAAGTAGGGAAGGTGCCCTTATTTGGAGTTTTAGGGGAACCTCTGCATCCCTACTGGGTGCCGGAGGGCAGAGGCAGTGAAATTCAGCTACCACCTGACATCATCATTAATCGCCAGACTATTTGGGGAGATTTACCTCTGGGAAGACTCTGGCAAGGAGTCAACAGCTTAGAATAATCAACTATGAATTAATGAACAAATGTGATTCTTAGAAACACCACCACGCAGTTTAAAGGAAACTGATCTGTTAAACAATGAACACAAAGGTGTGCAATTTCTTAGCAAAGGTGCCGCTACAGAATTATAAAATACAATTACATTTTAAGTAATCACAGAAAGTGTAAATGCAGTTCTCTCACAGGGGATTGGGAAGTATTAGCAGTCCTAACGGACAGAAATCTGTAATCTTTTAGTAATTTTTAATATGGGTTCTGTCACAGCTGATGATGAATGTTCGGTTGTGGAATCTAATAAATAATATATTCTTAACTCTAATGTTGCCTGCTCTCATATTGAACAAATAGACATTTTTGTGGGTTAAAAAAGAAAGAAAAAAAGTGTAATGTGCTGACAGCTGTAAGGGATGCATACTTTCATAGCGGATGCGGAACCCAATGTCAGAATGGCTCTTGTCGGTGGAGAAAAGCAGGAACAGGAAGTTGGAGGTGCTGATAAGGAACTGGGGCACCTGGGTACCCTGGTAGCTGCCGATCAGGGGGGATGACGGGAAGCGCCCATCACGGACTTCTAAGATATCATAGTTCACCTCTGTCCGGAACCTGCAAGAACCAACACAGCTAGGAGTTAACAGAAGAAGTGTACTACAAAGTGCCCTTCACAACCCCCCCCACAAGACCCAATTTTGCATACAATGGTAAATGTGAGAAGAATTATCTAATAAGCAGTAACTATAAAACAAATTGCCTCTTAACTGCCTTTAAATATTTAGAGCATAGTGAAGCCAAGTTCTGTTTTAACAGCAGGCTAATATTGGCATATACAGGTAACTGACAAAATAAAGGAAGCACCAACATAGTGTCTTAATAGCCATCAAGAACAACTTCAATGCACCTTGACAAAGATTATACAAATGCTTGAAACTATGGGAGGGATGCAACACCATTCTTCCATGAGAAATTCCCTCATTTGGTGTTTTTTGATGGTAAAATATTTATCTCAGGTTCCGCTCCAGAATCTCCCATAAGTGCTTACCTAGCGTAGTGCATTGCTTGCAACAAAAACCTGCATACACCCGGCCCTCGATGGAATTAGTTTGACACCCCTGATCTAAGGTGTTGAGTGGACCTAAACCATGCCACGAAAATGCACCCATTACATTACATTACATTATAGGCATTTGGCAGACGCTCTTATCCAGAGCGACGTACAACAAAGTGCCCCACATCATAACGGTGCCACTCTTCATTTACAAAGTGTTTCATTTGGCAGTTTGTATGTTTATGCTTGTCCATATTTGTGGGGATTTAGCATGTTTTTTATATCTTTACTGTAAAAGTTGCTTTTTTTGTGACAAAGATGATTTTGGTAGGGCATTGCTCTGGAACAAAAATTATATTTGGATGAGTTATATATTTCAAAATTAAAGATGGCCAGAAACCCAAGGAAATGATCACCCTCCATTATTCTTGTCAGTAGATATCAGACAGCTATGGCAGGCATTTGAATTAGACAGCAAGAGCTGGAATTCAGTATCGGTGCAATGTCAGCGTAAATGTTGATGAACTAGTTATCTACACTGCACGCATTCATGCTACTTTAATTTATTTACTTTATTTTATTTTATTGGTTTATTTATCAGGGACAGTGCACATCAATCAACAATAAAAAACTGTAAATGAGCCAGATTTAGCCTAAAAGGCTAGTTTTCATCCTTTGTCCCTGGCCAGATGTTAAAAAGGCAACCTAAAAATTTTAACATTTCAAATACAATACTGAAATACACATGTTAATAATAGAACAAAGCTAAATAAACAATAAAACATGAACGACATGTGGGCACAACAAATGCATATAATAACATAGTATACATAAGCAGACACACATACAGAACAGCACATAATATATGACACTAAAAACCCCTAGCATACACATCTGCACGGATAGTAGCATACACTGGACAAGATAAATGCACATGCTAAAGACAGGACAGACAAGCAGGAGAAGACAGTAAGGGAACTTGGCAGGTTCCCTTATTCAGGGGGGTGACTTACATTAGCATTTTTTATCCAACCATACAGCAAGATATTTACTGAAGCCTTTGCAATTAGGCCATGTAGTCAAAGAGTCCAATGGAATCGCTCGGTATCAAATCTGCAACGTTCTGATTACATGCCCAATTCTTCAAGCACTACTCCGCCACGCCACATACATTTGTTTGGAAATGTTCAGGGTGCTTTGTATAGCCAGCCCCAGGAAAGTGCACAACTGCTCCACCGCATGTGCTTGGTACACCCTCAACACTGTATCGCCATGCTCCTTTAGCACACATGGTCTAATGAAGGTGTGTATACTGATTTGTATAATTGTTTCCCTCGGCGCATGTGTCTGTTCATTTTGCATTAGTATCAAAGCGCTGCATAAACTGTTGCCTTGTCACAATAAAACAAGTTAAATGGAGCAGAAGGCAATGTTTTATTGATGTTGCGTAACATTGAAGTGCAACACATTCTTTTGCTGGATCTATTTTTCATGCCGAGAGAGTGAAAGAGAGAGAGGGCAGGGGGTTGGGGTTCCCCTGTTTCTCACGAGCAGTGCAAATACAGAAACAGACAAACATAGCCATCAAAATGGGCTATGGCACATTAACTTTACTAGTGCTGCCGAGTTTCCTATAAGAGTGTGTATTTACAAGTGCCATTGACCCAATCACATTTCAGTGTTTTCCAGAAAAGATTGAATACGCTAACACATGTCATAACAAAGAATTACATGCTTACTGGAATTTAATGCCAATTCTTTATAATAAAATGACACTCTCAGACAAAAAGAGTGACAGATGGGGAGGCAAATGAGGGCACTGCGGTTACAGTCCTAGACTTGTGACCAGAGGGTAGTTTGTAGCTTCTTATTAAAAACATTATGAATGATCACTGCATTAGTGGGACAAATGTGCAGAAAGACAGAAAGCGAGAGGGAGGAAATAGAAGAGAGAGATGAAAAAAAAGTGTATAATATTTTCAGAATTACCGTTACTGTTATATAGAGGCATTCAGAATCTGCACTGTTTTTTAATTATTTTTATCCTCAATTCTTGGTTTCCCTGATCATAAGGAATTTGACAGTTATCACTGTACAAAGGAACACAGTCATATAGGAGGTCACTCACTTGTCGAAGATTATCTTGATGGGGTACCCGGGTGGGGCCTCGATGATCCACTCACAGTTCAAAGCCTCCTTGTAGAGTTCGGGCCACCCTGGGGACAGGATGATTCCACTGGGGGCCTTAAGGTCCCCCCCACAGGGAGCTGGTACAGGGAGGGATGGGAGAGATGTTTACTCTCCATGTTTAATTCACTCTGCACTCAAACCAACGTGCGTCCCTTTCGAGCAAAATTAAGGCTCTATCTCCTAGCACACAGCTGTGTTTGGATACGCCCGCTGTCAAAGCGAAGCAATCACACGGTTTGGTTAAATATCACAGAAGAGAAGCAAGAGAAGGTCAAACATTCATCTCTTAAACCAGGATCTGACATTGTTAATGTCAGCTAAATATTCCTTTAGTTTGCCTAACTCCAAGAGTGATGTGACCAGAAGAGGCAGCATTAATGTAGTAATTCTAAAGCCTGCATATCCCCGCTTTAGATTTGTTCATTGTTTTACGTCTGGGACAGTATGGTATGTATGTATTCATTCGGAAAATCAGCTGGTCATCACTACTCTCTACAGTAATAGAATCCCAAGTATCAGGCAACATAAGGTCAAACAGGAGGAAGTTCCCCTGGGCCCAGGGTCTCCTGGCAGCTCCACTGCTGCAGGACATCTGCCCCATTTGACTAATCTGGGAACAGAATTTGGCACCTTTGGAATGTAGTTTAGTTATCAACATGGTGGAATGAGATTTCAGTTATTATTTCTGTAGTCTGTGGTATTTTTGCAAGCACAAACGAGTGTAACAGTCCTCGGCGTGGAACACGAGGGGTAATTACCACCTGAGTGGCAGCTTTAATGAAGCAACACGCCACACTATAGGACTGCGATCGGCGGTGGAATACTACTAGAATTGGCCATTCAGAGATTCCTGGCAGCAAAGGTTGAGCTGAATACTCCACTGATCTTTATACAAGGTGAGTGAAAGGGCTGAATGCAAGCTCAGAGGAGGAATATGGCCCTTTAGCGGCATCCATTTAAATCATTGCGGGAAAGAGGGAGAATGGCCTAACTGCATCTGCATCGTGGCTCTGCCGGCAAAGTGGTAAAGCACACTTAAATACAAAAATCAAAATGCCATTTCAGACCCGGAAAAAAAGCCACTCCGCAGATGTAAATGTTTCGGAGCATGTGTGGGTTCAGTTCAGCTGATGTGCATTCCGCTATTTATTTATTTTTATATTTCTTGGTGAAACGTTTAAGACATGATCCTAATGGATGTGTTTCTCTGCACATACTTAATGAATACAAATGGAGAGACAGAGCACTAACATCAAGCTTTGTACAGCCATCTGGAGTGAGCTCCTGGTCCCCACTGTATTGCACTCTGTGCAAACAAATCTCACAGACTTTATCTAACAGGGACATTTAACTTCAATGTCTCCCCATACTCACTCCTTTCAAGGCAGTCACATATAATATCTATCATGTGGCACAGTTGGGGTTTGAACCAGGTTTTCAAGCTTTCTGTATACATCCATTACATTAAAATATATTATTTATTTTCTTAGCAGATATCCCATATCCAGGGTGGATTACATAGCTTATATTTCACATACTGTTCATTTACACTGCAGGGTATTTTACTGAATTGATTCAGGTTGATACCTACAGTAGCTCAACAACAAACCTTTACCTGGGGAATTCAAACCTATAGCGCTCTAAGTCAATAACTGCTTGTACTCCTTGCTGCCCGACACTCATTTGTACCCATTAAGGTACAAATGCTTGTCACTGTTGCAGGACCCCTATAGGTTGCAAGAAAAAGAATGTGGCTTACAGTTCATTTTCATTCCAATATGGCTGTCAATGTGAATACAAATTCAGTACCTTACCTTGGTACATATCTGTACCTTTCCTCAATTTGTACCTTTTTCACTGGGAAAGGGTACAAACTAGTATCATTAAGGATCTTATGTGTACCTTTGAAAGTACAATGAACACATTTGCACTCTGAGGAAAAAAGTATACCCTAATTGTACCATTATTTTTGAGAGTAGAGATGGAACAGCTCTGTGTGGAGGGCAGGGACATTTTAAGGGGGCGAATGTAAAGCGCTGTCACCTTCACAGCGCGGCACAGCGTTGTCCCACACCACGCTCCCGTCCTTCAGGATACAGGAGACGGTCAGGGAGCCATGTGTCTTCACAAAGCCCTCCTCACACAGGAAGGACATGGAGCTGCCTAGCTGCAGGCTCTCTCCAAAACGCTTGCCATTCACCGGGACCCCAGGGTCTGGGCACTCATTGTGTCGGAATGCTGTGAATGGGATGGATGGGGCGGGGATGGAATTAGGGAAGGGGTGAGAGGGGTAGGGAGGAATAAGGGGGAGCGAAAGTGTGCATGTGGGAGGGGAGGTGAGGAGAAAGGGGGTATTGGGAAAGATGGATGAAGGGGGAGAAGAACACAAATAAATCAAATAGATTCATTATGTCACAAATGCCACGAATAGAGTGTGAAAACACCTGTGAAAATCCACAAATGCTGATTAACATAATTACCACAACTGCATACTCCATCACAACAAACAAAACAACTTAAATTGTAGTGGCTTGCCATTTTGCATCCCGTAATAGGCTAAAACAAACAAATCGCTTTCACTTAGCGCTCCTGGTTGATTTGCATGACGCTCTGTTCTTCGTGTTGAGAACCAAGTGTAAGAAGTTGCTCAACTCGTTGATAGTTCCAGAAGAGTTGATGCACCACCGCCTTTCCATGTAGCTGTCAGCATCTGGACACCTTTCCTTTCCCTCAATTTTGCGGGGTGACACACACTCCGGTGATTAATTCCCCCGGATTGGTTTTACCTCAAACGGCTATGCACCTCATCCATCACCATCACTTCATTTATTAAACTGCCAGCAATCTCTTCAATAGAGTTTGTCATCTTCTTAATTACCATGTAAGGCAGAATGGGCCCACCCCCATAAGAGTGCGAAACAAGTCTCCGGGTGTAAAAGAAACCGTCTTGGGCCACATCAGCTCCAATTAATGGTGGTGGAATTGAATCATTTACATATTAAGTTGTCAATTAATTTGTTATGCGCTGTGCTTCCCCTCGTTGCAGTATGTTGTCTTCCTGTTGACTTCTAAGTGCTGAGATTGCTTCCCACAAGCTCAAGTTCTTTGTGGGATTGGGATGCATTTCACAGGGTGATTTTTGACTTCCTTCTGGAAGCAGATCAGATAGACTTGCTGAAATGTAAGGGAATCCTCTTCTTAAGGGAGGTGTTTATTCTGATAATTAGCTTCAGGGGTAACAACAACCCTCTAGAGCTTAGAAATTCTCACCCACTCAGTTACTAAGGTTTCTCATCCAGCAGGGGATTATTTAAAACTGAAAGTCTGACAACACAGAACTTGCAACTCACATCTCCAGGCTCTTATGCCATTCTAGTCCTTAGAGTGCACAAAGGAATGTGGATAGCTCCACAGCGGTCTACATGTTTTGGCTCTTGGTGAATCTGGTTAGGACACTTTGCTTCATACTTCTGGATTTGGGGATTTCTGCAGATAATGATTTGGTGTGAATGTTAATGCTCATGCAATTTGGAAGAAAGTGGGATGTGCTCTGAAATTGCTTACAGTAACAGCAGCAACATACATTATTACATTATGAGTTCAAGTTAAAGCAGAAAGTCCTTACTGGCTATTGTGGCTGTATATACTGTATAACACATGTAATATGTAATATGTAACAAAGGTGTGCCAGAGAAACAATCTCAAATAGTTTTGCAGGAATCACCATGGCAACAGAGACATTAGGCTCTCTGAGACTGTTGTATACCTGCCTGTAGGAATAATAATAGTAATAATAATAATAATAATAATAATAATAATAATAATAATGTGTGCTGTCCACCGCTTGCAGTCTGTAAAAAGATTATCATTGATTCCCCATCCTTGTGGATGTGTGGTAAACCAGAAAAATGGAACAATGGAAATGCATAAAAGCTGTGTTACACTTACTGGTGAAGGTGATGTTGAACCCTCGGTCAGTGTTGGTGTGGTCAGTGAGGAACTCCAATCTGGCCACATGGGCGCTGGTGGTGATGGAAGAGGGTAGCACCTCGCCTGAAAAGGTGCCCAAGATGGGTGATTCAGCCTTGCCCCCATCCTTCACAGACAGGAAGTCAAACTGCTTCTCCATGCTGAGGTCATTGAAGGCGAGGTTTATGCGGCTCTCTGGCTTGGTGATGATCAGCCACACGCAATGCATGTTGTTCCCGTACTCTTGGGGGTAGTTTGGCGATAGGAGAATGCCCGATGGGGTGGTGAAGTTGAAGAAGCAGGAGACTGTTGAGAGGGGAAGCATTTTCATTTAGCTAAACAGCTTATTATTATTAATGCTGGTTAGCAGACACCCTTAACATCCAAGGGTACTTAGATAGCTTGTATATTACATGTTATCCATTTATACAGATGGATATTTCTTTGAACAATTCAAACATCTTATTTTCTGTCATTCAACACCACCCCAGCACAGATAATAAGTTAATGTAATAACCTGAAAGGAATGTTAGATATACAAAAATAAAAAAAGTATAATCATCAGATATAAAGTGCCATCAGCTCTTTGCATACAAATGGAAAACTACAATGTTTACATTTAGTAGTTTAAAGAAACAGAACATGTGCCATACTGTACTGAGCGTCAAGGGTGCTGTGCTATGCATTTCAGTTTTTTTGCAGTTTTCTTTTCCTGTTTAAGCCTCCCTGGCTCCCCTGACAGCACACAGAAAGTTTTCCCCTCGTCAATATGCAGTATGTGGTCATATTTCATTGTTTATATTTCTTTGCTTGGCTATGTTCATTTTTATATCTTCATTTTCAACTTCCCGTCACGCCCCCGAGGCTAACAATACATCATCCGTGTTTTTCCCCTGCATCACTGTTTCAGCCTGCAGGGCTGCGTCTCGCAGCGACCGATAGGCCTGGGAGTTATAGGACGTCCCTGCGAAAGCGCATTAGTCCTCTGCCAATGCAAGGCGGCGTCGCGGCGACGCTGATGCTGACGCGTGGGTGCGGGAGCGCAGCTGGAGCAGGGGCGCACATCGAGAGGCAGGCAGGTGGAATTGAAAATGGAGGGGATGGAGGAATGGGTCTGAGAGGCTGAACCAGCAGGGGCGAGGCCGTGTGGGACAGGGGGGCGGGCGGGTGTAAATGATGTCAGCGCAAGCCTGCATTTTGAGAAACATTTAGGCCAGGCGGAGGTGCGCTGTCCCTGAGACAACGCTTTTGATTTATGGCCTACTTAACAGTCCCTGTCGGTGCATTGTGTGTGTGTGTGTGCTTGTCTGTGTGTGTGTGAGTGTGTGCTTGTGTGTGTGTGCGCATGCACGTGTGTGTGTGTGTGTGTGCTTGTGCGCACGCATGTGAGTATGTGTATGCCAGTTGTTTGTTCACACAGATAATCTGCTAGGATAACTTAATAAACGCTCACATTTGTGCCCATCCCAGGGCACTTTAAAGGCAGATGGTTTAGCTGGTATTTTGACCGAGGACTACCTGAGCCAGAGGGTCTCATTTGCACTATTAAACCTTCCCCAAATGCAGGTGCCTATTTGGAGGTCATATAGACCTGTTTATTCACACCAGTCTAACACAGGGATTTCATTCTGCTAACTGCCCTGTTCTGCCAAATAATTCTCAATGAACATGGTCCAAGCCCAAAATGGCATCCACTATACACTAGAGGGAATATTCGTGTAAAACCAAACAGAGGGTGATAACCCTTTGTAGAACTGTGTGAGTTTTGTTTCCCCTGCTGGTATTATGACGTCTGATCCTTTCCTTATTTAATTTGTAATCAGACTATAAAGCCACATAAGTACCAGGCGTATCTCCAGTATTGACATGCGCTTTAATGAGTTCATTCTTTATATCAAAACCGTCTTTATTTAAGCACCTTCTCGACCCGTCTCAGCTCATCTTGGGTAATGAAATCCAATAATGTGTATCAAGGTTATTAAACTCATGGGATTACCCAGAATCCTTTATTAGTAGAATTTCAGGCTTTAAAACCACAGAAACTAATTACACAAAGTGAGGCAAATACAGGAACAAATAAATGGCGAGCTGGGGGAAGGGGGTGTTATTACCTCACGTTTATTTATAACCCACATAGATGCATGTTGATTCGTTGAGATGGTGGGGGGGTGGAATGACAAAAACTCAATCTGTACCTTTTAGAGCTGAACCCTTTCATGGCCTTAATATCATTTTTTATAATTGCAAAGCACTTTGTCCTTACCGTTGAGCAACACGTTTTAACACATTTTTTGTGATACTTGCACACCATAATGGTTATTAAAATGAATGCTCTTACAAATGCATCTGTACTTTGCTTGGCATCTTCTGAAATTATTCACAAAATAAAAAGTAAAAAGAGTAAAAAGTGAAAAATAAGTGAAAATAGCCTTATTTTCCAATTGCCTACCCACAAATTGATTTTTTTTCTTTTCTTCACATTGGGAAAATTGGCGCATCCTCCCCTGTAACTCATCAAGCCATTCAAGACAGAAACTTTATTGGCAGGTGATGGTATATTTTTCATAATAACTACGATAAAAGCAAGAAAATGCTTACTTGTTTTATTAATTGATTTAACAACTATTGATTGGTTTGTTCATGGGATAGAGGGAGGAAGGGATTGTGGGAAGTATAAAAACGATTCTCAAAAAGGAGGGCTGGCAGAGGAATGGAACCGGAGAGCTCTGTATAATTGAAAGACTTCTCGCGGAAGAGGGAGCTGGTCTGCCACATAGCTCATAATAGGGCAGAGGTATTTTGAGAAAGCAATAGAATGCTTTTTCGCTAATCAATAAAAGTGTTTAAGTATTGTATTCACCAGTGCAACCTCAGTAGCCAATCAATACACCTTTATTGCATCTTAGTTGCTGAATACCTCACTGTTGCGAGCTCCTTAACTTCATGCAACCAACCAGTGCCTTTGGCAACATATTTCTCATATTTCATTTTGCAGATCTGCTGAGCCCGATGCAACCCGCATTGATGGGTTGCAGTGTAAAATGAACACCCCAAAAATAAAAAATAAAACCTGCATGGAAGCATGTTTCACAGGCTTATTTTCAGACTCTTCTTGCTCAAATCATGACATGAGAGCGATCTCTGAATGACGATGGACATGTTCATACCTGAGATATGGAGATTCATTGCTTTGGATTAAACATTATATTTATTTTATACAGACGTAAGGAACAGAGAGCTTTGGGTATGTGAAAAATGTTTAAATAGCTGGAATGTGTAGAGACTACAGGCAAGGCCAAACCTGCAGACTCATGGGAGAACAACTGGTTCAGAAAACCTCAGAAGAGGTAACGAGCATTTCCATCTGCTTAGCTAGATGATGAACACAACATGAAAAGGGCTAAGGATCTTTAGTCCATACCTTATATGATTTATTCCAAACACAATGGTAAACAATAGCAGTGTTATTTTTTACTACTTTCAACAACTTAAAACAAACTATAGCCTGAATAACTGGCACAATATATAACAAAAAACTGCATATCATAGCAAAAAATATTAACAAAAATGACTGGCGTATGCACTGGGAACAGAGTAGAGGGTAAAGAAGTGAAACATAATGTTGTAAAAAATATTCACAGAAGCATTGCACTGATATGTATAACCTGGGTGGATAGACAGATTGGGAACTTTGGAAGTGAGTCTAATTGAGGTTTGCGCCTTGTTTAGAAACAGTTACTGGGTGGGGACATGAAACCAGATGAGCAAATAAATAGCCTATGACAGCAAGAGCAACGTCGAGGGAAGAAACCCGAACAAAATGTGCAATGCCAAAACTGATTTGCATGGAGGCGAGCAATGAAGGTGGGAAAAGTGAAGGTGCTCTAAGAGGAAAGCGTAAGAAAAAGAAACGCCACACACATCATCGCCCTGGCAGTATGGCGAAGTGATTAGAGGCCAGAACACATTGACTGAGCATCTTGCATCGCTAAGTGGATTGCAAGCAAAGTGGTTGTAACTTTGACATTGTGATCATACATAATTGCTTCAGCAAATATCCATCCGTATGAATAAATTATATATAGAATATAACCTATCCAAGTCTCCATGGTTATTGTATGAAAGTATTTCAACTAATTGGCTGTATAGACTACATTTGTTTGCACTAGTTTTTATGTGCAAAAGCAGATGCTATTTGAAAAACACTCAGATGTGTACAGATACAAACAATAGAACGCATCACCTTGGGAGGTTTGGGAATGATCCTAATTGGATGAGAGATGGGGAGCTCACACTCACACACGCAGCTGGGCTTCTTGGCCGACCACTGGTTGTTCTTCTGACAGGTGATGTTCTTCTTCCCGACGAGCTCAAAGGCTGGGAGACACTCAAAGTGAAGCTTGTCCCCGTGACGGAAGCCTAACCCTTCTCGCTTGCCATAGGGAGGGATGCCTGGGTCTCCACAGCTGCCCTGGTCGATTTCTACAGGAAGAAGACACAGCGAGAAGTGAACATCAGTTTCCTTGGGAATCATGCAGACATGAGGGTGGCAGACTGAGGTAGTGGTTTAATGGCCTGATTATAACTAAAAATCAATACACCACCACAGTTCTCTTAAAATCTCTCTTAAAACGTTTCTTAAAATACTCTTTCATTGGGGGCCTCCCCTGGTCCAGTGGTTCCAGTGGTTACAACGTTCACTCTGGCCGGGAGTGCCACCAGGGGCGGCAATTGGCTGTCCGCCCCAGGGAGGGGGGAAGGAAGCCGACACACACAGTTCGCTGCGCATAGGAGTGGTTCTGGGGTACTGGAATTACAGTCAATGGCACGACGAGATATAAGGCACTTTAAATTGCATGTACCAGAACATTTGGAACTTCAGGGGTGGTTAACAGATCTTGGCTTTTTCCCCTCCCACCCCTGCTGGTATGCCATACATTCTTGTATTGTTAATGTTTATATCACATAGCTTAGTGCAACAAATCCTAAGAGGTTACATGACACATATTTATCCCCTTAATTGATTAATATCACCTTAAGTCAAATTGCATCTGAGGAAAAATGTTCACCCTGTCACCTACCAAACTATGTGCCGACCTTTTCGTAAACTGAGAGGTGAATGTGGATTATAATTGCCTCCGGACAGGATATCACTGATAGTGGCAACAAATGTGTCGGAAATGACTGTCAGCCTGATGTTTGATGGCGGAAATCATACTGAGGTGTCAAGCCATCTCATGGATAGATGAGACCATGGTGCCTCGTGGAGGGAAAAAGAGGAACATAATCCATAAAGATAGAAAATGTCAACAAATCCCTCATACGTGGTGTCCGCTGTACATGGTTTGAGCTCTGTGGGATAGGCACTTGGGTGTCACAAACTGAACTGCAGTTGGAACAACAGTTTGGATAGCTGGGTCTCCATGGATGCAAGCAAAGGACTGCACGTATTGTCTCAATAACTGTGACCCAGACTGAAGCAGTTTCAGTCACAGCCGTCTGCAGATTTGTATTACAATTGTGCTACCTTCTGACCTTGAAGTTATGTGAAGCAATATCCCCATATGGTTTAGTTTGAAGATGAGGCTTGCTACGTGCAAGTGCTATTCAATAAATAGTGTTTGTGCGCATATATATACGGTATATGTATACGTACTAAACAGATTCACACCCTTGATAATAATGAGCAAGGAAGGCTTTGTAAAATAAAAATACTGATAATAAGCTATACTGTAAGCTCAAAACACGGGAGAATTATATTATTTTATACTAATACAATTACTCAGAGTAAAATAATTTTTTAACAAGTAATACATTTTTTAGATATGTGTCAGTCATTCACAGCCCTGTTTTATGGTTTTCAGTCATTTGTACACCCATCCTCCCTTCAAAAAAACACTGAATTGTGAGTTGTCTTCTGTAGTGTTTTATGAGATATTATTGACCATTCCTCCATACATAATCTTTCAAGACTGTTCAGATCCTTCATTCTGTGTTTGTGGTCTGTCCTCTTCAATTCAAACCACAAATGTTGTGGTCAGTTAACCATTTCTTGGTTGATTTTAAGGTATGCTTGCGATCACTGTCTTGCTGAAAGTGACATTTTGACCAGTATATGCAAAACAACCCCATAAGTTCATAGATCACTTCAACATAAGCATCCTTCTTCCTACTCCAAATCCAATTTGAGTTCCAGTGCTGTTTAGAAACCTCCAGATGCTTAAATCACCTGGTGCAGTGCATTGGCCACAACAAAAACCTGCATATACTTGGCACTTGATGGAATGAGTTTGACACCCCTGCTTTAAGACAACTTTTTATTGAATCTGGGATAGGACACATCGCTGCAGTATTAGAACTATGCCTTCATAAAGTCATACATAAAAGGTGAATGTTTGTTACCAATTACCAAATCATTCACACACAACCACACTCCTTTATTATGGCTAAAAGAGCGAAAGAGCATATCTCATATATAAATGAAACCAAACACTTTAAAATATTTTGTATATATATATATATCATGCAACAAAATGTATAACAGTTGCATAAAACTGCTTAGCAAGGCAGTAATTAAGGTGTTATGCATTATTTATAAGGCCTTATAATATTACACCTAATAAAAGGCACAACCATATATAAGTACCATTAAAACTGCGGATAACTGCAGAGAGAGTGTTGTTGTCATTTGGTGATTAGTGTCCCATGATGGGAGATCTGTTAATGTGGTGTGTTCCAATTCCAGGCTTTCACTGTCTGCTCTCCTTTACATAATAGTATGGTTTCAGTTTTCAATCCAAACCCAGGGCGCTTGCAGAAAACTGTCCAAGCATAACATTTTGGCAATCAGAGAATCAGTCACTCTCCAAAGAGATTTTTTTTCTTTCTTTTTTCAGTTTTCCCCACTCATCGCTGAACGTCAGGTCTTATTTGCTTGCAGCCAGAGTGGGAGAACAGCGCGAGGATGCACTGTCCAGAGGGCAATTGCTAAAGTGCGGACACGCAGTGGCTGGTGAATGGCAAAGACTGTCAGGGATAGTCAGGATATAGTCGATTCCAGGAGACGAGTTGCAGGGCGTGAGTAATGTGCCAGGCTTTTTGATTTTGGTGAGTCATGGCCATTCACAACCAAACTACAGGCAACACTCTCTCGCTCTCTGAAGCTCTCTCTCCCTCTGTGTCTCCCAGCATGAGATTTTAATCATCGAGTAGGCCAATAGGTAGTCTGTGACAGTTTCACACACGCTCTTTTCACTTCTAACCAAAGGTGTGGTAAACCAAAGACACTGAAAACAACGGCCTGTGTCTGTTGTTTCATAAGACACCTTAGGTTACATTTTCTAAAGGTTAAAGGTTTCCTTAAGGTACATTTGAGTGAAAATCGGCAGCGTCCTGCAGCAGTCTCTTAATTGTGAAACTGAAGCAGAAGCTATTGTAAAATATACTTTTCAAGTTAATGCCAGAATATCTCGATTTTGAGGAGATCCCGGAATGAGTTTGAGTGGTACACTGCTGTCAACTGTTAAAGCAGTATGCCTTTGGCCATAAATCCAAGCTTGAATGACACTTTAAATGATCAATAGGAAATTGTGCATTACTCTCAATTGTAAAGATTTTGTTCAATTTTCTACAAAGCAGCTGTGCTTGCAGTGCCCAGTGTGCAGGATTGTAGCTAGTGTACCAAAAGCTGCAAAATGGGTTATGTGAACGTGTTCAAAATTGCATTACATTTCCAATGGGAGAACAGCAGGAATTCTTTGTAGATGAGCATTTCAAAACCGCAAGATTATCAAATGTTTTTGTGGAGTGATAGATGGCACACACATGAAAATACATACCTACATATGTGTGAATATATAATAATGGTTACCAATGAAGTTTATATCCACGACACTATGAGACATAGAAGATGGTTCTTAGAAGTTAACTTTAATAAGTCTTTAATAACATCTCTTTGCTTTCAGAGATTAAAGAATCCAACCATAGCAATCACATATTTGTCTCTAAGATACTGTAACCTAGATTTGGTCAATGGACCTTATAAACCTTAATTAAACTGGTTGCAGCACTCAGATACAGACTTGCGAGAAATTAAATTAAATTTTACATAGGTTAACCAAACGTATCATGCATTTTGTTACTAGTTCCTCCTCAAAGTTTCTCTTTTTCAGTGTCCTCACTATCTAGCAGGAATCACAAATGCAATGGAAACTGGATGTTTTTATTTTATAACCATTACAACCAAAGTACTGCTTTCTTTGCCTGTAACTTCCACTATTATTTTCTCAGCATTATTATTGACCATCCTAATACCAGGTCTGGAAGCAATATTGCTTCCATCTCCCAGGGAAGGCTAAACTCCTAGTATCCCCGAATGGGTGGTAAGGCAGCCAAATGTGTGGCCCATGCAGGGGTGGGCATGAGCCAAACACATGGGCACATCCTGCCCCATATGAAATGGATCCCATTTGCAGTGTAGGAGAGGGGAGGAATCCAAAAGAGGCAGTGTAATTGGCAACATTTTCAGCAGATGGTCCTTTTAACTACGACAAACATGGTCTTTCAGGATAAGAGCTGATACCCACACAGTTTTGTTACTCGTCCATTTCATTTTGGGATGATTCACTTATTCTTTGTACTGTTATTGTTACTTATTCATGTTGTATTTACTTATTCTTTGCTTCCCAGGATACAAAATCCCTTCTCCGTGAATGGCTCCACATTAACTTGACTCTTACCAAAGAGAACACATATACAGTATCTATGCACTGTGCAAACTTGCATTTTAATGAAGTGCTCAAATAACCATCACAGTTGCATTGAAAGCAAAATGCATATTTAATAGTTATTTTGATTATTTTTAGTTGTTAATCAAAAATTATCTGGCAATTATCATGCAGTATGTATCTCATCAGAACAACATGAATGTTAGATTATTTTTGCCTTTTTAGCCTACTGGGACTTCCCTCTCATAGGCATATTCAAAATTAGGACGGGGGGCAGTATAGGGAAAAAGAGAGCCCTTTCATGTTTCTCAAGCCTCTTTACTGAAATGTTTGTGTGTGTGTATGTGTGTGTGTGTGTGTGTGTGTGTGTGTGTGTGTGTGTGTATGTGTGGAGGTGGGTGTGGCTCCTGTCAGTTTGCCAATTTTCCTACAACAGCAGCAACAGCCCTGATGAATAAATAACTTCATGAATAAGCAAATAATAGTAATGGCATGTTAGTTTTCAGTGTCAGCTTAGCACATAAAGCTCAGCAGACCATCTTGGGTACACAAAAACTCATTATCTTCAATTCAGGCAACATCGTTCAACATACGTTTATTTACATATATTCTCCTAGGGGTTAAACAGATGCACATATGAAAAGAGTGTGTGTGTGTGCATGTGTGTGTGTGTGTGTGTGTGTGTGTGTGTGTGTGTGTGTGTGTGTGTGAGTGTGTGTGTGTGTGTGTGTGTGCAGGCATAGGATTGAATATACACAGTGTACATGGTAATTGTGATAAAATATGACTGAAATTAAAATTATTTGGGTGCACACTAATCTCTAATGGAAGGAGGTAGATGTTCAAAGAGATTCAATCTCTTCATTAAGTGAATCTCAACGTTTTAATAATAGTGTGGTGTGTACTGTGCTCCACTTGTTTTTGTTAAATATTCTGTCTCGACAGCTTGACTAGTAATTGTTGGATTGGATACTGTTTTCAACTTTACAATTGCCTTATGCAAAACTTGCAGTGGTAAGTCCCAGTGGTAACGGCATGTTCAGTGAAAAATAAAATAAATAAATAACCCAAGAAACATTAAAGTCCTCATGTTTGCAGCACTCAAATTCTGAAACGGGGTATGAAGAGCTGCATTTGACACTGACAAAGGGAAATTGTGGTTTCTTTCAGCTTGGCCTGTTAATGCTCAAAAGATTTTCCCTTGGACAAGGTGAAATCAGCATGTTCTGTCTACATTACCCTCTTTACGTTTACGGGGAGAAAAAAAAGGAAAAGGGGAAATGGGTTTTCGATTGAAAAAGGAAAACTTCCCAATGTGCTGAATACTAAGCACAAGCAGCCAGAGACAAGACGCAATGCACTAGGAAGCACAAAAAGCCATTTTGTGATTGTCATTTTGCTGTCAGTGGTGGACGAAGTAGATGATTAAATAGCACAGCGAGGAAGAGAATACCATCATTCACAGTGATCAACACTTTAATGCATTACACAGGGCTAACCTGCATGCTGTCACCGCTCTCACTGCAATGAATCAATAGCTGGAGTCAGTCATTGCCTAAAGCCAGTGATAGGCAAATTTGTCCTTCACAAAGTTCACCAATATTCGCAAAGAACATAATTACTGACTAATCAGAATATCCCCACTAGGGTATTTGAGTAGGCATTTCTCTCTTACTCATCACACCCTACACACCAACCAGACCCCTCCGCTCCGCCTCCTCTGACAAACTGACTGTCCCATCCCTCCAGGCGCCAGCCACTTCTCGCGGTCTCACCTCTTCTCTGTCCTGACCCCTCGGTGGTGGAACGACCTCAGTCAGGACCGTGGAATCACTTGCGATCTTCCGCAAGAGACTCAAGACCCACCTTTTCAGACTCCACTATCACTGGATTCTGTACATCTACCCAATTGTCATCACCACTGCCTACCTGCTCAACACTTCTTGTATATGTATCCCTGCTTACTCCTCATGTAAAAAATAAATAAATAAAATAAATTACTAACCTTTTCCTTCCCAGTGTTACAGGTATGGTATGCAGCTGCCTACAACGATGTATATTGCTGTATTACTGCACTGATCTCTTGCGCAAACTATGATTGTTCCTACCATGTATTAATCTTGTAAGTGGCTCTGGATAAGAGCATCTGCTAAATGCTTAAAATGTAATGTAATGTAATGTAATGAAACAAATAGCTAAGATAGATTTATTCAGTTTAGAAGTAAAACTTTGCTTTGCCCATTACTGCCTAATTACAGACACAAGCCATTATATATTTACAAATACAGAGAGTAACTGTTTACTATTCCAATGTTAATTGACCATCTTGACTGAAAAGGTCAAATACACTTATTTTCTGCATGGAATGCAAATATATAGAGCTGACAAAAAATACATAATTAGTTTATTACAGCTACGAAGATACGAACAAACACTGTACAATAGTCTGTAATGAACCACTGCCATACATGACCCCTGCTTCTCCACATACCAATCACAAAAAAATTGTCTGATTGCATCAGGAGGGAAATTTGGGCACTGGCCTCAAATAGTCAAGACTGACTCGAATTACTAATGCTATCGGTAAAAAAAGCTTCCGACCCTTAAGAAGTCCTCAAAGGTTATTTAAATAGCTGGGGTTGATTGCTAACTACAACAAAGCTTATCGAATTACATTTTTTCCAGCAAACTAGCTAAAAGCTAAAAGGTTATTTATTAGACAATTGTTAGTGAAGCAGCACCTCATGACAATGACATATGTCCCTCTATTAGGAAATGATAATGAATTTGAAATGAGCACATAGGTCAAACTGTTTTAATCTATGATCAGCCACATATTATATATTTGGTAGAAAATACATGAAATATGTACATCGGCCATGCCAAATATATTAACTATAATATATGGTCCAGGTATCAGGTGGTAAATTCAGGCAGAAATGAATGACCTCAGACATCTGAGCATGTCATCTTGCTAGAATGTGTCACTGCATGAGGTCTTAATTCATAGACTGAAACCACCTTTATAAATCATTTATTTTCCTTGGCAAACCTTTCATTGGCAAAAAAACTAATAGGCGGACTATGTTATGGACTGTAAAAACATTAAATTCTGTACCTTCGTAAGACACCTTGAATCCCAGCAATCCGCTCGTATCATCGGTTCTGAAGTTGAGCCACATCTGGTGACTGGTGCTAACTATAAGGTCTGGCGTGGTGGTACCAGATAGCCTGGAAAAGAAGCAAAAGCATGTCTGAGTATTCTGCTTAACGAGGAAAAAACTTTTTTTAAATCGCTCTCCTTTCTGATCCCGGAGAACTGAAACCCTTTTGTTGACCATCAGTCAATTAAGACATTGAACGTGTGGCCATTTGAGCTAATGAAGATTTTAATTGGACAGATGAAGTAATCTACATGTTGAATGATCCCAAGACACACTGTGGCTTTTCAGGATCAGAAAACACACCTACCCCCCAATTCTAGGAGGGAGAACACATAAAATGTGTCTATAAAACTTTATTAACACTGTAAACGTCTATACGATTAATAACGACACCCTCTGAAACATTACCGAGCATCTGGTATTACAAACAGCATTACTGGACATCAATACGCAATGGGTTACGGGGGAATGATCTTGTTTTAACATTGAGCGCCAAAGTGATTGACAACGCGGCGCTGAATGTTTCCGGCATGCGCTGCTGCTCAGAGAGGTCAGTGGGACACAAGCTGACGAGACAGGGAGGGAGAGAGAGAGACAGCAAGAAACTACTCACACATGAAAGACAGTCTTCTGATCTCCGATTGACGCTCCATCCCCCACAGTCAGTGTGTCGTAGCCTCGCTCCAGGTCAAAGTCCTCAAAAGTCAGCTTGATCACCTGTGGGCACAGGGACAGCTTGTCTGAAGTGATCGCTCGCAAGGACTTTAGTCACTGAACTCCAGGGCATTCCCAGTTTCATTCATCCTGCTCCTCTCACTCCTTACTGTGCATACTCTGAGGCACTTTTATTTATTTATTATATTTATTTATTAATCTTTTAAAATCAATAACCCTGTTTTTTTCATGCTGAATTACATTTCATCGGATGGTTTTACAAGTCTGATTCCCGCATATCAAAAACCCCATTTGATATTTTAAAGTTTTATCTTTAATCTTTGAGCTAGCTTTTAATGCTTTGCCAGGGTCCTGGAGTGGTTGGTATTTCAAAGAAGAGGAAAGAAATAATGTCAGAAGCTTTATAATCTATGACTTTACTAATTGCAGAAGTAAGGGCTACATGCTGCAAAGAGGAAACAATAATTGCAGTGTCAATGCATGAAAAATAATTGTTTGTGTTATACAAATATATATATACTATATATATATAGGGGGAGTCTTTCGCCTCCCGGGTGGTCTAGTAGTTACTACGTTCGACACTGGCCATGGCTCTGGCCAGGAGTACCACTTGGGGGCGGCAATTGGCTGTCCGCCCCAGGGAGGTGGGAGGGAAGCTGAAATGAGTTTGCTGAGTTACGGTCGACAGCTTGGCGAGTGCCGTCTCAGAGGAGACGATACTTCGCCTTTGTCACTGCCGGTCACAGGGCTACGGCAGCAAACTCACAAGACGAGGGGGGGTTTGGAATGAAAAAGAGAGGGTGTAATTGGCTCCTAAATTGGGAGAAAAAATTGATAAAATCAGAAGGAAAAAAAAGTGATTCTTTCATATTAAAAAAAGGAGTCTTTCATATTAATACCAATACTAGTTCGCAATATGTTTCTGCCATAAAACACTATAATATGTGTTTCAAAAGCTGCATGATCTAACAGGGAAAGAGGTCAAATAGTTGGTGCCTGAATTGCAGGTACTTCAGTCAAAGAAACAAAATTATTTTATGTGGAACAGTGTTGAAAATCATGATCGCATATGCCAAACAAGGAAAAATTGCATCAGGACATGGTAGTTTTTAGAGAATCAACGACCGGGACACAACAGGATAGTCGCTAAAAAACACGAAATAACAGCCTCAAAATTGACCAGAGAACTGAATCTAGACCTCTGTGACCTAGTACTTTGTGAGCTTCACAAATCTGATATTTATGGTAGGGCTGTCATTTGGAAACCGTTCTTAACCAAGGCCAATGCGCAACAACTCATAACCTTGTGTGATGGGCACAAACACTGGACTTCTGTGGAGTGGAAGAAAGTAATATGGTCTGACAAGTTGTCTTTGACTCTTTTTCCTATATCTGGACAGGTTTATGTTTGGAGAAAGCCAAAGGAAGCTTGATCACCTGCGGGCACAGGGACAGCTTGTCTGAAGTGATCGCTCGCAAGGACTTTTGTCACTGAACTCCAGGGCATTCCCAGTTTCAACCACATTGCCTGTTCCCAGCTGTTAAACACAGTGATGGATCTCATGGGAGTCATCGGGTTAGATTATTACTCTGCATGGTACAATTTTGGCCAAGAAATACTAAGCCAAGGAATATACCCTATGGTGCAAACACTGTTTCCCCAATAAATTGAAGAGTGGTTTCATTAACACCAGGATGAAGTCAAACACCTTATGTACACAGTATAGTCAAACACCATATAACAACATTCCAAGAAGGATTGAATGCAAAGGGTGACCCAACTCCTTATTAGTTAATACAAAGTAATACATTGTTTGGTGTTTCCATTATTTTGTCTATCTCCTGTATATATATAAAACCCTGATTCATGGTGATTTCTAACCTGAAGAAGTAGGACAATGTAATGTGTTTCTCATCAAGATTCAGTGGATAAAACCAACGAATAAATAATGAAATAAACATTATATTCAGTAAGATTACACATAACGAAGTTGATAAATATGAAAATAAATAATAAATAAATAAACAAGCCAGGGGAGAGAGAGCTGTCCGCTCTCCCATTTCAAATTGGCTGCCACATTTCTGCACAATTCTTAATGTTTTCGAAGTGCTTTGAGACTCAGGCCTAATGAAAAAGCTTATATAAATGCAAATTGCCTTCCGTCCTATGGTAAACAAACTGTGTAATGAAAATTGCCAGGGGTGAGGAAGCTACATAGCTGGTCAGATCATAAGATAAATGGAGTTTCATCCACTACCTCCTGCAGGTAGTTTAACCATACAGGCCCTGCAATCACTTCCTTCTTCCAGCTTGCAGGTATTGGTAACTCAACACATAAGGAAAGAGACCTTACTGGGTCATCGAGTTTCAAAAGCAGACTTCTCTGACGCCATGTTTTTGAGGTGTCATAGCAGCTCCAATCTGCACTGAGCAAACACCACAATATCCACAGGTTTCTTTTCAGGAACCTCACAGAGAACCTTTAATATAATGTTCCTTATCTTATAGCTTAATAATTACACATGTCGCCATAGGTGGAACTGGGTTATTGAATAGAAATGTCCATACCCTTCCAATGAATGTGAAATGTGAAATCCCCCCATCGAATGCAAGAGGAATGGATGAACAATGCCAAACTCCCTGGAAAAAGTCAGAGAACTCCTGTTCTTCCCCCAACATACATGGCCCTTCAAAGCACAAGCAGGTGTCAGTCCCAAAAAATGTAGGCCATGTTTTTTGTGTTTATTAAAATTTTAATTGAAACCAAAGGGAACTGCTCACTTCCTCCAATCTCCTGAATGCACTGTGAATGTTTACTCTACCTGCTAGAGATTTGCTGAAGTACACACAAATTAAAATCCCTCAACAACAGAGTGCCAACTAGCTTAGCATACAACGGATAGACTACATCTTCAATTTAGCTGGGCTTGAAGTCTGCACGTAACCGTTTACAAGAACTTTTTTTTTTCTTCTGTAATGACAACGTGACTTCCAAATGCAATTTGCAGAGATAAAGGGTAAGGAGAGAAGGTCCTAAGTAACCTGGCCTTAGAAAGCTTGAAACAATGTCACGATTTCAAATTAGCTTGTGGCTTTAGTTATTAAACTAAATTTTCAGTATGGACACGCTCTAAAATTAAAGTGGGGAAAAAAGATAATAAATTTGAGATTTTGGGGAAAAATAACATTTAAGACTTAAAATAATGAAATATGCGAAACCATGAAATGCTGAAAGGATTCCTCAGCCGCGAGGCTTTCCTAAACAGTATCATCACCCCTGCTTTCCAACGGAGTCTCCAGTGAGCATTGTACCATGTGCACCATGGTAGCTGTCCCATATTCTTTTGAATACACTAAGAAAGAAAGGAACAGCAAATCTCCAGTGAAATCCAGTGAACACAATTCTACCGTCATAACTGGCAAATTGAGTAGTAAGTTCCCATTGTACCCATTTTGATATTCTGCACATAGATTGTACAGAAATAGAATGGTTTTGGGGGTTTGTTGTTAAAGTGGAAGAACAAATGGTCCATGCTGTCATGCAAAATAAACAATAAACCTCCTTTCACTGACTGTTTCCACACTTCACTGCCCCTGTTTAATAAAGGGCAATTATCATAAATACTGACGCATTACGAATAGTACAGGTAAAAAAATATATATAATCTAAATGCATTAATAACAATAAACTAATAGAAGGCTACTGCGTCACACACCATTACTCCAAATGGCACATGCCTAATTGGTAGAGAAATCCCTCCCTTTTCTCCAGCACAAAACTGGCCGGTAGAGAAATCCCTTCGCTTTCTCCAGTCCAAAGCTGGTCCCTGCCTTCATATTACCACTGCACTGTGCCACAGTCACTTTGGCATTCGTTGTGCATTATATCACAAAGAATCACAAATATTTCCAATATACCATGTAGCCAAAGAGAAGAATGTTAGATACAAAATAAAAGATCAATGATATTAAACTTGAGTTAATACAAATCATGTGCTCTCTGAGTGTGCAGTGAAGTTTGAGAGACAATAACATATTTATTTAATGGAAAACAAAGGCCGCAATCCATTCTCGTAAAGGAGTTTCTTTCTGAGCCTTCCAATGTACACTTATTCATACATGACCCAGCGTCTCAGCTGATTTCTGTCAATGGGGACTAATTAATTCTCCCAATTCATTACCCAAATCTGACCATTGTCATCATCATGTACTTCCCGGATTACATTTTCAGGAAACAAATCCATGAACAAAGAAAGAGTTATTTTCTCTTTGCCAGTCAGTGCATCAGCTACAGGTAACCCACAGGAGCAGTGAAGAATAAATTAAAATAAACAACCTGCAATTACCTTCCTAGAACAGAGAAATTTCATAAGGTACAAAAAATAAAATAATAATAATACATTTACTTTAATCTCTGGTGTAAACAAAGACAAAGGCGAAACCATCTTCAACAACCCAGTAATAAGAACAAGACAAAAGGCCAGAAGGAACCGAAACGAAACCGAGTTAACATGTCAAGGGCGTATGTCTATGTCTCGCTTCCTCTCCATCTAAAACAGACATTCCTACTCAGGAATTTACGATTAGGCCATCTATATCCAAATCCCTTCTGAATTTTTATAAGAGCCCGAGATAAAAGTAATTTCCCGTGTGCTATGCAGAAACACTTTATCTTAGAGAAGCATAGAATGTAATTTCCCAGAACGGCAGAGCACAGTCCTTAGGTATGCTTATTACAATGAAAACAATCAAAACAACTTCCTTATTTCAAACTGTGCAATAATTTTTTACTATTTACACACTACACTGACTACTACAACTACCAGCACAACAATTTCCATAACTTCCATAAACACAAAATACTTCACAGTGAAGATTAGAATAGACATCAGCTAGAATAAAACAGCTGTTCAGCATAGACACCTGAGTCCAAAAAATGGATTCACTATCACTATCGTTACATCGCATTTCTCTACCGGAAAGCCATTATCATGATGTCACCTTATCACATGATAACACATTATCAGAAAAAATTCTTAACCAAGGGCAAAAACATAAATATTTGAAGACAAAGCCCACAGGAGACGGTTTACAGAGTAGCATTGTTCATTTCACCTGAACATTTCACATCAGTCAGGGCACCAATGCACCCCCGGTCCACCCCAAACCCCCCCCCCCACCTCCCCTAAGCTCCCACTCCAACATCTCCAGGCGCTTCCCCTGTGAGCCCCTGCGATAAGGGTACATACTAGGAGGACCATTTATTCAAGCTCATACAGGGGAAATTTGGCAAGTGAGTACCACTGCGGCCTTGAACTACGCTACAAAGTCATTATTGCGCGGGCCGGCCTTGTCACACTATGATATCCTTTTCAGTGTCTTTAAGCGTTTTCTCTTTCTATCTCTCCTCTCACTCTCTCAAGCACACTCACGCGCAGAACTCTATAGGGAGAGAAATGTACAGTTATAAAATGAAGCTATTCTTACATCCTGTCTCCTGATGACCAAACAAACACTGTATGATACTTATGCATCTTTCTCTCCCCTGACGACACATGAAACGGTGTAACTATGGCCTACATTCACAGTTAATTTCAATATGAAAGAAACGGCAAACCAAACACATTGCAGAGGAGGTATCACCTTTCTATACTCCTGGACGTGATTGCAGGTTTACCGTTTTTTTCTTTGAGCAAACTGAGCAAAGTGCAAGGGGCAAAATATGCACGTAGGGGCGGTCTGCGATTTTGTCGAAACGTCCATCTCTCATAGGATGAAAGTGTTACTTATTGAAGGTGTACGGGTACACAGAACAAAGTGATCAGGTAGAACAAGGTGCAAGACAACGCCTGGATTAGTAAGCATAAGCAGGCATAGTCGAATGCTTGACGGCTCACCTTGGAAGAGTCAGCCGTTGTGATAACCCACGTGCAGTTGGCATTGTTGTCGTACTGGACTGGGAAGTTGGGTGACGTAATGGTGCCACTGGGCCCGCGGAGCTGTCCACCACACATAGGTGCTGAAAACGAGGGAGAAGATTTAGATTAATTTAGGGGCCATGCAAAGACCCTCACCAAATACTTCAAAGGAAGAGAAATGAAGCTGGTTCATGTGCAAATCTACAAAGGAAGAAAAATGAAGCTGGTTCGTGTGCAAATCTACAAAGACAATTTACACAGTCCAAATGATCTAATTCAATCCATTCCCCTTCAACAATTAGAGGCAAATTGCTCACCAAACAGTCACAGATTTTGGATCACACATTGCATTAGCTTCCTTAGTTGATTGTGAGGATTATGAATTTGCAACCATAGCCAAAATTAGCATGAGACAATGACAAATCAATCACAGACAGCCTGCACTAAAACACAGACCCACACCGAACAATGTATTCAATGTTGGAGGAGTCGAAAAGCAGATACATTGACGATATGGTGCTCGTTTGTACGTTAAACTGTAAAACCAATTTTTTCCCTTACTTCCAGCAAAATGCTTGACCTTGTCAATTTTCAAAGGACATTGATTCTTTTATCCTTTTTTTGGCCTCCAGAACTACTTTAAATACCTCACAAAATTAAAGCAGTTCCTGGCTAATGAGAAATATAAGGAAATGCATTAATGTACTGTGTAAATGAGTGTTTCTGAAGGTCTAGACCCTGGACCAACACTTAATGAGTTATGTCTGGAGTGTGTTCCTGGGGGTGCAAAAGGAACACGCTCTCCTCTGCACTAGTCGTGAAAGGTTGGGGGATGTTAAGAAAAAATAGACAGAAAAAAAAAGAAAAAGCAATCGATCTGAAGGTTGAGTAACTGAAAATCTGACCTTAACAAAAAGATATGTGTGGCGACAGAGCTAAAATATTCACCTTTTTTAATCACAGTGTTCCGATTCCTGACTGGTATGAAATTAATTTATGAAATTCATACTACAAATGATCCTACTTATAATTTCTGCTCCTAATGAATGCCTGCCAGTGGGGGACACAGATTGTCAAGAGTAATGATAATGCAGACATTTACACTGGAGGACTGGTGGGTACAAAAATAAAGACTTACTCTTGATATAACCTTTCTGTTAGGACATCATTGAGTCGCAGCAGGCTATGCCCATGCCCTGCTCTGTTGGAGCTGGAAGTTCTTCTGTTCTAACGCCTTTTTGGAAGTTTGTTGTGGAACTGTTTTAGCCTCCACGCTATTACTTCAGCTCACGGGCTGTATAATAATTGTATATTAATAATAATGGCATTAATATACAGAATAATTGAAAGGGACGACTGCTCAAAATACTCTTCTCATGCATATGCAGTAAGTATCACAAAGATAAAGAGGAATTCATGTGGAGTTTTGCCCGCCCCCTCCTGAACAAAGACGGCAGAATTAGATTATACATTTCCCTCCACAGGTGTTGCCTGGTTCAGCCCTAATCTCGTTGGTACTCAATTGGATCAGTGCGAGACAGGCCACTCAGATGCCCCTCTCAGAACTGGATTTCTCAAGAGCACATTATGGAAGATCTGAAGATGAACGGGGTCGGGGGAACAAAATGGATAGGTAAGAGATTAGACCAGGCACCGAGTCTGAATCCTGGAAAGATAGGAAAGATAGACATTTCTGTAATATCAGAGATTTTCCGATTCTCTCTTCTTTTTTTCATTTTGGCCCAGTTTCAATCCACCTTTTTGACTCACAATTAAAAGCAACAATCACCAAAATCAACTAGCCAAACTGTGTTTAGACATAAAAGAAGAGTTACGGACCAATATTGATTGAATCCAGCCTTTATCACAATATGGTTAACATTTTGCATATGATGCTTACTGTTATTTGAACCAGATCATTATTTTGAAACAAAGTGCAAATTCACATTCACATAACAAGCATGTTGCTTAAGAATACCACTAAGGTTAGAAAACTGAGGCTTCACGAAAGTGAAATTAGGGTGAAACTCCCAATGTGATATGTATGAATCATATGGATCTTGGGATGCATGTGAGTAAATGATTGACACCTCGTGGTACTGTATCTCCATTCCTTATGAGATTCATGAAGCCTCATTATCACACTACTGGATAGAACAGGAGCTGAACCAATAGCCTCCAAAAGATATTCAGAACCGTTCAGTCGCCAGCGTTCAACAGTGTCCCTGCAGTTCTGTAGCTATGCTATGGATTTATCTAAACTGTAAAAAAACACAAACTTTTATGTGGACTCCAACCACATGAGAATAGTTTCACTGTCCTACCTGAACAATGAGAAACTCCATTCGGTTGCAACTTTCTTCACTGTTAATGATTAAGGATGATGCAATTTATGGATGTATATTTTAAGGAGCTACATTTCCCATGGCACCTCACAATTAAGAGAACGTTTTTGAGTTATGATGGGGAATTTTGTTCCGTTAAATCGATAAAACAAGACAAATAAGCCTGCTCTACCAGTGCTGGCCAGAGAAAAAGCGCAAGTGATTGAGCTGGCTTTTAAAACCGAATGCCAAATAGCAGCATCCCACAAATAAATAACGATAGACTCAGAGACCTGCTCTCAATTCTAAATCCATTTGAGACAGTCTGCAGGTCAATAGCCACATATACACTGGGAGCTAAGGTGCCAAAATCAGCTTTATGGATTTGTAATTTAACATGCTATTTTAAAGGGCACCTGGTTACATTTATTAATAAGTTGTTGTTCCACAAACTTTCCAACCAGACATTCATAAGCATTCAAGTATCTTTAGATTTGAAGAATATTATACAGCATAAGACATGCTGTATATCCATCATGGGCATTAAATATGCCTTTTACATTCAAACAGGGATTGAATGTGTACAAGACTTGCACATTTTAAATGTAGCAGTTAGGGAGTTCTTTGCCTGTAGGTGACTCCATTGTAATCTGATGATGAAACATATTAACCTTGAATTGCAATATGCTTCCACCAGGGTTTCACCATCTCCACACTATGCGCAGGTAACTGGCAAAATAAAGTAAACACCAACATAAAGTGTCTTGTGGCCACCACGAGCCATCAGAACAGCGTCAACGCATGTTGGCATATATTCTACAAGTGTCTGGAACTACAATTCACCAACAAGAAAGTACATAATTTGGTGTTTTGTTGATGGTGATGGCAAAAGCTGTCTCAGGCGCCGCTCTGTAATCTCCCATGTGTTCAATTGGGTTCAGATCTGGTGACTGAAATGGCCATGGCATATGGTTTACATCGATTTCATGCTCATAAAACCATTGAGTGAACACTCATGACCTGTAGATGGGGGGCATTTTCATCCTGAAAGAGACCACACCCATCAGGATAGAAATGCTTCACCACAGAATGAAGGTGATTACTCAGGTGATTACTGAAATACATGCAACAGCTGGTATAGCTAGATATTTTTTGTTGTTTTTCTTCACATAAGAACAACATCATTATGCAGATTAATGTAGTTTTTCTGTTCTATTTCTATATTCAATTTCACTCGTTCTTTCTCTCACTCCCCCTCGCCCCTAACCCGCTCCCCCTTTCTCACTATCTCTCTCTCCATTAGCCCAACAGAGTTTCACAAATTGCACCACTTGGGTTATTATGTGTAGTGGTCTGTTAGAAAAAATTAGAACTGGCACTAGTCCTTTTCAAAATGGCACTAGTCCTCTCCCATTTTTCAGACACGAGTCTATTACATCCAGCAGCAGTCAGAACAAACACATAATGTCCAGGTGAGGCTTGGGATGGGTCACATGACTGCGGGCGTTCTATTGTTTCATCTCCACGTTTTTTTTTCCTCCTGGAGAAGTGAGCCACTCCTCTGGTGGAGAGCCATTACTCTTCTCCAGCAGATACCGTACTGTGCATTCTCATCACACGGGGGCAGCTAATCAAAATCGTAAAACAAATCCGACAGCTAACGTGTTGGCGAACCAAAAATGAAGGGAGAGAAATAGAAGTTATGGAACAAAGCTGGCGAATAACCTTGGGAACACCTTGGGGAGGTCTCAGGAAGGGGGATGTGAATTTTCTTTACCAAATCGCTAGAACACCCCGCCCCCTCTCTCGTCTTCCCCAACTCACGTTCTCAATCTGTTAATTCGTGTAAAACAATAAACGCTCTCCTATATAAGAATATGAATTTATTCCAGGCATGTTAGAGATGTTATTTTTGTTCCCAAAACAGTTTGTATTTGAGATTGTAACACTATAAGGAGACATACATGCATACAGTGCTGAATGTGAAAAGATGGTGGCACTCCTTTGATTTCATTGTCAGTTTTAAATACTGTATAAAGGTGGAGTGTGTTCTCCTATGTGAGCTGCCTACACAGATATTCTCTGTGCATAAAATCGTATTTTCCATCATAAATGCAGAGGGTGGAACACAATGTGTACACACCGATGAGACTGTACCATACCTAAATTAAATATGGAAGTGCAACAGACAGTCTTTTCCACAAGGCATACGGAAGCGGAGGGAGTTTACACACGCGAGTGTGCATGCACATGTGCGTATGTACTATGAGTCTCTCAGATTTCATATATTTCGGAACAGAAGAATAACATTGCTGCAAAGCATCACAGGTAATACACCACTGCTTCACCCTCTGGTTTATGGGAGAGAGGATACTATCAGGCACAATGAGCTAAAAGATAAGACAGGGAGGCGGATATGCAGGTGGACAGACGGACGTGGGCGCGGAGGGGGTGGGGGTGAGGCCCTTACCCCTGCAGATGGGCCGGTCATCGCTCCAGCCCACGTAGCTGTCTGTCACGCGCAGGCAGGTGATGCTCTTGGAGCCCTGCAGTTCGTAGCCCTCATCGCAGGAGAAGTGCACCGTCGACCCCCTCCTGTTGAGGGAAGAGGAAGAATTAGAGACCCATTCTCCCGCTTCACTCTGAACCCGGAGTGGAGTGCTTCAATTCGCCGTGCGCTCAGCCCACAGCTTTAGACAGGCAAATTTACACGAGCAAATTGTATCTGGGCTGCATCAAAGAGACACATTTTTCATTCGGGTCGTAAAGGGGCCCTGACTGTATGCCTGCTAGATGGTGGGCGCGAGACAGACACAGACTGTAAATTTCATGCATACGGGAGGCATACGGTTCACAGTAATATCTGTTCTCCTTGTTCTCTTTATGCAGAAACAGAATGCACGTATCTACATGCATTTCCAACACATTTTTCTTTCAATAAATCTTTGCCATTTTAAACAGATTGTTTGAAGGTGTCATTGCAATTACACTACACTTATAAGATATACAAAATAAGAGAAATCACATGCAGTTACAATCAAAGGGGAAATGGGGATCCCTTGAAGCAATGAAGGCTCAACTCCACCCCTGAGCATAGCACGGAACTCATCATAGTCTATCAGACATACTGCAAAGAGCAGCTACATCGGTTGCTGTTTCCTCTCTCCATTACCTCTACACTACTGAAAAGGTATCTGTGGAATCTGGCCCACAAATCCAAATTCAGCCCTGATTTTCCCTTCTCTTAGGTAGTTTATTGAACAGTTTCAGGCCATGGAGTCTTCACACCTGGCCTGTGAACACCACACAAGGACCATCATTTGAGTAACCCTGCACTAAAAGCTTGGATGTTCCTTCCCACTCACAATCAGCCTGAAAGAGCTATGTCCTCGCTGGACTCCTGGTACCGTTTTTGTGCATTACAGTGTCATAAGAGCCCTTCACTGACACCTTAAGCCACTCGGACAATCCACCTCCGTCCCGCCGCTCTGTAAAATCTCTTCGCTGTGAAATGACACAGAAATAGCCGGAGCTCCCTAAGATTGAGACGGCAGGTGTAGACCACCCCACCAATTAGAGAGGCCTACTGTGCAAACACGCTCGCGTCGGTTTGGGTCCCACTCTTTTCCCCACTTGTGCCCTTGTTGCCGATATTCGCTCACTATCCAAGCCGCCCGTGGAGACTTGGGGAATTAAAAGACCGCTGAGAAATGAACCAGGCGCCTCGCTGGGCCACCTCGGCACATTCATCACGCTGGTGTTAGTGGCGGGAAATTAACTGGATTCCTGTTTTCGTCCGACGAATCGATCCAGTGCCTTAATCGTTAATCCATGCCTCTCACCTGAAGTCGGAGCCCTTTCTCTTCCCCCGCTCTGGGATCCCCGGGTCCGGACACATGTTGTGCCCCTGTGCCACGCCCATCTGTGACACTGAGAGAGAGACAGAGAGAGAGAGAGAGAGAGAGAGAGAGAGAGAGAAGAAAGAGAGAGAGAGAGAGAGAGAGAGAGAGAGAGAGAGAGAGAGAGAGAGAGAGAGAGAGAGAGAGAGAGAGAAATTATTTGAAACAGTTGTTGCGTGTATTTCATGAGAGGATCATAGAAAAAGAAGGAACAGGAGAGATAGAAGCAAGGGGGAAATCATTTAGGTAAACAAAAAGAACTCTCAGGGTTTGAGAAATAGTTAGATATAAGCCTTGAGGAGCAGGATGTAGGGGAAAGAAAACTGTGGTAAAATACAGTTGACAGCAATAGTGAGAATATATAAAACCATATGACATATTTTGCTTGTATTGCTGTGTATGTATATTTGGCCACTGGATGCATTCTTTAATGGAGAGTATGGATAACATAAGTTCAAAACTATAAATGTAGATATTTAAACAGGCAGGCAAAGAAACTATACAATATATCAGTGGCAATTTTAGACCCTATTTGGGGGGCTATTTAGCCCCCCTGTCTTTCATCTCAGCCCCCCTGAGAATGTTTAGTCATTCTTTTCTAAAAAACATTTGGACTTTTATAAATACTACAGATAGAGAGTGGTATTTCAATTTTGACAGCGACCACCATTGTGGTGTTTTTGTGTTGGGGAATGTAACAGTAAATTCATAAAAAATGTAGGCTTGTGCTTTGCATGTGTACATCTCACATTCTCATTGGGGGCTGAGCTCCCCTAATGGTCAAATCCTAGAATCGCCCCTGCGATATACTCTTTGTATGCAAATGGCTAAACTTAAGTGGAATGAATGTACTAAGAATTGTGTATGAATAAGAACAGGATATTCCTGTGGATATGTCACCTAATTTAAATGACATTATTATTAGGGGAGAAGATTCCCTGTCATAATGGTGCCGCGCCATCTCTGACAGCCGCACAGGAAGAGGAAGTGATTGGGTGTCAGAGTGTTGAGTGACCGGCAGGGCTGGTGTCAGGCGGCGTGGTAAAGAGGCCTGATGGCCCTCTGGAAACCCTCTCTGACATATGTTGATTGGAAAAGTCGCATAAGTATATATTCTCATGCATAGTAATGAGGGACGAAAGGGCAGACTTGTCAGCGGACAGCGGACGTGGTCTGTGGAGGCGACGGGGACGGGGACGGGGGGACGGGGGTTGTATTTGATCGGGGCGCTTACAAGACTCAATTTCCAGCAGTGTCCCCTGGTAGCCGCTTCGAGAAATGTGACATTTTCTTACAATGATGTTAAAGTAATAGAAATGTAAATAACGCAGCTGCTTTGCCGGAATAATGGCAAGTGGCCGTTGAATAGCATTCTATCTGCTGCACGGAAAGTGTCCGCAATGCAATTAACAATGCCGTACGACAACCCCTACTGCCTATTTACCAAGAATTAAAGCGATCCCCTTATTTCCCATTTGATGGCCCGCGAGCGAGCCCTGCTGCTGTCATTGACAAAGTCATTTCAAACGGCTCCACTCCTTGCCCCGTTTCTGCTGAAAGTCCATTTTGTGATAAGCATTTGGCATCGGAGAGAGGACACATGCAGAATGCCAGGTGCCTTGATTCTAGCTTTGAGGACACGCTGTTTTTTGTTTGCCGTCACAGAGGTGAGAGTAGTTGGAGATTAAAACGTAAAATAAAAATCAGGGTAACCGGCAAAGCGGCACATTCACGTTCACGTCAAGCTCTTCGCAGGCCTTCAGGGTGCTTTTTGGTGTGACTTACGGACGGAGATCTTTTGGTGGTTGTCTTTGCTGGGAAGCATCTTGACCCCTCTGGACTTCAACTCTGACATTTTCTTCACTGTAGAGGAAAGCAAATCATCACATACAAAATCATAGAAGGTACACGATGATGATGGTACCCCTCAAATCATTCAGGCGGACTAGGTTGGTAACATGGCCAGGTAGGCCCGTTCATTTCAACAGCCATACATGACATCTCATCTCATCTCATCTTCAGCCGCTTATTCCTGGTCAGGGTCGCGGGGGGGCTGGAGCCTATCCCAGCATGCATTGGGGCGAGAGGCAGGAATACACCCTGGACAGGTCGCCAATCCATCGCAGGGCACTACATACACCATTCACTCACACACTCATACCTACAGGGCAATTTAGACTCTCCAATTAGCCTAATGTGCATGTCTTTGGACTGTGGGAGGAAACCGGAGTACCCGGAGGAAACCCACGCGGACACGGGGAGAACATGCAAACTCCACCCAGAAAGGCCCCCGGCCGGGATTTGAACCCGGGACCTTGTTGCTGTGAGGCGACAGTGCTATCCACTGCACCACCGTGCTGCCCCATACATGACATGAATTAATCTAATTGTCCAATCAATGAATAATCCATTAATCAAGTTACATCAAGGAAGCATTACGTTATTCAAAGCTTGCTTGCACAGCATTGTGTGTTCACTGGTCGTGGGAAAATAAATGTTGCGTACGAGTAAAAAAAACAAGAAACCCGCTTAAACTTAAAGCGTAAAAACCGAAGTTAACCGCGGATAGGTCAAATATGGCCCCGGGAGTGATGGATACACCGACACCGTGTGTTTAATGCATTTTCCACGCACGTCATTATGCATGCCTCAATTTGGAAATTGTATTCTTCAGCTGAGTACCTGCATCTTCAGAGCACACTGCCTTTAGAAAGGCACTTTCATGCTTATATTGGCAGGCGCGGGCAAATATGTGCTCTCCATAGTACTTTGAATGGGCGCATTTGAATAATCGCGCACCATCCCCGTTCACGAAACAGATTTGCAGAACAACAAGCTGTCTGGATTCGGCAATTGAAAAAGTCAATATGTTTCTGAGTAAAACACTGCCAATGTCAACGCAGTCAACCGACAGTGGCTTTAAAAAAAAAAATAATAATAATCATTTGACTTGTGGTACTTAACACCCCTTGTCCAACGCAGCTTTGTTCTTAGCGGAGCGCTCGCAATTTGTTAAGGGAATTCGTTAAATGGCACGCGCGTCGACGCCCCCTTCAGGGCGGGAGAATGTATGCATTTGGTGCACCGTCGCCGTGGCTTCCCGATCTGCCGAGCGTTTAAACTCTAATGCAACAGACAAATACAGGGTAAGCCCAGGGACACGGAAGGCACTTCATCACCAGTGAGTCATTGAAACCTACCTGAGACAGAGACAATTTCCTACTGACATATAAATCTCAAAGGTCCGGAGAGGCCTATCAGAATATTTTGTTTGAGGGATTGCTACCAGCGACCCGGATTGTTTCCAACAGCGATACAATATGGGCACATCGCGTAAATGCTGATTTTGTTCCTGATATGAAACGAATGAATGAATAAATCAATAATTATTGTTCCTAAGGAATAACCTTTGGTTATCACGGGAAGAGAATACACAATAAATTACCTAAATTACACACTGCATATTCTAATGTGATCTGAAAAATATGTGTGGTTAGAGTTGGAATATTATTACTTTAGAAAATAATCATGCACATATCGCACATTTCTTCAAACTTTATATCATTAAAGCTCATTCATTATTAACGGCGCAGTGAAGGTTTTCTCATTACGCAAAATGATATTCACTGTGCCTTTTCAACTCCTCGCCTTTTCATCAAATTGTTTTGCTCTACAGCTATCCGTCATAAAAATCTCGCAGTGAATATCCGAGGCCGTTTGAACTGACTGAATCTGAATAGCATCACAAGCTAAATGTATACCTAAAAGCGTAAGCATTTCACTATAGAAATTACACATGTGCACACCCCAGAAAATATATCATATAATATCCTTGTCAAACTCTCACTTGGAGACACTGACCTTTCACATAAATACAGAATGCACAGAATTACCAAGTGCAGCATAAACAAGCTACCCACTTAGGTCCCACTTAGGGCAGGATACTTAAACTGATTACATTCAATGTCCAGCTGTTTAAATAGATAATATGTAATAATATAATATATAACACTTTTATCCAAAGCGACTTACAGTAGTGACTGCACAGATTTTTCAGTGTATGTGGTCCCAATAGGAATCGGATCCCACAACCTAAGCTTTGTCGACGCCATGCTCTACCTACTGGGCCTGTAATATTTAATGTAATATTTAATATCACCCTGGACCAGCATTAGCTAATTGACTGAATGCAACTATTAATTTACTTAGAACTCTCTTGCTTGGGGGTTACACAAAAGCTCAATTTCAAAATGACTGTTATATAATTAATAAACAAACACAAACAAAGCAATTGTGTTTGATTGATTTTTGTTCTTTTTATTTGTAGTATATGTTATCGCAAGTTTGGCAGGCTTTACAATTAATTACCAATATTAAAACTCAAACGCCCCCTGTTTTAACCCTTTCAAAACAAACTAAATGGAAGCATGATCGGAAACGAATACTATTAAATCCCCCTGCACTGACCAAACTCGTCCATCGCTGCTGGGGTCATTACACCAGATCAGAGATCAGGGAGCAATCGTTCTCCTCCAGCCACGTAAAAGCCATGTGCATCATCACTTCTCTAATCTACCTCAAATGCACAAAGACAGAATAGAAAGAAAAAGGGGAAAAAAACCTACAGGGCTAAGTGGAAGTTATGCTAAGAGCATAGCCCATTGAAAATGAGTTATTCTTAAGTATTTGAATTGGGGGCGGGGGGGAGAAATCAGAAATCTAATTACAGGCTTAGTCCATCTTCCCCTTTCAGGATTTGGTAAATGCATTATTTATTTATCTAACACAGGATCCTGTAATCCTATCTTCCTCTTAAGTGCACCCTCCTTCCCGCGCTCCCCTTATCACCCATGTGAGATTTCTGCAGATTGGGATTAGTTTCCCCAACAGCAGGTCTAATCCCCTCGGCTCGTCCTCTCTTTGCTCTGACCTTTAGTGTTTTGATTGTGATGAAACTGCAGATCACTAAGAATAGTATAATGGTTAGGGAACTGGGCTTGTAACGCGAAGGTTACAGGTTCGATTCCCAGTTGGGGCACTGCCATTGTAACCTTGAGCAAGGTACTTAACCTGAATTGCAAAAACTGTGTCATTTGCTCTGGATAAGAGCGTCAGCTAAATGCTTAAAATGTGAATGAATGTGGATTCCATAAATATATAGCCAGTTATTGGGAATGGTTACTTTATTGGTAATTGCTCCTGGCATTGATATTTGGCAAAAGGCACCTTGTGAAAAATGACACATACTGACACATGATAAAAACCAAAATACACTAAGTACAAAATCTAAGGAACACACAAAATATAACCTGTACATTTTCCATAACTTATCTAAAACAATTTTCATAATACATTTTCAACCACATGCATGTGATCATGTGTGCGGAAGTGACTATAGCTGATGCGCTTACTCAATTGGAACTGAGTCAAGGACTGGATTAAACAGTGGACCCAGGCTTTGAGTCTCACTCCTCGTGGATGGCTCACCTTGGTACTGTGCACTGAAGCCTCTCAGTTTGTGGTTCCCGTCTGAAGTGAAGTGGAGCCTCAGCCAGTTTTTACTGCTGATGATGGGGGAGGGGAGGTTTGGACCGGTGAACCTGAGAGAGAACGAGAGAGAGACAGAGAGAGAGAGAGAGAGAGAGAGGGGGAAGAAAAGAGATGAGCATCAAAACTGAAGATGGCAGGACAAGGTATCCCATGAATTACCTTGACATAGAATGATGAATCCACCTGCAGATACAGTATCAAAATCAAGTTATCCATGACCCGCCGTCCACTTAAGAGAATCATTGATAAAGTAATCAATTTTCAATAACATTCAAAATCTTTACAGCTAATAAAGTTAAAAAAACAAAAAAACAAATGCATACAAATACCTGGGCCATAAGAAAATTGTTAAGGACTGGATAATGTAGGCTTTTTTTGACTTCAGAAAATACTCAGTTGTGTGAATGGATCAATCGTAAAACAATAACTGGTAGGGTACAGTTCAATTATTGTATAGGATGTGGCATACTTTTCTGGACAATTCGCTATATATTCAATATTGCACTTGATAGCTGATGAAGCTGTTCACCAAGTTTGTGAGTGAATGAGTCAATTGGCTCTATTTCGACAACTAAAATGCTATGGTTGATCATAATGCTATGATGGGAAGGTCTGTAAATTCAATTTTTACAGAAGCTGCGAGGAAGCAAAATTGTAATAAGGGTTGGTTTAACAAATTACATTACCTGTAGTTGTGGCGAGGGTGTGATTGTATTATGGCCAATCAGATTGTCCATCTTTTCCCCTTTAAAAAAACAATGTTTGCACGGAACGGAATGGACTAACTTCTCCCAGGAAGAAATGAGAGGCCCATTCTGAGAGGCCCCTGTTGAAGCATGTAGCCATTGTGCTTAGTGTATACTTCTGTGTTGTGTAACATTGTATTATTCACTGATATTCAATTTCCTCTCCAAAATCCTCTCTCTATCTCTCTACATTCAGGATCCCAACTTCACCATTGGACACCATTGGAGCTGCGAGTATGAGTGTTGTGTTGTGAGTACCTGTAAATTATCATTGCTAACTAATTAGCTGGCTAACAAAGTAATGGTTACATGTCATATCACTTATAAAGACATTATGATATATACACTCACAACATGAAGCACACCCATGTGAAAGGGGTCTCTTGCAATTGGATTGTCAAAACAGCAGAGAAATTTGCTTCATGTGAAAACAGGTGAAACTAGCACTTTGCCGGGTTGTTTTCATAAATGCACCTATTTTAACAGCACCCCTTCAATGTCATCGCAAATGCGTGGGTTTTAGATGGGGGAAACTGCTGACTTTTGTGGCGGTGTGAAAATGTACCCGTGCGGCAGACAAAATGACCAATACGTTTGCATTTGGGCTTTGTGTTGCTTTGTGCTGTGCCAAATATAGTACCCAATGCGGGAGGCTACAGCTTCTAGTGCTTCCTCCTCCAGTCACAACCAAAAATAAGCTGTAGCTGAAAATTAAGTCACCTAGATAAAGGTTCCTCTGAAACAAATGCAGTATAATGTGACCGTGCGCAATGAAGCACAAACCACACCCACACACACACACACACACACACACACACACACACACACACACACACACACACACACACACACACACACACACACACACACACACATACAGGTTCTTTACACACCAATGTCTACTTTGTATGTTCCACAGTCACCGGCACCCTGTCAACATGAAATAATGTGGACATCTGCTCTTCCAGTGAATGCTCTATTAGCACTGCATGACAGGGAGGGGAGTACGAGGACAAGGACACAGGTCCCTGAACACTCAGTGGGCTCCAGATACGGTCTGTCTCCAGTGGGACACGGCAGCCAACTGTCCTAATCACACTGTGTGATCACATTCACAGATCAATTTGCCCCCCCCCCCCCACACCATTCACTCACGCCCAGACTCAGCTTTAATGAAGCGTGCCTGTTGGCCTTTTCATTGTGCTACTGAGTGGTTTTGCGCTACAGAACAACCCTGTGGAGACACTCTTCCTTGTCTTTAAAGAATTGCACAGACTTTTTTGTCCGTGGGACAGGATCCTTTTGACTTTAAACACCCTCCTGTAAAAGGAGCTCATTGTCAGGTTCATAATTAGCAATTGACTGTTTTTCAGGTAGTTGAGTGAAGTCCACATGGCACAACAAAATCCTGTGTGCTCGGAGCTGCCTTTAAATGCGGTTGTGCCAGAATTGCAGGGATACTGTGAGGTTGACCTCTGTTCATTGTTATAGCAATGCCTTTTTTTGTTCGTATATTAGAACAAGTAATTCTTTCCTTATTTTGACATACTTAATTTCAAGCATATGAAAATAGCAACGCAGTATTTTAAACCTCTACTGCGACAAGAGCGATAGTGAGCTCTCTCACAAACTGTGGCAGTAAATGGGCCGCAAGTAGCTTGGAAAAATGAGAAGAAACAAACTGCAATATGGACTAGCACAAATGCAAGGGGCTGAGGGGGTGCGAGAATACAATGAGCACAGGTGACTCTGCGCATGTTGTTTCGATGCTCTCTGTGGTCCTTGGCCACTGTGTCACCCGGCGCCAATCATACAAAAAAAGGAAACCTCCAAGGGGGAAGCTAATCCGCTTCCATTGCTTCCATTTCTACCTGCAAATTTCATTCCCTGCACTGCGCGCACAATTCTGCCCACGCCTCTGGCTGCTGTTTTAGGATTCTGAAAAGCAGCGCTCAAAAAAAAACTCAGCAGTAATGGAAAACGCAGCACAATAACCTGAAACCCCAGCAATGCAGCGGAATGAGTTTAAAACAGGACTGATGGCGCCTCTGAATTTAGAAGGGCTGGAATCTACCTATCGTGATTTTCGTACTTTTTCTGTGCTGCCAATCGCACTTCTACGGTATAGCTTAAATGAACTGACAATAATGCTACAACTGTGGACCCTTTCAGAGGCTGCAAGGGAGAACAAAACAAATTATTTTGAGAGACCGTAGGGGTTATTCATACAAGTTATGGGCTGATACCATCTTGTTCCATTAATAAACATTGGCTACCAGCTTTTTTTCTGTGGCCATCTGTATAATTTATAAAACTGCTACCACTTTTATGTTTGGATGTCATTTAGGCCATTTTTGAAAATGAAGACACTTAGTACTACTACCATTTAATGTATTGAAATTTGGTTAATAGAGAGTTCAATTTTTATTTTGTTTATTTTACCCTTATTTTCTCCAAATTTGGAATGCTCCATTGTAGTTGTAATCCGCGCTAATTGCTGCGACCTCCTGTGTCAATTCGGGAGAGAGAGCAGACAAGCAAGCCCTCTTACAAAACATGTTGGTCTCTGCTTCTTTTCACTTTACAGTCTACCACCTAAGCTCCACAGTCAGTCTGTGAACGCTTCCGGTGTAGCTTGCGCAGGGTGCAGCCGATTGACCAGAGGGATAGTTGAGTCACGGACATGATGAGACACGGACATCCCGCCAAATTAAATCTCTCCCTTGTGGGGGCTGTGAGCAAGATTGCACTGGAAGGTTTTGAGTGGCTCGTCTATATAATAGAACAATGCCTTAACAGGATGAAGGGCCACCCAGCAGCCCCCTGCTTCACATTTACAAAATTAGAAATTTGCAATTAAGCTGCTTTAAATATGTTTTTATAATTGCTGTATAATTTCCCATAACAATTAAGAGTTTCTTACCACTTAAAATATAAAGCTTGCTAGTAGAGAGGTCCAACTTTCTTTCAGACCTAGGGTACACTTTTTTCCTCAGGGAACAAATGTGTCTGTTGTGCCTTCAAAGGTACATATACGATCCTTCATGATATGGTTTTGTAACTTTTACCAGTGAAAAAGGTATAAATTGAGGGAAAGTACAGACATGTACCAAGGTAGGGTAATGAGTTCCTTATTCACACTGGCAGCCATATTGGAATGAAAATGTGGCTTGTACTGCAAGCAACATTATTTTTTTCGCAATGGTACAACTCAGTACCCTACAGGGGTACTGCCACAGTGACAAGCATTTGTATTTTAATAGGTACAACACGGTAAATTTTTTTCTTAGTAGCATGTTATATGTATCCTACCCCACAAAATAACCACAGAAATCATCTGCAGCTGTTACTACAACATGGCTCCCACGCTGATGTAATGCAACAATCAAATTTACCTACATGGTTTAATTTTGTAGTTTTTTACCTGCACAAACTAACATGGATAATATTTAACAGGTAAATATAGAGGTCAGGGCTTGTTGTGCCCAGTCCACTGGGACCTATAGTAGGCCTACTGCCCAAATAAAGGAAACACCAACATAAAGTATCTTAATAGGGCACTGAGCCACTGCAAGCTGCCAAAACAACTTCAATGGACCTTGGCATAGATGCTACACATGTCTAGAAATATATTGGAGAGATGCAACACAATTCTTCTCCAAGAAATTTCATCATTTGGTGTTTTGTTGTCTCAGGCACCACTAAAGAATCAACCATAAGTGTTCAATTGGGTTAAGATCTGGTGACTGAAATGGCCATGCATATGGTTTATATAATTTTCATGCTCTTCAAACCATTCAGTGACCACTCATGACCTGTGGATGGGGCACTGTCATCCTGCAAGAGACCACTCCCATCAGGATATAAATGTTTCACCATAAGATTAAGGTGATCACTCAGAATGGCTTTGTATTTGTTGGCGTTTACCTTGCCCTCTAAGCGGTTGAGCGGTCATAAACCATGCCAGTAAAATACACCCCACACCATAACAGAGCCACCAGAACGCATACCTTTACTCAACTTCCTTTATTTTGGCAGCTACCTGTATGTTTATGCACTGGGAGAAACTTCTCAGTGAAGAATGTTGAAATCTGGAGGCCTTTTCTTTGTTCTAGCAAAGCTAGCACTACTGATAAAGAGGAGAGGGTCCACACACAGATCTGATGAACACAGAACCTCCTGCCCAGCATGTATTGTACAGCACGCAATCACATGAAACACAGAGCCTGTGAGGCCAGTGCAAAGGCCTGAAGCACACAGGCAACAAGGCAACAAGCTAAAATACTGAGATACAGGCCTAAATTCAATCAAAATCTGTCCTTAAATTTGACTAGCAAATGTTTTTCTCATATTTTTAAAGGCCTGAAGCACACAGGCAACAAGCTAAAATATTGAGATACAGGCCTAAATTCAATAAAAATCTGTCCTTAAATTTGACTAGCAAATGTTTTTCTCATATTTTTTAAGGATTGCTGAACTCCCCAAATTGTTTACTTGCAAAAAAAAAAAAAGCACTTGCATATAACTGTGAGTTAAGGTCTAGGCTAGAGACTACTTAATATTTTTTTGTTTGCAAACACTCTCATAAATTAAATCTATTTATCCAGTCCCTTCACCACTGCAACAATCTGTGACCACTACAACATTAACAGTGAACATTTCTCATGGTGGAATGGTGGAGCTCTCATCCTTTTGCAGCATCTGAATACAGTGAATGCACAGGGCCACTGGAAGTTGTCAGCATAGGGTTGTGAAAGTCACCGCCAGCTTTTGCCGCAATGCCGTGCACGCCTCGCTCTCCAGTTTAATCACCGGACACTTTTTAAGAGTCATTCAAGGCAACATGTAACCATGCAAAATGAAATGTTCCTGCAGCCTGTCACCCGGGCTACGATGGTAATGTGGTAAGCAGGGGCTGAGTCAAATTTCAACGGACATTAAGTACATTTACCTGATTAGCTGGACAGCACCCTGCCCGCCCCAGCTCCCTCGGAAAAGCAGAACCGGAGCAGGAAATTTATTTGCTTTTTTCAGTAATTCATCCAATAAATAAATTATTCAGTCAATCAACCCTTTTGCCTACAGTACAGCATTGGTTGTTACGATTAGTAAATTAAATTGGTAACATGTTAATGATTAAAGAAATGACTTAACCTTTTTCTGAATCATATCAACACAGCAATTCAGTCCAAACACGATTTGAAAGAGCTCCAGTTACCAATATGTAAAAAAAGAAAGGAAAACTTCAAACCTCCACTATGTTCATTAGAAATATACTGCATTGTGGCTTTGTGGAATAAACCTCCACATCCTGTGTTATTATTGCTTAGGTGGTTTGTAGCTTGATTTAAGCCTACAGGTAATATATTCTGCAGTACTAAGTCAATATGTCAGAGACTGCATTGTAATGTAGCTGTGATCCATAACATAATGTGATCTGTAAGCATTAGGATATAGCATTGATAAAAGTGGCTTGCTGGTGGCTGTAGCATTGACTTTAAGCTTTTGAGTGAAGATGGATGTGATGGCGTGACAGTGAATATTAATGCTTACTTCTATATGAACCTTCTCCCACACACTCTCCATCTGACAGTGATGGCAAGGTAAGATTGACAGATGTTGGAAGATGACAAATGCTAAGCCCTTCCCCCAGGAATGAATAACAGAAAGCAGGTGTAATGCACATAGGCTTAAAACCCAAAGTTTTCCTTTGGCCCCTAAATGTATTGAAAGTGTACATAATTTACATAAAAGTGTTGAAGGAATAACTAATAGGCACAGAGGTGCAGGGAACAATATTAATGCTTTTCAGGGTATCAATCACCTACTGACTTTTTAAAAATGAGTTTTCTTCTGATTCTTCTTCTTTTTAATATTTGATGTATGTATGTATATATATACAGTATATATATATATATAATTTCAACAAAGGCTCACTCGAATAATGTAAGTGGCATCAAGTTCTGACAACTTGACATCATCACATGACATTAGCACTGATTTATGGGACAACAGATGGATACAATGCACTCACACCCTGATTGCATCTTTCATTATTCTGCTTAATTTTGATATGCAATTCCATGACCAGACAGGTTGAATGTTTCTCCTGAAGCACTGACTGTGGATAATGTTACGAGAGCAATCCAAACGGAGGAATGGTTCTTCCTCAGGAGTGTCTGTTGTTTTCATGTAGCTCTCTGGCTCTTCATTTCACTGAAAAGGAAGCCAAGGATGTACTTAAGCTGCATCAAAATGAACTTTCTTTGTTCATCTTTTCTCCACTCCATGTTGGTAGAAAATGACTAACAAAATCAAATAAAAGGGAGAACAACAAAGAGTCATCAGTGATCTGTTGATGCAATAAGCTTTTGTGTGCATCCCCATTAAAAAAAGCGAATTCAAGGGAACTATCTCAAGGAATACCATTGAAATATTTAAAAAGTATAATAAATGTAAATGGTCTGTATAAATAGATTTTCTATACAAATACCAGTGGTGGCTCTGAGCTCATTACTTTTTCAATGTTACTGTTTCCTTTTCAATGTTCCATTTCAATTTAAAAACAGTAATTGAATAAATGAATGCAAAAAAACAAACATCGGAACACGCATTAAAACTAAACCAAGAAATAACACTTTTTCAAATATTCAAAAAGGGCAAAGATGCATAAAGGGGTGCATGAATTACGCTGTTTCATATGATATATTTGTCCTTAAATTTGAGATTTATGCATGGGTATTTTTTTGTTTTTCATTCCAATAAAGATGTCTGCAAAGAAAGTCAGCTCATTTAATCAACACATCTGTGAACCGTTGATGGAATGTGCTTTAATATGCATCCTCCCATTCAAGAAAGGTAGTTCAAGGTAAGTCAGCTCATTCCATCAGCACGGGAGGAGTGTTTGGTGTATAAGACAGGTCTAAAAGAAGGTGCCAGCTAGTGTTTGGATCCAAAAGTGATCCAAAAATGTATTTTAGTCAAATTGGATACGTGGGCCGCATTTCAACAGACTCTACACGAGTTTGATTATTTGTGTGGCACTTGGTTCGCAGAGGTACGGAGGAGCAGAGCAGGGGGATGGGAGAGGTCCGGACAGATCCGGGGGATTGGACGAGAGGAGAGAGGAGAGACCAGGGAGACCAGGGCACTGGGAGAGAGGAGAGACCAGGAGTTGTGGAGAGACAGGGAACCAGGAACCAACTGTGGGTCATAGGAGAGACGAGCAACCATAAGAGATATGGAGAAAGGTGAGATTGAAACACATGCGTTTTGCCCCACCGGGGACCCACAGGGTTTCTAATATCATTCCTTCGTTCAAGTGTATATAAATAGACTTACATCGTTTTCAACTTATCAGTCTCACACAACCCTCCTTATAAAGAGACAAATGAAATGTCCATTTGAATTACCAGGCAATTTGAGCTGCAATAAGCTGCCATTAATGTATAGCGATTATTCAAGGGAACGGTCTGTAGCTCTGATAAGCCACAGAAGAGAGGGAGTATCGAAAATGTCATTATAGATTAGACCTCTCATAAATATGCTATTAGGGGTGCTATAAAGATCATTTGTCCACCAACCCCCCACGCCATACACACCCTTTATTTTCGCACTCCTTTTCCCTTTTCTCTTTCTCTCAAAGAAACAATTTGCGAAGGACGAAGTAGTTGAAAGTCTGTGAAAAGACTCCCGGCTCGATTAATAGAGTGCTCTTAAAGGGCATTATTGAAAGTTCAATACCCCCCCCCTTCTTCCTCTTCCTGATATTAGATTTTCACAGGAAAAGCCTAGGGAGTACAGAGCTAAATGAGTTCCTGATCTCAGACCAGCTCTGCATCGCCATCAGACATGTCAGACATCAAGGACTGGCGGAATATTTGTGGACCGAGAAAGAGCAAGGGCATCGAGCGCAGATATGCTGGCAAGGACACTGTAGCTCCGTCAATCAGGAAAGCCATGATGTTGTACAGTTTTGAAAGGGAATTATGTTCCACTGTTGTCCACATGACTGCATTCACACGCATCGATTGGGTACTGGCTACACAAAATAATGGGCAAAAAAGGCACACAGAAAAAAAAATAATCTGTAGAGACCCAAAAAACTGTGATGCCTGAAAATATGATTGAATATGTTTTAATGCTTTCCCCCTCTTTCTTTTCATTTATTTTCCCCCCTCTCCAAATTTTGTAATGCTGAATCATATTCTAATCCAAGCACATGCTCTCCTCCAAAACACTGCAGTCTACATTAAGCTTGCACATGCATCAGTTGGAGGAAGACACTTCATGTGCAGCTTAATACCAACAGACCATGGGGGCCCAATCGACCAGGGGGGATCGTTGGTATGTGACGAGACATGGGCAACCTGGTCGACTCAAACCTGCCTCCTTGGTTGACGGTACCACGGACCACGATGTGTCGCTCTGCGGGGCTGCTGGCTACATCAGCATGGTCTAGATTCTATACCAGACTGTGGGGCTCATCAACACACTAGAATGATTACTTGACAGTACGATCAAACCAGCAGCCGCAATATGACTGAAGTTAAAAGCAGCATTGAAATTACATCAATTAAATGAAGTGAAATTTAAAGGCAGAAATGAGTCGAGGGAAATTAAAATTGAATTATGACAATGACATCACTGAAGAAAAACAAAATGGCAACACTAAATTAAGGAAAAGAACATCTTTGAATCCAACAACCCAGCAAAATATCAAGTTAATTAGGCACTACTAAAGACTTGAAATAACCATTATTCTTGCTTTATAAGTGGCAAGGGGTAGGTGCAAAAATGTTGATATACATGAACAAAAAAGGCTATATAAAATAAACAATACAGGTAATGTACTATAGTTTAGGCTCGATGTTATTTTATACTAATACAATTGTCTAGAGGAGAAAAAAAAAATTCAGACAGAACAGCAAGCTATTCAAGTAGTTTTCATAGATATGGTCAGAACAAAATGAGGGAAATGAAAAGTAATGGAGGTGCATGAAATTGCTTAACGATTTTCTTCAATCTAATTGCACCCATAAGTCAGCAATAACTGATACACTGACCTTTGCAACATAGGAACATTGTGCCACTCAATGGCCATTTGGGTATCAAGAGATTGATTCAATGGATTCCCTGCCCCTCAATGCAACAACTGTGTGGCATTTGATTTAATTTATTCATGTTTTAGTATCCCTTTTTACCTCAGTTCAGTTCAATTCTGGGTCGCAGTGCATGCCATGTGTGGCTCTGTGTCTGCGGAAAGTAGCTTTCATTCACAGGGGCACACTTAATTGCAGTTACTTACGCAAATCAATCATGACTGTTTTGTATTCTGGCCAGTTGGTTTCCAGAAACCAAGGCAAGGGTCAGGGTGACATTAAAGCCAAAAGTTTTAGCATTTTAAGGACTCTACGATTCATATATGTGAACAAACACAGAGTGCATTCATAAAAAGTACTTTCCTCTGAAGTGACAAAAAAAATGAATCCATGGCAGTGACCCCCTGAGTCCAGTTATAAAGCTAAAAGCAATGTCATGTTTTTCAATTATTTTATAAAACCGACTTTCTCAAACTTACGTCTGCTTTTTAATTACTCAAAGCTCTGCTCAAACATTCACCCTGATTTAAACTCAAATGTGTGTGTGCATTCACCCTGATGTGTGTGTGTGTGTGTGTGTGTGTGTGTGTGTGTGTGTGTGTGTGTGTGTCTGTGTGTGTCTGTGTTTGTTTTTTAATACCTTGTTGATACTCCCCACCAATGTTGGGCTATTATGACAAGTTTCAAGAGCGCTGCTGCCTGATAGCATCTGTTTTTGGATAACATAATGGCTGACGTCTCAGACCCACTATATAATGATTTTTCCTCTCAACATCCCCGCTGTCTGCCTGCTGCAATCATCTAAAGCTCTGATTGTTTACCTTTGAACAAAAAAAAAAAGAGCCATTTGTGATAAAAAGACATGCCTCATTTCTTGGAATTATATGTCACTCTGATACCTAGTTCAGAAGCCACGTCATGCCTTAATCGACTTTTGACTTGTGCAAACTCCTGTCCCACTTACTGCCATCTCCTGAAGTGACAGATACAGCAAAGGTCCAAACTCAAGGATAGAAAGCGGCAGCCGGTGTGGCGCGAGAACCGAGCAGTCTGCCAATAGAGGGGTAATGAGCTTCCCAAGTGGTAGTACTGTACTCTTGAGATAGCAGACGATGGTGGCCTGTGACCACCAGGATTACACTTACAAACCCAGTTCCATTATACTGCACTGCCATCGTTCCCCATTCTGCCCGTCGTCATTCTAGCGACGTGAACCTCCTCGCTCCTGGCTATCAGCAATTATCATTCTAGTCAGATTTGAGAATACTGTGTTTAGAACTGTATCTACTGCTTACTGTCTGTTGGAGCCACAAGGTTATTTGGCGTTTGGTTCAGTACATCACTGCTACATTCCCAACAATGACTGCTCACAACTGGGGAACAAAATGTTGCTAGGGAACTAGACATAGAGACACAAGGCAGTCCATATGGGAATCTTCTGTTGTACCCTTGAGCAAAGCGCTTATCCTGAATTGCTGTAAATTCAAGTCGCCCCGGATACTGTTAATGTCAATTGTTTTTCAAATAATTATATAGTTTGCTGCAGGTCATTGTCTATTCATTGGCAGGCTTGAATTATCAATATGAATGTCAATTATTTTGGGAGGAGGATATTTCAGTATGCAATATTATGCATTTGCTGAGCAGATGACCTTATGCAGATACCCTACAACTTACATAGCTTACATGAATCAAAGTATAACATTTATATAATAGTGATTCATTAGTGAATAGTTATTTGATCACAGAAGATCACTGCATTGAGATTCCTTATTGTGAAGCATATCCGTGGGAGTGCACCAGACACCAGACCAGTGCAGAGTTCTCAATGCTGAAAAGCTGTTAGGCAATTACACATTCCCCTTCACCTGTTGTCCAACAATCCAGATGCCGATTCGCATCTGATTCTCCTACTTGTTTGGCATTTACCTCCATTACAAACAGGGAGGGTGTGTGTATGTGTGTGTGTGTGTGTATGTGTGTGTGTGTGTCTGTGTGTGTGTGGGGGGGGGGGTAAAGACTTCTCCAGCATGAAGGATCACGGCAGCATTGGGTTCTGCATAATTCTTAAAATGACTATTTTCCATTGTGCCATCATCATAAATAATTCATAAATCCCCCCTTTGGCTGCATGGCATAGACTTGTTAAATCCTGTAATTTCCCCACTCTTTCTCTCTCTCTCTCTCTCTCTCTCTCTCTCTCTCTCTCTCTCTCTCTCTCTCTCTCTCTCTCTCTCTCTCTCTCTCTCTCTCTCTCTCTCTCTCTCCTTTAAAAAAAGAAAAGAAAAAGAAAAAGATATATGCCATGGATTCTAATTTGAAGAAATTGCCTTCAGGAAAGAGTAAGGCCGGCCTTCATCTTTTTATTTTTAGTCTTTTTTTCAGTTCTGTACTCAATGTGTTTACTTTAAAATTGGGCTGGGTATAAGAACATATGCGCACACACACACACACACATGCACACCCATATGCACACACATGTGCACTCACATAATTCAGGAACACCCCCCCCCACCACACACACACACCCACCTATACAAGAATCCTTTTTTTTGATACCATCTATATCAGGCGTTTGCCTCGGGGCGGAGCACACACTCTCCCAATAGGAGATTGTTTTGGATGCCGATTTCAATGTCCACTGCAGTGTACTTCAAAGGTCCCGCTGAAGACATGTCTTTTTATTCATCTTTCCTATCAGCCTCTGTGGACTCAAGATTTCTCCAGAGTCATTAAGTCAAAGCAAGGATTGCTCTCTGTTGCTTTCAGCAAAATCCCTCCTTCCCTCCTTTCTCTCTTTCTCTCACCTTACATTACATTATAGCTACTTGTTTATTTATATATACAGTTTTTTTGTATTTTATGTACAGCTGGACAAATGCAGATAGTTAAGTGCCTGAAAGGAATTTATAGCATAAAGAACATAGAGAGTAGACACATCAAATTTATGTTGACTTTGGAAAAGAACATTACAACAGAAATATCATAATTTTTGACATCTCTACATCTTTTACTCAGTTACATAAATCTTAGGTCATCAGGTCAATGGTTGCACTGGAACTTTTACAGTGCAATCTGTATCACATGATCAGTGATTATCTGAAGTGCTCACAGAAAAATAAAATGTACGTTTTTAACCATTGCCATTTTATGGATTTATATTTTCAAAGACAAAATCACACAAATAAAAAACACAATTCAATAAAGAAACATCCAACTGTGAATGGTAGCCTACAGTCCCATTACACATGCTGTGCTTTACCTGAAGCAATCCCATATAGTTGCTCAAATAGCCTCTTCCAAACAAGACCTGCTGGAAATATCTTCTAAATATATTCACATCCCCAGGGCCTATTTATCTTGAATCCTGCCTGAGACACAGACCACAAGACATCTGGGAAAGGGAGAATAGCAATGCTGTCAAATTATATCTCCAAATTGTACTAGCTTTAAAAAAACAAACTTTTTTTTTCCTTTGCAAGAATTGAACCACGGACTAAAGGAATTAATCTAAAAATATATAGTATATGAACCAGATTGTGTCATTCTATTGTAGTTGCCTTTAAAAAAATTGTATCAATAAATTCCTAAATAAACAGACCCCCTCGTGAAACCATGGCGAGGGATTTCTCCTAACTGCTTTTTTTGTGGGTCCATTGCAGCGTGCATACTTTTTGACAGCTATGAGACTCAAACAAGACATCAAACAGGTTTTGAGATGGTTGAGATGGTTTGACGGAGCCATTGGACCCTACAACCCCATGACATTGAAAGCTTGTTGGAGTTTTTATTTCACGTCTTGTCAGAGCGATTTTACTGAGCACTTCAGTTTTATCACTTTTAGGAGCGATATTCAGCTATTAATGCATTCTCACCCTAAACTGCTACAAACACACGCACTTCAGCCAACACACAAAAAGGAACAACCTGAGAACACAGCAATCGAGACCTTGTAGAAGCCAGCTAAATAACTAAATGCATAAAACACAACATAGGATTGTTAAATGTTACGACTATGGCTGAGAAATTGATTTTGAAAAGGGCAAGGGGCACATTTAAATGGAGCATGGAATGCAACTGTTTCAGAGGGGGAGTCCCCCCTTCCAAGGCAGCACTGTTCAGGAACCCCCCCCAACCTGGCAACCTTTCATGTCATCACGTCTGCGCCCAAAGGCAATAAGCAAATAAATAAATGGATACACATATCCATACATACATACATAACAAGCCATCTTTTATCCGCCCAATCATAATGGACCATTACATTGGTTTTGTAGTTAACTGGAGAAAAAAAAACAAATTAGCTCCCAAGGTCACTCTTGCGTGCGGCTCGGGAAATTAGCTGTCCCAGTAGATCCATAAAGGAGCACTATAAAAAGAACCCAATAATAATCCGCAGTAGATTACAGAATGACATCATCTTGTGGCTCTCTATGAGCAGGGCAGAGTGAGGCAACATTAACCTGACAGAGGTACTGGCGGACTGAAATAGGGTCGCTGTTATATTGATGGCGAGGAGAGGAAGCACAGGACAGGTGGGTGTGTGTGGGGGGAGGGGCAGAGCATTGGACAGAACAGAGAGGTGATAAAAACAGCCTCCCCCTTATAAAAACATGTGTGATGCCCTGAGTCGACTCTTAACTCTTCTCATAAAACTTCACAACAAGGTAATCCTTGTTCCATCGGGCAGCTGGACAAAAAAACCCCATACTTATTATGATCAATTATTGACTCATTGTTTTATTGCAAGTATTATTGACTAATCCTGTTTATTTACTACTATATTACACACAAAAGTGGTAATGTAATGAAAGCTAAAGATATAATAAAGCAGAAGTCCTCTGGGGGGTTGTTTTTCAAGGGACCTCTGCCTTTACTATCTCACAAAGCCTGGCTCTGTGAAAACAGATTAGTGACACGAGTGGGTGTGGGCTAGACAGAGGTCACGAATCTCAAGCGTGACTGTGGAAGCCTGGAACCTTTAAGTGCCACAACACCACGCGGTACACATTAAACCAGGAGGAAGGCCTCAGTGGCATGCCTCTGATGAAATCTCCAAATAAATAAACCTGTATTACTGCCCACCGCATCGTACTAATCCATGAAGATTCCCAGGCTTATTCTGCATGATGGCTAACCGTGACCGTCTACCTACAGCCATGGCCGTGCATGGCCACCTTTATACCTTTATTGTCAGGGTCATTATCTGAGCGCTGGGAATGCATTTCCAATTCTCTCATCTCTTTCTTAACCCTCTCCTCATCTCCCCTCATCTTAAGGAGAGCAGTTGTAACTGTAATGTACTCAGCTAAATCCTGCCAGCTAATTAAAAGGCACTTTGTAATTGGTGATTGGAGGGGAAGGGGTTTTTAGGACGGTGTGTTATCGTGACGGGGAATACGATGAAAACTGACAGGAGACGTCCGATGCTAAAGATCTAGAACCAGACAAGCCTGTCGAATCCCTCTCCGTTCAAGCTCCTGCGTCCAGCTCTGAGAAATGTCCAGTACAGTAGCTTCCATGAAGTAAACGAGGGAAAGCAATTGCACTCAGCCTTCAACCAATCACACGAGCAAGCACTGATGCTTTAAGAGGATGGTTGGGGTGGTGGAAAGTTTATAGTTTAAAAAATAAATGAATAAACCACTGCGCTTTTGTTTTCTCTTTAATCACCCACCAACAAACACATACACACACATACGCATGAACTACAGGAGCTATACAGTTTGAAGTATGAAGTTAGCTTTCCCTGCCAACAGAGACTTGAACTATTTCTGGGGCATTTTAAATATCTATTATCAGCGTAACTGTCAGCCCCTTCCAGTGTTGTGAGTGTGTGTGTATCAACAAACGCCGCAACACTAACTCTGAGACCCAATTTATTTTTCCATGCATCTGGTCCTTAATCACCTCTGTGCTTGTTTACACCAACAACTCATCTGCAACAACGGGCAATCCTGTGTTGACGACGACGATCCAACTTGCAGCCGTTCAGAGAAGAAAATCCTTGATATCATTCCTTCTACACTCTTAATTGCTGCTTTTGCGCTGTGCTGTACGGGACATCCACAGCAGAGCCACGTCTGCTGCTCGGTCCTGGAGGCAAAGTGTCCACATCAAAAACGGTATCCCAGCTGGGCCAAACTGCCGCCTAATGGTGCGTCTGCCTGTGGCCTGTTTATCTATGAGAATTTTTGTGTGCTCGTGTGCACGTGCATGAGACAAAGAGGTAGATACAGTACATAGTCCCAGTGCCATCTCATTAGCCACCATTCCATGTTATATATTAACTTGTTTGTGAATTTGTTTGTTCATCAGTCAATGTCCAGCCAACTCATTTGCCTCCGGCAATTATTAATTATGAGACTTAAAAGAGGTAGAAAGCAGGTTTATTATGACGGGAAACGTTTCACAAGTCAAGGTCCAGTATTTGTTCAGCAGCGGTGACAAATTACGCAATTTGTGTCATTAATCAACTGAAAATAATTTAGCGGAAAATAAATAAATACATAAAAAAATAAAAAAATAAACAGCAAGCCATTTTTAAGTCCATCCTCCTCCTTTGCAGACTGTTACTCGCTTGCTTGAGGGTGACCGCCTCGGTTTATTGTCACCACTGCTGAGGATACAGAAGCTGCAGTAATCATAAAACCATATTGGATGCCTCAGAATCTGAGAGTGATGATTATTATTATGTCATTCCACTGCAGGTACACAAGTGTTATGTTCTCCGTTGAATACTTACATATCATCACGCGATTGACAGTTGCAGAATTTAACAAGCGAAAGTTGTTTGATAACTGAAGAAAAAGGTAATTCTTGCTCAATTAAGCCATGGAGGCACCAGAGCACAATCATTAACTTGTGTAAGCTGGGCTGTGGTGGCCGAGATCACCCTGACAGCTATGAGTGAACAATTGTAGAGTGTTTTTCCAAAAATAACTTACTCCACTTTTGGTCAAGGGACTGAGTGAGTTTTCGAAAGAAAAAAACCTCTTCACAAGCAGCTAGATATAATAAATATATATAAACAGCTGTGTGACAGAGTATGTCAAAAATGTAAATTTTACATAGTGACAAAAACAAAATACTGCTTTTTCTCATTTGTTTGTTTTGTTTGCATCTGAATTTGTGTATCTCGCCTCCCCATGAAGTACATTAACACCACAAGAGATGTTTTTGTCTTGCTGTTCCAAATTTTCTCTGGAAAGAACATACAGTGGGTATAAAAAAGATTTACCCCCTCTTGCATTTTTCATATTTTATTTTCTTACTTCATGGAATCAAAATGGATTTAATTGAGATTTCTTGCCACTGAACAAGAACATAAAGCTGTAAAGCTTTTTGTTAAGTAATTACAAATGAAAGTGTTTCAAATTATTTCTAATTAAATACACCTATCGGTGAGAGATCCCACAGTTGGTTAGTGCATTTCTGAACAAGAGCTTCATCATTAAGACCAAAAAACATTCAAAGCAAATCTGAGAAAAGGTTTTTCAAAAGCACCAATCAGGGGAAAGATATAAGAACATTTCAAAGACTTTGAATATCCCCCAGAGCACCTTTAAATCCATCATAAAGAATTGGAGGGAATATGGCACAACTGTGAATTTGCCTAAAACAGGCCGTTCTCCAAAACTGAGAATCCATGCGAGAAGGGCACTTGTTAGGGAAGCCAGCCAGAGGCCTATGGCAACTCTGACGGACTTACAGTCTTCCATGGCAGAGATTGGAGAAACTGTCCGTGGGACAACAATAGCCTGGGCGCTTTATGAGAGGGTGGAAAAAAGAAAGCCATTGTTGAAGAAAATGCACATTGCCTAGAGTTTGCCAGAAGGCATGTGGGAGACTGTCAAACCAAGTGGAGGAAGATTGTATGGTCTGATGAGGCATCAACGTTAGGTGCTAAGTTTGGCACAAGCCTACCACTGCGCATCATCCCAAGAACACTATCCCTAAAGTGAAACATGGTGGCGGGAGCCTAATGCTATGCGAATGCTTCTCTGCTTCAGGGACTGAAAAACTTGTCAAAATAGAGGGCAAAATGGATGGAGCAAGATATAAACAAATCTTGGAGGAAAACCTGCTACAGTCTGCAGGAAACCTGGGACTTGAGAGAATATTGATATTCCCACAGGACAATGGCCCAAAGCATAATGCAAAAGCCACATTGGAGTGGTTTAAAAACAAAAGAATCAATGTCCTGGAGTGGTCCAGTCCCCAATCCCATTGAGAATCTCTGAAAAGATTTGAAAATTGCTGTCCCCATCCATCCTGATGGAGCTCAAGCAATTTTATCAAGAAAAAACAGCAAAAATGTCAATGTCCAGAAGTGCAAAGCTGGTAGAGACTTAAATAGACTCACAGCAGTCTTTTTGACATTATAAAGTATTTTGTGTTGATCAGTGGCAATTAAATCCATTTGTATTCCATGAAGTAAGAAAATTAAATGTGAAAAATTCCAAAGGGGGTGAATACTTCTTATACCAACTGTAATAGATCCTTAACTACCCCATTGCTGTAAAAGCACCTGATCACTGTTTTCCAACACAAATGCAAGCGATGAGCCCAAAGCATTTTCAAACAACAAAAAATATACATTTTTAAAGTAGTCCCAAATGTGTAAATCCTCAGTACACAATCTTCACTAAACAAATCTGGCATCCGCATACATAAATTAGGAGAAAAAGAGAGAGAGAGAGAGAGATATAACTACAATGTGCCATTTGTACTGTAAATTACATTAATATGTTTTGTTAGTAATAATGACTGTTAGTAATGCATTGTATATATTGTTAACGCTAAAAAAATGTGCACACGACTATCTTGAACTTGATGACCATCCATTGAAATATTGTCCATTATATAGATGAATTAATGGCAGGCATGACATTTTTTTCATTTTCATTTTTAAGACAAGTGAGATAAATTTATAATGAATGAAACTCACTTCATATCAGGGGTTGCAAGTGTCCTTCATATTATAGCAAAAGGTAATTGTCAGAAATATGGCAGATATCGAATTACAAAAGCTTATATGAAAAACAGAATACATTATCAGTGCTCATATAACATTCTTTCTCACATACATTCTCACCACCCCCCCTCTCTATATATACTGTATGTATATACACACAGACACACTCTCACACTTCATCCCCTGCTTTGTTTCTTTGATGTGTGTAAAGAGTCCTTGTAGAAGTTTGATATTGCTGGGCTGTGAATGTTTCTCCATTTGTGACAGTGTGTTTGTCCTGAAAACGGACGGGGAGAGAGACAAAGGGGATAGGAAAGGAAGAGGAGTGACAGAGAAAACACTCACAACATTTAATAACCTGGAGGTAGTGAGGCCACTGCACCAAAGTCACCATGAGGAAGGGAGGCTAGCAGCAGAACTGCCAGAATACTTTAACATCTCAATTCAAAAAAATTGAAGTCCACGGGTTTCTCTGCATGCATGATAGAAAACGAATGCTTGCTTTAGTAGTGGCTGTGCACCAGGGACCTATGTGTGGACCCCTCTTAGATATTCACTGCAAGTGCATTTTAGACATCTGCCAGTTTTTCCCCATAAATTTAAGATAACACATTGTTGATATTTCCAAGAGACTATTAAGATATACACATATATATATATATATATATATATATATATATATATATATATATATATATATTCCATGTCCAAAATTAATGTGTATTCTTTATTAAACTGGCATATTTACTCAAAGTAAACATGCTAGATCATTTTAATTGACATAAAATACTAGCTAATGCTAGATACACATAATTTTCAACATCAGGAGACCTAATATTTGGGCTAGATTAGATTAGATTATACTTTATTATGGTCCAATAGGGGTAACACTATGCTATACAAAGCTGGTGATTTGTCACTCAAGATAATACATTGTGAGTTCTATATGTAATTGATATAATTTCAGCCACATTTTGCCCTTTGGAATATCATTTTTATAAATTCATATAAATTAATTTCGAACTTACATCTGACTAATCAACCGATTAATTCAACTAATGGGTAAAATGAATGAGCTAATATTTTAAATGGTTGACAGCCCAAGTATACAGACCCTCCAAAATTATTCACACCCTTGATAAAGATGAGCAAAGAAAGCTGTATCAAATAAACAATACAGGTAATGTGCTATATTGTGTGTTCAAAAAATGTGAAAATTATATTAATTCATTATCTAATGAGAGGCAGGACAACACCCTGGATAGGTCACCAATCCATCACAGGTCACATACACCATTCACTCACACCTACGGGCAATTTAGACTCTCCAATTAGCCTAACGTGCATGTCTTTGGACTGTGGGAGGAAACCGGAGTACCTGGAGGAAACTCACGTGGACATAGGGAGAACATGCAAACTCTACATAGAAAGGTCCTGGCCGGGATTCAAACCTGGGACCTTCTTGCTGTGCGGCAACAGTGCTATCTACTGCACCATCGTGCCGCTGAAAATTATATTACGTTATACTAATACAATTGTTCAGAAAAAAAAAAGGGTTCTTTTTTTTCTTCTTCTAAAAAGACGTTTCATAATTATTCACACCCGTTTTCAGTACTTGGTGCATCCTCCCCGCAAGGAAAACACTACTGAGTCTTCCATGTTGTTTTAGGAGATTGGTGAACATATTGGAGGGATCTTTGACCACTCCATTATACAGAATATTTATGCAGCATCCTTCATTCTATGCTTATGGACTGCAGTCTTAAATTCAGACCACAAACTTTCGATTGGGTTCCAGCCTGGAGACTAGGATAGCAATTGCAAAAAAAAAAGTTTTTGTTGAGACTGGGTGTAGATGGTGAGATACACAGAGGTGTAGATTCAGTTCTGTGGTCATTTCTGAGGCTGTGGTTTTTGGTTTTAGCAACTATCCTGTTCAGTATCCTTTCAGTGTCCATCTATCCCTCTGTAATCTCATCTATAATCTATCGCTGAGCTGATTTGCAACCACTGCAGACTTGCAGAGAGGGAGCAAATTTGTTTTTCTGGTGTTTGTTTTTATTTGAGCCACTAAATTGAAAGTGACGTATTCCCAGTTTCAAGAAATGGTCGTTACAATCTAAGTTTCTATTCAAGATCCATTTTCTGTCTTTTTCGGCTTTTGCCAACCATTATCTCTCACTTCAAACATACTGTAGCTGTTTGGGTGTAATTATTGCTCGTAGTCCACTGATAATGACGCCATGGCTGTATCAGTCTGTGATGACCGTAAAAGTGTTTAGCCAACTTCCCTCTAATTTGAATTGGATTGGGGGTTTTGAATCAATGCAACCATATTTTAGACTCTTGGACAGATTTTCTGATGTGAATTGGTTCATCTTCACACCTCTAATCCATATGGATCACACCTCCTATAATTTTCAATGTCCAAGAATCAAATTGAGAATAAGAAATTGAAGAATGTAGCAGTTTATATTCTGAGCAATATGCAAAGCATTCAGGGATGTCACAGGATATCCCGAGCCTAATGCCTCATAGTCATACACTTTCAAAAATGAACAGGCTGAAAATAAATGAAAAATTCAAATAATATTTAAAGTCATTGATCATATTTCATGCCTATGTTAATGCAAAAAAATCCAATCTACAAGAATACCCGTTCCCCTCTCTGCTCCACGCGCAAATGTCTGTGTGATTCTTTCTTCTTCTCTGAAACATTATCTCCAAAGGCCTCACAATTATTATTTTTCTTTTTTTCCAAGACAAATGAAAGTGAATGTGAACCACTACTCAATTGTGGATGAGCTCAAAGACCAAATCACTGTTCAATGAGAGGCCATGCTGTTGTAGGGAATCACGTTTTTTTATCAGTGGATGAAAAGACTTTCTGCTACATTTATAGAATGATTCAAAATGAGAAAACCAATTTTTGTTAGAATTACTGTCATTCCAGCAGACTGGTTTGAATGAGTTGGCCCGGCAATTGATCGCGAGACCAGGTGTGTACAAAACACTGCAAAACATCCGACACATTTATTTTAATGGAGATTTGTTTAATGTGTTTAAGCAGATGGCTAAATCAGATGCCCAATATGAGGAGAGGATATCAATTCGGGGGCATCTGTTATCTCTCTCCCCTTTTTTGATTGCTTTTCTTTCTTCCGTGAGGCGTGATCACAAGGGTTGGGGACTGACGGGGGAGCGTGGCATGTGATTTTCAGAGCACGTACCTTGGGAGTCACCTTATCAGGCCTCAGCAGCGATGCGACACATTGCCTTTTTAATTTTTAATTTTTTCTGAAAGACATTCTCAGAAATATTTTTCTGTTCATTAACCAAAGGTCTGCTGACAAAGCCATTACGTTGAGCTACCATTAATAAGACTATTTTCTTTTTTTTTTATAAACATGTGGCGAAAAGGATGAAAAGTCTTCCCTTATCGCTCTATTTCTGTGTTGCCTCTCTCAGAAACCTGGGCACATTACAGAGCCATCAATCCTGTTAGGTTTCCTGTTATTCTCTTTCAGATTATTGCTTTGCTATTTCTCAAGAGTGTTATTTAAGATGTGGCAAAAGTGTCATGGCACATACAACGTGCACATTCAACACTTAAAGTGCATATGTACAATGGATTAACAGAACCGCTTTTTGAAAAAATAACCTCAACAAGTGACAGCCATTTAAAGGGGTGGGGCAAGGGCTGATCTGATTCTGCTCCTTTCATTTGAAGAAAAAACAAATGTGAACACAATCCACTCTTACAAACAGGTCTGAAAAAGAGTCTCAATGAAATGCAACCTCGGAAAAGGCGCTGACAACCAATTTAGGCTGGTTTTCAACCCGAGTCCCCCTTCGCGGTGAAGTGTGCCCACCCCCACCCAAATGATGAACGATGAAGCCTCGATGCAAATGTCAACAATAAATATGCAGGGAGAAGCGGGGGCGGGGGGCAATAAAAGAGGAGGGACAGAGACATTAACCTGCTGTTTACAGGAGACCGCCTTGTCAGAATCATTCCAAAATGAAACCCGTTCATACATCAAAGTCGGCAGACCCACTGACTTCTTCTGAAGCAGAAAGAAAACACAGCTTTTAGCACGTCTAGCAAATGCCCCAATGTCTGGATTCTCCAAGCTGTCTGCTGATATTGTGAGGCAGTCCCTCACTAACAACTATCCTTATGCCTGCTATTCCTTCTATGATCCCCTCTGTAGGTCAATACAACCCAACATCTGAAGACTTCAGCTATATTATTATGAATATAGCTATATATTTTTACTCCTGCCCAAATATTACATCGTAATGATATAATTCTATATCGTTATACTTCACCTCATGCATTGAGCCAAGATCTAACTTCACTAACTTAAATTCATAGCCAGAATTGAATATTCTGCACTGTACTGTGTGTGACTGCAGGAGAGTTAGATTGTAGGTACTAAGACAGTTCCTATTCCCATATGAACCCCCCCACCCACACTTTTTGTGATAAAAAATGGCAGTAGGGGTGGGAGTAGGGGTCAAAGCATCCAGCTTCAGTCTCACTAAAGATTAAAGGGCACAACTACAATACACAAGGTGATATATAAGAGGATTTTTGTTGGATTTCTCCTGAAACATGCATGTTGTTTTTGTACATTTCAGGACATTTTGACATTGCCCTGGTGCAGGCCAGCCTCCAAACCTCCCGTCACCCACACACAGGACTGCCTGCTATTTTTCATAAATTCCTTAATTGTATACCTTTTCTCGGTTTTCTGGTGCAGAGTGAACACATACTCGGGTAAATATTAAAACAATCAATCACACCAGCTCCCGAGGGACTGTGGGAAGGGTAGAGTCACAACGTGATGAGTCGCGTGAGAGATCGGGAGAGATCGAGAGAGAGAGAGGAGAGGGAGAGATGAGGAGGGGAGAGAGGGTATCAGTTAATGTATGTCCAAGGGAGTAAGGCTTGGCTCAATTAAAAAGCAATCCCAGAATCCTTCATTACATGCTTGTTACGAGTAACGGGCTGATTCAGCATTGACCCCGCGTACCTGTCACGAGTCTTTATATATGGCACAGTTTGGCAGACATGACAGGAGTTATTGTGTCCACAGTATGGGGGGAGGCCTGCGCTCATTCTTTTACCTCTCTGTCCATCTGCTACCTCTGCATCCTGAAAATACAGCGGCAAATTAAAAAAGAGACACATTTACAAGGCGCTTTACGAGGGCAGTGGTACATAATTTTACACACAATAAGATGCAAGAAGGTTTCCGAATGGGGATTGTATCCCAAAAGATACAGATCGGGGAACAAGAACAGTCCCATGCTGTAGGCTGTAGAGAGAAACAAAAATTGCATTTAACCTTCCTGTAAATTTCCAGGCAGATGATTGGTATTAAATTTATACAGTAACAGCCCAGCGCGGCAGACTGCAAAGTTATGGTATCCTCTAAAGAGGGGAATGCTTCAATAAAAAAGGTCTCTTGATGGATTTTCTCCCCATAATCAATGTACGCTTTAATGACATACAGTATCTGGCATACATAATGCATGTGGAAAACTTGAACACAAATAAAATGCAGGCGTGTTTCTATTTTCAGAGAGGCCTCCTTTACAGTCCGCAATCCTCTGACGTCTTAAAGGTTTACTGGTTTGTGTGGCCAGCGGCACAGCACAAATATGCATGTTTGCTGTATGCTGGGATGTACGTTTCTCTTCAGGCTTTGTGAACAGCACTGCATAATTCTCATGACATATGCTTACTTTAGATTCACTTGACTGACATTCATACCCAGGGTGAGTCACATAGCTCGCATTGTACATCCCGTATCACCTAGCATTATCATGTAGCTGGACATGTACTGTGAAGCTATTTAGGGGCAGGAGCACACAAGCACATGAAAGAGGTTCAATCTTTTAGGCTTTGTAGTCATCACTTCGCACTGTCCAGACACTCACACAGTATGTTTCAAACCCCTTTCACCATTGGCTGAGATCACTCAAACTAAGACCACAAATCATTGAGGTGCATGCTGATGAGGGCTCTGTTATGGAAAGGGGTGGCGGTTATATACTTGCACACGCACCCACTGAGAACATTCATTTACTTCTCGTTCAGTCTGAACTTCAGTAAAACAAAAAAGCTCTACTGTATAGTTCATTACTTGCTCAGCCTATGCAAATATCTGTATCAGGGGAGTGCTAAGGAACATTAAAACAATGTTATTGCAGTAAAACATTCTTACCCCAATTACGCATGCGATAAAGGCAAAATTGTTTGAGCCCATCCCGAACATCGTTAAATTGATGCAATGGTAAGTAAATGTGAACACGCCTCTATTTCACAACAATTAACGTCTAGTCATTTGCTAAAAACTCCATAAATCACTCACCTAATACGCACAGCTTCAAATTCTCACTCACGGTGTCTTTGTTGCTCGCAGTCACGAATAAACCCGTAAGTGCCTCGTATTAATCTTAATTCTGATTCACAAGGCTGGTTATTAACAAATTAATCACACTGCTACTCCTGCCAGCTGGAACAGAACTCAGCAGGAGAAATTGAGTAAATAGCACACTGCAAAAGCCTTTGTCTTCCTGACACAATTTAAGAATAGGAATATATTTAAAAAAAAATACTCTCTAATGCTGTAAAATAATAATGAATGTACTCCATGCTTGCACTGACTTAGTCTCCGGGAGTTGCAGTGGATAAGGGCACCTGCCAAATAAATGTGTAAATGTGGTCGCACTCGCATTAAGTGGACATTATGCAACGCTGCATTATTTATCTGCTTAGCGGACGACCTTCTCCCGAGGGCCTTACTTTGTTCACACACTCACAGTCGCTGGGCTCTCGATGGTGCAACTGAGGTGAACAACCGCACTGCACAGGGTTACAGCAGCGGTGCCCCTTGCCCTCGGGTCTAAAGTCCGGTGACCTGATCCACACAGTCGCCTGAATATGGAACATAAGCTGCAGAACTGAAGGTGAACATAAACTGCTAATATTTAATAGAAACCGTATTCATATATTAAAGTGCCCCCAGCAGTTGAACGATGTCTGTGTAAAATTAGTTCGCTGAAAGCAAGTGCTCAAGTTGTTAGCAAGCACTACCAAGATTTCCCCAAAGGTTCTCTCCTCCATTAAAAGTTGCTGACAGCTTTGTCATCCACAAACACCACAGTTGCCACACGCACTGTTGAAACGCTCCTGCCGGAATAGCTCAAGCGTCACATCTATTGCCAAGACATTTTCCTTTACACCAAAAGTCTGAGGTATCCACGGTTACCTGTCCGTCTGAATTCAATCATGCTGACACTCGCCATCGGTGTGGTCTTTCCATTTCCCCATACACTATCCCAGGGAATAAATTGGGGGAAAAAGGTCTTCCACACCTTGCAGAGCTCACAATTTACACCTAATAATTGTGCTGCTTATCTTTTTTTTCATGGCAGTAACTCAAAGAAATGAACAGCCCAGGACAAAGCAACATTTAACCTTGAGGTCATGCCTACAATAACACACAATGCAAGCGGTGCTTGTCAGCATTGACTTGATTTATATAAATGGCATGCCTGCGATTCATAAGACAAAAGACTGAGGAATCAGGAAACGCTGCTTAAATGTGGATATCCATTCCCGACTAATTTCATTACGCAGGCAGGATTAATTGAAAGTCTGCTTTAAAAAAAAGGAAAAACAAAATCAATTTACAATTCCCAGGCAGACGCCATTACAAAGCTACAAGGTAAAACAGGAAAAAAAAGAAAAGAGCAGATTGCCATGCATTTATTTTGAATGAACTAGTTCCTGTAACAAGGTCAACTACTCTAATTCAGTTAAGCTTACTCGTACTTTCTGGTTTTGCTTTTTCTGTTAACACTGGGCCAAGAGAGTCAAGAAATCTACTGCCGACAAGCAAAGGGGGTGGAGTGAGGGATCAGGTAGCATATAAATAAAACAAACGAGTGCACTTTCAAACCCTCATGAGCAGTGGCTACTCGCCTGGGGGGCCGTGAGGACACGGTGGAATTATTTTACAACAAAATAATTACCCATCTCCAAAGGCCAATGTCACCGAAGCTTAATTGCAACTCTCGGAAGATATTAAGGGCAACCGTGTGTGCTTTTAAAAATCAAAGGAACACCAGAAAACGTAACAATCGCTTCTTACTTCCTCATCCATGACTAACGATGAAAGAGGATCCCCCTCCCTCTTCCCATTCTCCTTTGTTTTTTGGGGGGTTTTCCACCCGCAAATCCCCTTTCCAAAGCCACGGTTCTAAAGCTTACTCAGGCAGCACACACGCTGAGGCCACCTTCGATTGCGGGTCCACAACCATCATTCACCATGATTTCATTGGAGAGTTAGGTGCCTGTTTGTGTAATGCCACCCATTAATTCATGCTGGTTTATGTAAGCAATAAAGCTTGGCGATCAATTTCCAATGGATATCAAACGATCTCGAATGAAAGCAGAAAACGGGGCTGTCGTAACATCGCGCCTCGAATGCAGCGGTGCTGTTTTGCACAACAAGGCGGACGCTTTGCATGCCATAACGTCCTGGGCTTCAGGGGGTCTTTGTGAAGGAGCACCTCCAAAGCACAGCCACCCATGTAAACAGAACACTTATTTGCCTATTGATCGAGCAGTCACACTTTAAAAGTCCTTCCAGTGCATTATTCAAAGACCGGGATTAAGCTGAATAAAAGGAGCAAAACAAACAAAAAGGGAATTAAAATGGAAGTGACCAGACCTGTAAGCGTAATAAACGACAGTATGCTGACTTCTCTAACAACTATTACTCTATTTCCTTCTAAGAGGCGTGAGTGTAAAAACCAATGTTATTTATTTACTCTGCAAAGGGCAACTTCCCCAGACTTCATTTTGATTTGATTGACATGGAGATCGCTGCTGAAGTTATTCTAGTTGTAGTGCAATGCTCAAGGTTATAATGACAGTATGACACTTTGGGTCTGAACAAACAAACTTCTGGTTGCAAGTGCACTTGGCAACCTGCAATGGTGATGTGCTGAAATTTACATTGATTTTCTGAGTATGGACACTTTCCTGCAACTTATGATTCTTTTAATGTTTATCCATGAATACCTCAGAATTAATTGGAGTATAAGACGGTGACAGATCATGCCATACAAAGGCTTAGCGGCTGAATTTCCCTTTGTTAATATTGTTTGTGTGTTAACCTCATTAAAGTTTTCTACAGTACTCACAGTACAATTCAGTGTTCAGCGTTTATGTGCTGTGGTTGCAGTATGTTCGAGTGCTCAGTGTTTGTGCACTGTGCTAGCAGTATGTTTGAGTGTTTGTGTTTGTGTACTGTGCTGGCAGTATATTTGAGCATTTATGCACTGTGCTGGCAGTATATTCGAGTGTTTGTGTACTGTGCTGGTGGTATATGTGAGTGTTTGTGTTTGGGTACTGTGCTTGCAGTATGTTTGAGTGTTTGTATTTGTGTGTGTCACTCCACAGCTGTGGGGCTCTCCCAGCTGACCTTGTGCCAGAGTTTAAAAAAAGGAGAGTTTGACTGATTTGGTTAGATATAAGCAGGGTTATCTCTGGAACACCTCTACCATCTTTGCCTACCATAAAAACAGGGGGTGCTGCAGCATGCAGTCTGAAAGGAGGCTGAGAATTGCTGTGAATCACCGGAGCTCTGAGAGGAGGGAGTGTGCAAGGCGGATGAGTCAGTGCTCGGTGGTAGTTGAACCCCTGACCACCGGGTGCACAAGACTTGTCAATCCCATTCTGCTTAATCTCCTTTCTGCCCTGGCAGTTGTCCTACTTCTTTCCTACATCCTCCTCTTAGATCATAGACATGCCCTCCTTCGATTGGTTCAAGCAATGGCCGTTGATTCTAACTGACTCTTCCTCCCTCTTTGAGGATTTAAAAAAAAAATGAAATTGAAAATGATTGAATAGAAGGCCATTATGGGTACAAGAGATGTTTTGACTGTCCATATTCAACAACGGTGAAGATTGCGTGAAAACAACTGAGATTGCGTGAAAACAACTGTGACTTGAGAGAACTGAAGTTGCATTAACTGATCTGTCTGGCTTAATGTATAATTGTTATTATTATTATTATTATTATTATTATTATTATTATTATTATTATTATTGTTACTACTGGTTGTGGTAGTTGCAGAGGTTATAGCAGTGGTAGTGGTAGTTATTCATGTTGCATGGGACGTTAAATAAATATCATAGGACTAGCATAAACAACAATAATAAAGAAGGCCACAACTGACAGAATATTTAACAAGAGGCTCACTGAGAGTTTTGTGTAGCGGAATGTCACCTCTCACCAGCTGTGACCCCACTTTTCTCAGGTGCACTCTTGAAGGGGTGAGTCTATTTCCTGCCCCTCTCATTACTGCTTAGATTCTCTATCTCTGCCCTAGTATCTATGCTGCCATAGTAAACCTCTGGCGGGGTCAACTGTTGCCCCCATATTTAATCTGTCCCAATACACATGTATTGCGTTTCTCTAACTCCCCGTGTTATTTCTGTCTCCCTCTCTCCCCGCTGGGGTGTTTGCCTCAAGTCCCGAGCTTACTCCACCTTCAGAACCCGCCATGGGCACTTGTCCCAGCCCACTACCCCACCCCAGGACCACTGGTTCCAGTTGCCTAGAAATAAATGAAGTCCTATATTGAGTTGTCTTGCACATGGACTCATTGACCGCTGTTGGTCATTACAAACTCAGACCCTGGACCGGCCAGAGGAGGATTGGCTCCCCCTCTTGGGTCTCCTAAGGTCTCCTAAGGGCTCCTCCTTCCTCCTAAGGTTTCATCCTATTGGTTCCACCTAGGGACCTCTTCCTTGCCACTGTTGCCTTAGCCTTGCCTTTGTAGGGGTTCAGGCCTGGGTCTGCTGTAAAGCGCATTGTGACTAACGTTTTGTAAAATGCGCTATACAAATAAAGTTTGAGTGATTGATTGATTGATATGTATTGCCTTAAGAGGCTGAGTGAACCTAAACCATGCCAGGAAAATGCACCCTACACCATAACAGAGCCGTCAGAAACCTTAATTTACTGAAGTGTTTCCTTTATTTTGGCAGTTACCTGTACACTGGGCAAAGCCGAATCAGTGGGATGAAAGCAGTATTTATATAATGGAGCAAAATGGCGTATGCAAGCATCTTATATGCAATTATAAGGAGCTGACTATAAGCCCACATGCCTCTACTGATATGCCTTACTACCTAAAGTGCTGTCCATGGTGCTGATGCAGCATAGTCCATTAACTGCATTGTCCCAGGTACAAGATACAAATCACTACTAATGTTGTGCTATTTTTTTCTCCATTATTGGACAGTCACAAATGCAGTACAGTCCAGGCCATCATTACTGTAAGTGTGAACAAAACAGGAAGTGTTGGACTGAACGCATTTGCCAACTGGTGAATGCATTCCCAGCGCTAAGCATGTGCTAATCACAATGGCCATGATAGGCTGGCATTGCGCTTTAGATGAAAGCCTCAGGGGGAAAATTTAGACACCAATGGTGTCTCTCACTCAAGTCACAAGGACAAGTGCGCAACGCGATCCCGTTACACAGGAAAAGAGATTGGTTTCTAAAAAGCAGAGTTGCGCGTTGTCACGCTCAAACAGGAAATCAATCACCACATCCCTTTGGACTCAATTAGCTGAAGTTAAACAACTGGGGTGACTTCAATGCCTTAACAAGAAACCCATCTCCCTCTCGGAGTTAATACTGCAGTTAAAAGGAGAACAAGAGGAGCCAATCACTAGCAAGAATGGCACGGCCAATCAGCAGCTTTGACGATTAGAAGGTTGTAACCAGGCGGGAGGAAAGAAGGGGGTTGCGAAAGGCATTTGATACAGGTCCTCAAACTCTGTCTGAGAAAAGTTCAAAAAGAAACGGTGTCAGAATCTTTCTGGCTCTGCCTGCCTGACACTTCCTCAAACCTGCCAAAGACACCCCACGGCAAGGTGCCGAATTATCATTGTTTCCCCATTCACCTTCGAAGTCAGATTACCCCCATTCACGGCGGGCTTAATCGACTTTGTGGGTCACTCATGTCTGCAGGGCCACAAGGTTGGGTGGGATGGGGTGGGATGGGAGTGGGGAGTTTGGAGCAATTACTTCAAGTGGCAAATAGGACAGTTTTGATATTTGATGTGGGCAATCAGTACTTATCCATGTTATTTTCAATATACTTACAATGTTCCTCAATAAAGGATTGTGCAAGCACTTCATAACTATGAGCAACACTTTGAGGACTTCTCATCTATCTGCCCGTTTCCAATTAGTTGTTTTTTCAGAATGTTCCTGCTGCGCATGGAATTTTCCCTCGTAGTTCACTTCATTGTAGCGTGCATGTACTGATAACTTACTGGAAATGACCAAGAAAGTACTGTGTGATCATGTGGAAATTACTGCTGCAGTGATTGTATTGATTACAATGTGTAATTTGTTTCCCAACTCTTACTGGGTAATTGCCCATACTTACTTGGTACGTAATGTGTAACAGGGCTGTAAGACAAATTGATGTCTATTCCGGGGAACTTATCAGGTACCTTCCAGAGCATTACTGGGAAAGAAACGGGTAACTAGATGGCCAACTGAAACAGGAGGGCACATGAGAAGTCCTCAAAGAGTTACTTATAGTTATGCAGTACTTACATAATCATTGTAAGTATCTAGAAAGTACCCTGGATAAGTACTGATTAGTAAATAAGTTCATTGTAAGTACCAAAAAAAATAGTATGTTATTACATGAATGAATGGATGAATGATAATTGGATTTATATAGCGCTTTTCTTCCAGGGAACTCAAAGTGCTTAAAACGATAGAGGCAACCCACCTCAACCACCACCAATGTGCAGCACCCACCTGGGTGAACGCTACAGCATCCATGGTGTGCCAGTACAAGCTCATTGCACATCAGATACACAGTGGAGAGGCGAGGAGGGAGGGAATGGATAACAAGGGTATTACCTGGTATGTTCCAGAACATACAGTTACGTAGAAGGTTTTACCTTGTACTTACTCTATACTTTCCAAGAACTTTCGAAATGATTTAGTGATGCCTAAAGATATGTACAATAATACTTTGAAATTGTCACCAAGTAACTGCTACAATTTATCTACCTAGTAAATAACAAATACAATAACAAATTACCGGGCTGTAAGAAAAAGGGTCACCTGGTCTGGTACAGTAGCAAACCCATTCGTACTCTAAGAACATTTTTAACTGGGAAGAAATCGATGAATTATAAAGAATTGCATCAGATTGATCTTACACATGCTTTACACACAGTTGTTTGTGTATGGACTGTTCGTGAATGAGATCCAATGTGGTTCTCTCCTAGATAAAAACAGGGTAAATAAACACAAAATAAAAGAATAATGTCACTCTATATTGAACTGTCTCAGTCCCAAAGCCCCATGCCATATGATACCAGCACGCTTCCAGCAGGGAACAGGACTTACAGCTTGAGCATTGTTGAATGATGTTGTGCCTGGTCGATATTTGGGCTGTCTGCCTATTTGTGTCACAAAGCTCAAATGAAAAAGGGGAACTGCTGCTGGCCCTGGCCTCCCGCCTATAGCACACGCACTTCATTGTCAATGCCGGCAGTCTTCGTAGTTCACCGTTTATAGTTCACCCTTATAGTACTCCATGAAAACTCCAGACCCTCATCAAACGGTAAATAAACTGTTATGTTCCTTTTGTTCTTCGTGCCCTTCCCAGATTCTCTGACGAAACACCTTTGTGTTTTCCGGCTCCACCCACCGAGGCCACAGAGCTAATAATGCAATGATCACTGCGCTAATCTCCAGCGATACTGTAGCTTCTATTCAGCTTTGTCCTCAGGCAGCTAAAGCCTTGTTAATCCCTACTTCGTTTTTTTTCCTTTTTCCCCCTCTAGTTCCCTCTATTTTTTCTAATCGCCCCATCTAATTAAAAATGAACTTGCCGTCCAGATCGGTATCCAATCTCGTCACGTGAGAGGCAAGGATTGTGGAGAACGACGCAGCCCTAACTCCAGTCAGGTGTGAAGACAGTCGTCTGAAAATTAACGCACGCATTGGCTGGGGTCCTCAAAGCGTTGGCTGAGTTTGGATTAAGACGGATCATGCAGCAAGCCGGTCAATGCTCTGAAATCCGAAGCATGAGATAATGCTGACAACACAGATAGAAAATAAAAAAATCCCTTTTTAAGAAAATGTTTTTTAAACATTGACACTCTAAATTCCCACTGGGACCACATATACTGAAAAATGTATGCACTCACTACTGTAAGTCGCTTTGGATAAAAGCGTCTGCTAAATGGCATATATTATATTATATATTAAATTTGCTGTCACCTTTGTCTCTTGGTTTATATTTTACATTTACATCTTATCCAGAGCGACTTGCACAGTTTACATTTCTTTACATACAATCCATTTATGCAGCTGGATATTTTACTGAAGCAATTCAGGTTAAGTACCATGCTCAAGGGTACAACAGCAGTGCCCCACCTGGGAATTGAACCTGCAACCTTTGAGTTACAAGCCCAGCTCCCTAACCATTACACTACACTGGTTTCATCTTTGAGGCACAGTGGAGTCCTTACAGCCAACTTCAGGCATTATGTAATTGTCTGTCCACACACATTCCCTGCACTTCATAAAGATTCTTCCAGTGTATACATTCAGGATGGCTGGATGTCTCAAATTAAGAAATGTCTGACTCCATGCAATGAACGGCAAGTGGTATCTCCCCTCTCACCTGCTTGGGAAAATGTGGCACTACTATGTGAAAACATTGCTGTGCTCTATTCTTGTACTTCCTTATCCCTTAGATGCACTGTGTCTACGAGAGTGAACAGATACTCAAATATGCATTTAGATAAGATTTTTAAAAGATATTTTAAAAAATTAAACATTCCTGACACCACAAATAAAATGGGGTAGATTCATTGGTCATAACTAATATTTTGATTTGTGGCATCTGATATGTAAATACAAAATGGCAGATGGAAGGAGATGCACTCTGGCATATTTGTGACACCATTTTATTCCAAGAGAACAGGAGAAGGTTAGAAATATAAAATTCAATAAAGGAAGGTGCAAGGAATAGTATTATAGATTTTAAAGTCTTTACTGTAGTGTTTATACTTGTATGAAAAACCGTTTGTTCATTGTAGTGGACATCATGCATTACGCGGTATATTCTGCATGTGTGGCCTATGTTTTAATGCAACCCATTGACAATATTGTGGCTTTAATTCATTGTATTAAGTAGCTGTACAGAACATGCATATGTTGAAATGAGCTTTTCAGCACCTTTTACGATGAATCAGTGTTCAAAAAACATTCTATTTTCTTTCATTTTATTATATTCTATTAAAATTTGCATAATCATTTTATGTACCGTTAATGCACGATGCCCACTGTAGTGTAACGTTTTTCTACACCATTTCCCATGTGCTTAGGATTAAAAAAAAATATTTGAAAAAGAATCCTGCTCTGTGTTTTCATAGTTCATGCATGGAGGGGTTGGGTGGTACTGGTTGGGAAAAGGAGGCTCCAGTGCTGCCTGGGATGGCTGGGCAAACTGTGGATTTTCCATCTTCAACCACACAGAGACAAAGCATTCCACAAAGAGCTGACAAGCTTTCAATGTTATGAAAGAAAGCAGGAACATAAAGGAATGGGAGCATGGAAAGGCGGGGTCTCCAGTGGGACAAGTTATGTAATGTCTGTTGAGAGGCGCTCGGTATCAAAGCTTTGTCTCCATAGCGCCCCCTGTCTGGGGTGGACGAGTGCAACCGTTAACTTCCAGCAGGGTTTGTCCAAGATTTATTCAAATACATTTTCCGTTCTTCAACCACACAGAGACAGAGCACGCCACAATGGCAGAGATTATACACTTTCAATGTTAAGAATCCTGAGCTGACCATCTGGAGAGCATAGGCAATCTGTGCTGGGATGCAGCGCACCTGCTCGTAGGTATTTTATCACAGACAAAGGGACACAGCAGGTAGCTTAAAAGGCAGATAGAACCATGAAAGGACAAAGAGACTCGATAACTCCCTGACTACGCAATGGCTGTTGTGTGACGGCATGCCACCCGGCCCTGACAGAATTGTATCTTTAAATAAATAATGTGAAATCTTTCTCTCCACCCCCCCCACCCCCACACTTTCCCTACACTGTTTGTGACTGATTGAAATTCATGAAGATTCATTGTTGATGTGGAGAGGGTTCCTGGCCATCAGATACGGCTTATTGTCCGTAGTGCCTTTTTGCATCGTAAGAGATCAGTGACCGTGCAAACTGAATCACTGTGTCCCCTGCAGTGAAAACACTTTCTACTGTATACTCGTTCACCTTCAACTGCATGTACGACACTCTGCTCTCTCTTCCCCCGCTGAGGGGAATAAATGATTAGAGGGGCATGTGTGTGTGCGTGTGTGTGTGTGTGTGTGTGTGTGAAAGCAAAGGCTTCTTCTTTTCTTTGCTCATTTTTCTGCTCTCCTGCATCTGCGGTGTAATAAGGTGTCAATGAGACCTTTCAGTTGCACTGTCGCAGGTGCTGACTCCTGGGGAACAGAGCCTCGTGTAGGGGAGGCGGGAAGGTGGGGAGGTGAGAAGACACTGAATCAAGCTCAATGGCACACACAGAAGCTGGGAGAGCATATTTAGATACCACTGCTGAATGCCATGGGGGAGCACAAAAACACTATTGCCTTCCTGGTTCAATTTACCTTCAAACAAACAGTTTCATAACAATCAGTGACAGTCGCGATCCAACGAACGACAAAATGGGCAGTTGGTCTAACATGCCAACCACATGTTAATTTACATATGTATCACAAATGTATACATTCACTACTGTAACAAGCGTCCTAAATGCATATATTATATTATATTACAACCATATATTTTTATGTCAGTGGTGTTTGATTGTGCCATGAAACATTATTTTATTCTGATATGGATTTATGCTTCCAGACTATGGAGATAAATTCATGCATATAAACTCTTAATTCCTGTAGTACTTTTAGCACAGAGCAGAGGTTTTACTGGAATTTCATTGGTATTTGGATTCTACATCAAAGGGATGAATTCCAAGCGATAATAGATGGCTGAGCTATAACAATGGAGATCTACCATGTGGCCCCTTAACAGCCCATGATGTCCAGTATTGGGGAGAGCTTCGTTTCATTCACACATGGATTCCTCTGGCGGATCAAGGCTGTGCGAGAGTCCCCCAAGGAATTCCGGGCATATCTCCGTCTCCTCAGCCATCTCCCTTGTGATGTGACAGTGCCATTCAGCAGGTGCATAAATAAAAGCAAAGCGGGAACATAAAAGGAATGGGAACATGATAAGGCAGGGTCTCCAGTGGGGAAAGTTATGTAATGTCTGTTGAGAGGAGCTCGGTATCAAAGCTTTGTCTCCATGGCGCACCCTGTCTGTTGCTCACAGCATCGTGGACCGGAGCAAGTTATGGACGAGTGCAGCCGTTAACTTCCAGCAGGGATTTTTAATGGACCTGCTTCTCACCTGTCCGGATTTCAAGTAATCTGCCAATGAAGCAACGCTAACTGGGTCTCCGAGAATCCAGCTGGAATCCATTTGAGCGTTTCCTCCCATCTCTACCCATAGCCACAGTGAAAGGGAAATGGCAGGACGCCGTTTCGGATGCCAAACTCTGCCCAGACGTGGAAAATTGGCCAGACTAAAAATAAAAGTGGGCATTCATGTCCTGTCCGGCCTGACTCGATTTGTTTGATCGACCAGCTAAAACCGTACCGCCGCCTAATTTAATTCAGAAAACCGAACACCGTCTGCATACCCTAATGGCTCCGCCACTTATTATGCAAATGGTGAAAATATCTTGAGCAAAAATGAATTAATCAAGTTGATGTGGGTGTGTGTGTGTGTGAGTGTGCGTATGTGTGTGTGTGCATGTGTGATGTTTGGGGGAGATTAGTGGAGAATACTACTGTATGTATGTAGTATAATTGCACTTCATAATTTGAAGCGGCGGTGAAAGGTTAAGGCAAATTGTGTTACAGTTCGCTGTAAAGTAGGCCGGTTACCGCTTACCACGCCACTTATGCCAGGCTGAGGCGGCAGGAACATAAATTAAGCCTGATCTAACTTGACAATGCTGAACTGAAGGATGAGGACAATGATGGGGATGTCATCTGGTCCCATCTGGTCAAATGTACTTTGTGCACTCAGGCACATGCTGAAAGGAGAAGGCTGAAAAACAATCTACGATAGGGGCACAGTCCGTGAATAAGAACACAAGTAAAGGAATGAAATTGATCTTTTTGAGAATCAGAGCATTGGACTGGTGCACCAGCCATACCACGGCACTATAACTTCCGGCACACTGTCTGCTGATAGTAAGAACATAAGAACATAAGAACATAAGAATACATAATGATGAGAACGGGCCGTTCGGCCCATCTAGGCTCATCATGTCCTAATCTAAAGAGTATCTAGTACTACATCTAGCCTGGACTTGAATAGCCCAAGCGTTTCTGCCTCTACTACCCAACCTGGCAAGCTGTTCCAGGCATTGACAACTCTCTGTGTAAAGAAAAACGTCCTAATATCTGTGCAGAATTTGCCTTTAACTAATTTCTACCTGTGGCCTCTTGTTCTGCTGACCCCACTTATCTTAAAAAATCTTTGGTATTTTACTTTGTTAATCCCTTTTAGGAATTTAAAAACCTCAATCAAATCCCCCCTAAGTCTCCTTTTGCTAAGTTTAAATAGATTGAGTGCCTTAAGTCTATCATCATAACTTTTACCTTTCATACCAGGTATCAGTTTAGTTGCCCTTCTTTGGACTTTTTCAAGAGCTTCTATATCTTTCTTGTAGTGCGGTGCCCAGAACTGCACATAGTATTCTAAGTGGGGTCTGACAAAGGCATTACATAACATTAATATAACCTCCTTTGATTTATACTCAATACTTTTTGCTATGTATCCCAGCATCCTGTTGGCTTTTTTCACTGCTGTAGCACACTGCTTTGATGCAGATAGGCTTTGATCAACTACAATTCCTAAGTCCTTTTCAAATTGAACACCTACTAACTTTTCTCCTCCCATAAAATACTCCTGTCTAATGTTTTTATTTCCCACATGCATAACTTTACATTTAGTAATATTGAATGTCATCTGCCATGTATCTGCCCATTTTTGGATTTTGTTTAAACCATCTTGGATTACTTTAGTCGATTCCAAACTGTTTGCCAAACCCCCAAGTTTAGTATCATCTGCAAATGTAACTATTTTTCTACTAATGTCCATATCAAGATCATTTATGTAAATAAGGAAGAGCAGAGGTCCCAGCACCGATCCCTGCGGGACACCACTGCCCACAGCACCGAGGTCAGATACGGCCCAATCTACTGTTGCTCTTTGTATTTGCCCATGCAGCCAATTATGAACCCACTCTGAAACTACTCCTGCAATTCCTACTGAATTCATTTTTGCAATGAGCCTCTCATGTGGTACCTTGTCAAATGCTTTCTGAAAGTCCAAATATATAATATCATAAGCCTGGTTCAGGTCAACACACTTTGTAGCCTCTTCGAAAAAGTCCAGGAGGTTTGTTAGGCATGACCTCCCTTTGAGAAATCCATGTTGGCTCTCCCTTAAAATACTATTATTTTTCAAGAATGATTCCAACTTATCCCTAATAATACATTCCAGCATTTTACATGCGATGCAAGTTAAACTGACAGGCCTATAGTTCCCTGGGTCAATACGGTCCCCCTTCTTATATACTGGAATTATACTACCCTGCTTCCAGTCATCTGGTATTTCTCCAGTGATTATGGATTGAATGAAAATATCTGTCAATGGTTTATATATAATTTCCCCAAGTTCTTTGAGTACTCTGATATCACAACATGGTAGATAGTAAGTTCCACATGGTGTTGTGCTAATTACAGTGGATGCACTGGAGAGGAGTATAATGAAATGCAACATGCGGCCCCGCCCCGGATTTAATCCTTTGTTGTTTGTTATGACTAACTTTTGATGATGTTGCGTCTATGTGCGGTGGAAAGCCAATCTCCCATGGAGTGGAGAGACTTGAGGCACTTCTTCAAAGAAGTCTTCTCTCAAAACCCCGGAGCTCTCAATGTGACTGCCCTTTTGTTTCCCGTGTAAGAGAAAAAAGAGAAAAGCCCTCGTCGTCATGGAAATGAGCTCCTTGCGGCCGACGTTATTCCGGCCGAGCGGCCGATAAACCTGGGAGAGATGGACTTGCTTGAGGAGGCCGTCCCTCTCTATTCATTTATCTCTCCCCTCTCAGAGCTGAATTCATCCCGACTCCAAAGACAATGCGCCAGAACAGAGCGGACCGGGGATGGGGGGGACCGCAGTGCAGAAACTCTACCCCCCTCGTCCCCTCTCTTTCATTCGCCCTCCAATCCGCACACGCTGCGCACCTCTGATAAACCGCGCCCGCTGCGCCCGGCTCGGTCTAACGCCTTTTGTTGGCCACCCCCCTCCACCCCCGCCATGCAGCGCCCACGCCATCCTTCAACCACCCCCACACACCGATTGCAAATTCCACGCCAGCGCTCCCTCGGCTGATTAGCGGGATTGATTAATTGGCTTCTTATTCTTATGGGTCTCTCACGGTCCTGTGAATCTTAAACGTCCCCTAAAATCAAATTTATCACACACACAGCCGCACACACAAAGCCCAAGGTTACGTCAATCCCGGGCAAACGTGGCCTGACGTCGGCTTCAAACCCTCCAGCTCCTTTGATCCGCACCCTGCCTCTCTCATTGGGAACGGTGACCCGCGACAACCCGCCCGCATTGCTCCCGGGTAATTAAACAAGGAAAACAGTGTCGCGGGATCAGCTCCCACATGTAAATATGCTGCAACAGGATCAATGCTGGTGACAATTAAACGCGACAGTTTTGCTAAACCCCCGGCCTTATTAGCTACTCTGCTTACCGCCAACTTCCCTCTGACGGTGGCTCTGGCTATCGCGCTGAGCACATTACAATGATCCTCAAAAAGTCAAATAAGACAACTCGGTCCCTTACGAAGGGTGGCGGCAGGTTGCAATGCTCCAAGATGTATGTTCTTTTAAACGTGATATTTAATGAGTATGAATTAGGTGTAATATGGGCATAATGGAGTCATTAGGGTCCCAGGCTAATCTCCTGCGTTCAATCAAGTGAAATGAATGCCAGTGACCTGCCCGTCAGAAGGACAGAATGCCTGTCATTTTTAACAGGTAAATCCATCCGACAGATGAACGACCAAAGGCAGCTAGAATTTTACTCTGACTATACATAATACAAAATACACCAATAGCATAAAAAAATGTTTTTGCTTCTAGCAATGGTATTAGACAGATGACACTAAGGCTTAAAGCTTTCTCAATTTCAACGTAACCAGGAAAGATGAACGGACCCAGAGAACTGGCTTGCCACTGACGGCTATTCTGCACTCTTACACTGTTGCATAATTCAAGACCTAATTCATTTCAGAGATGGCTAATCATGAGGCATATCATGCGATTTGCATTCCCTCTTCGTCCGGCTAAAGAGCTCTGATCTCTGTTTACATTGTGGAATATATGAAGCGGTAACCTTGGGTTCAACGATGAAGGACTAGGCTAGGTACCGAGAGTCGGCTATTTTAGTTACTACTGACACAGCATTTTCACGCTGTGCCAATCCTTGACAAAATCAATGGAAAATAATAACTAAGTAAATGAATAAATACAGGGTGCTTTTGCTGGTGGGCTCAGAGCTGATGCCGGCATATGTATCGAGATGCAGTGAGTCAGTGTGACAAAATGAGGATTTGCAGCAAATCTGTGAGGTGAATTTCAGAGTGCCTTGCAGAGACTCCTATTATAATTTCTGTTTTCATGAAACGTTTTTTGGTCCCCAACTATTATTCTCTCCATAATGTCATAAACAAGATGGGTTTTTGAAGATACGCCTACTTTACCAACAGAGGATGCTGTGTTTGTAGCCAATGGGCAAGGGGGGGTTGGGGGTTTAGTTTATTGTGCTGCGGAAGATCTGTAGACAGCTCATCCTTGCAGTTTTGATCGATTTTCATTGTGCGTTGCGAATTGAGACGTAAACCAAAAGCGGTGGTTAAATGAAACCCTGCTCAGACAAAGAGACTGGTTGAGGAGTCTTCAGAGTGACTAAAAAAGACAGGTATTGATTCACACCGCTCCCAGCTGACAGGGAAAAAATAGACTCAGACATATTCTGCAAACTCAGCAAAACAGCAGGAGACAGATAGCAGTGGGGCAGGGTGGTGGGGTGGGGGAGGGGTGGGGTAAATATATTCCTGTTTAACAACAAACACCCCCTCTCTATATATTGATTTATCTTTAACACAATTAGCTTCAGAGAACAAGCAAAAAATATTTGCTAACCTCTTGGAAAATTTGGCATTAATAAGTCACCTGATTTGTTTGTAATAAAAGCACTGAATGTACCTTTGCTTTTCCTGGCACAGGATGGGTGGTTTTATTTATGAGAAAAAAAATGATGTTCCTCTTATTTTTTGTTAAAACAATATTTCAGTTGAGCTTGACCTTTTGAAAAGTGCATGTCCTTGATGAAGCGTTCAACCAATGGGACTAATGATTCCTTATATGATTCCTGTAACTTATTGACATTGTCATACCATGTTCTCACGTAGATTACACAGCTCAGATTTTTGGGGATAAATTCTAAATACATCAAATAAATATGTGTATAAAACTGCATATATGAAAGCTGCTATGATTGATGTTCTATATTGAAGTGATAATCAAAATAATTCTTATTCACTTTCATTCTACCCACAACACCCATCCACAACATTCCCCAATGCATTGTGGATTATAAAGCAACTTCAACTCTCTTGAACTTGAAAAACATTTTCACTTTTTCCTCCGCCCATGTCTTTTGATGAAGTGCGTACACTTACAAAGCACACATCACGTCTACGTTGTTTAAGGGATGTATGGATCTTGTAACTAGAGACTCAAGCTTAATTTGACTGATCAAACAAGAGTTTGCTGCACACATAAGCCAGCATTATACAATAGAAAAGAAACAGAGAACAGCATGGCATACAACATTGCATAACTTGGAGGACTATAGACATACGGTGTTCTCTGCAAAGAAAATGCATGCGCGTACTCAGCCAAGAGACAAAGAGACAGTATTTAAATGAATAACCCCCCCATAGTCCTTTTCCTTTTGTATTTGTTGTGTCTTTGTTTGCTCTTAAACCACGTTGCCATGGAGGAAAGACAGAAACATCAAAGTAATAGTGGTGCAACAAACAGTCAGGCGTGGGCAGTACAGAGCACAGAGGGGGCACAGGGACTGCGGCATGTACGAAGAAGAGACAAATAAATAAATTAATCAAGATATGTTATGAATCCGTTAAGCTCCCCCTTTTTCATAACCTCCATTTCAGAGCTCCCTTGCATTCTGAATCCCAGGCCATCAACTTGCATCCTCGTCATCTTCCCTGCCAGTAACAGACATATTGCGATGCACACAGACAGCCTCTTTGATGGACAGTCAGGACAGCCAACTTTCAGGGGCCCAACAATGGTAGATATATATATAATGTCTAGCAACACACATCTTGCTTCTGACACAGATGTGAGAAGAAATGCATTGATCGAACCCAGTTGATTCCCAAGGAATATATGAACGCAGCATCAATAATATGTTGATATAATTAATTACGACGTGTAAAAACGACATGTCATGCATACATTTCATGAGACAAACATCTTTGTGTTCTCTAAGAGAAATGTTGCTGTGTTTGCTAAGTATTGCCACTTATGTTAATCAATTTTGTAATAGCACGCTCTCATTAGAAAATGAGTCCAGACAATCTGCACTCTTTTCATGGCCTCAGACAACAATATAAAAAGAATAAAGAAAAAAAGCAACTCGCAATTTCAGGGTGCTACGTGTCTGGCTTTTGAATTTGCAATAAATCGCCACAGGCAACTTGCTTAGATACCTTCTTCCTTCCATCACAAATGAACATTTCCATTTACACAATTGATGCATAGTGCACATTCATACCTATACAAACATGCTCCCTCTCAAAGACACCACCAATCAAAGGACAAGTTGGCCTTTGCCAATAAACTGGATACAGGTTTGTACTAACAACAAATGCAATGTCACTTCTAGGGCTTTTCTGTGTGATATTAAGAGGCAAATGAAAGCAAATGCACATCTACCTGCTTGCCTTCAGTAGCCCGGTAAACACACACACACACACACACACACACACACACACACACACACACACACACACACACACACACAATTGACGCCCCCTTAGTTACTGTTGCTAAGTCCGTCAAGCTTTCGGAGCCATCATGGCGCTCCCACTGTCGCTAACTGCACTCCCTGGAGAAATATTGTCAAATTTTTGGAAAATAGAAAAAGCGATTTCAGATAGAAGCAGACAGAAGGGTCTACAATATGCATTTGAAGGTTATACACTGACTCAGCAACAAAATGACATTAAAAGATTAAGATAGCGAAAGCCTACAGATCACAAAGTGAACCACCGCATCACCTGGCGATTGAGACAGAGGACAACAACATTAAGGAGCAACACTGTTCCTGTAAAGCTGGGTAGGTCTCTATTCACTATTACAATCATTAAAAAGCAAAAGCAGTAGGCCTATATAATGTTCCATTCAGTAGTAAGTTAGCTAGCATTAGCTAACTAACGTAACATTAGTAGCCTATAGTGTGCTGTAACAACATTACTCTGGTTAGCTCCACAGGTTTCTGCGCCCATCTCATCAGACTTAAACATACCCTGGACCTCTGTAAAGCAAAAAATATCAGCAGTGTGTCAGCCCAGTCCTCCACAAGGTTTGGGTACTCGGACTGGGCTTCCCATTGACAAAGTGCTGAAATAGTAATGAAAAAATAGTATTACATTTTGACATCAAGGTAACGTTACCCACTTGGTTTTCTAGAGCTTGACTGTAACATCTTAACGTTAGCAAGCTGGCTGGATCACGAATAACAAAGCTAACATTTAGTCTAACTTTACCAACGTTGCAACCCAGAGCTGTATATCCAGACCGTAGCCACGTTAGCTTAGCTGGCTAACACTTTTCAGGATTTGATTTAGGTTTTGGAAAGGAAAAAACATATATCTCCTTCCAACCTCTCCGGGTAATGAGTGCCTCTGTTACAAGTGCCCCAGGCACAACGTTTAACCATAACTAGCTAAAAATCCACAAAACCAGCTCGAAAATGAAGAAAAAAACTCTTCCGTCAAAGTGAATGGAGCGCCGCCATAAACTAAACTCTGTCGGAGTCTGTCAAATGACGCGCTGTGATTGGCCAGTCTGCGTTTCGGGGCGTGTTTTAGCGAAGGGTCAATTGTGAGTGCTTTATAACATGCAAAGTGTGGGCCAATGATAGGTGCCCAGGCTCCCATTGGATAATCCAATGGCATCCAGGCTGCGTCACTCATTGGTGGTAAAAAAAAAACAGAAGCTAGGATTAAACATGGTGCTCACATCTTGAAATTTCTCACCAGCCATTGTGTAGTGTCAGGGATCTGGCAAGAAGATTTTGAGAAGGGGAAGAATCCAATGAATGCCCTGCGCTCTTCATTTGAGCGATTGGAGAGATTTCGCATGCATCTGGGCTGCTGTAAAGTCAAACATCACAGACTTCCATGGGCATTGGGGGTTATTGGCAGCTATTCACAGAAACCCTCTCCCATGCAAATGTTTCTTCTTTCCTCTTTCATTTCTCTCTCTCTCTCTCTCTCTCTCTCTCTCTCTCTCTCTCTCTCTCTCTCTCTCTCTCTCTCTCTCTCTCTCTCTCTCTCTCTCTCTCTCTCTCTCTCTTATCACAGAGTGTGAAGAAAATCGTTTATCCCATTGTACTGTTCAAAATGACAGCCAACTTGAAAAATTGAAAAAAAAAAAACAATTGTCCCCATGCAAAGATGGTTAGGCGCAGATTTCTTATTGTTGTCTTCGATCAGAATAACCACGTGAGATCAACTTAAAAGCCATCTGCACAGTAATGCATTAATTCAACTGCAAAGTATGAAAAAACATCCTTTGTTTAGTTCCCCAGAATGACAATGACATGCTGGAAGATTATCTTAGGATTTAACCATTTGTTTTTCTCAGACAACTGGCATTCTTTCTTGGGCTTACTCAAAGACAAAGACTGAAAACAGAGCAGAGCTCTATTTTGGAGAATGACCAACTTATTTTTCTTTTTCAGGTTCCCTTCAAAATATCCTGCCGACAATGGTTCAATCAATACCATCAGTGTAATTGTGCAGTGGTACACAAGAAAAACAAGTCATTGAGTGGCAAACCTCCAAGTGGCAAAAATGGTTTGAAAATAACACTCAAATGGAAGCGAAGGATATACAACTACAGTACATCCTTCCGTATATTCTATGGTTTGCCATGTGACCATCTGCTTTTTGTAGATGTATTACCTTCATTTCACGCTGGTGATGCTCATCTTGCCATGCGGGGCGGGTTATACATATCTCCTTGCATGTTAGTACAGCTACAGCCACATGCAGAGTAGTACAAACAATGGCACATATGACACAGACCCGCACAAACAAAAAATATTTTTGTGCAAGAATGAAAGTAGAAAAAACCATTCCTACTGCACAAAGTGCAGACCATTTGTATTTGCAATTTGGCCAATCATTAGCATAAAAGATAACTAATATCTTAAGAACGAAAGTAGCAGAACATTGATTATTATTTGTTCCTCCTCTTTCCTTCTAGTTTGGAATGCCTGATTGTAGAATTGCTGCGGCCTCCTTTGTCAAGGATGCACTCCTCTTCGAAAAACTAGATGGCAGCTTCTGCTTGGAGGACACTCCAGGTGCAGTAGGGATGGAAATTTGTTATTATTTTATTGAGTACTCTCATGACATTATAATTGAGTACACCCAACAAAAAATGGAACATGAAAATATCTAATGCATGCATATTTATGTAAATTAACCAACAAAGAACACATGACAAAGGGCACATCCCTTCTAATGAGGCTACTTTTATTGAAAGCAAATCATTTTTGAGCAAATACATTAAAACTTTCATATAAATAACATTGTTATTTCAATAACTTTAACTGAATTCTAACAGTGAAATTCTGTAGCCACCCCTATTGTGGCAACGTACTGTTTATAGGCAATGTATTCTTGTAAAAAAAAAGTTGCACAATGATGTTTATTCTAGAATATGCCGTAACATTCTTGTTGACTCTAATTGATGACATCATAAAGGCTGCTAATGGCATCCACAGAGAACTGTAAAATTCAGAGAACAGACAGAACCCTCAAAAACAAATTCCTCAAAGAGTTAGCTAAGATGATTACTATTTATTCTTGTTTAAAAAAACTAGCATATCCACATCCCCAGTGAAGAGAAGAGTGCATAGCCGATTGAGTATTAGTCCCGCAGTTTAAGTTTATGTTAGATCCATGGTGTCTAAAATAGCGTAAACTGTCACTCACACCATTCTGAAAAAGCACCGTCATAAAAACTGTGTTAAAAATGTATCATCTAAATTACATTAAAGCATTTCACTTTTATTATTATCATTATTTATTATAAAACTTTAATGAATAGTAACATCCTTATTGAGTACTCTAGTATTCATGCCCATCCCTAATGTGCAGCTTGTGCAGAGAGATTGTGGGTGCCCAAATTTACCAGAGGGGTGTGCAAAGAGACACGGTCATCCCATCTAATGAATCCCTCCAACCGGACAACAGAGAAGCCAATTATGGGGTAGCTTGTGGTGCTGCCTGTCAGTCAGCACTAGCATGCATGGGTTCAATATCAGACCACAAATTATGATTGTTATCGCAGAAATCAGTAAAATCATGGCACAAATGAATGAGACTATTTTTGTACAATTTAGATAATGTACAATGTGCAATTCAGAGGTAGCCACCACTACCATATCATATGTTTAATTTCTTAAGAATGAAAGTATCACAGAAGATACTTCTGTGCCACAAACCACCATAAGTGTAGTGCAAATTACTGATGGATTGATTTCTGTGAAATAGTGGGTGATAACTTTATGGACCTCATAGAAGATACTGGAGCTGTGCCAAGAGTGAAGGCTTGGGAAAGCTCTTTCTCACAGTTAAATAGAAAAATATTTATATATATATATAACCAGTTTGAGACAAAATAGATGTACTTTCAAAAACAATCAAGATGTGTATTTTGTGTCATCAGACATACCTGCATACAGGTAACTACCAAAATAAAGGAAACACTTGAGTAAATGAAGGTTATGGTGTGGGTTGCATTTTCTTGGCTTGGTTTCGGTCCAACCCTTTAGAGTGCAAGGTAAATGGCAATAAACACAAAGCCAGTCTGAGAGAAGCGTTTCCATCCTGATGGATGTGGCCTCTTCCAGGTTGACAATGCACCATCAACAGAGCCTGAGTGGTCACTGAATGGGTTGATGAGCATGAAAACTATATAAACCATATGCCATGGCCATTTCAGTCACCAGATCTCAACCCAATTAAATACTTATGGGAGATTCTGGAGCGGGGCCTGAGACAGCGTTTTCCACCACCACCAACAAAAAACAAAATTATAGAATGTCTCATGGAAGAATGGTGTCCAATATAGTCCCAGACATATAATGCCAGGGTGCATTGAAGGGCGCCCTATTAAGATACATTGTGTAGGGGTTTCCTTTATTTTGTCAGCAAATACCTCTACATAAAAACATGTCTGTACAGTAGTTCTGCTTTCAGTTAAGTTGCGCAACTTAGGAAACCTCAAAAGGTTTTTTATCGGAAAAAAAGTCGATCGAATCAAATTGACAGATAGCATACGAGGGTTAAAGGAAAAAAACTGAAGTGAAATTTACATTCACACAGCACAGTGAAACAGAGACAAGCACCCACACAATACCTCCTAACATGAGTCAGTTATTTAATTTCCTTTTTAAAGTCACTTCAGACCACATTTCCCTACAAAATTAAGTTCCTGTCAACTAAATCTTGCAATTAGAAACAACAATTTCCACAATTAACTTGAGCCGTCTTTGGCAAAATTGCTTCTGACAATTTACCTTGCTCAGAGATTTTTGAATGTGTCAGGGATTACAATTCATACAACTTCTTGAATAAAAGTAAATTAACATGCCAATTGAAATTCTGGTGCAGAATAGTTATTTAAATGCATCCAACATAGCTATAGTTCAAAACTATACGTGTAAGGGAAGAGTTGGATATAAGCACATTTTAAGCTCTCTGTAAGCCAAATAACAGAATGTACACTGAGCTACAATAAATCCTGCCATCATCTCTGGATCAGAAACATATCAGTACAATAACCCTATCCTCACGATTGCCATGAAAACAACACACTCAACTCACTGCATCTGCTGAATATGCGAACGCATGCTTTAAATGCTTTGAGAAGATATTCAATCAAGGAACAATGGAAGATCAGTCAATCAAACGTATTTTATTTCTACACAATTCACAAAACAATGTGCTACTCTGTTAGCTCAGCGAAACCTACTGCTGAAATTGTGGTTATGGAATACTAACTGTGATGTGCTAGCGTCTTACCCAATCACATAATAAAGTTATTGGGGCTCAGTGAAGCAGTCCTTCCTGGAACTATTTTAAATATGTATTTTATTTTATTTTACCTTTATTTATCCAGGTAGGTCGATGGAGAACTCAATTCTCATTTGCGGTGACAACTGCAGACTGCGCCTAGATATTTCTAGTTCCAGTCTGAGCTATGTCATTAGCTGACAGGGAGTCCACAGCAGTGGAACAATATTGGCTTCTTCCTGCTGAGGTATAGTGGGGTTCCTCAGGTTACTGCTGCACATAGGTCCCCTAGCAGCTCACCGGGCACCTACAGATTACCAGCACGAGATGCGCCGCTCCCCTAATGGTGCTAGCTCTCCCGTCAAGGGGTGTCGTGTGTAGTGCGGGAACTAGAGTGTGCGCCCTTCAGCTGCAGTGTTCCTTACGTGGGATAACGGTGGTGTAGCATCGATGTAAGAACACAACGTGAAAATTCCAAAAACACAAAAAACGTTTAAAAAAAAAATATATATATATATATTATATTATAATTCTATAATAATTAATTCATTAATAACAATTCATTGTATTAATATATTCAAATATATTAATGCAATATTAAGACAATACCAAAACCAAAAACCTACAGTATATTCCTGACCCGGACGAGGGTCAAGGTTCTATGCTGTTCTATGTCTAATTAGACTTCACAAGTGATGTAACCTCCTGGCTACTGTGGGGCCTGTCCATCACCACAGACATACAATCGTTAAGAGCAGAGGGGGCTGTCACTCCAGTCAAAGGCTTTAAAAATCAATACTTTTTTATAAATTAATTGAATATCCTGATAATTGCAAAAGACAGTTGTGAAACTCGCTTTACCTCCTCACTTTACATCTAGTATGCAGAATAAATAGACACATTAATACAAATTTAATATGTCAAATATGTTTTTATATATTCTCTCTCTCTCTCTGTCTCTCTGTCTCTCTCTCTCTCTCTCTCTCTCTCACCCCTCTTTTACTCTATTTTTATTTCCCTACTTTTTATATCTCTACTTTTCCTGCTCCTCAATGCTTGCATCTACCTCTTTCTTAAACCATAGAAATGTTCTTTTTCTTTACCTCAATGCTTTTCCCCTTACTGTTATCTCTCCTGCTGTGTGTGTGTGTGTGTGTGTGTGTGTGTGTGTGTGTGTGAGTGTGTCTGCATGTGCGCGTGTGTGTGTGAATGTGTATGCGTGTGTTTTTGTGTGTGTGTGTGTTTGCGCATGTGTATGTGCCTTAATATGTTCGTGCACATGTGTGTGTGTGTGCACGTGCGCGTTTCTATATGTGCGTGTGCATGAACGTCTGTGTACGTGTGTGTGCGCATGTATGCATGTGTGTGTGGAAAATGGTTTACTCCAATGTTCCACTCCTGGGCGGAGGCAGAAAGGACTGCGGTGGGTCCACAGCACGTGCCCCAGCGTCGGGTGCCACTGCTCAGTAATATGCATGGCTGTGAGTGAAGGCCGTGCTGTAGGACAGCCATTCACACCGCATTAAGGGACCTCTCTAATTGAGCCCCAGCCGCGAGCCTTAATTCGTTTTCCCTCCGTGATGAAGCGCCGCATATGGTGGCACCTGAGAGGCAGACTGCAGCCACGCCAAAGAACCTTCGAGCAGCAATCAGCCGCAATCAGCCAAGGTGCCCACCGCCACTGCCCCCTACCCTCCCTACGACCCTGAGCCCACGAACACACCCTCTCGATGCAGGCGGCCATCATTTCCCGGCACGCTGTCCCAGCGATATGTGAGATTAACTGCAAAGACTACATTAGGTACAGAAACACTCACAGCAATGGCCACACATTGCGCTGCTGGCTCTGCACCTGAGGGGGCCAGAGTCACACATTTTATTAATCCAGGGAAAAATGACTGACTGTCACCGCTACTGTGGAGAAGGTGGCGTTAGCATTTACCTCGATCTCTGCCCGCTGACGGCAGGCGAAGGAGCACGCGGCAGAGTACCCGGGAAGGAAATTGTCCCTGTCCCCATTTTTGCCGTGTTTGTTCAGCAGATATATCAGACGAACGCTATTAGCCGCAGTCGCTGCTGGGGAGGGCTTGCGAGAGCCATTTACAAGATTGAAGGTGCATGTTTCGGCGACGAACAATGCTGTGTCCTAAACAATGTGCGGAATCAATTCTGACAGCTTTCGAGGCGCACGCCAGCGGTAGTCATTTTTCCAACGCAGCAGAAATAGGATTGTCACAGCTGTAACCGGGGCACCTGTGGAACGGCGGAACAGCCGCCAAGGGGCCAATTAAATCAGAGCTGCAGATAGAAACTACGTTCATACAGGCGGAAAAAGGGTTTCACTTTTTTAACTTACGGCTTTCTTGTTTATCATCAGGATCCACTCAACTGCGCGAGGCTCAGATTCCTTGTTACACTATGTGCACAGAGACCACTCTTTGTTCCTCGCTTTCACTTTGTTATAAATTGCACTGTTTGCTCCATAAGGACTGTGTTGGTTTGTTCATCGTCAATTAGCACACAACTATAAGGTGTTCTGGATTCCAATGAAACATGAAATAGCTCAATGAATGGTGGTGATGAAACATTAATGACAATAATTACGATCTGTTTGATGTTGTTTGCTATACACCACCCTCTATGGTGGCTGTCAGGCAGTGCAGCACTTGGATGATGCTCTAAGGGTGTCAATGACCAAACGCTACCATGACTATATGAAGCCCCACCTCAGAACAACATTTAAAACAAGAGAAGCGTGCCAGTGAGAGAGGCAAGATGTCTCGCCGGTACCCTCCTATGTCTCTCTTATGCATTCCGATCCACGCATTCACCCTGTCTGACAAGGAGGGGAGTAGGAGCTGAGTCCAGGAGGGCTCTCGGTGTGTGTGTGTGTGTGTGTGCGCGCTTGTGAGATAGGCAGCTCAGGACCCCCCAAAAACAAGGCCTTAGTACATGGTGTTCATTCTGCCACTAAATCATTCAGTGCAGATTTAATGAAGGATTCAGGAGTGAGGAGAGTAAGCTTGTCTGGGCCTGATATTCCCTGATACACCTTATCAGCCGTGGTCACACGTTAGTGGATTCACTGTCACACACCTGTAAACCCACACAGACCACATGGATTTTCCAACAGCTTTTGTTTTCTTTGGCTTTAAAGGTCAGTGGCGAGAGCGTGTGAGGGATTACTATTACATTAAGAGATGCGAAAAGTGCAGCTGGATCATTTCTATAGCTGGAACATTGGTCTTCCAAACCGTTGATGCTTCTTAAATCCTGCTGCCTCAGTAATACTTCAAAAAAAAGACTTGCTTTACACGTGCTAAAACAGAGGTGGGCAAGGAGGGCTGAATCCATTTCTGGATTTCATGCTGATTTCTGCTCTTAATTATTCAATTAGACCAATCAGTTGTGCAAACTGACACGTTTGCTACATTTACTGATCATCTCATGAATGCCAGCTGAAGACCATTCTCGTGTCCCGACATGAAACTTTTTACTGAGGGCTAATCAACGAGTGAACCATTGGTGTATACATCTAATTACCTAATTGAGCCACGGTAACTGGTGGAAACAAAAACCTGCATACGCACCGGCCCTCCAGGACCAGAATTCCCCACCCCTGTGCTAAAAGATGGCATGAAATAAATTGTGTATTGTTACCAAGTTAATTATCATATTTATACAATGTTTATAAGAAGGGTGGCCACCTAGCAACTAACTTTCAGAAATAAATGTACAGGCTGGACACTCACAAAAGAGTAAAAATGCCTTGCTTACTATTGAGGTAATGCATGAAGTGAACTTGATATTACTTGAACTATTACTTAAGAGAACTAGCCATGTGTGTAAAGGTAGTTACATGTAGGCTATGATTGAGAACTAATTGCCAGTGCATAGTTGCAATCTTTTTCCCAGGAGCTAGCTAGCTGCTCCAATACCATTTCAATTCAATGTATTTATGGACAGATGCATTTCATAATATAGAGCTAATTTGTAAAAATGTAAGAAAAGGGGTCTTTGTATGCATTGTGTGTTATACACATTTGGAAGCTCAGCGAATGGCTTTGAGCCAGTCAATAAGCAGCTTTATAAAACAAATGATTCATTCATTCTAATAAACAAAAATGGAATGAGGGACGTCAACCCATTCGGATATACCAAAGAAGGGGGGGGGGGGGGGGGGGGTTTTCTGAGACAGGTTTTTCCTAAATGGAAAATTTGAAGGCGACCGCTTTGCTGATTTCCCTGGCCACCTTAAAGAAAATATGAATTACTCCTTAGAAAATAAGGAATAACTCCTTATGAGGCCCAAGAGGCGCTCATGCAAAAAAGGTTGAGAAATCCTGCATTAGAGTATAGCTAAGTAAGGGATGTGTCAATATTCATTTACCATTCATTTACCTCCCCAACACAGCTGACCACAATGCACACCAGCTCAGCTTTCACTCGTTGTTCTAAGGCATCGACAGGGCTGAGGGCCAGACCGTTTTCCTGTGTTTACACATTCTACAGGCTGTTCTCAGCCTCAGATCGCAAGCGAGAGCACACAATGTTTTCCTACAATTCAGCTTGGCCTCTGGGTATTTAAAGGCAAATAATGCCATCGATCGAACTACTGAATCTCCCGCTGTGAAGACGCTGGGCACCACAAAAGAACACAAAAAGCAGAGTCCACACCACCCAAAATCAAGCACTTCACCCCCTCGTAAACCATTTCCACTACAATGGATCATGCCCAGTCCTAGACAGCCATTCCTCATTAAATAACAACACCCCATCCACCTCCCAATACAGGCACTTACCATTGTGAGGAACCCTCTGTGCCACTGATCTCCAGGACATCGTAGTCGTCTTCCAGGTGGAAGTCGGAGAAAACCAGGGCGATCGTATCCCCTGGCTCGGCCAAGACCGTCCAGGTGCAGTCCGCGTTGTTGTTGTAGTCCTGGGGGTAGTTTGGGCTAGTGATGACCCCACTCTGCCCCCTCAGAGTTCCCCCACACCCGTCATCCGCTGTGGAGGACACACACAGGCACGCAGACACAAGCACACACACAGACGAACACACGCAGCCACACACAGACACCACACATAAGAACATGAAAGTAGGTGTTACAAGTGCTATATTCCCACAGAGAAAAGAAAAACAGCTGATATATGATTCCTGTCTTTAAAACCAGGCATGAAAAATTACTGCAATAATAATATATTATAATAAAGAACTCTGAGATGGCTGGAGTCACTGTGAGGGTGAATAATGTCATGTACCATCATGTTGGTGTTCTAATTTTTGTTTCTTATTTCTATTGACAATAACCTATTTTGCTGGTCAACAATCAAATAATGAAATAGGTCACTGTGCCCCCTAGATTGTTTTTCTGTCAGCAAGATGGGACTTCCCATCTCCTGACCTTGATCATAGATTTTCTTTAACGAGGGGATGACATCACAATACAAACCATGATGGCAAAATGGAAGGACATGCCCTCCCCCACCACGTTCCTTTTTTGTTTTGCAAACTCTTATGAAAAGCAAATAAATTCTTTAAAAAACTTCTGACAGGTGAGGGTTAGACAAAATTCCACCTGCCCTTCTTTCCAGAGGGCAGAAAACCATTCCGGGGAAACTGCGGGATCGGAGCGACAGGAAAAAAGTGCGAACGTGGCACCTTGGTGCGCGACAAGAATGTCGGCTTCTGATACCGTGGCGTGGGGCAGGTAAGACAGGTCAGTCGCAATGTTCCCACTGAGACGTGGAGACAGGAAGAGAGGAGAGCAGGCCCCATTAAAAGTCAACCTTCTTCCTTGTCTGTAGACCACAGGCCCACTGTGTGATGGGACGTGGTGGCAGTGTCTAAAAAATATGTATTCTTGCTTCTCATATGTCTGCTTCTTTGCAACAAGGACTCTCAATGTAGCTCCCGACAACTTTACTGCAGGCCTCTTAAAAGAAGGACGGCGAGTCAAAATGGAAATGAGTTGAATCGGATGGTTGAGGTTTCCAGAGGAGCTCAAAATAAGAGCGACTTCAAAGCCAATATGGTATGTGGAACTTTTTTCGCACCCACCAAACAAAGCCATGCTGTTACTTACGTCGTTAGTCTAACTTAAAGGGCTAGCTACAAATTTCTCACGACACATTTTGCCGATTAAATCATTTTGAGGTCTTGATGAGAGAGCACTTTCTGCTCATTTAGTGAACCTACCAGTTAAGTGCTTGGGGCACAAAAGGTAAAAAGTAAAGTTGAAAGCATTATAAGTGGCCCTGGATGAGTCATGCGCATAAAGGATGCGTCTCGCTGCCTCCGAGACGGCTCGCCGCTCGTGTTTTTAAAAGACCGAGACCCCCAAATATAACGCGTAAGCATGCCTTTAAAATATAAAAACCTCATCAATTTGATTTGCCGGTGTGACAGATCCAGGTACCTTTGTGGGAGGCTGATCTCCATCTGGGACGGCCTGAGATTCATTTGAGACTGCTTGCTAATCGGATGATTTATTCTGAGGGAGGGATGAGTGGCGCAGGTGCCTGGTGCCCTGTCAATCATTCTTCAGAGGCTGCGACGCCATTCCCGAGGGCCTCCTGAGACAAGAGCAAGCGAGCGAGCGACAGAACGAGCGAGCATTGGTGCTAAGGCTCCTCTATCTGAGAGTGTTTCGCGGGTTACCTTCTTCGATGCCTTCTCTTTTGTACTCTCCAGCCATCACGTCTTGCCAGTCTCTCTCCCATTGGCTCAGCTACCCACCTCTAATCGCCCAGAAAAAAAATCCCTTGCCATCTCCATCGCAAAGAAAAACAGATATGTCTAATAACATGGAGACATTCTGTGCCATCTGCTTTATTCATATTAAAAACTCTATAAAATACAAGTCCTTTCATGCTGAACAAGGAGTGATTGGCATTCTAACTTTTTATATTACATTTATATGCCAATATATCATCAGAACTTTCTATGGCATATGTGTAATATGGAAATATAATCGACTTGAATGAATTGTTTCGTGACAAGATGTCTTTTTTTTCTGCTATCTTATTATTTGGATTTCTGAGTTCTGGGGTTGCCATGGTTACAAAGCAGATATCAGAAGCTTCCCCAACAGCAAAGCACAATGAAACGAATTGTCTGGGTGAAGAGATCCAGTCAACTCCCTGGAGTTAATCCATCTCTAATGCCACCCCTCAGACACATCAATTTGAGAAATCTGCAATCTGCAAGGGGCACACAGTGAGCAATTGCCATTGACATTTAGGAATGAATTTAAGCCTGAATTAGAAAGCCATTAAGTGTTAAATGTGTGTGTGTGTGTGTGTGTGTGTGTGTGTGTGTGTGTGTGTGTGTGTGTGTGTGTGTGTGTGTGTGTGTGTGTGTGTGTGTGTGTGAGAAAGAGTATGTGCTTGTTTGTGTGGTCTTACATTGTACACATACTGTACTTGTATTAAATAACTAAATGAATATACATATCCATGTTAGCTGGATATATCAATCCCATAATATAATATATATATATTATGGGAAAACCTTGCGGGGAATCTGTTAATCGCTCTGTCAATTTGTCTAGAAAGCTTGTTGGATGTTCTTGCTATAACATGAGCAGGGGTCTTAGCTAGCTGGCTACCTTGTCTGTGTGTTTGTACACAATCATACAGATTGGCTTGTTAATCTGGCAAGGTGACATTAGGTAGCTAGCTACTATCAGCTAGTGTGACAGCTGAAGTTGGGTGCTAGTAGTTTGCCTTTTTTGTTTGTTAGTTAACATCAGCTAGCTAGCAGTATCTAAAGATAGCTAGCTAGTTAGCTAGCTAAGTGGTGTCAGACATGGTCATGCTTGCTAGACTAGACAAAATCATGATTTTCTAAATAACTTTCCAAAAAATTGCATGCTCTGTATGTGCTATAACAGACTTCTCTAAACTATACCTATGACCAATCAACGCTAAATAAAAAATGAACTGGTAAGTCCACCTTTTCAAAATGTCTCAGTGATGAAAATGAGATTAAAGACAGCACCAAGAACCAATGAAATCGTTTTTTTCTTAGAGAAGGTGGGAGATGTTGATTTAATGTGAACACCCTGCTCTAGACTGTTCAAAAATATTGTAAGGCAAAAAAATGAACACAATAATAATTATGACTGCCAGTAGCACGTACATAAAAAAAGGTGCCTGTGAATGTCACTCACTTAAGTAAAGGAAAATCCAGTGCTCTACATTTTCTAGTTAAATGTAATTATTGTCAGTTCATACTGTCTCTTCTTTCTTTGATTTATGTCAACCATTGTGGTTCTCTGTGGCTCAGTAGGTAGAGCACAGTATTGGCAACGCTTAGGTTGTGGGTTCAATTCCCACTGGGACCACATATACTGCAAAATGTATGCATTCATGACTGTAAGTCGCTTTGGATAAAAGCGTCTGCTAAATGGCGTATATTATTATATTAAAATATTTTTCAGTAGAATTGATCTAAAGACATTCGAGAGTTTTTCGTAACATGGTCTTCATAATGTTTTAGTTCAGAGTGACAGTCATTGCCACACTCTGAACCAAGCCTGGAATAGAATCAAGTGGGAAGTTTTCTATATCCAGACTGCAAACTTGTTTACAGTCTAAGAATCCCGACAGTTGTTTGTGATCTAGATGACTGAACCGGGTTTTATTTTTCCATTTATTGCAATTATAATATCCTGTTATATGTTACTTTGTTGAATGTTTCAACATATTTAAGGTTTATTGCTCTGTCTGTGCACCTATTTTGGCCATTTTCAATATACATTTATCAGCTGCTGTTTGAATCCTCAGTAGCCTACCCAGTGGTGAGTACATTGTTTGAAGTAGACTAACATAGTTACAGTACTGTAGCAGATGTCAAACCATTTTGTGTTCAAAGTATTGTCAGTTCATAGGTCAAGATAATGGTCGCTCATGTGAAATTCCCATCTTTTTTGGCTTTTGCAAACAAGTATTTCTTGCTTAAAACATAGTTTTTTGGGTTTAATACATAGTTCCAGTGCTGATTTCTGAATGGGTGTTATGTATGGTCAGATGAGACCAAAATGGAGGTTTTTGTCGATACACACCAGCGGTGGGTTTTTGCAGCAGAAGAAGGAAGCTTATGTTGAAAAGGCCGGGTGTACCTACAGTGAAATATGGTGGTGGGTCTTTGATGTTATGGGGCATCTACTTGTTAAGGTCAATGGAATCATGAAATCCAGCAAGCATTGAGGCATTTCGAGGCCAGAAACAGTCAGTTTCCCCCTGTCTGCAAGCTGAAACTTAGCTGCAAATTGATTTGTCAGCAAGACAATTACCCCATGCATACCTCAAAATCAACCATAAAATGTTTAACTGGCCACAAAATGACAGTTTTGCAATCCAGACTTGAACCCAATCGAAAATCTGTGGTTTGAATTGAAGAGGGCAGTACACAAGCTCAGACTGAAGGATCTGAAGGATCTTGAAATAAATCAATGAAGGAAAGTTCCCCATAAAACTCGATAAAAGACGGCAAATTGCTTCTTAAAGAAAATATATTTATCTGAACAATTATATATAAAAAGTATATAATTCCCCCATTTATTGAGCATGCAATATACCTCATAAAAACACAATGAATTACCTCTGAATGAATGAATACCTCTGAATGTATGGTTCGATATATATATATATATAAAACCATATACGTACTTGTTTTGTTCTTAGGTAAATATGTCAGAACATCCCTTATGGACTGGGGAAAGAAAAAATATGATTTTATCTTAAAGCAGGAGGAAATAAGATCTTAAATTACTTGTCAGACAGGTGATGTAAATCAAGATGTGACTATTACATGGGGAAGGGAGAAAAATAATGAAATAGAAAAAAAAGTGTGAGAGAGAGAGAGAGCGAGAGAGACAGAGAGGGGGAGAGAGAGAGGGAGGAGCACGAGAGATAGCGGCAAGGGGAAAAGCATTGAGATAAAGAAAGAAGAACACTCACTCCCACTTGAGAAAGAGCTACATATGAGCATTGAGGAGCAGGAAGCAGGGGAAAGAGAACTGAGGTAAATGAGAAGCAATACATAAAACTGTATATTATATATTTTATTTGTATTAGCGTGTATATTTACTTTAAGGATGTTACAGTAACACGACGCTGAGATAAAGGGGAGGATAGCGTTTGTGTCCAATGGGGATGGCCCATTACTAAGCCTAATGGCCTAAGAAGGAGAAGCTGCCAAACTATGCAAACAATCTGGACGCCTGAGTTTGCAGTTTAACGTATGGGGAGAGCCAGTAATTGGAGTGACATTAACAATACGCATATGCATTATGGAATGGCATTCAGGCATGCATGCCAGCTTTTAGATAATGCTGCAAGACTTCAATTAATTGAGATGGAAATTGCTAGTTTCAGAAACTGTCGACTTGTAATTTGTCACAACAAAGTGGGCATATTTATGCATTTTGAAATATTCACATGCTATGTGAATATTTAATTTGCTTAGTCCTGTCGCGGGCCCTTGTGTTTTTTAAGTTAAGTATGAAAGAGCACTGTTTATGCCACGAGAGCAGGAAGAGGTGAAGAAGAGGATGAAGAGGATGAGGAGAAAGAGTCACTCTGTATTTGGTCTCCAGCTTTTGGCGGGTGGGGGTACCTTCCTGGCGCTCTGTGCCTGACCATGTGTGCTTCCTGACTCCCAGCCTAGGCACAGATGGCCCTCTCTCATGCTGGACTGCTCAGTGCGTATCATGACATTAAACACAGTTACAGAAAATGATAGACAAAAAAAATGGATGAAATAGTCTATGGATGGAGAAAGGACTGTGTAATGCTTCATAAGTGACATATCTCAGAATGTAGCTCATTGACCATTGACAGAATGATAAACATGAAAATTGATATGAAAGTATAAACTATACATGTGGCGAAGTGAGATTTGGAATTACAGCTCCAATCGTATGTGATCACAGATAAAATGGGCTTCCAAAAGAAGAATATGCATGAATATTCAGTTCCATCTCTAGTAAAGTACAGGAATCATCTGTTCTGCAGGATTATACTGACTGGTCTTAGATTCAGGTTCCCATTATCGCCACAAACACATGACATGCTTGCTGTGTTCCTCCATACCGTCTCTCCAATCTCATCCCCAGGTCTCACCTTTCATACTAGGTATACCCCGCCCCACCATCCCTCCCTAACATACTTATAGCATAAGAGCCACCTCTCACCTTTATAACTAGAGAGTCAAATAAATGGAACCCATGTACTGCCATCGCTCCCAAAATGTGGTGAGTCACCTTTATGTCCTACCCGCTCCGGGAGCACAAAGCATTTCTGACCTCTCCAGTTTTTTTTGCCTGTCCCTTATTTCTCTGGGTCCCACTTGAGGCAGCAATATATTTTATATATATATTAATTTTTTTAGATATAGGGGGTAGACAAAATGATTGAAGGACAAAATGAAAAATGCCAATATGTTTAATAAACACATTCATATGTTTCTTAGGGCATCATGAGGCATCTAATAGACTTTGAAATTAGGTCAAATAGCTCATTGTTTCTCAACCGGGGGTACGCGTACCCCTAGTGGTACGTGGGGGAATTGCAGGGGGTACTTGGAAATGTTTTTTGAAACCTCAAAATAAATATAAATTAATTGTATTTTGCTAAATAAATAAATAAATAAATAAATAAATAAAAGAAAAAAGAATAATGAATGTTGAAATAATATTCTATATAAGGCCATCAAAATTAAGACAACGTGTTTTTAAAATGAACCAACCGGTCCTCCATATTTGCGCCACAACTGAAATATCAAAATATCTTTTGTAATTATTAATGGTGAATCTTAATAAAATGATTTTTTTTAAATCAAAATATCTGTGTTGGCTGCTTACACGTGAGGTATATGCCTATATATATATGTATATATAGGTATATATAGGCCTATATATGTATATATAGGCCTATATATATATTATGGGTAGGGGGTACTTGGGGATTGTTGAAAATATTTTAGTGGTACAGAGCACAAAAAAGGTTGAGAACCACTGAAATAGCTCAACATAGGTAAAATATTGTTTCCAATATTTTGTCTATCCCCTGTATATTCAAACACATAAACATCTCTTAGATAAGTAACTACTTAAAAACCTGAATGTTTTTGTTGCATTTTACTCAATGCTCAATGTTTGTTTTCAATATAAGAAGCAATTTTTTTTTATGGTACCACCATCTCTTGCATTCTTCAGTGGCAGCCCTGTTCCGCCCACAACAGGGTAAATCTGTCTCCTGCCCACATTTGGCAACTCATGTGACCACATTCCCGCTGCAGGCCCGAAATTGTTCCGCATTAGCCCGCATCCTCCTTCTCACTCTGCCTCAATTCCTCTGCGCCCCTCAATGTGAATTTTCTCCTAAGCCTGTAGCCATTGGTCAAGGAACTCCATGGCATCCCATTACTACTGCAGCACAGTAATTCATCATGCCCAACCAAAGCGGTGAGCTCCCACCACATCGGCCTTTCGTCAGGCGGAGGTGGGCCGACTCTGATGACAGTGCGGTTAAAGTATTATCCTCGAACAGTGTGCAGGCACCACCTCGGGGCTTACCTCGACAGTATGGCAGGGGGAAGTCCCAGGCAGCGGTTCCGGCAGAGGTGGCCAGGCAGGACAGGACGGTGTGGCCTTCCAGCACGTACCCGGTGCTGCAGCTGTAGCGAATCTTGTCTCCAATGTTGAAGGTGGAGCCCTGCTGCAGGCCATTCTGGAGCTGACCCGGGTTTCCACAGGTGTAGCTGGGCAGAGCTGCAGGGAGAGAGACGGACCAATCAGGAGTCAGGATTTCATGTCGGGCGGTGCACCTTTGCCTACCTTTCCCCGTTCGTTTTCGTGTTCAGATCAGTCGTAATTAAACACATCACTTTGCCGAGTATTCTAGAAGGAACTCTCAAACAACTCCTGGTGTGTGTGTCTGTGCGAGCGTGGCTGTGGGTGCCCATGTGTATTTGTGCCTGTGCACTTTAGTGTATATGTGTGTGTATGCATGCGTGTGAGTGAGAGAGACCAAACCACCATCCTTGCCCCTCCTGACCCTTAAAGAAACGCCATGATCAATTTTCATCTGCCAGTATAGCAAGCAGGCTGGCCTTAACCTCTCACTGGAACCTTGGTTGTCACTTTCGCATTGAGCAAACTCAAGGTGCATTCCATGTTAACAAGAAAATGAGAAAAAGTATGCACCAGCATTCGAGGTTCATGCCCCTACGTACGGTTTGAGTTGACTTTATTTAATCCATAATTTTTTGGTAGTGCTTCTGTAAACATGAAATCTATACTCTGCTGACTCTCTTTGGTTAAGTTCAAGCCTGCAATGGAATCTGTAGCAAAGAGCATTATTTATCATAGTTCTGACCAGTCATCCCCCATCATACCAGGGCTAGTATGGGAATTGAATAAGAAGTTGCGTAAGCAATTGTATTTGCACATTCCACCACCAACCCCCCACTACCAACAACAAAAAAAAGAAACATGGAATAATATTTGGATTAGATACTGGATGTGCAACTCAGTTACATTCTATAACTGTATAAACGTTTGCCTGTGTTGTGCTGCATGTCTTCCCATCCCATTGTCCATCAAAGCTTGCTTTATAAAATTACAAAGGATAAAAATATGTATTATGTGATATGACTACAACTAGTATTTATTTTATAAATTCTAAATGCTACTGTGCTTCAGGAGCTGGAAATCCACTAAAACCGTATTCTCCACAGCTGCATATTACACAGAAAGGTAGAGGAGACAAGTTATGCTTCAGTGCCCCAAAACTAGTCAGAAATAATAAATTCATTAATAAATACATTGTCAAAAACAACCTTTTTAAAAAATACAAATGCCAAGAGTAAGAAAAACTTTCAAAACAATACTTTAGAGAGTGAAAATGGTGTATGGACAGTGAAAAGGGCTGAGCTGTGTTTGACAAATCCTGTCCATTTCAAACCTGAGCTTCTTAAGGTACCTGTGAAATAAAATCCTGCAAAATCTGAAAATAAAGAAATAAAAATAGGTCTATATGCAGTCTGAGTGTGAAGTGCTTTGCCCTTAACGTTTTCTAATGCTTTTCCCCTCTTTTCTCCAAATTTGGGATGTCCAGTCATATATGCCCTTCTTGTACTCTCGTCGCAACCTCTGTTGTCAATTCGAGAGAGGGTAGACAAGCGCATGCTCTCCTCCAAAACACCTGATGTCAGCCGCCGCTTCTTTTCACACTGCAGTCTACAAGTTTAGCTTGCACACGCATGAGTCAGAGGAAGACGTTGTGTGCAGCTTTATGCCAGCAGACAGTGAGCACCAGACTGACCCGCGGGGGTGTGCGATGAGACACGGACAAAATCCACCAAATCCAACCGCGGCTGACCAAATCCCTTCCTCCCTGGGTGATGCAACCGCCAATTGTGCGTCGCTCTGCGTGGCTGCTGGAAACGAAGCTTTATGATGAATTTCGTGTCATTCCAAATGTACTGTACTGTGAGTATTTTAGATGTGCAGTACTCATAAACCAGACACTGAAAAGAAAGAAAAAAAGTGACCAGGCTTCACACAGGTCATGTACTGCTGACAGCCCACATTAGAGAGAATAGCAGCTGTGTGTTAATGTGCAGCATGCCCAAAGTCATGTTTCTAATTATTCCCAAAAGTGATCGCGGAGCATTTGCCCCAGCGTCGCCGGACCGGCGGCTCAACTCGTCAATCAAACATGGAAAATTTCCACTGCGTGAGCGCGCAGGGATTAAACAGTGTTATGAGGAACCCTGCCCTCCGAATCGGCCACTGTGCCAGACAGAGTCGTTTTGCATTTAAGCGGCCCTGCGTTATATTTCCCGCGACCACAGAGGCCACCTTGCTACCCACTGTCGGCATGTATTAGCATACATAGCTACGAGGCCCGCAGTGACACTGTGCCATCGATTCTCTCGGGCCCATAGGGCTCCTCACTCCTAGCCCGTGTTATCATAAGTGATTAGCCCTGTGGAAGGCGGTCACCGATAACGTGATATAACTAGCACTGAAGAAACCAGAGAGATCTAAGAGGTTCGCATCGCCACTGACGGTGAACCATGGTGGAGGAGTGTGTGCTCCACATTACATATTACATTTGGGATTTTATCTACTGGAAAGCAAAGGTGGCACATGTTTAACAATGTGGTGCTTGATCAGTAATAATAATATGAATATGAACATTCATAATAATAATAATGATAATAATAATAATGTGTTTTATTTTGCATTGCTTGTGATAAGAAATAGAGCAAATAATTCTCAAAGATTATAAGAGTAAAACTGTATAAACAATTTATATTTCTGCAGGTATGGTCATGAAAAATTATAATCCATAATGATATTCCTCACTCACTGACAGATTTCATGTGTCTGATACACTTTCTGCATTGATTTTTATACTGCCTATAAATACAGCCAGGCTCCTATTCATACAATAGCTTGAGATGTATAGAAGTGGGGACTGGAACGACCTTGCACCTGCTTAAAAAAAAAAAAAAAAAAACTGTCGCTAGAAATTCCACCCGTTCTCTAAACGAGACTGAAATAAAAGCAAGAGCTCGAGGTGATCAGATATATTCCGCACAGCATGCTCTGTCACATGGATCCTCTCTGTTATATCATGCTCCCCACTGGCGCCACTGCATTTGTCATCGCGAGTCCATATTTCACAGTAGTCTCTTGGCCTGACAGCCGTGCCGGAGCTGTTTGATTGGCTTAAGCATTTTCAGGCCCGAGTGCTGAAATAGCAAGAAAGGCCCATCATCGTCAGTCACTGAAAAACCACCCCACTCTCCCGACCCGCCTCTACCCAACCCCTGTTTCTTCCCAGGTTCCCCACAAAAATAACATTAGAGATGAGTCACTATGGGCCATCATTTGCCAGGGCAGACGGGGTGATCCCTCACCTGACACCACAACATCTCACCATACTTGGCACTTTTCTCAAAATGACACAGCTTATAGCCACACGATCAGGTGGCATAGGACCATGTAGCAACAATCATTATGCAATTAGGGTTTTAATGCGAAACATTTGGGTGTCCAATAAATAAAGCAATAGAGTGCAGACATATGTTTGTTTCACAATACAACATCCGGATTCTTGCTATATGCAATGTTAGATTTAATTTGGAGGAAACAAAACCAATTTATTCTCTGATTTACTTTCTCAGGGTAGGGTTTATTTATTTTTTAGATGTGTTTCAGCCACTATCTCAAAATCTATTAAAGACACAAGTGTTTAATTATACTAGGCTGTGTGCTCAAGCACGGAAACTTTCAAGGGAAAAAATCAGCATTGACATTAAAAACACGAGTCTCTACCAGCAAGGTAACTAGGAAAAACAATGTAACAATTGTATTTGAGGCCCTAGGTAAAAATAAATAAGATCCTGAAGTTGTAACAATCTCACTGAACATGTTTCTACAGCAAGTGCAGCAAATAAAATTTTTGGCTTGGCACTATGACATGATTGATAAGTGTTAATGTTCCTAAATTGGCTGTTGGAATAAAAATCTGCAGACATGCAGGTTTAAATACTGTGGTTTGTGCCAGACAATTTGGTCCTCTTCGCAATGCCTTATACCTGGCAGGCATGAGTTGGAAGTAACAATATACAGGTAAGTGCCAAATTAAAGGCAACACTTGGGTGTTAGGTAAACGGGTGCAATGCTGTGAGTGTCTGTTGGGGGTGAGGGGTGGGGGGGTGCCACAGCTGGCACCGGCGGATAGGCCTGGCTCTCCTCTTTCCAACCAGGGCTATTTGAGGGTCCCCCACCAGGTTACCCAAGTGGTACCAGTGTAAAGTTTTGCCTTTATTTAGTCAATTACCTGTATATAGCAGAGTATTATTTATTATTATTTAAATATTTATTTGTTTGATAGTGACTATAAATAAAAATGTATTGCAGTCAATTTCTGTTTCAGCCCCAAATTCAGTCCGAGTGATGTCTTTCATTCCATTCATTAGCTGGTCAAACAGACAATTTGGCACTCAGTTTGGCACTTAAGACCTTGACACTTTGGTTTTGCGCAAAAACAATTAATTTTTGGCCATTGATTGAGACTTCTCAGTTCACATTCTAAAGTACTCTGTGTCTGTTCTGTAAAAGGACATCAGAGGTTGGTATTCAGTATTGTCACTAAACAACGATCAGTACTCTGCTCACAGCTCCTAAGGAAATTCCTGAGCTAACTATATCAGACAGCTCCCACATAATCACAGAAAGACCTAAAAAAACAACCTTTTAAAGCACTGTTCCTTTGCATCACCAATAGACTAAACCTACATCCCAAGTTCCCAGCCCTCTGTTTCCTGAAATCACACTGGTGGGTTTCTATGTTTTAATGTTTTGATAATGTTGGAAGAAAAAGGGGAAGAGGACACAGCTGCAACGCGGAGCGATGGGTATCAGGCGGCTTAAGTGTGCCGCCTGATTTACCACCTCCCTCAGAAACATGTGCTGTGCCATGCATGGCCTACATAGTCCTCTCTCCATTCATTACAAACAGACTTGCTTATTATGAAAATTGACGATACCGAGGAACAGCGAGATGAGGCAAACAGATGGCAGCGCCAACCATTATAATTAAGTTCTGTGCACCTACATACACTTATGTAGTTAGCTGGATTATAATTAAGTTCTGTGCATTATGTAGTTAGCTAAAGCGATCTTTTTTTTTTTTGTGATAGAGAATATAAATTATTTGCTTCCCCCGTGTTAATATGTCTACACTTTCTCCATCACTTTGGAAGTGACATTGTGAAATTGATCCCAACGCACAGCTGCATTAGTTCAATAAGCAGTTTCTGCTTTGTCAAGCAGCAATTCAATCAATGCCCTCTCTTTTCACCGGGCTCCGAGACAACTTTGAGCAATTCACCTCACTTCACTTCAGGATTGGTGAGAAAATAAATTTGGCTAATGTTCAGAGGTGACATCCTGAATGTTATTTTTTTATGAACGGCACACTCGATTCTAATCACCTGTTGAGCAACACTGCTTATACACATATAGAGCTGCAGAAAAATCGCAGCAAAACGTTAACGGTTTCAAATATAGCAGAATATTCACCAGAATTCAAAACCTGCCTGCCTCATTGCATAGTCTTATTGAATGATTTTTTATTGTGTATCTGAAAGTATTTCCATCTTTACAGGGTGTAAAATATAAGATTCCACTAACATCTCAGACTTGGCACAAGAGCTCCAAAACTTCAAAACCTTTGATAAAAAAATAAAGATAAAAAAACCCACAATCTTGTCGACAAGTGACAATAACAATTAATGACACACACATTGATTTTGTATTGTATTGTCCTAGTTTGAGATTTAACAGCGCTTTAACAGAATCCTGAGAAAAGATATGTTGCCCTTTGTGTCTCTATTTCGGGACAATAAAGCAGTAAATCTTCTGAACCAACACTGCAGTATGAAGTCTATATTTAATACGGCAATATAATTGTTTAACACCCCTCAATAAGGGGAAATTCTATCACATCCTTCCAAAATAAGATATAACATAGAAATCGCAACGTTTTATCAACTCAAAGACCACTACTGCCATTTTAATTTCACTCCCATTCACCTGTCCCTCTTAGCAAAGAGAGAGTTGCTGAGGTCTTGCATCAGCAGAGAATGGTAGGGTCTGACTTAAAAAGAGTCTAGGATGCTTCTATAAGATAATAAACACTGGAAAAGTGTTTGGTTGGACTACAGCAAGCATCGCTATGTTGTTGGCACATCTAACAAAAACCCTTAATTGGTTGCATTATTTTTTTCCTGACACAAAACATAGGATGCATGTAGGGTACCTAAAGTAACTTCCTACTTGGAGAAAATAATGATAACAAAAAATACAAATAAATACAACATTTTTAATTGGCAGCTAAATGATGGATTTAGCTTCCAATTAAAAAATTGCTATTTATTTGTATTTTTTGTTATTATTATTTTCTCCAAGTAGCAAGTTACTTTAGGTACCCTACATGTATGCAATTAAGCAAGCATTGGTGCTGGTGCTTCAGACTGTAATCATGGTTCCTTGTACAGCTGTGACATTCCAAGCCTGTAATTGGCAACAAAAAAAACCTTCCCAGCAATACTCAGAGTGATATAGCTGGGCTCTTATATTCTCTTATCTATTGTTTTAATCATTTCATCCAACTACAGTGCAATATACCAAGGAAGCGGTAGTCTGACAGCCAATTAATTGCAAATGTTGGTGTCTCATAATCGCTGTTGTGTCGGTTCTTGACTCTGAATTGTAAAAACAGCTTAAACACTCCTGTGTGTTGGAAATCCTCAAATGGCACTGTTCATCCCTTCTCCCATCAAGAAAATCGTGGTTAACCTTGCATGCACTTCCCTCGGGACCATTAGAATGCAGATGCCACTGTGTAGTGATGGCAATGCTGTACTGTATGATAAGCCATCTTTCAGATGGGATGTGACTCACTGCGGTCATTACACATACCACGGCACAAAGTGGAGGGTGTTTCCCGGTGTCCCGGCACAATTCCCAACCCGGCTCTCTCAATCTGGCCATTCAATTCTACCCAGTTGAATTGATATGATAATCATTCCCTCTCCATCTCAGCTGATGTCTGTTGAGTGCTCTGAAGCAAAATCGCTCGTGTGCAGCACCCACGTAGGTGTTATACACATTGGTGACGGTTGAGGTGGTTTCCCCACCTACGCTGTAAAGTGCTTTGGGATTCTGAGAAGAAAGGCCCTAAATATATAAATGCAATTGATTATAACTCTAGAAGTGCTCTTTTAAAATTTAAGTGCACTTCAATTTTCATGGTCTATGTGCGATTGATGACATTTAAAAAAAAATCTAAAATCTGACCACACAGAACCTCTTGGCCAATGAGAGCCAATGAGACACAAGTACAAGCTAAAACTAGGGTAATTTTTGTGACCTTCACCCTTCATAGCTCTGTAACCCAACTCTCTTCCAAATACTTGACACTGCTACAGAATTAGGAGGTTTCTGACTCTGGCTTTTTGGGTCAGGTAATAATAATAACAATCCATATGACACCCAGGAAGATTTTTTTTCAATTGGCATGAGGGGAAAATGCATTATTTGATACATGTACTTCAAGATGGCAAAAATCAAATTAAATAAAAAAAGATTTTAAAAAAACAAATAGGGGAAACTGCAAATGGACCTAGAATAAGATGGACTATAGAAATAGTCTAAATAAGAATTACTAGTATAACAGTAAAAATACAATACATTTTTGACTTGTTTAAATATGTTATGTGACATAAAAACAATAGGCCAGGAAACATAATAAATAATTATCGGCCACTATTGGCCCCATGACGGCTAATTGCAGTAAGTATTCAAATCTGCTTATTAACAGATATAGATATGCATTAGCTGGATAAATTGGGTAAAGGGAATGTGTACTATAGTGATAATCCTGTGGAGGAACACGAACATCTGTGAACACTCACATGCAATCACACTGAGGAATACACAAATACACACATGAAAGCAGATGGACTCTCTCACATGCACACACAGACACACACACACACAGACACACACACACACACACACACACACACACACGCACAAATGCATACAGCTGCAAATATGCATACAAATGTTCACATGGATACAAATAAATACATGCAAACACTCTCTCTCTCAAACACACTCACACACACACTCACACACACACACACACACACACACACACACACACACATACACCATAGATGCAAATATGCATTCAAAGCTCTCACACACACACACACACACACACACACACACACACACACACACACAAAGAGCTCTTTCCAGCTCTAATAAGAGGCAGCTTCAGAAACACACTCTGGCAGGCATCAACAGGCAAACAAAGCCATGTACGAAATTGATGAACATCTGCAAAGTCGCCCAAAATGCAATAATAGTGCAATTCGTTTTTAGCGCATCTAAAACTAAGAATGATGAAATTGCACTGACGGCCCTGGGAAAGGCGGAAGGAAATGACTCCTATTCTCCACACATCATAAACTGTCTTGCTGCGGGATTGTACTGTATTTCTCCCAGGCAACACTGGGTTGGGTGTCCTCTCTGAGCTACCCCTTGCAACCATCTCCTATCTCTCAAATGACTTTCATCACAGCTCTGCTGTCCTCATTGTGTGGATGTGCGTCTGCTAGTGTGGTGTCTCATTGAATATATACTATACATTAGCCATCTCTTAACAGTTTGGAAACTTCTATTGCAGAGCTGTTCAGATGGGTCCCAAGTGATTCTGGTATGGTGACAGCTCACTGAGATGTGACACAAATATTCATCGCACTGAATGTGAAACAAGTCAACAAACAACAGTGACTCTTCCTCCTGGACGAGATGCACTTCCTAATAAAGGCAATCTGGCCTGCTGCTAACTTTTAATTAAGAAGAGCTGTCGCAGTATGTGATCACTGTGACATGTGCACTTTATGGAAATGCGCTTTTACTGTTTGGATAAGACCCATCACCCAGTGTTAGTCTGAAATTGAAGTTTTACAAGCCATAAATTACTTTACAGTGGAATACATTGAGCTACAGCAAAGCCACCCTCAAGATAAATATAGTTTGTTTAACTAAAGTTACTAAGAAAGAGTACTTCAAACTACTTTGTAAAAAATGATCATATCTACATCTGAAATGTCATATAATACATCCGTAACCCTAGAAATTAAGTCACATGACTGCAAAAATACCACTCTGATTAAGATGTTAACAATAATTGCAGTTTATTACTTTCATCAGTGTTAAGCCCTTCTGGATACAAGCAGAGCCGTAGCATGAAAGCGTCACACATCATCCAAGAGGTACTTGCAGGCCAGCTGATCATTCCTAATGCAACACACTGGAACTAGACCGTTTTCAGTGATGAAAAAACAGGTCTCTAAAAACACAGAATTATTTTATTTTCTAGACAAAAAAAATAGTTGGTAGTTCCAGTAGTTAACTACAACTCAACATGGCAAAAGCAGTAATCAACTACTAAAATACAATGAAAAATTGAATTGAGTTAAACTACCAGTAAGCTACTGCGAAATGTAGTTAAACTATTAGTTATGTAGTGAAACTACTCCCCAACACTGGTCACCCATTCCTCTGAATGCTACCAAACCCAGAATAGACTGTTCAGGCTTGTGACTCATCATTTCTTCCTCACCAGAATCCTTCTTAAACACCAACCCACGGACTTGCCTCACAATCACGTGCGGTATGCCATTCGGGAATGGAAATTTGATTCGACGCTCGTGAATCTATCATGAGTGAATTTTGGTAGAAGTTTGGTTTTGGAGACATCTGTGAGAGTCGGATAAGTGAGGCCTGGCGAGAGTGCCATGGAGAGAGAAAGCCAGTGCGTGTCACTCATGAATGAGGCCAAGAAGACCTACGCCACCTGCCAAAATCAGCAGGGACACTGACTTGTTTGCTTGTTTGTTTGTTTTGTTTTCCTTCTGCACACCTGCGACGTGCACGCCAGTTTCGGCCTCCGGTTCGTATATTTGTACTGGACCCCGCAGTGGTGATCTGCTCTGCTCCACTCGCTGGGTTGCCACGGCAACAGCCAGGACCACCTGGGACCACTGAGCTGGCGGAGGAGAGCCGGAGCGTAGATATCAAGGTGGATGGAGAGCCTTTTCGCCCGCTCCCTGGTATGTTCTGCAAAACTGCTGAAATCGCTCCATTCTGTAAGTCCTCTTCGTCTTCTGATGTTGACATCTCCACCTGCAGGCCGACCCTAGAGGGAATATTCACAGTGGAGCCTGCCGTTTGCATTAATGCCTCCTCTGTCTCTTTGATGGCCGATTGCTTTTCCCATTAAAAATATAAATATCAGCGCCCCCTCTGCAAATGGCTCAGAAATAATCATTTGTTTACTCATTATTATTTATGGAATTATTCACATCTTGTAAGTCGCTCTGGATAAGAGCATCTGCTAAATGGCAAAATTTAAATGTAAAAATGGAAATAGTTGATTCCTTCAATAGCACAGTACTTTAGCTGTCCCCCCCACTAGACCCATACTGTATGTGTGGTCTGAAATTCTGTAAAGGTTATCTATACGTTATTGGCCTCTTAAATAAAACACAAAAGGCTTGCAGTGTTGTTACTCTACCCTGCACCATACAGTACCTTGTAGCCATGAGTCATGTATGTGTTTCACTTTAATGTATGAATCAGCAAGCAAGCTAGCATGCATTGTCCAGTTAAGTACGTGATCTCAAATCCCTGTACCCAGAAACTGCCCAGCAGACATTAGTGAATAAAATGCACTGTAGAATACCACTGTGGTTTATGCTGTTCCAGTTGGGCTGGGTAACGAACCTTACTCTATTTAGGTTATGGACAATAAGACTCCCGACCCCAACCCAAAACAATCTGTGTCCCGTTTCTCTGTTCTGTTCTTCTACATCACCCTCTGCATCTCCTTCTATGTCACGTGTCTATTCCAACCCCCCACCCCCCCTTTCCTAAATTTCTCTCTCTGCCCCTTTATAGTGTTCAGACTATCTCTACCAGGTACATATCATGCCACAGTCCATGCAGACCACTGGTAATAGTACAGGCTAAAGAGAAGCAATCACCAGAATAGTAGAACTGCAGGTGGACTTATAGTGACATGGTCACTCACTTGTTCGGCATGGGAAAAGGGGGGACAAAATGCCCCTGTCATTGGGTGTTGAGGGATTTCCTTCTGTATTTTGCCCGCGCTTTTATCCAAGAGACGCTGCAAACAGGGTACACTGCTAATGACGTAAATCTGAGAGTTCCCCAGTGCCAAACTTAGCATGCGTTTCTGTGTTTGAAGACCTAGCAAGCTGCGGAAGAGAGGCTATCTGAGCATTTATGAGGACTCACCCTCTTCAAATGCTTCAGATTAAAGCAATACATAAAGTATGCGATTTGGAAAAGACAAATCACTAAGCCGGCGGAGTCGAATCACAAACAGGGATAAATAGATGTGCCTCAGTGCTCCCCCGAGTTTTTGGAGGCCAAACCTTCATGTTTAAATAGGGACATCTGAACACCAGATGAATGAGCGAGACCGGAAATTAATCAGCCGTCCTCAGAACATTACAATTAACACTTGGGGCGGAATGGCCTCGCAAAGCCGGAAGCTGCCAAAATGAACCACAGATTGCTGAGCATACAGGATATCTGCATTTAAATTTCCAATGCCCACTCTCCTTCATCTACCACCCACGGTGAAGCTGCCCTCGCTACACGCCGTCATCCTGTATCGAAGTCGCGGGCAATGTGGCCAAAGTCGCTTGGCCATCTTCCTCTCCCTGTCGATCGAGTCCGGAAAGGAATGGGAAAAAAGACAGACAGGATTCTTAGGAGACCCCGTATGCGAAACATGGCTTGTTTATTTCTCCTCCCCTCCCAGAATCCCGCGCCACGCTCCCTGGGCCCGACTCGCTTTGCTTTGATGGAGGGCCTCAGGGCGTGCCTCCCAAAGGTAGCGCGCTCAGTAATTAAAGCAGAGTGATAACAGATTGGGACTACCTAAGGAATCGGCTGGCTTGCTACAATTATTTTTATGGGATGCGAATAGGCTGCATTAACCAAAATGCCTACCGAGGCAGTGTCTCCAACTACGCTGTGTATAAAAGGACAGCCACCCTCTGGCATGGTCACCCCCCCCCCCAGTGTGTCAAAGGTCAGGGTCAGGGGTCCTGCCATAATACATTTGAAACAGACACACGGATAGGAAGAAAGACACCCTTTGAAATAGCTCCACGGTTACTCATATCGCTCACACACACACGCACACGCACAGGCACAGGCACACGCACTCACGCACACGCAAACACACTCGCACACACATATATTCACACAATCCACTGCACCAGATTGCACACTGTTGCATTCCTCTCGCAGAGCAGAATAGCTATGTGAGATGGTTTACTGACTAGTTTAATTTAATAAATACAACTTCTGGCATGTAATGCTTCTTCACCCATGGAGCCACAGTTCACTGGAACATTCAGCTCCAAAAATGAGCATCCGTTTGATTGTTCATCTTCCAGTCTCTCTGGAACACCAACATTTCGGGTTCTCGCTCTCACTCGGAATCAGTTGATGTCAACATTGAGGCATCAGAGGTACTCAGTCAATCCAGCAAGAAACCTCGCCTACTGATCGACAACTGGGACAGAATGCCAGGCGTGACGGTTGAAGTCATGCCTTAATGCTTTTAATAGTTTTCCAGTTGTAGAAAGGAGACCCACAATGCACTGTGGCATAAAACATCCCAGCGACGCTCGGAGTGAGATGGATGGGAGCTATGTGACACAATCAAAACAGTATGAATCAGAGTGAGTGACCTCTGACTGTGACCTCTGCAGTGGAGAGGGTGGCGGGCAGAGAGATGGGGACCTCTTCCACAGACCTGCTTATCTGTACGCTTTTCTACTGACACTTGATGAATAGTGAAGCACTGCAACACTCCACTAAAAGTGATTTAACACATGGCTAGCACCAACCCCAAACCATATTAATAACAATTAGACTAACGGCTAATGGCGGCGGGCAAGCACTCAGCAGCTACACCTGTGTGGTGACAATCCACGACCCGAACGTGTAAATGGACAGTCAGAGCTCCAGAACGGGAAGGCAGAACTGACCTCCACCATTGCCATGCCAGAAGTACCCCCAGGTGACCACAACATACCGCCATGCTACCGTAAAGTGAATCGTTAAACATTAAATGATGTTTGGCAGGATGGCAACTTTGTGGATCCCCGCAAAGTTGTTTTTTATTTTGCAGGGGGGGCAAACCGCATAAATGTCTCTGCATTTTATAATTTTTTCCAGCACATGCCATCTTCTGTGTGTTTGATGCGCAGACATGTGTCAGAGGAAGGAGCTGGAGGTCTACAACAGGAAGTGAGCTTGCTGGGAACATTCGGCACCAGACCCCCATCTGCGTTCCTGTTGACAACCAGTCTGATTCCTCCTGTTGTGTGTCAATCAAACCAGAAACAGCCATCCACCCCCACAGCTCTTCCTTCTCTGAGAACTTTCCGTATGCCCCCCTCTCTCACTCTCACTCTCTCTCTCCCTTACTCCCCCTACCCCCCTCTCTGGAGTCAACACTTTATCACCCGGAATCTGGCCTCAGTGACAGTGACACATATCCAGCGCAAAGTGCGGCGGAAACCGATTGGTTTTAGTTCTGTGGAATTTTCTCCAGTAAATAAGGCTGCCATAGCCGTGGAGGACAGAGTGCGGCAGCAGGAAAAGCTCATTTTTCTCCCTCTATAAATCACCTGTCAGACGTTATCAGCCGAACGAGCAGAGAGCGGCACGGAATACACTTTCCTTCCCACCGTCTCCTGGTTCAACATTCCGTTTCCAATCCCGCTGACCTGAGAGACCATCTAACATCCATCGGACAGCCACCCCAGTCGCTCCTTACCCCAGCACCAGGGCCTCGGTGCCTCCCGACGAACGTACACTCCCAGCACTATAAAGTTAAACGAACCTCCAAGCCAACTTACAAAAGAAAATAACTGGTTATAAGGGATTTTAGTTCTTCAAATTCACAAAGCAAGTAACACAACATGCGAGCAATGACAACCAAACCTATGTCTGAGAATAGGAATGGCAAAATTCAACAGGTTGCACCATGGTGCTTTTTAATCACCCTGAGGTTACATTTTTGGGGCAGAATATGGCTATTTTTTTATGCTGCCAAGAAACTATAAAGTCTGTATATTGACGTATGTTGCAGTACGGGTAAAAATGGTTCCTATCGCAATCGTGTTCCTATTGCAAATGTGGCGACACTAATCCAAAAACAATACATCCATGCAAAAGCCAGATTGCACCAAAACACACAAACACACAGGAATGAACGAGGAGACATGTGAATAACATGAACACGTAAACAAGAGAGCTAATCCTGATGTCTGATACCATGCTGAGAAAGGTTGATAAACAATCCAGATCTAATGAGAACCCAAGACCTGAGGGGGGTGGAAATCTAACGTCAAACCTCAAATAGATAATCTCCCATAAACCTTACTTTTGCGGGGGATTGTTGACAAACTGCCTACAAACAAACAAAAAGGCTCAGACATTGGTGCCCTTGATGTTTTGCTGTGGCCCTCCTGAAGTGAAGAAGGCCATAAGACTGACAGCAGTCATTAAGCCTGTTAATGAATCTACTTCATTAATTAGGGCTCTCTCCACCAGACGCTGCAGATCCCAGGACTCTGCAAAGGCAATAAAGACATCCACGCCTCCCCACCATCAGCCCCTGTGATTGAGAGGACAGGCCAGCCAGCATGCCCCTGAATGAGAGACACTTTACCGGCTTCATTTACTCTCTGTCCCGGGTTTTGTCATCATAACATGAATGATGGCAGGGCTGCTAGCACATCTGATTTTCCTTTTTTAATTTGTTAATGCAGTCTGTTTGTATGTATTGTGAATGGCCATATTCAGTTGCTGCAGTGCATTGTGGGTCTTGTTCAGGGACACACACAATGGAGGACAATGCGCTGGTAACTCTATCATGGTAACAAAGCAGTGCTGACTTATCTGCTGGTTATATAAGAACTCCCAATGTTAAGGCAACAATCCAACAAATGGCAGGCCATCCACCACTCAAACTTTAAGTGCCCTGCCAATTCATGCACAGCTTCTTAATCGTTGCTGATATGACGGCAGTTGTCCCTCAGTCGGCCCCATAAAAGAACCTTAGTGTGGTACAAAAGTGTTTGTCGATAAGATAATAAATCCTAGAGTAGGTGTTTTAATGTAAATACCAATTATCAAGTAGGATAATTGGGTATTATATTATTAACTGTCCAAATATTTAGGACAATTGCCCTGGCATCTGATGGGTTTATTTTCAAATACATATTGGCTTTTTTCTAGAAGACTCAATAACATATCCCCTGATAGTGCTCCACATAATATCAAAATTACCAGCAAACTCCAACAATATACACATGTAAAATATCAGGAATAAACACTGATCATTGAACAAGGAAAGTCCAAAGTATCCTTAACTGGCACATTTTCACAAATAAATTGTCCATCACAGCTTTTTTGATGGAAGCCTTAGCTAGTTTCTTTATTTCCTATTCTATGTATTGTGTATATATATATATATACACTGTATGTATTGTATATATTTTTTTTGTATCCCCTCCCCTTTCCCCTCAAGAGGCCAATTACCTCCTGACAGGCCATCCTTGTAAATAAGAATTTGTTCTTAAGTGACATGCCTGGTTAAATAAAGGTTAAATAAAAATAAAAATAGTTTTACCATCCTCTTTCAATAATGGTTGGTATTTACTCTCTCCCCAGTGTGCACTGATGGTCATTTAAATGAACGACTATGGATCTTTGAGGAAAGCTAGACAATCCAGACAATAATAGTCAGTGCATCTCAAGCCCACAGGTTACAATTGAGAAGAGCTATTACAATGGGTTTCTGACACCAGACGATTTTCACGTGTGGCCTTCTATGCCTTGTGTTCAACACAGACAAGGGAAAGTTGTGAACAGATTATAACAATTTCTCATTAGCGTACCAGATACAAGTTGCCAAATATGATGCAACCCTTCTCATTACAAACTCATCCCCTAACCACTATGATCACCCTGTCTGCATATTTCTCTGTGTTTGTGTGTGCTTTGCTTAATGGTTCCTGCTTTCTCGTGGCTTTCACATCAAACAACAAAAACAATCTGGCAAAAAGCTGGCATCACCCTCTAGGCACAACATTGCTGCTGTGGTTCCATTGTACATTGCAATGTGAAAGCATTAAATCTGCTTAAATGCCATTTTTAACTGAACATGGAGTATTACTGTAGTTTTACAAAAGTGGAAGGCCAGAATAGCAACATTATTTATTTATGTAAGCATTCTTTGAATTTAGTTTTACGCCAAAAGTAAAAGTTGATATCAAAAGTCCAGGAGAAAAGTGGTATCACCAGTGCAAATGTCCCGTGAGTACAATAAATTTGCCAGTTCCATTCGCACTGCTCAATCACTGGCTCAAAGCCAGATTTGCATCATTCCAATGATAATATGAAAGCCAGAAAAAACATGTAGTCCCCATTCACACTGAAGGAAGGAAAGTCAAAGGGGAAAATCTGGTGATAAGGCAGCCTTTACTGCAGATTGACATAGGTTTCTGATTATCTCTCCTCGGTGTACCCCAAGGGACAGACCTTGGAACACCTCAGAGGTGAACTGCTTATAAATTTGGAAACCTGTAGTTGTCATATTCAATGCCTGAAGTATGACATAAAACAAGCAATTGGTTCTCCAGGAAGGAGAGTGACAGATCAGAAGCTGAAGATGACTCCCAACCCATCAGCTGGAGGCTCTTGGTTTTCATCCTTATGGAAACAGAGTTTAAGGTATGATTTATGATGTCGTTTCAAAGCAACAAGCTGGCCACTTGTTTTGTTACTTTCAAGTAAACGTTTCAACCATGCAAAACCCATGTTAAGAGCTGGTTAAAAAAATATGGTTTAAGGTATTCAGTGAGGACCCCTGTTATACCACCCCAGTTATGCACTCAGTTATTAATTTAGTGTCAGCACAGCCCTGATGTGTCCCTAATGAATTCATGCTACTGCACCACAATTAACCCAGCGAGAAGATTGTGGCGCTTTCCTCTTCTCCTCCAGGGATCTCATCGGAGGTGTTAGTCATTCACCCCCCTGTGGGAGCCCCTTCAAAGTGAAATAAGGGGCGGGCCTCTCGTTTGGAATTTAAATGTGCCCGGATCTTGCCTCTTTGCAAAAAAAAAATGCAAATCAGGATGCAATGAACATGGAGTCTCACTCATGAAGGAGGAGAAAAAGGAACAATTACTCATTTCTGGAAAGTTCCCTGACAGAGGGATTCTGTTTTGAATCTTAAAATTCTGAGGATGCAGGTGCTGTCAGTGTGTCATCTCGATTTGCGCTTCTTGACAGGCTGCAGACGGAAGGCAGCAAGTGCCCCCCCAGCCCCCCCGCCCTGCCCACAACCCTTCAGCAGACATGCCAAAGATATATCACTGTCTGCCGTGCATGACTGCGCATACATATGCACAAACACGCACACATGACCAACCCAGGGGGCCTGTTAAAATTCCCTTCCACTGTGTACCACCATGGCACATTCCCTCTCTGTCATTTAGTTAGAGCATGACTAGAGCTGCATGATTAATCAAATTGAAATTGAAATTCTGATTTGAACTTGTTCTAAACCACATATATTTTTTATTATTTTATTTTATTTTTATTTTTACACGCAGTCAACTGAAGACAATAGAATGGACAAGCATCTGTTGGGAGAGATGCGCTCGATAGTGTACATGCACTCTGCATGCACAGCAGATGCTGGTGGGACACCAACAGAATTTACACTTAATCACTGTCATTGTCAACTTTGTTGGTTGTGAAATAGTCAATTAGTAGTTCGCTTAATTTGGAGTTGGTAGAAATATTGCTAATATTGATCCAGAGCAATTAATTTAAACAACTGCCAATAGAATTGCTAGCAGAAAAGGCAGCCATCTCTCTGAAGTTACTGTACTAAAAGCAGGAAGGGGGCATGTGCAGCATGAGAGATTTTGGATGACAATTGACAGGTTTACAGCAGAGACAGGCTCATCTGCGCAGATATTGGTTTCAAAGGAAGTGTAATAAACATGGAAAAAAATCTAATGCATAATCTGAACTTCTGCCAGCAATGTTGCCTGTGTCCTTTTAATCATACATCATTCACAAATTTTGGCCAGCTGATAAGCACTGAATGCCCAATGGCAGTCGTGGGATAAAAACAACAATAATAATCAAATGAACTAGTTAGCCATTGATATTTGATCAATTGTAAATCTGGCCTTGGGTGTGAAGCTAGCTACATTTATGGTAATAAGGCATTTTTACTGTAATGGTAGCTATCTAACTTTTTTCTTAACCGGTCTGGTTGACTTCATGTGTGCAAGGGATGTACTAACGTTAGCTACCTGACATAGCTAGCTAGGGAAGCTACATCATATACCAAAATCAAGGAAATAAAACTATTTAGCTCAATTTTCATGAATTGTTTTACATGCCATTATTTTACAAGCATGACTCACACAATTTGTTTTAATATGGTGTATTATATGTGGTCGGTCGGTATTTGCATCATCAGGTTGATGCAAATACAGTATAAGCTGCCCGGAGTAACCAACAGCTTGTCTCCGCTTTGGAAATGGGAACCTGACTTACCGACTGCTGACCCTGAAAACAAATGGAGAAGAAAAAAAAAGAAAAAAACAACAAAAAGTTAATTTGAGTCATGCATCTCCTTTGGGCCAAATGAAACTGTCATGAGCTGTTAGCTCATGCCACTTTGGAAAATGCTTATATGCCTCACTGGGAACAGCATGGCTTGGGTTTAAGAACGGGACTTGTTGCAGGTTCAATGGCCAGGTAGGGCATTGCTGCCACATTATTTGAACAAGGTAACTTAACCTGAGTTGCTTCAGTGAATATCCAACTGTATAAAAGGATGATATGTGAACTCTGCAAGCTGCTTTGGATACAGGCCTCTGCCAAGTCAATCAATGATGTAAGGGAAAAAATGTGCATCTGAAATATTCATGGAGATAAAGCAAAGGAACCCTTTCTCTTTCCTTCTCCGTACTTTGACTTCCTTTCATAGGGAAGTTATATAGTCAGAAGTACAATCTACCTTACATTTTATATGTTATCCATTTATATGCCAGGAAATGTCCTGAAGCCATCTGTGCTCAACATGCTCCCCTGGGAATCCAACCAGCACCCTCTGGGTTAAAAGATCAAACAATTAAACACAACACCTCACTGCTAATTCTTAAATAAAAAAAGTGATAATGCATTACCTCATAATTAATTGGGATCGTTTTCAGTTGTTTGTTATTTTGCGATCAAAAATGTACATCACGACAGATCTTGAGCTCTAAAGACTGTAGTATGACCTTGAGCACTGAGTGCCCGTGATTTCAGTCATGACAGATCTTCAATGAGAAAGGCAGCATAAAGGACACGCCACCCTTAAGTTGTGCTCGTTAACAAAGTATGGATGCTCAAAACAATCAAACTGTAATGAACTGTCAGAAACAGTTAGCAGTGAAATGCATGTATTCAGGACCTGGACCAGTTTAATAACAGCTACAATCTGCCGGAACAGTGGCAGTTCAGCAAACATCAACCCCTTAAAAAAAAAAAGATTAAATAAATAAATCTGGCCCTGTATTCATTTTAAAAAAGGACACACTTGTTCCGATTAAAAGTCAATTTGTGGGTCATTGCTAATTTAATTGTCATTAATACAGTGCTCAACTCCAGCTGATAACTTAAACACTCGCAGTGTTTGTGGGATTGCTTTCAGCACATACTTACAAGCGTATAATTGAAGTCGATTACAGGAAATTGGAGAGTAATGGGAAATGGGAAGGAAACACAACAATGAAGACACAATCAAACAAAGAACATTACACACAGAACAGCAATCCCATTTCTCACAGATTCCTGTCAAGGTAGTCCATCAATCATAAGAACAATAAAATGTTACTCTAGCCACTGTTGTTCTTGTTCATACTGATAACTGAATGGTCATGGGTTCTATCCCCACACCAATACCCACTGCAGAAGAGGCATTGCCAGAGTCTTATTATGAGTATGTATTATAATATTTACTATCATTGGTTGACTAAAATTAATATGTGAAAAATTTGAGACTATTTTAATCTTTGACAAAAGTCCAATCTTAATGTTTATTGTGGTCAACTGAAAGCAAGCATATTTATTAATTGTACTACGAGTCTATGAAGATACTGTGATGCTGAGGCCATTCCTTTCTCAACTTCTCCAACAGGTGATGGCAGGTAATGCAAGAAATTAAATAACATTTCATAGAAAAATAGAGGAAAGAAAATACAAAACGATGGGATTGTTTTCTCAGTATGACAAATGTGTTTATTTATTATTATTATTAGCGTTAGCATTATTGTTATTATTATTTTTATTGTTTTATATATTTTTTTATATATACACTCAGTGGTCACTTTATTAGGTACACCTGTTCGTTAATGCAATTATCTAATCAGCCAATCATGTGGCAGCAACTAAATGCATAAAAGCATGCAGACATGGTCAAGAGGTTCAGTTGTTGTTCAGACCAAAAATCAGAATGGGGAAGAAATGTGATCTAAGTGACTCTGACCGTGAAATGATTGTTGGTGCCAGACGGGGTGGTGTGAGTATCTCAGAAACTGCTGATCTCATGGGATTTTCACTCACAACAGTCTCTAGAGTTTACAGAAAATGGTGCGAAAACAGAAAAAACATCCAGTGAGCGGCGGTTCTGTAGGTGAAAACACCCTGTTAATGAGAGAGGTCAGAGGAAAATGGCCAGGCTGGTTCAAGCTGACAGGAAAGCGACAGTAAATCAAATAAGCACGCGTTACAACAGTGGTATGCAGAAGAGCATCTCTGAACACACAACACGTCAAACCTTGAAGTGTATGGGCTACAGCAACAGAAGACCACACCGGGTTCCACTATTGTCAGCTAAGAACAGGAAAGTGAGGCTACAGTGGGCACAGGCTCACCAAAACTGGACAGTTGAAGATTGGAAAAACATCGTCTGGTCTGATGAGTCTCAATTTCTGCTGCAACATGCAAATGGTAGGGTGAGAATTTGGCGTAAACAACATGAATCCATGCATCCATTCTGCCTTGTGCCAATGGTTCAGGCTGGTGGTGCTGTTAATGGTGTGGTGAATGTTTTTCCTGGCACAGATTAGGCCCCTTAATGCCAGTTGAGCATCGTTTAAATGCCACAGCCTACCTGAGTCTTGTTGCTGACCATGTGCATCCCGCTATAGCCACAGTCTACCTATTTTCTCATGGCTACTTCCAGCAGGATAATGCGCCATGTCACAAAGCACATGTCATCTCAAGTGATCCCACAAACATGACAATGAGTTCAGTGTACTCCAATGGCCCCCACAGTCACCAGATCTCAGTCCAATAGAGCACCTTTGGGATGTGGTGGAACCGGAGATTCACAACATGAGTGTGCAGCCAACAAATCTGCAGCAACTGCATGATGCTATCATGTCAACATGGACCAGAATCTCTGAGGAATGTTTCCAGCACCTTGTTGAATCCATGCCACAAAGAATTCAGGCTGTTCTGGAGGCAAAGGGGGTCCTACCCAGTACTAGAAAGGTGTACCTAATATACATTTACATTACATTTTAGGCATTTAGCAGACACTCTTATCCAGAGCGACTTACAAAGTTTACATATAATCAATTTATACAGCTGGATATTTACTGAAGCAATTCAGGTGAAGTACCTTGCTCAAGGGTACAACGGCAGTGCTCCACCTGGGAATTGGACCAGCAACCTCTGAGTTACAAGCCCAGTTCCCTAATCATTATACTACACTGCCGGCCACTGAAATGTATATACTCAATTCTACTCTTTAACCAATGTATAACCCAACACTAGCCATAATCACGTAATCTCAAAATCCGTTATGCCACTCTTTGTAAATGATGGATTTATTCCTCAAGACATATTGAAATCTGTTGGAATAATTAGATAAAATGTGTCATAGAAATGTTATTTTCATGCCCACAATCGCACTGCAAAGTTTGTAATCATACTATATGACTATATGAAGGGGTTACTATGATCACCCAGAGTGGAAAACAGCAGAAGATCTGCATCTCTAATTGGTCTCGTTAGCTCAAAATAAGCAGCCGCAATTATTGTTGTAAATCCAACCTCAATCCAGCTAAAAGGCTTGTTTGTGTCTAAATCAAGGGCCCATCCAGAGACACACAACAGGAATAAAAACAGCTTAATTGATGATTTGATATTTTACAATCAGGCACACTGTACATAATCTAGTGTGTCACGGTTTCAGTACGACATTGGCAAACACAGACACCAAAATGGAGTTTGTATGGGCCATGGGCTCTGAAATACAACAGATATGTTCATATGAAACATGCCCCTCTACTAATCCTTCCCGAATATATTTTTATTAGATCATAATTTCCTCGAACAGCATTCACAACAATAAGGCCAGAGTAGTAGAGTTGAGTTTCTGAACGCAGTGTCATTTTGTAAGCATGTTTGCTATTTCTGTTTCTAAGAGGGGCAGAAGCTGAGGAAAAACCATGAGCATCTGTTTAGAATGCACAGCCAGAAACACCAATTCTGTTCTCTCACAGAGGGTGAGCGATAGCTACATAAAGAGAAATTAAGTTCTTTGCAAAACAATAAAACAACAGGAAAAATAAATAAAAATCTCACTTTATTTTGTCCCCTGGTAAAACATTTTTAAATGAAATAATATGGTTCTTATGGGAAAATGCTTTGAAATTGCTGTAAAGGACAAAGACCACCAGTGCAGCCAGCATGTTGGCAATAAATTATTTTTAAAAATGATCAAAATATTTAAACCGGAAATAAGCATTACTTCGATTACTAAGGGTGACAAACACTTTTCCTTCCTCCCTTGCAAATATGATACTCGACACTTGAAACCAGTGGGGAATGCACCCAACTGGGTGGACTCCGCATGCCTGTATTTTTATTTTGCCGCAGGGTCATTCTTGCGCCATACTACGCCTTGCTCCTGTCGGTATTCGATTAGCCCAATTCGATCTTCTGAAAGACTTGGAAACTCCTTGGGTTCAATCAGGCACTAAAATGGGTTGCTGTGATGCTTTGCCTGGGCAAAGCACCAGCCATTCTTCATCTTTATTATTATTTACTTATTTTTTGCTTTTACCAAATTTTAAACCTGGGGAATCACATTGAACAATAAAACCCTAAAAATATGTCCCATGCTTGCTTTCTACCTAACTCGGAGGCGCCTAATGCACCTTTCCCACAGCAGACCTGCAGCTTAAAACACCACACTGAATGCAAGCATTTTCACATATTCACATGCCTGAATTACATCTGGAGTCTAAAGCCAGAGTTCCAAACAACAAAAAAGACGGTTGTTTGCTGTGCATTCTCTTTTCTGCCTTCTATGTTAATGTCCTCCGTTTTTTATGCAAATAGAGGTAAATGTGCAAACAAAGCTTGCCGAATACACCCACAGCTGGTTTGGAAGGTAAGCCAGCACAAGTACTGTCAATGGGCTTAGCTGACACTGGTCAGGGCAGAAAGGACCATGCAAAACTACCCAGAGCTGGTTCATGTTTTACAGTGGAAAAGGGGTATTATTTTCTACTGAAGCCAGAGATCCCCAGCCAGCCTGCATGGCTTGTTCCTGCCTCGACTAGCCCAGCATTCTGTACCACATGCCAACTTCAGAGATGTCAGGAGAAAGATGCTATTAGCAGATCTGTTGTTTCACATCTGTCATACTGGCAAGCTGGTTATGCACAACTACAAACAGGAAGTGAGTGAGGGGGAGGGGGGGTAGTGATTGAAGCACATTTATTCCTGTTGCTGCTGTTGACCTTCATCCTTTTTATAAGACAGCCTATAAGGGGGGAGTCCAGGGTTCGAAGTGTACCGGGGAGGAAATAACGGTGAGCCGCAGGTGCCATGGACGAGCGGACAGGGGGCAAGGTGACCGAAGTCTGTGCCTCCTCCTCAGCGACGTGGAAGGAAAGCGTGAGTCATATGCAAAAATTAAACAACTATTATACATACATTCAGAGAGAGGGTCACAAACAAAGAGAGGCTTTTCAGGCCAACAAGAATCAGCCTTCCTGCTCCCCTGCATGGCTAATCAGCACACAGACAAAGGCTTCTGAAGGTTGTGCTGACATTCATCAATTCTGATATCCGGGCCTTTGGTGCTTTTATATCCAAACATTTTCTTTAGCCATTGTTTCCCCAGAACAGGCCACTGAGACCCACGGTTTGAGTAAGCACTTCAGAGGAACTTGAGGGGGAATTCAATTTGATAGAAATTGCATGCACACTGAAGAAGGGAAAGCAGGGGCATTACACTCTCTGTCTGGTTTAAACCTTCATTCAAACCAGCACGCGGCCAGCATGGTCCACCCCACATGTTAGTTGTGCCCAGGTTAGAAAACCCTGGGCATGTCGCGATGCGGAGCGTAATGCTGGCCATTTTCCGCATTCACTTTCCCGTGCACTACCACTTGCTTTAGTTATTTTTGAATCTTTCATTTATGTGCCCCCCCCGCAGGCTACTGATCTCATTTTATCAAATGAGTGGGTTTTTTAAGTGCAAGGCCAGCAATGAAGCATGCCACGCTTGCAGCATGAGCGCAGCTGAATGACTGTCAGCTCAGTCCCATGCCATTTGTCACAAGACCCCCTACATGCGCACTGTATGACACGGGTTCAAACTATGGGGTCCCACAAGCCCGCACTCACTGAGCCACTAACAAGCTCATAGTGTCAGGGTTTGCTGCGCATTGGGTCCGTAGAGGGCATGTGCGGATGTGTGTGTGTGTGTGTGTGTGTGTGTTTGGGGGGGTGACCATGATTGGTGGCTAGAGCACGTCTTGCCTACAGTGCAGATTGACAGCCCCAAGGCTTGAGACCTGTCGCTGGGGAAACCACAGGCTGCAAGGCGACAACAGCCAAATCCTGTTCTGCCTGTGGGTGTATTTTCACACCTCTTTTGGCTGCACTTTCTGCTGAAGGCCCAGTCCCAAAACTCGTATATTCCAGGCTCATTGAGGTGATGTAAGCAGTCCAAGTCCCATCTCCCTTTGTTGAACCAGCTAGTGCCACCATTGATTTTCTGAGCAGCAGCGATCAGAGTCTGTGTAATTACAGCCGTGTAAGTGTGGAGAATACTGACAGATCAGGGTTTGCTCTTTTGGTCGGGGAATCTGTTAAGTAGAATTCTCTCTTGCAGGAACTTCAGACTTGCGGGCAACAGTCTGAAGTGTAAATTGTGCTAATCGGCCCACAACCAAAAGCAGGATCACACAAGGCATGCCATAATTTTGAGCATCTGAATAATATTATTGTGACAGAATAATGTTTATTTCAAATTCTGCCAGGATTATGTCAGTTTGTAGCTGCAAGAAATGTTTTTTGATGTTGTTTAAATGATTTTTATGGCAAACATTTTATGATTTCTTAGTGAAGACCAAATGGGAGAAAGCCAACTCTACTTATATACCATCCAATGCAGGAATTCTGGCATTTTAAACTGACATTTTAAAAATTGTTATGCAAATTGTTTTTCCATTTAACATTTTAATAAAATTAAGAACACACAAGTGTGCACAGCAAGTTAACAAGTCAAGTCAAAGTGCCTCTACTTTATGCAACTCGATCTCGATCTCAGCAAAACCTCAAGGAAATATAGTTATTTTATCAGGCTATGAAGAAAATACAATTTACAAAAAAGATTTTAATGAATCAGTTGTGAAAATCATGGGGATCTAAAACAGGTATTATCTAAAGAGGTATATTTCTCTCCAATAATTGTTAGGGGTAAAAACACATGGTAATTCCACTGAATTTCCCATGAAATAAATGGAGAGCAAAAAGACCCACTCTCCACCAACTGGGGAGAGAACCAGACCAAACTGGAGACCACCAGCAGGTTTGAATAGCTCTACAGATCTATTTGTTTATTCGCTCATTTATTTTGGATGTGGGCCGGGAGATTACATGACAGGAAAATGCATACCGATCAAAAAGCAATGCATCAATAAGGAAGGACTGCCAAAAGGAGAAAAGAGTAAAAATGCCAGGGGTTACCTTCAGGTTACTGGGGAACAGTATTGGATTTCTCCTTTTTGATCGGCTGGGCTAAGGACCATCGCTGAAGACCGTCTCGATGCCCAGTGAGCTTTTTAATCACTTGCTTCTTCTCGAACCCCCAGAACTATCCCCTCTTCCCTCGAGACCTATCTCGTGTATGACCTATTGGAAATGTCCAGCGTGCATCATTGGCCAGTGTGCCTCTGCAATAGCCTCTGCATCATTATACGGAAAGTTAGTGTGTTGTGCCCTTGAGCAAGGTACTTAACCTGAACTGCTTCAGTAAATAACCAGCTGTATAAAGGGATAAGGTCCTACATAAGCTATGCAAATCAGCCTTCATAAGGGCACATGCTAAGTAAGTAAATAATGCAATAATGGAACAGGGAAATGGAATCATCTCATGTTTTGCAGCCCAGTGACTGCTACTCAGAGTGGCCTGAGGAAGAGTGAGTTTCGTTCGACTGTACAATACACAATGATTCCTTACTTACTGTGATGCAAATGGTGCGTGATTTCTGTCTACACTGATCCGACTGGACTGACCCATTGTAAAAGATAAGTGTTTTCTCTCCTTGAATTGCAGCTCGAGGGACCACATGTATTGTGGTGGTAAACAGAAAGATACATGAATATTCAACAGATTCACCTCGCATGTCTGTAGTATGGCAAAGCTTGTGCAGCAGAAAGTGTGCGCATGCCTGAGTGCCTGCCTAAGTGTGTGTGTGCATACCACATTTATACCAGATTACTGAAACGTCAATCTGCACTTTCTAAATTCTCATTTGTATTAACTTTATTTGGAAAGATATTTTCTATTTTCTTGACAGTGATCTGCAGGTTGCCAAAACATTACACAACAGTGCCAATTTGGTAGTGTAATAGGCTTGAGTTAAATGCAGGTTGATGCATTGGCTGTTAAGGGGAGACGACCCCCCATAGATTTTCTATGACTATAGACGGTATTTCCTGATGTATGGGCTGATACGAGGACATAGACACAATCTCTTCTGTAAAAAGTTTCTTTTCTAATGTGTCAACATAAAAAAACACATATGTTGACATATGTTGACACATATGATGGTGTTAGTGCCCTTGGCGATATATGCCAATTAGGCCTAATTAGATTCAAGATTCAAGATTCAAGATTTTTATTTGTCACATACACACACGGGGTGTGCAGTGAAATGAAAAGTGGCAATGCTCAACGAAAAAGTGCAAAAGGGCAACAGTACACAGTATTTACAGTAAAAGACAATTAGGCCTAATTAGCACCTAATTAGCATAATAAACATACAATTCAGAAAACTTGCAATACATTTTTTCTTAGTTTTTATGTACATAACAAACTGGGAATGTGTTTATAGTGATATCTATTTTCTTTCTTTTTTTGCCTATCTAGGGGGGTAGTCTCCCCTTAAATGGCTCTTTGGATAATGTTGTGCTTTTTCTCTTCACCCACCTGCTCGGGGACAAAGTTCTCTCTTTAAAGTAGCTCTGCAATGACGGATCCGATGGCAGCCCAATGAAAAGACCGTGCCGCGATTCTAAACCGCTCACTGATGTCACAATCAAATGCAATTCTGAGATAAAGGCTGCAGATTTCACACGCTCACCCCGCTGATTCACTCTGCACGATTAAGAGCAGAGCATTACTCGACAGACACTCTGCCACAGCCACGAGCCACACAGTTTGCTGGAGTCCAGCAGCCACACGCCCTGCAGGCATTATGTTAACATCAGAGCGAGCAGGACGAGAAGCGATCTGCCACGCACCCTGTGCCAGCCAGACGCTAAAATTAACAGTGGGGCAGTGTTGCCTGTGTCTCGCTTCATACGTGCTCGCACGAGTCCAACGGGCCCGTATAATGAGAACCAGTCCAGGTGCCCGGCACCTTTAGGCCGATTGCCAGGCACAGAAATTACAGAGAAGCCCTGTGGGCCTTGCAAAGACTTCTCAAGCTAAAAGCAACAGAGCACCATAACATCAGCTGGAGAACCCTCCACAGTAATGTATTCACATTCTGCCTTGCTGCTACAGGACAGTTCAACTCCTTCAACAATCTTATCAAGTGCTGTTGCCTGTGCTGGTAGCTATATACTGTCTTTAACATTCCCTTCCATGTTAGTGAATCGATGCAGCAAACAGAATGCAAAAAAATATTTGAGGTGTTCAGAAAATTATCCTGACATCCTGACATGAACAAAAGTAGGGCAACATGAGTAGCAGTGCTTTGGAATAGTGTCTGTTTAGTTTAGTGTTGATGGAGCCCTATCAGTGCCAATGACTTCAGCAAACTTCAGGTGACTGGCTTAATATATTTGGTGAACATTTTTCTTTTTAACCTTTATAGCATAATTAGCCAAGCATAAACATATTTGTTTGAGGTTATATCTGATTCAAGCCATGCAGAACAAACCATTAAAATAATACTCGCCAAATAAATAACTGAAATGGAAAGTACTGACATGAATCAACTTTGTAGACAGGAGAGTGACAGTGAGCAAGACAGAAGACAAGACAGAGAGAGGAAGGAAGAAGAAAGAGATACAGAGAGAGGGAAGGGGATAAACAGAGACAGCCAGAACTGCCAGTGTATGGAAGTAAAGGGAGGGAAAAATAAACAACTTGACAAAAGAAAAACAAAATTTGTTCACAGTGTTACTAGGGTTGAAGCTATACCCTCAGCCCAGAAATCACTGGCAGATATTCGGCCACTGGCTCTGATAATTAGAGCAATTTACTGTGTGTGGTCAGAGGCGTGAGAGAGGAGAGAGAGAAACCAGAGGAGAGAGCAGAGAGGAGGGAGAGAGGGAGGAGAGAGAGAGGCCATTCCTCCCCCTAGATATATAAGAGTGTGTGTCGTGTTCAGAATGTATACGGAAGTCCAGTTTGATCTGGGCCTTAGCTTCCAGCCCCAGCCTGAAAGTAGTCTCATTATCTCTCCCCATGCCTGTCCTGGACCTCCCCCCATAGCTGGGCTTTCATGAGTCCCTGCTGTCTAAGGGTGGAGGCGTTAAGACTTGCAGAAGCTATTTCTTTCTGGGAGGAAAGGACACAGAGGGCCCGCAACTTTGGCTGTGTGCGGTACAAAAAAAAATCTGTGTGGACAGGGTAACAAACTCAGGTTTCTGTCAAGTTTGCCGCTTCAGCGCCGATTTCTAACGCGCAGTTAGATACAGTGCTGCTGACATCAGAAAGTGCCGGGTGAGCAGCGTCCGAGGGCTTCACTGAAATGTGTCTGTCGGCGGCGGTGTAATGTATGCTTGAGCCAGCTGCGCCTTTTCACGGCCAATAACGCGGAAGGGTTCCGCGTGACGCTTTATTGGTACCGACGAGGCCAGAAGTGTGAAAAATTGCAAATGCTCCCTCTGTGAAGAGTCTCCTTCCATTCCCTGTGACACCGCTAATCCAGTTACTACATGAACACTGCAGCCGCAGCTTCTCGGCGGGGGGCGTGTGGGGGGGGGTTGGGGGGGGGGGATGGTGGAGGGGTTGTGGCGAGCCAGCGTGCACTGAGAGAGCGCTTAGGGTACAGCGTCCTTAGTCAGCAGCCCTATCGATTTCAATACATCACTTTTACGCTCTGGCCACTTGGGCCACTTGGGACAGGCTGATATTTGTTTTCTTTCTGTTTTTTCTTTTCTTTTGGATGTTATACCATCCTTAGGGGGCATTTAGAAGTTACACCCTCAGTAGGGTAAATGTGGAAGTTATACCTTCCTTCGCGGGCATGTAGGTTGTTATACGTTCCATAGGGGGCATGTTGAAGTTATACCCTCCCTAGGGGATGTATGGATGGTATATCATCCCCAAGGCAGTGTGTTGCAGTCATGGGCATGAACTTACAACCCCTCCTAAGGCACAGGTTTACTGGCACGGTAGATCAAAGGCAGAGAGTCATCTTTTAAAATGAGAAAACACCAAGCGGTGGGGGAGTGGGGTGAACTAGGCTGGGTTCAGTCTGTGTGTGTGTGTGTGTGTGTGTGTGTGTGTGGTGGGTGGGCTGGTGCTTTGGCTCACAGAATAAATCTGACTCCCGTACACGCTGTGCTATTAGTACACAAGTGGCGTGATCCATCACGGAGGAGTGTTTTAGTTAAGTGGTCCATTCAGAGCGACTTTCAGAACAATGCAATTTATTAGCCGTCCGGATTGCGAACATTAAATTCCGTTGAGCCATTTGGCGGGTGCCCAAGCGCCCGGCGACGGGCAGGCTCCGAACATCGCTCTGAGCGTGGCCACGGCCACATTAACGGTCCAAGGGCAGGATGTACGGCAATCAAAAAATCTAATCAAACTGGCAATCAGCGGGAGAGACTAATGGAGTAAATGAAGAGACTGCAACGGGAGGACATCATAATGCGACCGACTGGACCGGAGGGGTCCTCCACTTAACAACTTTATCCGCGCCATCGCCACCGCGCCGTGTCCCGTAACAAAGTGCGGTGTCGTTTAACGGTGCTGTAGGGACACGCCGATGCTGGCTCGAGGCTGAATCGTATCCCGTTCCACTTTGCCCCCAGAGAACACCTCGGCCCGTTGACAGGGGGCGATTGTACAGCTGTACCTCGGTTTCTCAGGCCGTACGTCCCGGCTTAGAACAACAACAGGGTCATGGGACCGGTCCCTTTAACGGCGCTCCACGCCACGACCCTGACCCTTTTCCGTCGCGCCGTTGCCCTGACAACAACAAACACTCCTGCCAAAAGAAGTTACGTGCTTCATTTACAAGCCGTGAAGGTGACTGTACCCTTGCAGAGATTAATCACGGCTTAAAAAGAGCATCTATAAATAGACGTAATGGAGCGAAGTCATTAAAGCACACCTATTGTTCCCTGAATAATTGTCAGCATTTTACCTGCATCATTAATGTAAAGCTTGAAATCCGTGGTGACATAAAAATGCAAAAAAAAGTCTGTAAGTCTTTCGGAATGGACGCCAGGGGAAGCGTTTAGACGGACGCCCCGAGCGCACGCCAAGACAATGGCCCTCGAAAGGCGATCCACAATCGCCCATAAAAACACTTTCCCCGAGGTTCACTTCTCTCAAAGAGAAACACCCCCCACCCTTGCGAGAGCTGGCTCTGCCGCTCCTAACCTGGAGTGTTGTGACACCAGCCTGAGGACGCGGGGGAGAGAGAGAGACGGCGTCTGACGCTATCGGGCACTGCAGTGGCCCCTTGACGTTGAGCCTTCCCCTGCCACGCTCCGTTGAGTAGCCACGGCGCGTTCAACAGGCGGTGAAAAACCTGCCGTCAGGATAACCTTGGAGCGTAAACACGAGAGGATGCCACCAGTCTGTTTGCCCTCTTGTCTTCCTCTGTCAATGGCTGACAAGTGCTGGGGTCCCTATTAAAGCTCATTGGGTGGTTTAATTGATACCGCCGCACGTAATTCGGGTAATTTTTCACGATTACGTTTGCTGTTTGGAATTAAAGGCAAACTCCAGATGTAGAGGCGCAGCGCGAGCAATCATTTATATCCATTATCCTCATTTTCCTCCGGCTTTATTGAAGGCGGCGGAGCAGAATGTCGGAGGGGCCCCTTTGAAGAGAGTTGTCACGTACACCCGCACTCTCTCCCCCATTCTCTCATCCCATTCTCGTTCTCACACTCTTTCTCTCTCTCGACCCCCTTTTCTCCACTCTCTCGCTCGCTCTCCTGATTATACATCTCGCTTGATCTCTAACACTAAGCTGATTACATAAAGGGAGACAAAGGCACAGAGGCACAGTTAAAAATATATGAGAATATGAGTCAAAGGAATGACTAAGTCAACCGATCATTGTAAGATATTTAATTGTTCAGATGTGAAACTATCATAAATGATCATTTCTGTCATTGCTTTTATCTTTATGGTGGATTTGAGCGGATGGGGGTTTCTTTCGTAGATTCCTGCATTGATGCTAATGACTGATAATTATCAGGCAGTATTACATTCCTTTGATCATGGCAAAACAGTGGTGTAGTGGGTTCTGAATGGTGCTGTACACCCTATCATTTTACCATTGCACAACTAGAAATCTAACAGAGGACATTATAAATGCAAATAATTATGAGTTATATTTTATTCATATAATGATGAATAATGATGTTAAATTATAATATTGTATTAGGCGTTATTATATACATAATTACATAAATAAATCAAGACAAATAAATCAATATGATTGTATAACCCTATCCAAAATGTATGTTGTATAAATATCTAACACACAGTTGTACTAAAGCCGTAATATCACGTGTGCAAATAAAGCTTGGAAGATCAAATATTGAAACAAACCCAAATTGGCTGAGTTTTTAATTGACTTTCAAAAAACATCAGTTTGGGCTATGAGACCCTACGTGCAGGCACATACGCGAACGCAAACGGTGAATGTACTTCACCTTTGCCTTCAGAGAGAGTCTCCAGTGACCTTGTGAAGCCTGCCATCACTGAAGGTCATCGAGGCATCTCTAGTACCTTCTCATGACATTGTGTTGTGAAATATTGATGAGGGCTTGATGTAACCGTGAGGTGCTGTGCATTCATTAATGATGTGCCTACACTGTGAGGAGACAACATGCTGAAAAATATTTGGGCAGACAGATGGATTGAGTACACAGTACATCGCAGTGCTTTAATTGCAGGAAACGAATGCATGGATCCACGGGATGGGGTCAGAAAACCCTTTCAAGTGCGCACAACAGGACTGACGTGTAATTACAGCGCTCGTCCTGATTTACTCAGTTTGGACAGGTCAGACAAAGCCCAACGGGGAACCTTTTGCACACATCTCTGTGCTGTCTTATAAACTCCATTGCACACACACACACACACACACACACACACACACACATACATACAAAAAGACACACACAAACACACACTCACATACAAGCACACAAGTGCCCACACACATTCACCCCACTGCCCCCCATCCTCACGTCACCTTCCAGACATGATTAAGGTTTCCAATTAAATTTTCACTTAGCCGGTGGAACAAGGGAGCTCAATATCTCACCTTTCCCAATTACGTTGTATCAATAACAATTCAAACCTGGCCCCAAATCAAGTGGGCAGCTTGACACTCAATTGGCTTCTCATTGCTCTGCTGCTTCAATTAACGATTATATTTACCTTCCACGCGAGCTGGAGGGGGCAATTAAGTCTGCTGGGGGAGTCTCTTTTTCCTTCTTGGCATCAGATATCCCGCAGAATGGCGAGGAGTATCTCTGTACACATCCTCGCCCATTGCCAAGACCTGGTTACCTCCCTAGGGAACATCACGACAACCCCCTCCCGGGCAGCCCAGACAGCCCGGAGTGACCGCTGACAATGCGCTTGATCTCTCCCAAGAATTTCGTCATGTGGACCTGCATCAGTGGGCCCACTCCTCACCATTGTCAGACTTCCGAGTCACTTCAAGGGACTTCAACGCCTGTGCTGACAAGGAATACGGCCGGCTGAATTGAAGGTCACTTGACAACCCCGGTTGACTTTGTTCTCCCAAAATAAAGGACTTGCACAAAGAGGGCATGATGGGATTGAGGCCATCAAGGCACCCTCTGACTTCAAGCCCCCTTTTTATCTCTGGACTCTCATTATCTTGTCTGGCCATTGTAACTTCGAGCAAAACATTTTCTAAACGAACGAAAGGAGGTCAACGCCCTCTTATAATGCTCATGGCTATTGGAGAAGGTGCCAGCGTTCATTGGCCAGTTACAAACAAACGAGTGGAACTGGACAACGTTTAATTGATTCTGCCTTGTGCCAGATACAATTATATAGGAGTGCTTTTGGAGACATACAGTATACACAAAGGGCCTCCGTGACCCAGGAGAACTTCCTGAGTGCTGCCGCGCTCAACTTTCCTTGTGGCCTCCTAAAGGGCATTACACACACTGCCGGCAAGGTGCCAATTCATTTTCATAAACGGCTTTGATTAGCATCACAACGGCATTAATGAAGTTGGGGTGGCAGGACGTGCTTTCCCCTGTGCGAGAGGACAGGGGTGGCATTCAAATGAGTCAGTTCCGTGGGGGTTCAGAGACAGGGGAAAAACCCTTCCTGAATTTAAACAGAGAGTGAGATTGGGTTAAATGGATCACACACGAGACATAATGCCAGGGAGACAGAGGAACCTGTCTTTAGAGGGCTCTACCAATCCATAATTACCCTAATTAGAATAATTTAGCAATTTTTGCAAATCATAGTCAGCTTCTAATGCTGTTCTATACAAAGTCGCAAATTGCAAAGATCAAAAGATTCCTGACAATACGCTGTGTGTCCATGACCCCGCGGGACCCAATGTTTCACTTATAAATGCAAATGAACCAAAGTATCATAAAAGCAAACAACAAACCCTCTGTAATGTACTGCACATGCTTAGCTCATTCTGTTTATGACACTCATTCTGCCGCTAAGACTTTTTGTATTCATACGACAGGATATTTAGGATTTGAGGATATGACGAATTAAATTAAGGCAATAAAACAACATTCTCTAGGGCATATAGCCAGTTTCTCCCCTGCTATTCAAAAATACAGATCCTGGTCTCTCAAGACTAATTCTTCACACTGCTTCCCTGACCACTGCTCCATGACCGCTGCCCTGACCAGTCCCCTGCACTGCTGCACAGTAACAATTGTTCTATATGACATCACTCCTTCTTTTCCAATGTGAACTGGGACCACCAACGGTGCTTTTGGTGCCATGGGCAGGTATAGAGTACGAGAAGGACAGATGTTCCAGCCTTACCTTCATATGAGGCCTTGAAGCCCTGCCCACTGACAGCGTAGTCTGAGAGTAGCCACAGTGTGAGCCGGGAGCCCGTACTGATGATGGGGGCCGGCAGCTGGAACCCCGTCAACCTACAGAGAGGAGAGGAGAGATGCAGTTAGCAGCTAGTCATTGCCACCTGTTTGTCCACGGAGAAAAGAATGGGAACAAACGGGAAAAACGGGAACAAACTCATGAATGAATGAATGAGGAGCAGCACTCGCCTCTAAATAATTTAGTTTCCCAATAATGACTTGCTAAAGATAATTTAGCAAGACACGATATATGGCTGTTCCTTCGCATGTTAAGATCAAGGGAAGGAATTAGCCTGTTGATTTACAATGAGTTGTGATTTGCGGCCGGCGCGTTGTTGGCTGAACAAGCCAATTCTTGAAGAGCGGGTCCTGTGGCAGCTCGGGCAGCGCTGGAACTGGTGGCTGGTTTTTTCTTCACTCAAGCTATTGTAATGGAAATTTTTTCCATTGTTTACAGTTTTTAATGTTAAAGTCTCTCGTTCTGTTTAATACAATTAGAACATATTGTACGCAAAAAACTTCCAGGCACTCAAACCAATGCCCTATCGCTGTAAGTGACCTTGTTGGATGAGAAAGTAATCGATGCACTTGCGTCGCGGACAGTAAAAAGACAGGCCTGCACTGTAGTCTTGGGGTGAAGAGTTTATCCATGACAGCAGCAGGGGAGTGTCTCTGAGAGCACAGCCAACATATTACAATATGTAACACACTAGCCCAAGGGCATTTACAGAGATATTACATTACAAATCAATACAGCTATTATGCATGATCATGGAAAGATCAAAGTTCACAGCTGGTTAAAATGGAAATACTGTTGCCATCATGCTAATGATTATACTAATCACACCAATAACAGCTATACTCAATGGAACTACTACAGTGCTGCTGTTAGTATTATTTAATTATTTTTTTCTACAAACTACATTGTCATTCAAAAAGCTTTACTCACCACCTATGGAACTGTATACCTATACCAATGCAATGCTTTTTGCCTGAACTGTACAACCTAAAGCCTGTCCTGACATTAGCATAAGCAAAATATTGCAGGTGTAGGTTAAACAAATTAACCCCACTTAGCACAGTGCTGGTAGCCTGAAGATGTGGTTTGAGGGGGAGGGGATTGAGTTTATGAGGCGACTTCATAGTCGCCTGACTAAAATACCACAGAATGCTTGGGACCAAACTGCAGTCAAACAGAACACTAGGGGGGAACAGCTGTAAACATATACCTGGGATGTCCTCAAGCAGGGATGCCTCCAGACGCTGTATAACACCATGCCCAGGAGGTATAAAGTTAAAGTTATCTATTGTACATGATATAACATTAATGTTTAGGTTTGGCCATTCCCTCTGGAATGGATGTATGTACATTTGCGTAAGAGAAGTAATAATGGCATCATGTTTAGTCCCTTAAGAGATACATTTGGTAAGCTTAACTGCATTTGGTATATGAATTTCAACAAGAATCATGCACATTTTGAACGAAGGTTTTTTGCATGTAATTCGTTTTCTTCTGTATCTGTTTCTGTATCTAATGTTGCTGGGTGTCAAATACATTCCCTCAGGCATAGCTAAAAGCAGACTTTTTTCTTTCAAAATTGTCACCTTTCTTCTCCGTTCTACTAACACCGATGACATAATTCTCTCAGACTTTAAGCCTATCACCGTGACAGCTGTAAGAAACAGCTGAAAAGCAGGCAGGTCTAATTATGCGGGAATGCCGGCTACATCAATTTTACTCTTCTAAAAATCTAAATAAAGGTTAATTCACAAATTGATTCACGGGGATCAAGCACAAGAAAGAGGCTGCTACACACTCCCTTTTTTTCAATAGCACACCCATCCTAAAGCTTATTCGTTCAGTTGAACGACTGGTTTTCGATCCCTATTTTAGGCAACCATCAAATGTGCAAAAATAATGTTTTTAATTGACTTTTCATTATTATCATTTTCTTCATTACCTGATTTTACACACCCAAATACAGAGGTCGGCCTGTCTCATTGCTGTAATTTGTTGTGCCCATTTTGGGGGGGCGGGTGAATACTCGCAGCTGAGATGCATAGTCAATACGCTGGAGGACTGAGCAATTTATGCAGGTGGTGCCGACAGAGAGCAGATGCCTGGTTAACCAGAGGAGGCACTATAGAATGACTCTAAGGCCAGTTGTGCACCACCTCTTATGTGATTCCTGGCCACAGTGCAACACAGCAGTTTTTTATTCCATGTCACTGAAAAGAAGGCTAGTGCATTAGCTGGATGTGCCACCAATATTAAGGTTTTTTAAAAGAGTTTGGGAGCATTTTATTTTCAATCCCACTTTCAAAATAGGACATGGAGAGATAAGGACAGATTACATAGGCAGGCCTGTCAAACATATAAATGAGAACATTAATATTTAGATGGATGAATTTATGCAGACAGCACAAGCGACGGCTACGCTGCACGATAATTCAATTTCACTTCTAAAATATGTCTATTGTGTTAAATAAAAACCGTCCCTGCTAAAAAATGGAAATAATTTAGAGAAAAAAGAATAATACTCCACCAATGTGTCCGTGGTAACTAATTTGAAGGATAGGCCAGCTGGTAGCTCAACTAAAACAAGCCAGGGAGGCACACCCACCCTAGATGGGGTCAACCAATTAAAATGTCTTTGTTGGGTATGGCAGAATGTAGCCTATGACATCATGATTGAGCGTCCTAAATATGAATTCACGCTCTTTCATCATCCTGCCATAATCCTACCCCCATGACGCAGTGGAGAGAGGGGTGAAGTGTGGGACGAAAGGGGGGAGGCGGGTGGGGCGGGAGGAGTGGCTGTCGGTGAAGAAACTCTCCTGATTAAAGCGGTCCGTAAACAGGTCCGGTCCCACGAGTCGGTCTGATTTACTGGACTACTGAGCGGCTTCATAATAAAATGTGATTAAATGGAGTGTCAGCGCATGAATAATGATCACCGCGCTCTGACCACGCTCACCGCGCTAGGGGACCGCGCGCTCCCAGGGTGTGCCAGCCACACCAGCCGCATCTCACAGGAGGGCTTTTAACTCCGACAGGGAATTATGGGATAGGGGGGAAAAAAAGGCCTCGGAAATATTATGTCTCTGTCTTGGGGACTGGTCCTTGCCAAAGAACTAAGGGTGGAACAGCACATTTAAAGGAAAAACCCAAGTAGGCGATATGTACACAGACAGCTAGGCGCACGGATTGCATGCGCCGATATGGAAAGAATTTAACTGAGAAGTAGATGAATGGTAGCCTATTCAAATTTGGTTTTAAATGTGAATGTTTGTTTCCTATCAGACACATTTAATATGCATTATGTATAGACCAGGGCAACTCATTGTGAATCGGTTAACATAAATTTTCCATTCTTTCACACCACAGTTCACGCACCTGCAGAGTTAGTTGACTTACTCCCGAAACAGACACAAATGGATCTCAATTAGCATTAGTCACCTGGTTGCCTTCCCTGTAAACAATCCGGGACTAAATCACGCCATCCTTCCTCTTGTCTCTTTTCCCAGTTATCCGTAAGTTTTGCTGAAGCAGCCATATTCCCCGGGGGATGGGGGGGGGGCAAAACGAAGCAGCAGCAAGATTTTGACACTCAAGCAAAAGGAGAGACATTAGTAGATAAATAATGGAGAGGAGAATGGGGGGAGGAGAAGAGGAGGGGGGCAGCTGGGGTTATTTATTGGCAAACGCAGTTTCCTCATTACTCTTCCTTCTATTTTAGCTGAAGGGAGAGAGCTCTTTTTGGGGATCCCGGAGGGAAATGTTGCACGTTTATTTTCTGCATGTCGACGGCTACGCCACGACCTTCCTCTCCCGGGGTGTACATGCGCGCCCCTGCCCCACCTGTTGCCAGGGGGCGACGGGCGCCCTGCTTTTTTGTCCCGCCGCCGAGGTTGGCCAGATTTATTGACCTGTCAGATCGGAATGCTGCGTCGGACACAATCGAGTCATAACTCTCCCTTCCTCAAGGCCCGAGTCCCACGCCCTGACAGGAGCCGGCTCATCTCCGCTTGGCTAACGCTGCCGATGAGCGGAGCTGAATTATACTCATGGACGCCACATCCTGGCACCCGGCGCCGGGCCCAAAGGCGGGCGAAGCGGAACAGTCCCCACCCACCTGTCATTCCGAGGCACCGCAGCATTTCTCTTCCTCCGCCGCGAGCGGGAGAGACAGACCCGGAGACACTGCTGGACAGTGGCCTCCCTTTTCAGATGAGCCAGGCCTAGTGACTACCGTGCTCTGGACTGAGCTAATATATGCGCATGGGCGGAGCAATCAAAAACTGGATTGTTTGTCATCATTCCTGGATGACAAACACTCCTTCCTGTGGTCTGTGCAGACTAATCTCAGTTGTACATAAGGTTATCACCAAACATGAGGCAGGCTGGACAGCAAACTGACCTTCTGATTAGCTGGGGACTGTCATTTATATGATTAATGAGGTATTTGAGTACAATAATATGCATGACCTGCACTGGTTTCCAGTCCAGAAGGGAATATACCCTCTCCTGGCCCACCAACACCACTTCCAGACCACCCTGAGGAGATGTTATCACTACTCAAGCTTGGCCCAGCTTAGCTTCAACCATTCATCAGGAAACAATGTAGAACCAGAAGTCAAATTCAGCACATGCCCTGTGATTCATGACTCTAATGCTCAGCTGCCTATATATTTCTATATGTAGTCTCTACATGTTCATAAATAAAAACAAGCAAGGACACACACCAATATGTGACAGAAAATACTTTTTTTGACAGGACAGCATCAAAAAATGAGAGAAAGTAACTGCCATGAAAAGCCAAGGGAGTGATTGAGATTGTCCTCCAAACCACCCAAGGCTATTGGGTCGTCAACCCACCTCCTCAGTGTCACGCCACAGGGAGATTTGTGGTGAAAGTGGGTCTCTCAAGGCACGGCCCGTGAGGCCGACAGATGCCGCGAGATGTGTTCGTCTCCACCGCAGGTCCTCGTTAGCCTGTTGGGATAGCTTCGCCCCCCTTGCCAGCGCCAACTGTTCGGAACCGATCCAAAAAAGACAGAAGACCGTCGGCTGCCCACCGGCCCTTCTGCCGAGATCTGGGCCGCTCCGTCGGAATCGGGGTGCCACTTAATTAACGCGAGGTGAAAGGCTCGTTTAAAAGTCACGGATAAATGGAGAAAACCAATCACATAGAAAGCCCTTAATCTTTCTCGCCACATAGAATTTCATTCTACGGCAATGCCGCTTCATACGAATAATTAGGCAATAATATCCATTTAGCTGTTCTGCTCTTTATGTATTGAATCACTGCACTCCGGGGGCTAATTTAAACGAGGCTCGCTGCCTCCAGAACCACCGGAATTGTAGACAGAGGTAGCTTACAAGCCCACAGGTGAGATCCCTTGTCCCTACCCTCGTGCACACTGAACGCTGATGAAGTTCAAAAGATCTCCTTATCCTCCAAAAGATTTGAAAAAGCACATGGGGCAGTTCTCTAATTTTAAAAAAGCTTTCAATGAAACTCATCATTACAATAATCATTTTACATTATTATCAGAAATTATATTTACATCTAAAAATGTTAAAGTGTTTACTATATGAAAATGACTATTTGTGAACCCCAAGGACATATTTCAGTGGACATACTAAGAGCAGGGCCCTTCAAATCTGATTTGCACACCTTTTAACATGGAAAGAGCTTAATGCAAATATTGAAATTATCTTAGAATCTAGGCTAGGTTCATAAATACTTCATCATTCCATGATTAGCACAGACAAAAAAGAAAAGAAAATGAAGAATAGCCACGCATGCTTAAATAATTCAGAGCAAGGAAGGACTGATATAATAATACATCGTCAGGCTTGGTTTTTGAACAATTTTAAGGAACAGTTAGGAGAAAAAAAAGTTAGGAATGATTCGTTGTCATTTGCAGGGCTTGATACTGACAAAACTCATCATGTGGAAATAAATATTCATAAAGAGCTTCCTGCCAATATATGCTTGGCGTAAAGCGCGTACATAGAACAGATTTTTCTATAATTTGGGGTTGATCTTCTGAACAATAGGCCTTAGTTTGTGATACACCAAACCACAAATCTCACTCCAAAAATAAATACATGTTTGTCACATTTTCTGAGCCTGCAACTTCCTCAATACGCTCAACAGTTGATAATGTTGCGGTCCATTTTAAAGTACGGAATAGCGTTTATCATCGAACTGTGCGATATTGGAAAGGATCCAACCCGACAGGGTAAAGTAACCAGAGAAAATATCTCTTTGTCCCTCAAGTGTTTGATTGATGCGGAGAAACAAAGATAGAGAACGGCGGATTTCCAGTACGTTTATCGAGCAGACCCAAGGAGGATAGCAACTGTCTGAATTGAGCATTTAATCGCTAATTTACTTTGCTTTTATCTCCAAGAGCCTGATTGCAGCCATTAGTTGCATGTAACTACCCACCAAGGGCTGCCGACCGTGTTTAATATTGGCACACATGCCGGCCGAATATCTCCCTAAAGTCTCTGATGCTGTTCCGCAAATTGGCTGGAGCATAGTTTCTGACCCAAAATGATCTCTGCCACATGTTTGTTTTGGCGCTATCCCGGTACGGTGAAGGAGGTGGAGAGATGGGTCGAAGAGATTAGTCAATTATACTAAAATAAATAAATCAACAAATAAAACAAGCCGCGGTCGCTGTGTATTTAGTGCTGCTTAAATCGCTTGACAATAATCCCTGGGCTAAAAACAATTAAGAATAAATAAAAACTAATTCAATGTTGTTGTAGTCTTCCCCTTGGCAACGTGACTGGCCTAAGTGCAATCTATACAATATGACGTCTCCCTATAATGTGATGAACTGCTGGTGATGAGAAAGGAAATTATATTTCTGTTTGCCTGATTAAAAATGCTGGATAGCGCAGGCAATTACACGTCTAGGGGATTTTGTTCTTTCTGGCAAAGTCTACGCCGATAAAGAGTTAGAATGTACGTATAAATCTGCATTACCAGAAAGCACATGGTTATTGATTTCTAATTAGCCATGGGCACCCAGATGGTGGGCGGTAGAACACTGCTCATGCTTCCAGACCTTCAGAACCCAAGATTAATTATTCAAATGTTGACTTAACTGTAGCAGTCGAAGTTTGTGAGGAGAGCAAGGGAGCTCTGAGTCAGATTCTGTCGGACTCCTTCAAAAGACATTCAGCCTCTGAGGCAACAGTGTGCATTTCATTATTCCTGTTTTTTCTGTCCCTGCATTCTAATAAACTCCAAAACAAGGTTTCGGGGCAGATTTGATTAGATGCAAAGGGCAGAAGGGACAAGTTGACCGATGGAGTGCAATCACGCTTTTATTTGTTTGTTCTCCCTGCCTCGTCTCTCCTGCTCTCTCCCTCTCTCGTTCCCGTCCCTCTCTCTCTCTCTTATACTTTCTCGCATTACTGCAGAATTTCTGCTTGAGGTCCGATTTAATGCAGGCCAGTGAAGGCGACAAAGGAGTTTACCCTCTAACCCCAGTAGGTGCCTTAAACCTACCAAGAAGCTTCCTAGGGACATGGGAGCAAGGAGTGCGCGTGCGTCTCAGCCAGTAGCGTACTCAACAAACAGCGCTGCATTTTCCGCTGCTGCTATCTGTGTCGGGTTGGGACCGGGAGAGAGATCTGAAAGTTTTTGCCGCAGGTAGTGTGAAATGTTTACAGCCTGCAGATAACTGAAATATGTGGGACGGTGATGCTTATTTTTTTGTCCGGTGGGTTAATCTGACATGGATTCCACAACCCTTTATGCACCTCGCTACACTCTATGTGCAGAGGCATATCAAATGTTTACATGTTTGGCTGCCTTTGAGTGCATAACCTGTATAGAGATCATCCCTCGTGTGAAATGAAAACCTACAGCAGCTGATGGATTAGAAATGTCAAATACTGTACTGTATGCTTGTAGCATCCACTACTTAGCTTGTATATCATCCAGGAATCTATTGAATCGCTTTCTCATAAAACACCATTACAAGCTTCTCATTGGCTTGTTTAGTTACAATGGCCCAAAATTAACAGTGTCTCTCCGCACTTCACTTTGAGCGTTTGAAATTTACATGACCGTACGGCTGCACAGTTGACACAAGGGAGAGGAAACAGTCGCTCTCCTAAGTAAAACGAGCAAAATGGATAAGTAAGAAACACATCTGTATAAATGCATCAGGCTTTTCTGATGTTATGAAGTCGAAACAATGGCAGAGTTTTTTTCCCCTCAAAACACAAGACGTACAAAACTGCCCTTTGTCTCCATCAACATCACAGATTGACCTGTCAATGCTAGCCCAGTCTCATGCTTTAATAAGATAATTTAATTGAAGCTCCTTCCTTCTGTCTCTTAATGTGGCATATGCAAAACATGATGCAGCCTCCCTCCCAGGTAATATTTCTATCGTGATTACGATAATTTTATTGCTTTAGCCACACACAACCCATCTCTCTACATACTGTTGCAGCTCTGTGCAAATGTGTAAGGAAAGATGTAACGCTAAAACAACATCATACCTTGTGTCAATGATTGTAAGATTGCATAGATTGCAGACTCTTGCCCCTTGGCTTGTAGTGGTAAAATGTTGTTCTTGCAACCTGTTGATGCTGACTGACTGAGAGAAAATAGTAAACTGTACCCTTTGGACAAGACATACACGCTATAATAGGGACGAGACAGGATATTTGATTGTTAGAATATTGAACCATGAGATTACTAGTCGATTGCTTGGATCAGTTTTTAAATATGCACTAAATATCAAGATTAGTCATATTGTTTCTCATCAATATTCACGAAGGAGAAACCTGCATAAAATAGCCAATAATTAACTGATATTATTCATTTTCTGCAAGAAAGTCTGTGTGAATGCAGATCTCGTTGCAGTGAGTCACTGCATAAGGAATATTTTAACATTTGGAAACACACACACACCCAACACACACACACACACACACAAGCATATATAGTTAACATAATCGGACTTGTCAAATATAAATACAACCTACACACCCCACCCCTCATTCCCCTGCTCTGTATCGTCTCCCTTTCCATCTGAGCCCCAAATGGGATGAGAGAATCCATCTTCCTCCCCGTCCCATTCCATCGGCTCTCATTTCTCTTTGCTTTGCCGTAACCTTTTCCGGCACTGCTTGGCTGCCAGTTAATTAAGCCGTTTTAACACCCCATAAATCCCATGGTGCTGTGATCCATGCATCTGCTTAACAAACAATTTGCCTTTCAGCTAATCCTTTTTTCCCCTAAATTACTGAGATGGCCAGTGATTTTTGGACATTGCGCAACAATGTGCCTGCCCAGACTTTTGGGGTTCCCATCCACCTCTCCAACTCTCTTGTCTCCATGACAAGGTCAATTTACAACAGAGCTTTTATGCTTAACCGAATTGGTTTCTGCACATGTGAGCCCCTAGCCACAAACTAAATACCCTTGAAAACCGTATATGTGCAAACGAAATACAACTTTTGAGCCTTAAGAGAACAAAGAGATGGGTTCAGAATACATGTATGCCTGTATGTTTTATTGATATTTCTGTGAACAAGTTTTACATATAAAGAATGGCAAAGACAACCCCTGGAGGGGACTGTGAACTAAAGGCTGCCCAACTAAGCAAATGAACCTCATGCATCAAGGCCAACGGGAAAGTGACATTATTTTATCACTCTGTGCAGCGTCCTGTTTGGCATCTTACGCGACCCAGAACCAAAGGATTGCTCATGTGCATGTGCGTACGTCATCAAAACCAGCGTGACTGTTCACAGCATAGCCACCCCTCTAGGAAAGAACATTGTGAAAGAGACTACTTTTTTGCACTTCCACGACCACGGACTGCATTCAGCACAGCGGAGAGCAGAACACCTTGCTCTCACCAACCTAGTAATGACTTTGACACACTTTATCACAACTGTGCACAGTACAGGTCCTGCAGAATCAGGGAGAGTTCTGTTTTAAAATCCGCCGGCTGCCTCATGGAGTCAATTTGTGTGATTTGCTGAGCAATTTAACTCTTTCTCTTGCAAATGCTGCATGTAGACCTCTCTGCTCTCCAGCACTAAAACAATCAAGCTCCATGACCATAAAATACCTGCCCAGATTATGCTTCAGAAGGCAAGGGAAGCAGTTATGTAGTTATTTACTGCCTTTCTAAGATCCAATAGCAGCTAAATGTTCTTAATGGAATGCTAACACTTTCTCCCTCAAGCTCAACATGGTCGCATTATCATATCTCCCCATCAAGGTAAGTTATTACCATTTCATCTTTCAAATGCTCTTACACAACTGGTCATTTCTAGCCAGGCTGTAAGTACAGTTAGACAAGATTTCTTTTTTTTTTAACGAATCAAAAAAGTGTGCAAGGTATACATTGCATATTTGCGTCTACCTTGTGTAGGAGCTTCTCTTGGGAGAAAAACAAGTAAATAAGACTGCATAATCACAGACCGTTAAATTAGAATGGGGAAAAACATACAACACACGTGTCAGACGACTGACGTACCGCGGAAAACATATGGTCATTCCAAAGATTGCAATCGCGAAAAGCGCATTGCTTATTATAAGAAAACACTTCTATTTCAGCATCTGCAGTTTAATCTTTTATTTTTCCTAGCTACAGCAGCGAGGCTGTGTGCTGTGTTGCCAGTCATAATTGCATTGAGCCAGTTGGGATGTTGAGTTTCTCCCATCCTGTGATCCCATCATCCGGGAGCAGCGACATCTGGCGAATTGCTCCAGCATCCGTGTCAATTAGCTGCGTTCCCAGGGCACTGGATGGTTCCCGTGGCATCTGTCTTAGAAGCCGAGAATGTTCGGACAGAATGATAAGTAGCGCCAGCGTCTCCAAGCACGGATGTGTGGGTACATGGGAAGATTTGGACGATGCCATTGAAGCAGGTGGTGTGTGTGTGTGTGTGTGTGTGTGTGTGCCCGTGTGCCCGTGCCTGTGCCCGCGTGTGTGTACGTGTGACAGAGAGAGAGACTATGGGAGAACGAAAGAGAAAGAGGATAGAGGGAGAGGAAGAGACTGAAGGAGAGGAAGCAATAGACAGAGAGAGAGAGAGAGAGAGAGAGAGAGAGAGAGAGAGAGAGAGAGAGAGAGAGAGAGAGAGAGAGAGAGAGAGAGATTGGATACGCAATCTTTAATGCATCAGTCTTTGCACATTGCCAAATGTGGCAGAGTATGATATTAACCCGCCTTCTGTCTTTAGCATCTTTCAAACTGCGCATCAATAGGCTGATCATTATTTGCTTTGGTTATTATCACAAGTATCATGAAACCATCACATCACATTTTGTCTTCACCAGCAAAAGCAGCAGCAGTACAACAGGCAGCATCGATAGCACGTTAAGGGAGCTTGATTATTCTTTCAATTATTGACATATTTAATGGCCTCTGGGTGGCTTGCATCATCTGATCTGCACACTTTGGCTTCCGGGGGCCTTTGCCCCCTTTCAGTGTTGACCTCCCAATTGCTTTGATGAACTCAATACTGACATACTGATATAATATAATATTCCCATATACAACATCAGAAATATCTGCTGCTTTGTACCCTGGAAATGAAGTGAATTTTTTTTTAAAGGAAGAAAGAAAAAACAATCTTTTGTTTTCTTATTTTATGGCTGGCCCAATTTCGACAGTGCCTAAGCACCTGCGCGCCATCAAACAACTGGATCAGTGTGATGGATAAATCACCAAAACAGGGGGGATTTGAGGGACCACATATGATGCATGGCTGACCTCCGCTCAACCCCTCCGTCTATGGATTTCCTCTTCTCTCCTTCCCCCCTTTCTGTATTCCATAAACCCCTGACTGGCAATTATCTTAAGTAACAGAGGAGAGAGATTCATGGGCGCACAGAAATGAGAGTCTAGCAGAATCTTCACTACCTTCTGGGAGAATGCAGGAGGTGGGAGGGGGTGTGAGGTTTTCCCAGAGCTCCCCACTGCGACACACCTCTTGATTATCCCCCCAGAAAGGACCGAGCATACCGTCGATGATCAATAACGTCAGGGGGGACGATTAGCTGCTGAGATACAGCCCTTTGTTGGGCCTGCTTCCCTTCCCAGATTGTACAGACATTTGCTCTATTCCCCCTCCTCATCAATCCCCCCAACCCCTGTCCCATGGCCACCCCCCTCTCTGTCCCAGGGCGGCGTGTCCCGCTGCGCTCTAAGCCGCAGGGATTGTGCAGACGAGGGACGGCGGAGATCCGAGGCGCACGAGCGCGAGCGGCAGCGGCTCCGCGTTCCTGAACAGCTGCCCTCATGAATATTAATGCCCGCTCGTTATGTGACAAGAAAGGGTGACAGAACTGCGGTTCTCCCTTCTGAAGTGGGAGCACATTCTGAGCCATCTTCTAAAATCTCGCGCGGCATGCTCGCCCTCACAAAAACATGCACGCACGCACACACGCTCGCAAGTGACGTGCACACACGTAAGCACTCACACCTACTCAGAGCTCTTCGAGTAATGACCAGATGTGCGAAATCAGTTTGTGTCCCTAGGGGGAACAGTGACACCGATATCACATACTACCATATTGAGGCACAGACTACAAGGACAGAGGCAGTCTGTATGTGCCACATGGTGTCACAATCGGCAATGCTATTAATTCCAGTTGTTCAGCAGAGAATTCGGTTTTTGCCGGAAGGTTTTGAGAACAGCTCCTATTCAAAACCACACAATTCCACTGTCATTATCTTAGCTGTTGGCATTGGCACATCTACTCGGATAGCCCTGTACAATATATTCCTCGGCTCTCAAACCGATCCGTTCAGGCGTTTTCTTGAACCAAACCCCTGTTCTCAAAACCTTTAATATCACTTAATAAGGTCATATTCAATTAAATGTATCAACATACAGACAGGTCATGTGGGGGCTGCTGTTTTCCACGCTGGCACTTCAGTCACATTCTTGGTCACTGATGTCAGACTCTTAATAAGTGTGTTTACTATAGTGTGTCTGAATACTAGCACATCGTATAACAAGTTCTGTTTATCATAGCTGCACGGGCCAATTATCACACTGCCTACATGCGTTTTTTTTTTTATTAACGTGAAACATAACATTATACCCAAATACAATTTAAAAATATAGTATACAAAACAAGACAAACAAACTTACACAGGCGTATACTAATTTAGACAAACATACACAAGGCCTCACATACACCCAAGGTTCGCTTTGCTTTCCCATGGCATAATCCATGTAACCATCCATCTTTAAGTCTCTTCCTTTGCCTTTGCATTTATCATTTCTGTATATGGAATTGACAATATATGATATGATATAAATTCATCGACTGCCAACATATGTCACTTCCTATTTTTATGCAGTGACATCCGTCTCTGTGTTGCCTCTGCTGAGTGACTAGACAGGCGCTGGGAACAAAATCAGTGGTGTGGTGGTAGTGACACACACCTGTCTGAGTGTTCTGTGAGATATGACACAGAAAAGCCGACAAAAATTGAAAAAAACACACAAGCTATGAATTTAAACAGGGTATCCGCCTAATGCGTTTTTTTTATTTTTATTTGTCTGAATTGTCACGCTGTGAAATGTCGAATGAGGGCAGGGCTCAGTCTGAGTACAGGGTGCTGAAAACAATGTGAGACAGGCTTTTAAAGGAGGCGGGTTTGCCAGCCTTTTCACACCGCCAACGCCGTTTGGCTTGGAGAAGAAGAGAAAATCATGGCAGCACAGAACCGCGATGGGGGATTTACCCTCGAGTTCACCTCGTCGGGCTGAGAGCTGGTGACGTGAGACCTAAAGAGAACTAAAACAGTCCTCGTGCAATTTGAAGTGGTCTGAGGTCCGAACGCTCCCCCTCCCCATCCGCAGTGTAGTGTAATGGTTAGGGAACTGGACTTGTAACTCAGAGGTTGCTGGTTCGATTCCCAGGTAGAGCACTGCCGTTGTACCCTTGAGCAAGGTCCTTAACCTGAGTTGCTTCAGTAAAATATCCAGCTGTATAAATGGATTGCATGTAAAAAGAAATGTAAAACTGTGTAAGTCACTCTGGATAAGAGCATCTGCTAAATGCCTAAAATGTAAAATGCCATCCCGCACCGCTCGTCCTCTCGGTCCCCTGCCCCTCAGACTCCTGCCAGCACTTTGGACCGGGCCCGCGCATATCCGCGTGGATGACAGCAGTAGATTTATTGGAATTGGATCATCTTTGGCAAAGGCAGTGCAATGTGATCGGTACAATAAGAGCACGATCCAGCCCAGTCCAAGGGCTGAAGAGGAATCATATATCTCCCGGGGGATGGCGGGGGTTACAGATCCAGGTTAAACAAATAAATAAGAGCAATTATACAGAGTGCCCACTGTCCCCTGTGTGGCACTCCATCTCCTACACAACCCCGATAAACGCAGCACAGAGGCGAGAGGGATCAGCATTTTGGGCAATGAAGCCCTCTGCTGCTTCAGTGCCTGTCTGCCTGCCTGCCTGCCAGCACGAAACTAAGGAAAGCTGGATGAGAGATCACATGATCATGTGGCACCAGATTTAATGTTCAGACTCCACTACCACTGAATTCTGTACATCTATCCAATTGTCACCACTGCTCACTTGTTCAATACTTCTTATACATGTATCCCTGCTTACTCCTAATTTATTTTATTTTACTAAATTTCTTTCACATTTTTTCCTGTTTTTCTCCCAATTTTGGTTGCCAATTATACCCTCTATTTATCTCAATTCCCCTCCCTCCACGAGTCCGCCGCCAGTCCTCCGGGTCGTGACACTCTTTCCGGGCCGATTGATCCGCCTCTTCCGAGACAGAATTCTACCACGGATGCCTTTACCTGCTCCTCGACGGTCTCGTGCCGGCTCACCCTCCCCCCTCCCCCGGAGGCGGACAGCCAAATGCCGCCTCCGATCGGGGCTTCGAACCACGTCCCTGACAGGCAGCGCACACCACACCGGACCAGCCAAAGTGTGGCGCGTTAGACCGCTACGCCATCCGCCACCCCCTCATTTAAAAAAAATAAAAAATAAAAATAAAACATGTGCTAACATTTTCCTTCCCAGTGTTACAGGTATGGTATGGAGCTGCCTACAACGATGTCTATCGCTGTATTACTGCACTGATCTCTTGTGCAAACTATGATTGTTCCTACCATGTATTAATGCACATATTGTAAGACACTCTGGATAAGAGCATCTGCTAAATGCTTAATGACCATATGTAATGAGAAACTGAGGTTCAGCCATTTTTCAAAGTAACGCAAGTAAGAATAAAAGGATTTCCATCATCACTTCACTTCATTATTTTCCCCGTGCAATTAACAATAAAGAAACACCTTATATGCATAGGCATATATTGTGGCAAATACTGTCAGTCAAGCTTAAAGATAGAGCACAATATGGCTGCATTTACATTTTACATTTTACATTTTAAGCACATGTTTTCTCTTATTTACAGAACACTGCATGCAACATCAATCCCAGAACTTCAGCAAGCTTCAAATAACCAGGAAACACTGCTGGCTTTTACAAAATAGCGCTGTTAGTAATCTAACCTGCTTTATACAACGGCTTGGTAATTACTCAAGAGGGTGTAAGAGGGGGTACATAATTTTTTGGCATTGTACGTATTATTAGTGTCTCCGAATATAACATTTTTCACATCTAAAAATATCAAGGCACCCACAACTGAACTTAACATTAGGCTCCCGACACTGAAAATACACTTAATTCAATGGAAGTAGTCCAGTTCAGTGCCATCTGGTACCAATATATATTTTTTCCAGCGGACATACCTCATGAAATGTTGTCTAATTTATATAATATTTTTTAACACAATTCACCAATTGTGTATGAATTCCTCCGCTACACGTCAGGGTCGCATCACCCTGCCGTGCTGTTATTTTCAACAACCGACTTGTCCACATGACTTATCCCTGACTTATCTAACCTGTTATATCTAAATCTCCAACCGGGTCTGGCCTTAATGCCTGAACTAAGCAATTCTTATCAGCCCCAAGCTGCCTTCCTTTCACACAAAGCCCCACTCAAGAGCCAAGGAGGACCGATGCCATTGTCACACACCATGAGCTTACTGTTGACCGTTTTCCCTTCCATTCTTAAAGCCAAAGTTGACAACAGGTCATAAGATTGCAATCAAGCATGAGGTTGACCCATGTGAACACAACAGTTGCAACAAAAAAATACACAAAGGAGCCCTGAAAAAAAGGCCAACCGCTTTAGCTAAATGACAAACTCACAGCCAGTTATCACCAATACACACTCGCTATCCTGTTACTCGTCTTATCATCGCAATCATCCTGTAGCGTTGATTCCCCAGTTATGAATGTCGCGTCATGCAATTCCCTAGTGTACTTAAAACAAAATCTGCCTGGAGAAAAATAAAAATAGATCAAAATGTCCCCTACCCTCGTCCCTCTGGCGTTTTTAACTGCTCAATTGTTGTTTTAAATGAAACAAGGTGTTCGCAACCATACTGCTTATGACAGTCAATATTGGCTATGTTATTGCCTAAAACACAATGGATTATATCCACAGCTATCCCACTCCAGCTGTTTCTAAGCAGTCCCCTGTTAATTGCTCCTGTTATTAATGTGTGAATATGCCAGACACATGAGGGGAATATGAATGTGTTGACTGAGACCCTGCCCATGGAAACTCCCCAGACAATATCGCAACTCCCAGCTTCACTGCCCACCTATGGGATAACATTTGGATTACAGTCCACCCCTTAACATCAGGCAAAAGCGACAGTAAAACAGCAGGTTAAAAATGGGCTCCTTCTCAAGCTCAATCACACAGGAATAAACGCAGGGGCTTAAGAGTCGCTGATAAGAGGATAATTAGAAAAGACTTGGCCGAAGGCTCTTTTCTAGCCAACATGTGAGGGCAGGCAGAATCACCCCCATCTGTTTCTTGCATCTCCAGTGAGTTTAATCCTAAAAAAACACAAAAGGTCTTCATCATATTTCACTAACTGGGAGATTAGTGGAGGGTATGGGATCACCCCGCCACAGAGGCAAACTCGCTTGCCACCTGCTGTGCCGCTTAAAATTGCTGCTTTCTCCTAACAGAGAAAATCAGTATCGAGAATGTTATTTTCACACCTGAGACAAGCTGCTAGTGCACAAGAGCCACAGTTGAGCCATAGGTGGCAGTAGTGAGCATATGGCTTTGCAGCTGTCTTATAAAGTTGAGACTCCTGTAAGATCTTGAGCACAAAAGAACCTCAAAATGGTATGCCTGTGCCACGTGACACAACGGGAGAGACTGAGGACAGTTTAACTGCATCTGCTGTTGCTGGTGTAAACACACACACACACACACACACACACACACACACAAACAAGCAAAGGAGATTATATTATAATCAATGACAGCCAATTAAACCTTAAAACTGCACTTAGAGGTTTAAATGAAGGATGGAGGACTAAGTGGAACACCTCCACTTCCTAGCCCAGAGCAGACAAAAAGTCAGACCTCCTGCATTAGTGAGCAATGTTTTATGCAAAGTGTTTTCATAGCCTCATTGAACATAGTGCCACCTCTTTAATGTACTGCTTCTATGAGGAAACTCCATTGGCTATAGGACATGAAATAGTGTGACACCAGGCTCAATGTGACTCCCACATCTTTGTGAATCCTAATGCAAACCCAACCATGTAGTAATGATGATTGAGAAGACAATTACAATCACAACAACACAGCCATGAAACCTCTTGGCTCTGAATTTCCGGCACAGACATGCTTGTCCTTTCCATCAATCACCTGGGGGCATCTCCTAACTTTGGAAAAAAAAATAGATTCCAGAAAGAAATCCATTTGCCGATGTGGGGGTTTAGAAAGCAATTTAAAACAATATATTTCAATTTAGTGAATAACAAATGCTAATGCAGAGCTACTGCTCTCAGAGGCATTCTGAATACCTCCAGAAAGGCCCAATAGCAACCAGTGGCAAGGAGACACACTTTATCTGAGATCTGAATCTACATCTCTTGGATCTACATGGATCTGCATGACATGATTGTTTGTGATAGGGGGCTAGTATCGTAGGGTGATACGGAAAGATCCACACACAACCAGTGTTCATTACAGACCAAAACTAAATTGTGACCAGGAATGTTGTTGACGCATTGACTCATAGAATCTAATGAGTAATCAAAGCAAGCTTATGTAGACTCATACTGATTTAGATAAATCACTACCCACCCACCTATTCCAGGTAAGAAAATATAGGATTCTGGGAAAGGTATCACTCCCAATAACAGAGCTTGGGGAGGGATCTCTGAAGAAAAACAAGGCAATAAATAATTTTTTCATGGCACAGGAATAATTATTTGGTGACTTGCTTCTGATAACAGGATGGAACAAAAGGCCCTCTGCAGTTAATTATAGGAATTTTGTTAATGGCTTTGAGGCTCTTGCTAGAAATGCCAAAAAAACATGCAAACTATAATTAATGATCCACGTCTGGTGTTATTTATGACCTGTCTGGTGTTATTTATTTATATATGTTTTTCCCCAACCAAAAATCTTAAAATAAAACTCTGTGGATCAGATACGGAGAAACTTCAAATGCTTCAAATGCGCATATAAAGATGGTCATGTACACAGAACACTGTGTATCAAAGAGAAGCAGACTCTTGCAGAGGGGCAGAATGTGGCATGCAAACAGGTAAACATGAGAGGTCGCTTTCAAAAAGCCTGCCTTTGAGATAGAACAGAGCGGGGCTCGGTTTTGTGTCTGTTATGAGAATTGGACAGCTTCCTTTCTTGTGTTGTATTTTTTTACACAACGTAGGCCACTTTTCAAGGAAACAATTTTCTAAGAAAGGCAGCACAACACAGCAAAGAGCTGGCTAGGTTGCAGGCAAGGTATAACACTCAGATGGTGTTTCAGAATCTTGCAGCAAAAAAAAGAGTATGCACTTTTTTTGATGAGACAACATCACAGACACCCGACAAATAGGAATCACCCTACAACATCACAGCAATATCTTCATCTTCAGTGCACTGTACTGTTCAACTCGTGATTCTAAAGCCAGAATCACATTTCAAAATCTGCACAACACTTCAGCATCCACCCAGCTTGTGATACTGTGTAAGAGAAACTGAAAAATAACTGCTTGCTTAAATTAGTTTAGGGCAAATATCATTCTGGTAGGATGAAACTGGGCTGTGGTGTAGAATACAGATGACAGGATTTCATTTTAATATAAGATACTATTTGTGTTTTCATCATCATTTGTCTTTCATTTCCAGAAAAGTAATATGTTAGGGAATCCCATTTTTTCAGCCATACACTGTGAAAACTCATAGAGAATAAAATACAAAAAATAAATATATAAAAGCGCAGTATATGAAAAACTGCATTTACGAGAATTCAGAAATTTAAAATGTAACCTTGAGCTAAACAAAGAAAAAACATTGCTGGCATGACAATGATGTATGAGACAAATTCAAAAGCCTTTAAAAAAAAAAAAAAGCATTCCTTACTAAAATAGAAAAACAAATAGCAATACACTGTAACAGGTTAAATGATGACTGTTACCGCAGTTGTAAAAGTGAAAATTAAAGCAGGTTACCGTGTTCGTAGGTTGCTGGGGCTGAGCTGCCCATCATAGATGGAGAGGATATCAAAGTCCTCCTCCAGGGCGAATCCCTGGAACACCAGCTGAATTCGGTTGTGGTCCTGAGTGACAATCACCCAAGTGCAGTTGGCGTAGTTGGGATATCCGTATGGGTATCCTGGGCTCTCAATTGTCCCATTCGGACTGTGTAACGTGTAACTGCAGTTTTGAGCTGGAAGAGAAAAAGAAGGAGGGTTAGCAGAAATTAGGAAGTGTATAGGATCCACTGCCATGTCGGGTATTCGTCTACATTACTTTATTTGTGTGTGTAGTAAACACTACTGGATTAAAATCCACTACTGTTTTTTTTTATGCACTACGATGTTTTTGGTTTTTAGGACATGGAAATTAGTGGCAATGTTGTGTTCTCCTGGTTTTGTCGCAAACACATCTTTAAAACATGTTCCTGAGGGAGAAAATTATACATCTGATCTGGACCTATTTGACAAACATCGCTGGAATGTTGTGGTGGTAGTAAAACATTAAATGTAAAATGTTTCTACAAAATTGATATTTACTGCAACCTTACACAACCTCTCTGGAATGTTTTGCGCTTCCTGTTTTGTGCTTGTGCTTGTTGGGTGAACTCATACCCTTAGTGGGCAAGGTCAATGTCAATCATTACATAGTGTTGCTGAGTGATAATCTTAACCCCATGTTAAAGTATTTTCTCCAGAGATGGGTGTCTTTCAAGATGACGATTCCCCCGGTTCACAGAGCATGGGTAGTTGCCCAGTGGTTTGAAGAACACGGCACTGACAATATTCATCTGTCCTCAGTCACCAGATCTAAACCCAATCAAGCAAACACCTGAGACAGCGTTTTCCACTTCCATCAACTAAGCGAGTTTGCATTGCATTGATTTCATCAAATACTCCTGAATGTTCATTGTATGCTCTACATACATTATAATAAATAGCTTTGGCTATATAGTACAATAGTAGAAACAATAGTAGAGATAATCGAGGAAATAGTAGAGACTAATGTGTTTGTGCAAGTACCAGCAGTAACAGCATCTGTCATGGCGGTATCAGAAATGATATATTAATTGCCATCATCTTGGCACTCATTGACCATTTATTGGTTGAACATTGTGAAGTCAACTGCAAAACGGCAAAACAGTAACAATACTTAACAATTCAATAAAAAGTCAGGGCAACATTACTCTAACACTGAATCAACATCATACAGTCACCTCAAAGTTACCGCAGTGTGGATACTGCACATGGCCAGAAGCTGAGCCTGCTCTTCACAGAGAAACACAGGAGCTCACTCAATTATTAATGTCCATAATTTTAATAACCCCACAGCGGCGAGCGCCGACAGTACTTCACAACATTAATTGTGCTTCTCTTTTGCATACTTGTCAGTGGCCACTCATAAAATATTGTATTCAATCTGAAATTTTAATAACTGTGTGTGCTGCAATCCATCAGCGGCTGGCTAAATTACTTATCTGGCAGGGTTTCCAGGGGGACTTTTAATTAATTGTCCATTTCCCTCCTAATATATCTATGAAGTAATGTATTTATTTAATTTACTTTTTCTCAGAGAAATCAGCACTACACCTTAGTGAAGCCAAAGGACCCTGACAGCAGGTATTAGCTGACTCCATCAGCTTCCCCCTGCTTCCTTCTGCTTCCTCTGGCTCATCCAGCCCAAGGATTCTGTCTGGCTCAGTTGGTAGAGCACGGCGTTAGCAACGCTTAGGTTGTGGGTTCAATCCCCACTGGGGCCCACATATACTGAAAAATGTATGCATTCCCTACTGTAAGTCGCTTTGGATAAAAGCGTCTGCTAAATGGCATATATTATCAGTGTTACAGGTATGGTACGCAGATGCCTGCAATGATGTCTATTGCTGTATTACTGCACTGAACTATGATTGTTCTTACCATGTATTAATGCACATCTTGTAAGTCGCTCTGGATAAGAGTGTCTGCTAAATGCTTAAAATGTAAATTTAATGAAAATGAGAGGGATTTAATCACCACTCCACCTTGCCCTCGCTTTCTGATGCATTACTGAGGCATGTCATGCGGGGACGTGATGGTACTAACAGCATTCATCTGCATGCGTGTGTGTGTGATACAATGGTTTTGTATGCGGTAACTACAGGTAACTGCCAAACTAAAGGCAACATTTTCGTAACCCAGGGGGGACACTGAAATGGCCCTGGCCCGGGAAGAGTCCCAGCCGGGGCATTTGGCCCTGTTGCCTCCCACCCCCAACAGACACTAGTGGTACTGCCGTGCATTTTAAATGATCGCTCATTTACTCTAGTGTTGCCTTTATTTTGGCAGTTACTTGTATGTATTATGCACTTAACACATTATTTGTAATTCAATGAAATATTATTTCTAAAGCCAAATTGATTTGATTTGTAAAACACAACTTTAATAACTACCATGCTCCGAACACTAGTTTTACTAGTGGAAAACAACACCATTTGCACAATTAAACACTTTTGTTGAGGATGCCACTTTGTGCTGCGATGTTACTTAATTGAAAACAAACAGCCGCCCAATGGTAAATCAGTCAATCATCTCGTTATCTCTTTCACATCTAGACATTGATACACATCTCCACAGATCGATGGTGGCTAATACGCGGCAAGGTTAATGTCAAAGTTAATTTGCGAAGTGCAAAGTCAATTCAAATGCATGTACGTGCGTGCAGCGCTTCTCTAAATCATCGAGGGGCTCTGTCGATCAACTCAGACTTACATGTTTTCATCCAATGCTTGAAGGTGTTTTTTCAATAATTTTGGGGGCCTTAAAAAGAGCAGACCAATTTCAAGAATCACAGGTCTGCTTTGATAGAGGAGTGTCATGCCATTTTACAAGCATTGTTCATGCCAGTGCAACAAAACAATTGTTTGTCAACAAAGGGATTTTAGAACTAGGAGTTTTATTCAACAGTGGAAGCAGTGGCTTCATTTCAGCAAAAGCTAAGGTATGGAAAAGTGAGGTCACGTAAAATATATTGTGTTAATAATGAGTGAAAAGGTGAATGGTAAAACAGTTTGAGCTCACTGCTTGGCCACTAATAGTATCAACAAAAAAATATCACTTTCATACTGCATTGCTTGACTAATATTTTAACTGGGAATCCAAACTTTTTGGACTACATTACAGTTGTTTTATATACGTAGGCTAAAATAGACATTAAAAAATTGTAAAACACAACTTTTACTGGTTTATTTATGCAAGTTTTAAAATAGACTATGAAGCCAAGGTATGGCAACGGCCATACCCGATTGATGCCCGAGAGTAGAGCGTTCAGCATCAAAATGACTGTACTAGGCAAAGTCCCTGAACACAAGAGACTTACTTGCTCCGTATGAGGAAATCATAACCAATATCATTGTAATTTTTACCTATTTAGCCACACTGCTTTTTCGTGCATTACATACAGTAGTTGAAAGAACAAAAAACATGTCAAAATGTGTAGACAGCAAAACAATCAATACTTTTTTGTGTGATCACATTTTTATTTACAACACATAATTGTGTAGCATTGCCTTACATGTACAGTTTATCTGAACTCATGGATAAATGTAGATAACTCTTCATACTCCATGCCAGAATTCAATGAATATTGACATAAATATCAGTTAATTAGATTTTTGCATATCTGGCAGGTCAATGCTAGTGAAACAGCACCATTTATTGCACTTTGATCAACGCTAGTGCGCTATACAGTTAACGGAGGGATTTCATTTGCGTAGCACTATTTTTTAAAAAATTAACCCTTTGTGTCACTGTCATTTACATTACCGATGGAATACTCAAATAATTGACATGATTAAGAAAATTAAATGAAAATAGGTTGAGACCATCGATTGGTATAAAGGTACGGTTATTGAAGGCCTAGTTATAGATCCCACAGTAGGCCATTTGTAACAAAAGAGTCTCTGTCTGAGAAAAGGAGCCACATTGAGTCTGGTACAATGCATGGACAGAGCAAGGGACACGGCAGAATATTAAACCCTCCCAGCACAACTGCAGGTCCTTTTGTTTCGTATTTTTCTGCTTTCCTGAATTTTATTCAAATATTATTCAAATATAATTAGGAATACATAATTGGAGGACATCTGTTATCAGCATAACCCACATTCTGTGTAAAAAACTGAAAATAGCATTTTCATCCTTGTTTATGAATATATATTCGCTCCTAACATGATATAATTGAATTAATGCTAAACTGTGTGTTATAAAATGAACAATTATTTATTTATCTACTTTCACATTGCCCACATATCGGTATAATAATAATAATAATAAATCATTAACAAATTAATAATAATAAACCCCACATTTACAGCCTGATGCTTTAATCTCACCCAAGGTGAGATTAAACACAATAATTCAAACAAGACAAAAATGCAACCACAGAAAAATCTAGTTAAAAAGACGAAAGTGAGGTTTAAAAGTCAAATTAAAAACACTATGAACAGTGGGAATAAAAAAGGAAGTGAGTGGTATGATGTAAGGCTACCACATACCACCCACTTGCCTGAAGGCAAGCATAAAAATAAATGATTTTAGTCTGGTTTAAAAATGTCCAAACTTTTACAGTCTATAATGGATGTGAAAAGTGCACTCCAGAGGCAGTGGGCTGTGCAGCAGAGAGCTCTTCCTCCCATGATGCTCAGATTCACTGCAGCAGGGTGGACACAGAGGGCTGCAGAGTGTGAGCAGGGTTAAGTGCAATATCAAATATGCTACCATCTGGTCTTTTTCCAGATGCCAGATGTCAGAAAACTTGTGCATACTTTTATCTCTTGCCGATTGTACTATTATAATCCACCTTTAGCTTGTGTTTTAATGGGGGGCACAATAGGTTCTGAATTCCTGGGCTTTAATGCAGACACAACCATGGGAACTCTCTCTGGTGTGTATTTTAAATTGCACTGGCTTCCTATTTGTTATGGGATTCAATTAAAACTCTTCCTCGCTTACTTTCTAAGGCTATTAATGGTATTGCCCTGGGTTACCTGCAGGTCCTGCTCCATGTTTTAAAAAACAGATTAGAGTCAAAGGGAGGTGGAGACATTTACAATATCTATTAAAGTGATTATCTCTGTGGTAGCAAAATGTTGCGGTTAGTCTATATAGTTGTCAAGTTAAACACGATGCTGTCCCGTCTCTTATCTATAATGTCAAGACTAAGTAGCAGAGAAAGAAATCATAAGAGCAAAGGACTTAATACATGTCAGGGAGGAACACCCTGACTTGCTGGATTTCGAGTTCAGCTTTGATAGCCTTTGGACCATCTTAGCCTTTGTCTATATATTATTGTGTCAGTGTGTGATGAGTATTAAGACTGGCATACCTGTTGAATATTATTCAGAAATGTCTTGAACTACTAGACCACTGATATCAAGAGAAGAAAATACAGGAAACCACTGAACAAGTGAATTCCAAACTGACCATTGAGTGGACCATTAAAGATAAACACATGCTTATAGAGGGAAATGCATCAGTCCCTGTTGCAAATAAGAGTGCATTTCCTTTTATTTCTGAGACTCGTTGCTCAGCGTAAATCATTCCCAGGTACAAAACTAAGTGCGGCACATGATCCTTTCATGGAACAGCCATAAAAAGTACAAAATTGATGTGCATGAAAAATAAATCCTACTGAAATTCTCTAGGATCTCTGAACTCGCTCCAGGCAAATACTGTACCCTTGTATGTCCATTTAATGTTGCCCACACACACACACCTCACCCCTTCATAGTTTTATCTGCCCAAAGCCCTCCCTAATTTAAATTGGAAATGCTGAAGGCTCTCACATCAGCTTGTGGACACAAAGTCTACTGTAGGGTACTATATGCAAGGAATAAACCATGCTACAAGCCATGCCTTCCCAGGATGTATACGCATGCCTGGGGTGGTGCTGTGGCATGAGGCTGTTAAGTTTGATTGTGGAGTGGTTTATTCCAGTCACACCATGGCTATTTGCCACAAAAATGCAAAAGTATGGCCTCCACCGCGTGGTCCAGTGGTTCGACACTGGCCACGGTGACCGGGGTTCGATTCCCAATTGGCTATCCACCCCAGGGAGGGGGGAGGAAGCCGACAGGATGTTCGCTGTGCAGAGGAGTGGCTCTGGGGTGCCGGAGTTATGGTCAACACCACCGGTCACAGGGCTACGGCAGCAAACTCATAGTATGTACTCATAGGGATTGACATGAAAAATAGCAGGTGTAATTGGATACCAAATTGGGAGAAAATGGGAGAAAAATCAGAAACCAAATTTCCTTTAAAAAATGCAAAAGTATTAAAAATTCTAACGTATCTTCAAAAAAGTATCATATTTTGGCATGTGTAAATCCACCAGGGGCATGTCCAGGGAGGGGCCTGGGGGGGGCTGCCCCCACAGACATTTGGTTGGCCACTCTGGGTGCCACCCTACTTCATCTGGCTCTTGATAGGTTATTAGGTTGCTAATCACATCTTTTCAAACGTATTACATTTGAATGTCCCCCCGTGTGGTTCTGTGCCACTCCTGGGAAACCTCCGAAACCTATTGTATGGTTTTTGTCTATATTTGTCTATATCTTGCACCACCCATTTTGCCATCAATTTTGACATGTTCCAGTCCAGTTCCAGTTCCTGAAGCAGAAAAGAATCCCCATAGCATTAGGCTGCCGCCACCATGTTAAACGGTAGGGATAGTGTTTTTGGGATGGTGTGCAGTGTTAGGCTTACACCAAACATAGCACCTTGATGCCAAAAAGTTCAATGTTGGTCTCATCAGACCATAGAATATTCCTCTACTTAAGTTTGTGAATCTCTCACACTTAATCTCTCCTACTGGCAAACTAGGCAATATTTCATGTGGGTTTTCTTCAACAATAGCTTTCTATTTGCCACCCTCCCATAAAGCACAGATTTGTGAAGCGCTCAGGCTATTGTTGTCACATGGACAGTTTCTCCCATCTCTGCCATGGAAGACTGTAACTCTGTCAGAGTTGCCATTTGTCCCTTGGTTGGCTCCCTAACAAGTGCCCTTCTTGCACAGATGGTTAGTTTTGAAGGACGGCCTGTTCTAAAAATTCACAGCCATGCCATATTCTCTCCATTTATTTATGATGGACTTAACGGTGCTCCGAGTGATATGTGAAGTCTTTTAAATCTTCTCATATCTTTCCCCTGATTGGTGCTTTTGAGAAACCTTTTCTCGGATTTGCTTTGAATGTTCCTTGATCTTCATGAGGCTCTTGTTTGGAAATGCAGTAACCAACTGTGGGACCTTAATTGTATACAGGTGGACTCCAATCAAATAATTATGCGACCTCTGAAGACAATTGATTACATTGATTACAATTGATTGAGTTTATTTTGTGTCTTTTATTTGTAATCAATAATTGTCTGTTTTTTATTTGTAATTAATGAAGACAAAGCTTTAGTTGTTTTTTTTATTTTACATTATAGAGTAATTTTTGTTGATCATGGCAAGAAATCTAAATAAAACAATTTTGATTCCATGAAGTAAGAAAATAAAATGCAATGCAATAAGGGCGTGAATACTTTTTATACCCACTGTATATACATGCACACACACACACACACACACACACACGCACGCGCACACACAGGCAAACATAGTGTATGGAAAAATAACTATAAAAACAGCATTTGGAGAGTAATTCGAATAATTCACAGCTACTGTAGCTGCAAGCAGAAATTGAGTGCCCTTGAAAATAATAATTCATTGGACTGTTTATGATTTTTAAAATGCGATTCCTAGACATCTAAATGTCGGTGCACAGCAATAAACAACTCTTGACACATGACAAGTATAAGCTATTGTGCTGTGTAACGCTGCAAATAGGAAGCTAATGGAAGTGTGGAACAGCATTTTCCGCAGCAATGTTGCTCTTGCCAGAACCCATCTGTCATGCGATTGTATTGTGATGTGTGATCTGAACTTGCCAGTGTTGAGAGCTTGATCACTCGGCATGCAGCCGGACTGCAGAGTCATGGTACTAAACTAGGTCCTAGCCCCACGATTGCCTCAAGCAAGTCATCACCCCCTGCACCATTGACTCCAAATTTCACTCACATTGAAAATACATTCCCATGAACCTGATCAATATCAATGTGGAGGTGTAGTTTTGTGTATATTGGCTGGCTAACTAGAATTAGCTAATGTTGGATGGCTAACATCGGTCAATATCCATTCATGGTTCCCTTCATTAAAACCCCACATACCCCGATCCAATGACAAAATCAATAACTGCTGAGGTTTTTATATGGAAAGTTTGATAGGTTTTATGAGAGGCAAAACACAGCTTTGATAGGTACAGTGTGTTACATACCTGCCCCTATCTGTAATTCAGATCATGTCTTCAAATATATTTTTGAACAGCAAGCACAGCTTTTAAGGTTTACTATTTGAGTTACCGTTCATTCACAGAGCCCATTGAGGTAAATGGGTATTGTATACATGATGTCTGTGCAACGGGCAACATTGTGGTGTAGTGGATAATGAGTTTGACTTCTAACCAGAAGGATGAAGGTTTGAATCCTAGGTGGAACACAGCCATTTTACTCTTAAAAAGGATCCATAACCTGCAGTGCTCCAGTAATTATTGATTCAATATATGCAACATTGTATTTCATGTAAGTTTCCCTGTATAGGTGTGTCCCCTAAATAACTAAAGGATTGTGACACTTCAATAAGCTGAATAGAGTGATGAGGATATTCATATTGCATATCAGGATATCAGTTGCATATTAGCTGTCCAAAAAAAATAAAATGAGACAAAATCAACAATGAGATTAAGCAAAACTGTATTCCAAGAAATGGCATGCACATTGCACTATACTGCACTTAAAGACTTTTCAGAGAATCTGGATTTCCCCCTTGAAAATAAATGTCACAGTGTACCATTTCAATTCTATGACTCATAAAAAGACAATAACTACTTTAATTATATTTACTTTTAGGATATTTGGGAATGTTTTGTACTCTCCTTGATTGCATCCTTATGTCCCGCTTTGTCACACAGTAACCTATGCAATTAAGGGCTCTGGTTTGGTGAGGATGGTAGTGAAAACGCACGTGGGCAGCAGTTGTAATTGCTTGTAGTTTCTTCCATCACAAATGTAATATTTCTCACCTCCGCCTGGTTTGACCGTTTTGTCTGCATTAAAGGGGTTTTCTGCATCGAAAACATGGGTTGGGTGGCTCAATGTGGGGGGGGTGTGTCAATAAAATCATTTGGCGCTGTGAAGTTTCTGATAATTCCTTTCCGTTTTTGTCCACCCAGACCACCTCTTCAATCAAGCGTAAGCTAGTGTGACAAGTCATAAATGGGCACATGAGTCTTGCGAGAAATCCGGTCACACAAGACTGCTTTGTGTTTCTGTGTTTTACCTCACTCTGAGGCAAATAGTTCCATAAACCACTATTTGAAATGCAATCTGTATTCAGCTAAGCAGTACAAAGCATTTAAGCAATTAAGCTTTGCGCTTGTAAAGAGCGGTATAATCCAATTAAATAAGAGAGAGATAGCCTCTACACCCATAACATTGTGTAAGATACATCTTGAAAATAAATATATGTTTGTATGTATGCGTTGATGGTGGTGGAAAAATGCTGTCTCGGTCAGCACTCCAGAATTTCCTATAAGTGTTCAGGTTGAGATCTGGTGACTGAAACAGCCATAGCATATGGTCATTTTCATACTCCATTAAAACTATTCAGTGACCTGTGGATGGGGGCATTGTCATCCTGGAATAGACCACTCCCATCAGTATAGAAATGCTTCACCATATGATGAAGGTAATCACTCAGAATGGCTTTGTATTTATTGACATTTACCTTGCCAGGAAAATGCAACACACACCATAACAGAGCTGCCAGAACCCTTCATTTAACTATAGTTACCTATAGTTAATACAGTTTAGAAACATGTTTTAATATAGGAGCCCTAGAAGAAAATATAGAAACTAACCTTCTTTATCCTGGATAATTGCAATAGCCTATATCAGTTTCTTACTGATAAAAGTGATTTTCTCAGTACGAAACTGATACACACGCACATTACTTTTAAGATGGCCAGATTCAAACAGTTTGAGCGCAATACATTTGTGGGATGGGAAAGGTAGAATAGAAAAGTAATTAAGTGATTTTTTGCTGATTATATTGTTTTGATGTGGGGCCGGGGCATCATATCCATATTTTACATCTGTAAAAGTTTGTTTAAAATGCGGAATGTCTAGCGTCACAAAATTACTGGAATGAAAAGCCTTCTTTATCCGGCTCCATCCTGGATTAGCGATACTGTCCATGCTTCGCATTTTGACAATGAAACTGGAGCCCTGAATGCCTTTCAAAACAGAGAGCGATCCATCCAAATGTATCTCCCTTAGCCTGTGCATTTATTTATTTACTTACTTTTTCTTTGTTTCGAAAGGTTCACTGCTTTAAAAGGGAAATACCTAACATCCCTACTGCTAATAGCCGAAAGAACAAGCACTGCATAATCAACATCATATATCAAAGGAATAGAAAAATACAGCTAAGTCAGCCACGTATGGGGGCGGAGCAACAGGTGGGAGGATCCCCATGCATGTTGCTTGTGTTGCTTTGTTGTGTGGTGTGCTAATCTCATGGACTCCGTGGGACCAGAGAGCAGCTCCATCACCTGATGAAATATTCATGGCTGCCTGGCACGTTATGTAAATGGCAGGAGAAATGATCGCCGCTCTCTCTCTCTCTCGGTGCTAGCTCTCCCCCCACTCTGCTCCTCCCCCTTAGTCACAAGGGGGTGAAAGCTAGCCCACCCCCTGAATATAAACACCACGGCGCATATAGAGGTACGACCTTGCAGGCTACTGAGCTGGTGTCTCCCCTTCCATTTTTCAGCCTGATGAAGACACGTGGTTTCACAGATTAACTGTTTTCGCGAAACGTTCACCTCCAGAACATGACTGCATTTGGATCGTGCAGAAAACCGACCGCAGGACCTCCTCTGCACTGTAGACACGGGTAAAGCTAATGTGAAATCTCAAACTGGCAAAAATTCTCATATTGCTGACACTGTTTAAAACGTGTAACATCAGTTTAAAATATAGCACAACATAAATGCTTAGGTGCTGTTGGGCAGAGGAGTTGAGTCTGGTGTGCGGGGCCATGTTTGTTTTCCTTCCCACTGCTGTTTTGCGGATGCAGAGCCTGCAATACTCGGAGTGACACTTTGATGAATCGATCGCTGCCGTACTGCTCCAGTGGAACAGCAATCTTTCAGTGTCTGACTCCTGAGCAAGATCCTAAGGGGGTTCATATCCAGGGGAGAGAATGGATCCTTCTTTAGCTCAGTGTCCAGTGTCACCAGACCCTCACTGTCCCCTCTGCTGGTTGGTCTGCTCTGCTAATCAATGTGCAAAAAGCTGAGGTCTCAAAGGGCTACATATTCCATGATTGAACGTTGAAAATCTATGAAAACTAAAACAGCAAAAACAGTGTGACTTGCCAAACCAGTTGATCAATCCCATCAAAGTTGTTAACAGGTCAAAAGGATATAGCTAATGCAGAATCTCATTAAGAATAAGCAGATCAGCAACATGCTGTTTGCAACTCAGTTTTCATAGAATAAAATAGCTCCTAGGGCTCTATTTTCAGCCCGGTGCAAAGCAATGCAAATCTCTAACAATCTTATTGGCTGGCAGTTTCCTGGAAAGCTAGTTTCACATATTTTCCACTGACGCAAAAAACTTTTTTTTCCTTACACCGACCAAAACGACAGTTTTGACAATGCAATTGCAAGATCCCTTTTCACATGTGTGCACTTCATGCTATCAGAGTTGTATACTTCATAATGTATATTTTGTATTTACTTGGATAGCTAGCTAACCTGTTCACTCGGTGCAAACACTGGGGTTTTTTAAGGAGGGAAAGATAGAAAATGTTATTGGCTGTTTTGCACCCACACACTTGCCACACATACAGAACTGTTTATTACAGCTACATTATAGTTACATTACAGTCACAAAATCGAGCCCCAAATTTCATATATCGAAATAGTTATACATGCATATATCCACAGTCAACAATATCTGTCAACAAACCTTGAAAAATGAAAAATGAATTGCCTGCATATGAGCAAAAAATATAACTACAAAACAATTAAGTAAAATTCTACATTTATATGAGTACATAATGCTGTCATGTAATTTTAATGTTTAATATAAACTATTAAACTAAGTGTTTGTTTCATTATTAAAACTCTAATGAAAGTTGTGTATTTTGCAGCCAGTACAGAACGCATTTCAATACAGAACACACGTTTTATGTCTATTCTTGCCAAGAACACTGCAGGTATTTTATTCGTGTTTATTGACATACATGTTCCAGCTCTGTCCCAGCCTCTCCTGAATCACAGTATGAGCATGCCGTGTCATCTCTTGAAAGGCAGGTGCTCACTGAGTCTTTTATCATCTTTCTATTAGTCACTGTGGTCAAATAGCCACAGCGTACTACTTTTTTATTATGTATCAGTAGTGCACTTGTGTTTGCTTCCCAACAGGTGGTGTAGTTTTCATAATGTTATATTACACTTTTATTGACTTTTGTTTTGTTTGTAAGGTGCCTTGCTGAGACTGTGTGGTGTTAGTGGATTAATCTTTACTGGGCTCAGCTCAACTCAGCAGGGTCATATGATTTCAGGACTTGGAGGGGTTACTGTTATTTGTACATTTCCAAAAATGTAATTGCTCTTCTGGATCTAGATTATTACTGTACATTTGCGTAATATTTCCTGTTAGAGTTTAATTAAACATTAGAGTTAATTTAAGACAGAATACTTAGCTGTGCTGAATGTATTATTTGGGATTTTTACTGTAGGATACATTTATAGTTCTACAAGCTGGGTTTAAATTGGGTCTCTCTGTCTCTCTGTCTCTGTCTCTGTCTCTGTCTCTGTCTCTGTCTCTGTCTCTCTCTCTCTCTCTCTCTCTCTCTCTCTCTCTCTCTCTCTCTCTCTCTCTCTCTCTCTCTCTCTCTCTCTCTCTCATCCATCTCCACTGAATTGCTTATTTCATTTCTCTGCACAAAATGATTTCATGTCACGGCTCCATTAAACCCCCCCAAACCCCCAAAAGACAGATACAAAAGACATGGCCAATGCATTCTCCCTACGAATCTTTCATTATTGCCGTCTTTTCAGTTTGTCAGCTCCATTACAAGAGGGGAGAGGAGAAATGCACTACGATTAATGTGATTCAGCCAGCCTGCATGTGGCGGTCTCAATCTTTAATGAAGAGGGGAAAGTAAATTGCATGCAGCTATGGTCTCACAGATCTCTAACACCGTCCCCCCCCACACACAAATCACCTGACCTGCAGCCACCAGAGAAACCATTTCTGGTAGTGAGAAAAAAATTGCTTTGGATCACCACCATGTATATCTTCCCCTGTTGATGAACTCAAACCAGGCACAAATTATTTTATTAATTTTTTTGCATTCAATAAGCAGGCCTATCGTTACAACCTGTAATGGACGAATCCAGGCATAATAGTCAGACCTTTATGGTAGTGGCTAGATGGAAGCCACTACTGAGTAAAAGGCATATGACAGCCCACCTGGAGTTTGCACTTAAAGGACTCTGAGAGCATGAGAAAAAAGATTATCTGGACAAAAATTTAACTCTTTGGCCTGAATGCCAAGCGCTACCATAAAAGCCTGATTTATGGTGTGCTGCAGAGATGGTTGTCCTTCTGCCAGGTTCTTCCATCACTGCAGACTCTCTTAGAGTGGCCATTGGGTTCTTGGTCACCTCCCTGACCAAGGCCCTTCTTGCCCAGTTAATGAGTTTGGCCGGATGGCCAGCTCTAAGAAGAGTCATGGTAGTTCCAAACTTCTTCCACTTCACAATGATGGAGCCCACTGTGCTCCTGGGAACTTTCAATGCGTTAGCAATGTTTTTATACCCTTCCCCAGATCTATGCCTTGACACAATTCTATCTCGGAGGTCTATGGAGTGTTCCATGGACTTCATGGCTCTTTGCTCTGACATGCAATGTGGACTGTGGGACCTTATACAGACAGGTGTGTGCCTTTCTAAATAATGTGCAATCAATTGAATTTGCCACAGGTGAACTACGTACAATCAAGTTATGATAAAAAGGAAACAGGATGCACCTGAGCTCAGTTTGGAGTGATATAGCAAAGGTCCTGAACACTTATGTAAATTACATATTTCTGTTTTTTATTTTTAATAAATTTGCAACAATTTCTAAAAACGTGTTCTCACTTTGTCATCCATCCATCCATCCATCCATTGGGGTATTCCTTTTGTGGATTGATGGCAAAAATATGTATTTGATTCATTTAAAATTAAGTCTATAACAACAAAGAGTGGAAAAAATCCAAGGGGCCTGAATACTTTCCAAAGCCACTGTATATGATTGTGGCAAAAATATAATTATTTAAAATTAAGTCTATCTGGAAAAAATAAGAGCATCTGTATATGACTCAAATATGACTTAAAATGCTCTGGATATATAGAAAATGTAATTATTCAATGCAGGTTTTATTTGAAAAACTATGTAATTGTTGTCACTAATCTTAGCTGATATTAAGAGTGAGAGAGAGCCTAAGCAGTCAGATCCAACTTCCTCTTCCTGCCTCTTCATGCTTGATTTCAGGCTCTTTCAAATATCAGGCTTTTCGGTTTGACATTGTGGTTAACACACATTAGCTGCAAACTGTTACAAGACAATAATCTGACTGTACGTATGAGTGTGTGTGTGTGTGTGTGTGTGTGTGTGCCTGTGTGTATGTGTGAATCGTATACCTTTTGTGAAAACATCTCACAGAGAGCACAGGAGAGAAATTAAACGAATAAAATGGCTCTTGGCTGAGCCGCAAAGCTGCTAATCTTTCTGATCGTTCCGTCACAGAAAGAGCTCTAAAGTGGGCCAAAATTCCCTTACGTTTTTGCATGCGTTTTTCATTTTTATGTGATTTTATATATTTTTGTAATCCTCCGATGTAGGCAGCCATGAAATCAAAATGTGGCCCCATCTGCTTGTGAGCGGCAACAGACCCAGACTCAGTGTGCAGCTGGCGTTTTTACTGGTCAGAGAGCAAATGAGTCAAACCCAAAGAGCTGTTTGGTCATTTGCAGTCAGTGAGTGGGTCAAAGCCTTGATTTAAAAGAGACCTCACACTTCAAATGTTCGTAGTTACCGAAGGGCTGTCATGCAGAAATGTAATGCTAGACAAAAAACAAATGCATAAATTAAACAAATGTCCTGAACTAAAAATATTTTTCTCTATTTCAACATGGAAGAAATACATCTGACACTGACACAACAGGTGGCCATAGCTGTTATTTAAGGCTAATTATAACCATTAACAATAACTGGTGCTATTTTCATAATTTTATACCACGGCTTGGATGAATACTCATTTCTGATTGGCTAACAGCTGTGCGCATATTTCATGTATACGCACGGGTAAATCCTTCTCACTTCTCAATAAAAGTTCCATATTAATTCACCCAAAGACACACGCTGCATAAACAAGAATCAACGTTACTTCAGCCCGGGAACTTCTTCTCATTCGTACAATCAGGATTCCAAATTAAATTTACTTCCAGACAATCGATCAGTAAGCCTATGTAGGAGTGTGCTAAAGAAAAAGGACTCTTAGTTTGCTCAGATTAAAAGATAGCAATAGCTTAGTGGAATTGTTTTCTAATGTACCCAGAAATGTATATTGCTAGTTAGCCAGCTAGCTTCTATAACTTCTGCCTTTTCATCGAACTTGGCTACAGCAACTCCCACACCAACTTGTGTTTTGTGATAAGTTATTTGTAACTTGAAACCATACCGTAGAGATAGAACATGTTTGGAGTACTTAGTGCTGGCTAGCTAGCTAGCTAGCTACTTCTAACACCTGTCTGTCATGTAAGTTATCTATTACATAGCTTGCTAACATGTCTGGCTAGGCGTGACTGGCAACTTAGCACACAAAACATCTGTCAGTAGGCATCTGCTTGACTACACTTCACTACACTGATGCTACAATGGGACTTTGGTTCCACCATCACCATGACAGATCATCTCACAGACAGACGGATATGCACTCTTCTTAGTAAAAACATAGACAGGGAAAGGAGAGCTCTGGATTCTTGATGGAACCATTTGGGACTTCCCTGAACACACATAACAGTTCTGGGAGCTAGCTCCTAAGCTGAATGCTCTCTCTTCACTCCCTCTCATGCTCCTTCTTCCTCTCCTTCTCACTCTCTCTATCCCATTCTCTCTCTTTCTATCTCTACAACCCCTATTCCTTTCTCATTACAGCCCTTTCCAACTATTCCTCTCTCTTTCTCTTGCTCTCTCTTTCTCCCTCATGTAGTTATTCACCATCCTTAAATTAGCCTCCTTCCCTGGCCCACCCTGAGTTTTAATGGCAAGCCAGCATGGTTTTAAATATACACACTGAGGCTGTAACCTGCTGGGGTCGAAGCCCAAGGCCAACCTGCCTCACCGCAAATTTCCAGTCATTATAAAATTATCCATGGTGGTAGTTCAAATTGAGATCTGCTTCACCTCCAGTGACTAATAGCAGAAATAAATGGAAGAAGGCCTCTAGCAAGTACTATAATGTGCATATAATATAATGCACAACATCACACTCTAGCACTCTTCATTGTGAGGGCATCAGCCACACATTTGATCTATATTAAGCATGGTTATAATACAGCTCAAGGTTCAAAAGTGGCTTTCAGTGCACTTGAGATTTGACCAAATTTAAATATATTACTGGAGAACATTTTCATGTATTTGAATACTATAATGTAAATTTGGTCAATGCAGTTTCCATGGTGAAATTCTTAAATGCTATCTTCCCCTTCAACAACTGTCAGATACAGTAAAGTACAACAAAGTAAATTGTGCAATTGTTTCACTGGCCTGTAGGAGTTCCATTGCTTAATGAGCAGGGGAAGAGCGTCTCCCTCCATCTCCGACATACTGATGGAGCCAAAGGATATAAATAGAATATTTGATAAAACTCTGTCCCTCAAAATGTTTTATTATTATAAAGAACAGATTATTGCACTTTCAGCCACATTAAATATTAACAACAGACCGCCCAATGTTTGGACACAGATTTAGACCTGAATCTGGCTGGACCTAGCTGGAAAAAGCATAATCGCTACCATCCAGTTTACACTTTGATTGTCCCGTTGTAATGTTAGTCCAGTTAACACCTCTATCTCCAAAATAGATACAGGCCTTTTTAACCAAGGAAAAAGAAAATGACAATAATTCTACATTTGATTTTGTCTTATTTTTAAGACAAGACTTTTTGTAACCAGTTCATGGGCATGATACCTAAATAATCCTGCTTTTCCAGTGTGGCACTGGGACGGACGAGAGTGAGAGGAACACTGGAAGGAGACCAGCACAGTCCTATTTGTTTATTGTTTGGCATTCACACCCGGGAGTCTCATGCCGTTCCCATGACAACTAGGGCAGACATGGAGGAGCGAGGGAAAAGGCAAGCAATTAAAGATCCCCCTCCTCTCTCTCTCACTGCCCCAGAGTTTGCCCAGCGTTTAACATGAAATGGACATACTCCTGCCACCTCTCGCTTTCTCACCATTCTCTTTCCATCACTACTTACTCCCTCTTCAGCCTGAGTATACGTAACCTACCAATAGAAGCTAAAACTTCAACCTGAGGTCATCCAACAAATGACAACTTAAAATTGGTTAAATGGTCTCTTGTCATCTTCATACATACAGGTAACTAGCAAAATAAAGGAAACACTTGAGTAAATGAAGGGTTCTGGTGGCTCTGTTATAGTGTGGGGTGCATTTTCCTGGCATGGTTTAGTTCCACTCAACCCCTTAGCAGGTAAGGTAAAAACCAATAAATACAAAGCCATTCTGAGTGATCATCTTCATCCTATGTTGAAGCATTTCTATCCTGTTGGGAATGGTCTCTTCCAGGATGACAATGCCCCCATCCACAGGTCACTGAATGGTTTGATGATCATGAAGGTGATGTAAACCATATGCCACGACCGTCTCGGTCACCAGATTTCAACCCAATTTAACACTTGTGGGAGATTCTGGAGCAGTGCCTGGGACAGCGTTTTTCCACCACCATCAACATCATTTCAAATGATGGAATTTCTTGTGGAAGAATGGTCTTGCGTTCCAGACACTTGTAGAATATATGCCAAGGTGCATTGAAAATTTATATTTGTTTCAATAATGTTAAGACCTTGTACAATAATTTACAACATAGGAAAATTCACCTATATCTAATAACTAGACTGCATGAATCAATAGTAACAAAATATTATGTTTAAATGTAATGTATCATAGGGAAAATGTTTCTACTGTTCAATTTTCTTTAACAAAAGTGCCAGGTCTACACATTTCATCTTCTTTTTTCAGAATAATAAAAAGAAATTGATTGCACCTTTTGGTTCCATCTGACAAGAGGAGGAACGATTGATTTGCTTTAGTAATAGAATAATTTCACTGCTAAGCATCTGAAATGATCATCCACAGTGAATTATTGATCGGGTGACATGGGTTATAAAATATTCTCACATTACTTAATTTTCAAAAAGGATTGTGCACTTTAGTGATCTACGCCTACTCTTGATGTGGAACCTCAGAGCAGTCTTTTGGCTCACAGTACTTAGAGGGTATGAGGTTCGATGTCTTCGCAGATGATTCAGCCCTGGCCTGGCCATTCAATTGTCTCAGGATGTCCTCCAGGCTCCCACACTGGACCCAGAGGCTAGAACAGCTCCAGTTCAAAGTCCAACACAGGCAATGTTTTGTGAACCTTGAATAAAGCCTTAGGCTTGTTGTGGCTGCTAGAGTGTGGAATACCACAAGTAGAGATCAGACATCACCCTCCCCACTAGGGGGAGCATGTCGATACCCCCCTGTCCCCGATCATTGCACAGTGCTGAATTTGTACTCCCTAGAGTGTCGCAGCATCTCAAACGGACTTCTGCGGTCCCCACCCCCCAACCCATTAGCATCCGCCCTCGCTGGGCTTCCCCTCCAGGCTGACAGACCCCGCTGTTCTGACAGCTGCTTGGCATTGAGAGGGATTACAAGGGATAACAGTCCTGGGAGCCGGCTCCTTAGCTGACTGCTGCCCTCCTCTCTCCCTCTCTCTCACACTCCTTCTTCCTCTCTCTCGATCTCTCCTTTCTTTTCCTCCACTCCTGCCTTTGCCGACCCTCTCCTCTGGCTCTCATTCTGCATTGCATTCTAATAAAGAAAAAGGCACCAAAAGGACAAGAGCTTACCTTAAAAACTATGCAGCAGCTCTATAATTGTAGTGTACGGTCCTTCCATGAACACGAAGTGGCCCAATGCCCATCCCAAGCACAAATATGAATAATGAAATAGTGGAACATCCCTAAGCCTTTCCCTCTCAGTGAATACCAATGCATCTCTCTTGAGGAGGAGAGTCCCTGTTGAAAAATATCACTACAAACAACATCTCATCAAGCCCTGGTGGAGATATTGCTGGACAGGGACTGGAAGGATGAAAAAGATGATCAAATGGCAGAGAGAGAGAGAGCAAGAAGGAGAGCAATAGGCAGAAATAAAGAATGAGAGGAAAACCATCTGAGCTGGAAGATACGTAAATGGATTAGCTCCATAATCTAATCATGGGAGATCAAAGATAAGAGGACACTAAATCAAAGTCTTAAGCAGACAGAGAACTGACAGGTTGCAAGGAAGAGGAATCATTCCTCCACATCTCGGAGAGATAGCATCCCTGAAAGATAGGCAGAGGCTTGGAGAATTTGGAGTCCCTTGCTGAGAGCACAGTTTCCTATCTCTTTGGTGAAACGTATTGCAATACAGCTTCCTAATCATGGCCAGAAGCTGAGGACGTGAAAGACTATTCAGTGGCACAAATCAACCTCAGTCTTTGCCTAGCAGGATCCAACTGTGGATGTGTCTGCCTCACAAAGCCTTATAAAATGAAGAAACAAGCAAGTCCATTAAGGTTTACTAAATTGACTCTGTAGCTTCAGAGCTATAACAATCAAGTCCTTGTGGCTGTGTGCCACCAAACCTGTTTGTTTAAAATCTGAATGCCTCCAGGTCCATGCACTGGTCATTATTTTTTCTATTTAAGAGGCAAACCAAACAAGGCTGGCAACAATGTGGCAGAGTATCTTCAAGAAGGCTATCAGATAAGACCCTCGCGCATTGAATTTCCCCAATCCAGAAGTGCTGAGGCCAGCAGGACAAGCCACGAAGATGCAGCAGCGGCGATTGTAGTCATTTGAACCATGCACTTAACCGAGGTCAAGCCAGGCCCATTCGCCGCATGAGTATGGGCGCTCGGGCACATTTAATCTTCTGCCTAGCCTCAGATAAAGAAAGGATCACGACCGTGGGGTCTGGATCATGACCGTGGTTGCTGTGCAACCATGCCACCACCGAGCCCTTCCCGCTCTCACTTCACAACTACAATTGTGCCTGCCCCGCCATGCGGAAATGATGCAGCCGAGGCGACCTGTCTTTGAGGAACCCCTGCTCGGTGATTCACTACAGGAGAGCTGTAAAGCAGAATGAAACAGGCCACCTACCGCATGCCTACATCAAAACCCAGGCCCTGGCCCTGACAAAACGAAAAACGCAGCACAAACGGAGCCACTTTTCATTCGGCCATCAGCCGATCCGCAGGTCAAAAAAATGTCCAGATTGCAAATCCCAGCGCTGCGGTGAGACTGGAAACCATAGTGTCCTACGCCTTTTCCTTTTTTTACTTTTCTCTGCTGCTTGACCTTAAAATGTGGGAGTCTAGGATGAAGGGCATTACATCATTGCCCTTGCTGCAGGCTTGAGGTGTTCACTTTTCACCCATTTACAGAGAACCGGGTAAGGAGAGAACCACAGGTGCAAGTTTCTCATAGGTGATGCCGCCTTTGGGCCTTCGGGCCCCCCATAGTCAGCTGACAGAGAGCTGGCAGGTGGGTTGGAGAAGACGGACGTGTGAAGTGCTGCAGAGGACGTTGGGGAGAAGTGAAAGCTGTAAAACAGAATGCGTGAATGGCCGTTCCTTTAAAATGAAACAAGGAAGAGTTGCCAGTGAGACGCAGTCATGGAAGGCGGTCGGCGCTTCGCCTTTCCTTCCGCACAGCCGTGTAAAAGGTTTATCATCCCTTTGTCCCCCAGGGGAGCTGCAGATGGTCCCCACACTGCACATGTGTTCAGATAATCACAAATTGAATATTAACTTCTCACTCTAATGCTGTGTTGGGTTAATGTGATGGTAAATAAAACAAGTGAGTGACAAAGGTGAATTTTCCACTCACCACAGTTCATGGATTACTACCCGGCTAGCACACAGAGTTAGCACACAACATTATTGCAACTTTTTCAGTAAGGTCACGGTGAAGAAGAATGTTGCAGCACCATTTTTATGCTTGTTTTTTTCTAGAGATGTAAACAACATTAAAAAATACCACAAATAGAACTTTGTGGTATGTAGGTGGAAAGAAACACATGTAAAAACATTCCTACATTGTTATTCACCATAATCTTACAATGTAAAAAATTGCAATAATGTTCTGTGCTAGCCGTGTAGTCCTGAATGTTTCACCATTAAAAACAGTGACTGCTCCCTAAACTGCTCCACCAGAGGTCTCTAACAAAGCAAATGGCGCTAAAAGTGCACAAAGCATGGCACAAAGATCCTTCTCTTTTCAGGATGCCTCATCAGCCACTGTGAATGGACAAAGGTATTCATTTTTTATTTGTACATCCTCCTATGAGTACCATCATAGTGGGAGCAGCGAATCCCTACATTCCTCTGAACCACCTGCAGAGAAATACGTACATACAGCCAACATCCCGCAACCTGCGTGGGATAGTAGTTAGACCTTATCTACCCACACGCGTCTGCGGAGAGTGGATCTCTGTCCTGCATTGGCACAGTATAGGAAGAGGAGGCACTGGGGAAAGCCTCATAGCAACCGGTGCTGTTTTTTCAACATCACAATGAAACTGTTCTTGGGTGCCTGCCTGTCTCTGCGTGGTTGGGTAGTATGAGGTGGATCTTTTTTCGCTGCAACTGTGTGCGCAGTTCTGGAGACAGCTGTCCATGGTGTTGGACAGCCCTCTCAATCAAAACCAGTGGCAGGAGTGTTTGGCCAGGTAACGCACTGCTTTAACACATGTGCATTTTGGCTATAGGCAGCTGTGCTGTCTGTTATGGAGAGGTAGCTGTCCTTGGTCCTGAATTATGATAAGGCAACAACCACTATAACTTGTGTTGCTCCTGGAAAGAGCTGCCCATGGCACTAAAACTTCTGCCTTCTCATATCGGTTCAGTGGCACTTAGTGCTAAATACCTAAATTGTCTGTGTCTATTGTGTATGTGTGTGTGTGTGTGTGTGTGTGTGCGCATGTCTCTTCACTGCAGACAATTCTGAACACTTTCTATCTCTGATACTGACAATAATCACACAGTGGCGCTACAGTAACATTACACTACAGCTGCCATTACACAACAGTGTAATGGTTAGGGAACTGGGCTTGTAACTCAGAGGTTGCTGGTTCGATACCCAGGTGGGGACACTGCCGTTGTACCCTTAAGCAAGGTACTTAACCTGAATTGCTTCAGTAAAATATCCAGCTGTATAAATTGATTGTATGTTGCTCTGGATAAGAGCGTCTGCTAAATGCTTAAAGAGCACTGCCTTCAACATGTTTTCCACCACCATCAACAAAACACCAAATGATGGAATTGTTTGGAAAGAATGGTGTAGCTTCCCTCCAGTAGAGTTCCAGACACCTGTAGAATCTATGCCAAGATGCATTGAAACTGTTTTTGTAGTGGACCAACATTGAAGCTGCTCGTAGTGGACCAACACCTTATTAAAAAACCTTTTGTTGGGGTTTCCTTTTCTTTGGTAGTTACCTGTATATATATATATATTGTGGCATCCCAAGGGGCAGCATGGGGAAATGGCTGCCTGCCCCTTTAACTCTTGTGAGCCACTCAAGCTATCAGGACTACAGCTCCCAGCAGCCTGCAGTCCCACACCTCATTGCCTCATTGATTGTTTTGGATTGTTTTGAATTTGACTTGGATTTTTTGAGGACCTGGCTTGGATTAACGACATTGGATTATTGACAAAAACAACGAGAGAAGGATTATGGACTGTATGTGTCTGGATTCCCTGATTACCCCATCCTTGTTTGTGTTTTTGTAAAGAAATTAGTTAATTTTTTTATCAATTATTGTTTTGTTTTTAATACTGCCTTCTCCGGATTCTTCAATTGCCTACGCCCTCTGAAAATGTCCATGAGTGTCACCCCACCCCAAGTCTCCCAGCGTATTTTCCACACGCAACACGTCACCATGCCATGTGACATGACAAGTTTGATGTCACGTATCCCTAGGAAGTAACATTTTGAACCAAGTCTGAAGATTATGTGAGCATGAGATATGTAGAAATGGCTTGAAATGGAAATAATGCACATTTGCCATATGCAAGATGGCCACCAAGTCATGTGACCTGCTATGTTTTGTGTTATGTATGGAAATAGAGTAATATTTTGAACCTTTTTGCAAAGCTTGAAGCTTATACAAGCATTGGATCAAGCAGAATGTCAAATGTCATGTAAAATGCATAATGGCAAAACATTATGGGGCGTGGCCACCAGACCATATGCGCCACTGACTATTTCTTAGCAATTTTGGTAGCATTATGTTTCCTCAAAGCACATGTAGCTTCAAGCCCCTGCAACATGTGCTGCGGGAGGCTTACATGTACCAGTGATGTATGGAAAAACAATTGTTCAAGCTCTGGAAACCATTTTAGGCGTGGCCACAAAACGGTACGAGATACATACTACTAGTTCGCAAATCCAGTTGTCCATTATAGGCAGGGGTTCTACTAATAGTATGTTTGCAAATCCAGTCCACTAGTAACTTACCAGTGATGGACTGATCAAATTAAAGTCGCGTATGTTTCAAAGGTTTGTCATCTTGCTTGGTACGCAATTAATGTTTGAGGACGCAAACTGCGTACTGGCCTACCACTTATGTGCACCCCTGATTATAGGTGACACATGCATACGCAGCATAAAGCTTTTGCAACTGGAACTTTTTGATAGAAAGGATCACAAAATAATCAAGGGAAAATACTCATTTTAATGGATGGCGGGGCGGGGCCAGCAAAACACATGTGATATTGATTATTAGTTCACAATTCCAGTACCCCGCTACCTAAGGAATACGTGTGATGTACTTAGACAACTCTGAGATGTTTACTGTGGGAGGCTTGTGCTTTTTAACAAAGACAAGGAACACTTTTATCTTACTGTAGTGACTGCATACATATTTCAGTATGTGTGTTCCCATTGGGTATAGAGCCCACAACTTACGTAAGCGTTGTCAACGCCATGCTCTACCTACTGTGCCACACAGAACCACATTAGGAGGCGTGGCCGCCAAAGCATACAGTGTGATCACTTATTCATTCGCAGTTTTGATGTTACACTTGCTAAGGACTAATGACAATCCAAGTTGGAAGCAGGAGGCGTGTTTCATCGAAAATGGTGTGGGGAAAGGGTGTGGTTTTCCATGGGAGAGTTCAGACCAAGCGTACTATGCGTGCCGAGTTTTGTTTTTCAATCGAGTGAAGTGGCGACATAGTAGCCCATCTTGGAAAGAAGGGTGAGACTAAATAAAATAACGGAAAAAAGTACATTCAGGCGGCACGGTGGTGCAGTGGATAGCACTGTCGCCTCACAGCAAGAAGGTCTTTGTCCAGGCCGGGGCCTTTCTGTGTGGAGTTTGCATGTTCTCCCGTGTCCGCGTGGGTTTCCTCCGGGTACTCCGGTTTCTTCCCACAGTCCAAAGACATCGTTAGGCTTGGAGAAAAGGGTATGAGTGTGTGAGTGAAATGGAACCTGTCCAACAACGCCGGAACGCATGCTGGGAAGGCTCCAAGACCCTGACCAGGAATTTAGAAAATGGATGGATGGATGGAAAAAGTACATTCAAAAATATATGCTATATATATATATATATACCTTCGGGCTTGGAAGCCTAATTAATAACTGCAGTTGTAGTCTAAAATACAAATGTTTGTAAAAAAAACCCATCTAAAACAATTGATTTTGAGATTAATAAATAATTAAAAACAAGTCACTCGTGTAAGCATATATCATTATATTATCGTATGCCGTACAAATGTTTTCTTTGGAAAGGAATAGGCTACATCATAGAAATAAAATGAAATGAAATAAAATGAACACCGTAATCCCTCAAAACCCACAACACATTTCGTTTTCATGTGCTCATGTTTCTAAAGTAGCTAATATTTAAGGAATATACCAGCCACCTTAAAGCCATGCATCCATTGGGACTTCCATTTTTTCTCTTCCTTTTTTAAAGAACAAGTGGGCTCCAATTTAAGCAAAAGTGATTTCTCTGCTCACTTCACCCCCAAATCCGTTGTGGCTCAAATCTAATCAAGGTAAAGGGTGGTCATTGCAAAGAAAATATGTTCTCAACGGGGCTTGGGGGATTGAATCACAGAAATGTAAGGATTTTCAAAAATAAAACTGATTTAAAAAAGGCCTGAAAAACAGCCTGGCATAAGGCTCACAATCTACAATATGAGTGCCTCCATAGTTAAGCAATCTTGCGTCCAGTGGTCTGCCATCCCAATGTGGCCAAGTGCATGTTCTTCTGCATTTCCGCATGTGCGCCGTGTATTCACGTGTGTAGCCTACTACGCTAGCGTTAACATATAGCAACTTGATGCCATCTTTTTTGTGATAACCTTTAAATCATTGGCTCCTTCTGTTTTCTCTGCAACAGGTTGAAAATAGTCCAATTAAACCTATATAGCGATGGCTATGTTTGAGCAGAAGATGAAAGGACACGACACCTCGGGTCCGCAGATGGTTAGATTCTTATTAAAGAGTTATCCTTTGCGTGGCAGCCAATTCGCATGTGCCTAATGAAGTTGCAGCAAGTTGCATCATAAATATACACTGACACTGCAACTTTCATATCGTAACATTAAGAAAGGAAATGCATGGTTTACGGCAAGAAGGGGAACAAAGTAGCCTACGTGCAGAAGACCAATAGGCTACTTTAATCCTCTGCGTTGGAGGACCTCCTTGTCAGGTGTTCGGGGACATGTTCACTGGGGGATCACGCCTAGAATTTGAAGTATACATTCCAGAATATGTTTATTGGAATGTTCACTTGTGCATTCTAATATACATTCTAATGCAGGTGCAACTACTGGAATGTATAGACTATTTTAATTTGTAGTCGAATTGAAAGTATACGTTCAAGAATATGTATGTAATGTTTATTGTGCCCTACTGTAGACATTCTAATACACGTAGGCTACATATCAGATGTCAGGGGACTTTACTCGCAAAGCAAAAAACGTTGCTCAAAGCCACTAACAATAACTACTAGTTGTTTCCAAACCCGCTCATTAAAACCGAAGTAAAACATTGAATAACGTACAACGATGTTCCCATTTGGAAATTAATGACATACGATGTAAAATTATAAACAATACGCTACAGGGATGTTGACGCCTATTTTTTAAAGGCTACTTGGGCAGACGTAAACTGACAAGTAAATATCTAGGCTATATACGCAGGTGAACTGGGAAGTAAATTGTCAAACTATGAAAAGATAATTAAATAACTTCACTCATACCACTACGCCAAGTGCTCTGCGTGCCCATTGCGTGTGAGAACCATGCAATTTCAGTCGTTGCATCTGGAACTATCATTCCACGAGGTATGTGAACGCATGTTGTTTAAGTTTCCTGTTTTTCAACAGACAGAGAACATGCGCTTAATGTGTCCCTGATGTAAACGTAAACTGGCGATTTATACCTGGAAATAGCGTTCATATCGCCTAGCTGATGTGGAACTGTGAAGCTTTGGTGCCGCTCGATGGGAAAATAGGGCAACTGCTTAGGAATGGCTAACGCGATGCAACACAGACCGTTTCAGCCGACATAACGTTATCTGTGTACTGCACTAAGAGTTTTTGTACAGTTTTCAGGTTGCATATGTCACCTAGCCTACTAAAGTGTTTGCTTAAAATATGTATCAATTCTTGTTTTCAGGGCATGGTTTTTGTACTCCTTGGTCGACGGTAATCCACCCCGCTCATTAACACTCAAACAAGACTCGCGTTGTTGCGGCGTCTGAGCGTTTCTTCTTCAAAAGACCGCTTTTGTATTGCTTACTTCAGCTGGGCAGTGTATTGGCAGTGTATTTCCGTGTGATAATTATTCTTACTGGGTGAGAAATATTCCCTTAGAGTAGCTAAATCAGTCCAACGAATGAGTAATTTGGCTCCAAGCTGTCGCTGCCTCTTTTTTATACAGCAACTAGAAATTCTTAAAGCTGAGCGTAAGAATAGGCTAAACTCACATACAGCATTATTTGAATTAAACATTCAGTAGTTATGCTCGCATCTTGGCTTGCTGCCCGTGACGGTAGAATTTAACGAATTTACAGAAGAAGGCGAGGCAAAGTAGGAGTAACTAGGGACGTTCAGTGTTTTCGTTTCTTCTGTCCTCGTGGTACAATCAAATCCACAGTCTCCACAAAAACAAAGCGGAGGGAAAATGTAGGACAAGACTAATTAAGAAAAGACCATGATATTCATCATATTACTAGAAAGATCGTGCCATTTTAATGGAAGTATAAATCAAAGTTGCATTAATCTGCGCATTGTGTTGCATAACACACAGTGTACATGCGATTCCCCCCAATTGTTCTCTTTGACTTTAAGCTCCCATCATTGGGTTTGTTGCTTCTTAATACCCCAATGCCACTTTGACAAAGTATGCTTAAAATTGATGCCATCCCACTCGTCTGAGATAAATTTAATTATAACGTGAATTCAATGAAAACAATGTCCATTTGCCACCTGTAATTGAAGCCACTCGGTGCACGAAAAACGTGACAAGGAATGCCGAGGTAGGCTGCGTTCCCTCTTTTGATTACGCTGGTTTCGCACATTAATTCAACAATAGACTATTATGGAAATGTTCGCTTAGTTTATAGCATGCGGCACACATTACACACGTAACAGAAATCCACGAAACATACTGATAACGCAGAAAGCTGACACTTTTCCTTATGTGCTAGAGAAACGACTACCAGATATAGCCTACAGTCTAGCCCGTCTCACAGTCTGTATGTTCAGATAGCAAGGCTATTCGTTGAACCAGTATCAAATTCAAGAGTGTATGTTGCTTCCTAACATCTTGCCCTCCTTCACAATTCATGTTCAGTAAAATTCAAAGTAAAACTCCCAGTCTAAGGTAATTGAAAGATTTGGGGATTTGGAAATTGCAGTAGGATCCGATTTGGCACTGCACAAGCGCATTATGTGGACAGCTATCTAAAATATGGTGCTGACACCAATCTCAGCGTAATGTTTTAAATAGAGGAAGGAAGATGGGTCGAACCGATTCATAATTGGGCATTAATGACAAACATCACACACACACACAATTACATGCAGGCTACACCGAATGTCCAGTGCGTATGGCCATCACATTACTGTATCCCTATCACCCAAATGGCTACCTCGCCGTGTCCTGCTTTTTAACGCAATATAGCCAATCCAACATTCATTATTTATGAAATCGTCACATGAACGGGGTTTCACAACGTTTCCCTTCAACCCCTTTCAAAACACGTTCAAACACGTTTGATCGTGGAAATTAAGTCCAGTGTCGGGGGCACATGTAAGATTAGCCTACCGCAAGTATTTCAGCAATCGTTCCACTATGAAAACAATAAATCTATGAGGAACTTTGGGGAGAGGAGACATAAGACATTTGCGGGTAAACAAACACCGTCTTGTCTTCAAACAAGAGGCGATTATCTTTCGGCTCCCCCTTCTGCGCCGTGCACAGGCGACATAATACAGAACGGGTAACTTACCCTTTACCGATGCAGCCAGCAACCCCATATACAAGAAGAGAACCCGGCTCCAGTAGTGCGCTTGTACTCCCGCCTTCATTAGCGCAAAAATCCCTAGTCCGTCCAGTTTCCTCGCCCCACTATATGTGCATCTGCATGCTGTCCTTACTAGTCCCGTTCCGTCAGAATTCAAAGCGGCGCTCATGGCAGGATTTTTGGCAGGCACGTTATCAGATGGTTTTAAAAGGAAGATTCACTTTGTGTCGGCGCTGTGAAAAATCCCAATGCATTGAGACTCCGCTTCTGCAGCTGGACTGAACCATCTCATTCGGACCGCGGGGTTAGCGAATTTTAGTGGAAAGATTTAACAGCAAAAAGAACAGCAATAATGAAAGCAAATACTTTTAAACAAACCAGTTTCTAACAACAAGCGTTGATATGAATCCCTCTTCTGTTAATTTTCAAATTGATTTGAGACGAGAGTGAGGGGAGCCCTCCTTCTGCTCTCACAAGAAGCTACTGTTTATTTTTATTTTGTTTGAATTAATAGCCTTATATTCACTGTCGATAGTTCGTATTTCATCCTGTCTTAGAATAAATAACGGTCAACCGGAAAACCAAAGACCAAAACAGACTTAAATCGCCGAGAGTCCGTTGTCCCCATTACAAAGTTTACAGCCTCCTTGACCACTTGGATCTTTTTAACGTGAGAAATCAATAAGCAATCGATCATTTATTTCCAGTATCTCAAGCCTTTTAAGCGTACAGTATTTCCAGTCTTAACGACGCGAAGAGACTGCAAAGCCCACTCCGCCGTCTCTCTCTCTCTCTCTCTCTCTCTCTCTCGCGCGCGCGCTCTCTCTCTCTCTCTCTCCTCTCTCCCTCCCTTTCCTCTCTCTCCTTCTCTCCCCTAGCTCCCCCTTCCTGTGAAGTTTCAGGCGCCTTATTGGTGATAAACCGAAGCCTTCCGTCTGAAGTCGTCATGTGTTGACGCATATCGATCCTAATTAACTATTTGACAGCCTAATTAATAATAAGAATAACAAAACAAAATAATGTATACTGTAATGCACAGGACAGTCAATACTGCTCCTACTACTATAACAATAATACTAATAATATCTATTTTGTAATGATACTAATAATAACAATATTATTATTATTTTTTTTTTCATTCGGGGTCCCGGAATATGTACCTTTTCAGGTCTTTAAAAATAAAATGAACTGTACTCTTAAATACACTGGATATTACACGCTGGTGGGACGTTATACGATTAGAAATGACAGTTACCACAAGTTAAGGTATGAATGTACACCGAATCGAAAAGCAGGGTATGTACGATAAGAAGAAAATACAAGGCTCCACAATTATGAAGAGAATCAGTGTGCATTGTTTCGAGTATCCTAGACAAACATAACATGTCAGTTCCGTGGAAATCCCCTATAATTATTTGACTGTTGACCATTCGATGTCCACTTCTTGCTAACTAAACTTTAAAATTATGCTTAACAGTCTGGAACCCCTGCCAATAAATCTGAATGTCACTTCCATTATTTTGCATGTAGCAGGTAATTAGTTTCCAAATGGCCTTGGTTATAATACAATACAAGTAATGACATGTGCTATGGAAGAAATAATGTGCCAATATTAATTAAATAAATACATATTTCAATGTAAATACATATATTGTAAATACGTAAAATATTTAATTATTTATTTCGACATTTTATTTATTTATTTTCAGAATAGACAATTTCATTATTTACATATGTATTTGTATATTGAATTAATTTAAATTGGCACATTTTATCTGTGGTGTGAAATGGGAAATAATTAAATCTGTCAACATCATCCATCAAAGCCAGTGGGTGGGATATAGCATTCCATTGGTTGTTGAAATTGATTGTTTTTACATACTGAAGTGTATGTAACTGGATGTCTATGAGATTTTCCGTGCTGGAGTGGGAGAAATTTTGGTACTAGTGGACCTAAAACTGAGCTAATAGAAGCAAATGTTGGACACCTGTCTCTGTCATAGATCAAGTAGAGGATTTTATGTAAGTGCTTGTATTGCAATGTTGCTGCAGGTTTACTTTTGTCCGCTGGATGAATTTTTAATAAATTAAACATTAAAAACATAACTTCACTTGTCATTGTACGTCAGTCAGCATCCATTGGCTCAGTCATATGGCAGTTTAAGGCAGAGGTTGCGCCTATAAACACAGGATATAAAATCAGATAAATCTACCCAAGTCCTAATGTTAACCATTTTGCTGAAACAAGCTAAACTGGCTAAGCTAATCAGCACTTGTCGACTTCCACCTACACCAGTAGACACGTTGATTGGCACAGGAGTGCATGCTCAACTATAGCCACAAACCCATCCGATAGATGCCAGCCTCTTCTCCCTGCCAGCAGTAACACAAACAAACTAGCTAGCACGCTCATCATAGAGACCTTTATAACCACCACAAAACAGAAAAACACATTCGGAGTGTATGATTTTATGAGAGTATTCAAGGAATTGATACTTTTACAATATATTTTACAATGGTTGTAATTCTTTTGGACCTAACAGTGTTTGTGTTTTGGCAGCAGAAAGTTGGGCATTTTGATACATTGGGCTGGTTTTATTGGGCTGGTTTTATCAAATGGACCTGACAACCTTGGTGTGGAGCTTTGAATTAAAGCATCCTTAATTAAATTAACTGTCTCACGCAGTATGCAAAGGTAGATCATGCCAAAAATGGGTCGAATGATTGGTCTAAGGCGGCCACTGATGTGTCGTTGGAGGTCAAACATACAGCCAATTATAACCTGAAGGAGGCGACTGATGAAATGGCGACCAATGCACCTCACTGACACTCCTAGGCTAATCACCGATATGCCTGTGTATTGGACTGAGAAAATCGACAGGCCAAGCTAGCAGAGGCGACAATCCACACTGAGAGGCTATTGTAGTAGTGAAGTCACCCACCAAAGTTTCTGCAAGCCTGATAGCTGCAATTTATTTCATACTGCAGCTAACAAGCTTGCATAAAATAAGTATTTAGCTAGCTAGTCAACTCTGCTTGTTGTCTGCATTGCTTCTGTAGTCAACACCAACGTTTTTATACATTTTATAGCCATAGACAGTATAACTAATTAATGATACATTACTCTAACGCCTGATTGATAATTATTGTAACTTCATTGTTTTTGACAATATTTAACAGCAGAGCTGGCTAACTTGCTAAGTCATTTATAACAAGTAACAAGTTGCAGGTACCAAGCTTGCAGAAACTTAGGTGGGTGACTTCACCGCACCAGTAGCCTCTCTTGTATGGGGTGTGGATCGTCGCCTCCACTAGCTTTGCCAGTTGCTTCTCTCAGTCACCTGCACAGGCATATCAGTGACTTGCTTAGGAATTGCAGTAGGTGACTAGCCTAGAAGTGTCAGTGAATTACCTAGGAATCCCAGTGAGTCACTGGCCTAGGAGTGTCAGTGAGGCGTAGCGTTCATAACCTCTGTCGACACGTCAGTGCCTCCTTCGACCAATTATTCACCCCATTTTTGGCACAATCCTCCCCCCATACTATAGTAGTTCAGGGCATCTTTTCGACATGCTGGCACACCGTTACTGTCAATAAGCAGCAAAGATGTTCAGGTACTTTGCTGATCTCTCAACACTAAACAAGCTAGATAGGTTTGATCACATGGTGATCATTGACATGAAATCGACTAATCCGGACTGAAAGGGTTGTCTCGGACGTTTTACAAAATTCAACCAATCAAATTTTAGATCCCATCCTGGCTTTAATGGATGATGTTGAAAGATTAAATTATTTCCCATTTTACACCACAGATGAAATCTGCCAATATGAATAAATTAAATACACACATATATATATATATATATAGTATATATAATGAAATGTGAAAACAAATCAATCAATGTGGAAATAAATAATGTCATAAATATATTTTACATTTAATTATTTATGTTGACATTTCACTTTTTATTTAATTAATTAATATTGGCACATTTAATGGACATGTGGAAATAAATAATTAAATATTTTACATATTATTTTAGCTGACATTTCATTTATTTATTTAATTAATTAATTTTGGCACATTGTGTCTGGCCTAAAACCATAAATTGTACGTGATGTACAAAATAAAAATGAATTATTTCATCCACATTAAATGTAATTTACATTGTATTTCCTCTGCTGACATTAAGTCACTTTCAATGAAACGTTTTGGCGCATCGCGAGAGTATGGCATTATAGATAGTTGTGCAGACAGCACTAACAGTTCAAAGACTGGAAACATAATAGTATGTGAACCATCAAAAGGGACTAGCTACTCTAAAAACGACTGAAAATCGCATTTATGCGTTTATATTCACCTGGATTTTGTACACCCTGTTCGATTCTGAATGACGTAGGCAGTGAATGGAATCCTCATTTTAGTTCCCATGACTATCTCGGTTTGTTTGCATTTATTCTTATTTAGAACTCAAAACACATTCAAACCAAACATCCCAACGTTTTTCATTGATAAAATCGTGCCGAAAATGCCATGAATGTAGTCAGAGAATTAGCCATTAGTAGACATGTTATTAGCGACTAATTTTGGGAAACACCTGCCGAGACAAAAACGTTCTTGGGATGTGTGGGGACCTTTTCCACGTTCAGCGTGGATCCACCCGAATACACCTGAAGACGACCTAGATAGTATATGCTTTAAAATTTGGAAGAGGATTAAATCGCCCGGACATGGCCTGGATAACGGCTCACCGGATAATGCAAACAAGACCTCCGATCTAGTTGTGAATCCCCAAGATGTATCAGTTATTGACGCCTACCGCGATACCACACTTTCCGCCACTCCCAGTACCGACGACACCAAAATCCCGCGCACCGGTGGACAGTGAGTACAGCCGCTATACTAACGTTAGCAAACGTTATATGAAAAGTGCGGATATTTTTATTATTATTATTATTAGTAGTAGTAGTAGTAGTAGTAGTAGTAGTAATATAGCCTACCTATTCTCTTATAAAACCAAGAGGCTTGTAGTAAAATAATTTGAAATAATTAGTCATAAATAGGGACGTTTCTAAAAAAAAAGCAGCAAGAAGAAGTGTACCAATGTAGAAGTCCGCCTTTTACGTGAAGATTGAAAGGTACTGTGCTATGACAATGCTTCATTCGACTGTATCATTGTTGGTGACTCTTCCTTTCACCATCTCCATGGCATTTAGAATGTTCACCATGGGAAATGTGGCACAGTTCGCGTTAGTACAGTGAGAACAGTTTCATTTGGGGTTGGGTGTGACATACGTTTACTAAACAAGACAAAAAAAGCAGACTAAAAGTAAAAATTTTATTTACACTGGCACATAGCTGCCAAAAACAACTTTCTGTCTCAAATAATGTACTTTAGATAACTTCCAAGATAACACAACCCTCATGAGGGAAATGCAGATCAGCATCCAATTCAGTCAAAGTAACCACAAATGAAACCCCCGTTCACAGTTGGTCTGCAGATCAAAAGAACCTTTATGGGATAGTTCTCTCATCTCAAAAAATGCATCCCTTTGGGGAATTTGTATGGTTCTGTTTGTGACATTAGCTTGGCCTAATTATTTTCTCTATGAAATAACCTGAGCTGTCATGTGAATGGAATGGGTATTGGCATGTATGAGGCTACATATAACATAACATAATATATGCCATTTAGCAGATGCTTTTATCCAATGCAGCACACAGTAAGGAATGAATACATTTTTTTCAGTATATGTGGTCCCAATGGGAATCAAACCCACAACCTAAGCATTGTCGGTGCCATGCTCTTACCTACTGAGCCACACAGTACTGCACTACATATGTAAATATGTAGTAGCAAAAAGGTGCAGAACAATTCTTTATTTATTATTATTTATTTATTATTATATTTTTATTTATTTATTACATATCCCTGTATCCCTATCATTTCTTACCCCGTTAGGCTTTTTGGTTAATTAAGTCCATTGTATTGAGTCATAGGTGGGTTACTGAGGTCTAAGCCAAATAATGCAGTGTACATTGTGTGTATATTGTGATCAATCACAGCTGGACACGGCTGGCCCTTGTTCTAGCTAAATCTTAATTACTGGAATGATGTCCAGCAGAGAGGTCAATGGATGCTGTAAGGTCCAATTCGCAAGCCCTATTTACCAAAATAAACAGTTAGATGGCATTTGAGAAACAATATCAAATCACATAAATATATGCATGTTTGTTCTTTTTAACAAAGTTTTTTTTGTAGCTGCACCAAATTGGTTAAGTGATAACCTTTCCACTAACTTAATTTCAGATGACTTTTAGTGGTTTTATATTTTGTATTTAGTTTGTGTTCACTTTATATTGTAGGCTATATTATTCAAAGTTTTCTTGGTCACCTTAATACACCTCATAATAGCATATTGCTATGCCGCCTGCCACTGGAAGCACGATTTCTGAGAGATTTGCAAGCAGAGTGAAGAAGTTGTTTCCTGGCAAAGTTTTTCTGCCCACTCTGGTCAAGTTTGCCGTCCTCTTATTCCTTGGATCTCCCTCGTCCCCTCCTCCTTGTGGGTACACAGGGGGGGCCAGAGCTCCTTCTCAGCCCTTGCGAGCAGGATCGCCATCTGTCCTCGCTAGTCCCAGGAAAAGCCACCTCATCCAGGTGCACCATGTGACCACCCAGGCACACCGTCTGTTCCACATCGGAGCTCCGACATGTGCCGGTGACTAACGAGAACCTTGTTAAATATTCATATTGCAGGACAGCGTCTGTGATTTGTGCAGCACAAATGGGCAAATGCGAGCCTGACTCAGCTAAATTAACATATTTGGCTATTGCGGAAAGTTTATAAGTCTACGTCGCGCAAGTTATTGTTTTGATGCCAGTGGTGATGATAATGATGCTGTTGTGATGACGATCATCATTATAATCATCATAAATGACAGGCCATTCTGTTGCTAAAGAGAGGGGGTTTCAGCTGCAATATATGCCATGACAATATATATGACAATATACATATTTTCCCTTCCTTTGCATTCTTTGATTCTTGCAACAGAGTGGGCCTGGATGAGATCATACAGATGGTTGAGCGAGAGTTCCGGGGCTTGTTCAGGGAGCACGGCATTTGGAGTCAGGATCCAGAGGTTTGCAAAGAGGTCCGTTGCCATGGCGATGACCCCAAGCAGGAAGAGAGGCAAGAGAGGAGTGCCAGGAAATTCCAGAAGAGGGCCCTGTGCCACGATGAGGAGGACGAGACGGACTCCTGTCAACCTTCAGCAGAGGACTTCCCCATGCTCCCATGCCCCAGCCAACCCATGAACAGTAGGGTGTCCCCGAGGGTGGCGGCCACATGGCCCTCATCCCCATCCCCCAACAGCGTGGGGGTACTCCAAATGTAAAGGAGATCCAGGACTTCCTGCGGAATGTCCTGCTCAATCCGGGCCAGGAGGAGATGCATCAACAAAGCTTCCCCCAGGGCCAGCCCATCTCCAAAGGAGCCGTTCAGAGGGAGAGGCCCCTGGACATGTCTCAACAGCTCCTCATGTTTGCCAAGCAGTGCGAGGTTCCTGAAACTCAGACAAGCTGCGGCCAAACACACACAGGTACTGCTATATCAAAGTTACTGCGTCACTTGTTAGCAAGATACAAAGGTCAATTTTGCTAAGTCAGCCCTTGCATCTTTGGAGCAAATGTTCCATCACCATACATTAGTCATTAGAGTGTATTCCTTTCCTTCTCCCAACTTAAGGCTGGCCTCACCCTGACCTTTTACTGTGCAGAACTTTCAAAATATCTTATTATTTTTGACGTGATAACAAGAAATATTCATCATTCAGACCTTATATATTTCAGCATTGTTGTGTGTGCCCTTGTATGTATATCGAGTTGAACAGTGGTCTCTGGGTGACAATTTCCCTATTTTGGAATTTCATTACCATTTTAAACAGCTCACCTAACATGTCAACATTTCTTGATGTCTAGTTCTGTGATAGAAAGAGGTTTTTAAAAAACATTCTTAATAGTAATATTTAACCGACCAGCTGGCTAACAGGAATCATACAGATGTTTGGGTCATTGCTAAGAAACTGATGCATTGTGGGTGAAGTGAATCACTGACATACCAGTTTTGTCTCGCGATCATTCCCTTCATTATCAATATTAATGGCATCGTCACACTCGGATAATTAAAAACATGAGCTTCCCGACACTGGGCACCAGTGAGATCCGGGGCGGAGTTGTGGAGTCAGTCATCTCCATAATTAATCTCCTGGTTTCTAGTAAAGCCCACCCACAGCTCTGCAGATAAATTAAAGCTGTTTTACCCTCCATCACACACAAAGTTGTACAGTATTTTGCGTGTGGTAGGGGAGGAGGCTGTGGGGCTGAGATAGATTTGGGCTGTTGGACTGACCTTCAGAAAACTGATGTGATTATCTAGCAAAATGGCGTGCATCACAACCAACCTGCACCTTCGGTCCTCGGTACCTGGTGGAAAAATAGACTCTGAAAAAGCCTGCGTATCCAAAATGTTTAACAGATACCAAGGATGGAATTACAATACGTCTGCTGTGAGTTTTACTGGAGGGAGCTTGAGTGCTTTCACAGCTGTTTATGCGCTGAATCAAATCGCCACCTGGCTGCTCTGCCTTATCGACAGTGAAGTTGAAAACTCTTTCCGATGGGAAGAACCGGGAAGGTACCTTCTTCAAGAACATACACAGACATGAGCTCCTTAGGTGCACAGTCAGCTAAGGCACCCCTTTGTAATGCGGTGATGCTTCCTAAGGCCCCAAAACAATCAGGACTGTGCTAGTGATGAGCGTGGCCGGTAGTGCCATGGGGTGAGGCATAATTAGCCATAGCATCCAGCAGTGTTACCCCCGCCTCATCACTCACCAGCACCGCTGCGCTGTCTTCTGCTGCAATAGGTATCGTGGCCTACAGAGTGAAAAAGGCTTGGCTTCTTTATGCATATTGCGTCAAACTGCAGTGATGGGACGGCACTATATTTGCATTTGGGAATTTAAAACTTTGAGGAAAAGCAGGGGGGAAATGCATACACTCAGATACAACAGATACAACAGCCTGTTGTTTCAGTTGAACGCCTGTGTCTGAGCTGATCTGTAGGTGCAAACTTATGGGCATGAGAGAACTCTCACGATCCCAAAATATGAACATATTCAGTTGTATTGAAGACGGTAGTACATCAAAAATAGTGAACATAAAACTGAATCAATACGGCTTTCATATTTTTTCTTAGAAATGTTTATTTCAACAGTGGGCCGAGCACGCGCTCAATGGGCCTTCTGGGGCTTGTGTTTATTGCAGCTCCTTGTGCTTTCAAGGTCAACAGCTGAGAGGACATTGAACTATCACTATTTAAATAGACACTGTCAATGAGTGGTCATACACAGACATGTCTCACTCTCTCTCTCATTCTCTCTGTCCATCTCTCGTAAAATGTTGATCATGTGCTTCATTATAAAGCACAGTGCTCAATTTTCAGATATTTCTCATTTGCAATGATGTTCATTTTAAAGAACCTTTTTTTGATATTCAGTTGAGAGAATTAATATTAGAGCTGACTGTGGATTTAGTCTCAGCCCGCCACCCTCCAGTCCTACATCATATAGTTTTCTGTGCATCTGTGTTTGGACGTTGGTTGTTGTCTGGTCCCTAGAGATGCTTCTCCCTGAATGCAATGTACAGATGTTGCTTATTTTAGCCTCTTTTTTTGCTTCCAAGCGAGCACCAACCGTGACCTGAACGCAGATGGCCAGCTCATGGACTTCCACTCGTTTGGCAGGGCCGAGGATAGCGCAAGGAGACCAGCTGGCCCTCGCGCCCATGTCAAGCGCCACCTCTTCCTGGAGAGATCCACCAAGCCAGAGAACATAGTGACAGGTGCAGCAAGCTGTGGTAGCAAGTGGCCAGTCTTTGCTCTGACTGTATGCCAAAGAGACTATGGAATTGTTCAAATTAGACCTCTAACTTTATGGAAGGGTCTCAAGAATATTTTCCTTTTAGTTTCCTTTATCCTCAGCTATCCTAGTGTCCATAGAAAATGTTCGGAATAATTTGGTAATGTGACAGGCATATGTACACCCCTTGTAATCTAGTTGGAAATTACGTAAGTGCCATGTATGTAAAATGGACTCATTTTTTAAAGGGTCTTTCTCTTCCATTCCTTTCTGTCTTTAAAATCTTTTAATGTAAACTGGAGTTTTCTTCACTCTTGTTGTAACTTCTGCTCAATTTCTTTGGCCCAAATGTAAAGCAGGGGCCTTTAATGACATCCCACTTCATGGAGCCGCTGAATCAGAGAGCCATCTCAGGTCTGTCGGAAACGCAGTGTTACATGATCCTCACACCTGGGCTGCCAGTGGAATGCCCACTGCCGACCACTCCCCAACCAAACCTGTCCGGCCTCCCCCTGGATTCCAACCCCTTCAGGTAAAAATTCTGATAGAAAAGGGCTGATGAAACTCTGCCCATACAACACCACTGAAAATCTGTTTGGAAGAGTTCCATACACCTGCTGGCTTTACAAAGGGTTTACCATTTTCCCCCTCCTCTAATGTGGGAGCAACTGCGTTTGTTTTCATTTGTCTGTTGTCATTGTTAGATTATTATGTTTTTTTAATGAAAAATTTAAAAAGAGAAATAGCTTTTTTTGCCATTGTGCTCCCCTGTAACGTCCCTGGGAAACGTGATGAGTCATCGCAGCATGCTTCCTTGCAGATGATGAGATTGTCCTCTAATGCACTTCCTCTCCAGGCTTCACCATGTCCCACAAACACAGATTGTGCGGTTGCCAACACCCTCTGAGGGGCAACTGGCAGAACAAAACCACAACAAAAAAAGAGTTTATGCCGAAAGAAAATTCAGAGTTGGTCTGGAAATAAGAGCATAACAAAACGCTAATGTAGTGCAATCCTCTTTTTTTGCTGTCTTGTGAAATATCACTGCTGTAGCAATATAACTATTCTGTAACCTATTATAATATTTATGCTATCTAATATTGAGTATAGCACAATATTATCGGAAAACATTTAGAGAGAACACATGTCGCTGCGACAACTGCATTGCTGAGCAGATGCTTGTCTTTGTGTGCATGACCAGAAGAAGGAATTGACAGTTAGCCTGCTTCTTGCAGGAAACTAACCTGCCATGAGTAGATTGTGTGAAGGTTAGAAATCATTGTTTGTTTACCGATAAATGTGAATCTTGCCTCTCTGGAATGTGTTCTGCTGTCCCTCCAAGTTGGGCTGTTGCTATGTCCTCTTGGTTCTCAAGAATGAAACATTTAACATGACATTTTTCATTGTGTGGGGCAAAAAAAACGGTTATGAGTAGAATGAAGGACAAGAAGACATCCATCATTTTACTTCTATGGTTTGAAACAGCACAATGTTCCCCGCCCCAAACCCTCCACAGTCCCATTTGACAACACAAACAATCAAACTGCGTGCATTAAAATTCATGTTAAACAATCTGACAAGAATAGCTCTAGCGGCAGATCTCAACTTTAGAAAATGTCACTGAGTGGAATAGCTTTGGGGACTTCATTGGCAAACAAAAACAGGCTTACTGTTTAAACCAAGGAAATGCGGGGCCCTTGTAGAGAAAAAATATAACATTTTTCAACAGAATGAAAATGAGTCAGGATAGGCATACTTCATATTAAGTATGCTAATAAAGAGGTTGATGATAAAGATCTTGTTGGGGTTTTCATTTAGTTTGAGCTTTATATAACTGAACTGTAACTTTTGGGGGTAAGCGCACACATATGTTCACACACAATACAGCCATCTATCGGCATGGCAACATAAAGAAGCAAGCATGCAATCTCCACAGTTACACTGTTGGTTACAGTTATTTCCCTCCAAACTCTATTTCTGTGTATAAATCCATAACACCTTGAGAGCACACTGCTTGTCAAGACTTTCGGAACGATCTGCATCCATTTTCAATAGCAGGGAGCTGCTCCTATTGGATTGATAAAGCTCTTAATGTCTTCTTTGTGAATTCAAATCTTTTTTTATTGAGAAGTTGATGATAAGAATAAAGTAGGAAAGGATGGGGGTGACTGGAGGTCACTCTCCCCATCATTCTTGCCGAGAGTTTTAGTGCCATATTGATTCACTCTCCCGTGAATCAGCACTGATTGTTGCATCTCGATGAAGCTGCGGCCTCGCCCCACCAGAACTTCTTATGTGACTTTGCCTCTTCCTGCCTGCCCATGTCTCCACAGCCCTCTTCGTGGCCGTCCATTCACGGGAGGCTCTAACAATCGACAAAAAAAGTCCCTTTCCGTCAGCCGCGTCTGATTAGCATTTTACTTTCAATGATCATCGATTAATGCTACCCCCTCTCCCGTCTCAAATCAAATCAAAGCAATTTGATTTCCCTGCAAGAAAGCAATTAAGCGAATCCATTTTAATTGTACCATTCATTTTGTTATTTTCTTTTTGAGATTTTGTGCCACTGCCTAATATATGTAAGATGTAAATCGTGACATGCCGTGCGCATACAAGAATATATGGCACGACAGGGGTGGCAATCGCCCAGAGGCTGACGCATTGGCATGGCCAGGTTTAAATTCCAGAGTGAGAAGCAGTGCTTTAGCTGGATACATCACCTGAGAGATCCCGGTGAAAATAGTTGTACTTTCTATTTTCTAATTTCAAAGGAGCCATTTGTGTGTGTGTGTGTATGTGTGTGTGCGTCTGAATGTGTGTTTTATTTTATTGATATTTTTCTATTTTGGGACTGTGATCATTTTGTGGCTCCAGTTTGGCATTATCCGTTCTTTTACCTTTGCGATACATGAACGTTGCCATTGCTCCTATATTGCACCTGTCTTGTGGTGCATGAGCCATATTCCACTCACAGTTAATGATTGCTAATATCCCAGAGAAAAGGTCATTGGTTTAGACTTGTTTTGTAAATTGTGGTGAGGTATATATTGCTGGTCTTAACTCAGTTGCAAAATATTGTACTGTGGGGCTGCTAGATGCCTTATCCTGTTAAGGCACTGTTCTAGTGTGGGGCCCACTGTCTGGTATCGAATCTAGACCGTGCCGGTTCCAGTGCTGACTGTGAAAATACTTTTCGCAGAGGAGAGGGTGTGGTTCTTTGTGCTCTACAACATGTACAGAGGAGGTGGCAGTGATGAGCAAGAACATACACATTCTGGGCATTCCAAATTAAATTAAATATAGGGGTAAAATAAAATAAAGAAATATTGCTTTTGACTTAAAAATATGTTTGGGCCATCCAGGAAGGATGTTAACATACCAAAACTGTTTAAATTATACAAATTCATAAATTTCTTCATTTTCAAGTAATGTTTCCCTAAATGTTAAATGTTACCACAAACTATTTCAAACATATTGATAACCCCTTCACAAGTGCTGTCTTTCATTTTTTCTGTGGTCCCATGTTACATTAAGTGGCCCTAATACCTGTGTAATTATACTGTATCTGCATAGGTAGGTACAGCGTACATATACATTGTTACAAAGTACAGGGTAAAACCATTGCTACCTTTGTTAAACAATATTGTAGCTACATTGTAAACAGGAATTGTCAACTTAATATAATGTGTAAAACATTAGTCACCTTAACGTAGCAGCAGTCTACCTACATGATAAGTACACATTAAGAAATATGAAACCCTGTTTTTATTTCATTTGAGGGGAGAGATTGTGGGGTCATCTGTAACTGCTGAAGAAACGTTTTGCTGTCTCTTGCTAACTAGATAGGTAAAACCGCAGGTAATATAATATTTTGGCATTTCATAAACATTATTTTCTTTAATCTGAGGGGATAATATGAGATTGGGTTCATCTGTAACTGCTAAAGCTGACTAGCTAGCTTGCTACAGTATCATTTGAATTATACTGGGATGAAGCCATAGGATATCATAGGAGGAAGGCGATCACTACTCCCAAAATAAAGGAAACACTTGAGTAAATTAAGGGCTCTGTTATAGTGTGGGGTGCATTTTCCTAGCGTGGTTTAGGTTTATTTTGGTTACTTGTACCTACGGAAGTGTTACACAAAGGTGATAACAGTTTTACACTTTACATTAAGTGGACAGTTCCTGTATGCTTAAAGTGTACGTACAGTATTGTTACACAAATGGTGGTTCTCTGTGGCTCAGTTGGTAGAGCACAGCGTTGGCAACGCTTAGGTTGTGGGTTCAATCCCCACTGGGGCCACAAAAATGTATGCATTCATTACTGTAAGTCGCTTTGGATAAAAGCGTCTGCTAAATGGCGTATATTATTATATTACAAATGTGATAATGTGATTTACACAACAAGAGGGCTTTTCTTATGTACTTACCATGCACATACACTGTTGTTACACAGAGGCAACACAAGTTGTAAACTACAGTAGGCAGAGTGCACAGCTCTACACATTAAGTTGACTATGGATACCTCCTCACATGTTGTGCTTTAGGAAATGACCTTCAAATAATAAAACAAATCATTCTTCTGACAAAACACACACCCCTAATTATTTTTTTTTTTTTTTTGACAAGAGCTAACCTATGGAGGGAAATATCTAAACATCTGAAACAATCTTTTCTACTCATTCACAGTCATCAATTTTGAACAAACGGTACCTTGAAAAATTCATCTTTCTATTGTGTATGGGTGTGCTGCTAGTGGGTACAGATAAACATAATCCATCCACATAAATATCAACAGTACTCCCTTGATCATTGGGAGTATTAGACTGTAATTTGGAAGTCGGAAGTTCATTGTGTTGATACACATGGTAGTTACAACTCTTGTTACACAATTCTGTGAACTGACACAATGCAATCATATTTTATTACATATTTTTTGTTACACGTGTACTTGCATAATCCATAAAAATCATTGTTACACATGTAATTACAGAAACGGCCAACATGTTTGTAAGTACTATGTAACAATGGGGAAGTGATTTCTTTGGCATTTTGAATGCATTCAGTCCGGCTGTATGTTGAACAGCTGCTTTAATGAGTCAACCACTGGATCCCGTTGATCAGCCATTTCCACTGCATTACTATGGAGTGCTGGAGTTTGTTTTCATTTCGACCAAAGGGGGAAAAGTACCACTGTTTTTTGGCATTTCTATTTTAAGTTTTCACTGTATAATGCATGTAAATGTGGTGGTACATTGTTAGTATTTGCATTTTAAATTAAGTTTGTTTCTGAACTCAGAAATTATGATTTTATGCCATTGTGTTTAGGAAACTGCAATTAGTTGTACAGGAATGGATCACATACTCCATGTAGTGTGTTGCAGCAGAAGCATGCTCAAAGATAGCTGTCTCGCAGCCTATGTTCTTCTCCAGAAATGAAAAACTGGAACTCTCTTTAACATGGGAGTACATATCTGTGCAATTTCAAATTCTTCTTCTCTGAACTTGACTTAGCTACATAGCTAGTGGTCATTGTTTTGCACAACACCATCCAAGTACTTAGTACTAGATATGAAATTTTATTTCACATTTTTATCATTTAAACCGTTAAAAAATGATTCTGTACACATTTAGTATTTTTTGTGCATTTTAACATCGCTAACAACCAGGAAACTGGACAAATGTATGTGTTCAGTACATTTGCCCTAACTTCTTCTGGGAACCATTTTGTGGGATACTTGACTTGTCCATCAAAATGCAGAAGGGAGAGGTTCACTGACACTACTGGTCAAACTTCTATACACTTACATGAACAGGCAGTCTTTAAGCCAGGCTGTGTGCTGTTGCTAGGCAACATAGGTCCTTGGTTGTGAAGCAATTAGCTTTTTCATTAGCAGCTATCAGGAAAAATGTTACTTCATCATACAGGCGCAAATTTGAAAGAGCAATCAGATTTGAATTCCTCTCTTCATTTATTTATTTGAAAGGAAAAGGTGTGAGAGAGTCCCATTTCGTCTTTGGCAGTTGGAAGTGGAAGTGGGATAGAGGCCTAATGCTAGCTTTGTTCTCTGCATTTACATCAAACACGACTGCTAACATATTGGGGTGTGGGGCTAATGAAATAATGCATCTCAGCGTCATCATTAAAAGCTTGCATAAGTGCTTGCCACAATACATTTTAGCAGTGATCTTTGTCATTTGTTAGATGTTTACTTGCAAGGGTTATTGTTCACATGTGTTACTCCTGTCTGCAGCCACAGAGCAAGCTGATAATTAAGCTCTTGGATATGACAGATTTTCTGCCTCGTGTTTTTTGGAAGGTGGAACACGTTGAAAACCAAGAGTAATGGGGTAAATGTGTGAGGCCAAGACTGAAATCCTGTAACTAAGCAACAAACGGACTGCCTTTTTTGCTCAGGAAAATAGTTCAAAGCCTCAGAGGATTCTGGGAAATTACTTCATCTAACATCCAAACCAGGCAAAAGTATATGATAGCTTGAAGGAGCAATCCATAAATCAATTTGGTGGTGGGCACAGTCACAACACTCTTCATTAACAGATACATTTGACCAACTTTCTCCATATTGTTGGGCAAGTTAAAATTTAAGGAAAATTTATATTTCCTGAGTTTTCATGAGTAAAATGCCCTTGTTTAAAGTTCAGCACCCTGAATACTGAACACAAGTGGTATTTTGTGTTAAAGTCCCTTACTTATCCTACATGTTAAATATATTTATTTAATTCAATTTAATCATTCTAGCACTGGATGTCAATTATCAATCAAATTGCCAAATTCTTTGATAAGCAGAGCAATCTGGTGGATCAACCTTCATAAACATACATAATTTAAAATTAATAGCTGATTTATTAAGTTAACTAAGACAAAATATTCAACATCAAATCTACAGACATAGGTTTAATACCTTATCCTAGACATACAAATGACATAATACAATCACAAATGTGATGAAATGAGAGGAAATGATTCCAAACCAAGCTTGTCTCCCAAAATGCAAAACACATGGCCAGGAAAACAAAACAAAAATGAGTGGGAGCCAGCAAGATCCTAAGCATGCCTGAATGTGTAGAATCAAATGCTAGATCCCAAAAGAAACTGACTAATCTCCAGCCCTCCTCTCCTGTCGTATAACTACCTCACCCAGCAGGATGGAAGATGCTAACCCTGATTGGCTGAAGATAGAGCACTGAAGGTTGGGTTCAAATATGGCAAGGACTGGCTTATCTAAGGTCTGATAAAGTTACTTTTTCTAAAAACTTTGTCGAAAGCAGGGCTAAGCAAAATTATATTATTATCATAGATTACAAGGTAATTCTGCTTAGTTATTAAATACCTTTAAAATAAAATCGAAAATGTACTCGTGCTTTGAAAAGTAGAGGTGATGTTTGTAAATAATAACTGTCAAGTCCAACCAGTAGCACAATTTCAATTTTCAGGCAAATAATATCACTACCTCTGTGTAACTATGTGACCAAGGTCAATCATGACATGCTGATCTCTTTTATCTGGTGTGGCGAGGAAACCGTAAATTCAAATCTGGGAAGCCTCAACAGCCATGACTTACTTGGGATTAAGACATTCAATTGATATTGTTAACTGAATGTTGCAGATTCAAAATTCAACAATTCAAGGAGTAATAAAACCTGTAAGTGGTAACACCACATTTGTTTATGTATATTATGGTGAATAGCATGTATTTTAGGTGCTCAAGGAGTTCCCTTTGATGGGGGGATGGGAGAGAGACACTAAGATGGAGATTTAGAGGACAGGACCATCAAATGTAAAGGGCCATCCTGACAAAATTGATACCCTGCTCAATTTGTTTCTTTTGAATATATATATAATGCAGTTCACTTATGCTTGTTTGTAGAGCAATTATCAAAGCAGGATGGTATCTACATTAAAACCCAGCCTGAATCATTAACACTACCACAGAGGATATCCTGACTTTATAAACATTGTTATGAGTTTAAATCAGGACAGATTTAGGGCTGGCCTAAAACCTTTTTTTTTTCATGTTTGGTCAGCCTGTTGATACTCAGTGTTACACGTTTACATGCGTTTAGACAGATTGAGTTCTGAAATGATGCATGGACGAATGAATAACACCAAAGACATCAGCTAGCATCTAGTATTTAGTGTTTAGCATTTACCACCAACAAATGATGTCAGTTACCTTTGTCGCATGGAGAGTAATGTAAAAATAGGCTAAAAATATGATCTGAGCATCCTGACACATGTCACATGCTGAGTATCAGAATTGTATCAGAATTTAGTACCACATAAAGAAATCAGAATGAAAACAAATCAGATTCAATGTACATTACATTTACATTACATTTTAAGCATTTAGCAGACGCTCTTATCCAGAGCACCTTACAAGATGTGCATTAATACATGGTAGGAACAATCAGTTCGCGCAAGAGATCAACCATGTGTTTTTTGGTTTCCTTTTTTAGTTTACATCTGAACAAAAATTCTGAACTATATCAGATATGCAAAAAAACGATCAATTGGGTCACATGAAACTGGCTGTGTAAATGCAACTTAACTTTGTGTGTGTGTGGGTGTCTGTGCCCATTACAATGTAAGAGTGTCTATTGTTTAATCACATTTTTGTCACTTGGGGAGAGGGGAGTTCTGTACCCTTCCCCAGATAATGAGATTAAGGACTTTTAAATACTTTCCACCCAGTGGTATTGTGACAAGTTACTACAACATTGAAGTGATGTTACATCATAGCTACATTATTGAAAAAATGTAGGACATGAAATTCATGAATTTATCCTTTTCATGAGGTAGATAGCACCAAACGGGTGTGTGCCCAGTTTAATTTCTGACATAGCCCAGAGCTTTAAGTCACATTTACACCTGGTTGCATGTCCTTCTTTCCGGTATGAGTAGGTGTAAATCCGACACCCTGTAGAGACTAGGCAGTGGATGTACTCTATGGACTGTACATCATAGTACTGCAAATTAAAATCATGAACCACTGGTGTGATATATTTGCTCATAAGAAACAAAGCAAATAAGCAATTTAGTTAGCTATAGATTTCTTGAAGAATGAGAATTTGGCCTGTAAGTGTATGCCTTGCCATTGGTAATTCAAACATTCATATTTACTAGAACAGACCTATATCAATTTAATGAGCTTTCTCCTCAGAAAACATTGCTACCTGCTTAACTAAAATGGTGTGTTGTCTCGCATATTTCAATATGCTTGTAGGTCGTATGCAAGTTGTGCAAAATGCAGTTGCATACTGTGGGTGTGTGTATGTATTCTCTTTTTCAGTGCTGAAATGTCTGTCCGGCTAGATATGTAAAATATAAAAACTCCTGGGGTTTTGTAAATTTGTCTGTGGTTGTAACATACAGTATAATTCAACTGGTACAAAACATTAATATAAAATGAAAAACATGGCTGTAAGTGAGAAAATATGCAGAATGCAGATGCAAAATAAGTATGCCCCCCCCCACTCAACAATGAACTATCTAATCCAGCTGACCAAGGTGAACAATCTCATCTACCTTCCAATAACCCCCCGCACTGTCCTCATACTCAAACCACAACCCCGGCCCCTCCATTCGCAGTGTCCCCTGCCATCCATAGAGAATCAGATTTTATATTTGACAGTTAGTGTGTTTTTTGTTTGTAAAGCAAAAAAAAACCTTGCTAGTTTTCTTAAATTTGTTGCGATTTTTGGTCTTATGTTATGTAGGTGTTTTGATGGTAGGTGCATCTCAGCGGCATGTGCTGCCAAGCAACTGTTGTTGTAATGTGTTCATTCACATGACCGGCATTACTCACACCAGATGTAGCTATGACCTGGCCTATTTTAAGTTGGTACAACTGTTGTAAAATCAAATCACAAAGTCAGACATACTTCCTTTATGACCGAGTTTATTTAAGCGCAGCTGTTGCAACCAGTCCCAGGGCAACAATAATTATAACAATGACTACAACATCAAACCTAATGACATAATTTTAAAAAATTGACATTTTAATATGACATACTAAATTGCCATGAGAACACCGAGAATGATTTCTGATTTATAATGAGTTTTCAATGTAAGGTTTTTAATATGCCATTTCGCAGATGCTTTTATCCAAAGTGACTTACAGTAGTGAATGCATACATTTTTCAGTATATGTGGTCCCAATGGGAATTGAACCCACGACCTAAGCATTGTCAGCGCCATGCTCTACCTACTGAGCCACATAAAACCAGGTTTTGCAGGTTATTCTGCAAGCAATAGAAATAATTACTCTAGAGAGAAATAAATATGATTGCAGAACAAAAGCTGTGACAGTGGCTGGAAGAGTAGTGGTGAACAGTAACATTGGGCAATTAGCATTCAGACAGGTCAGACTTGAATACTTCTCACCTTGGTCATAAGTCCTGCCAGGCCTGTGGCTTAATTTCTCCATTGTCAAAAGATAGGCTCATGTGACCGCAAATTGTGGTTCCAACAAGGAAGAATTTAATTTAACTACAGGGAACACTCCAAGACAGAAAAGGAAAATGCTAAACCACCTACTGTTCATAAAGAAGAACTATATTATGCATAGCTTTTGTTTTCCAGTTATTAGAACCCTCGAAATAGCACCACACATCTACACAAACAACACAGTAATTGCACAAGATGCATACAGAAATACCCTAAATGCACATGTGCACACACACACAGACACACAAATGCACATGCATGCATGCACACATGCATGAACACACACGCACATGTGCACACACACATGCACACATACTGTACACACACATTATCAGCAGATTGGCATGTTTACGAATTTGCATCTTGATTTGTTGTTTCCACTCCTCAACGTGTTTGACAGGACCAAGGCTTAATTAAAAATCCCTCTCTCTGATTCATTTATTTATTTAGTTTTGTGAGAAAGCAGTTCTCTCAAAGACATGTCATCGCGTTGACTTTCTAAACAAGGTTTCTGCCTCTGAATATCTCACCGTAACATTTTATTGGCATTTTCTTGGCTCCACTTGTTAAAGGATTGATTTTTCCCCTTTTCTAAATTCTCATTCAGCTATTTATTTGTTCCTGTATTTATTTTCTACCTTGTCATGAAATTGTCCATCTTTTCTTTTCTTTGGTTTTACAGCACCTCTTCCCGCAGCTGTTTCCCCCTCCGAAGATGACCCTGCAGCCAAGGCTCAACCCACTACAGGTACCCACTGGGCCAGTAAGTGCCAGTTTTACCCACCTCTCTCTCAGAGTATGAGTGTGGAGCAGTGGTAATGGCAGTAGTGTGGAGCAGTGGTAAGCGCAGCAGTGTGGAGCAGTGGTCAGAGCAGCAGTGTGGAGCAGTGGTCAGGGCAGCAGTATGGAGCAGTGGTCAGAGCAGCAGTGTGGAGCAGTGACCATGACAGTAGTGTGGAGAAGTGTTCAGAGCAGCAGTGTGGAGCAGTGGTAAGGGCAGCAGTATGGAGCAGTGGTCAGAGCAGCAGTGTGGAGCAGTGGTCAGAGCAGCAGTGTGGAGCAGTGACCATGGCAGTAGTGTGGAGTAGTGCTCAGGGCAGCAGTGTGGAGCAGTGGTCAGAGCAGCAGTGTGGAGCAGTGGTCAGAGCAGCAGTGTGGAGCAGTGACCATGGCAGTAGTGTGGAGTAGTGTTCAGGGTTAATTAGAATATTAAAAATAGCAGTAGAAGGTCGAGGAACAGATCTCTGGAGGAAGGGAGTCCTTATTCAGCATATTCAGCTACTATAATAATAATAATAAATTGCATTTATACAGTGGTTTTCGTGATACTCGAAGAACTTTACAGTGAAGGGGAGAAACTTACCTCAACCACCACCGATGCGTAGGGCCCACATGCGTAATGCACGGCAGCCATTTTGCACAGATTCCTCACCACACATCAGCTGAGATGGAGAGGAAGGGAATTATTGTTCCAATTAAACTGGGGGATGATAGGTTTGCAGGTTGAGAATTTTGCCAGGACACCGGGAACCCATTACTCTTTGCAGTAAGTACCATGGGACAACTGTGAGTCAGGACCTCGGTTTAACGTCTCACCCGGAAGAATGTTATCCTACAGAATAGTGTTCCCGTTACTGCACTGGGACATTGGGTTTTCCTTTTTTTGGGCCAGAGGAAAGACAGTCACCCTACCAAAAGCAGTTCCAGCAGCAACATAGTTTTCCCAGCAGGTCTCCCATCTAAGTATTAGCCAAGCTTCGCTTTAACCATTCAGCAGGAGCAGGGTACATGGTGGTATAACTGTTGGCATTCACCCAAAAAGCATGTAGGATATGTGGAATGTCACAAACAGCTTTGAAAAAGGTGTTGCTGTGGCCTGAAATGAACATTGCAAACCTGTGAGATAGGAGATGCATATTAGCAAAGCACAAGGTTATTATCATCCACCAATGCTAGCATTGTACTGCATTGATGCTAGTCCATGCCAAGTGGAAAGATCAATATGGACAGACAAGAGGAAGTACAAGTCAGGGGGAGGGGTAGGCACAGAGTCTAGAGGGTGGGTGCCTGAAACGATAAACTGTCCCAGCCAACCAAATCCAACATCGTAAATCTGCTGGAACCAATCAGATTGCAAGAAGCCTAGGCCAGAAAAGCTGTCCATATGCTCCATACGCTCAGATGCTGAAGTCAAGACTATTTTATCATTACCTATTAAGAAATAAGATGTGCTTGCCAATATGATTACACTGTGACCAGGCAGCTTGTGTCACAGTTACTATATTCCTTCTCGTAATAGATTGTCAGCTGTGTGAGGAATATTATGTCCCTAGCTATCAGAGGCATGGTGTGTGAAAGATGGTGCAGCACAGAAAAACTAAACATAGCCGATGGAAATTAAGATGCTTTTATGCACTGAAAAGAAAGAACCCAAACGATAAAGGCTGAAATCATAATAAGGGAAAATAAAGGGTCTGTGTGCTATAATAATAGTGAAAATGCAAGAGAACAAGGTAAGACTGATTGCAAAGAAAACCCAGCTATACAGAGCTCTGTAGAAAAAGCATACCAAATGAGCTATGAAAAATGAGACCTATAATCTAGAAACATACATGATTTAAGTACAGAGATCATAAATAAAGATCCTTTTGTTGACGTACAGGGACAGGTAAACAGACAACAGAATAACTTGGGGGGGGCATGTGTATCTGTGTTCATGTGTGCGTGTGTGTGTGTGTGTGTGTTTGATGAGAGGGTCAACTTAATGAAAAAGATAAAAATGCTCGCACTTTGCTTGCCCCATTGTGAACTTTGTCAGGCCTGTGAATCGTATGCATAACTATCCGTATATATTGTACGTCATCATTCTCACCAGTGAAAAAGGGGTAGGTCCAATCCTTATTTTTAGAGCTGTCCATGCTTTTCCTACATACCCAAACCCACTTTAAGTAAGTTAATTATATTTATGGTGTTGCATGTTATTATTAATTTTATTTAAAATTATTTTCCCATTTTATTTCTCCTTTATTTAACTAGGTGAGTCTCGTTGAGATTTACATCTCTTTTACAAGGGAGCCCTGGCCAAGAAAGCAGCAACATACGTTTCCCAATACAATACAACAATAATACAAGAAATACAATACATTAAATAACAATATACAAAAATACAATCTCATTTTAAGATGGTTGAATGTTTTGCACTCGCAAGTGAAATTGCATTGAGCACAATTTCCACAATGATAGTTACCATCTGGGATCTCATTGAGAAAAGTGTGTGGCTGTACGGGGACACGGTCAGCTCTAACAATCATGTTTCAGATGTTAGGGGCATGCCTAAAAACCATAAGAGGTGGCTTTTAGCATGTTTTAATGGTGGTAATTTTGGATCTGAACTCAGAATGTTCCAATGTTTCTTCATGACATTGTCAAAATCCTTTCCTCACAGTGATTATTGCAGCAAGCACAGAATTTTTGCTTCGGTATCAGCTCTTGTCTGATTTTATTGTAGGCATTCGTCCTGTGGTTTGTTAGCATATTTATCCACTATGCTGTTTATCCAAACCCTGCTGTGGCCTCTGCCTAAATCTGTTTCAGAGATTTTTTAAAGACTGTGCCATTGTTTAGAGAAGGGTCAGCTTGCGTCAGTCCGACTCTGGCCGGGAGCCCTGATCGAGGGCAGATTTTGGCTGTCCACCCCAGGGGGTGGAGGGAGGGAAAGTCATCACAAGCTCGCCGAGGAGCAGTAGGGCGTTCCTAAAGAGGAGGTGGGCGAAGTTCTCTCTCGGAGGAGGCGGATCATTTCCGGCCTCGGGATGTTAGCTTGACCCGGAGGACGGGAGGACAGGCTTGTGAAGGGAAGGCGAATCTAAATAAATAGAAGGTTGAATTGGCTACTAAATTGGGAGAAAAACTGAAGAGAAGGGTCAGCTTAAACCAGATAGTGTACACCATACTCCAGCAGATATTACATACACTTCTACACCTCACAGTTACAATTTTGAATTTTTTGCTATGAGACAGGATTTAGAGTGACTGCCGCCCACCCACCATAGCCCCCCCATTAGCTAGCTAGAAGGTTAAAAACTTGATGCCTCAAGGGACTATTTTTTGTGGGGTAGCAAATTATTTAGATTTGTTGATGTTTTTATGAAACAATATGACAGATATTACAAATATTGACTATTTAAAAACAGTGTAACCATTGGATAAGTGCATTAATGGACTCCAGTCTATGGGTTATTGGGGAATAATGGTACACCCACTGTGATAAGTCAAAGCGGCATACTCTTGCTGAGACAGGGGCCATTTTGGAACTGTATTATCCAAACTCTAACTCACACATCTCGGCGAGTCTAGTTTGTCGAAGGCTTGGATGAAAATGGTCATAATAGAGGGAAGGAAATGTACGCCTTGCTCCTCTCAGAAACAAAACTCAACAGTTTCATTTTTTGCTCCTTTCCCCTCCTTCTGTTGCCAATAACTGTTTGCCTTCCTCCTGCAAGAGGGGCAGTACAAGGAAGATGGTTTAGTGGCAGTATATCCCCATTACTACTCAGCACCCCCCAGCCCACCCCCACCCCCCTCAACCCTGAGAGAGACACTTTGTAAAGCCCTCCCACCCCAACCCATGTTTTATTACTTCTACAGAAATCCCTGTCTTCCTCTATGACAGATGGAGATCATTAGGCACACAAAAGTTCAGGGTTAAAAAAAAATGGTATGAAAAGAGTTCATTTTCAATCTGCAAATTATCGAGGGAAGATCCTTGCATTGAACACTATGGCACTCAAAGAAGGCATGAATCAGATTGGTATATCAACCCCCTTAAAGTGCTGAAGTATTTGCATAAACAGAAAATGGCCAATCTGAGTGTGCACCAGTTCAGTTTTCTCATACCCTTAAATGGAAAAATAAACACAGGCCAAGCGAATGAACATTTGTTACTGGTCCTAGAGGGAGATATATATATATATATATATATATATATATATATATATATATATAGGAATGATGCATGTTCCTGCGTCCTAAGGCAGACTAATTGAATATGTGAGAGATGGCTTATATGAGCATTTCTCTTGATGGATGGCCTTCATAAGAGCGCCACGATTTCAGATCATTTTTCATTTGTCTTCCTTCCTCCACCCTCCCTCCCGACCTCTGTTGCTGTATTCCAAAAAGATCCCTCTCTCTTGTCCCCCCCCCCTGCCTTCTGATCTTGTGACGGCGTCCGGAATGACAAAGTGTCACAGTGAACTCGTTGACTTTCTGCTCTCGTGCCATCGCTGACGTCCAAGGTAAAATGCATAGCTGTCTCTACCCGTGTACAAACAGAGTACGCGGTCGGGAGAGGCATTTTGCAGCCTGCTCCTCTTACAGGGCTTTCATGGCAGGGCCAATTTCTCTGGGTTTAAAAAAAGAGAGAGAAGTAAAAAACATTTCATTTTAGCCAATGAGGCTTTCCACAGCACCCTAGCTGCTGCCACACAACTTATTCCCGGCAGATTCTGGGTAGTCTTGGGTATATTTGGGTAGATCTGTTGCACTGCTTGCAGATTCTCACCCTTCCTACTCCTCTTTGATGTAACTGGACCCATCTATAGGGTGGATACCCCCAGGCAGACGAACTCTAGGCAAACTACTGAAGTAAAAAGGGGAAAGTAGATAAATGAACTGCCTCTCATGGCATACGATCCTAGCCACAGAGCACAGGTGTACAAGCGTGCCAACACTTCAAATCATAATGGCCCTAATGGTCAAACACATTTGTGGGTGTGTGTTTGAGTGTGCTTCCTATATCCCTTGTTGAAGTATAGCAGTTCCACTGTGCTCTTGTGGAATGAATGCCTAACATTGTCCATTCTTTATGGCGATGAATCACCATGGAAACCCCTACAACTCCTGGCCTAATCAAAGTTGTAATTCTGTGGGAGTGGTTGGGTTCAACCATCCCTCCCTCACTGCTGTGGTGACATAAAGTAACTTGTGCATATAAGATAGAGGGTACCTGCTAACATTCTGGGTTCACTGCAGATTCACATAGTAGAAATCTGAAGAGGGTTCTGGGTGTAGCCTGGAAGAGGAAATTAGGAAATTACCATGGTAGGAGGTTGAGTATGAGGCTAGAACTACAGCCCCCCTCCAATTCCAATACTTTGAATATATAAGCTTTAACAGTACAGAGAAAACTTGGTGTTTTAGGTGTATTTAAATGTGTTTGTAGGGAAACCCTGCATCAAATAAATTGGAAACATTTCAATAAATCTGCATCTGTTTGATGTGTACACTCTAGCTCAGTAGAAAGGAACACAAAAAGGGCATGTAAGGGCAGTATTTTGTTGTATTCAACTAATCTCAAATAAATGTGATACACATCCAAATAAAAAAAGAATAGACATACTCATTCAATCAAAAGTACATGGGGAGTATAAGAGTGTCTCAATCTATATACAGGTATACCTGTTTAGTGCAGGGGATGCATACAAGCAAAAAAGACAGTTGACCAAAAAGGGGTCTCTTCAATATTGAACAAATAGAGGTGCATTCCTAATCGATTAATTCCTTGAATTTCTTAAAATATCAAAATATACATGATGTCTATTAGAGTACATATTCAAAAACAAATAAAACAACCTATAAAAATAGTATATAAACGAGTGAAATATAATAAGTTTAATTCAACAATACACTTTTAATGAACATAAACATGAATGTGGTAGCGTTGGAACACGATGTGGGCATAGTCAGTGACTCATAAGTGTTTAGAATACGATTTTTTGACTCACAATGGACACAACTCTCCTCATTTAAAAAAATAGCAATGATTTTTTTCATGTGGGTTAAGCAGTAGTGAATCAGTGATAAACAGGAAAGTATTAAATGGGGTATACCTCTATCTGAAAAGCTGGTTCACACCAAAGCATACCAAAAGAACCTCACAAAATAATGACAGGTACTGTATGCACAGAACAGGTGTATTCTGATTACTATACATGAAAAACTCCAAGAGGCTAGAGGTTTCAGGAACTCCTGGGTAAGGCACAGTTGGATCTTAAATGCTTACTAAACATATTTCCCCTGCTCACTGAATGGGGTTTGTGTTACCAGACACCTCTTTTTCCAATGTCAGTAAAGAGAGAATAGATACATCCATGATTTTACTGGACAGGAAATGGATGTAATATCAAAGATGTCCAAATCAAAGACCCTGGCTTGGCTCCAATCAACAATTATCCTTAATATTGACACATATTTAAATGAAAGAGATTTGTTTCATATTCACAAAAACAGTTTGGCGAGTTCAGCATTCATTTTGGTTTAGGACATATGTCGATTGAATCCGAGCCATCTGAACAGTATATGACCTGAGAGAGTTCACATGAGACACTGAATTTGATATTATCTTCATTTAAGTAAGCCTAGCTAACTTAATTGATACATTTCTAATCATGCCTGTTGCCAACTGTCTGCATAAACTGCAATGTAACCCAGCAGACCACAATACAATTTACAAAACAGTGCACAGTTTAAAATCAACCTAACTTTATTTTGAATATATGTAACTACATTTGTAACAAAATGTTTGATATAAGGCATTTTCAATTACTATGAGATGTCATTAGCTAACCTTACCTTTTTAGCTATATATGGTGCAATAATTATTTGCCTATATTTGACCGATGTTGAAATCAGTTTGTCTTCAACAACAGGGAGATAACTATTCTAGCTAGATTCCAACAAGAAAACATTACTTCATCTCAACCATGTTTTAAGGAGGATGACATACAGTGAAAAACAAACAAAACAAAAAAAATCCAAAGAAAGGAAAGTCTTTGACAGCAAAAATAGAAAAAAGATCTCCAGAGCAAAAACTATCATTATTCATTCCCACCCCATCACTACAGAAATCTGAATGTATAATAAGTCAAATGGCTTTGTGTAGGAAGTAAAAAGAAGGTAAAAAATGAGGTAAATGATTTTTCATAATGAGTTCCAGCTTTATGACGAATGTTTCATTTTCTTTGTATCAACCATTGATACTAATGCTCATTGCTTTGTTAATTTTTCTATTTGATGTGTCATTCATTCTGGGCGTAGCCTATGATTGATTGGCAGCTTTGTGCCCAAAAAGGCATAATGGTCACATGACCATCTAACACAGACAAAGACTTATTGGGTGAAACATTCTAGCTTTTGTCTGCTCTTCTTGCCTCCTTATTTTATTAGAGGATTAAATTAGAGGATAAAACAAGATTCTGTCCTTATATAACCTTTTTAGCCTTCTTGTTTAAATATTTGTACCCCCGTCCCACAGGGAACTTTTCAGTTGTGGGAGGTGGGGCGGTCATGCATGGTGTGCTTCCAAATGCATAAAGAAATATTGAAAGTAACATCAAATAAATGCATGCATTGATATTGGATTTTTCCAAGTTGATTTTTGGAACAAAGGGCTTTAATCCAATGATTTGGATTAGCATTGAGAATGTTTCAGAATACAAATACCTTGAAACAATCATTGATGGCAAATTAAACTGGAATGGCAAAAAAATATTTACACAGGTAGCGAACAAAAATCTGAAGTCATTTAATAGGGTTTTGCCTAGGGCTTTAATAGGGCTACCATGTTTTGCCAGTACAGACTATAGTAATTTATATAGTCTACTTGAATTTGGATTTCTGCAGGAGGAATACCACACCAATCTTCCACAAGAAAGTCAGTCAACTCATGCTTAGTTTATGGAAGTGGTAAACTCTGTGTGAGACATCATTGTCTGTATAGCTGCTAGGTTTTTACTCTGGTTTTTAAATATATTTATCTTGTATTTATTATTCAGTATGCTGTGATGTCCTGTATGTCTTGTGTGTTCTTTCACTCCTGTACCATTGCTGCTGTGACAAACATATTCAATTCTATTCATTCAAGAATATCCAATAGATGATTGATTGGGCTATTCTATTCTATTCATTCAAGAATATCCCAGAAATGATAATCCCTTTGATCTGAGGCAATGGTCCTCAGAACTCACTTTCAAATGCCAATTAAAGACTCACCTGTTTAGGGGCAGGCTTTTTAGTCATCCATAGCCACCCTATGTTCCTGTTTATGTTCTGTTTTTTGTTTTTGTTTTTGTGTTGTTTCACTGAAACAAAACTTTTATTTATTTATTTCTTAGATGATGTTTGATTGAATTTTGTATTGATGCATTCTATTTTTTTATGTAAAGCACCCTGTGCACCCGTGCTACAAGAAGGGCGCTATAGAAATACAGACCTAACAAGAAACAACAGGAATTTACAATTACTTAAGAAACAATTACTTATAGATGCTTGATTGGGCTCAGATCTTGTGACCGAGAAGGCCCTGCCATATGGATAACTCGTGTCCTCAAGCCATTAGGTGACAACTCTGTGGATGGGGGCATTGTTGTCTTGAAATACACCCCTCTCCATTCCACTCAGTACCATTAAGTAACGATCAAAATCAACCTTATATTCTAAGGGTATGAGGGCAACCAGACAATACCAGAAAAATGCACCCCACACCATGATGGAACCACCAAACCGTTTCACTGTTGTTTCTATTTTTGTTCACTCTGGTAAAGCCTGAAAGCCTGTAGCTTTCTCAATTAAAGTCTCAATAAAGTCATCAGTGTTGTGAGCAAAATGGCAGAAAGTATCAAATCAAGTATCACTTAGCCATGTACAATGCCCCTCCCATTTTCTAATTTGGAAAATGTACTAATCTGCCCTTTACTGTTTCTTTAACCAGTAGACTTATGTAAATGTTTGTGTGTGTGTGTGTGTGTGTGTGTGTGTATACATACACATACATACACACACACACACACACATTGTGTACAAATATGAAGTACACAATGTATTTCAGTAAACTATGTATTTCTGTTTAAACATTGTCAACATTGCCTGGACCAGATGTCATCAATATGGTAGAAACATGAACTTATGATGTAAACAATAAGAGTACCCCTTAATTTGGTGCTCCTGTAGACACACTATATGAAGTATGTGTCGCATAGCTTTTTCACTGGCTCATCTTTCTTCTCTCCTTTGACAGCCATTGAACCAAATGAACTTCCCGCACGAGGTCCCCTCCCCATTCTTTCTCTTCCTGCCTGGGCAGCCCGCCATGCCCATCCTGTTCCCAGGGAATGTTCTGGACCCCTCCTGCTTAACCAGTGGGTTGTCCACTGTGGCCCTACCCACTTCTCTACAGGTACACTGAAAGGGAGGTAATTAAGGTGATCATGCGATTACACTTCCAACAGGCAGCTTTTTGGAGAGATGCTTCAAGCTTTAAACATTTTTTGCTCTTCCCCAAAAACTAACAAATATACAAACAACAAGAAAACCCTACATCAAGCTTAGCTCACACCTATGTTTTGTCTTAGTTTGATTAAGGAACTGGGCTTGTAACTTGACTGTTGCCTGCTGGATTCCCAGATTCCCTTCAGCAAAGTACTTAACCAGAACTGCTTCAGTTAATATATAGTCAGCTTCATATAACTGTATAAATGGATGTGTAAAATATATGCTTCTGTGGATCTGGACACACACACACTTGGAGTAAAAATCTGCCGGGCACATAAATAATAATAATTTGAAAATACTCCCAAGGGAAAATATTCAGGAAAGGATGGCCCAAGCACAAACCAAGACAATGGCTCTCATGACTATGATTTATCAATATTATTTACATCCAACCAAACATTCCATGGTGTATGTTAAGATCCCAGTCTAAAGTATAGTCAGTTACAAGCTCAGATCAAAAACAAGCTTTAACTGAATTTTGTCCAGTAACAAACCAGTGTCCTGGAGAAAATAAATGAGCACAGAAAAATAGGATATGACTATCACTCATGCTGAGATGATAATGCTTAAGATGTGTGGCAGTGTGTGCCCCACTGAAGACATAATGTTCTTACAATCTTGCTGTAGCATTGGTACCCAGTGTCTGTAATGTCACAGCAATTTCATGAGAACATTTTGAATGGCATATCCCGGCAAACTGAATCACATGGTGATTGAGCACTGGGGAAGATAAAGCACAGTGTGCCTTCATCTAAACATAAAAAGGCCAATAATGACTTGGGGAGGCGGGGGGGAAGGTTATTGTTGGAGGTTGTGGAGGTGGGGGGCTCTATTGGCTCTGTCTGTTTTAAGTATGGGAACAAACTACTAATGTACTGAAGTTGTTTCAAAGTTGACAAGCTTTCAAAATAATTGTCAGTCTACTACCATCAGGACAAATATATTTTCATTTTATCAATGAAAACTACCATAAGGCTACTAAATCAAAATATTTCAGTGCTTTAATTCAATCATAGTGGCTTTTATAAGGTAAACTCATTTATATTTTAATGCTGTGTTTGAATGTATTTGGCCGTTGTATACGCCTGGTGCTGTATATTGAATATTTATGTGCTTATATGATGTTTATACAGGAAACTGCCAAAATAAAGGATACACCAACATAAAGTGTCTTAATAGGGCGTTGGGCCAGCACATGCTGCCAGAATGGCTTTTTATTTACCTTGCTCTCTAAGGTGTTCAGTGGACCTAAACCATGCCAGGAAAATGCACCCCACACCATACCAGAGCTGCCAGAACTTTTCATTTACTCAAGTGTTTCCTTTATTTTGCCAGTTACCTGTACATGATGTGTACTACAGTACTTGTTTGATGTTACAGCTACCCCACTTGAAGAAAAATGTTTTATGGTAGCATATGATTAGCCTCTGTAGAGCTCAGAGGAGATACCACGTTATTTGGAATATGCATGAGTTGAGCCTATGGCTTCCAAAGAGGGTTATCTGCATTGAGCATTGTGCAGATTAAAAGACAAGACACTCGTGTGAAGCATTTGGTGCTTTGAAATGTCTGTTCTGTAGTTCTGCATCACTCAACCCCCAAGACGAATGACAAAAAAAATGAAGGTTTTAAGTTTGATTGCACTTTAAAGCTTGGGAAAAAGGGTTACCAACTAGGGAAATATGTGGTAATGTTGCCATGTTAAGTTGAAATTAGCTGAACTTCCCCCAGAGTGTGGATCATAACACAAAATTAAAAGTTTAAATGAACAATTACCCTGAAATTAAGGAAGCATCAGATGTGTAAAGTGATACCTTTTTCCTGTCTCCCCTTTTCTCACTCATTCCTTCTCTTTGTCTCTGATTTGTCTCACCAGGGACACTTTTCCAGAGTCCCAGCTTCGCTAGGTGGTTTCTAACAAACAGCACCACTTGTAAGGGTGATTTTGTCTGTTTTGTGGTTGAAAAGTACAGAGAATTATGTTCCTGTCTATGTCTATGTGAAGGTGAGGTGCCATTGTATTTTCTGGGTCATTGGAGTTTTGTAAGATGCAATATAAGCAAGTCCACAAGACTGTAATTCATGTTCCCCTCTTCTTCTCTTTTTTGAGTTATAACTTTAACCTAATCTATACTTATATCTTATAGAGAGCGTGTAGTCCACACTACCACAGTGTCAAAGCCAAAAACAATAAAAATCAAGATCACTGTGGCTTTTTCACTTGATCTATGTCATGAAAATTATTTCCAACATACACTGCTTTTCAAAACGGTACTGTGCTGGACATGGTTTCATTCCAGACAAAATGTGCTCACCACTCTGCAGGTCAGTGGAGTGGATTACCGAGAAGTGAAACAATCACTTGAAAGTGATATATTCTTCACTGTGTTAGATGAAGTACAGAATGTATGTTAGTGTGTTAGATACAACTTTTTATCCATACAGTGAACAGTAAAGGTGATTTCATGATTTCACTTGTACAGTGTATTGTTTCTCCCAGTGATCTATGTTTACAACGTAATACCCCATCAATTGCGCAGATAGTTTGTTTTGCATTCCTATTGATTGATTTGTCCATTAATGAATCCTCAAATTTTATCATAATATTTTATTTTAGGTTCAGTTTTAATGCTTGCCTATGTATTAATCATACTTGGATACATTTCTGCACAGTCTACCATGAATATTCATGAATACCATCTGTGTATTACAATCCATGTTTTTCTCCTTTCTCCAATATTGCAAATGTTACCAATTAAATATGAACAACCCATTAAATATAAAATGTCCTCTGCTTTCACTTTTGTTTTAAATACGTGAGAAATGCTAGTTCAAAAGATTTGAGGCTAACAATGCCCCTGGTATTTGACAATCCCTAAATATAGCTTGATAAATGTGTGCAACTCAACTTCAATTGTCATGGTGATGAGCAAGGGAGTCTTGAACTTTAGCTAAGTAAGAACACCTTCCAGGTTTGCTAAAGTTAGCAAGCAAGCAAGCTCTTGAACACACAGAATGAACACTTACCTTGTAAATGTTTATAATTAGCAAGCTTATTTTAGAATAGCCTACTTGCTAATGCTTGCCTCATGGATTCTTCTGCTCCGATTCAGTCCTGCTGAAAAATCCAATTGGTCAGAGCTGCTTTTGCTATCAAAATGTGACACTGGGATGAACTGTTTTATTGTTAGCAGTAGTTTTTGGTTCAAGCTTGTGAATACTTATTAGTGTATTGTGCTTCAGAAGCAAAAAACTAGTGTGCTAAATGACACAATTCCAGATGGTTTTCTAATCAGGGGATTGATTATTTTGTTTCCCAATTGCATGATATATACTTAGCAAGCTAGCTTAAGTTACGTTAGTTTAGCTAGTAGTTAAGCTAGCTAGCTAAGTATTTAACATGCAGTCAGAAATGCTAACAGACAGAGCAAAATTGAAGTTGCATTGGTTCTAAGGAGGGATGGCCCGCTAGTTAATTTACAGTAGGCTTCTAATTAGCTTTGGCCTGTTTCTTGAGACCAGGCTTTTTCAGTCATTTGTTTGCATACACTGGGTGCCCTCAACCCTTTTCAAAAATAGGTCAATAGGTGTTCCCATCTTCATTGTAAGCCAATTTAAGCACTCACTTCGCACACAGCTAAGCATGATTCCTTTCTGTAATGGCAAATTGTACTGAGATGCAAATGGCTTTGGGTCTGCATAGAGTTGCGTCCGGGCCCGGATTGGCCTATTGAATATCACTGGTAGAGAGCTATGCAGTGGGACAAAAGTTTAAGTCTACCTTTGTGGTTATCTGAATACATAATAAAATTAAAATAATGAAATTTTGCCCTCTTTTAAATGTTTATTTGTTGTGCTGTGTTATATTGATCCCATAGCCCAGGGGTGGCCAACCAGTCAGAGACTAAGAGCCACATTTTTTACTGTGTTAAAAGAGCCACATCACTGGTACACGCGAAATAAAACCGGACACCAGTTCATTTATTTCGCAGGGGTTGGGGGGGTGGGGGGGGTGGTAAGAGAATTAAAGTCTGCGCCCCTCTTAATTTTAAACCCGGTACATGAAACCAGTCCGTGGTGCAAAAAGGTTGGGGACCGCTGCCCTAACTGTGTTTTTCGTCTTCTGAAATTTTGCGGTGCGCGTTTGACGAAAATGTTTATTTGTTGTGCGTGCATGAAACCAGGCAAAGAGCCGCATGTTATATTGGGTTGGCCACCCCCATAGCCTATGCAGATTTCTTACTGACTGTAACAAAAAGTGGCCAATCATATAAGACCATCTTTTAAGCTTTTTGAGAGAGGTGAAAGCATTTTGGAAAGCATTGTCATGACATTGGTCAGTTAAGAATTCTGTGGTGCTCTTGAATTTCCATACTTTTTTGTTTTTTTTCCAACTCCTATAATCACTTAAAACATTATTTGTTTTTGAACTGGAATTTATACTCTAGTCTTTTTTATACTATTTTATACCAAGTTAAAATGGGTAAAATCTGGAAAATCTGTGATCTTATTCATAAGCGGTAGTATTCTGACTTGAGCTATGTATGTGTATCTTTGACTTTGGTTTTATTGGAAAGAGATGTATACCCAATGTATTCTTTCTTGAAACTTAAGCTTGTGTGACTACACATAGGTAGTAAATCTTGGGCTGAACTCTTTTTAGGATGTACTTAATATGTTCATTGGACACATTGGACATGTTCATAAGTCATTGGACACTACTATGCCCAGCGGGACTGCAGCCTTTCAATAGGGTGGCCGTTCACAACAATTACTGGTAGAGAGGCTCTGTCAGTTGATCTTCTAAAGCTGATTACCGTTTCTTTGGTTTTATTTTTATTCAGATACAGGGAGTTGTTATTACCTCATTCAGTGACTGTCATTAAAGTTCCTTGTATGTGACCAGGAGCACCGGAAGGGAGTAGTTTAGTGAGCGTGAGACCATCTTCGTATTTTACAGGAGAAACACTGCTTGGAAGGCTGGAATCTAGCGTGTTCATGCACAGCACAAACAGCAAAGGGCCCAGGACTCCCCCTTGAGGGACTCCAGCTGGAACAGGCTGAGAGTTAGAGAGACAATTCCTCCATCTAACAGTTTGCTTGCTATTTTCAAGGTAGCTCTTGATCGTAAGCCATAGTGGTTTACTAACCCCAAGCTGAGCTAGTGAGAGGAGCCACTGACCATAGTTAATGGTGTTGAATGCTCTAGAAAAGTCTATAAAGTTGACATTAACATCCCTTCTAGGCACCTCGTTAGTAGATGAACAAGAGCAGACATTGTGGATTTGTTTTTCATGAAGCCATGATGGGAGGGCTTGATGTTTTGGGTTTCACTCAGCAGAAGGTTCTTCAGCAGTCTCTCAAGGACTTTCCCCATGGGGCTGAGTAGAGAGATCTGTCTGCATTCCTGTGGGAAGATTGAGTTGCTGTTTTGGGGCATAGCACAGATGATAGACACCTTCCATTGAGAGGAAAAATAGTGGTATTCCATGCATGAATTGAATATGCAGCAAAATACTGGTGCTAACTCCTCATAGAATATTCTCAGGAACCAGGGAGGGATTTTATCAGGTCCTGCAGACTTCTTTCCATTCAGCCTCCTCAGATGTGATTTAATCTGGCCAATGCTGAATCTGGATGGTGAGCATTTTGACAGCTTGTCAGCCACAGCCTCAACATCAGGAACTGTCCGGACTAAGGGGGCATTCACACTGCGGAGCGTTCGCTCGCGGAAAGTCATTATTCCCTATGGGAGGACGCGGAATGAGCGCTCATAGACCGTTGCGACGCGGCTCGCTCATTTTTCCGCTAGCGTATTTGCGCGAAAGGTTGAAAATAGTTCAACTTTTGCGGATCAGCTCCGCGCATCAACTGTCACTTCACGCCAGGTGACCAATCAAAACGAAGTGGGGTTGTTGATGCGTCCATGACAGCGGAAATGGATGGCGCTAGCAAGTTTTGCTCCAAAATCTAATTATTATGGAAAACGGCGGGAATTTTTGCTAGCTTACTAGCTAGCTATATTATCCACACATTCTTCAATAAACTGAACGTTATACCACTGATCATAATAAGGTTAACGTTATGGCTATCCATAAAATGTAATATTATTAATGAATGGATTGTTAACGTTATGGGCATAACGCTATTTATTCATCCATCCAGTGAATTGTAAGGTAGCTAGCTAAAGGAAAACATAATCCATATTTTTGCTAAATGTGTTGTAGTACTTGTAACATATTTTTTATGGATAAAGGCGTGAAGTTCGCTTGCTAGCTAGCTTTGCGAAATGTCAACAACACAACAGCCATGATTCGAATTTGTTTGATTTTGGTCACCCGTGGCAACTAAAAACGAGCACCGCCCCTCTGCGCCTCCGCGAGTCCCAGCTCTGTTCACAAAATATCCAAAGCGGAGCGCATCGCCGATTTCAGGCAGAATACGCTCCGCAGTGTGAATGCGCCCTAAGTCTCTCTATGCAGAGGAGTGTTTCTAAGTGCGCACTGGTTCTGAGTTTCAGCCTTGTTTAGTACTTCGCATACTACTCTGTCCTCACTGGCCCCAATCAAGCTATTCACTGATCTATACCAGCTTTCCGATTCAGAGGTGGACCTCATTTAAGAAGTACTTTTTTTTTGTGGCACATTTGATCAGAGTCCACTTCCAACCACTTCCTGTTGAAGCCTTCTGTATTCAGTCTTATCATCCTTGTAATAGGCCTTCTCTCTTTTACTGATGAGCTCTTGAGCTTGAGTATAGGGAGCTATACTTGAATCTGTTTGTGTTGCCTAAGATCACAACCCCCGGGGAGGGTAATCTTGTGTTGTATATTACCCAGGCAACGACTTAGGTATTCTAATACATCTGAGTCAGACCCTGCCTCATTAGATGTAGGGGGTGGGATGTAGTTGGAAGCTGTTATTATACAGTTCAAGCCTTGAGGAAGATGCGGAGGTCTCATCCAGAGCCATAAACATTCAAAGTAAATGTCCTTAAGATCATGCAAGCATTTGTGCTTGATGTCACTGCCAAGATATACAGCTACCCCACCTCGCTGGCTGGTGATCCTATCCTGCCGGTGGAGAATATAGCGGGTAGATGATGTGAGCTTATGATCACTTGGATCTTCTGACATTCAGAACCTCTCCCCCTGCTTTGTCTGTGTCCTCTCCAAAGATCATGCTGTTTAGGAGTTTCTTTGATACTGATGTTGGTAGCCATCTTTGCCGTCCTTAAGCTTAGCCATACTTCTCTGCTGATTGCCATCATCAATAAGAATAAAGATAAAAAGTCTAGCACTATAAGTTCAGAAAAGACATCCAAGGATAAACAAAAAGAAAAATGATGCACTGCCTGATACAAGAAGGAAGAAGGAGGGGGATACTATAAAAACTCCCTTAAAATTAGCTCAGAATTACATAATAATATATGTAATATAGCCCTGCGATGGATTGGCGACCTGTCCAGGGTTTATTCCTGCCTCTCGCCCCTATGCATGCTGGGATAGGCTCCAGCCCCCCCGCGACCCTGACCAGGAATAAGCGGCTTAGACAATGAGATGAGATGAGATATATGTAATATAAGTACAGGTAAAAAAATATCATCAGGGTCAACAAAAATGGCTGCAGGTGCATGTGACACAGAAGTACAACCAAATATATATATTATATATGTCATTTAGCAGACGCTTTTATGCAAAACCACAGTAATGATGGCATACATTTTTCAGTATATGTGGCCCCAATGGGAATCGAACCCACAACCTAAGCGTTGTCAGCGCCATGCTCACGTACCGAGCCACACAGAGCCGAATCACAGTGTATGAACTAACAGTGATATTCTTGGCATAAGGCACACGGATGGTCAATAATCAAACAGATATAGTTGGATTACCTGAATACAGAGGTAAGGCAGCGGCAGCCATTTTGTGTTGACCCCTTTCTGTTCCAGGTTGTGTAAAAACAGCATAGAGTTTAATACAAAAATTGTATTGTAACAAAAATGTATTTCATTATTTCATGCAATGCAAATACAAATACAAAATGTGTCACATGTCAATCATTGGAATGCATGTGAATTGTCACATTGTGTTCCACAATTTTGTACTAAAACCATTGCTATAACTGGCATGATCTGAAGTCAAAATAATTATTATTTGTTACTTGTGCTGTGGGAAACATCAGTATACTTTCAACACAATAACTAACCAATCAAGCTTCTCTGCATCCAAAAAGTATAGAAAATGTGCTGCTGGGTAGATTATGGCCCAGTGCCAGCTATGGCCAACAACCATACAGGGCATCACGTAATTGGCCATAGCGTCACCTGGGGAAGCAAGTCAGCTGTATGTCTGTCTTATCATGCACCAGCAACCCCTCTGGCCAATCTGGTGCCCAGCCTTCAACTTCAACTCAATGTCTCCTTGAACTTGGCTGGTAGACTGCAGAGTGCTATCCGAAATTGGCACATTGAGTATTCCAAATTGGGAGACTTTTTGAAAAAAATTACAAAAAGAAAAGAGAAAAAGAAAAAAAGCATATATAGTAGCGATGATGTGCCAGTAGTAGTTACCGTGACAGTGGTGATTGGATAAGAAGCACGCAAAGGAAGATGTTTTATTAGTATTGATTGGGGTGAAGAAAAAAAACCCCAAGAACAGATAATAACAAAATCAATATGCAAAATAAACTGTGAGAAAGGTTGGGAAATTATAGAGCAATAGAGCATTGGGGAAGAGACAAAAATTAAATCCAACATAGTAGCTCTCTCCATGTCTCTGCCTCTAAAGTTAACATTTTCCACAGGCTTGAGGACTGCAACAAGCAAAAGCAGGGCTGTTTACCAACCAACCTCAGCTGTGTATGCTTATAGAGGAGGAACGGCCCTCTCTGCTCCACCTACAACCATTCCAGCAGCACATTTGCCTACACATGTCACATAATACAGGGTTCTGTGAAAGCATTCAGCTTCACTTGCATCAATTGGAAATTAATGAGGGCAAGAGGGACAGCCTATGGTATGATTGAGTCTAAACATGATGGGCGTGACAGATGAGGAATACATACAGTGATTTCAAAGCAGAAATTCTAGCAAAAGGCTGGACAACACATTTAGAATTGCTGTTTTGTGCTAGAGTGCTGAATTGAACAATACCTGTCCTTACAAATGACAAGCTCCCTCTCTTTAGTCTTCAGTCTTTCAGTAGGGTAGTTAGGCAGATTTATGCACCCCCCAACCACACACCTCCCATTCAGTGAGTTAATTACTTGCTTATATCAAGTCAGAATATCTGTATCTTAAATGTGCTATCAAACTGTAAACATGAATTATACCTCCAAAGCAGGTTATTCCGTTTTACATAAAATACATAGTATAAAAGTATAAAAGCAAGCATCTAAAATATGAGCTACCCACTATAGTTCAGCACATAGGGAGGTAGCTAATAAAGCTACAATTGCAAATTAGTGACGAATACTAATCCCAGGTAAATGGTTACCAATTCTAATAATGTAGTTTGCATCATTTTTTTATATTGGGAGGCACTGTATCATTTGCTAGTTAGGTGAAGAATACTATATTTAGTTTAAAGTGAGATAGGCTTTGCAGGTATCCTGGTTGCAGGGGTGTGTCTTAAGTTTAAAAACAATCATAAATTGAGGGTTTTGAAGCCTAGCCAGCTAGCTCTCTTAAATATCATCACTACCTTGATAGATCCCTGAAATATAGCTACCCAGCCAAGTGAAACAAACTCAGTTTTGTCTAGTGCCAATATGGCAACCTGAAGCTAGCGAGTAAACTAGAAATCATCTCAGAATGCAAGGTCACTTTACTACCCTGAGACTTGAGTCACCACAAATCTATACATCAGATGAGTATGTAGCTAGATAGATAGATACTGATATCAACCCATACATTAAATCTCATATATGGTCAGATGTCAATCCTTTTTTTAAAGTTTGGAATTCAGACAAAGGTTATCATCTATCGGAAATTAAGCAATTTGTGGAATTTGTTAGTGTTTAAAATCTGAGGCAGAAAGTGGTGCTTGCTGTTTGCTCGTTTGCTTGATTTCAGGTATGGGAGTTAAGTTAACAGGAATTGTAATCATGAAATAATATAAAATGTATAGTGTCTATAATTGCAGTTTCACAAAAAGTTAGTGGCCACTAACACACTGCCCATTTTAGGTAATCCATTTCCTCAGAATCTTGCAATGCTTTGTCAAGTTATAAATTAGAAAGTATCAAGCAGAGTTAAGTAAACTTGACTATCTGTGACACATACATGCAGTGGCCACTTTATTAGGTATACCTGTACACCTGCTTGTACACCAGTGGTTCTCTGTGGCTCAGTTGGTAGAGCACAGCGTTGGCAACGTTTAGGTTGTGGGTTCAATCCCCACTGGGGCCACGTAAACTGAAAATGTATGCATTCACTACTGTTAGTCACTTTGGATAAAAGCATCTGTGTGAGGGACTGGTCAAGGACCCAGGTGCAGACCAGGATAAGGCAGGGAAGGAACGTTTATTGATCAATCCAAGTTCAAAGCCGGTAATCAGACTCAGAGAAGGTACAAGAACAAAATCCAAAAAGAGTAGTCAAGGGCAGTCCAAAGATCAAAACCAAATAAGCAGATAAGCAAACAAAACAGAATTGGCAGGCAAAAACTTGGAGTCAAACAAAAGGGGTGTCTCGGAAATCACAAAGAACTCAGGCTTACAAACAATCATCACTGGGAAATTTGATCAACATTCTGACATCAAACAAAAGTGCAAACAAGAAACTTAAATACAAACGGGGAAGATAACACGAGGAATCAGGTGTGACTGGGAGGGGAAAAGGGCAAGAACACAGGTGAGAACAATTAGGATCACTAATACAATAACAAGGGGAGACAAAAGATACAGACTGGGGAGCACATAGACACAATGAAAATAAACGACCTGGAAGAGCAGGTAGACACATGCACAGTTCGGAGGGGAGGAGTGCATAGGTAGAAAACACGTGCAGAAAATGCGATAGGAGAGAAACGCACAAGGATAGGAGAACGAAAAAGAGAATGACAGTTGTAGATGGAAACGCAAGATAATTAGTAATTAGTAAATGTTAGTAACGTAATCAAAATCCCTAACGTTAGTAGATTAGTTGGTTAGTACTATATACACATAACTAATACGTACAGATAGAAAGAAGGAAGTAAACGAGATAGAAAATAAGGCAGAAACCCGTATAGCCGAAATCACCCGAATAGTGCAACAACAAAGACAAGGAGTGGATTACTGAATAACAAGGAACACAGACTGACGTGAATGATAAGTGAATACTGAGAAAATAATAAAATACAAAAACAAACAACACAAAATTGCAAAGCATAACAGTCTGCTAAATGGCATATTATATTATTATTATTAATGCAATTATCTAACCAGCCAATCATGTGGTAGCAACTCAATGCATAAAATCATGCAGACATGGTCAAGAGGTTCAGTTGTTGTTCAGACCAAAAATCTGAATGGGGAAGAAATGTGATCTAAGTGACTTTGACCGTGAATGATTGTTGGTGCCAGAAACTGCTGATCTCATGGGATTTCCATGCACAGCAGTCTCTAGAGTTTACAGAGAATGGTGCAAAAAACCAAAAACATCCAGTGACGGCAGTTCTGTGGGTGAAAATGCCATGTTAATGAGAGAGGTTAGAGGAGAATGGCCAGACTGGTTCAAGCTGACAGGAAGGTGACAGTAACTCAAATAACCACACTTTACAACAGTCGTATGCAAAAGAGCATCTCTGAACACACAACACATCGAACCTTGAAGTGGATGGGCTACAGCAGCAGAAGACCACACCGGATTTCACTCCTGTCAGCTAAGAACAGGAAAGTGAGGCTACAGTGGGCACAGGCTCACCAAAACTGGACAGTTGAAGATTGTAAAAACGTTGCGTGGTCTGACAAATTTAAATTTCTGCTGCGACATGCAGATGGTAGGGTCAGAATTTAGCGTAAACAACATTAATCCATGCATCCATCCTGCCTTGTGTCAACGGTTCAGGCTGGTGGTAGTGGTGTAATAGGTGTGGGGAATGTTTTCTTGGCACACATTAGGCCCCTTAATTTCAATTGAGCATCGTTTAAATGCCACAGCCTACCTGAGTCTTGTTGCTGACCATGTGCATCCCTTTATGGCCACAGTCTACCCATCTTCTAATGGCTACTTCCAGCAGGATAATGCGCCATGTCACAAAGCACACGTCATCTCAAGCTGATTCCAGGAACATGACAATGAGTTCAGTGTACTCCAATGGCCTCCACAGGCACCAGATCTCAGTCCAACAGAGCACATTTGGGATGTGGTGGAACGGGAGATTCACAACATGAATGTGCAGCCGACAAATCTGCAGCAACTGTGTGATGCTATCATGTCAACATGGATCAGAATCTGTTCGGTTTTACCTTGCTCAGCCGCTGGAGGGCGCTTGACCATGTGATGGCTTGTTTTCTTTGGTTTTGTGTGAGGAATCATTGTTATAGCCACCTTCCTTATATGGTCTTTCGTCGGTGTGTTTTCCGATCACGTCCAGCTGTGGATTATCAGTGTTCATTCCGCCTCCTATTTAAGTTCTGCATTTTCCTCATACAAACGCTTCTGTGTAAACCATTATTACGCTCTAGCCGGTACTTCTAACTAAGTGTTAGTTTTCCACTCTGTGGTCTCTCAGTTAAAGAGAGAAGGTACTTCGTATTACTTCTAACTAAGGGTTAGTTTTCCACTCTGTGGTCTCTCAGTTAAAGAGAGAGGGTTCTTATTTATTTATCTCTACTCTTTGTTTGTCGGGGCTATAGTTTCCCAGAGCTAAAGTATAGCTATTTGTTTTTCATGTACCTCGTTGAGGAGCGTTCACCCTACTAGGGTTGTTTCTGTTGGGTTTATTCCCGTGGAGTTTGTCCCGGGGTTTTCTTTTGTTTCCCCCTGCTCCCTAGTCTGTTTTCAGATTTAGTGGCTGGTCGCTTGCGTCCAGCTTTTAGATACCCGTGAAATCTGCGTGTGGCTCTTCCTCCTTCGACCCACACTACATAAAACACTTAAGAAAAACTTCCAAATACAATAAAACATCTTAAACATAACATTCAGTACATAATAATACTGTGATAATAATAATAACAATACTGTAATATTAATAATAATAATACAGTAATAATAAAAGTAACTATGTACATACAGTACTGTACTGTAAAAAACATTAAAGAAACAGTTCTTAAAACAGTTTAGATAGAAAAAAAGAAAAAGGATCATGATTAAAGGTTAACATTCATTTGTGAGGTAACATGATAACATTAATAACTGGATGATGCAGAAGATGATGGACTTGGAGATGGACTTTAGCAACACTTGCATCTGCACTCGCTGCTTCACCTTGAACTTCAACTTAAACCCTGATATTATGTAAATTTGCTCTCAATTTAAAGCGATTGAACAAACCCTACTCGCAACAAATTCTTTGTTGCAATCGCCTTCACTTGCTGCACGAGCAGCTTTTAAGTAATTGAAAAGGCTTCAAGCCTTTTCTTGCACTAAAGAAAGACTAATAGGCATATTACGCAGATTTTGGTCTTCTATTCAAATGATCCATCTCAATAATTAAACCACTGCGTTGTTTGGTAATAATCGTGGCATTCATCGGGGCATGGCCTTTCACATGCTCTATTATTCTCCCTTTGTCTTTTTTAAAAGATTTTGTTTCAGATTTTCTCCCATTTTCTCCCAATTTAGTAGCCAATTAGACCTGCTATTTTTATGTCAATCCCCCCCTAGTAATGTGAGTTCACTGCCGTAGTCCTGTGACCGGTAGTGACGAAGGCAAAGGCAAAGTAACGTCTCCTCCGAGATGGCGCTCACCAGGCCGTTGACCGTAACCCGGTACTACAGGGCCACTCTTATGCGCAGCGAACGTCATGTCGGCTTCCCTCCCCCTGGGGCGGACAGCCAATTGCCGGTCCCTGGTGGCACTCCCGGCCAGAGCCGACTCTGGTGGGATGGGGAATCGAACCCCGGTCTCCGTGGCCAGTGTTGAACGTTGTAACCACTAGACCACGTGGGAGGCCCTCCCTTTTGTCTTTTAAAATTGTTCCAATCGTTGACCAGCTGTAGCTTAATGCTTTCCCAATGGCTGATGGCGTTTCACCTCTCTCCAATCTCTTTATTATTTCAACTTTACTTTCCATGGTGATTGTTTTCCTTTTCTTCGATGCATCACCAGCACTTGCATCGGTTTTACGCTTTGTAGGCATCATTGTAAGGGTAAGAGAAAGAGAAAAATAGGACCGTGATCTGACTTAAAATAACGGACGGTGATCTCTGTTTCTTGAGCCGATGAACCGCTGAAACCGCGCAATGTTTTCATGAGCATCACAAAGTAGTGCGTGCGTTCGTTATTATGAACCATTGTATTTAACTAGATTTTTAAAATATAATAGGCCTTATGGCAGTCCGTTCGTAAGTACGAGTTGTCCGTAAGCTGGATGTTCGTAACCCGGGGACTGCCTGTACTAAATTTCAGCCAATGTCATACCGTTACAAATTGTAATAAAAACCATCTGCAACTCTTGCTACTTCTTTGTTAAGAGAAGTGGTACATGTTTAGAAGTGTGCTGCACTTTGGAACAAGAACAGGGGTGTGGGTTTGTTTTGGAACAGTTTGTTTTGGAACAATCACAGCTGTGTTGTGTCAGTGCAAAAACAGTCAGCAGCTGGACAAGGAGCGGTTGAATACCTCTCTATTTGTGCAGAGTATGTAATCTTCCTAAAATTCCCTCCAAAGAGACAAACATCATCTGAATTTCATCAGCTAAGCCATTTTTGGGGTACTGTGGCAAGCAGATTCACGAACACGCACACACACACACACACACACACACACACACACACACACACACACACACACACAAACAAACATACAGGTTTACTTCCCTATACATTCTCTAGAAGTTAAACTGGGACTGGTATAAGGGAGCGAACAGCAGTGAGTTGCCATGAGTATTTCAGACCCCTCACTTCAAGGGGCTGAAATATTTAGTCCACTTGACATAAAATGAATATATAAATATTTAACTGGTGAGTCCCACTCTTATCACAGAGTGCATCTGAATGCTACAGAAGCACAGAAAGACTGCGGGGCCTTGGCAAAGACATGATGTCACCTTATCAAGCACTCTGGTCTAAGGGTTCGAGGATGCATGCATCGTAGCACCTGGGGTAAAGCGGAGTTTATGGCAGACTCTGTGTCCTGAGGCCAGCTAAAAAAAGAGTCCCCTTTTTGAAACACAGAGTTGGTTTTTAAAAGCAGTTAATCAAATATAGATTTGTACGAAAAGAAAAAAGTGGGAAAATGCACTTACGTTGTTTTTTTATCTTTTTTTTATCTCTCATATCATTCTTCTTGTGTTTTTTTTCCATTCATAAATCATTTGGTACCTTCAACCCTTCGGGAACTTCGTTTTTTAGAAGTACATATTTATTTATTTGTAATCCATTGATGTCGAAAGAAATTATATATATTTTTAGGTCATTCTTGCCACTGGTCTGTTTATTCTTAGAGTGTTTGGCCTGTAAAACTAAAGTCCTCCCCTGGCAAATTAACACAATTAACAATTGATGGTCTCCCCTCCCTACAATCTCCAGTTCCTCATGGGGTCCCAACACCGGACGCAGCCTTCAGGAAACGCATTTGAACTCCCAGGATGACTGTGAGATGTTCATGTCGTACATGGCTCAGTGTAATAGCTACTGCATGAAAGGGATATTTAACTCCATTTGGGAGATGTTTCTTTGGGCTCCTAGTGCAAACTTCTCTTGATAAATGCAATATGTTAAAGCATTTTTATTAAACCACAAGCCCTCAGACATTGTTATAATAAATCCTTCTTGGAGGAAGCTAAAGCTGATTGGGATGGTATTTCTTTGTCTGTTTGTTCTGAATGTAGAGTTGTAGTGGCATAGTAGGGTTATTGCCAACTGCACAGCAACAGAGGTCAGAAAACAGATTTCTTTAAATCTAGCTTAGATTTAAGAGGGAGAAAGAGAGAGAGTGAGTGCCACAAAGCGCTCAGAGCGTCTTTGGGTCAGACAGCAGATTAACAATGCTGCTGTACCCTTCATAGTACATTGTGAGTGTACATTGTGATTGTATCCGTGCCAGATATTTGTAATGAATAGACTCTTTTTTCTTAGAAACACTTATTTAATTAGCCATATCATATTCTCTGTTAAACAAGAGAATGAGAATGTATCAAATGTATGCTATTTCATATTACCCCTGAAATTTGTCCTATTTGACAATTTCTTCTCAGTACAATCCTCTGCATTTCCCTTTTGAAATTCATTAAGTAACAACGCCATCTGATAATCAATGGGGCAAGAATTATATACGCTTACTTAAACAGATTCAGATTCGCCATTGGTCCTCAGTGAAAGTATTTTTTTTTCTGGGTGGCTGAATTGGTACTTGAAAATTATGATTCTCTAAAGCAGGTTAAGGACCACAAGATAATCTTAATTAATTAATTATTTAATTATTAATTTATTACATTAGTGATTCATTTATGTATTGATGAAGTTTGCTGAGTTCTGTCTCAATCCCTTGTCATTGATTAACCCAACCCTATAGGACCAGTGCTGTCATGGTCACATTTATAAAAAAATCATAATTTTTAAATATCATCACTCAAATACATTTGTGTGCTCGCTACCATAGTTCCACATATTGTTTATCCCAGAGACTTTTGCTGGAAATATGCTACATGGCCTGTATGATGATCAGTCCTGCAATTTTAAGATCTAGAGCAATTATTTCCAAACGATCTTCCCAAGTTCCAAACGACGGTTATACTTAACTCTGTGAAAGTTTGAGAAAGTCCACCATTAGTTGGCCATCTCTGCTTTTATAGAAGCGAAGGGCACATGCTGAAACACAAAAATAAATGCCATCTCAAGAGGTTAAATGTTCCTTTGAAATGATCCTAAGGAACGTGCAGCCCTAAATTCATTACATTATACAAGGTAAGAATGCAGAATACTCTTCCTCAGCCATTACTTACTTACAATATAATGTGTAACGCATTATAACCTGTTCTGCATGTGAAGCCCCCACAGGAGAAATGAGCATGGTGGAACAAGAAAGCCTAATGGAGAGTTGTAGGGGAGAGTGAAAGAGAGAGAGATCTACTTAAATCCCTCACTCTTTGCAATACTCTTTGAGAAATAGTGAGAGACAAAGAGAATGGGGGGAAGGCGGAGGAAAATAATAGAGGAATGTCCTGCATGGTCCTGCATCTTTTTTTCCACCCATGCTCATCCATGGTCATAAAAGAATATTAGATGTGGAGAGTAAAAATACGCTGAGTGGTGAAAGACCCTCTTCCCTATTCACCACCCATCACCCGGTCTCACAAACAAGAACAAGAGAGAACGAGAGTAACGACAGCACAGAAAGAAAGCAAGAGAGAAAAGGATGCTGACAGAAAACAAAAGCTAAAAAAATCTGGGGAAGGAATAGGAAATTGTGCGAGTAACTTGGAACTGCAGAGGGCGTTCAATTAAGATCAGCACTGCAGGGTTCATTAAACGTGGGAAGACAATGAAAATGACCATCCATCAAGAGTAGCCCAAGCTGCCTGCAGATATAGCTGATGATGTTTGTTTTATTATTATTATTTTTTAAATAATGGCACAAGACCAGTACACAGAGTATGTCCTATCTCTCTCTAGATGTGCAGTGCGGTGAAACCACCAGAGGGGCTCAAGATTCTGACCCTGAGGTGCGTTGGATTTTGCAGGTTCCAAGAAAGCTATTAGATACATACAAACTTGTCAATACTGCAGGTCATACTATTCAGCTGCAAAATCCTTTAAGGCAGGCTAGTTTTTCATTACAAATTATTTTACAATCAATCACCCATAATTTAAAGAGCCTTAGAACTTTGCACACATGCTCATCTTGTCATAGTTCATATTAGCACTTGCTGGATATCATGAATCCATTGACCTTGACAAGAGCCCAAGGATCAGTAGATGCAAAAAACTCAATAAAATCAAAGATCCACCACCAGATTTCATCATAGGTATAAGGCCTTTTCAAGTTAAGTGTCCTAGATTTTGATCTCATCTGACCATAACACCCAGTTCCAGTCAGAGATCGGCATTGGCTCATCATCGGAAGAAATTAGCCATGAGGCTGAAAGACGATTATGTGTCACCATGCTACATTTGGTGGTCCCTTCTTTTTTGGGGAAATACATCTTGTAAAATGACCTATATAAGCTTAAATCATGACACTTGCAGGACATGTTCTAGTAATCACACTTATGACATTAGTCATTAATGTTGACGGGCATTTTGTGCTTGGGTGGTCATTGTTGCTTGCAGCCATCATTTTTGTGTGTCTCACCCTGGCTTGGGCTATTTGAGTGCAATCTCCATTTCTTCAACAATAACTTTTTTTAAATGTAGCTTAAGGGTCCAAAAAAATTGCACCATGGGAAATACACATGATACATAAAATGTACATGTGCAGAAAGTCAGCTAGAGAGCTTAGTTGGTGGCTCTTGCTGCAGAGGAAAAATACAATTTCTTTAAACGTGCTGTTATACATGCTTTAAATTATGTAAAAAATAAATAAAACCAACATATTCATAGCAAATGACTGTTCTTGTTATATTTCAAAGCCAGCTGGTAGTTACAGCAGGTATAGTAGCTCTGTAATAAAACATTTTATTGCAGATAATCGACACTTCTGCACAGTATATCCATATTATTGACTTAAAATACTCTTTTGTTTTTTGAATGGCTCGGAATGCCAGGTGGGGTGGCACCCCAGCACTGCCTGCTGGCTTGTGTGCTGTTCTCAGAATGTTAACAAATTAAAGCCTTCTCAGACTCTTAGCCTCTTCATATGCTTCATAGGGGGTCAGGACTAGGCTAAAATACACAATGTTTTGGTTAAAGTTATTTGTAAAAACACTAATAATAAAAATCACATTTTGAGCTGACAGTGATCAGTCATGGTATCCATGTCACGGATATCCATGACAACCATGACTTCCGTATCAAAAGCACAACCTTAATCATAATAGAAGTGTGTGCTGTCACACCCCAAGCAGAAAAAATAAACAATTGTAGCTGCCCAGCTTGTGATTTGATTACCATAAAAAACGTTTATTCTTATAAGAGGAACATTTTGACCGATATTGGAGTGGGAGACTCTGTGAGGTAGTGTGTTGTCAGTTAGCTCTGTGAAGCTAGCCACAATTAGACGTCCAGTCGATAGTTTCCGGTTTCAACTTCTGGTAGAATTTTACCAAAATAAGACAAAGAAGGACAAATGTCGTGCCTATCATTCTTTGAAACCAGCAGCCCTCGCTTAATGATATTAACCCGATAATGATTCATTCCAACATTTTACAGGGGTTTAGTAGTTTAGGACACAAACCCCTTTATTATCATTTGTGATTTTGATCATCCCTAGACATAAGACACTGAACAGTGTTTTCCTCATTGTTTAATAGCAATAGCACAGCATTTATTTATTACTTAATATGAGATGGATATACTGCAGCATGTTGCTTTTAAGTATAATAATAATAATAATAATAAATTGGATTTATATAGCGCTTCTCATCTGCCGAGACAAATCTCGAAGCGCTTTACAGATAAAAGACTATGGCACAAATAAAAGCCTAAGGCTAGCCAGTAAAAAGGTTTTAAGATTACTAAACTAAATGAAAGAAAATGGATAACGAAATAGGCTAACAAAGCATAGAAAAAGAAAAAGATGTGATTGTATGCAAGTAAACTGTATATCGGATTGCAATGCTTCATGCATAATAAAGCAATTGTATGATCCAACATTTTATAATCATTCTGAAAGCACTGTTTGGTTGTCTATAACCAAGGAATACAAGCCAGCAAAAATGCGTGCAATGTAAATTTTATATGAGTCTCACTTGATTGTTCTACTACCAGTTGTGGTTCTGTGTGGCTCAGTAGGTACAGGATGGTGCTGACAACACTTAGGTTGTGGGTTCAATTCCCATTCGGACCACATATACTGAAAAATGTATGCATTCATTACTGTAAGTTGCTTTGGATAAATAGCATATATTAGTTGTACCCCCCTTTCATGGAAACACAATGTATAGCTTTTCCAGTACTGCCCATAAAAGATGGAGCATATGTGCAACTTGTGCATTTATGGCTACCTACTCGGGCCACAGGAAAAGCCTGCAACAATCCATGCTCTGTAAATTTTGAGTCTCACAAAGGTCTAAGCTACCAGTTTTACCCGACTTTCATGGAGACACTATTTACAGGTTTTCCAGTACAGCCCATAAACAATGGAGCAGATGCACAAATATCTATATTTTCAAATAATTTGTACATTTACTGCTCATAAATCTTAAATGCTCATTTACTGTACATTTATGATTGTTGTCAATGGAAATAATTTCAGAGTGTAGCATTCTATTGTAGTAACTATACAAAAATAGCTTTTTGAACCTGAGCAACATGCACTTTAATATTGAAAGACCCCAAACAGAAGTCTCCTATTGTGGCCTGCAATTGCTGCCAGCTTCACGGAGCTACTTCAAGCAATATCCACCTGGGAAAATGGATACCGTGTGAAGTACATAAAGGAGCCTGCCAATCAAATGCACAATGGAATCATCATGAGTCACTGTAACTGTATATCAGATTGCATTGCATGCATTGCTGGGTACTTCCTTCACATTAGCATCCATACAGAATGTGGCACATGTGTGACTCACAGCTGTCGGATATCCTTCAAGCTCAGGAAGAACATATGTCCATACGTGCATAATAACATTGATATATCATCGATTGGTGCTAGCTGTGTTGTCCGGTGGATCATAACAACTGTGCTGGTGCTTATGATGCTCAGGCTTTAGTCCTCTTCACTGAAGCGTTCTCATGCAAAAATTGACTGATTATTGTAGGCTCAGCCTTTGGCACAATATGCCTCTCAAATCAAAGGATGCACACGCGCTTCTTTCCTTTTTTATTGATTTATTTTTAATGCAAACCACTTTCTTTCTGTAATCAAAGTAAAACTGTTGATGTCATAGTGGGCAGCAACAATTGTTTTAGAACTGACTCTCTTCTATGTCTGAAAATGCTAAAATTGTAACCACTTTGCACTTCAGCAGTATTTTTCCAGCGATGTCACATAATATAACGTGTGATTCTTACTGAGCCGAGTGGGCTGGGAGAGCAAGGCTACTGATGCGGCAAGAGAAGCCCCTTCTGAAAGCTGAGCTTCAATGCCTCCTCTCCTTGCCTTATTGACAATAAAGGAACTAAGATAAACAACGGGGGAAAACGGAGGCGATGTGACAGGGTTATTGTTGTTCCTTCGTGAAGCGTTTGTGATGATAGGCCTACAGGGGTGGGGGGGTGGGGGTATTGTCACTTGAAAGCCTCCGTACACTGTGGGTTAAGTGCTGTTTGTTCATAACACTAGTCCTTTGATGCTTCTAAAAATAATTAGAATCATAAGCACATTTTTTTTTTTAGACTTAGATTTATTTCGGTTATTGTCCTAACACCCAGACCAATAGCTTAGAATGTCCACAGCCTATTTTTCAACCTGGAAATAAAGGAAAAATATATTTCTTTAAATAGTCAATGGCATTTAAACAATTCTTAAATTGAACATAGTAAACCTTATATATTAACAAAGCTGATGTTGAAATTGAGACAATTTAATGTTTGAAGCTTAAATATTTATTACATACAAATCTTCCATAAAACATTACACAGATGGAATATTGTTAGAAACAGTTCCTCTCCAATAAGCAACAATGTTATTACTGTTTTCTGTTATATGAATTTATATATTTGTTGTATTCATATGCAATGTCTTGATAGCTCATGAGCTATGCTAGTAAACATAATGAGCCAGCTTGTAGCCTATACTGATGAATCAATAACCTGTTTAGCTGCTGCTCCAATAAACTTATATTTATTGTCTGACAGTAGATGGTGAAGTCACAAAATTGATTACCTGCCGGTGCACTCAGTGTTTACGGCTTATAAAAATGTATGCTGGTAGGAGTGGAGAGAAGAGAAGAGGGTCAGAGTGCATCAAAAATGCATGCTAAATAACGCACCGTAACTTACTCAGTTTTTAATGTTTATTATACATTAATTATCTATCTACCCTTACTGTCTACATTGATGGGCTGCCTTCACCACTGTCTACATGGTTTTTTTTTTTTTAAATTACTAAATTTTCTTTCCCTGGGTTACAGGTATGCTGTGCAACTGTCAACAGTGATGTCTGTTACACACTCATCTCTGGCACTAACCATGTTTGATCTGATCATGTATAAATGCACTTTTTGTGTTGCTCTGGATAAGAGCGTCTGCTAAATACCTCATGTCACACGCCACCTGACAAACCCTGGACGGGAACAGAGCAGCCAGGAGACACGGAGTGGAGTTCATCGGTCTACGGACCAGATTTTATTTATTTTTTCCTGTCTCTCCCCCCAGACATGGGGAAAAGACAGTGGGAGTAGCAGGTTAACACATAACAAACACAAACACAAACACAACCACAAAATCTTCACCCTACTCGCCGCAAAGCTTTCGGGTAAAAACAACGAACTAAAATAAAAAACAAAAATAATCCAAATTTACGGGACACCTTTTCCTCCGGAGTTCCCCTGGAACCTCCCCAGGCACACATCCAGTGACCTTTCCAGTGACCATTCACTGAGACACTCAAACTTTGCAGTTTGAGTTCTCTTAACCCATTCATACAGAGACACTCACCACTCCCCACAGTGAGAGTTCTAGGGCTGTTGCCCAGAAACACTCCACTGCCCGAGTGGGAGTTCTCTTTCAATCACACAAATAAAATCGAGGGCGAGAGGTGCCCTCTTTCAGGGCGCCCTCTTGCTCTCTATCACGATCACACCGAGGGAGAGAGGCGGACACTCTTTGTGCGCCCCCTCTCTCTTTCCCACACACACAAGAAGCACTCTACTCAGTCACTTTCAACAAACGCACACTAAACTCCACAAACATCAAACATCACTCCACAATACAACAATCCACAACCATCCATAACAATCCACAACACACGTGCACGCGCACTCACACCCATAAACACACAAATGACAAGACCACTCGCCATACACACAAACAAAGACAAAAGACTAACTCTCATGAAACACACGACAATCCATTCCACTCGCACACATCACTCGCACACATCACCATCACTCGCACACATCACTCGCACACATCACTCGCACACATCACTCGCACACATCACTCGCACACATCACTCGCACACATGACAAGACTAACTGATTCCCCACTTGTCCCACCTGATCTTAAATAGGCTTAGTCTCTGCCCGGCTCAGGTGGGACTCGTGAGGAAATCACCCAATCACAATCATTCACTCACATACTCACACAGACACCCAATCAGACAATTGACTTCCATATCAATTGACTGATTGACACCAATTAAATAATTAAATAATAATTAAACCAATTATGGCCTTTGGAGCAACCTTCCGGGCCACGGTTTACTCTCACACCCTGTGAGAGTGCCAAACCTGCCGCCGGAAAGTCTACCTGCTCCAAAGGCCTCCACAACATGTAAAGACACAGACATCCATGCCACTCCCACGTGGCCGAGACCGACGTCCTCCACACCTCAAATGTAAAATGTTAATAATGGACAATCCACCAAAAATGGCACTTTTGTTAATAGTGCAGTCATTGTATTTGTTAATATTTATATAGCCCAAACCATACCCACCAAAATCTTTTATACATTATGTACAACATTATTTTGTATAGATAATATTTTTCTCAAAATATAATGAGCTAGCCAACAAGTGCACTTCGATTATTGATAGATTCACATGCTCTTTCATTCCTGTCCTGTGCCTTACATACTTTAAAAATGTATTTTAAGCAAAGACACTTGATGAGGGGCAATGAAACTGAATATATTAAGGACTCTGTAGCTGCAGGAACAGTTGAGTCAGTCTGAATTTGTAATGGCAAATCCAGCACCCTACTCAGATGGTTTTAAAAGCTAAAGCTTTGAGAAGAAAGAAAATTAACGATGCTATTGAAATTTCGGTTTTGAAAAACACTTGACAGCCTGAAGTCCTGGCAGGCAGATATATTTCCTGCAAAATAGATATAAATGTATTAAATTGCTGATTGCTTGGGTAAGTATATGTACAAAACAGCAAAACAGTTGTAACAAGACTTGTGAGTGGCATACAATATTTATTTATACAGGAACCTTCAACTCCAACTTTCTGTTTTTCACTGTAACCGAGCCAAATGCAGTGAATTGGCTAACGGCCATTTTATTGTCCATTAAGCGGTAATAAGGAACACAAAACAGAAAATAAAAAATAATTGAAACAGTCCAACATAGGCTTACAAAATGTAGTCCTCCAATAGAGCCTGAAAAGATGCTTCAACCTTGGCTGGTAGCAGTAAGGAAGAATGTTTGGGGACCAGAACACACAGTGGCTTTGTCCATAAAGGTCTCCAACTAAATGTGTGGCAGGCTACGCCTTCATAACACACCTGATGGAGCCAATGAGCAATGCCTGAGCTTGTTCCCAGTCGTCCTCGGGTGTGCTTGTGCCTGTAGGTTTGTGCTTGAGGCTGCTGCTGTTCAAGGTCCTGAAGGCCTCCTAGACTTACGTAAGTAGTAGGGAAATCTGATAGGTGCCAAAATTGGATAGCAGCCCTTTTTGTTCCAGTATTACCCTGTTCAGAATCATGTCTAAATGGACTACAACAATCCAAAGTATAGGGGGAAATGTGCCTGCTTTTTGACTTCTTTGAAGAGGGTAGTCCATAAGAGCATAACAAAGGATCTGAAGCATCTTGAAAGACTATGTATGGAGGAATGGTCAAAGATGCCTCACAATATACACTATTCACCTCATAAAACACCATAGAAAACCACTTGTGGTGTTGTGAGGGAAGGGTGAACACACAGAACACTGAAAACAGGGGTGTGAATAATTGTGACATCTTTTTTGGGGAAAAAATCTTACGTGTTAAACAAAATCTTTTTCTCTGTGAAATTGTATGAATATAAAAGGAGATCATTTTCACAGTTTTTGAGCATACAATATATCTCATTACCTGTATTGTTCATTTTATTGTGGAAGCATGTATCGGGCAAAATTTTATCGGAATTGCAAAGTCAAAAACAGAAAGGCAAACTTCACTTTGCATTTTCGCTTCCTCAGTGGGTATGCATCTTTTGTAACAAAAATAAAACAGAATTAGAATAATATAGTTTGCATTTCCATTTCTTTGTCCAGCTACAAAACACATGGCCACAATGGCAAGCCTAAAGCACTCCAATGCTCAATGGGGCAACTTGTTGAGTTAGGAAAAGCAAATGATGGGTGCGGTCTTATAAAAATAAAAAAAGGCAATGATTAATTACTCAACTGATTGATTGTTGAGTGATTTCTTTGGTTGTTTATGTTTGTAATGTAGATTGTGAACGTCCCTGAGAATGTAGTCTTCCAATCATATTAAACGCATTTGTTTATTTATTTTTACTTATAACAGTGAAATGAGGGACCCTGTGTACTTAGAAGGTCACAATGAAGCATCCTTAAATTGGCTCAAATAACATTTGAGACAAAATTACCTCAATGTGTCAGGCTGTAAGAACTAAAAATACCTGCAGCTTTTAACAGCCCTGTAAAAGCCCCTTTTTAAAGCCCTGGTGAGACACAATTGACTCATTTTGTTTCCATTTCCTGTAAACACCTGTAAAGGGCTCTATTCAGAGTTTAGTTAAGCACGCGCAACGTGGAGATAAGTTGAGTATTGGGCACCTCACCTGTCCGTTCGTATTTAGACTTTATTATTTGTGGAACTAAGCGCCCCCTGGCAAGTTGCACTTCTAGGGAGGGGCTTTTCCAAAATAGAGGAATGTCTGGAGATGTTCACCATTATGACTTTGACTTCCAGTAGCTAAGAGATGTTTGCTCAAGAAAGTTTGAATAAGTAGTGCGCCACTACCGGCCATTGTTTGTAAGAGCATCTAAAGAGGAAAAAAGAGAAAAACATGCTTATGCGCATTGTCAACTTGTTTTTGTCAAATTTGCACCCTATAATGTAGAATAGTGTTTGCTGATGTCATTCAGTATTTCTAATTCTTCATCTGAAAAATGTGCTTCTTTGCTCTCCATATTGACTACTGTGTGATTACCTGCACAGCACTAGCGTAGCCAGGGAGAGATCACAGTTTAGTGCACTTACAGCTCAGAGCCAGTCATATATTATCTATATCAAATAACTGGCTAGCTGGTTCTGCCCAGTTATTATCAAATGTTATTGATCAAGCAAAGCTGGTTGATGGTACAAATTGAATAATCAAATGATGTCATCTACTGCTGAACAGTTCATTTTAGTAACCCACCCACCGGTGTCAATAATTTGTTTGCATACCTCCTTCATTCGTGCCAAAAAAACTATTTCAATAATAAATGTTGCCAGGTATGCACTGCTGTCTACCTTAATGTGCTATAATCTGTTGTATTTTCTCAAATCCCACCCCCCAAAACGAATTCCTAGCTATGCCACTGCTACACAGGTGCTTCTCCCTCCTTAATTGAAATCATGGGAACATGCCGGCACAGACAATAGTGTAATAAATGTATTCTTAAAAGACACATCACAATGCAAAATAGATTGGGAAAATGAACATAGGTATATCCTATAGGTATATATCAATGCCCATTCATAGTTTCAAACTTTTTATATGCAAAAGTGGAAAACTATAGTCAAATCTGCCCAAATGTTTTAAAATGCTTCTTCAGAGTACTCAATGTGCAGAAAATATGAACCTTTTCTGCACAACTGTTTTTAAGTTGAATTTAAGCAGGTGCTTAAGTTGATCAACTCTGAATAGAGCGCTAAATGAAGACGGTTTATGAAGATCAACATGCTGTAAGCCTCCGAAGATGAAGAGGTACACTTATACTATTTTTGTTTTTGTTTGAATCTCAATCTTTGTAGATAACTTTGATATTTTAGTCACCAGAAGAGGCACAAACTATTTCCACTCTACGTTTAGGCCATTTTTCACATGCGAAAAGTCTAAACTGTTTAAATGATGATCTTGATGGGTATTGTGTTTACACCCTGGTCGGTGGCAACTATTGCTAGAGAACAGAAGCAATCTGTTCTAGTACAGCTGTGCTTCTGGTGGACACAAATGGCTCATTACAACACCATAACATTCAGGAAATTAACACTGAGCTGTCATCAGTGAACAATCCACACAACACCATTTGCCTTCTCTTAATGACACCCAAGTCTTACACGTAGTTAATTACAAAAAGGTCAATGTAAAAAAAAAAAAAGATCCCTGAAATACATTGATCCAGTGATCAATACATTTCACTCAAACCACTGGGTATAAAGGGAGATCATTGAGTACTCTGAAAACCTCTAAATGGTATGGACATACCCAGATGAGCATTGCAATTATCACCTCTGCTTTATGGAAGCAATACCTCATTTACAACTCATTTCCATGCAACCTGTCTCATCTATTTTTTTAAGTGAAGAGTATTTTAATATGGATATGATGGCTAAATATGATCCCTAACTTTTTTCCTCCATATCTAATTGATAAACTTTCCTTTAATTCTCTGTTACTAGCATACAACACATACCGAGTCTATAAATGGAAGCCATCTGCTTGTGCAATCAAAACACCATCATCCTTCCTATTAAAAGCACTGATATACAAGTTGTTGCAATGCATACAATAATCAAAATCAATAATACTAATCAGTAATCACATGTAATTGTGGACACATTATTAAAAATGTATATTAGACAGCTTAACCAAGTGATTATTTATTACTGTATTTTTGTGATTTATGTAACAGGCTGCTGAATAGCTGATTATAAAGCAGCAATATTTCCACCAGATGGTTTGTGGTCTGGTCATTTGTGGATCACGGTGATGATTTGTAGGAAGTTTGTGGTGATGCTGTTTCTGGGATGCTGTTTCTATCTTTCTTTGCTCAACATCACCATCACTTTCCCCTTTGTCGAAGGTTAATGTGAAGGCTGATTTGAGCAACCTCACCTTGAGAACATTGATTTGTAATGGCCCTTAGTGCTGGGGGTGTGCCACTTCCAACTCTCAAACTGAGGGCTTGAGGCCTTAAGGTGGGTTTGGAAAGCCTAAGTTCAGTGTAGAATTATTTCAGTATAATAGTATTATTATTCAGAACATTTCATATGCTTCAGCATAGCAGTTTTGAAGGCCATGTAATGCTATGCAGTTTCAGCATTGAAGTAACCAGGTCCTTGTTCCCCTCCCAAATGAAACACCACTCTACTTATATTTGCAAATATTTAAATCCACCATAACTTTATCATGGGGTTTATTTAACATAATCAGTAATGTACTAACATAAACAATAATTTGCCTATCAGAGAGGTTGATTTGCAAACAAAATCTGTAACAAATGCATTCAGGAAGTAATATAGTGCAAAATTCATGTTTGGAGGTTTGTTACTTTTGAGATCTTCCAATGAATACATTGAAGAAAAATGAAAGCTGCAGACCACACTCCCATGGTTACACTTTCACCAATGGAGGTGTTACCGTTTAAACAGGAAGCTGTGTTTCAGAAAACATATAATTGCATAAATCGTTGTTGAAATGCACTGGTAATGCAGGTGATTGATCAATAAAAAGGGTAAAAGGTCATTTGTCTTTGCACAGTACTGAACTAGCTTACATACACATTAGCTTTGTTGGGTGTACAGACATTCACGTGACCTGAAATATAATCATTGTGGTCATCCACAAACATGAAAATGCACAACAGATTGTTATGACTCCTTTATTTATTGTTAGTGGCAGTCCCATTTTTCACCAAAATAAGCCGTCTGTCTTCAATTGACCACTCATTGGAATGATCTGATTCTGAAACTGAATTTGCATCTTGGGAACATTGCAGTTCAATACAGAAACTATATTTCTTACCTCAAGGGCAGACAGCAGATATATTTTAAGCAAACATAATCTTATTAAACTTTTGAGGGATATACATGTAACTGCAAAAATAAAGGAAACACTTGAGTAAATGAAGGGTTCTGGCAGCTCTGTTGTGGTGTGGGGTGCATTTTCCTGGCATGGTTTAGGTCCACTCAGCCCCTTAGAGGGAAAGGTAATTGCCAATAAATACAATACCATTTATAGTGGTCACCTTCATCCAATGTTGAAACATTTCTGTCCTGATGGGAGTGATCTCTTCCACATTGGCTTGTAATGAGGGTGTCATATTTATTTTAATAAATCCATGCCAAAATAAAACTCCTGACCTTTACACTCCAAGCCACTAATCCCAAATCTAAATTTAAAAAGCCAAAGCCCATTTTTATATATATTTCATTTGTGAAACCATATGCAGTTTTATAGCATACTTACTTTAAATGTGCACTTAAATGTTACAGTGTATTTAAATGGGTAAATAGACAAATAAAAGTTTCCATTTTAAAGTAGCATATAATTTGCTTATTTCTACAGCTATCTAGTGTCACATTCCCTTTGTTCCTGTCTTGTTTCTCCCTTGTGATTGTTTGTTAATTGTTTTATTATTTTCCATCATTCAATTATCATCCCTCGTTACTCCTCATCATGTTCACCTGTTACCAATTCCGTCCGTCGTTCCGCACACCAGCTTCCCATCTTGATCATCAGCCCTGCAGTATATCTACTCCGGTTTTCCAGTCATTCATCGTCAGATCGTTGTTTTCCCTTCTCGGTAGAAGCTGACTTCTGATACCTTAGATTAGACTCTGTGTTACTGTTCTCTGTGTGTTGTGTTATATGTTTGTTTACCCGTGTTCCTGTTGTTCCTCCTTGTGTTCAGGTTCACTCCTCATCCGTCTGCCAGCTCTGTCCGTCCTGCCAGCCCCGCCTGCCTGCACGCTCAGCTGCCCCCGGTTCCCTCATCCTGTCTGTCCTCCTGTGCATCCCTTCCAGTGTTCAGCTCATCGTCTCCACTACCTCTGTCATTACTACTACAATTATTATTAAAACATCACTCTCCATCCTAACTTTGTCTGTGTCCGCATTTGGATTCGTTCCTGTCATCACTACAGAACGATCTGACCAAGCATGGATCCAGCGGACACGAGCCAGCTCCGTCAGGCCCTTTCCCTACAGGGCGTTCTTGTCGGCCAACAGGGCCAATCCCTCCAGGAGCTGACGACAGCGCTGCACAGCCTCGCCACCAGCGTAAAGGAGATCAAGACCCAGATGCAAGATTTGTCTTTCCAACTCGCAGTCCTCATCCCTGCCCAAGGCTCCTCCTGTCGCCTCTTCACCCCCGGACCCGCCAGTGTTCCCGCACAAGGAGCCTCACGTTCCTGCTCCGGATCGCTATGCCGGAGACCTGGGGATGTGCCGCGCCTTCCTCATCCAATGCTCCCTGGTCTTCGAGCAGCAGCCCACCTCTTATTCTACCGATGGGTCTCGCATCGCCTACGTAATGGGGTTGCTCAAGGGGGATGCGCTGGCATGGGCGTCCGCCTTGTGGGGGAGCAATTCCTCCCGTCTCTCCTCCTACTCCCGCTTCATGTCTGAACTAAAGAATGTCTTCGACCACCCAGTCCGAGGCATGGACGTTAATCAACGTTTGTTTACCATTCGCCAGGGTGCCCGTTCTGTGGCCGACTTCTTCGCGGTGGAGTTCCGCATCACTGCTGCGGAGTCCGGTTGGAACGACCTGGCGCTCCGAGGTGCTTTCAGGCACGGTCTCAGCGACTCACTGAAGGATGAGTTGGCTGCCAGGGATGACCCATCAACTCTCGACGACCTCATTTCCCTGGTCATTAGACTGACAACCGCCTCGCGAGCGCCACCGGGAAAGAGTTGTCCGTTGTTCCTCCACCTTTCCTTCCCGTGGCTCTTCTCTCTACCCCCTAAATCAAGACCTGAACCCCTACTGCCTCTCTTCCCGGTCTTGTCTCCACCTCAGCCGTCTCCGAAGAGGTCCCTATGCAACTGGGTCGGGCTCGCCTCACCAGCTGAGCGTCTTCGGAGGATGCAATCGGGATCCTGCTCTACTGCGGTCAGCCTGGTCACTACCTGTCTTCCTGCTCCTTCGCCAAAAAGAGGGGGCTCACCAGTGATTTTGGGGGTCCTGGCGAGTCTTACTACCACCCCACCAACACCGCGACTCATATGCTGCTCAACGCCATATTGTCATGGAACCAGCAGTCCCTGCCCTTGTCTGCATTGGTCGACTCCGGAGCTGACGAGAACTTCCTGGATTCCAATCTCGTCGCCCAAGCTGGAATTGCGTTGGAACCCTCACGACTCCTCTGAAAGCCAACGCTCTCAACGGCAAACTCCTCGCCCAAGTTACCCACCGCACCGCACTCCCTTCACCTCACCCTCTCGGTAATCACCACGAGACCCTCCAGTTTCACGCCCTTTCCTCACCCCATGCTCCCCTAGTCCTCGGCCAGCCATGGCTGGTGGCACACAACCCCCACTTCGACTGGACCACTAGTCGAGTTACCAACTGAGTCTGTCCTGTCACTCATCTTGTTTGTTGTCTGCTCCTGCTCCTGCTCTGCCCGAGGATCCTACGCCCACCGCGGAACCCCTGATCTCTCCTCTATCCCTCCTGATTATCATGACCTCGCCGAGGTCTTCAGCAAGCAACGCGCCCTTTCCCTGCCTCCACACCGACCTTATGACTGTGCCATAGACCTCCTTCCCGGGTCCTCCCTGCCTTCCAGCTCTTCAACCTGTCCCGTCCAGAGAGGGAGGCCATGGAGCGCTACATCCGCGATTCCCTTGCCGCGGGTCTCATCAGGCCTTCTTCGCCCCTGTGGGTGCCGGATTTTTCTTTGTGGCTAAGAAAGACAAGTCCCTTCGTCCCTGCATCGATTACCGTGGTCTCAATAACATCACCATTAAAAACAAATACCCTCTTCCGCTCATCAGCTCCGCATTCGAGCCACTTCAAGGTGCCGTCATTTTTTCTAAATTGGATCTCCGCAACGCCTACCACTTGGTGAGGATCCGTGAGGGCGATGAGTGGAAGACTGCTTTCAACACCCCCCTCGGTCACTTTGAATACCTGGTCATGGCCTTTGGGCTTACTAATGCTCCCGCCGTTTTCCAGGCGCTCATTAATGACATTCTCCGGGACTTCTTAAACCGCTCTGTTTTTGTTTATTTGGATGACATACTTATTTTTTCCACAGTCTCGAGGAGCACGTCCAGCATGTCCGCCAGGTTCTCCAAAGACTTTTGGAGAACAAATTATTTGTTAAAGCGGAGAAATGCGAATTTCACGTTCACTCAGTTTCCTTCCTGGGTTACATTATTGAGAGCGGTCAGGTTAGGACGGACCCCGAAAAGATCCAGGCGGTGGTGACTTGGCCTAAACCCACCTCCGTGAAGCTGCTACAACGTTTCCTGGGCTTTGCTAACTTTACCGTCGCTTCATCAGGGATTACAGTCGGGTTGCCGCTCCCCTCACTCGTCTCACCTCCTCCCTTACCCGTTTCATCTGGTCCTCGGAAGCAGACTCCGCGTTTGCGGAGCTAAAACGGCGCTTCACCTCCGCACCCATCCTCATTTTACCAGATCCTTCTCGCCAGTTTGTGGTCGAGGCTGATGCCTCTGACACCGGGGTGGGAGCGGTGTTATCCCAACGCTCTGCCTTGGATCAAAAACTCCACCCTTGTGCTTTTTTTTCCCGCCGCTTGTCCCTGCCGAGCGTAATTATGATGTTGGGAACCGTGAACTCCTGGCGGTCAAGCTCGCCCTTGAGGAATGGCGCCACTGGCTTGAGGGTTCCGAGCAGCCTTTTATCGCCTGGACGGACCACCGCAACCTGGAGTACATCCAGACGGCCAGACGTCTGAACTCCCGCCAGGCCCGCTGGGCTCTTTTCTTTGGGCGTTTCAATTTTAACCTTACTTTTCGTCCAGGTTCCAAAAATGTCAAGCCCGATGCCCTTTCCCGTCTCCATGTCCCCGAGGTGTTTCCTGTGACTCCTGAGACCATCCTTCCTCTGTCCTGTGTGGTGGCCGCAGTCTCCTGGCAGATCGAGTCGATTGTCCGTGACGCCCAGCAGACCCATCCTGACCCAGGTACGGACCTCCGAACCGACTTTTGTCCCGGACCCCGTCCGATCTCAGGTCCTTCAGTGGGTCCACACCTCCCGGTTCGCTTGTCATCCCGGCATCAGCCGCACCCTTAGTCTGCTCAAGCGGCACTTCTGGTGGCCCACCGTCGATGCCGACACCCGCTCTTTCGTGCTCGCCTGCCCCGTGTGTTCCCGTTCCAAGGCTACCCACCAACCTCCTGCTGGTCTGCTTCGTCCCCTGCCTGTTCCTGGTCGCCCTTGGTCGCACATCGCCCTTGATTTTGTCACCGGTCTCCCGCCGTCTAAAGGTAACACTGTGGTCCTCACCATCGTCGACCGCTTCTCTAAAGCCGTGCATTTTGTTGCCCTTCCCAAACTCCCCACAGCCTCCGAAACAGCGGACCTTCTCTGCCTCCACGTCTTCCGCCTGCACGGCATTCCCTGACATCGTCTCCGACCGCGGACCCCAGTTCACTTCACACGTCTGGAAAACCTTCTGTGCCTCCCTTGGAGCGGTAAGCCTATCCTCTGGTTTTCACCCCCAGACTAACGGCCAGACTGAGCGCGCCAATCAAGACCTGGGAGCATCACTCCGTGTTATCACCTCAGAAGATCCCTCTGCCTGGAGCACTCAACTTCCCTGGATCGAATACGCCCACAACTCTTTGACCAGCGCATCCACAGGTCTGTCTCCCTTTGAGGCTTCCCTTGGCTACCAACCCCTCTCTTCCCTGTCCAGGAGGAGGAACTAGCGGTTCCCTCGGTCCAGGCCCACCTGGATCGCTGTCGCAAGACCTGGGAGCTCACCCGCACTGCCCTGCTTAGTTCCGCTGACCGGAACCGGCGCTTCGCCGACCGCCATCGCACCCGGCGCCCATCTACCAACCGGGTCAGGAGGTTTGGCTCTCCACCAAAGATCTTCCCCTTCACACTACTTCCCGCAAATTCACACCCCGCTACATTGGTCCCTTCCCCATTGACTCTGTCATTAATCCCTCTGTTGTCAAGCTTCGACTTCCAGCCTCCATGAGGATCCACCCCTCCTTCCATGTCTCTCTCCTTAAACCGGTCTCCACCAGCCCACTCTGCCCTCCTGCCGTCGCCCCTCCACCCCGGATCATCGGCGACCACCCGGCCTACACGGTCCCGGCGTTTGCTGGATGCACGTCGCCGAGGTCGTGGATTCCAGTACTTGGTCGACTGGGAGGGTTATGGTCCCGAAGAACGCAGTTGGGTGTCCCGCGCCCTTATTCTGGACCCATCCCTCATTCGGGACTTCCATCTGGCTCACCCTAACCACCTGTTCAGATGCCCAGAGGCATCCGTTGAGGGGGGGGGTACTGTCACATTCCCTTTGTTCCTGTCTTGTTTCTCCCTTGTGATTGTTTGTTAATTGTTTTATTATTTTCCATCATTCAATTATCATCCCTCGTTACTCCTCATCATGTTCACCTGTTACCAATTCCGTCGTCCGTTCCCGCACACCAGCTTCCCATCTTGATCATCAGCCCTGCAGTATATCTACCCCGGTTTTCCAGTCATTCATCGTCAGATCGTTGTTTTCCTTCTCGGTAGAAGCTGACTTCTGATACCTTAGATTAGACTCTGTGTTACTGTTCTCTGTGTGTTGTGTTATATGTTTGTTTACCCGTGTTCCTGTTGTTCCTCCTTGTGTTCAGGTTCACTCCTCATCCGTCTGCCAGCTCTGTCCGTCCTGCCAGCCCCGCCTGCCTGCACGCTCAGCTGCCCCCCCGGTTCCCTCATCCTGTCTGTCCTCCTGTGCATCCCTTCCAGTGTTCAGCTCATCGTCTCCACTACCTCTGTCATTACTACTACAATTATTATTAAAACATCACTCTCCATCCTAACTTTGTCTGTGTCCGCATTTGGATTCGTTCCTGTCATCACTACATCTAGTGCCATCACATAAGATGTTCTGCTATTGTGTAAGTCACACACAAGATCTTTTCTATGCTGGCACATCAATTGCATAGTTCTGTGGAAAGCATGTATTTAATGTGTATCAATCACTCCTAGATATATCACTTATTTGTATCTGCCAAATTTCCTAGTCATCTTCAGCTAAGGTCCGAGTTATGTGTGTTAAAGTTTAGGCCACAGAAACAACTTTCCTGAAATCTCTCTCATCTCCAGTCGCCGCCTGCCACCTTTGTCGTACTGCCAGCCGGCCATCGATCAATTTCCTTTTTCTTGTTCAGTGTGAACGTTTGCAATACCTGTCTCTACAGCCTGGACCCCTCTCTTCCTCCTCTTTCCAGCACTGATAAATGTTTAATGGCCCTCCTGTCACAATGAGAAAGGGAATTGGTGGTCGCTGCATGAGTGAAGCCACGCCCCTTGTTTGATGGTATAGAATGACTTCAATTACTGTTCATCTGTGTACAATTCTAGAGTGGCTGTGTATATGTATGCATGCTTGTGTGTACACGTATAAAGTATATATGTACACTCATAGTTATAAACAATATACAGTTTAATATTCTATGGACAGAGGCTTTGAGCTGGAAAAAAAAATTCACACTTCTTTGCTGATTTTATATCATGGCCACAATAAATTTGGTGTAAGAGATTTTTTAGCTGTCAACATGAGAAAGTAGTACTGGGAATTACAATCTTCTTTATGTTCTGCTTCAAGCAAGGCTGTGTGGAGCTACTTCTTTGGAATGTTTTTGGAATCAAATCCTCCAGCAGCTTCTGCAACTATCTGAAAATATATTTTTCCCTTCATTAGCATTAAAAAGCTTATCCAAAATACATCCAACAAATGCATCATTTTAACACATTCAGTGGTTTTCAAAGTCACAGATAAGCACCAGTCTTGGTAATTGGCACCAACTGGTAATAACTCCCAGCACACAAAACGACAACCATTTTTCACATATTATTTTACATTTTTCATTTCTCAGCTTCCATGAAAAACACTTAAATAACAATTCCTGTGCTTTCCTATATGTGCACACAAAATTATTGAGCAGCGTTGGGCAGAGACCCAAAAACAAAGGCAAGAAGGTGCGAGTATAAAGACACTATCGCTGGCTGGCAAACTCAGGAATCTGAAGCACACTCTCACTGAAGGTAAAGGGAGAGCACAGAAAACAGTGTGATTCCACAAGTTAAATAATATACACTTTTTGCTATTATTATTCATAGTTGATATATTACATTTCAAATCCTGTGCAGGAGGTTTGCTTTACTTAATTATTGGAAGCTGTCAAAAACGAAATACATTTTAAAAATCAAGCTTATTTATTTCACACCCGGTGTGTGAATTGGGATGATAGCCAACATTATATTGTGAATAGCTGGCTAGCCAAGACAAAAACAGCAGGTACAACAGGCTGTAAATGGCTGGCTGGCACATTTGGGTGATTTGCCTGTTTTTCCGATCTACACCTGTCAATGTAATTCATCCAAACTGGGTTATATTTTGTTCTGTCTTGACAATTGCATGTTCCTTACGGCTGTTTAGCTTAAAAATAATAGTTATTAAAAATTAAAAAAATATGCCTCATTTGCATCATCATAGATCAGAGTTAAGAAGAGTTCACTGCTAAATGTGCAGCACATTCTCTTCAGAAATAAAAAAATACTGTAAAAAGCTGCCAGCAATTGTCCTACACAATGCCGCCATCACATTTCTCACTGGCGTTCCTTATAAAACAAACATATTATTTTGGGGGCAAGCGGAGGGTTGCTGGTTTGAATCCCAGGAAGTCCAACTAAAAACTATGAACTGGAAACTGGAGGGATGCCAGTTCACTTCCTGGGGCACTGCTGAAATGCCCTTGAGCAAAGCACTAAACCCCTAACTGCTCCAGGGGTGCTGTACTATGACTGACCCTGTGCTCAGACCTCTCTGATGGTGTGCATGCATCTAGGAGAGGTATGCAAAAAGATAAATTCCAATTACCTGGTGTAAAAAACTGTGTAACATGGCCTGATGAAGATTATTATAATAAAATAAAATAAGAGTGAACTGTAACTTTTTACACAAAATATTTCAAATGCATTTGCTCTTGTTCATTTATGAATAGTTTCATAGGTCTGATCCCCCTATGCCTAAATAATATGCTACACATTTACATTTGCAACTATAATTTAAGATCTGCCGAATGCATTAAGTGAAATGTTTCAAAAATCAATACTGTCTCTGATTACAACTCCAATTTGCTACAGCTAGTGACTAGAATCAGCAACAGAAGAGACTGAAATTAACTAGCTTAAAAACAAATAGGAATACCTTCTGTCCCAAAGACCTTAACAGTGTACTTCACTTAATTTAAATAGTAGGAGTTATAATGCATATGAACTAAAAGTAAGAGCATTGACTCTTAACAACCGAGCGGAAGTGACCCAGAGTAATAGTACTGGAAGCAATGAGGTGAGAATCTAACACCTTAAACTTACATAAAGTATGGTATCATGGTAGCGCTTTACAACTCTGATGCCAATTAGGTTTATCAAAGGCTGAGAATCAAAGGCTGGGCGAGAGACAGCCACAGACTACATTTAGCTCATGGTTAAACACACACACTCTCACACACACAAACATGCATGAAAAGACACATGCTTAACTCCTTTAATATCACATTCATGCCAGCATTAATATTAAAAGGGTATGTGTCACAATTATTCACACCCCTAATAATGATTTAAAATAAATCTTCATTAACATGCTACGTTTTTTTGTGGCCTCCCAAGGCTTCCTGTTTCACTAGGGCGTAAAAATGAGGTAACATACATGTACAATCCATTTGTCATCCATCACCATGGGATAAGGCAAAGACTCTCAGATGAAATAAGACAAGGGTTGTTGATCTTCACCTGTATGGCATGAGATAGTTATAAACAAAAAAACAAAAAAGTAAAATATATCACTTTATAATATTAGGACAATAGAGTACGCAAAGCATCTTGCCCCCACGCACAGTGAGGCAGATGGCTTGGAAGACAAGGGAAAATCTAAGGGACACAGTTGAAGATCTACAAAACTTGGTTGCATCTTAGGGACACAAAGTTTCCATTCCAATAGGATTTTTGGAAGGGTTGTTAAAGCTTCTATTGAGGGCACCAGGAGTATGCTAAAACTTTCAGCGGTGGGTTAAGTGTCAGAAGAAGGATGCTTATGTTGAAAATAACTTGATTAACTATTTGATGATCATGCGGTTGTTTTGCATCTATTGGTCCCGGGACTATTGTTAAGGTAAATGGAATCATGAACTCCAGGAAGTACCAATACATTTGTGTCACCACGGATACGGCCTCGAACCTGCGGTCGCCGGCCGTGAGCAGGCCCCTCTGCACCCGGAGTCAAGACGTCCAGCAGCTGAGGAGCCTGCTCACGGCTGGCGACCACAGGTTTGAGGCTGTAGCCGTGGTGACACAGCACATCCTCGCAGAGCGCAATGAGGCAAGTAAGCGATGCAGGAGCTGTGCCAGGAGCTGGTCACCTTGCGGCAGGAGCTGGTGACTTCCGCAACCCCCTGTGATAAGTTGGAGAAGGAGAAGGGCGAGTTGGATGCAGAGTTTGAGGGCGTGCTGTGGAAGACGCAGGAGTGTCACCGTGATGACCTGGAGGAGCAGCTGGGGACGTTCTACTCGCCCAAGTGGGAGAAGGTGCACCAGGTCTACCAGAAAGAGGTAGACTGGTGCAGGCTCTGCATGCAGCACCATGTGAATGATCTAACGTCCAAGCATGGTGAAGGAACTGAGAGGCAGTCAAACTGAAAAAGGGGAGTGAGTGTAGCAGCTTGGGGGTAAGAAAAGTGCTGTAGATGGGCTTTGCCTAACAAAGTATTTTGTATATATGTATATATAGCTGTATATAATATGTATTGACAAATTTTTTTGTGTAGCTTGCTTTTTTTTTCTTCCACAAGAGTTTTCTTGTTTGTGGACTTCTGATATAAATCATCACTGCAGTTTATTTCACGTGACTGATGTGCGGCCTGCACTACCCATACTCAGGGACGGGGTGTGACAAATACCTTTTGGCGAAAAACCTGGTTCCTTCTGCCAGGAGGCTGAAACTTGGCTGCATATGGATATTTCAGCAAGGCAATGACCCCAAGCATACCTCAAAATCAACCAAGAAATGTTTAATTGACCACAAAATTATTGTATTGCAATGGGCATCTCAGTCTCCAGACTTGAACCTGATCAAAAATGTGTGGTTTGAATTGAAGATAACAGTTCATAAGCACAGACCGACAGATCTGAAGGGTCTTGAAAGATTTTGTATGGAGGAATCGTGAATAACCCCCCCACACACACACACACAATATGTTTACATATCTCTTAAAACACTATCAAAGATGACTCAGTAGTGTGATCCTTGCAAAGGGTGGGAGCACAAAAACAAAAATACAGTGAAAATTTTGGGGGAAAACAGAATCTTTTTCTCTGAGCACAAAGTATAAAAAAAATACAGTGGACCTTATAAATTAAGAAAATTTTCCTGCCTGCTCCTACTAGACTATGCTTTAATCTTGTTTTATTTGTAGTTTTCCTTCTTTGTTTTCATGGTTCTTTGAGCAATTGACTACTAGTCCTGGTTTATCAAAATGATATTTCCTTCCAAGGTCCCATCTTTGCATTTGCCCATAGCTGGACCAGTGGTTAGGCGCCAGGGCATGTAAGATGGGTGCGCGCCATGCCTCTGGGGCCCACTGTTGACCAGATCCCCCGCAGTATTAGCCTGGGCCTGCTACCCTACTGGCCACGAGGAGGCACTATGCTTTAATCTTGTTTTATTTGTAGTTTTACTCTTACTTTTTTGGCACCTAGCACTTTGCCATTCACTGCATATGATCGCAAGACACTCATAGACATAGGATAACTACTCACCATTTTTTAAATCTTCCATTCACTGATACACCCTGGTCAGGGAGATTTTCCGGAATGGCAACCATGGTGAGAACCACAACAAACAACGCTTCCCTTCCTCATCATCACCACCTCAAGTGGATACCAGCATTGCACAATCAGAGCTGCATGAGGCACTAAACAGATTCCAGACCGATAACCTGGATGCAGCCCTCATCGTGGCTGGGGACTCTAACAGAGCGAACCTCAATGACAAATTGATCAGTACATCACATGCCCCAACAGAGGGGAAAGGACACTGGATCACTGTTAATTGCTGTTCAAAGAAGGCTACAAAGCTCAATCTCTGCCCCCATTTGGCAAATCAGATCACGCTGCCATCCAATTTATGCCAAAATACAAACAGGCTAAAACAGGAATCTCCGGTGATGAGGGAGTTCAACCGTTTGGCTGAGCAATCAGAAGCCACTCTCCAGGAGTGACGTAGACTGGGACATGTTCTAGGCCAGCTCTGACGACATCAACATGTTTACGGAAGGGGTGGTGGGATTTATCGGTAAACTAGTTGAGGATACCATCAAAATGTTTCCCAATCAGAAATTGTGGGTGGGGGCCTCCCGTGTGGTCCAGTGGTTACAACGTCTGACGCTGGCCATGGAGACCAGGGTTCAATGCCCCGTCTTGCCAGAGTCGGCTCTGGCCGGGAGTGCCACCAGGGGCGGCGATTGGCTGTCCGCCCCAAGGAGGGGGGAGGGAAGCCGACATGACGTTCGCTGCGCATAAGAGTGGCCCTGTAGTACCGGGCTATGGGCGACGGCTTGGCGAGTGCCACCTCGAAAGAGGCGTTGCTTCGCCTTCGTCACTACCGGTCGCAGGATTATGGCAGAGAACTCACATTACTTGGGGGGGATTGACATAAAATAGTGGGTCTAATTGGCTACCAAATTGGGAGAAAAATCAGAAACCAAAAAAAAAAATCGTGGGTGAACAAAACCATCCACAATGCACTGAACTCGCATACCGCTGCCTACAACTCAGGGCTTGTGTCCAAGAACATGGATGATTATTAAAAAAACTCGTATGACCTACAGATAGCAGTGAAGGAAGCTAAGAAGCGCTACGGTGACTAATTGGAATCTCAATTCCACCGGTCTGACTCAAGACACATGTGGCAAGGATTAAAGACAATAACAGACAATAAAACCAGTTTGCTTTTTAAGTAGTTACACATATCATAACAGCGCTAGCACTAGCCTATGAGCTAAATACATATTTATTGTACTCATAGAAACAATAAATGCTGCTCATGACTAAAGCTCAGCTTTTACCATTAAAGTACTGTCCAAAACCTGGGTCAATGATCAATGGAGCACTGCTCACAATTATATAATTATATGGATGGATCTGTACCTGGCGGCACATGGTGGTGCAGTGGATCACCACTCAAGTTTGCGACACAGCTGTGGTGGGAATGATCACAGCAAGAAGGTCTGGAGGAAATGGAGAGCCTGGCACAGGCCAGGGGCCTCTTCTCAGCAAAACGGAGTTTGCATGTTCTCCTTTGTGAAGAAGGGTTTCCTCTCAGGGTACAGTCCGGGTTTCTTCCCACAGTCCAAAGACATGCACGTTAGGCAAACCTTGGAGAGTCTAAATTGCCCGTACGTCTGGGAAATTCAAAATGTCTCCCCAGTACTGAATGGTGTGTGTGCCCTGTGATGGATTGGCGATCCTGTCCAGGGTGTATTCCTGCCTCTCGCCCGGAACGCATGCTGGGATAGGCTCCAGCTTCTAACTCCAAGCCCCGCGACCCTGACCAGGAATAAGCGGCTTAGACAATGGATGGATGGATGGATGGATCTGTACCTACTTAGATCTAAGATCAACTTTTCTAAACTTCTTCCTAGCCTTAACCATTATGAACAAGGACCATGGGACGCACGTTGGTTTTGCCACCTGCAATGCATCATGGGAACTATCATTAATTGATATTCTGTGCACAAATGTGTATAAAAGCAGGTTCAATTAATGTGAGCAGACTGGATAAATTCCTGCATGTCCTCCATGTTTCTTCCTCAAGATGTGCCAAAATAATTATGATTGTATTTCAAGCTCTGCTCTCATATTTCATTGTTCAATATTTTCATATGTTTTTGATACAATTATCCTCAAAAGCATGAGTCCTTATGGGCCAGACAACAGGCTTTAATAGCAGCTAATTGTCACTCCATAAGTGACTACATAATTACCAGTTTTTAGCAAAAGTCTTAGCTAATTGTTCGTTACCTTCATGCTGACTGTGAACACATTGAGCACATCATTAGTTTGCTTTGTGCCCTTCTTTAGTAAATCTGGTCCTCAGTCTTCCATCAGTAAAATGAGGAAAGTGGCTGATCTGTGGATATGAAATTCCCTGCCTCCCTACAGCACTTAGCAAACACCACATATATCAGTGGTTGTACTATACTTATACCCTCAGCAAATGTAATAATCCAGGTAAAAATATAAATGCATATAGCTTCTGCCTCCACATTAATTGTGTCCATTTATTTTTAGTTTTGGCTTGTTGTTTTGCAAAAACTTCAGCCTTGATCAAAATATAATAAAAAAGTATTGGTGGATCAAATAAAATAGTGATTGCATTCAGTACAGAGCTCACTAAGACCTAACAAACATGGTTTATGAGACTGTTGGCAGTAGGAATGTTGTATTATGTCCAACCAATGTATTTGTGCTATTTTTATCACTTTAACTCAAGAGTGCATGCAAGTGAGGAATTAGTTAAGCCGAGTTCTAAATTCACCTTGAAAATGCATTCAACTTATTCTTTCACTCATGTGAAAATGCTGGCCATGGTGAGATATCTGTTTATTAAGTTATCTTCAGACCAGTGGTGGCTGGTTGGCTGGGAATGGAGGAGGCTGACATCTTACCTTTAAATTGACCATTGATTTCAACCTGTTTTAATTTACTTTGCTTAATTAACAAGCATGTAATCAAGAATTTGTGGAAGAGTAATCAAAAAATGTCCTTTTAATTGTGTCTCACATTGTAGTAACCACCCTTCCTACACACCATGTTTGAGAATGTAAATGCTGATAGATATGTATATATGATAGATAATATATAAGAGATATGTATACATACTGTATGTGTACATGGTGTACATTGTGTAAATAGTATATGTAGGCCTGTAGTGTCTATTGCTTTTTGAGATGATGTGTACTTTGTGTTTACACAAGAGAGAGCCAAGCATTTCATTGTATTTAATACATATGACAATAAACTTGAACTTGAACTTGAGGGGTTTAATTGAGCTGAGTTATTGTTTTAGGTCAAAACCAACAGAATCATTTCAAATAATATGATACACCTCCAGTAACTAGCACAACAGCTTTGAGAAACACACAATAAAGGCTAGAAAAGAAAATCAGTTCAGTGAAAACATTGGTGCTTTTTATCCTTATTAAACTGCTTTATCTGCACGAATCGGATATTTACCATCAATATGTATCATTCAATATTGAATTTGGGTACGGAGAACAAAGGGTACATTTATCCACAAGATCATATAATCTGTAGATATTTGTAAGGTAATGAAAAATGCTATTAGAAAGTAAAATCAGGAAGCTGTATACCTATTGATATTGATTATTTAGAAAATTCCTTGATTGATTATGAAGAACTGTAACTGGTTGAGAGTAATCATTGGTTTAAAGGTATGGTTTTAGCATTCTTTATTTCAAGCCGAACGACTGCTTCAGAGCCTTTCCAGAGAGGAAAGAACCAAGCAAGCTATTGATTGTGGTGGATTACATTTTTCACATGTTCCGTCTGAATGAACAGCATAGCAAAAAAAGATAAATAATATATTGTCATAATGGCATACACATTGTGGTACAACAGACGAGCCACGCCTAACGGATCAGATGCCATTCATTGGATAATGTAAAAACAAGAAAGACAATCAAATTTCAGTATGGATTCAGCGCTGGAAATGGAGCCTGAATGTTTGGATCCAACAACTTTGTCATGTTTCCCAAGCTGCCATCTGTTTTTGTGTGACAGAATGATGTTCTGACAGTGAGGAGGCCTTCCTGACACTGACAAGGGAATGTAGCATTTGAATAAGCTCTCTGAAACCGGTCTTACCACAAAGAACCAACCACATTCTGCTGTAAATGAGAATAGGCTTCATTAGTCCCAGAAACACATGCAATCTCCTATGGTTCATGCGGCACCTAGGCATGCATTTGTATTTGTGTGCATGTGATATGCCTGAGGTATACCTATAAAAGCATACTCTAAATCTCCTGTCCAATACACCTAAATCTGCATCGCGTGTCAGAGGATTTCACTCTCAAGATTCAGGCCTCACACAGAGCAGCACCAGGACTGCTGAATATGTATGTTTTGGGAATATGTTCATTCTGATGTGTGTCACTGGAAAGCAGAGTCTGTTGAATGCTCAAAACACTGAACCTGGGCTTTTTTTCACATGTGAAACATTGCCTTTTATCATTGGCCCGGGTGGTCCAATTTGTCATTTCTGTTCCCTGTGACCTCTCACCTGAATTCTCTAACCTTGGTCTGGTTTTGTTGTTTTTTAATCATAAAAATATATATTTTTAAATTAAATCCTGAAAGATCCAGTAGGCCTTTGGACTGCCTCAGCCTGTCATATACAGTTTTATATGGATCTACCATGTTGCCCATGTCCATTTATCTCCCTTACCTGTTTGATTTAGACAGAAACCACTGACCCACAATGAGCATGCTCATCTCTCAGGTCCAAACAATGTGCTCTACTTAACCAAAAGTAGTACTGGACCACAGTTAAACCTACTAGCTATCTGTGTGCCACTTGAACATGAATATTTTATGCACCACAGAACTATGGGAAACTCTTGCATGTAGGTGTGCTCTCACATTCCATTCCATGGGATCTGTAAACAGGAACATATTTCTGACGCAAGCCTGCCTCTTTGATCTTATAACTCCAGACATCTCCAAATGCAAACTCACTTCCCTCGCCTCTTGACAGACAGCCACACGACACACAAGAAAGAGCTCTGCGGGTGAGGCTTTTCCCATCTGTCAGGGGACATTGAAACCAAACATTTTAGGACGAAATCAATGGAAAGCATCATTTTTATTCTTCGTCATTTTACTGTTTGAGCTCTGAGACACTCACAGGAGCTTTATCAGCCTGGCGATGATCGATGCTTGAAAGCAGGGGGCGGTATTCAAAAACAGAACTGGCAAAAAAGAAAGACAACGATGAGCTGTCCTCTGCTCTGTAATTCAGTTTCAATTTGAATTCAACTGATTTACTCATGTAAGCTGCCTGAGTAGGTTTACTCCAGACAGCAGTGTAGTATAATGGTTGGGGAAGTGGGCTTGTAACTCTGAGGTTGCAGGCTTGATTCGCAGGTGGGGCCCTGCCGTTGTACCCTTGAGCAAGGTACTTAACCTGAATTGCTTCAGTAAATATCCAGCTGTATACATTGATTCTATGTAAAGACATGTAAGTCGCTCTGGATAAAAGCATCAGCTAAATGCCTGTAATGCAATGCAATGTAAGGTCATGTCCTCCTAAGCCGTCATGTTATCAGGTGCTATAAAAAATATGAAAAGAACAAATGTAAATTACGTTCATTTGACCTGAACAGTTGTTGGGATGCTACAGACATGTACACAGATCTTTAATCTTAGCTGCAATTTCTGTTATTTAAAATAATATACATTATGCAGTAGTTTGTGTAGTAGTCATAAACCACTCTAATTATAGCAAATGATTTAGACAGCAGTACAGTTTGATGGACATGTTTTGGTCAGCTGATGCAGTGCTTGAAATTATACGTTGTAATTCTTTGGACATTTATGCTAAGAAAAGGTCTGCATCTTTTCTTTTGATGTGCAGAAAGTAATGAAAATGAATTTGAATGCATGATGTTTGACAGTTTTTATTTTTGCCATTCTGATTGATCTGTAGAACACCAGGTCAATTATTCAGTGACCCGAGCAGCTGCTTCACCAGTCTTTATTGATGTCCAAGTGCTCATGCATATCTCAATTACCACCACCACCGACACATTCAACTCAATGGGCCTGGCATTGGAATCTGTGTGTATGTGTGCATGCTCGTGTGTCATTATGTGTGCATGCATGAATGAAAGTCTTTCAATGTGAATTTGTGTTTGTTTGTATGTTTGAGCATGGGTGCATGTGTACACAAATGTATTTACATGTGTGTATGTCTGTTTCAGTAGTTTGTGTATTTATGTGTGTGTGTGTGTGTGTGTGTGTGTGTGTGTGTGTGTGTGTGTGTGTGTGTGTGTGTGTGTGTGTGTATTGAATAGAATATGTCCATGTTACACACAAGGTAATTGTAATTTGTCTTTTCTCATACCTCCCCCATGAGAGGTCCGATCGCAGGGTCAGCCAAATTATGGTGCCCTTGGAGCAGTTGGGGTTCAGTGCCTTGCTCAAGGGAACTTCGGCAGTGCCCCAGGAAGTGACCTAGCATCCCTCAGGTTTCCAGTTCATTGTTTTTTCATTTGGCCTTCCTGGGATTCGAGACAGCATCCGCTTGCCAGCCTGTGTCGCTAACCACTGAGCCACTGCCACCCTAATATAGTATATAGGGGGTAGACAAAATAATGGAAACACCAAATAATATATGAATATTTATTAACTAAGAATGAGTTGGGCCACCCTTCAGAACAGCTTCAATCCTTCTTGGAATGCTGTTATACACATTTTGAACTGTTGGAATATGGGAACATCTTGAGGAAACAATGTTTGCACCATAGGGTGCACCTGGTTGCATAAAATGGCTTCTTGGCCATCATTTTGCCATGCAGAGTAATACTCAGACCAAATGACTCCCAAAATATGGCTGCCCATACCATAACAGATCCACCAGCATGTTTAAGAGTTGGGAACAGACAATGTGGGTTGAAGGCTTATCCAAACATAAACCCATCCAGATACATCCAGGAAAGAGTAAAATAAAACTGATCAAACCATTTTACTTTCTTCTACTGGTCAGAAGTCCAGGCTTTGTGCTCATTACACCAGGCTATGCATTGTTGCACCATGGCCTTTGTTACAAGCGGTTTCCAAACGGCAGCCTTACCATAAATATCAGCTTTGTGCAGCTCACAATGTACAGTTTTTGTTGAGACTGGGTCTCAAGGTGTATATTCAGTGCCAAGGTCATTTTTGAGGCCATTTGTTTGTGGTTTTTAGCAACTATCTAAGTGACCAACTTCAACTTGCAACCTCTTCTTTCCTGATGCAGTTTTTCCTTGTTTGGCATACACTGTCATGATTTTTGACACTGTTCCCTTTGACACATTAAATCAATAAATAAGTGTTGATTTTGAAATGTCTTTTATATCAGAAACATATTGGTAATTAGTATTGACATCAATATGAAACACAAGTGTAGACTTATTAATTGTGATTTAGTTACTTAAAACTATGACTCCTTTTTAATTTGGTGTTTCCATTATTTTTTCTCCCCACTGTATATATGTGTTTTTTTGTGATCAAATATTTTTAGTTTAACAATGCACTACACAAGTTAAAAAGAAGAAAAAAAAAAAAACATTGATTTGCACATAAATGACTCCAAACACTTACACAGAGGGAACACAACCAAACCTACATAAATCTATCCACAAACACCATTATATGCACCTATAAACATATAACTCTATTTACCCTAGCACGAAAGTGCTCAGGCTAGTTATTCATTGCACAGATCCATTCAGTGTTTCGGCTGCGAGAGCTCGCAAATGAAGGGTTTCTCCTTAGCACCATGCATATATGAGCTGTCCACAACTCCATATACACTACATCTAGGAAAGTCAAAATCCACTGCCGGGGGCAAAGAGAATGCAGGGATTTACAGTGCACTGCCAGGGGGAGAAAGAGAACGTGGGAGCTTCCAGTGTACAGAAATCATTTTCGTTGCTGCTGTGAGGCCAGCAATAAGAATGTGTTCTTTGCATTTCGGGAGAGTAAAATAATATTTAATATTTTAATAAAGTAAAATCATTTACCAAAAGAATAGTAGATGATAGAGACACAGTGACCCGAAAGTAATGTAGACTCTCAGTCATAAACACCTTTGGGCACCTTCCAAAGCCATATGCATGTATGTACAAATGTACGAACGCATCAAGAGAACCGGAACAGACATGAACTATATATAAAACAGCTTACGAGAGGTCAAATATACACTGTGCACAAAACTGAAATGAATCCGTTGATGATCTGTGTTCCGAGAAGCTAATAGTACATTTGACCAGATGGACTCCCAGTTTAGCCCAGTGTCTAAATCAGATCAAATCAGGTCTCTCTCCCTAGGTGTCTCAATGGTGAGAGCTTTGTGAAATTTTAGCAACAGGTATCTGTAAACTGTGGAAACTAGACCATATATTTGTGTTTGCATGTGCCTGTAGTGATGATGAATGTTGATGTGCATACATTTGCATGCGTGGTTGAGCGTGCATGTGTGTGTGTGTGTGTGTGTGTGATTGTGTGTCCTTGCATGTGTGGTGTATGTGTGTCTGTATATGATTTTGTGTGAGTGTTTGTGCCCCAATCCCAGGACACCCTGAGTGAAGGCCTTTCATTTTCTCGGCACAAGTTTTCTGTGTCTTTCATTATTTATTTAATTTCCTGTTGTGTCACTGGGTGTCTCGCATGGAGGAGAGAAGCTTGTCAGGAACGGTCTTATTACTGCCACCCTCCTGCAAATGTTCGCTCTGTCTCAGGCCCGCTTAAAAGACTGAGCAGCAACAGATGACATTTTAATGGCGTTTCGCTGTTTTTTGGGAGGGGGTTCCCAGGCGTTTTGTTGTGTGTGTGTGTGTGTGTGTGTGTGTGTGTGTGTGTGTGTGTGTGTGTGTGAGAGAGAGAGAAAGAAAAGACAGAGTGTGCGCATTTATATATACAATATTTCCTTTTAAAATGTTTTCAGGAATATTAGCTGTATATAGTCGATATATTATGATGATGATGATGATGATGATTATTGTTATGATTTAATGGATACATCATTTATTTAAATACAGAAAGCATTCAAGCTTATTTTTATATTTATTTAGGTGCCTGCACACAAGTAATGAAACCAAAATACTTTTTTCTTTTTTAAATAAATTTATTTATCCGGTAAATTGAATACATTTAAATAATAGTCTCAGTATTCTGCTGTTATATGACTTTACTATCTGGGGAAATCTGTTAATGTATTCAGAAATTAATATTTTTCTGTGTTTTGTCCTCTCTACCAATATCTCGGACATGATGCATTGCCCACAGAGTGACGGTGTCAGTATTTCAGAGTCATACAGAGAAAATGAGGTATTCAATTAAATGAGGACACACTGCAGTTCAGTGGTCTCTCTGCTGCAGAGAAATGAATAACAATGTAATGAAGGTGTCCGGGTATAGGCCGGCTCCTAGGATCTTTTTATTAACAGAGTTAATTAGTTAACCAGTTCATCAAAGTGCAATCTGGGAAAGAACATGTATGTGTGTGTGTGTGAGAGAGAGAGAGAGAGAGAGAGAGAGAGAGAGAGAGAGAGAGAGAGAGAGAGAGAGAGAGAGAGAGAGAGAGAGAGAGAGAGAGAGAGAGAGAGAGAGAGAGAGAGAGAGAGAGAGAGAGAGAGAGAGAGAGAGAGAGAGAATTTTAATCCTTTTAATATTAATGCTGGCATGGATGTGATATTTAGGAGTTAAGCATCTGTCCTTTCGCACGTGTGTGTGTGTGAGTGTGTGTGTTTAACTCTGAGTTAAGGGTAGTCACACAGACCATTAGAGCCCCCACTAATCGGCACTCTGTCTCCTCTTTAACCCAACCCCCAGTGTTTCTCAGGAGTGAGGCTCTCTCTTGCCCAGCCATTGATTAACTCGCTCTCAATAAACGGGGCCTTCCCTTGGGGTGCCTGAAATCCCAGCCCCTTACCATCCACACCTCTCCTAACACACACACAGCCCCTTGAGAAGATTAGTATACTGCACATCAGGGCAATTACTGACAGCTAGATAACCCCTCATGGGGCGTACATCCATAGATACCTCCATTGGAAAACAGGAATATTGGAATTCCACTCAATGTTTCAACACTTGCAGGAGACTTAGTTTGAGGGGGTGGAGTAATGTTAACATTGGTAACGTGCCTGTACATGCAAATACTCCTAGATATCCTTAGATACCAAACAAATAGGAAATAGGAAACAATAAAATGAACAAAACATCATTGTGCATTCACCTATCTAAGCGCATGAGGGATAGGCAATTTGAAACACTCAAAAAAGGGAATTTGGAGATAAAGAAATAGAAGGGGGGGGGCATGGTAAAAGTAAAGTAAAGTCATCATATCAGAAACCTCTTTTAGTGATTGTTTAGCAAGAAGAGTATACCCTTTTAAAGATTCCAAACCCTGCTGTTTCCCTGGCAATAGTGGACAATTCAAACAAAATGGTGGCCAGCAATTTCAGTGAGGACAACTAGATGCAGGAGAACAGCGTAGAGCTGATCATCTGACATAAAGGCAAATCATTTCAGAGAAACATTGTGTGTGACAAACATGAGTGCATTGTCAAAGACCTACCCTAAAAGACAGGCCCATTGTAATATAATTTCACTGATAGATCATGTATAGACCTGGCATACTTGATTTCTTATACACATGGTTAAATTCACAAGGCATTCCAGGCATCTCTGGGTATAGTACATATAGGGCTAGTTTCCTTGTCAAAACGCAATACGCAGACACTAGTGGCAGTGGCAGTGATGGGCTGGCAGTGTAGTGTAATGGTTAGGGAGCAGGGCTTGTAACTCAGAGGTTGCAGGTTCAATTCCCAGGTGAGGCTACTGGTGGGTGTACCCTTGAGCAAGGTACTTAACCTGAATTGCTTCAGTAAAATATCCAGCTGTATGAATGGATTGTATGTAAAACTGTGTAAGTTGCTCTGAAGAAGAACGTCTGCTAAATGCCTAAAAATGTAAAATGTTAATGTTAATCAGGATGTTAGCGATGTTTTAGGGCACCTGTGGTGCAGTTGTAAAAGAGTTTGGTTTCAGACCAATGAATTACCTTTGGGTGATTGAAGGGTTTGGTTTCATTATGGCCAAATAAACCATCACACCATAGTGTCACAGTTTTACCTCGTTCGGCCTCTGGAGGGCATGTGGTCATGTGATGGTCTTTTCCTCTTTCTTCTGAAAGGAATCGTTGTCATTTCTGCCGCCCTTATATGGTGTTGTGTCGGTGGGTTCTCTGATCGCTCTCAGCTGAGAGCAATCAGTATTAATCCCGTCTCCTACTTAAGGTCTGTTCTTCCCTCACTCAAACGCTTCTGTGTAAACGAATTGTTACGCTCTAGCCCGTATTCTGAACAAAGGTTTAGTTTGACCACTCTGTGGTTTCTCTTATTAAAAAGAAAAAGAACAAACTTATTTATCTTAAAATAAAGGTTTAGCTTCACCAGTCTGTGGTGACCTTTTAGGGAGATTATCATCTCCAGGTAAAGGGTTTTAAGCTCCTTTAAGAAGTTATTTTTGTTTGTTGGGTTTATTCCTGTAGAGTTTTGTCCCAGGTTTCCTTATTCCTTTTGTTTTCTATCTGTTTTCCCCGCTCCCTAGTCTGTTCTCAGATTTAGTGGCTGATTGCTTGCGTTCAGCTTTTAGATACTCGTGAGATCTGCGTGTGGTTCTTCCACCTTTGATCCCCACTACACATAGACCATTTGTTTTGCCTTTAATACATGTGTAGAGTGACCAGATTGTTGAGCATATCCATATTTTATATCGTTTAGAGTTCATACTTAAAATGTTACATAATCAAAATAAGGAAGGGAGAGAAAACTGAAACTATATTTGTTGATACAGGGGTGGCAACAAGTCAAAATGCAAAGCTGTCCCGCACAATGTATGACATCTGTTCACTTTCTGGTAATTTCATCATGGGCCATGGCTTGCAAAGAGATAGCCATGAAACTTTCTTTAACTAAGACTATGTAATTATACGGCGTGTCAAAAGAGTGCATTAAAAATAACTGTATTAGTTAAGTTTCATTGATGAACTTGTGATGCTCTGCAAAAAAATTCCTCCTCTCCTATGTGCATGTCTATTCAACCTCTGTAACTGCTCACCGTATTGCTGTGTGATACACCATCCAATTATGTACTCCATTTTATTGTATTGAAATGTTATTATATAATATAACAAAAATGAGTGCGCATACATACATAATATATACACTACCGGTCAAAAGTTTTAGAACACCCTCATTTTCCAGTTTTTACTGAAATGTAAGCAGTTCAAGTCTAGTGAATAACCTGAAATGGTACAAAGGTAAGCGGTAAACTTCGGTAAAAAAAAAAAAGTTTAGGTTACCAACAATGGAAAATGAGGGTGTTCTAAAACATTTGATCTTACATGGTTTGATGGGTGTAGAGAGGGTCTTTTGCTTATTAAAAATACTTTTAACTGCTTAGTTGAATACAGATTGCATTTCAAATAGTCCTTCATTGAACGTTTGAGAGTGAGGCGAAATACAGAACATACAAAACACAGTATTTTGTGATGGGGGATTTCTCAGTCGTCTGCTCTCTGTTCATATGTGCACATATCACCAACCTAGCATGTAACGCCAACATTTACTATTGAAGGAGTAGTCTGGGTGGACGAAAATGCAAACAAATGATCAGACACGAAACTTGCACAGTGAGACACACCCTACTTTGTGCCACTCAATCCATGTTGACGCAAATACCTCTATTGCCGACCATAAAACTACCGAACTGGGCAGAGGCTAGAAATATTATGTTTGCAACAGATGAAACTAGCAATTCCACTACCATCCAGGTGTGTTTTTTCTACCGTCCTCACCAAACTAGAGCCCTAAATGTCTGTCACATACACATTAGATAAAAGGAAACATTCACTCATTCTTTCATACATTTGTTTAGTCATTACATTTATTTCTATATATTTGTATACTTAATTACATATTAATTATGGCTAGTGAAGGCTCAGCAAAAAAAAAAAAATAATAAAAATAAAATAAATAATATACAACCACAGCATTCTTTGGTCAATTTATTACACTTTGCCGACAAGATCAGTGACATTTTCATGGGTTTTATTAACGATGTGCAGTACAGGCTCTCATATAAGTTTATCCTAAACAGCTGTTTTAAGAAACACGGTAAGGTGAGCCGCCACCTTACCGTGGTGGAGGGGTTTGCGTGTCCCAATGATCCCAGGAGCTAAGTTGTCGGGGGCTTCATGCCCCTGGTAGGGTCACCCAAGGCAAACAGGTCCTGGATGAGGGACCAGACAAAGCGTGGCTCACAAGACCCCCCATGACGACAAACAAAAATGGAAATACGTTTCCCTCGCCCGGACGCGGGTCACCGGGGCCCCCCCCTGGAGCCAGGCCCGGGGGTAGGGCTCGAGGGCGAGCACCTGGTAGCCGAGCCTACACCTATGGGGCTCGGCCGGGCACAGCCCGAAGAGGCAACGTAGGACCCCCTTCCCATGGGCTCACCACCCATGGGAGGGGCCAAGGGGTCGGGTGCAGTGTGAGATGGGCGGCGGCCGAAGGCGGGGCCTTGGCGGTCCGATCCTCGGCTGCAGAAGCTAGCTCTAGGACGTGGAATGTCACCTCTCTGGCGGGAAGGAGCCTGAGCTGGTGCGGGAGGTCGAGAGGTTCCGGCTAGATATAGTCGGCCTCGCCTCGACGCATGGCATGGGCTCCGAACCAGTCTCCTTGAGAGGGTTGGACTCTCTTCCACTCTGGAGTTGCCCCTGGTGGGAGGCGCCGAGCAGGGGTGGGAATACTTATTGCCCCCGGCTCATTGCCTGTATGTTGGGGTTCACCCCGCAGACGAGAGGGTAGCCTCCCTCCGCCTTCTGGTGGGGGACGGGTCCTGACTGTTGTTTGTGCTTATGCTCCAAACAGCAGCTCAGAATACCCACCCTTTTGGAGTCCTTGGAGGGGGTGTTGGAGAACACTCCTTCCGGGGACTCCCCCTCGTTTTGCTGGGAGACTTCAATGCTCACGTGGGCAACGATAGTGAGACCTGGAGGGGCGTGATTGGGAGGAACGGCGGCCCCGATCTGAACCAGAATGGTGCTTTGTTGTTGGACTTCTGTGCCTGTCACAGATTGTCCATAACGAACACCATGTTCAAGCATAAGCGTGTCCATATATGCACCTGGCACCAGGACACCCTGGGCCGCAGTTCAATGATCGACTTTGTGGTCGTGTCGTCGGACTTGCGGCCGCATGTCTTGGACACTCGGGAAAGAGGGGCGGAGCTGTCAACTGATCACCACCTGGTGGTGAGTTGGCTCCGATGGTGGGGAGGATGCCGGTCAGGCCTGGCAGGCCCAAACGTATTGTGAGGGTCTGCTGGGAACGTCTGGCAGAGTCTCCTGTCAGAAGGAGTTTCAACTCCCACCTCCGGGAGAGCTTCAACCATGTCCCGGGGGAGGCGGGGGACATTGAGTCCGAGTGGGCCATGTTCCGTGCCTCTATTGTCGAGGCGGCTGACCGGAGCTGTGGCCGCAAGGTCGTCGGTGCCTGTCGCGGCGGTAATCCCCGAACCCGCTGGTGGACACCGGCAGTTAAGGATGCCGTCAAGCTGAAGAAGGAGTCCTATCGGACCTTTTTGGCCTGTGGGACTCCGGAGGCAGCAGATGGGTATCGGCGAGCCAAGCGGAGCGCGGCTTCGGCGGTCGCTGAGGCAAAAACTCGGGCATGGGAGGAGCTCAGTGAGGCCATGGAGAACGACTTCCGAACGGCTTCGAGGAGGTTCTGGACCACCATCTGGCGTCTCAGGGGGGGGAAGCAGTGCACTGTCAACACTGTGTACAGTGGGGATGGGGCGCTGCTGACCTCGACTCTTCGGGACGTTGTGGGTCGGTGGAGGGAATACTTCGAAGACCTCCTCAATCCCACCGACACGCCTTCCAGCGAGGAAGCAGGGTCTGGGGACTCGGGGGTGGGCTCTCCTATCTCTGGGGCTGAGGTCGCCATGGTGGTTAAAAAGCTCCGTGGTGGCAGGGCCTCGGGGGTGGATGAGATCCGCCCGGAGTCCCTCAAGGCTCTGGATGTTGTGGGGCTGTCTTAGTTGACACGACTCTGCAGCATCGCGTGGACATCGGGGGCAGTGCCTCTGGACTGGCAGACCGGGGTGGTGGTCCCCTCTTCAAGAAAGGGGACCAGAGGGTGTGTTCCAACTACAGGGGGATCACACTCCCTCAGCCTCCTGGTAAGGTCTATTCAGGGGTTCTGAGAGGAGGGTCCGTCGGATGGTTGAACCTCGGATTCAGGAGGAGCAATGTGGTTTTCGCCTGGTCGCGGAACTGTGGACCAGCTCTACACCCTCCGCGGGGTCCTGGAGGGTGCATGGAGTTTGCCCAACCAGTCTACACATGTTTTGTGGACTTGGAGAAGGCTTTCGACCGTGTCCCTAGGGGAGTCTTGTGGGGGTGCTCGGGAGTATGGGGTACCGGACCCCTTGATACGGGCCATTCGGTCCCTGTACGACCGGTGCCAGAGCTTGGTCCGCATTGCTGGCAGTAAGTCGGACTTGTTCCCGGTGAGGGTTGGACTCCGCCAGGCTGCCCTTTGTCACCGGTTCTGTTCATAACCTTTATGGACAGAATATCTAGGCGCAGCCGGGCGTTGAGGGGGTCCGGTTCGGTGGCCTGAGGATTGGGTCACTGCTCTTTGCAGATGATGTGGTCCTGTTGGCTTGGGCCGTGACCTCCAGCTCTCGCTGGAGCGGTTCGCAGCCGAGTGTGAAGCGGCTGGGATGAGAATCAGCACCTCCAAATCCGAGACCATGGTTCTCAGCCGGAAAAGGGTGGAGTGCACTCTCCGGGTCGGGGAGGAGATCCTGCCCCAAGTGGAGGAGTTTAAATACCTCGGGGTCTTGTTCACGAGTGAGGGAAGGATGGAGCGGGAGATCGACAGGCGGATTGGTGCGGCGTCGGCAGTGATGCAGACGCTGCATCGGTCTGTCGTGGTAAAGAGGGAGCTGAGCCTAAAGGCAAAGCTCTCGATTTACCGGTCGATCTATGTTCCTATCCTCACCTATGGTCACGAGTTGTGGGAAGTGACCGAAAGAAGAACGAGATCGCGAATACAAGCGGCTGAAATGAGTTTCCTCCGCAGGGTGTCTGGGCTCTCCCTTAGAGATAGGGTGAGGAGCTCGGTCATCCGGGAGGGGCTCAGAGTAGAGCCGCTGCTCCTCCGCGTCGAGAGGAGCCAGATGAGGTGGCTCGGGCATCTGGTTAGGATGCCTCCTGGACGCCTCCCTGGTGAGGTGTTCCGGGCACGTCCCACCGGGAGGAGGCCGGGGGAAGACCCAGGACACGCTGGAGAGACTATGTCTCTCGGCTGGCCTGGGAACGCCTCGGGATTCCCCCGGAAGAGCTGGACGAAGTGGCCGGGGAGAGGGAAGTCTGGGTCTCCCTGCTTAGGACGCTGCCCCCGCGACCCGACAAGGAGAAGCGGTAGAAGATGGATGGATGGATGGATGTTAAAATGTGTTTGCACCCATGGTGAATACACTTTAATCAGATTGTTAGTGACATTCTTAAAAAACAATACCTTCTCCCAGTTTCAGTTTTTTAATGATTAAGATTCTTATTTTTTAATGTGTACCCACTGCAATAATCTCAATCCTCCTCAATCTTAAATTAATCTCCCCATAATAGTTTCCACAGAATGCTCATAAACTATTTTCATAATAATTTCCAATTAAATTCAAATCCAACGACTGCAAACATTAACAGATATGTATATTTATTTATTGTTTTACTTTAACTAGATTTTATATTGTAGAACTAACGTGAGAAAAAATAATATGTTCCTGATACAATGAAAAAGAAGATGAAGATGGAAACAATCCCAAGCCATGCAGGAAAAAGACCAAATCCAAATATGAACACAAGGCCAATATTGATCCTCCCCCCCCAATCTACAACCGATATGGCTGATCCCCCATGCCCCTCCCCGCTTCCAAGACTGCAATCCATCACTGCCGATGGCCCGGCATTAGCAATCGCTTTGACCCATCAGTCCCTTCCAGGATTCTGCATGATGAACCCAATGATTTGCTGTCACCTAACCCCCCGCCACACTGATCATAAGCACTCAGTTCCTGCAAGGGTAGCTGCACCCTTACCTGGCCTATCACAGACCTCCTGTCTCTGTCCATATCCACCCTCCCATCACCTCTCCTCATTCTCCCTGTCACCATTTGCTTTCATCTCTCCTCCCTCCCTCTATCTCTCCATCCTTCCCTGCAGCCATCTACCTTCTTCCCTGCTCCCTCATTCAACCTATCATCCTCTCCACCTCGCATATCTCCTTCGCAGTCACATACAGTAACCACTTTTGATCCAGGATGTGAGATCCGCAGATAAACTCATGAATAAATATGTTGGACGCCAATGCAATATATTTTCTTCGGAGTATGCTGGTTTTCTTCATGAGTGGAATGGATGATACTCGAAAACACTTAAAGCAATAGTGCAGTCAAAATCAGATTTTCCCAAGTTTTATAATATTTCTACAATTGTAGATGAAACTGACAATCTAAAAGTTACAAATATTAGGTCAGTGTTCATTTGCTGTTGATTAAAATACCTTATGTTCAGCCTGTTTTTCAGATTGGACTTTCTGCTCTCCCTTCTTGTCGCCAAGAAGGGGCAAATTTAAATAGATGAATGAAAATGTGTATTTACATTTTGAAGACCCCCTCCCATTCCAAAAACGTGTGTGCTCTACTATAGACAGGGTTTAGCTGTTACTAGCTAGCAGCAAAAAATCTGATCCGTGATGGCTGAGTACCAAAAACACAAAACATGTGCAATTGTCTGTTGCAAGGCAGTAAATGTGCCTGTGCAAAATATTCGAAAAGGACCAATGTGACAGCTGAGTAGCTGAACTTTATTTTTGGAGGTAGGGCTGTTCCAGTAAGTGTAGAATTTGATTATAACAATGATATACTGTAAAAATGAGCCTTACCATTGCGATACATCCTGTGCGGTGTAAGGATTCAGAATGAGTTGATACTCCTCTTCAATATCTGGATCAGACTCCAGTTCATTTGACTATATGCCACCTGCATGTGCTGCATGTGGGTCTGTTATATATTTTTGCAAACTCATTTGTTATGTTTTACTCTCAAGTCTTCTATGATTCGAGGTTGTTATAACCAGTCTGTCAATGTTTGCTGAAGACAGTCTTGAGGGTCCAGCTGGTCCACTGGTGGGACAGCATCCTTTGTCCGGCATGGAGTGACTGGCTACATGGATGTGCGATGACCTTTGGCTGCAAGCTGTCATGGAGGGAACTATGGTGAAGGATTTCAAGCTCATTATTATAGTCTTGTAAAAACCAAAAGACAGTCTAGTCATAAGGTCTGACTTTACCCAAGGCCTTGGAATATATTTTGACGATCAGAAACAGAGGAGAAAAGAGACTGCAGAAAGCAGAGAAGTGAAGAGAAGTGAGGTGTGCACTAGGACCTACATCTACTTTCCCCATCCTGTGCAGATTGCCACAGCTTGAACAGAAAGTGCATCCCACATTAAATTATATTGGTCATTTCTGAAGTCACACAGGAGTGTTTCTGGGTCTCATCAACATTCACAGGAGGAGCTGAACCTTTCTTTGCCTATTGAGGGCTTGGGGAATATTTGAGAAAACTTGAGACATCTGATTTTTTTGCTATTGAACCTGGGGTGAGTTCAAATGGGAAAATGTGAAACAACACTTCGCAGATGTGCTGTTGGAAGCCAAAGTACAGATATGCTGTACAAGTATTGTACAACTTTCACTGCATACTTCATCTCCCATTGGCACAGAGGCAATTAAAATAATAAAAATCTAAGAATTTTTCCCCAATTTGGAACCAGCAATGATGCCATCCACAACCGGGCAACAGGAGCACATCAGCTGATGCTCAATGCTATGGGGGAGAGCTAGGGTTGATCAAAGGAGAGGCGTATCTGTCACTGACACTTCTGAAATGTTGTTGGGAGGAACTAGCATAGCGGTAGCAGTGCTTAATTTGTGCCGGGACTAGCCGGGCGCAGCAAATGCCAAGAACCCGGCAAATGTCTTAACAGAATCATAAACACCATGCTCATAAATATCTACAAGACATCGAGAACAAGTTACACAGCCCTTGAAGGATTTTAACAGACTTAACAACCCGCATAAACAGAGTGCATGCTTTCACAAATGTTCTAATCAGAGTCAACAGAGGTCTTTAAAAACAGCAACCATATCACTCCTGTTTTTAACCCTTGTTGCTCCACCAGGATCTCTTAACTCCATATGTGCAGTTTGCCAAAGGGCACCGGAGCATTTCCGGTGTTAAGGCAGCGGATAAGAGAGGCGAGGATCATGGCTGTCCTATGGAAGCACCTGGACCATTCCAGAGGGGGGGACAGAAATGCAGCGAACACTTTGAAAGTCGGAAAAGAATTGTTTCCTCCCGGGGGAGGGGAGGCGCGTGTGACTGGGGGAGGCGAGTTGAGCCCCGGCATCTCTTATTTTACAAATTATGCACTGAGCGGTAGCCTATGTAACCTTGGCTGACCCACCCTATTCCTTGCCACTGCAAACTCCTGCTCAGTCAGCTGTAGACATAGCTAAGGCTCAAATCTAAAAGTACCTACCCTACCCAGCCTACCCAGCCTAAATGAGCCACTCAGATGCTTACACTGAAATTAAATTAATGTCCGTGTGTTGAAATCACACACAGACATTAATGTCTGAGTTCTGACAACAGTTGTAATCAAATCCTGCTGTGCAGATCGGTTCTAAGTGGGGGTTCAATGTGGAAAGAGCTACCCATCATGCCTCCATAAGGATTACAAAAACTGCAGCAACCAGCCCTTCGTTGTGCAATTCTTGCATTTCAGTTTGTTGTTTTTGGATCGCGCTCAATACCGGCGTTAATGGACTGTGGCTGCACTGTGTAAATAAATCATCTCCTGGTTTGCACCAAAACCTCCTTTCAGTCAATGCAGGCTAAGACCCCCCAGTGGGACCTTGTCTGGTCTGTGCTCTTGTCACCATATGGATAATTAAGGCAAGCAGAGTGTCTTGCAGAGTGCAGCACTTGCTTGTTTGCTTAAATTAAACTTTAATTCTGCCTTTGCTCATTACTGCTGCTTTTAAAAGGTGCCTGCTATTGTTCAAAGACAAAGTTAAACCCAGGGAGGGTATTTGGTTGCATTTGAGTCTATAAATAAGCCTGGAAATGGCCGTTACTTTGGTGTGTACTTTGTTTGTTCAACTATTTGATTGAATTTGTTTTGAGGATACACGTCAAGGGAGAATCCTATACAAAATGTTAAAGTAAAATAAAATAACTAAAAATAAGAATAAACAAAAAAGAATTAAACACTTTGCAAGACATGTGTAACATGTTTTATACGCATAGTAATGGGCATCATATTTCATAAAATCCATCCCAGTTTGTATAAGGATGGACTTTATTAATATATGCAACAAAGCGTTCAGACAAAATATTGGTTAAAATATATACCCCCCATATATATAGATTTTATGAGTGTTTGGTAAAAAGTAATTAATAGGTTAATTATCACAGCTAAGGGGTTTATAAAAAAAGTGACTATTGTGTGTATTGAAACACATTTAATTTAAGAGAATACATTACTCTGGCATAGATAATGTTGATTTGAAAATTCATACTGTAACGTATTGTTTGAGCTGGTGACCGCATACAAATAAATCAACAAAAACACAATGGTTGATTTAGCTAGCTAATCATTAATGCAAACAAGTTTAATGCACTGCATTAAAAACTGCATTAAAAAACTGAATTATTATCTGTGTCAATTCGACCATTTATATAATGTATTAACTAGCCAAAAATAAACTGAAAGTTAGCCAGCTGCTTCAAGTTACAGCTAACAGTAGAATTTTAGTGTCCATAGCTTACATAAACATTGATCATCTCGCATAAAAACATGGAACTTAACAATACCATTTATCTTGCCAAATGATTAATGTCGTCCTGAGATTGAGCCAATCCGTAAGTGAACTAGTTAGATCTTTCCCACATCCGTTGCATATTGGAACATGACAGTTTTCAGCTGTCACAAAACTGTTCTGTGTCCAAGACATGCACCTGTGTGTAGTACAGCAATATTAGCTAGATAGCAGGAGTAACTAGCTAGATGTGGGAATTAATGTGTGAATATGGAACATAAAGGGATGTAGAATTCATATCCACCAAATATCTGAAAAGTTTTAAGTTTATTGTTATAACCAAAGCATTGCTATTTCATTTATTAAAAGGGCAATGTTATTGATGGCATGGTTGATTGCTCTCGTTTGACCAAATCCGTCAGTGACGGAAAACTTTAACCAGTGTAGTTAAAGTCTTCTGTGTAGTTATGAGAACATAAAAATACATAACAACAAGAACAGGCCATTTGGCCCATCTAGGCTTCTCGTTTCCTCATCCTAAAGAATATTTAGTACTGCCTGGACGTGAATACCCCAAGTCTTTCTGCCTCCACTATATGACCTGACAAGCTGTTCCAAGCATTGACAAATCACAAATCACTTCCTGATATCAGTGTGGAATTTACCTTTAACTAATTTCCTCTAATAACTAGAGTCCTCTTGTTCTGCTAACTGAACTCAACATAAAAAATCATTGGTAGTTCACATGTGGTGTTCGGATCAAATGACCTGTTTTAAATTTTTACTAAAAGAAAAATGATACAACTAATTATTTTTTTAACCTGAAACTCAATGGCCTTGGCTTATTTTCTGTGAAGAACATGTAAAATAACACATTTTCATTGAGTAGACATGCTACAACCCCCCCCCACACACACACATGTATGTCCCTGATCCGATGTTTGAGAGTAACATATAAATGAATGAATCAGATTAATATTTTTAATATTTAATTAAAGTAAACGTAACAAAAAGGTGACTTCACTTCTTGTTACACTAACTTAATCTCTAATTGCTCTCCCTGTGTATGCACATATGTATTTTTGTCTTTGCAGTGCATTTCATAGATTGAACACAACCCTCTCCACCATGTTATATAAAATAGCCCTCCTAATCCCACCCCTCCAACCCCCACAAACCCCCCTTACTCCTGGCCCATAAGGATTCTCTCACTGTATTTCTTTTCTTTTCAAAATCACCTCCCAGTTTCTCTGTGGATATCAAACACACACACACACACGCCTGCCATAAGGTTGCAACATGGTTACATTCCATGAAAACCTTGTTTAATTTTTTCAAGAGTTAAATGGCAAACATTAACCATATATGTTATCTACTGTATATTGTTTGTAATTGAGATGAAGAAATATATTAAGTATTTTTAAATACATTTTTATTTCTGTATTGCTTTAAAATCCCAATTTGACCCAGTGAACAGTACCAAAGGGCCCAAAAATGAACATAACATAAGGGTTCATTGCTTTTATGAATTTAAAAACCTGAAATAAATCCCCCCTTAGTCTCCTTTTGCTAAGCTTGAATAGATTAAGCGTTTTAAGTCTTTCTTCGTAACTTTTACCTAATACCATGTACCAATTTAATTCTTATTTGTTCTTATTTACTTTTTTAAGAGCTTCTATATTTTTCTTTTTGCGTGGTGCCCAGAACTGCACACAGTACTCTAAATGAAGTCTGACAAAGGCATTATGTAATATCAATATAACCTCATTTGATTTATAAGCAAACTAATTTTTGCTATATATCCCAGCATCCATAAACATAATGGTTGTGTTTAAGCATTACTATTATTTTAGCACTAATGTTATTATTGTTATCATTATTGTATAATAACCATAAGTATTATTCATAGTATTATTATTATTACTGATGCAATTAATAATATTATATAAGAATTATTAATATTATAGTATCATAAATAAATCTAGATGCGATTATATATAAATTATTAAATATTTTATATAAAATATTTATTTATTTATATTTACAATAATTTTGTATCATAATCCTTATGTATCTGTCTGCTGTCTGTAAACAGATACATAATCTGTCGGTTTTCCCCTTGAGGAGCAGACTTCAGAATAACTTGAGAGCAAATACCAGAGGGGGGCTTTTAATTGCCCTTCAGGGCAATTCATGTGGGCGTGCTCATTGGAACACTAAAGTGAGGCATGTGGCTTTTCCTTTTCATTCTACAGCTTCTAAGATAATGCATCAATCATTTATTTCACTGTACATTTCTCAATCTAATCCTTATTGTTCAAAGTAGTTTGCAAACCAGTCGGGAGTGGAGCTCTTGCAGTCTGCGGATCTCACATCCTGAAAGACATCCCTCTCTGTCAGAAAGAAATGATTTTACCTGGGGTGTAGATGATCACTTAGTGCCATTAAGTGACAACTGACATTGACCTCGCCTTCTAAGGGTATGAGTGCACTCAAACCATTGGCCCAACACCATAACACAATCACCAGAACTGTTCACTGTTGGAACACTGTTGTGTTTTCATTTTTTGTTCACTTATCTAATATTTGTTGCAATAAGCCATACATCATAAGCTGGTTTATACTCCACTGGGGCATTCTGCGACTGGTGATTAATAATGGTCACAGAAATCTATGATTTTTATGTATGTGCACACACTTACACACACACACACTATATACTTGACATTAATATAGCTGACCCTCTCCTGCCTCAGCCTCCTCCCCCATGGAGAAAGGAGACCTCTCTTTACTAGCTGCTTGTTGCATGTCCACTCAGCATCTAGCATGACATATGACATATGACATATATAGGGGGAAAAGAAAAGAAGTCAAGTGCCCATCAGAGCAGCAATGATGGAACTATTTCACAGCAAACAGTGCACTACCATTGTATGTACCGATCAATAAATCAATACAGTATGGGGGGAAGGAAACAGACTGACTCTGTATGTATGAAATGACTCCAACACTTTTGCACAAGTTTTAGCAAGGCTTAAGGAAACTCTCAAATGAACAGAAGTAGGGGGTTGTTTTTCACACTTCTGCCAGCTGTACCAATCCCAGAAGTTTTTTTGTGAATACTTCATTAGAAGGATTACCCAAAACATTGGTGAATTCACCCTTGATGACCTCAGACTATAGCGAATAGTAGTTTACTCTGTCAATATTTAATGCAAGTCTTTAAAGTACAAGCAGGGATTAAATCTGCTCAAACACAACCAGGATGATGTTATTATGGGACACAAAGTAGTGGAGAAAAGTAAGAATTAGCTCATTAACTTTATACCGATCAGTTTCATTCATTCATTCATTCATTCAGAAAACTGAACCATCATTACGCATCGCATGTGTGGGGAGGTATATGATATTGATATCAGGTGAGATGCTCTGTAGGGGGTATGTATATGTACAGCTCATTAAATTGTGCCCTCCCTGTGCTGTCTCTCACAGCCTTGCTATTGGTGATGAGCTTGATACCATTAGGGATAGGGATTTATGTGCTGTAATAAACATCATCTGATGATTAGCTTCTTCGCTGGACTTGTAGATCACTTAAATTACTTAATTTAGATGAAAAATGTCTCTCTGTTAGACATTACAGTGCATAAACAGTTGGCAAGTACTGACAATTTCTCCATAATATAACATTTCCTCTTAACTCAAATGTATTTCTATTTATTTACCTTTTTAATGCACAATCTTTAATGTGCATACATGTACAATATTCAACTGTACAACTTCATTAGAACTTCATAGCAAAATATGTAAGACACGAATAAAGAAGAAACAATGCATACTAGCACACAATATGTACAGATCCCTCCAAAGTTATACACGCCCTTAATAAAGGAAAGGAAATAAGGCTGTATTTAAAACAAAATAAACAATTAAGGTAATGAGCTACAGGTAACTCAGGTACGGGTAAGTTAAAAATACACTGAAGTAAATCAATAAATTCTGGGAATCTATGCCAGGTATACATTTAGCCAATGACGGGTAAGGGCTATCACATCAACCACTATCAATGTGTAGCATCTTCAGATAACTAACTAAGGAAGCACTAACATAAAGTGTCTTAATATGGGGGTGGGCCACCACAAGCTGCCAGAACAGATTCCATGCACCTTGGTATACATTCTGTATCATACAAGTGTCGGAAACTCTATTGAAGGGATGCAACGCCATTCTTCCATAATTTGGTGTTCCGTTGATGGTGGTAGAAAAGTTTCAAGTTTCAAGTTTCAAGGTTTTATTGTCAATCACAGATTATACAAGTATAACACGGTGAGTGAAATTCTTGTGCCAGAAAACGCCCGACAGCAACAGCAGTACGACTATACATTATTAAACTATAAGTAGAACATAAATAAGATAGCTAAAAACGGTGCAACATTTAAACTATAGTATACATTAAACATAAATACAAAATTAAAGCTAAGAAACAGTGCAAAAATGTACCTATGTAAAACAGATTTAAACTGGGCAAGTGGGTGCCAATTATAATACTGAAATATTATTTAAAATACAAACATACGGGAAAGATACAAAACAGAATAGTGCAAGTAGGAAAGAAAGTGCAAATTACAAAACAATTGCAAATGCAATTGAGTGTGTGCAGAGCGCTAGGATCAGCTCCTATTCAGCAGCCTGATGGCCTGACTATGGAAGCTGTCCCTGAGTCTGTTTGTGCGGCACTTGATACTACGGTATCTTCTGCCTGACGGTAAAGTGGAGTACAGTTTGTGGCAGGGGTGGTTAATGTCTTTGATAATGCGTTTGGCCTTAGCCACGCACCGCCTGGTGTAGATGTCCTGGAGGGAGGGAAGCTCCCCTCCGACGATGACCTGGGCCGTACGCACGACCCTCTGTAGCGCTCTGCGCTCAAGTACGGTGCAGTTCCCATACCAGACAGTGATGCATCCTGAGAGAACACTCTCGATCGTACCAGTGTAGAATGTACGGAGGATGCGGCGGCACATGTTGAATTTCCTCAGACGTCTGAAGAAGTACAGGCGTTGTTGGGCCCTTTTCACCACGTGTGTGGTGTGTGTGGTCCATTTGAGGTCCTCGGAGATATGCACACCGAGGAACTTGAAGCTGCTGACCCTCTCTACAGCAACCCCGTCTATGGAGATGGGGGCGTGCTCTCCTCTCTGCCTCCTGTAGTCCACGATCAGCTCCTTGGTCTTCTGGGCGTTGAGGGCGAGGTTGTTCTCCTGGCACCACTGTGTCAGTGATCCAACCTCCTCTCTGTAAAGGCACTGCTCCAGAATATCCCATAAGTGTTTAATTGGGTTGAGATCTAGTGACTGAGATGGCCATAGCATATGATTTGCATTGTTGCCATGCTTATCAATCAATTCAATGACCACTGATGCACCGCCAGAGGGCGGCATCGGGCACTTGATTCTTCCCTAATTGCCTTATTGCATTATTGTTTAATGGTTTTATTGTCTTGATTGTTTAATAAGTGGATTCTTGTTTCAGTGTTTTCACCTGTGTCTCATTTGCGTTCATTATTTAAGTTGTCTGTTTGCTGAGATCTGTGCTCAGTCTTCAGTTTCTCCAGCCCAGAGTTACTGTCAACGTCTGTATGCTTACCAGTACTCTTTTGCATTTACCCTTTTGGCTTTGTGTTATTTCGGTTTACTGTTTTCGAGCTATATGTTTTGGGAACCGTGTTTGTTCTACTTTTGTTTGTTAGCTGTTTAGTCTTTGTGTTACCTTCTGTCACATTTGTACTGCCCAGAACTTTAGTATTTCAGTAAAGATTTTCATTTGACATCGCATCTCTGTTTCCGCCTCATGTCTGCGCTTGGGTTCATTAAACCACCAGCCATCCCATTACAGTGATCCTGGAAGAGACCACTCCCATCAGGATAGAAACGCTTCACCATAGGATGAAGGTGTCATCACTCAGAATGTATTTGAAAATTAGGCACAAGAAAGATGAAGACCTCCTCTTGTGCAACTCCTACAGGCTAGTTTTATTACTCATAGTAGATTACTCATCTATTAGATAAGTCAAATTATTACTAAAATTATAAGTACATGGTTGGAACGAGTATTACTTAGTCTTATACATGAAGTTCAAACAGGCTTTGTTCAGGGACATATTGCTTCAGACAATTTGCACAGGTATTTTGATATTCTTTTTTATACCAGTAAGCTTGGTAGCTCTAACATAGTTGTCTCGCTTGCCTGAAAAAGCATTCAACAAAGTCGAATGGAACTATCTCTTGTTAGTTTTAAAAAGGTTTGATTTTGGTCCAGTATTTACATGTTGGATTACAATTTTATACAATTCACCCATGGTAATTGTTAATACCAACTCTCAATACTCTACCCCGTTTTTGTTGTCACGGGGTACAAGACAAGGGTGTGGACTCTTTGCATTGGGCATTTATCCCCATGTCAAACCAGGCTTTTAAATTCCTGTCATTAAAGCCCATTAAAACTTGAAAGTAAAATTAGTATTTATATATACCCTAGCCACCTGTGGGACTGTTTCCATACTTGGATGCTACTAAAAATAACTGGGTTACTAGTTTTTCTCATAATCTCCTTTAAATCCACATATGGCAAATATTTCAAAAAGATACATTGATTTGGCATTGATAGCAACTAGAAAATGTACTATATTATATTGTAAATCAACTAGTCCTCCTACTTCGGTTCAAGTGGGTAAATTAAATTACCCACTCATTTAAAACTCACTAATAAAAATTAATTACTTTATAAAGTTATATAAATAAAGCAGCCGCATCTAGGTTTTATGGCCTCAAGAACAGTATATTCAGAATGTATAATTTTTCCCCCTCATATTTCGCTGTTTTTTTTAAATGTTTTTTTTTTTTTTGGGGGTACCTGTTATATTTGTAAAACTGCGACCATAGCTGTTGTCACGACTGCCCTTTTGAGATGTCTTTCATTTCAGATTAAACGTTTTAAATTGGTGGTTGACATTGTCTCTTGTTGTTGTCCCTTTGTCTTGTGGTCCTCCAGTTGGTTGTGCAATGTAATGGTAGTGTTTTTTCTTGTGGTTTGTTCTTGTGGATATGTGAGTATGAGTGGAAGGATGCGTCGTGACTGGGAGGAAGAGAGGGAGGCTGAGTGGGTGGTTGATAGGAGGATATCTATTGAAATTGTGGGTGTAGATGGGGGCTTTGTTAAAAACATTTTTAGTAATAATTATTTTGTTTACTCAATAAAAATGATTATATATTTTTAAAAAGAATGCCTTTGTATTTATTGGTGCTTACTTGATTGGACCTAAACCATGCCAGGAAAATGCACCCCACACCATAACAGAGCCACCATAATTCTTCATTTAGTCATGCTTCCTTTATTTTAGCAGTTACCTGTATATTGTATGCTCAAAAAATTATACAGACACTCCTCGGGTTACGCAAACCTTGGCTTATGGAACATTTGACTTTACGGATATTTAATTTTACTGTAATTACATTATTTTAATTGCCCACCAAGTTTACGTTAGTTATGGAAAGGGCGGGCAGTCATTGAAAGTGATGGAAAATACATATTTGTTAAAAATGTTGTCCTTTTAAATCTCTTAAATACAGTATACAGTATATCCCGGTTTACGGGAAATTTGACTTACAGAAAACCTGCAGGAATGGAACCCTTGCGTAACCCAGGGCGTGCCTGTTTTCTTATATTATTTTATACTAATACAGTTGCTCATAAAAAAAGTTTTTTGTAATAGCTTTTTCCCCAAAAATGAGGTATTGCAATTATTCACACTCCTGTTTTCAATACTTTTAGTTTTTGGTGTGCAGGCTCCACTCGCCAGGATAACACTGAGTTGTAGTAAACACAATATTTTTCTCTGAGCAATTGTATTAGTGTAAAATAATATAATTGCCATATGTATTTGAGAATACAACATCTCATTACCTGTAAAGTTTGAATATATTCAGGACTTGAATACATTTGGAGTGTACTGTATATTAGTGTAAGTATATTATGTTAAAGTTTATTTTCTTATTTTTCCTGGTGCACCTGTGGTTAATGATTTGTTAATGAATGCAATACAAAACCTTTAATATTTCCCCTAAACCCAGTATTTCAGTTGCTAGGATTATGCATTATTTTGTTAAAGAGCAGAAGCAAATTAATTGTTAGTGGAATGCAATTACCAGTTGTTGTTGTTGTTTTTCTTTTTTAGTTTTTTTGCTGACAGGTTTTATCCAAATGTGCTGGAAGCCTTACTTGAATATTACGACTGCTCAGGAATAAATTGAGGTGAAGGAGAAGCAGGAATAGTTTAAAGTAAAATGACACTAAAAAACATATCAGAACCAGCAATGCTATGCTTTTCAGGTTCCTTGGGTTACTTTTTACTAACAGGCATTAACATTTTCTACAACTTAAAAAGGTCCCTATTTTGATTTTAAAAAATAGCTGCATTTCCATTTATGTTGAAATGAGAAAACACACAAACCTCTACAATAACAGAAAAACATATTTCAGTGCAACATAACCTTATGACAAGATATAGTCATGGTTCAGCTCAGTTACATTTAATCCTGACATCAGTGATTCTGTGCTGGCAGTATACTGCTCTTTGCTGCTGTTCCCTTTTGCTCTTGTCTGATTTATTGAAGGGTTGATTCAATTGTGTTGTGATAGTCTGTGATGTATCCACTTATTGGAGTCAAAGTGGAACTAAGCAGCCCCATTCCTTTGCATGGCGAGATCACTTCCGGTTTGTCTGCACTAAGCGGATTCACTGTGCTGGACCATCCATCCATCCATGAGTTTTATCTATCCATTAGTGCTTTTATCTTGCTCGGTTTAAAAATGTATTGTGCATTAGATTAGTCTTCATTTCAAACATACAGGAAGATGCACATGATTTGCACTTAATGTAATACTTTTTTCACATCATCATTCAGAACGTTCAATTAGATATTCAAAACACACCCTTGTGTCCGTCCTCGCCAAAGATAATAATTTAATGGATACACCAGTGGGAACTGTTTGATTTTGTTCTGTTTGATTTCCCCACATTCTGTAGAAACAAGACATACCCCCTTTTATCAATGGAAAGTGTGGTTTGTTTCATTTTCATTCTCACATTTGCACCAGTGATAATAACCCAGTAAGCATACTACATTGCTGTGATGTCTGCATAAGAGCGGTACATCTGCAACACAGATGTACATGTATATAGTTACAGATGTATTAACATCTTCAAGCTGCACAGAAATGGATTTGTCACCACTACATGGGCACAACATAAATTTTACGAGGGGAATACGACTTCTCCACCACACGTGCTGGGAAATCTACGCACAGGGGCTTGAATTTAAATTGAATTTGAATTTTAAATTGAACCAAAAATGCTTGTGCTATGAAAAAAGAGCATAGCAAAATTATTATTATTATTTGCATTGGTGTAGTTAAATTATATTATTATTAGACTATTATTTATATTATTATTTTTACTATTGGCGTTAATTCTATTATTTATCATTACTTAATGTAAGACATTTTAATAAATGGATTTGATGACAAATATTATCTGTCATTATTTTGAGAAAGGTATCGGGTGGGTGCCTCTGAGGAGTGGATCACGGATTTTCAGTAATGCTTCTTTAGTTTCTCACTGAAAGCATTCCATGAATGAAGGCTCATCCATGAATTTGAGATCAGCACAAAGCATTTATCCAGCTGTTTCCCAAAAAGAACACCAAGTCTGCAATTCGGCAAGTGCATATTTTAAAACAAAGACATTCCTCAAATGATGCCAGCTGCCTTTCCTACCTGGTTCAGGTTGGAAGGGCAACATATATGATTCTGTAATGGGTCGATGTGAAGGTCAGGGTGACGCGACTCACACATGCGTTCCGTCACGCAGCAAATTATACACAGGGTATCCTCTCGCATGGTAATTAGTCTCTGAATTACACTGGAACGGGAGAGGGGGAGAGAGGGGAACGAGTACCGCATCCAAGCCTTCGCCAGGGAGCCTTCTATTGCCAGAGGCCCGATACATCTCCTAAGCGAGTCACGCTAAATTGTCAAAACGTTTTCACAACGCACTTCAGGATGGGGCCGTGGAGTCCTTTCATCATTCCCAGGTCTAAATTAGTCTTGTCAGCCTTGATAATGTGTGCTGCTGTTGCACCCGGCCTTCGGTACACAAGTTTGTAGCATCTCAGGGTTTTTATTTCGGGTTGTCTGGTTCAAACGGTGGTCAGGATTGGTAGAGGGTGAAATCGGGCGCAACTGGCCAGACCAGCCACTGTAATTGCAAGGGGGGTGGGGGGGACATCCCTTCCACGGGAGTCACTTCGGCGCTAGCTTCATTATGAAGATGTCTTCTCATCCCGGGCGACGTGCTCCCCGATTCTGCGTGAGAGACTTCTTTGTTGTTTTGTTCTACTTTTCAGTCTTATTGAAGTGAAACACGAGGCGGTTTGCACACGACAACTCCCTGGAGTTTTAATAAAGTGTGCATCTTTAAAAAAATATATATATATATCATGATTTTACTTTTGTGTATCTCAATTCAAGAGTAAGCAAGTGTTCTACGAAAACATTTTTAAAAACTTAAAAATCTTAAATGATGATGTAAACATTTTCTGAGCAAACTAGCCTGACGTTTACAGTTGAAGTGAAGTGGTGGATGGTCTTATGTTTGTCTGAACATTTGTCTGATAATCTGTCACATAGAATGCATAATCCACCTCATTGTCATAGCTAGTCATGACTGCAGACATGTACAGTAGTGTGACATCATCTTTAGAAACAGAGAGGACATTAAAATGATGAAAAGTACCATACTTTATCATACCAAAGCTACACACCAAATTGTTACTGAACCAAATGCATGAACACAAGTTGGGAATGAGCATGCTACCTCATTGCTTGTTTGTTATAACAGATAAGAGTTACAAAGCTATGCTGCCTAACAATGCCTTTTTTATAAAGTAATTAAAAGTCTGATTTTTTTTTTTAAGAATCATGAGCGCCTGTCAGGCGTTGATTCTGCCTTCCTTTGGTAGAACTGATCCTTATCTTCCATAGTTCTCTTTGGAAAGACATTTAATCCTCTTGGTGTCTCGGTCTGATCGCCTCGATTGCCCTGCTCCTAGGGCCGAAGCAAGCTCTTCTCAGACATATGATTAGAAAGATTACATTTTTCAGACTGGTCTGTACACCCCTCTCTCTTTCTATATCTTTCATACGTATTCCATTTCTTATTTGCACCCTCTCTTCTAGCTTTCACCAATTTTCTCCCTTTCTCTCCTGCTCTCTGTTTGTCATTTCTACCTTTCTCTCTCTCTAGCCCCCTCTCTCCTGCTCTTCTTGTCTCTACAGTTCTGCCTTTTTCTCATTCTCCCCATGCCACTCTTTCCCAATACTGCTGCCCCTTTCTCACTTAGTGGTTCTGTGCGGCTCAGTAGGTAGAGCATGGTGTTGGCAACGCTTAGGTTGTGGGTTCAATTCCCACTGGGACCATTTTACTGAAAAATGCATGCATTCACTACTGAAAGTCGCTTTGGATAAAAGCATCTGCTAAATGGCATATATTATATTATATTACTTTCTCTCTTGCTCTCTCACCCTCTTTACACTGGGTAAGGTGGAGCCCTGTGGCAGCCACATCCCTTTTTCCACTCCTCATACTGTGTCCTCACTAAGGTCTCATTTCAAGGTGACTGTTGGAGAGATGCTCTGCAGATGATAATATATCTCACAGAGAGCACACAGAGCAACTGAAAAAAGGAGCTAGTTTTCAAGATATGGGGATCCATCACTTCACATTCTGTTATTTATTTCTGAAATCTTTAGGCAATACTCACAACAGAGTATGTGAGAGGCATTTGTCAGAGTTCTGGAATAGGACAAACGCTGTATTGGTTCACAGAGCATAGATCAAAGTGACTGCCGCGGTAGACAGTTGGCTCACGGTAGCATAAAGTATAAAGAACCAACAAAGATAAGCTAAACTTGTGTGCAGTGGTCAGTAAGGTGTCCTTGGACTTGAATATTTATTCAGGCCTTGTACAAGGCTTTCCAAGCCTCTTTCTAAAAAAGCAACATCATTAGATCATTGCCAATCTGGTGATGCAGTTTCCTTGGACTGTGAAGCAGAGATCGACCATATGGGGACTGAACATTTTATTTCTCACATATTTGTAATGGAACAGCTTTATGGGAGGTGACATTGCTTATCGAAGAAAAAGGACACCAAATCCCTTGATCAAAAAGGTAGTACTGTGCATCTAAATATAGAAGTCTGGGCCTTTGTTTACCATGACTTTAGTGTTCACAAACTAACACTCAGCTTGGAGGGTGTGAACAAAACAATGCTAATGTACAAATATGCTGTCACCACAAGTATAACAACAAAAGATATTGAAACACAACTTCTACTGCATACTGTGGAAATATAACAATATACAGAAACCCATGCACAAACTTAGATGCACAACAATGTTATTAATGTTGACCTATAATAAACTTTAAAATAGTGAACACACTCACTAATTGATTACACTGCAGACATAAAAGTCTGCATTTGTTGGAGACAAAAGAAGAATGAATTTGATTTATATCGTAATGAGAAAACAATTGAAAAACCCTTGTTCTTATTCCAGGCCTTTTACTGCAGGGCTTTTGAGTTTGTGCATGTGATGGATGTATTAAGGCTGCTTGTTATGGTTGTATTCAGCTCTCTGCGTTTCAAAATCATACAGCAGTTAAGTGTATACAAGTGTATCAAAGAAATGCAGTCTGGCCTCCCGGGTGGTCTAGCGGTTACAACGTTTGATGCTGGCTAGTGCGACCGGGGTTTGATTCCACCGGATGCATCATAGTCAGCTCTGGCTGGGAGTGCCACCCAGGGAGGGGGGAGGGCAGCCAACATGAGTTCGCTGCGTATATAAGGAGTCTGGAGTACCGGAGTTACGGTCGACGGCTTGGTGAATGCCGTCTCGGAGGAGGCATTACTTCACCTTTGTCACTGCCGGTCTCAGGGGTCTCACGTCAGCAAACTCACAATATGAGGGGGGGATTGACATGAAAAAAAGAGAGGGTGTAATTGGTTACTAAATTTGAAGAAAACTGATAAAATCTGAAACAAAATGTATTTATTTTTTAAAATGCAGTTTTACAAAAACCCCTTGGAGGGACTATTCATTGCATGGATTCTCACGTGGACATTAATCAAACACTGCATCTTACTAATTGGGGTCTATTGATGCCTCCCTCCCATCTGAATCACACCTGCGAAGCTATTCGCCACCTTCAGTCCTACTGCCCTTTAAAGTCCAAACTACCTGGGTGTGTCCCTTCTCAATTGAAATCCTGAGTCTCAATCCTCCAAACCCAGTTAATCTCTCATGTGCCAGTCACCCTGCACCATGTGATGCACTCATCTTCCTACATGTAAATTAAACATACGTAAGTTTCGGCGCGAGTGTGAAATGATACTAAGCAGCGATTGTGACAGTGAGGATCGTGTACCAGCATTTCCCTGGGGTCTGACAGAGAGACTGCGTGAGACATGGGCGAGAGGAGAGGTTCCATGCAGGATGAACCATTGATGGGCCACTGACAGATCTAGTAAAGGAAAAGTCTATGAAGCTAGACCGTGTGTGAGAGGTGCCTTTCTAATTGTATAAATCTATCCTAATTGAAGGTTCACCTGTATTGTTGTGTTTAGCATTTTCTGCATCACATGAAGAGCTGTGTGGAACAGGTAGCTGTAAGCTCTGGACCAGAGCCCAAAAACTGGAGTAATTATTGACTGCCACCGCAGGCTCCGGACCGGAGGACTAGACTTTTATACTACAATTTAGAATATCCAGTTACAGATTGAACAAACACATGTGTCCATCACAGTACTTTTTAAAGCTCTGACTCTCTGGTGTCTGTGTTGGTGTGGGCAGGGATCCAGACCTATAAAAGAAATAAAAGGACGTAACATCTAATAAAACCTGTGGCATATACAGAATTATATCAAGCTACATGTTGCGGCAGCCCAAGAGGCTGCCCAAGGAAATGGCTGCCTGGCCTTCAACGGAGCCACTGGACCCAAACACTACATTTCCCAGCAGGCCGCAGTCCAGCACCTGAAGGAAGTCAAACAATTGGGACTAACGAACCGCTGAAGACTGTTGAACAGCTGGGATTTAGAAAGAGAGAGTGTTGGAAAAGTTATTTGGATTTTATTGTGTTTGATGTGGATTGTGTGAGGATCCCCTTTGGATGTCAACTACTGGACTGGATTGCGAAACGGAACTCAACTTTGACACTGGATTATGGACAACGACAATGAGTAGGATTGTGGACTATGTGTTTTGAATTCCCCCAAATACCCCCCCTTTGTTTTGTGTGGTTTTGTCAAGAGTATTAGTTTGTTAAATTATTGTTTTGTTTATATTACTGCCTCCTCTGGGTTATTTAACCTGCCTACGCCCACTGCAAGGTCTGTGCGTGTCGCCCAACCCCTAGGGACACCACAATGTATTGAGCCAAAAAAACAAAATAGTGTTCCAACAGTGCAGGATTCTGGTGTTTCCGCCATGGTATGGACTGCATTTTCCTGACATGGTTTGGAGGCACTCGCATATTTAGAGGGCAAGGTCAATGTCAATTGTTACTTAGTGGCAGTGAGTGATCATCTTCATCCCACGTAAAATAAATTATTTCTAGCAGAGAGGGATGCCTTTAAAGATGACATTGCCTCTGTCCACAGAGCAAGAGTAGTCACCCAATGGTTTGAGGATCATGATACTGGCCATGCATCACGGCCTTCTCAGTCACCAGATCTGATCCCAATCAAGTATTTATGGGATATTCTGGAATGACGCCTGAAACAGCATTTTCCAATTTCAACCAAGTGTGAGATGAATGACTTTCTCATGGAAGAGTTGCAGATGTATTACTCCTACATAATTCCATATACTAGTATACTCAATGCAAAGTCGCATGCATACTGACTATACGTGGTGGCCTAACACCCTATTAAGTGCCTTTACATTGGTGATTCCATTTTTTGTCCACACATACAAAAAAGGTATAAATACATTTTAAAATGTCTCTGTTTGTATTGCCACTCACTACCAGGCCATGTGAATCTGTATTGCCAATTTCATTTCAGATTGTGCAGTGCTTTGTCAACATTAAATATATAGTTCTGTATATTTAAAATGTATAATAAAATAAATGTATTTATTATTTATTTATACTGAAGAACATTTCCCGTCTAAGAATAGTGAATAGTGAACAGTAAAATAGGTCAGTCAATAAATTCACAAACTCAGGGGAAATAGCCTTCAATGAGCAAAACAATGAACAGAAGATTAACAGTATACTACATGGCAAAATCACAATTTGCCAGGAGCAGAATTGGTTTTCAGAATAACAGTTATATAGAATGTTGGCTTTAGCTCTGAACACTTTGTTTCACCTGACTGGTAATAGTACAATATGCAGTTACTGTACCTCTGAGCATACTACCTTTCTTCAGATTTCAAGCAATTTAAAAATAAACTAAGCCGAGTAAGTAAAATGTCAGATCTCTCATGGCCCACTGAAAAGCCATAAAATAACTTCAACGGTTGATTATTGTAAAAAAACAAAAACACAAAAAAAATGGTAATTCCATTATTACAAAGTTGTAATGGAAGTATTATGCATAATTTCATAATTTCTAAAATCTCTTTATTCTACAGCTTTATACAATTTTGACAAGTGTTTATTAGTTATAAAAAGTTTAAAAGTTATAACTGGTTAAACCCTATGGTACCTGACTCGGCCGTCACTCCGGCTGGATTTTCCATCTACAGGCAGGACAGAGTCAGGTAAACGCAGAGGTGGTGGGGTCTGCATTATGGTTAGCTCGCTGGGGTTCAGATATAGCAGTACTTACAAAACACTGCTCACCAGCCCTGGAGCTCTTGGCTATAAAAGTCCGTCCCTTCTACCTCCCCCGGGAATTCAGCTCTACTATAATCACAGCAGTCTACATACCCCCGCAGGCGGATAAAACGTGCGCTAGAGGACCTTTACGGAGTAATTAATGGACTGGAGAATGCTCATCCTGAGGCAGCTTCTATTGTTGTTGGCGACTTCAATAGGGCTAATATGAGGAGAGTTTTGCCTAATAATCACCAGCATATTAACTCTCCTACCCGTGGTGATCAGACTCTTGATCATTGTTATTCTCAACTACGGGACAGCTATAAACCCCTCCCCTGCCCTGCTTTTGGTAAGGCGGATCACACCTCCATTCTTCTCCTCCCAACCTACAGACAACGTCTAAAACAGGAAAAAACTTTTTTCGGACAGTTCAACGCTGGAGTGAGGAATCTATTGCCACTCTCCAGGACTGTTTTGAAACCACAGACTGGCAGATGTTCAGTGTTGCAGCTGAGGGGGACATTGATGAATACACAGACTCTGTCTCAGCCTACATCTCCAAGTGCATTGATGACGTCATCCCGAGAGTCAATGTTAGGATTTTCCCCAACCAAAAGCCCTGGGTTAATGGTGCTGTCCGTGCTAAGCTCAGACCACACCCCTCTGCCTATAGCTCTGGGGATCTGGAGGCCTTGAGGAAGTCCAGATATGACCTACGGAAAGCCATCAGAGATGCCAAAAGAGCCTACAGGGACAAGCTGGAGTCTAACTACCACAGTTCCGACCCCAGACGCATGTGATGTGGACTGCGCTCCATCACAGACTATAAAGGGAGAAATAGCAGTGATGCCCAGCCTGCCACCTCTCTTCCCGACGAGCTCAACACCTTTTACGCGCAGTTTGAGGCGAGCAACGTCATGCCTATTGTAGGACCAGGACCAGGACGACTGCACTCTGTCCCTATCTACAGCTGACGTGAGGAGAGCTTTTAAAAGAGTAAACCCTCAGAAGTCACCAGGGCCAGATGGCATTCCAGGCCGTGTCCTCGGAGCGTGCGCCGACCAGCTAGCGGAGGTATTTACCTCTATATTCAACCTCTCACTGAACCAGTCTGCAGTCCCCACCTGTTTCAAACAGACAACCATTGTCCCCATACCAAAGAAACATCCCATCATCTGCCTGAATGACTACCGCCCTGTAGCACTCACCTCTATCATCATGAAGTGCTTCGAGCGGCTAGTCAGAACCAACATCTGCTCCCCCTTCCTGACTCCTTGGACCCCCTTCAATTCGCATACTGAATAGAGGATAGAGGAGGTCACCGTCTTGGCAACATGGTGCCAGGACAACAACCTCTCTCTCAATGTCTGCAAGGGAGATAATCATGGACTTCAGGAAGCGACAGGGGGGGTCACACCACCATTCACATCAATGGAGCTGAAGTGGAGAGAGTCTCCTGATTCAAGTTCCTCGGTGTGGTCATCAATGATGACCTCTCCTGGTCCACGCATCAGTAAAAACTGCCCAAAAGCGCCTATACTTCCTGAGGAGACTCAAGAAGTTTGGCATGTCTGTCAAAACTCTCACCAATTTCTACAGGTGCACCATTGAGAGCATTCCCACTGGCTGCATTACTACCTGGTACGGCAGCTGCTCCGCTGCTGATCGCAAGGCCCTCCAAAGGGTGGTGAAGACAGCGGAGCACATCATTGGCTGCCACCTCCCCTCTGTGCAAGGCATCTACCATACACGATGCCTTAGGAAAGCACGGAAAATCATAAAAGACTACAGCCACCCAGGCTATGGACTGTTCTCGTTGCTGCCGTCTGGTAGATGTTACCGGAGCATTCGGGCACGGACTACCAGACTCACTAACAGTTTTTTCCCCCAGGCCATCAGGCTTCTCAACCAGCAACATTAATCTCAGTGATCACATTGATCACATCATCACCCCAATGTATACTCTAGTCACTTTGTATGTACATTAAATATACATCACCTCAATTTTAATGTACATGAAATGTACATGAAACTGCATGCGCGCCGGACGGAATGGCTGCGCTCCCGGGAGCTCCTCAGAAACTTCGCAGCTTTTTGCTAAATCTAGCATTTATTTTTATTATTTATGTAAATAGTGTAGACAGTTATTTTAAGTATGACAGAGACTCACTGCTGCAACTGAGAGAATCGCCGCACACCAGCGGAAAACCGGAGTTTCTACACTGGGACCCGGAGTTCGCGCTAGGCTACATCGCAGCACCGGCTTCTCGTCGCAATCGCAAACGCCGCCGGAAAAGAGGATCCAGAGCCGGCGTGCTGGTAAGAGTGAAGCGGAGGGCTAACAAAGCCCCGCTACCCGCGATCCTGCTAGCTAACGTGCAGAGTTTGGACAACAAACTTTGCGAACTTAGAGCAAGAATCGCGTTTCAACGAGAAACAAGAGACTGCAATATCATCTGTTTGACTGAGACATGGCTGTCCCCGGAGATTCCTGATGACGCAATATTTACACCTGGATTCTGTGTATTCCGCGCAGACAGAACAAAGGAACTCACCGGTAAGAACAGAGGGGGAGGGGTGGCTATAATGGTCTCCATGGACTGGTGTGCTTCTAATAGCATATCCCCCCCCATATCATTCTGCTCATCCGACCTAGAATACCTCACAGTGACTTGTCGGCCCTTCTGGCTACCACGGGAATTTACCGTTATTGTTATGGTAGCCGTGTACATACCACCGCAAGCTAGTAAGGAGCTGGCGCTGAAAGAACTGTGTGGTATGATCAGTCAGACTGAGAACAAACACCCAGACGGCGCCATTGTAATCGCGGGGGACTTCAACCAGACGTCCCTGCGGACAGTATTGCCTAAATACTACCAGCACATCAATATGAACACTCGGGGTAATAACATTTTAGACCACTGCTATTCCCCCTTCCGGGACGCCTACAAACCACTCCTGCGCGCCCCATTTGGCAAATCTGATCACTCTTCCGTCTTGCTCCTGCCTGCCTATAGGCAGAAGCTGAAACGGTCACCCCCCACCACAAGGACAGTACACTGCTGGTCGGACGAGTCGGACGCCGCCCTACAGGACAGAACGAGCGGCCTGGACTGGCGGATGTTTCGTGAAGCGTCAAACAATGACGTAAACGAATACACATCAGCCGTGTCTGGGTACGTTCTGAACTGCCTCGAACTCGACGTCCCGACAAAAACTGTCCGCACGTTCCCAAACAAAAAACCCTGGCTCAACAGCGCCGTGCAAGCCGCTCTGAGAGAGAGGGACACGGCATTCGCCTCCGGAGACCAGGCAGTAGTGAAAACAGCCCGCTACGAGCTCCGGAGGACGATCAGAGACGCCAAGCGCGACTACAGGGTGAAGTTGGAGGGCCAGCTCAGCAACAACAACCCACGCAGCCTGTGGCAGGGCCTGCACACCATCACAGACTTTAAAAGGAAACCCTGCACAGCTGTCGACGATGCCACCCTCCCGGACAAGCTGAACAACTTCTTCAGCCGCTTCGAGGTGAACGACAGTACGCCGGCGAGAGCACCAACCTCCGCAGAGACACGAGCTCCGCCCTCGTCCTCACTGAGGATGAGGTACGGAAGGAATTTATGCGCGTCAACCCCGCAAAGCGGCGGACCTGACGAGATCCCGGGTCGAGTGATCAAGGTGTGTGCGTCGCAGCTGGCAGGCCCATTCACAGACATATTCAACCTATCCCTCTCCACTGGGATAGTCCCCGCCTGCTTCAAGTCAGCCACCATTGTCCCGGTGCCAAAGAAGACCAAGGTAACAGGCTTAAATGACTGGCGCCCTGTCGCACTCACACCCATCGTGAGCAAATGCTTCGAGAGGCTAGTCAAAAAGCACATCTGTAGCCTGTTACCGCCCACCCTGACCCCTACCACTTCGCATACAGACGGAACAGATCCACGGACGACGCCATCTCCACCGCACTCCTCACCGTCCTCACCCACCTGGAGAAGAGGAACACCTATGTGAGAATGCTGTTCGTGGACTACAGCTCAGCGTTCAACACCATAATACCCTCCAGGCTCAACACCAAGCTCTGGGACCTGAGGCTGAACCCCAGCCTCTGCGGCTGGATCCTGAACTTCCTGTCGGACCGGCGCCAGGTGGTGAGGATGGGCCCCATCACCTCCGCCCCTCTGACCCTCAACACCGGGGCCCCCCAGGGTTGCGTCCTGAGCCCTCTCCTCTACTCCCTGTACACCCACGACTGCGTGGCCACGCACAGCTCCACCAGGGTGATCAAGTTCGCCGATGACACAACGGTGATAGGCCTGATCACGGACAATGATGAGACAGCCTACAGGAGAGAGGTCAGCAACCTGGCACAATGGTGTCAGGAGAACAACCTCTCTCTCAACGTTGATAAGACCAAGGAGCTCATCGTGGACTACAGGAAGGAGAGAGAGAGGCAGGAGCCCTCACCATCGGGCGGGTCCACTGTGGAGCGGGTCAGTGACTTCAGGTTCCTCGGTGTCCACATCACTGAGGACCTGTCCTTGTCCGCCCACACTGGCCATGTAGTCAAGAAGGCACAACAACGCCTCTTCTACCTCAGGCGGCTGAAAAGTTCGGAATGGGGCCCAAGATCCTGCGGGCCTTCTACAGAGGCACTACTGAGAGTATCCTGACCGGCAACATCACCGCGTGGTACGGAAACTGCTCAGGCCTCAACCGCAAGGCACTGCAGAGGGTGGTGCAGTCCGCTCAACACATCAGCGGAGGCACGCCTCCCCCTCCATCCAGGAACTGTACAGCAGCCGATGTGCCAGCAGAGCCCACAGCATCATCAAAGACCCCAGCCACCCCAACCACAGCGTATTCCAGCTGCTACCGTCAGGCAAACGGTACCGCAGTCTCCAGGCCAGGACCAGTAGGCTCAGAGACAGCTTCTTCCACCAAGCTGTCAGGCTACTGAACTCTGGCCACTAGCCTAGCTAGCCAACTGCCATTTTGCACATCCAGGTGGACTGAGCACAGACACACCTGCACAGACTCAGCACGCGCAGGCGACAATCGCACACGCCCCGCGCACACACACACACACACTCACACTACTCACTCCCGCACTGTGCCTTGTGACCCTAGTCCACTTGCTGCTACTTAAAATTATTTTGTTACCTTATATTTTATTTATTTATCTATTCTATTTCTATTTTGTTTACAAAGTGTGATATTCTGTGTGTATTCTGATGCTGCGATGTTGAGGGGCCTGGCCCAAGATTTTTACTCTGGTGTACGTAGTATCACAGATGTAACAATAAAGAAATCTGAATTAATCTGAAAAACATATCCATCGGCACTTCTTCACTTTATATTTACAATATTTAAAACTCTTATTCTTACTGTCTATATTCCCCATCTTACTGGTTCTGGAACTGCTGCTAATGTTTTACTGTTTTACTGCTATGTATATTTTTGCTATTATCTACTACGTAGTTGATGCTTGCCATGTCCTAAGAATTTCATTGTTCAGAAATACCTTGTCTTATATTGTGCATTTGATAAATAAAACACTTTGACTTTGACTTTCATAAAGCTGGAGAATAAAGAGCTTTTATAAATTATGAACATTATCCAACCATAGTTATGTTCATTGTAGGTGCTCAATGCAAGATAAATAAATAAAACCATTCTGCATTCCACCATACAATTTGGCATAGAAAACTGCAAATCAATATTTGAATGGGACACAATGTTGCTAGCTGGGTATTTGGTTAGTTAGCTAGATAACTGTATTAAACTCTATATGAAAAATAAATATTGTTCATCACCATTCATTGATATAGAGTTACTGTCATGTTAGTTACAATATCTGTGGATGAATGCTTCTGATTGATGTCACATCATGTACATTTATCCAACTATCTACTTAAAGAGCAGAGGCACATCTTGCCACTGACATGAACTTTGTATTGCTATGAGAGCTCAATTTATAAAGTGATAATGGACCCAAATGGCCTTTGTATTTGTCATAGTATTTAGCTTGTCCCATTGGTTCACTTGCAAATCTGCCATTGACACAAGTTAATAGGGGTTTCAGAACTAGTCTGAAAATATGAATATTGTTCCCAATCGTACAACTGCGACTATTTATGGAGAAATCCGTAATTGTAAAAAAAATCTGAGAATATCAAAGATAATGGAAATTGACTTTTCTTATTGTGTTTAAAAAATAAAAATAATTGTAACAATTATGCATCATGCTTCATAATGTATTTTGGCAATTCATTGATGTTCATGGCATCATATTTGTTTATTTGTTCTGTGAAAAAATATTATAAAATTTAAAAGTGAGTAGCTTGTTTCACTTCAGCTGACAGTTACTGCAAGCTTTTGAACACCATTCTATTCCTTTATAGTATCGCAAAAGACAGCATAAAATCACAGTACAAAGTTACAATTCACTAAATAACATCACACAATGCCTATAACAATAACTATACCAATAACTGGGTGTATTACACAATATTACAATATACATAAAGTATAATTTTAATATTTTAATATAATAATGCACAATATATAACACAATATTAATTAACTATCTGCAACATTCATCAATGGAACCACTGCTTTTCAGTTAAACAGTAACTGTAGCCTATGTACTAACATAACTACAAACATGAACAACAAAACAAAGTAATTCATAATTGACTCAAATACCAGCTACTATGGGTAATATGCAATAGGAATATATGAATATAAGAATTAACCATAGCATAAAACAGAGGAAATATAATTTCCTTTCTTTCTTCATACAAAAACAAACTCTGGAAGATAACTGGTTTATAATTACCATTGTATTTTACTCATTTAGAATGCTATTGAGCTAATTGTACTATAGCCAGCAAAATACAGAGACCCAGCTGCAGTCATGCAACTAGCCATCAAGCTAGTGGGCCTCAGCATACTAGTCTATTTACAAAACACTGCTATAGCTTATCTCCATACTGCTACTTTGTCCTGTAAGGTTATTTCCGCACACGAGCCTGCAGGCCAGCGCATCCCTGAAAAGGCAACAAATATTCAAACATTCATTTGAGTTGTTGCTAAAAACAATGAGCACCGACATTAATTTGTACATAAAAGGGTCCTCGTGGTTAAAGGGGGCGTGTGTTCTTGTGGTAAAGTGGGCGTGTCTGTGTGATAAAGGGGGCGTGTTCCAGTGGTAAAGTGAGTGTCTCCATAATCATTTCGAAATGATTTAAAATGTTGACATTGTTTGCAATATTATCACGCATATCATTACATCTGGTTTATTTTCATTAGCTAGGAAGCTAAAGTAGCTAACAAACTATATGGCTAATTAGCACTAACTAACAGTTAGCAAACCCTATAGCTAGCTAGCACTAGCCAGTTAGCTAGGTATAGTTGTGACTGCTAGCACCCTTACTTACACAATTGCTGTGATATACATTTACATTTTACATTTTAAGCATTTAGCAGACGCTCTTATCCAGAGCGACTTACAAGATGTGCATCAATACATGGTAGGAACAATCACAGTTAGCGCACGAGATCAGTGCAGGAATACAGCAATAGACATCATTGCAGGCATCTGCGTACCATACCTGTAACACCGGGAAGGAAAAGGTATTTTACAATGTTTACAAAATGTACAATTTTTTTTTTTTTTTTTTTTTTTTAAATAAAGAGTATAGTGTTGAACAAGTAGACAGTGGTGAAGACAATTTAGCTAGATGGACAGAGATCAGGGGTAGTGGAGTCTGAAGAGGTGGGTTTTGAGTCTCTTGCGGAAGATTGGAAGTGATTCCGCAGTCCTGACCAATTGCGGGAGGTCGTTCCACCAACGAGGGACCAGGACAGAGAAGAGGCGAGACCGCGAGTGAGCGGCTGCCAGGCGCCCGGAGGGATGGGGCAGTCAGTCTGCCAGCGGAGGCGGAGCGGAGAGGTCTGGACGGGGTGTAGGGCGTGATGAGTGACTGGAGGTATGGGGGAGCAGTACCTCTGGCCGCTTGAAAAGCAAGCACCAGTGACTTGAATCTGATGCGTGCTGCGATGGGGAGCCAGTGCAGAGAGGAGAGTAGAGGGGTGACGTGGGTGAACTTCGGCTGGTTGAACACCAGGCAGCAGCAGCGTTCTGGACTAGTTGCAGTGGCTTGATGGCACAGGCCGGAAGGCCTGCCAGCAAGGAGTTGCAGTAGTCCAGACGTGAGATCACCAGGGCCTGGACCAGGAGTTGAGTGGCCTCTTGGGTGAGGAACGGTCGGATCCTCCGGATGTTGTGGAGGGAGAAACGGCAGGTCCGAGTGATCGCTGCAATATGGCTCGAGAAGCACAGCTGGTTGTCCAGGGTTACCCCAAGACTCCTGGCAGACTGGGACGGAGACACTATGGAGCCTTCCACGGTGATTGACGCATCAATCATCGGGAGCCCTTCGCTGGGAGGAAGAGCAGCTCTGTCTTCCCAGGTTCAGCTTCAGGTGGTGGGTGGACATCCATGCGGAGATGTCAGCCAGGCATGCAGAGATCCGTGCCTGGACCTGGGTATCAGATGGAGGGAAGGAGAGAAACAGTTGAGTGTCGTCAGCATAACAGTGATAGGAAACAGATGTATAACTTTTTATCTGTGAAAAGTATAGAAAAAAGAGTGAGCAGCTTGTTTTATCTCAGCTGAGTAACTGCAAGCCTTTGGATACAATTCTGTTATGCTATGCAATAATGGGAAACTAGCTACACTCCTCTCTCCACATGCCATCTGCTGGAAGGATGCTAGCATTTAAATACAAATATCGTATGAGGTGTTATACCAGTCACAATTTCCTATCTTACCTAGCTAGTTAGCTAGATTAGTTACCTAATGATGCATAAAGCCAGCATTCTATCAGATTTTGTGGGACTAACCAAGGAGCTATAACAAGTTAATAGTGGGGCTAGCTTAATAGGTCATGTTAGTTAGTTCCTAAAACGTTACTAGCTAGATATGTTAGCAACTATGTAATAGATAACTTATGTGACAAACAAGTGTTAGAGTAGCTAGCTAGCTAGCACTAAGTACTCTAAACTTGTTCTAACTTTAAGGTATGGTTCCCTCAAGCTACAAATACCTGATCAAATAAACTAAGTTGGTGTGGCAGTCGCTGTAGCCAAGTTTGCTGAAGAAGGCAAAAGTTATAATATATTTCTGGGTACGTTAGAAAATAATTCCACTGAGTTATTGCTTTTTATAACTTTTAATCGAAGCAAACAAGTCATGTTGCTTTAGCAAACTCCCACACAGGCTTTCTGATCAATTATCTGTACATTAATTCGTAACTTGACAGATCTGCAGATAAGCTGCCATGTCCATTTGTATTAGGAATCCTGATTATACAAATTAGATTATTCAAATGTTGATTCTTGTTTATGCAGCATGTGTCTTTGGGTGAATTAATATGGAACTTTTTTTGTGAGAAGTATGTACCATACGTATACATGATATATATGCACGGCTGTCAGATTCAAATATTCATCCAAACCATGGTATAAATCAATAATATATCAACATTGGGGGGGACATTATAAAAAAAAATCAGCTAGGCTATATATTGGGGGACATTTGAGTATATCTGAATATTGGGGGATGTGTCCCAAAATATATATGGTGATGATGCTTTAATAATAAATGCATATATATAATATATAAAATATACAAAAAGTTCACAAATGATTCTTTTTTTAACAAAGTATCAGTACTTTTTGGTTCCTCCCTTGGCCATTATAACAGCAAGTAGTCGCCTTCTGTAGTGTCATACAAGGTTATGGAGCTTCTTGGGGTGGATCCTCAACCGTTCCTCCATGCAGAATTGTTCTAGTTCCTTCAGATTCTTGGGTTGACATTTGTCTGCTTTTTTGAGTTCAAACCACATATGTTTAATTTGATTCAGGTCTGGAGACTAAGATGGCCACATCAGGATATTTATCTTGTGCTCTGTCAACTATTTCTTAGTGGCTTTGGACGTATGTTTTGAATTGTTGTTGTGTTGGAAGGTCCATCTGTGACTAAGGTGTAGCTTCCTGGCAGGGTGAACAAGGTTTTTGGACAAAATGTCTTGGTACATGCTGTAGTTCACGGTTCCATCTATTTTAATAAGGGCCCCAGGGCCTATGGATGCAAAACAACCCCAAAGCATTAACGCCCTGAGGTCCGTGCTTAGCTCAGAGCAGCTTTGTGATTTTGGTGTGGTCTGATATTTATCTTAATTTCATCAACTTAACACACACTTACTCCAAAGTGTTTGATATTTTTATTTGAAGGACAATCACAGCTACATTTATATACCATCAATAGTTTGGTCAGTATCATATGCAGCTTGTAAATAGATCTACAAACACACAAGTTATTAAGAGTAAATTTTTCTGCCGTCACAAAAGTTGTGAAAGCATGCACTAAACTATAGTGACGAATTGTTTTGCCAATATGCATTTGTTCATCAAGGTCTTGGTTATGTAAGGATGTCAAAATAGTTTAGCACATCTGAGATCTAAATAGCTAAAAACCTGTTTTTATCAGAACTGGTCAAATTTATTTCAGGCTGTGGGAGGGCTATATGCTAATTTCCTGAATATTCATGATCCACACCTAAGGGTTGTCCACACCTGTAAGATCTGTCAGATGGGCCATCTCTCTCTCAATGGCCATCAGACAAAGACAAAAGCCAGAGTCTGTTTGGCAGTGGGCACAGACACATGATCAAAAGTACAAAACTTGGTAGGAATAATTGTGATCCAGATGTTTTCTGGAAAACAAATATTATTAATAAAACTAAATATGTTTTTCTGAACAAATTTGTATTTGTATTGTATTAGTAATGTAGGTTTGCAATTTTCTGAATTTTTTGATCTCCTTTGTTCATCTTTATCAAGGGTGCAAATAAAAACAGATCCTATGGTATATATCCATCCATCCATCCATCCATTATCTAAGCCGCTTATTCCTGGTCAGGGTCGCGGGGGGCTGGAGCCTATCCCAGCATGCGTTCCGGCGAGAGGCAGGAATACACCTGGACAGGTCGCCAATCCATCACAGGGCACACACACCATTCACTCACACACTCATACCTACGGGCAATTTAGACTCTCCAATTAGCCTAACGTGCATGTCTTTGGACTGTGGGAGGAAACCGGAGTACCCGGAGGAAACCCACGCGGACACGGGAGAACATGCAAACTCCACACAGAAAGGCCCCGGCCTGATTCGAACCCGAGACCTTCTTGCTGTGAGGCGATTAGCGCTCCTATGGTATATATATATATATATATATATATAACAAGCACAAAGTGTATAGAGAACACATTGTGAAGGCAAGGTATTGTATGCAAGATATTGGATAGAGTGGTTCCAATGTGATAACCTCTGGGCAGTCCCATAAGATATGAACAAATGTACCAGGGGGACCCTGGGGGTAGAGTGTGCAATGGAAACTTTGGGCTCTATCCACCTGAATGTGCGGGATTGCATATCCCCTGTAATAATTGTATTGGGACGTGGTTTGTGGTTTGGATTTCCGGATGAAAAAGGCAATATTGGACAATATAGTGCTCCATTTGATAAAATAAGTATGAGGTACCAGTTAAATGGTATTTCATCCACAGGATATGCACGTAGACTACAATGCCCTGCATTGTCAGCAAGAGTGGACTGGCATTATGAAGATTTTCCTTCTTCAACTGAGGAATCTATTATACGTTTTAACAGCATCTACCCATCAATTTCAGAGTATCAAATAAAAATTTTGCAGCTCTGCACTGCTCCATAGGAAATCAGCAATAAATTGTCAGAGCAATAAAATATGTGAGTCCATTTGCATATGAAAGTGGCACACACACAAACTGGACATAGCCTTTAATTGAGAGATGTATTAATTAAGGATTAATGGGTTTTGCTCTGCCTGAAACTAATGTGATCAGTGTGATTTTCCCCTCCAATAGTTCCGCAGACTGTGTACCTCTTGACAAATTGCCTACATATTTCCTTTGAATGCCAATGCCTCGAGTCATATACTGTACAAATTGATAAGTGCTTTACACAAAGGATAATTATGCAACACCTTTTCGGCACATTTGATTCTGAAGGTGTCCTTAAAATTTTGATAAGAAATTATACATTTTAATCTTGAAACAGAAATTCCCTGGAGGAAAATGGGTAGCAGTTGCAGTAACACACAAATTTAGTTCACCTTGAATTATTTTCTTAATTGTAACTAAAGTATAAAGCAGGATAATGGCATGTGATTGAGACAAAATACAGCTTGGGACCTCCAAAAAGGCACTTTGGCTTAATCCTTTTTAAATTTAATCAATTATGTTTTGCTGGAGTTTTGTCACAGTTCATCAACTGAAATGCAAGTAACTAAAAACAGGCCATTGTTATGAAACAATTCATTATTTCTGAGGATTTGTTGGATTAAAGGATTTGTACAGTTTAATTAGAAGTAAATAAGTTGCATTAAAAAAGTATATGAATAAATATAGGAAGAACCGCAGGCTGATGGGTATTGTGTGGCTTAAGGGGTTTCTACAGTTCAAATTATGAAGGAAAAGGATAATTTGTTAAACAAAAAAGAAATATCAGAACATTCTTCCACTGAAGATCCTAGTCCTTATTCTCTTTGGAAAATATGAAGGGAAGGGTGAGAAGGATTGGCAGTGGGCTATTACAGATGCAGTGATGGCTGAACCATACCTTTGACCTGCATTTTAAAGATCCCTGGGGGTTACTGCTGACCTTATTATACTGTGAATGCTGGTATATGACATTAAGATTGATTGCTTATGCAGTGATCACCACAGAATGCCGGAAAGAAACACATGCAAGGGGAAGGCAGTGCTGCAAGAATTCATTTTAGTGGGGGGGTTGAAGAGGGTGTTATAAAAGTAATATGACACAATTGTTTTAAGTATATATTAATACTGTTTACAAATTTGATGTTTTTAGTTAAATTTTTTTAGTGCTTGCAAAATCTTTTTTTGGTGCCCTACTAACATTAGCTATCTCGCTGCTAACTGCCAGATATTTAACCTGAGGTGCTAAATTAGTTTCACTATTGTAGGTACAGTACATACATTTGTGCTATATATTAAGCTTGCACTAGCTACTAGCTAGAGCCAGTTAAGTCCACTAGCTCCCGAGATAAGCAGACAGATACATATGCTATGAATACCTGGCAACAATAAAATATCCTAGCGTGGTTATCGGTCTTGCTCATTTTAATCCGTCTAGTATTGTCTGTAGCAAATATTACTAGGAAACAGCTGGAGACTGTTGAGCCCAGTCATTAGAGTGGTGGAATGCTGAGGAGAAACTGTTAGGCAAAATGCTATGAGTTAGCTCGAATTCTGAGAAAATGCTGAAAATGAATGGGAGTTGATGGGTGGGTGGATGCCAAATTCATGCACTTAAACAAAAAAACGACAGTACCTACAATTGTGGTTTCACAAAATGGACCTGGCCACAAACACCACACAACAACCTGCCAAGTTTAGTTTATTATCTTTCAGCCAAACTTCAGCGCAAAAAACTTGCAACTTTAAAACTAGTTGATGGATCTTTTTCATACTTGAGGAAGAGATTCTCTGTGGTACACAGACAGGACATACACATTTTCAGCTTATTTGACCCACACATGGTTAAAGGGTTATTACACCTTTTTAACAAAACTCACGGAAAAAAGCTGAAAACCCCTGATTATAATGGGAGTCTATACGCCCTATAGTATAAAGGACAAATACCCCTAAAATTCACCACAAACTAACTTATAATCCTCTTCTTTGGCAAAACAATCCTCCTTGGAAAATGTAATAATGGATAATATCTAGCCTCCCGGGTGATGTACCGGTAGAACGTCTGACGCTGCCCACTGCAACCAGGGTTTGATTCCACCAGGTCGTGTCAGATTCAGCTCTGGCCGGGAGTGCCACTAGGGGGCGGCAATTGGCTGTCCGTCCCAGGGAGGGAGGGGGGATCAAATCTGAATGAGATCGCTGCATATATGAGTGGTCCTGTGTCTTATGGTGACAGGCTTCGGCTTAGGTGGGTGCCGGCTCAGAGGAGGCGCTCACTATAATATTTTTTATAATATATAATAAACTATAATATTGCTTGTGCTTATCTACACTGTGTTTGTACTGATTATTTCAGAGAGTGGAGCTACTTTAGACAGTCTTTTGAAGCAAGGTTTTGTAAGGGAAAACAAAATTTGCAGGTTAATCTGGGCCATGTTACTCATAGTAGGTGTAACTAATCCAGGCTGATTGAACATTAGCCAGATTCTGTTAGATCCCGATAATGGAATTATGAGACTATGAGACGATAATTGAGACTATCTCCATTTCCCGATGGCACATTCAGAATAAAATGATCTCACAAACTCTACTCAGACTTTATTCATCAGGATAATAGCATGTGCCCATTGCACTTCAAAAGGGAGAACAAAACAATCACCAAACAATCATATTTAGTGAGCATTACGAGGAGTACAACGAGATTATCACAGCAACACTGCAGTTCCTTCAGAGAGGAAGCATGTAAAAAAAATTGCTCCGTTAAATACGTAGGATTTTTACCCAAGTAAAATAGTTTTTGACAAGTCCACTTTAATGATTCTTGCTTAGCAGTAATCAAAAGAGACATGGACTGAGTGTAGTTCCAATCCAATGGGCACCAAGAGGACCTGGTAGCAGGTTAATGTGAAATATAAAATCATTCTGCAAAGTAGTATGGTAAGGCATGGTATTTTGTAGATTAACTTGTTATTGGTATGTTTCATAATTTCAGTAAACAAGAAGTGGGCAGAATGCCATAAGATCTGCAGAGGAGTTGGCCCTACAGTACAATAGGGGTAGGCGTGTGATGGAGTGCATAATTGGGGGCAGCTCCCTGATCAGGCTGACAGCAGTGTGAGGATCTCTAATGTCAAAGGAAGGTGCTCCTTATTCTCTGAGCTTTCTTAGAATTAGTAATTGAGTTCACAATTGTCACATTTTGCAGGGACCGGACATTCACTCTGCTCCAGCCACCACTAATAGTTTTGGTGCTCAGCAAAGGAATTTATTGATGTAGATCATTTTGCTGAATGCTCATGTAATGGTTCTATACACATTGTGTGCTATCAAAATGGATGTAATTCTTCCTGAGTTACTATTATTCCCAATACTCTGTAATGGACCGCAGATGCAGACCTGGAGACCATATCAAAAATCAGTCAATCAATCAAAATGTATTTGTATATCGCATTTTACAAAACATTTATCACAATATGCTTTACAGCAGGCCCTGACCACAATGGCAGGCCTAAGGCAACGGTGGCAAAGAAAAACTTCCTTGGTTTGCACAAATAGGAATAAACCTTAGGATGGGCCAAACTCAAGATGGGGAGTCCAGTTTCTAATGACCAACAGTGGTCAATGAGACAATATGCAACACAATTAGGGACTTGATTAAGTTCAAGGCAGCTGGAAGCAGTGATACTGAGGTGGGGTGATGGGCTGGGACAGGTGCCAGGTGGGTAGACGGCGGGTTCTGCAGGTAAGTCACTCAAAATAAAAATATAAAAAGGGGTCTGAACCAGGCTTGCACTGGTCCTTCCCCAAATCATAAATTAATCATGCATGGGCTAGGCTCTTTTGAACACTTAAAGTGTGACCTGTTGATGGCAAGTTGAGCATATTTTGTTCTTCCACTAAATCTCTTTGATCTCTGCGATTGTTACATGTCATTTTTAAGTCTAGGATTTAATGTTTGCCATGGTAGTAAACCTACATCTGTAGATTTTAAGTTTAATTTTGTCTTTGTATTAGCGCACTTAATTTTAATTTAATTATATTGAATATGATGATATATTTGATAATTGGTATCCTGTGTAATAATTATTATACAAAAAATATATATGAATGGTGTGTGTGCCCTGCGATTTTACATGTAGCATAAGTGAGAGGTTTTTACACATGACACCAGTTGTGTTCAGTATTGATGGATGGATGGAACATCAAACATATATTTGATAATTGGACATTTTTATTCAATTCTCATTCTTGCAGTAGCAAGTAGCGACAGCAGCGATCAATGATTTATGACAAATACGATTTTCCTATGCCTTGCTCAAAACTGTGACAATGTAGACTCTCTGAATATTGAGTCATGCACCAAGCCTGGCCACTTGCCTTAATGTTGCTGATGAGGCAGGTGGAGGCACAGATCATGTGAGAATGGTTGAGGTCAAGTCATGGATGACACCTTCTTTTGGACATTGCCATTGTTTGATTGCATGTTATAAATATGCTTTATAGTTTGCATACATTCCTTTTTATGTTAATGCATGTGGTCCATCTATAGCACCTGCACAATAATGCTGTGAAAGGATTTACTATTCACACAATCCACCTTATTTCGTTCTGAAGGTGCCTTGATTGGGATCCGACTTCAGTCCACAGGACCATTTTATTTTTCACGTTGAAAACATTTTTGTTGACATTTCACAACTTTTTGAAGTATAGCGTACATTACGGGTGAGGAAATTCAGATGTGTATGCGTCATAGCATTATTTTATTGTTACATATTTATTTCAACTATCCAGGGCATCACTCATAACTTTAACTGAATTCATTAAATAATTGGTGGATACTTTGGTGGATATTAAAGACTTTGGGAAGTGGCAGACAAATGTATGATTTGACTTTGCTATTTAAAAACTATTTTTCTGCAACAACAGGTGCAGACATCAGCACACTACAAATAATACATCAGCTGAATAAATTATGTTTCCACAGGGTTATTTAAACATAGTCATAATCAGTAGCAATGGGTTTCAAATAGCTAAGGCTTAATTAGCATTAGTAACTAAGGCTAGAGACCCTCACCGAAATGTCAACTTTTTTCACTAAGTACTGATTTTGCGCTAATAGGGCATTAAGCGCGAGGGATTTCTCACATTGCAGACACAATCAAGAGTCACAACAAAAGGATGTTTATAAGAACATGGAGTCAAGCATCAAAATATATTTGAGTGCTGAAATTGTATTACAAAGGAAAAAAACAACATTAGTGCAATAAATACAGACAAGGAGAAAAAACAGTGTGCGACTTTGCTCCCCATTAACTATATCAGGAACTACCATTCATTTAAAAAGTGAGAGAGGTGTAAAAACAGAGACAGAGAGGTGTAAAAAGCTGGTGCAAAGCCTAAGTATGCATTATCATATTGTCTTGTCGGCAAGATTTCTTAATAACCTGTTTACATCTGTCTGCTTTGTGCTGGAACTAGTGACTTTCTCCCTATTAACCCACCGTTATCCCCCCTTTTATAATTACCTATCGTTTGTTTTGATTCTTTCTTTATTAGTGTCCGCTATCAGAGTTATTTCATAGTGTTAATAGTTTGTGTTTAATTTGATGTTAATACATTTCTTATGATTGAAGACTTTTGTTCATTATTTACCCAAGCAAATAGTGGCTCTACCACTAGTTAAAACAAACGCTTATTCATGATGATAGTATGGTTCCCTTCAGCTAACATAATTATTATGGTGCGTTTACTGTATCAAGTAGTTTGTATGGAAACTGATCATTTTTCCTGAACATTTTATTGTGACCAACAAAAAAATATTGTTTTTTGCTTGCTCTTTTTAACTTTCCAGCAAGAGGCTTCTGTGATATCAGCGTGTCTGTGGAGATTTCAGTCGCAATCAGCTAAAACAATAGCCCAGACTTGAATCTCTGGCAAAAGAGTCCAGGTTAAATGTTCAGTTCTCTCTTTGTATAGCTTTTCTAACCAATGCTATGCAGATGGTATCCACATTTTTCTCTCTTTTCCTGTCCCAGATAAACAAATCTTATCATGCATTACAGCATGACTCAATAATATCTCGAACTGGGTGACTAATCAGCATCTAAATCTAAACCTTGACAAAACTGAGGTTATCTTCCTCCAAGCAAAGGTCTTACTCATCCAAGATCACCCTCACCCTCATGAAGACCAGAGTGTCTGCATCTGCCAATAGTTCCTCCCACTACCTACATCTGTTAGAGCAGCAAAGTTTCTGGCCCATAATTCATTAAAAATATAATCTCTTCAAATGGCTTCTTGGTCCCTTCTTCCCAGACTCTTCTCTCTCTCAGCACTATTAAGGATTTATTGAACTTCAGTCAGTTTTAATTACTGGAGCACCGTCTTATTGATGAAATAGCACTTTTTGTTTGAGTTAATTTTCTTCACTATGGCACTACTGTGTGACAATGCTTGCTATGGGATTGTCTTATACAGTGTTTTGAGAGCAATACAGAAGTTCTGTACGTATTCTGTTGTAAATCTATATAGTAATTTATTTTTGTCACTCTGGGTTAGGCCAAAACAATGCATGTTCATGTAAATAAAACATAAATGCACTTAATTCTCCCAGACATTGGACATGGTCTGTCCAGACTTCAGCACCAGACCTGACAGATATATATATATATATATATGCAAGTAAGTATTTCAGTATATCAGCCATGAACCAGAATTCTGGGCAATCTGTATGGCCTTAAGGGTCCAACACACCCTGAGCCTGTATTATCGCAGAAACACGTAACTATGTGTGGGGCATCTTGATCAAGCTGAGTAGAGCAGAGAGATGGTTGCTATCTCTGACTGGGGCCACACAACCACAATACATTCTTTATCACAGGTTTTGTATCCCTGTGTGGCTGGGTCACTGGTTCCTGCTGTGCCCCAGGGTTAATTAATGAGATGGAGGTCAGTAAGCATGCCCCTCATACACATACACACACACACACACACACACACACACACACACACACACACACACACATACATACAAACTCTCTTACACACACACACACAAATACCCAAACATGATGAGGATTCAGCCACACTTTGTGTGTTTGTGTGTGTGCTTTTACCTCTCAGGAATATGTAAAAGAAGAGCAACATAAAAAACATTGATGCAAGCCTTATGATGCTATTAATTACTTGAAGGTCACTGCTCATGTATTCAATGCTTTGAAGTGATGCAATGTAACATCAAAGGTATGTATGCACTTTTTTTTATACATTTCAAAGGAGAGATACTCTAGTATTGTCAAAGAAGCAGAACTCTGGGGCCTCCCGGGTGGTGTAATGGTAAGAGAATCTGACCCGGATGCATCCGTGGTTCAATTCTACTGGCCACGCCAGTTCGGCTCTGGTCGGGAGTGCCGCTACCAGGCGGAAATATGCTGTCCGCCTCAGGGAGGGGGGAGGGAAGCCGATATGAAATATACGTTGAGATATACACTGTGTATAAGAGTGGCTCTATGTGTACCGAATTTACAGTTGATGGCTTGGCGAGTTCCGGCTCGGATGAGGTGGTACATCGCCTTTGTCATTGCCGGTCTCAGGACAGGATAGTTGACATGAAAACAGGGTATAATTGGCTACCAAATTGGGAGAAAATGGGGAAAAATCGGAAACTAAAAATAAAAATAAAAAGCAGAAATCCAAGGATGGAAGGCTCTTTGTCAAGGATGCCACCACAATCATTGCAGCCTTAGGATAGTACAATTGAAAGAAAGTCCAAATGCATACCAGACCAGTCTGATTTTCAGGTTTAAAGGAAATACAGAAATATCACATATTTCTGAATGGGGAAAAATCTATGTTTTATTTTTATTTGAGAGCTATATTCATTATTTAATACAAGTTCATTTGAAGACATCTAGCTGAGATTAAACAAATGCTCTAAATTAAGATATAGTTAGGTCCTAATCACTTCAAATAAGTCCTCTATTAAAGTACAGCTCCTTTATTCCATGGACGCTAGGTATAAATACATTTGGGAACAGCTTACAAACTCTACATGGAGCAACTGGGAAAGCCTTATAGTAAACCCGAAACCTGCTCCACAAGCGAAATAAATCTCAATATTAGATGGCAAAAAAAAAAAGGGACCCTCATACACTAGTGCTGAAAAGGAATGATAATAATATGAAGTACATGAAATCCCCAAAACTACGTTATAAGTGAGAAAGAAAAAGACAGGAAATTCAAAGGAGCATCAAAACCTTTAATTTCACATATACACTAACAAGGATTTCTAGTACACAGCTTTGAAACCCGCTACAGTACTGTAGCTATGTTGGTTTGCTGTACTTCAAACAACATGTAGGCTACTCTCCACTGGACACAGGTAGATTGCTTAGGATTCAAAGCTTCTCTCAAACAGCCTTATGAACATTGTGCACAATAATGCAGAGATAAACAGAAGTAGCTAGCCAACTATTTGAATGATTAGCCTCGATCAATTCATGACATGTCCAAGAGCAGCATAACTGGGTCAGCTAGCACCGTCATTACTTTTTTTAAACCTACCGGCAAAACCCTAATATATATCAGCCATCTCTCACATATCCATGCCCACATATCAGCCTTGCATCATGCACTTCTTTTAGTTCTTGGAATGGAGGGTTCAACAGTAATGTTTTTTTCACTTGTACAGTCCAGTAAGTAGGTCTGAAATCTATTTCCACTTGCCCTGCCCTGGGGTAGGGTGTCAGAGGTGGTGCATTTACTTGGCTATGAGGAATGTACATTTATATGTCAGGACTATAATTTCAACAAAAATACAAAAAATGTACTGAAAAACTACAACAAAACAACACAATAAGCTTGCTAACTTACTCATTTAATTACCTAGGTAAGTTAGCTATGATTTAAGTCACAGTCCTCCTTGCCATTGGGAAGGTTTGTATTTGAAGCTAGGCAAGATGTCTACATTGGCTGGCTTTACACCAGCATTATCGCTTTGGATAAAAGCGTCTGCTAAATGGCATATATTATATTACATATATTATACCTCTTACCTCCACTTTCTGGCAGACAATCACACCCATGCATTCCACAGGGAGGTTTATATAGCGGGAAAGAGTCAATGACATTTAAATAAAAAAGTAATGAAGTAATTTTAGGCATTTTATATTTTGCTTGCAAAAGAGGTTTTTGTTTATTATAACCTCTGTCAATGGTAAAACAACAGAGATTATATGACAGCTATCAATATTTTAATGACTGTCTGACTTACGTTTAGAGAGGTCCATGGCACATCCGTATAACTGATCCAGGCAGAATAGGACAAGTTTTTCATACTGAGTAGATAAGGGATCCATATATTAGTTTTCTGTGCCTAACCTTATTACCATAGACCCAATATGAACATCAATTTCAAGGAACAAACGAGAACAGAATAACAAAGTGAAAGGGATCAAGCTTTCTCTGCCCTCTGTGAAAGCTTCATTTCTGATTTTCCAGATCTTTAACCCCCTGAGGTCGACGGGAGCGGCGCCGCTCCCAGCAGCAATAAAAGTATATTACTATTTCTAACTTCGCGATATTTTATCATACACACGAGACAAAAACATTGACAGAAACCTTAGAATCGCGACTTTCCGATTTGAGCACTGGCAAATCAAATGGGATTTTTAAATTAGGTTAATTAGACCAAAAGTAAACCTTGCCTTTTACTCTCTTTTTTACCTGGTAGTAACGTCCCCTTCTATTGACATGGTAACTAGGGGCGAGTTTCGGCGAGGTGTGTGGGGGGAGGGCGTGGGGCCATGTGTGAAAACGCCGGCGTAAACACATAAACTGTCCCGACAATTTGAAGCAAGATTTTATACAGACATACAATTTTATTCAAGATGGAAAGATTTTCTGCGCTGCAGTGTTTGAGAGTATTGATGAAAAGCGGCGAAGACAATAACTGACGAAGAGTAAGTAACTATATTTGATTTGCCATGTTATCAAATACTCGTATATATATTCAATATATGAATTCGCGTCTTGTGACTACATATCCGCGTGTTGCAACGTAACAAATTGCAATATGCACACAAGATCTATGTAAGAATACTTTTCAAACAGCCTAAAATGTTATTTATTTCGCTTGTTTTCAAATACTCGTGAAAAATATATGAATTCGCGTCTTGTGACGCCAAACATATTCCGCGTGTTAGTAACTTAATCTAAATCCCTAACGTTAGTAGATTAGTTGGTTAGTACTATACACATCTACCTAATATATACAAAGTGCAATCTAGAAAGTAAGAAGGAAGAAAACGAGATAATAAGCGAAGGCGGAAAAAACCCTAAAAGTATAAACTCCCGAAGTGCATGACAAGACAAGGAGTGGATCTCGAAATAAACGGAACAAGGACAGACAGGGAGCAGAACGTGACAGAACAGGGAAAATGCAATACTGGATAAAGAATAATGAATAAGGACTGAATGAAAAATAAACAAAGACCAAAAAACAACAGAACAGGAACTCAGAATATAACACTGATGGCCCAGTGAGATGGCCCATCTGACAGATCTTAGAGGTGTGGACAATGAATAATGAATATTCAGGTATTTAGCATTTAGCCCTCCCACAGCCTGAAATAAATGTGACCAGTTCTGATAAAAACAGGTTTTTAGCTATTTAGATCTCAGATGTGCTAAACTGTTTTCACACCCTTACATAACCAAGACCTTGATGAACAAACGCACATTGGCAAAACAATTCGTCACTATAGTTTAGCGTGTGCTTTCACAACTTTTGTGACAGCAGAAAAATTTACTATTTTTAACTTGTGTGTTTGTAGATCTATTTACAAGCTGCATATGATACTGACCAAACTATTGATGGCATACAAATGTAGCTGTGATTGTCCTTCAAATAAAAATATCAAACACTTTGGAGTAAGTGTGTGTTAAATTGATGAAATTGAGATAAATATCAGACCATGCCAAAATCAAAAAACATCTTTAATAATGGCATTTACACTGTCACTGCTATTACTACAGCTGCTGCTATTACTGCCACCACGGCTATTACCACTACTAATACTGCTACTACTTTGCTATTAACTTTACTGTTACCATAACCACTACCACACATCATACTGTTTATTATTTTATGTTCCACATCACTACTAATTGTATGAATCTGTATGAATCACAAAAAAATACAAATAAACTGGTGAAGCAGCATTTTTTTTATGGTCCAGAAGATCGGAATGTATTACCCATTGAAGTCAGGCAATTGTCAGTCAGGCGATGTTGTCAGGCAACATCTTTGTACAATTTTAAGAAACTTTCATAAGCATTTTACCATTTCCACATGTCTAATTTAATTTAATTTATTCATTTTTTCATTGATCTTGTTTCATCTTTTTTATTTCATTTTAGTTTTCTGTTTTAATTCATTCTTTGACTTCCTTTAACATGCCTGTTTTTATATCTGTTTTATTTTGTCTGTGAAGCAGTTCAATATATGAAATAAAGCTAGATAATATACACATATGGCATATTATTATCCAATCAAATGCTAAATTATGACCACTACCACTATACTTGGTAGCAGTCGTAATATTGCTACTACACAGTACACAAATTATAATAATGTTTTTAGCATCTTTGGTAAATGACATTGAAAGTCACCTCCACCTTCAGTTTATCTGTGATTTTGAATGCCATTCAAAGAATATGTCCTGGTCCATTTGCATTGCAAATGGTGGTAAGAGGTTTTATAGGGCCGATATTAAGAATACCAACTGAATCTGGACACAGTGGCGCCGAGGCTGCCTGATGAGACAGCTTCAGTCTCACTCCAAAGCTGCCTCAGAATATAAATTATGTATCAGAGACAGATTCTCCTGCCATGGGGTCAAAAAGTAGAGTACAGGGAAATGTGTGTGTCTGTGTCTGTGTGTGTGACTATGTGAGCCCGTGTACGTGTATGTGTGCTTCCGCGTGTGCCTGCGACCATGCATACGCGAGTGTCAGGGGTGTGGGTGGCTATGCTTTAGAATGCCAGTGCAGCGGTTTACTCAAGAAATAGGATTATATTAGGTTATGTTAAGCTTAAAGCCTACTGCTAATTACTTATCGAAAGCTTTTATCCAGGATGACCTCCCCTGCGACTAATTCCCCTGGGACACATTTGCTGCTTTGCTGACATTCAAAGCGGAGCGGCGCTCTTGTTGAAGTGCTCGTCCTCTGCACGATCGGTACCGTCCTTCGCTGTTCCATGCAGGGTGCGTGGCGGCAATCACTTCCTGTGTGAGGTTCGGGATGCAGGGGGGCTGAAGGGTGCCCAGATGTGTGCGAGGTGGCTGGGGTTGAGCTCCCGGCGAGACTGGCGCACATGAGGATCATTGGGTCCTCTGCCACACCTGGAGGTGACACGCTCCCAAAAGAGCAGATTGTCGCAGCTCGTACCTGCCGCCTCTGAGGAGTGGCGCCATAAATCACCCCCCGCCCCCAAACCCCGCCGTCGGCTCCACCCATGGCGCTGCACCGCAAGATGGACGAGGGGCTGTCACGCAACCAAGGGGGGATTACCATCCCGCATCTCATCCCCTCGCCCTTCCCTGAAACTCTCCTTGTGGCCCTGGCCTTCACCCATCCTGATGTTCCAAACCATTACAACCACACTTGGATCTGTCCACCTATTTACCTCTGGGTCTTCCCTCATCCCGAAGTTACCTGTCCTCGGATGAACGCCTCCTCTTCTTCCCTTTTGACACCCTGACTCTTTTTGGGATTAGGAGATCGCCCCTCTACATAAGCCCTGCTGAGTGAAGGATCCTTTCACACTGGTACAGTTTATTTGGAGAATTTCTTTACAAGTAGCCCAAAGAAATCATTTAAGAAGGAATTTTGCTGTGACACCCACTGATCTTTTTCCAGTGCATTAAAGAGTTTATTTTTAATTTCCATAACAACAGTCTAGAATCTGAGCAACATATTAGTGTATTTTTTACAAATCTGTGTGACATAGTGCAGCCCAAACAAGTGTTTCTGATCAGTGTGCTCCACAGAATCTCACGGGTCATGTCATTTCACTGCATGAGTCCAAACTGAGCTAATCAATTGTCTTCAGTCTACCCCAAACTTTGAGCAAGACCATTTCTATTCTGAATTCACACTTCACTGAATGCAACAAAAATGCATTTATGGTAAAAAGCATAGCACTGGTTTAAATGTGTCACTCCAGACCGAGTGCAAATTGCAATGTGGTTAGGATGAATAGTAATCCAGGCATTGTGTTACTTCACCACATGCTCACCAAACATAGGTTACCACAAGTAAAGAATGCAATAACTGAAAGGTATGAGGGACAAAAAAAAGAATGATGATTGTACTTAACTCCAACTATTCTTGACAATCAAAGTGGGATCCTGTTTTCCTAGAATTTGAACAGAGAGCAGAACAAAAATAAAAAGACACACAAACTCAGGTGCACTCATCCACCATCGGTTTTGTCTGTTCCAGCTGAGGACAAGAGAAAAACACAAATACTGCATGTTCCCTTTTTAGTATTTTGCAGACCACTCTGGTGTCAAATTCATGTTTGTAAATGGACATTGTGGTACTATGACTATCTTGTACTAGGTTATACTGGTAAGATGGTCTTAGGGTACAAGAGACACAGAGGAGTAAAATGGTACAATGTATTTATGCATTATTAGAAACCAGTGGGCTGCAACTATTTAAGATGCCATTATCCTGCAGGTGCTGCACCCCAATAGCAATTTGTAATCTTGCAGGTACCCTCTAGTGGAGGGATGACACATTGCACATCATTTTCATCTGACCATACACGATGACAGCTTGAGGTGTGTACACACTTGTGAGTGAGTCATGAATAAATTATAAAAAAACACATTGATTTAAAATGAGGGCTGCTATCTCAGAATTAAATATACAGTTAATAGTCAAGTAGGAGTGAAAAAATGTAAATACGTAGGTTACAATTTGCTAGTTGAAAAATCTGGGCACTGGGTAAAGGGTGGTTGTTAAAGTTTCAATTTCAACATACAATAATGCTAATTGTAGTCATTGTACTATCTCCAATGTAATAACTTTTCACATCTAATACAATGTCATTGCCCAAAGAGAGGACGGGGTTGGAAAATAATAATAGATGAAGTAGAGCTGCTGATATTAATGACAAGATAATGGCTGATGAATTGCAGGGGAAGAGTTTCCAAATTAACCATCCCAAAATACAGAGACCAGAAAACTGTTAATAAGGTTCATTTCAGTTGAAAACAGCTTAGGACAGTTAAGAACAAAGGGGGTCTGAATCTGAAAAAAGTTTTTATCGAGCACATCTTAGACAGCAAACTATCTTTCCTCATCATTAACTCTGTTCCCAGAATGCACCTCTCCTTCCCGGGGCACACGTGTCCTCGCGAAGCGGAGCGCGGGCTGTTCCTGGTGAACCTCTCTGTACCCGCCAGAGAGGGACTGTTAGTTTTAATTAGTCCGCAGGCTGCAGAACGCATAATGGCAACATCAAAGGTCAGATATACATCAAGCATGCTCAGGAAAATGTCGGCCTGCTCCAGGAGGCTGGGCCCTGGGCTCGGAAAGAGGAGGATGAACTTCAGAGAGAGGCGCAGGGCGCAGCTTAACGAGGAAGGTATTTTCGCCTTGTTTATCACTCTAATGGGGGGGCTCACTAGAATGCACAAGACAAGTTATGCAAATTGCGGAGGAAGATGCTACTGTAGGGTAATTTCTCAGCTTCTCTCCATCACTTTATCCTTCTCTCTCCTTCTCTCTCTCTCTCTCTGTCTCCTCAGTGTGGATCACTCCCACTCTCTTCATTAGTACAGATCAAGACGTAACATTTTCCACCTTCCACTGCTGTTTTCCACTGCCACCTTCCCAGAATTATTTCAGTTCTTTGACAAACATGCCTCAAATGCAAGTTCATCGGGATAAAAGAAGAAAAGTCTTTCACCCACATAATGCGCAGAAAGAGATCTGTTAACAAAATGCGGGCGGCCATCCTCTCTGTCAGTATTTGACACAGCAGGGACTTTATTTCCCTCATTTTGATCTCTGAATTAAATTCAATAATGGGAAAGAATTATGAATTGAAAATGCACTGCTTTAAACTTTGGAATTGACTTTCTTGTAAACTTGGGAGAGGGTTTTACTTTAAAGTTAAGGAAGCTTGGATTGTTAATATCAGGATTAGCTCAACATGAAACATTTCCGTCTTAAATCTTTGAAGCGGTAGCACCTGGTACGTGCCGTTTCCTGCCTAGAGCAAATTTTCTTATCAACCAGCTTCCCCACTGTGCCACCCTTTATCCTTCCACTACCATGCATAATGATGTCATTAATATCATGGTACAGCAAATGGAATCTAAGAAACACTGTAAGCACTCAGTCCTTACGATGAATTGGATAAGTAATGGAGTTTTCTGACTATTTACAGCTGTTCTGATGTAAAGTCCTAGAGTAAACTGAGGTACCCTGTTCTGGAAGAGCAGGGGTTGACACAGAAGGCTGAATACTTTTAATTGACTTCATGAAAAAACATAGCAGATTCATTCATTTGTCATACTTGAATTAACATTTCTCATCAATCCCAGGTTAAAAAAGTAACAACAAAAAAAATATTTTAACTTTTAGCTTTTAAAGTATACAGAAATTACTTTTGGAGTAAAGGACGCTCCAAGACAGGTTTTTTTTCAAGTATCAGAACTGCCCTAATGGTGTGATAAAAGATTTGACATTTTGGATAAAATAATCAAATAATGTTGACTGGACTCTACTGGCCTCTTGTGCCATCATCCAGCCAAAAGCATCTTACTCTGATTCATTCTCAGCCTTCTCAGGGCTCAACCACACTGTGCTGCAGTTTGTTTTTAAAGCAGACCCACTTTTGGTATGAGGGATTCTCTCTCTCCAAACTTATACAAGAGGCCATGAGAGGACTTTGTTTTCAAGAACCCTATTCTTCTTTGAAGTTAGGATTTTCCAAAGAGAATCAGTCATCGTGACACTAAGGCACAAATGCAGGAAAACTCTCCAACTCCATTACTGTATGACTCTTCTCTCTCAGACAGCCCTGCTCTGCTCTTTACCTATCTTTGTGTCACTCTCCTATCAGAAGAGGTTCATTGATTTGCATTCCTACTCCTGTTCGGTCACAGGCGTTTGTTTAACTGTGGAATCACAATGGCCAGCACAACACATGACTGATCAGACCACGGCAGGCACAACAGAAACTCCAGAAAATGTAAAACTGATGCAAAGGTGTCAGAGATTAAGGTACCATGCACATGGAAAGCAGAGGAGATAAATACATTGCTTCAGTTTAAAAGGTCTAATGCAGTAAACAATCCTGGTGAATAGGGGTGTAACGGTACCCAAAAATCATGGTTTGGTATGTACCTCGGTTTTGAAGTCACGGTTCGGTATGTTTTCAGTACAGTGGGGAAAAAAAGAAATGCAAAACATAAAATTGCTTTCCATTTACTATGAACTTGGCTAATTGGCCATAATTTACACATATCAAGGCACATATCTTTCTTTCTTAAATAAAAAAATGTCTGTCAATACTGCTGCAACCATACACTAAAAAAGTTCCACACATGCTTTAACACAGTGGTTAAAGCAAGATTTAATTAGTTTGGTTCACATCGGTACGAATACATATACCGTAACACCTATAGTGGTGAATTCTGCCACTGTGAGTAAAAATTTCTGGTAAAATGTATTATTCCCAAATTTTGCAAAAGCAAAACAGAAGCAAACAAAAGCTTGCAAAACAAAATAAACCAACGCTCCGCACATGGAGGGCATGTGTCAATAAAATTTTAATAATGTTATCTTTCTTGAATAGTTAACATGAATGACACAATTCAAATTATTTATTAACTGAAATAACAAATCTTCCTGCAATGTTCCTTGTTATTTAAAAATAATATTCAAGGGATATCCAGGAAACCGTAAAAACGTTTGCATTGAGGATGTTCACCCTAACATTCAGGGAATGTACTGGGAACCAAAAATTGTTAGCTGGGAACCATACTAGAACAACAGTTTTAACTTTGTGCCACATGCCAGGTGGTAATCACTTCCTACTTAACAGCAGTTAACCACTGAATGTTTTTAATTAGGAGGTTTTTATCTGTCACCTCTCACCAAAACTTTACTTTACAAAATAGCATCCTACCTTTTCTTAACTGTTAGGATGCTGATTTAATATATTTAACATAACATGACATAATAACTGACATTGCATGTTTATTAACTGTTTTTGGTTGAACAGGCATTTCAAACAATGTCGTTTTTTTTATCCCTCATTATTTCTTATAATGTCATCTGTTGATGCAGGTGAGTACAGACAAGAACACCCTCCCCTCCAAACCATGTGTTGCCAGATACTGCTTTTTTCACTCTGTGAGCTGAGCTGTCAATGTGTTAGAAGTACACTTCATGCAGTTGGTGCAGGCGGACTGCAGGTGCCCGATAGACCAGAGGAGTCGTGATGAAACAGGGAAAAACCAGCCGACTAAATCCATCCCTCCATGGGTGAAGCTTTGGCCAATTATGAGCCTCCCTGTGGGGCTGCATGCAACAAACAGTACTAGCAGTTTGGATTCGATAACAAACTGTAGAACAACTTCACCAAAAACCTTACAGCCCCCAAAATATGCACTTTAAGTAAAAATGTGTCATTTTATCAGATTTATTGTCTTAAAAATGAATGTGTTGTTTAAAAGTCACCATATACTGTATATACTGTATGTATATATTTTTATTTATTTCAAAGTTTTCCTCCCAATTTGGTTGCCAATTATACCCTCTATTTATTTCAATTCACCCTCCCCCACGAGTCTGCCGCCTGTTCTCCAGGTCAAGACACTCTTTCCGGGCCAATAGATCCGCCTCTTCTGAGACAGAACTCTACCATGGATACCTTTTTCCTGTTCCTCGATGGTCTCGTGCCCGGCTCACCCCCCCCCCCCCCTTCCCCGGAGGCGGACAGCCAAATGTCGCCTCCAATCCAAACCAGGGCCGGTCGGGTAGAGACGGGGGTTTCGAACCACGTCCCTGACAGGCAGCGCACACCACACCGGACCAGCCAAATTGTGGTGCATTAGACCACTACGCTACCCCCCGGCCCCTAAGTCACCATATTTTTGACAGTCTCTGGCACTTAAAGTTATTTGTAAAACCTGCTTCTTCTAGTCTTAAAGAGATGAGCTTTCCCGAAAACTAAAAACTTGGAAAACTCTTGTAGCCCCTAAAAAAATCTGCAAATGGTCTGGCAAATACATTACAGTCTAACCTCTCCTATACCTTGTAAACCAGATTGTATCCTTAAGTTGGGCAGCAAATCTAACAAATCCAATTTTACAGTATGGCCCCTGTAGCACAGAGTCAAGCCCTGGGGAAGTGAATGGGGAGAGGGGGGTGAGGGCTTCGTTACAAGGTGACCTCACTTTCCGCGCAAACAGATGATATCAGTTCAGCTCTCTAATCAACCGCTTAGCCCCCTCGGCTCCAGCGGTGTCACTCTCAATTCCTGGAAAGGGCTCAGGATCCTCTGGTCCTCTCTGCCACCTCCACTGTCCCCTGCTCAACGATGTAAATGGGTTGCCTGATGTGTGTTGACTGTCGTCGTGGTTTCCAGGGACAAGGTGGAGATGGCAACCTTCTGCCACCCAGGCACGTGACGTGATACGGGAGTGACACCGCAGCGACTGTGGTGCCAAGTTTGCACCCAGTCAGTGTCTCACGTAGAGACTCCATACACCCCTCCCACCTTCACACCCCTTTGTTTTCTGCAGTCACTGCTCCACCCCACCACCCCACTGCTCCCCTCATTCATAATCACCGCACCTCCCATTTACAGCCCCCCTACATAACTAGTATTGCACCTTCTACCTCATTGCAACCAGTTGCATGGAGCACTGGACATTGGGGTGACTATAGACACCTACAAATACCACCACCTGCTACTTGTCTGGAACCAGTTTTTTCTTGTTTCACGCTATTGAAATTTGTCTGTCAATTTAAATAAGGGTCTCCCGTCTCCAGTTGTAGCATCCCATATGAATTTATGGCAAATACAGTCATTCATAGCCATTACCTTTTATACCTAGTTATGTTAAATTATTTCAAAAAGACTGGTTAGTTCAGGTTAGAGCTGCTTTTGAGAGATCTTCATTTCAATCTGGCACACTTTTTAATCATGCGAAACATTCAAAAGGTCCAGGCCAATTAACAATGAGCAGTTTAACAGTAAGTGTTTAAGCCTCGCCTTTTTAAGGCCGCCCAGTCCAACAGCCAAACAGGCACACATACATATGCACTTTGCAAACCCCCGCTCCAACACAGAGCAGACATAATCAGAAAGCGTCTGAGCCAGTCCAGGCAGTCTGCTCCACCAGATGGAGGACACCTGTGTCGTCTGAGGCCCTGAAAATTGCCTCCAGCAATATGCGGGAGAGAAAAGGTCACGGCTGACTGATCGATGATGTATAAACACAAAAAACCCTCCCAAGGTTTAGGTGAGAAAATTTTGCCAGATCTTTAATCTTTAATCCTGTGAGTGCAATATCCAGGGATTCTTATCAGAGACTGCGAGTTGGAGACTGGATTGACGCGGATACTCTGGGAGAGGGTGGGGGAGGGAAGGTATGGGGGGGGTTGTTTCTCAGGTAGGTTCGAGAGGCACTCATAGTCGAGTGGAGGGACAAAACTGCATGGATTGAGTGTGGATAAGTACATGTTGCAGGATCCACTTCAAAAGTTGTGTCTCCTTTGTCCTTTAAAGTAGGTTGAAGCTAATAGAAGAATACAGCTTGTTGCGAAGCCCCTGGCTGGGCAAGAGGGAAATCACAAGATGGGTGCACTACACATGGGTAAGCAGGGTAAGAAATGGGAGTTCAGGGGAGTCATGTAATGATCTTGAGTAATATGGGAAGAAATGGAGCTTTACGCAGGGTCACTTTCCACAGAGAAAGCAGGTAAACAGAGGACCCGTTCCAACTGTGCCAGCTTGCTGTGTCTGCTGAGTGATCCACAACAGGCTCCTCCCATGTTGTGCTATTGTGCTTTGCTTATTTAAAAGGTTTGTTTTTTGAGAAAATAAAGTAATTGGATATGGTGGTCTTATAACAGTTTTTTTTATTTGTCAGCTAAACACGTGTCTAGCGGATTGTTTTCTGATCATACTTCTGAACTTTTTTTTCTAAATATGTAATTAAGCATACAAGTAAATATATTGTATATGTATATATATGTGTATGTGTGTGTGTGTAAGGAATAAACCAAGACAAGCCCTGCATTCTCAGGGTATATACGCCTGGGGTGGTACTGTGGCGTGCGGCTGTTAAGCCAAGTGCCGTTCCCACCCCAAAAGTGCGTACACATCCTGAGAACACATGGCTTGGAGTGGTTTATTCTGCTTATACCATGGCTACCTGCCACACAAATATAAAAAAGCTAAAGTATAAACAATTCTAACCGTTATCGTGTAAAAATTATCATTTGGCATTTATAAATCCACCAAAAAATACAGTTCCTCATTTTCCCAGGTTCAGGAAGAGATGAAAGCATTCATTACTTGCACAATGGCAATATTTGATATATAGATGGAGAGATATTTATAAAACTGTGTTGGAAATCAATATTTATTCCAGTCACATTCTTGCTGTCGAGAACACATACAGAATTATAGCAAAAAGCTTGTTAGCTGAGTCAAGATTATCTCAAAGTAATGTTAGCAACGAAGGGTAAGATAAAAAGATGTATCTTAACTATGTGAGCCAGCTAACATCAGTGACCTAACTTAACAAGCTTGTAAACTAGAAAAGTACAATACGTTGTCGTGGCGAGCTAACTTAACTATATAGCTAGCTAGATTAGTTACCTAACGATGCATAAAGCCAATGTCGGACTAGAAACATCTGGCAAGCTAGCTGCAACTTCCCTGGTGGTATTAAATATTTTCTTGCAAATGTTTTTAGTTATCAAAGTTAGTTAGCCAGAATCCTGATGTATAAATTAAAAGATGCTCCAGTGCTGTACTCATTTTCATTCTGCTTCATGCAGCATGTGTCTTTGCCGTGAATTACTATGGAACCTTTTTGTGGTCTGGGGAGAACCAAAAAATAGTTCCTGGTCTGGTTGGGAGTGCAGCACCATAATACCACATTACAGGTTTGATTAAGTATGAATGACTGCTGTTCTTCTGTAAGAGCAAAGGAGAGATGACAGTGGATGTGCCGGGGGGAATTTTCGGGGGAGTGGGGATCTGTCAGGTCAGTTGTATGTGCCTGCAGAAAGAAGTGAGATGAAATATCAGCTCCAGAGGTAAACGAGTGGTCTCAGTGGAACTTCCTGGGTTGCATTTACAAGGCAGCACATGTTGCATAGAACGTAGAACATGGTCACAGGAGCTTGTGATGACATTGTATCTCCTTCAGGCTCTCATCCCATACATATTTCACAATGTATTGAGTCACATTATGATCATGAGAATGGAGAGAGTGAGATAAAAAAGAAGAGAGCACATATTATTTGAACTGTTTTTCTTTACCATGATATAGTTATTTTTTCCCCAATTTGGGATACCTAATTACATTCGTAGGCCTACTTTGTGAACTTTGGAGCAGCAGTGATAAACTGCCACCTTAAAGTTGTGCAATTGCTTTATTTTGATCTTTCACGGTTTTTATATCGAATATTGACCCACAAAACAGTCCTGAATGTCAAATATTGAGATTTCACTCCACTAGGAAACATGTCAAATATTATTTATGGCTGGACTGAGATGCCTTATTGGTTTCAATGTATATTGCAAAATAATACAAGGCTGGAAAAAAGGAAATCCTGTATCTCCCTGCTAGGTGGGTTATTCTGGGCACCACCCATTTGATTGAGTTTCTGTCCCTTGTAGCGAGAGCAGATGTTGAGGCCCACGTTTTTTGTCTTACAAAGCCGCTCCAGATGTGAAGCCTGGGCATGCCTAGAGAGACCCTGTGTGAGTCTCTTTAAAATTCTGCATACGCTCGCTGAAATGACTCACAAGCAGATCACATCTATTAGCGCACTAATTCTCCAGCTATAATCTGATGCATTTGGTCAGAAAGGGAGATAAAAAAAACGTATGTCTGCATTTACTTAATGATAATGATAAAACCTGGACAAAAAAAAAAAAAAAAAAACATTTCAAAGGCTGTTTAGTTTTTTTCTTTGCACAGGCATTCATTTGGTGATTTTTTTTCCTGTGAGATTTTCCAGTGATTCCTGCCTTTTATATAACATATTAGATGTTTCCTCTTGTCTTTAACAGTACCCCCTCCCCGACCCTACCCCAATACATTCTTTGCTCCTGAGAATTGGTTTCTCACTTTGTCAAGACTAAGTCAGATCTTTGGCATTAACAGTCTACACTCGAATCAGAGCTAAACTATGTTGATGGCTTCTGAAAAGGGAGTGCTATTTAAAAAGAGAGCGAGATTACAAAACAATTAGCAGGGAATTTGGTGGATGGTAATTATTGAAGCTGGGAGCCTACAGCTATTGACTAAAAAGGCTGCTTCAAAGCCAAATGCTAAAGAGAGAGGGAAAGACAGAAATGAAAAATGAAAAGAACAGTAGTGGAAAGATCAGTCTCTTAAGTGACCTTGGTCGGTGGGTATTTTAGCTCACATTACATAAAGTAATGGCATACCTTATTTATTTTTTCACTTCCTGAGGGGACATTTGTGTCTGTAGTGAGAAGCTTATTTTGACTATCATGACACTTTTCAGATGATAATGTACAGGGGACTGCCTAAATAAAGGAAACAGTGAGTAAATGAAGGTTTCTGATGGTTTAGGTCCACTCAACACCAATGAATATACCTTCATCCTATGGTAAAGCATTTCTATCCTGATGGGACTGGTCTCTTCCAGGATGACAATGCCTCCACCCACAGAGCACTGAGTGGTCACTGAATGGTTTGATGAGAATGAAAACAATGTAAACTATATGCCATGGCCATCTCAGTCACCAGATCACAACCCGATTGAACACTATCACAATCTGGGAGATTCTGGAGTGGTGCCCGAGAAGAGTTTTCCACCACCATCAACAAAACACCAAATTATGTAATTTCCTGTGGAAGAATGGTGTTTCATCACTCCATTGGAGTTCCAGACACTTGTATAATCTAGGCCAAGGTGCATGGAAGCTGTCCTGGTGGCTCATGGTGGCCCAATGCCCTATTAAGACACGTTATGTTGATGTTTCCTTTATTTTGGCAGTTATCTGTATGTGACCAAATAATGCAAACATCAATCCTGTATTGTAAAATTGTCATCTGAGAGGGGAGGTACAGGGTGGGACATTTAATTATAATGACAAAAATAAGCCTAAATTACTAGGCTACTATTAGGGTAATGCCTTGACCAACATCGGAGCACTGATGCAGAAGACACATCATTATAATGTTAGAGGCAGTAGGATATTCTTCATCGATTCAGAATGACCATGCCCATGACTAAACAAATACAGGTCAAATACAACTGGGAGATCATATCAATGAAAACTATTAATGTATAGAAACCATCTATGTGATTTGAAAGGTTGGCAAACTTTTTTTCTGGCACCATACAGTACTGTTGGGTCTTAATGTATCCATCAATCTGTTTCATAAAGATCTATCAATCTGTTTGACATAGAGCCCTTAATTCTCCTTACTGTAAAGCAAATGCTGTGAAAGTCATGGGATTACAGTTTGTGTGTATGTGTGGGGGAGGGGGTGGGGACCTGTTTGTGATCATATAGATGTGTGTGTGTGTGTGCATTTACACGTGTGTGTATGTATGTCTACATATGTGGAGGGGAGCTACAGTGTGTGTATATGCATGTGCATATGTAGGTGTATGTGTGTGTCTGTGTGTGCATGTGTGGGTTTGTATGTGTGTCTGCATATGTGGGGAGGAACTGTGTTTGTGTGTGTGTGCGCATGGGTGTATGTGTAGGTCCATATCTATGTGTGTGTGTGTGTGTGTGTGTGTGTGTGTGTGTGTGTGTGTGTGTGTGTGTGTGTGTGTGTGTGTGTGTGTGTGTGTGTGTGTGAGTGTGAGTGTAGGTGTGCCTGCATGTGTGTGTGGATGTCACTGTATGTGTGTGTCTGGTAGGGCTCACATCCCGGTCATGCTTGGATTTAGTCAACAGTGCTTTAGCTCCCAACCTCCTAACTCCAGCACAATGGAGACATGGTGCAGTCATGCAGAGAATATGGGGAGAAAAAAAGACAAATGGTATTGGCTTATATTCCTATTGTACTACATTGGCTGTTCTGCAATTTTTCTCCCATCCAAAATAATTTAGCAGCAATGAAAGACCCTGCGCCTCCCTGGTCCATTATTACAGTTCTGTCTCTTTCAGAGGGAGTGTGAAAGAGTGCCTGCATTGCTTATCTAAAAACAAAAGTATTCAAAGGTGGCAAGACCTTTTTAAATGTATAAGAAGGGGCCCATGTGCTGGAAGAAAGGAATCGCAGCTTGGCTGCAGGGAGTTACAAAGCCACACCAGTTTCAAATATAAAATAAAAGCAATAAGACTTCAAGAAGCTAAGGGCTTCCTAAAGGCCATAGCAGAGCACTTCCCACACCATGGCCCTTGTTATCTCACTCCCATGGAAGGGAGTGCTCCTTGAGAATGGAAAAGCTTGCTAGCCACGCATTCATCTCTGGAAAAAGCACAAAAAAGAAACATGAAATGGGAGAATAGGCGTGGCCCTCCCCTTTACAACAAGCCCGCCTTTGAGTGCTTTTATTGCCTTTATTTGGCATGTACAATTCACCTATTATTAATTAATTACCCAGTCGACTAAAAAATTATGAACACTGAAAGATTATCAAAGATACCCCCCAATAAAAAGCAAGTTTAAAACAAAGCATCATCTGTTCGGAGGTCCAGATCTTCCAAAGAGGAAAGGATAAGGATTGGCAAATTCAAAAAGACACCACCCGTAAGGGAAGACTTAAATTCAGTGAGAGTGAATTGAAAGTCTATATTAAATGGACATAACACCTCACCTGGTGAAAGGAATCAAGACTGGAATTCAATCACACACAGAACAAAGACTTTGGAAGTGAAGAAAAATGGCACCTAGAAAGAAAACAGTTCAATACTGGTATCCCAGGCAAGCATAACAGACAGGCAGCAGACTCCTTGGACTCAAAGTTAAATGTGTTTTTTTTCTCACAAACAAATGTCAATGAAAAATTGGTTTTGCAATGACAAAAATTACACAGTAACACTCATGTATTTATGAGTCAAAGTTAAGGAAACGGTTGATTGAAAAGGTTGATTAACCGAGGCCAATGTCTGTGTCTTATGTCAGTTAAAGCTACCAACAGCAGAACTCTACATTGCTTTATCTTAATATGCTGTAATTAACCAAATTTGCATTAAATCTGCCTGGAAGCCAAAATCATACTAGCTTACTTGTTAGCTAGCTAGTTTGTAATCTGAACATTTGATTCAACAAGCTAACTACGAGGCTAGCTATCTAAATAGATACATGTTTGCAAATATTCTGTTTGCTAGCTCATTAGGACATAATTGATTTATCAAACTAGCTAACTAGTAAGGATGAAAATAGATTTAGCTGACTTGCTGAATTTGTTTATTTGCAGTTAGCTAATTAAACAGCTGTAGTTAACAAGTAACTTCTTATAGATAAATAATAACACAGCCAAACTGTTCAGTTTGAATGTGTCAGAAAGCAATGTTTTGAATATCCCACCCTCTCCTCTCCCCTTACTGTTTACCTCCTCAGCTGGTCCACTCTTCTAGCTGCTTTTCTTTGCAGTCTTCAAGTTGCCTTCACTTTTGATCTGTGGAATAAAATGGGTAGATTAACAAGTGTGCATACAAGTTATATAACTAGCTACCAAACAAACTCTTCTGTCTGTTAGTATCCAACTTTAGCTTATGGATTTTGATCTTATGTATAGACAAAAGAAGTGACTAGCTCTGCATTGTAACAAAATGTATTCACATTATTCCAATGAATAAATCCATTTGCAAGGCATTCATGTGCTTGAGTTCTCTCAACGCCACTATAACATTACCAAAAGACAGTTAAGCCCTCAGGACGTTATTACAAACGATTTCAGATTATGCTTTGTCCTGGCACTCCCAAAGTGTGCCGTAGACTGTACTGCATTTCAATAGCACACAAAACAGTACAGCTTCCACAGGATAGCAAAACACTGCAATTTTAGTAGCATTTCCACAAAACAGAAAAGGAAAACAGCTTCTAACACTATATAAAGGATAGCTATAAAACAGCAGATGAGGCAAAAGTGCCAAGGCTTATTGAACAGGGGAACACTCAAAGGTAAAAAGGTGCAAAAATGAGTCTTACTGTCCTGTTCATGAAGGACGCAAAAAGGAAACATCTTGCCATGATTCGGGTCTCGGCTGCAGGAGGTTCATCTTTCACCAAGATTTTTATAAAAAACAGTGGTCTAAAGTTTAGCCACAACAGTTTGAAGCATGAAGTCTCCCAGAATGAATGTATTTTTTTTTTTAAGGAATTACCTTGCATGGCTTTCATATTTAAACAAATGTGGGATTTATTTAGCAAAAAAAAATTCTTCCTTTATTTGACTTATAGTCAACAGTTTGCCTACATTATTTGGCTTATATTTAATTAATGTAATAGTCAAATTTATATTCCGACCAGTTTTTTACATAAAAATATTAAAGGCTCCACAATAATTCAAAAACACGTGACAGTGATGTAATTGTCATTGCTGGAAGATCTTGCAGACCATGCTTTGAGAGAGCATCTTTGCAGACTGGCAAGACATGTTTGCAGAAAATGACTAATGGCTAATAAGCTGTTCTTCTTTCTAGTACCTTTTTGCGTCATGTTTGAGATTTTCCTTTTCCTTGTTAAGAACAAGATGAATCAATATACACGTGGGTGAGAATTAAATCGTGACTGAAGTTCACGTTTTATGAATCCGATGATACTTTTGAGAGAACTTTTTCTATGCACAAAATATGCAAATTTCTACGAAAATATTAGTGAATGAGACTCATTGTGTCCACAAATTATTAAATAATTTTTCTTCTCAGACCAATTTATGCTCTGGCATTAATCATATTTTAATTTCACCCTAGGAGTTCCTCATTTGAAGAGCTGGCATTTCAATTAAATGCTACTTTATGAAAACAAAGATTTATTTAGTGCTATAATAGTGGACAGTGAAATCCTTTAATGAAAGTTGGATGCAGTTCTATTCTGAACAAAAGATAAAGCCAGAACAGGACCTATGGATATTGTCTGCTCCTTGTTATCTGGATGGGCTGAGCATAGCCACACAGCACGAGATGAGCCTTACGGATAATTAAGAAATATCAATGAATTTGAGAAGCTTTATCTCTGGCTGACATAGGCACATTTAGAATGTGCACTGATTTGAGATAAAAGCCTTTTAATTGAGACGGAATCATGGGTTGCAATAGATATGCCAACTATAAAGGAACAACGTATTGAATCATTGAATCATTGAGTTTTCAACAGAGCTCCCATTAAGTTTAATTAAAAACAGTTATGACACACTGTATTCTCAAACTCACACCCACATTTGTAAAATGGTTTTGTGAATTTTACACCCAGTTATAGGAATCCATCATGCCAGCTGGTTCATTGAACAATGAGCCTATGAATTCATTGGAATTGCCATAGCTTTCAGCTGACCAGGCTGCTATGTGAACTTCTAAGTTTTTAAAGAATTTAAAGATGCAAGCCTCTCAAATCTCCAGGTTTGGATTCCATCCCAAAGGAATTATTGCTGGCTGTGTGGGATTACATTCACTCATTAATTCTTAATTATATTAAGGACTTCTTACAAATTGGATCATTTCACAAAGATTTAAAATCATTGATTAAAAAAAAGGCAATCTGCAATGCATTTTCAAACTACATGCTAGTTGACTGTTTTCTGACCTTGGAGCTCAATGGAATCAGTCAATTTTATTTTATATAGTCAGCTTAGTTCATATTGAACAGACAGACTTGAAATGAAAAGGAGAGAGAGAATTTCTGGACTGGCGTTGACTATTTTCTCTCTCTCTCTCTCTCTCTCTCTCTATGTCAGGGGGTGCCACGGCCAGTACTGGGTGATGGTCCCAGCCCTCCTCTTTCCAACAAGCCCCAACCCGCCTGAGTTACCTGTACATTACTGATAAATAAGAGCCTGCTGCATAAAATGTAAAATGTAAACAATCAAAAATCAAAAAGGGATCACTCTCATAACAATATGTCATTATTTCACAGTCATTCTCTTAAAACCATTTGCCTAATATGTTTATCCCAGACAAAATATATATATTTCCATTTTCCTCCATAAGAGGATGTCTTAATACAAAGGCAAGTTAATGGCATTATCCTCAGGTTTATTTTGTCCTCTTCCTCATAAAGCAGTGTTCTTTATCATGTCCCGCTGTGCGTTTAATTCTTTTCTAATTGCAATGTAAAGATGCCTTAATGTGGTTAATATCTCAAGGCAAATGATGGTGTGGATCTACGATTGTTGAAAGGCTCAGAAGCGGTAATATCTTGCAACGGCCCACTCCTGCTGTGCGTTGGCAGGCATTTGTTTATTTTAATCGGAAGACTCACGTGGAGCTTTCTCCCTGTTATATCATGATTATGGGGGTGAATATGGCTGTTAAATATATAGGTTACGTTACAGGATGCTTGTGTAAATCTGCCAGAGAATGTGGGTATAGAATAAGTAATTGCGGTCAAGCCTCCAGTAAGCAGCACCCTATTTGTTTCTTGATAGACCCCTCCTCTATACATGGAAATGTTGGTCGAGCTGTACATCACAGAGAACTTTAAACGTTTATAACGGTCCAGGGGACAAAATGCATTTGCTGATATTTTACGGGGGACAGAGAAATTGGTATCGAAGGGTTTGCCGCCAAACAGAGCAACCTGAATATAATGTTACAAGGTTAAGCTCACCTTAATAAAAGTTTTAAGAGGCATCAATGTTTAAACATGATTTTTACAGCAAAGCCCGCTGTAAACGAATGCAAGCATTACTGTCTGAAGAGTGATTTGTCGGACAGGCAAAACACTCTGCAGCCGCAACAATGGATGACGTCCTGCAGATTGATGTATGTTACGAGGCAATATCTTTTAATCGCAGGTTGGAAATATAACACTGTTTCTTTTTTTTTTACCTGTGATTGATTGATAGCATATAAATTAAAGACTCAACTTGGAGGTCAGGAAGAATGATTCTCTGTCAGCTATTCTTTAATAGGGTGAACGAACCTGATAAGTCATTTCTGGTGAGTCCAAGGTGGGGGGTGAAGAGGGGTGGGGTTATTGGGGGGCGGGGTTGTTTTAGTGCCATTGTGTGTTAAGAATAAATAGAATTTGCTACCTTGGAAACTAGTCCATCACCAATATTTCACTTACTTTCTTTCCCATTGCATTTCTATATTTTCCATTACTGTTGTGTTATAATGCCACAATAACCATTATTCCTCAGTCTGCTGATCTTTGTTCCAGTTAGGCAAACCTGATCAGACAAATTACTGTTTTAATGGAACCAGTTTTACATCAGAGAGAGTTTAGTATATTCAAAAAAGATTATATAAATCTTGGCCAGGAGTACACAGCCATTGGAGACAATTGGTTTTATCCTGCCAGGATTAGGGTGGGTACATTTGTTCCTCCCAATAACAGTCCATGTGCACACAGGATACCAGTTGTCTTCAGTAAGAGATATCGCTCTTCAGTTGGTGCTAGCCCTCATCTGTAATACTGTGAATACTATAGGTGTAAAAGATGTGCACACACTTCAATTTCAGGGCTCCTTGTATGTGGGAGCATGTGGTGTAGCAGTAAGTCAAGAAGTTGTGGCTGCTGGGCTGTGAAGCTATTAAAGCTTTATATTACAAATTTATATTAAAATATAAAATATTGTGTTAAATTTAGGCAGTGCTAATTGGCAGTCAAAAAGATGGATTTGCAGTCACGGCATGTACCATTCATAGCCAGATCTATCATGCTTTATTTCATAATTATATTAATTGTTCATCATGCCCTCTGAAAGCTAATGCTAGGGGCCAAGCATCCATAAACCGTTTAAGGACAATGCTATTTCACCTGATGGTTTCGTTGCATTTTTCCACATGAAGCCTAGCTCTGTCATCTATGACATGCTCTATGCGAATTTGTCCCAAGATATTAATTTAGTGAACATTACGTTTAACTAATGCACTCATGTATTATTTTAATTTAGTATGGCATGTCACAGCACCATCCAGGTCTTTGACATTGTAAGACCCATGTTTTGTCCAGGTCCACTGCACTTGCTGCAAAACAGCAGGCAGGGCCGCCATAAAGAGGTGAAAAGTTAGGAAGATTCAAGGGCTCTGGTTGGATAGGGGGCCCCTGAGAATTCAATGGTTTATACCTTTTATTGTTTAGTAATTTTCTCCTGAATGTGAATAAATAATGGTTGTTAATATAAATAAATATTAATAGAATCTTCAATAAAATTACTGCATGAGTACAAAATATCCACCACCTTGGATACCCCAAGTACAAAATACTCTCGCAACACTGCTCGTCTGAGCGACCTGACAGGACTCATCATGCTGTTGGCAAAATAAAAACCAGGTTTTATAAAAAGAAAAGAAAGACAGATAAGAGCTGAAAAAAGGTAAGAAAAGGGGAGACAGTTACTGACCCAATGTTTCACGAATAAAGGTGAGTTACAGTCCATGTTATTTAGGCTATGCATTAATGGGTGTGGTACTTAGCTGCTAGATAGTTCACCTAACCTAAGTAGCTAGCTAACAGCTAATGTTAGCTAGTGCTAGCTTGCTAAGAAGAAGCCTGAATCAATTATTTCTCAGACTAGGCTATATACAGTAGCTATAGCAATTCTTGACATTTTGTTATTTCAGTTGAAGTTTATCCACAAGTAGGGCTTCATTCATAGCAAATCTTAACACTTTGTTTATTCAAAAACGTAGACATGAGGCTGTACCTCAGCATCTGGATAAGAGCGTCTGCCAAATGCCTGTAATGTAAAAAGATATAGCTAAATCATTGATTATGAATGTTTTTGCCTGGTTTATTTCTGAAGAGCACATAATGCTCTCTTGATTGGTAGTTCAGTAGCTTTTCATCTTGCAATTAGATTTAAATTGTGAAAGATGGCTTGTAACTGATTTCTTCAAGAAGAATGATGGAGTTGACCATCTATTGTCCATGACATTGATAAGAGAAATAACATACAGTGCCCTGAGAAAATAGTTTTCCCCTGTGTGATTTTCTGCATTTTTGTACATTTTTCACTTTGAATTTGGTCAGATATTAATGCAAAACATCACACAGGAGGCAAATACTGTTCAGAACACTGTATGTCTTCATTTCTGTAGTATTGAATAGTGTTTTCAAATAATACATAAATGTGTTTTAATTGCAAAAAAATTATAATTACAGTAAAAATATGTTTGAATAAGTTGGAATCCTTTCATTGTAAAGTATGTTATATCCATCCATACTTTACTGTCAGGCAGCTTCTATTAAGCTTTGGAAGCAGTAAGACCGATGATAGTATTGGCCTGCAAGATAGCCACAGGGTAGAGTTATCAAAATCTTGGCATGGGGTTGCGTTTTTTAGGTCAGTGGTGCCCAGATTAGGTGCTGGATATCTACTGGGTCTGAAGGCTTTTGTTCCAGTCCTTCACTAACATACCTGGATTTATGAATCCCTTCACTATCACACCTGATTTCATTAATCAACTGCTGATTAACACAATCAATATTTAAATCTGCTATTGTTGGGCTGTAACAAAAGCTTGCACACCCATTAGATTTCAAGGCCCAAACCTGTGCACCCTTGTTTCAGGTGAAGGAAATGAACTGCATCATGAAACGATTCAATTCAATTGTGAAAAGCGCTATACAAATAAATTTGATTTGATTTGATTTGCTTCATTAATTTGATTCTTCTCATTCTCTCTCATCACCTGTGATTGCTAGCGGGTGGGTTCTTTTTGAACATGTCTAATGAAAGCCAATAGAAACAGTTAAAAGAGAGATTGATAACTTTGAAAGGGACGGGCTGCATTCATCAAAAAGTTCATTGGCGAGGACTACATATATGCCCCCAAATGAACGAGGGCGCAGTGAACGAATCAGTGTGCTCAGATCTGAACTGAACAAAATTAGGGAACTGAAAGAATGAGACATTACATGACTGTCATTTTAGAGAGCTATGATTGGACTAAAGCTCTGCCTCCACTCACATTACTTTTTATGAGTACATGACTGAGCTGTCAAAAAAGAAAAGAAACCAGGAGCCTCTGGTCTTTGATACATTTGTGTATGTGACCAACTGTAAGAGTGAGGTCTTGTTTTTAATATCAGACTACGCCACCTTGGGACTGTTACCAAAATAAATAACCTTAGCTTTCCCTCCTGAAGAGACAAGAGGGTTTTCCCCAACACATAGGTAAGTATGCAATTTAAAGACAGAGATTTGAAATTCAGCTCAATCGATAATTGTATTTGAAACTTTGAGTAAAGCACTTCAACTAACATCAATTTTATCCATAGACACTGACAGGATAGTAGCTCTGCTGTTTAAGTACTGCTGACTGCCTCCAGAGACAATAACCATAAAACCATGGGGGGCTGTACCTTTACCAAGGGACTGACCGTTTCACCGCCACACGTGTTCATGCTCCAGGTGTCTCACACACACACACACACACACACATACACACACCACACACACTGCAGAAGGGTGATAAAGGTGTCAGTGTACATCCAATGACAACATTCAGTGTGAGGGACAGGGACCACTATTCTGGAGAATGCCCCACCCACGAGTACGGCCACAACCGCTCCAAACAAATCTACAAAGCAGAAAAGAAACCAAAGGATTGAATCAGGTCAAATAGAAAACACTGGGGCAATCAACAATGTACACAAATTGTCCATCCAAAGCCTGTCCTTGTAGCCACTTGTACCAGGTGCATATAGGTTACAATACTTAGCCTAAAGAGTTCACAACAGCTGAGGCTACTCTCGTCCTGACAGCAAACACTGTGACTAAAGCAAAACGGATCTCATTCAATTAAAATCTTAAACAAAGGCAAGGCTTTCGTTCATGTCATGGCATGTAATTTGATTAAAACTTTCGAAAAAGACAAAGCTAGTGATATTCAAATACATTTTTTATATTAAAACTTTATAAAAAAAGGCAAAACAGCAGTGGCAATGGGCCTCCCGTGTGGTCCAGTGGTTAAAACATTTGACACTGGCCACGGAGACTGGGGTTCAATTCCCCATCCCGCCAGAGTCGGCTCTGGCCGGGAGTGCCACCAGGGGATGGCGATTGGCTGTCCGCCCCAGGGAGGGGGGAGGGAAGCCAACAGGACGTTCGCTGCGCATAAGAGTGGCCCTGTGGTACCAGGTTACGGTCGACGGCCTGGTGAGTACCGCCTCGGAGGAGATGTTACTTCGCCTTCATCACTACCGGTTGCAGGACTACGGCAGCGAACTCACATTACTAAGGGGGGATTGACATTTAAAAAAATAGCGGGTCTAATTGGCTACTAAATTGGGAGAAAATCTTTTAAAAAAACAGCAGTGGCAATGTCCTTTGTCACAGTACTACATCGTCAGTAGCGACAATTTGTTCAGCACTGGATACCCTAGCGCAACCCTCTCAGTAAAGAACAGCTCCATACAAGAAACACCGTGGCATAGATAAACCCGGAAACAAGCTTGGCTATGAAGGGTTTGACCTGAGGTATATATACTTTACAGCAAACAAGGTAATTGTCCTGTTACTTCCGCATCCACACCCAAAACTACACAGGGGTGTGTGGCTGCAGGAGAATAGTACTACGGTAGCTGCATAATTCCAGGCGTATAATTTATTTCTACCGGTGACATATAGTAGACGACAAGCCCCTTGTCGGCAAGTTTGAGATTTGCCTCAGCTGTTTAATTTTCAGTCGGTAGAGGTAGCTATTTCTGCCATGATTTATAACAAAAAACATGATGCAAAAAGGAAAGTAAATGATGGCATTAAGTGCATTAAGAATAAGGAAAGAGCTCTGCTATATTATAATAATAATGATATTGCTAACACACTAAACAGTTACTTTGCTGAGAGCTTTACCAGAGAAGAGGTTATAAATATGCCTAAAAGTATATCCAATGTACAGAATGTTTTAGAAGACCTTGAGATGAGGGACAGAGAATTACTACAAAAACTACAGAAACTGAAGACAAATAAGGCATCAGGCCCCAATGGCATGTATCCTATAGTACTCAAAAAACTTGGGGAGATAAACCATTGACACATATTTTTATGCAATCCCTAAACACTGGAGAAATACCAGATATAATCATTCCAATATATAAGAAGGGGGACCGTACTGACCCAGGGAACCATGTCTGTACATAATTATTCCCTTTATTTTAATATGTTTATATGTGTCTTTATTTAAATACAGTTTTTTTCTCTTGACTGCACACATTTGTTTAAACCATTAGCGCAACACAACATTCAATACTATTAAATCTATACTACTTAATTTGAAATGCAAAATTCCAAATTTTTGTTCCGTTTCGTTCAGACATCTTTAAAAAAATACAAACTTGTATTAAAGGAATTTTTTTGTGAAATTAGAAAGTCTTTAAAAAAATACAAACTTGTATTAAAGGAAACATTTTGTGAAATTAGAAAGTTTGAGGAATATTAAACTAGGGACTGAGGGGGGCAGGGAGGTGAATTACTAGTAGTATTAAGAATAGGGGGGCACAGACTGCCTAGAGGGAAGATAACAGGGCAAAGTGTAATAATATCTGTAATGATATCATTAAAAAAACACCTTTTAGATAATAATGTTAATAGAGTTGGTTTGGCAGAGTTAGTTGTGGAAATGGGTGACAATAAAGCTGTAATACTCTTAAGTTCCTTTGTTTAAATGCTAGAAGCATAAAACATTTTTTTGAGCTGTTCAATGGGGGTTATGATATCATTGGGATTACAGAGACATGGCTTGGTGCAGTGGACGGGGATGGATATAATGTGGAGGGGTACATAGTACAAATTAGTAGGAGGATAGAACAAATAAAAGAGGAGGGGGCATGGCTCTTTATGTGAAAGAGTGCAAGAAATTCCAGGAATTAACTAATTCAGTCCTTGTGAGGATATCTGGATTAGGCTACTGGGTGATCATGAGAAGGGCCTTAATATAGTAGTACGCTATAGACCACCAGCTTCAGACAGCAACATAAATGCTATGCTCTATGGAACCATGAAACAAGCCTGTGCGGAAGGAGAGATGTTAATAATGGGCAACTTCAATTGGGAAGTAGTGTCAGGTCAGGGTAGATGTGAAGAGGAGTTATTAGATGTTGTTTTTTGGTGCAATCTGTCACTCAGCCTACGATTGGGAAAAACATACTGGATCTGATTTTGTGTAATAATCCTGACAGAATTTTCAGCTCAGAGGGAGTGGAACCACTGGGGAAAAGTGATCATAGATCAGTTACTTTTGATATATTTGGGTTAAGACTCTCTAGACTGTTTTATTTCAGACTTCTGACTTTAATAAAATGAGAGACAATTTAAATAATATAGACTGGGTAAAACTTCTAGATTGCAAAACTGTGAAAATAAATTGACTACATTTCAAAGGGTTATTGTAGATGCACAATGTAAATTCCTGCCAAAGATAAAGACAACTAAGATGAAAAAACCATCTCCACAGTGGATGACTAAATCTTTACAGGAGATTTTGAGACAAAAAAACTGTATGAGTATATGAAAAGGACAATTCGGAGAGAAACAAGGTATATTATTGTAATATGCAGGCTTAAAATGAAATAAGGGCAGCTACAAGGTAGTTTGAAATAAAAATGTCCCAAAATGCAAAAAGTAATTCTAAGCAGTTGTTTCAATATTGCAGTAGAAAAAGGAAAATCAATGATGATGTTAAGTGCATTAAGAATAAGGAAGGAGAGCTGCTTTATTATAATAATAATAATGATATTGCTAACACACTAAACAGTTACTTTGTTGAGAGCTTTACCAGAGAAGAGGTTATAAATATGCCTAAAAGTATAGCCAATATACAGAATGTTTTAGAGGACCTTGAGATGAGGGACAGAGAAGTACTTCAGAAACTACAAAAACTTAAGACAAATAAGGCATCAGGCCCCAATGGCATATATCCTATAGTACTCAAAAAACTTGGGGAGATAAACCATTGACACATATTTTTATGCAATCACTAAACACTGGAGAAATACAAGATGACAGCAAGCAGGGTAGTATAATTCCAATATATAAGAAGGGGGACCGTACTGACCCGGGGAACCATAGGCCTGTCAGTTTAACCTGCATCTCATGTAAAATACTGGAATGTATCATTAGGGACAATTGGAATTATTCCTGAAAAATAATAGTATTTTTCTTAGGGGGAGGTAATGCCTAACAAACCTCATGGACTTCATTAAGGAAGCTACAAACTGTTTTGACTTGAACCAGGCTTGATATTATATATTTGGACTTTGATGACATGATAAGCTTGTTGTCAAAATGAATTCAGTAGGAATTACAGGAGTTGTTTCAGAGTGGGTAAATAATTGGCTGCAAGGTCGAGTACAAACGGTAACAGTAGAAGGGGTTATATCTGACCTGGGTGCTAGGGCCTCTGCTCTTCTTTATTTACATAAATGATCTTGATTTGGATGTTAGTGTCAAAATAGTTACATATGCAGATGATACAAAACTTGGGGGCTTAGCAAACAGTTTGGAATCGACTAAGGTAATCCACGATGATTTAAACAAAAAGCAAAAATGGGCAGAAACATGGCTGATGACATTCAACATTGCTAAATGTAAAATTATGCATGTGGGAAATAAAGATATAAAAACAGGCGTAATATTAGAGGGCGTTCAATTTGAAAAAAGACTTGTAGTTGATCAAAGTCTATCTGCATCTAAGCAGTGTGCGGCAGCAGTGAAAAGGCCAACAGGGTGCTGGGATACATAGCAAAAAGTATTGAGTATAAATCAAAGGAGGTTATATTGATGTTGTACAGTGCATTTGTCAGACTTCACATAGAGTACTGTGTGCAGTTCTGGGCACCACACCAAAAAGAAAGATATAGAAGCTCTTGAAAAAGTACAAAGAAGGGCAACTAAATTGGTACCTGGTATGAAAGGTAAAAGTTACAAGGAAAAACATAAAATGCTCAATCTATTCAAGATTAGCAAACAGAGAATAGGGGGGGATTTGATTGAGGTTTTACATTTTCTTAAAAGTGAACTACCAAATATTTTTTAAAGATAGGTTTGGGTAGCAGAACAAGAGGACACAGGTGAAAATTAGTTAAAGGCAAATTCCGCATATCAGGAAGTTTTTTTTTACACAGATTGTTGTCAATGCCTGGAACAGCTTGCCAGGTCAGGTACTTGAGGCAGCTACACTTGGGATATTCAATTCCAGGCTTGATGCAGTACTGGATATTCTTTAGACAAGGAAATGATGAGCCGAGATGGACCGAACAGCCTGTTCTCGTCATTATGCATTCCTATGATCTTATTTAAAAAAACATGATGTCACACTGTCAAATCTGATTTCTCATAGCGCCAATTGAACCCAAAGTAGAATGCTTTCATTGTACATGACAGTAAGATAAACAAATTGTATTACTGCTATCGCTCTTGCAGATCTTTTCATTCATTAATTGACTGTATGTCCAGCCTTTCCATCCACATCACAGCAAATGTAAGCTACTCATTCTCTGTGCACTTTTTCAAAAAACAATGTATGTGGCAAATCCATGTTTACCATTGCTATATTGTTACAGTACAGTATGTCATTGCAAATTGTCATGAATTGTTTTCTGATCATAGTGCAAGTCATACATTTTCCATCCCAAAGCTGAGAAAAACTCAACTTGATAGTACAGAGCATCTCATTCTGTCTAATTCAATATTGTTGCTAAACCTTTATCCCCTTCCTTGACTTGGGCTTTGCCTGCAACAACTACTATAAGACCACCTTGCCCAAAGCCATTCTGAACAAGGCAACTACTGTAACCTAAACCACAATACAGTAACAACCATGTTGATTGGCTACTCTTAAGTTTTTGTAAAACCCAGCAATAAATATCACATTATTTAAAATGCTTTATTTATAGTCATTCCGAGGCATGCTCCATCCCAAACTATAACTATAAGCCCATAATATATTGTATTATAATCCAGCCTGGGCTGAAGGAAAAGGACAGGTGAACCAAATTTGACTTAAAATCTGCAGTGTAAAACCAATGGGCTAAGTAAGCAAAGATGAATTAAAAAATGTAGTTTGGGAGTGCACCATGATGCAAATGAACTTAACCAAGTTAACTTGGTGTGACAGTGTCCAGATGTGCAAATGAAAAATGCATCGTTTGTGCTCCTGGTGCGTGAATGGCACAACAGATTTCAACTTCACTGTATACCACATAGATCAGCCATGTGACTAAATATGGTTTAAGTATAAAAATTAGTGGTGGGACTCGATTAAAAAAATTAATCTAATTAATTAGAGGCTTTGTAATTAATTAATCGAAATTAATCGCATTTTAATCGCATATCAATATTTGACACGAGAAGCAACATTTTTCAATTCAAATGGATTTTGGTATACGAGTGAATCAATGAATAGACATATACATAAGTTTAAGCAGCAAAATCTTGTTTATTTTAGCTACTACACAGACCAGTGCAATTTTTAACAAAGTGCAGCAATTTTAGGAATATGATAGTGCAAAGGACCTTTGGAAGAAGCTGCTGGATTTTTTCGAAATTGTCTTTCTGCATGGCAGTTCATAAATTGTGTCAGACGACGCAATCTGTAGCACCTTTTCTAGCCCCTTATCTTCGACCACCGAAAGTGGTCTACAGTCCACGGCAATCCAGTGAGCCAGTGAGTTGGTTACTTTGTTAGACGTGGTCTTACTCATCTTGGCTCTGAACCCCGTCATCTGGTCGAGTGTGGGTTGGCGACTCTGCTTGCTCGTACTAGGACTAACGTTAGCCTGATCAGCGTTAGCTCTGGCTTCCACGCTAGCTGCAACATGTTTAGCATTGAGAAACGTTCCGTGGTGTCTGGAGTGCAAAAATATAGTGCGATTAAAATGCGTAAATTTTTTAACGCGTTATTTTTTCTGTAATTAATTAATCGAAATTAACGCGTTAAAGTCCCAGCCCTAATAAAAATCAATGTTAAAATCAGACATTAAAGCTATATTCTTTTTATTTTTTTACTTGCATAAGATTGTACTCAGATATGTAGATAAAGCTATGAAAGTTGAATACAATGTTTTATTCCATCCAAATTACATTTTAAGCATTTAGCAGATGCTCTTATCCAGAGCGACTTACATTTCTTTACATACAATCCATTTATACAGCTGGATATTTTTACTGAAGCAATTCAGTTTAAGTACCATGCTCAAGGGTACAACAGCAGTGCCCCCACCTGGGAATTGAACCTGCAACCTCTGAGTTACAAACCCAGCTCCCTAACCATTGCACTACACTGCCAAATTCACCAAAAAATATTCTTTTCTGTAGTATTTCAGATATTACATAATGTAAAACATCAAATCCTACAACTAGACCTACAGTCTTTTTTCCAAATGTATTTGTCTGTTTTGTGTTTACAGCTCGACCAGTGATATCCATCTTCTTCTCCACACTCCCTGTGTGTCAAGCACAGTGATGACTGACTGCTTGCTCGCAGAGGAAAACAAACAGAATACAAACTTGATTATTATTGAAATAAACAACCAACAGGAACGTGTGCACTTTTCTAAACCTCTAATTTACATTATCTGTATGGTTAAACATGAATGTAATAAGAACATAATGCAGTTGTGATGCAATAGTTTTGCATATTTCATCTTCAAAGCAAAATGAACAATACACACACATATATTATTAAAATAATGCTTTTATAAATGTTTTCACAATTAAAATAAATAGATATCAAACCAATTTAAAAAGCAATACAAAGTCAAGTAACAAAACTGGGACCTGGGTCAAATCAATTATTGTTTGATTCATGATAATGACAAATGGTGAAAGGTAAGTTCTCAACATTATCATGTCTTATTTTTCTTACTTAGTTATATATATATACTTTCAAAGAATCATATCACTGCAAGGCTCTCTGTGAAATCAGGAGGGTGCACACTACCACGTGTGTCCTTCAAAATGTCAGCCACTGCTTCTTTTCACTTGGCACCCCACCAGCCAAGCTGCCACAGTTACTGCGCCAGACAACTGCGTAATGCAGCTAAAGCAGGTAGATTGCAGGCTCACAATCGACCAGAGGAGTCGCTAATGATTTCGGGGATGCGCTGCTAACAGAAACACTCCTTCCCCGAGTGACGCCATAGCCAATTATGCGTTGGTCTGTCGGACTCCTGGCCAAAGTCTGGACATGGTCTGGATTTTATCACACCCAGAGTGTCCATAACTGCATTGACTTTAAGCGCTTCAGTGGGCTGTGCCACCAGTCTGAACTTTCCTGAGGAAGATCTGCGGAACAATGCCCTTCTGCGTGAAGGGCAAGAGCACAGATCGCTCTCTCTGCTCCATCATATCTGTGATTAATTCCGGTGAGATGGGACCTGCGGACCGCCTTGGGGGAGGGCTGGCTCCGACTCCTGCCAGCACTCCCAATAGCACGGCGGTGCCGAGCATGCCTCTGCACTGGCACGAGCTCCTCAGCGCACGATCTGACGAGAGCCACTGGAGGAAACTCTGACTCATTAGTCAGTGCAACTCTGAGAAGAGACGATGATCACAGAGATTTTAATTGCTCCTGTATACATACACTACACCAACCCTGGGGAGGGGAGTGGGGGACAAGCGTACCTTTGTCAAGACTTGGGCCTGCACTGCCCGCAAAATGACAAGGCTCAGTGCCACATCAAAATGGATCCAGACAGCTTTGCGAGGCAGCAGTCGGCTGGGGAGTACATTCACTTCAGATTATTTCACCGTCAATGACGGTGCTGCTCTTCTTCTTGAACTACTGCACAGTTAGATCAGTCAAAAGCCAGATATAAAATATACAGATGAAGTTTAGATCAGAAGTTTCTTTCAGTGTAGTCAGGTTCAAAAGTTCATTGAATCTTTGCTCATACCATTTTGTACAGATCGTTCAAATTGTCAACAGGCTCAACAATAGAAATGAACAGTAAATGTATCTTGAAGAAAGACTAGCACAGCCAAAATTGAGCTTTAGTGTTGCTCACCACCAAAGTTTTAATCAACTGGTAAAACTGCAAATGACTCAGCTTTTTCTTGTTCTGCTGGAGGGAGAAAATGCCAAGATCAGATCATGCCAGGAAATGGATATGTAGCAACCAGCCACAAGTAGCGAGGGAACGATTAGAAAAATAGCTTAAATTTACAGATCAGGAAATAGAGGTATTGGTCAACGAGGTTCAGCATCACAACGCCGTACTACAGCATAGGAAAACAACACCAAAAGAGAATAAAAAATGTGTGTGAGATCATGCAACAAATTAATTCATTAGGCATAACAAAACGAACAGTAGATGATGTAAAGAAAATAAACAACTGATGACATGACGTTAGGCGGCGTCCAAAAGAAAAACTTTTCTACAACATAATACGGGAAAAAACCTGTGGTGACCCAACTGAGGACAGAATATTAGAATATGAATAAAGAATAGACATGGGTAAACTTGCAATGGGAGAAGGCCACAGAGCGTCTGACAGTAAAACTGTTTTCACAATGCATTGTATACCATTCTGATTCCATACGCACAATAAGATAATTGTTCAAATTCAGAACTGCGTTTTTATACTGACTGCTATCTGCTGAAAAAATGGTCAATATAAATCCTGCATCCAAATTTGTATTAGTTTGTATTTTTATCTAGTAAATAATATGTATGCTATATAGAATATACATTTACAATTCTGAATTAGCTGACTGTAGCCTAGATGCAGGTATTCCTGAAGATAAAGCTGTCATAACATGAACTGGGATACTTTGCAACAACATTTGTGATGATTTGTTTTGAATCGCTGGACAGCTAGCGACTAGCACCTCAGAAAGTGCAATGCAAAATGGGAATTGTGAAATACCTTGGCGATATCAGTGCTCATAAAATACCACCTGGTTTCAAGAGTTCTTACAATTCTCATGGAAAGAGGATGGTTATAATTAAGGCATGGTTTAGTAAATCAGACGGAATCCTTAATGTATCTAATTTACAAAATATATACCCTATTTTAGTGTGTTCACCCCAGGAATATATATACATATATACAGATGTAACTATTCATCTAAAGGAAAGTCGCAAAGTGACTTAACCCCCGCAAATTACGTCCTAATAATTGTATCCTAATTGACACATTGCGACCGTTTAGTAAATCTGGGCCCGTATTCACAAAGCATTTTATCTTACCACTAGGAGTACTTCTAAATCGCACTAAAACCTTTTAGTTAGGAGTCCCATCTTAAAACCTATTCACAAAGCTGCAAAGACAAACTCATACTAAGGAATTCCTAGCTAAGAGTGAGGGCGGGGTTGACGGCGGGGAAACGTTGTTTCTCATGAACGAGCTTACTCAGAATGCCCACAGTGATTGGCTGATATAGGGGATGGGTCATCATAGAGAAATAGTTTTTCTGCTGCTGTTTTTACAGTAACAATTCCCTAAATCTCAATGCAGAGTTACAGTGAAGAGATAGACAACCATGTATGTTTTGGTTTGCTTTGTTTTTCATACTAAATGCCTTTCTGGGAGGCAGGTTTTTAGAAACGCGACCGAATTAAATAAAATTGAAACATTAGCAATCTTAAATTTTTTAATTAAATTAATTCAGGCATAAAACCACCCTAGTTAAATCGCCTAAGCCGCACTGAATCTAAAAATGTATTTTTTGAAATTTTTGAATAAAGATTTAGTGAAAAAACTGAAATTATCATTAATTCGAAACGCGCCTTTGGCCCCGTTATTATTTTTTTTGCTGATCCGAAAAATGATCCGATGCACCCCTATTATATTCTAATAAAGATTCTAAAATACAAATGTAGGCTACGTGTCACTGATTTAACATGAAACCAAGAATACTGACTAGTCAATTGGTTACATGTCTGCATCTCGTAAACATCAGCGGGTATCTATATATAATATATATAATATAATATATATAATACCCTCACGATTGAGGCGGTACCTTTTTATGAGCTCTGTATCATTCAATATCTCCAGTGTTGACGCGATTGAGACAACGATTGCCGGCCGCAGCAGATTTTCGGATCGCCGTGAGTAGGTCTTTAGCGACTTAAAAGTCCTCTTGGCTGCTTTTAACTTCTCCTGGACTTAGGAGCTGTTTTTAGCTCTCAAACCCTTTGTGAAATACTCTTATCCCAAAAATGTTGGACTCCTAAATTTATGAGTGGGACGCCCATTATTTTTCAGACTTGCTCCTAAATCGCGGAGTTAGGACCAACTTTTACCCTTAAAATGCTTTGTGAATACGGGCCCTGATGTAGATATTGTGACGTTGTAGTTGGAAAAGCAGTCGCAATCCTTTAGTAAATCTGGCCCTCAATGTTTTATATCCCATTAGCCTGGGTTCAATAAATATTTGTTATTAACTTTGACTTACAAACACAAGTTTTTATTTATTTATTTCCTCTCACACACAGTTTAGCACATTCAGCAATCCCCAAAATTGAAGATACAAAATAGAGTATAAAGGGAAAAAATATGACTAATGACACAACAGAGAATAAATCACAAATCATAATACTGAAAAACAATTGCCTGGATGGAATAAACATGTGTCCTTAACTATGACTATACATTGTTTTATTTATTTAATTGACTTTTTTGTCACAAACACAGTTTGGCAAGGTTATTATTTTGCAACTGTGAAGACTATTGATTAGGATTTACTCCAGTGAGGTGCAAGCTTGGTGTATTCATCTCAGTAGGTACAGGACCAAAATGTTTATAACAATTTATTTATGTGCAGGTAGCTACCAGAATAAAGGAAACACCAACATAAAATGTCCACCGTGAGCCACCAGGGCACTCTCAATGCACCTTGGCATAGATTATACAAGTGTCTGGAACTTGTAGGGGACCTGTATTGGAGGGATGCAACACCATTCTTCCGTGAGAAATTCCATCATTATGTGTTTTGTTGATGGTGGTGGAAAACACTGCCTCATGCTCCCATAAATATTCAATTGGGTTGAGATCTGAGACAAGACTAAGGTTTCATCATACCATCCATTGACCACTTGTGCCCTGTGGATGGGGGCATTGTCATTCTAGAAGAGACCACTCCTATCTGGATAGAAATGCTTCACGACAGGATAAAGGTGATCACTCAGAATAGCTTTGTATTTATTACCCTCTAAGGGGTTGAGTGGACCTAAACCATGCCAGGAAATTGCACCCCACACCGTAACAGAATCACTAGGACCCTCAAGTATTTCCTTCTTGTTTACAGTTACCTGTACATTTATCAACAATAGTTACCAGTTAATGAAAATGATTAACAAATATGAATGTTTGTCATATTCTCCGTGTCTTCTTTAATTGATACAATGATATAAATAATATAGTCATAGTATGAATTGATGCAAAAATGTGTCACGTACAATGATTATAAATGATACTGTGTCATTTCAATAGAGTTCAAGAGAGAAAATTACCTTGGTACAAACTGGAATTTTTCTGGTAATAAAATGCAGGGGTTTTCTTAACAAGAATTATTAATAATACCGTATTAATTATTAACAAAAAATAAATAATACATTGCCAGCAGCTGCATATTTATGAATTCTGATATCAATCAAATAAAATAGCCTGACAACTCTCCAGCCCATCCGGTCGGTTATGAATAAGGCATGTGTTTTCCTCCTGTGGACGGTGTGTCCACAGTTCCATCTTGAAGAGCGATACAAAAACAGGAAGTCACCTGTGTGTGAGCGTGAGAGAAGAAGAATAATCCTCTGTTCAGATTCTAGGTCCTGCATGATCCAGTGGCATTGCTTCACTTTGGGTTTGGAAATCTCCAGGGCTGCTCTTCAAACCCAGCTAATTTACTCTCAGTGACATTTCCTGGAAATCTTCTCTTTTTTTAACCCATTAAACCCATTCCAGTTTTTAGCAAGCATGTGTACATATCTCACGCGGAGAGGACATTTTGTGGTCCTACACTGCTGGTTTAAGGCTGTGCTAAAGCCGAGAAAAAAGATAGCAATGGCCATTTCAAAGGTTCCCAGGAGACGACAGTGCCACAGATATATTTGGCCTGCACTAATAGAATACTTGCTTGTGTTGTTTCAATTTACCGACACCTTCCCTTGCTCCCCTTTTAATAACGGGAACGGCCCACGGAGGATTTGGCCCTGTGTGTGTTCACCGTGCAGGCCATTTCAAGACCTTGCTGAAGCCTCATATGGCCCAATCAAAACGGCAAGGTGTTGCAGCTGCTCACTGATATGAACCCATGGCTAGCCCACACCCCTCGGTGCTCCGCAGGGTAACAGGGTGCTGATATAAGGTGCCCGGCTTGAGAGCATCATTTCACACGTGTGGAATCTCAAAGTAAATTATGAGGCTTGCCCACCTGAAGCGACGATCCATCACACCTTATCTGAGATTGGGAAGAAGCGCTTGGTTGGAGTGGAAAATAAAGAAACTACTCTGTGCAAAAGAGCATTCCATGCCATTACCCCCCCTCCCAACACCCCCTCCCCTTCCACTGCTCCGCCCTGCCCCCACCCCACCCCCGCACCCCCTATTTGCTTTCTATAATGCAGGCTGCTCTCCTCTGGCCAGATTGGCAGATGTTGAAAATGTCCCTGAGACTGTAAATCGAGTCACTGCCTCATTCACAGTGCGTGAGTTTCTATTTAAGGTATTCAGACATAAATCTGCCAAATAAAGAAATAAATACATAGTAACAACAAGCTTCCCTATTCTGCGCTTGGACAACATAAAATCCATCCAGTCAGTAAGCCTTTTAAACTTACTTTTTTGATTTTGCTAAACTCCCAGAAGGATTTCAAAGTTATGGTTCTCTGTATAACTTGAACAAAGTAATTTCAAGCTGTAATATGAGACAGAGCTTCATGTGTTCATGGAAATTGTTTTTAAAACAAGGTTTGCTCCATTCCAGATGGGCTCATACATTCTGCTGGGGACCTTGTTGTAATATTCTGGGGCCCCAGCAGATTGTTGTGCATTAGTTGGAGAAGCAGATGCGATCTGTTCTGCTGCCTGTCTCTCCTCAGGTCTCTTCTCTGTTGTAAGAGACATCTGCTGGTCCAGGCCTGCATGCTGTGGGACATTGCTGAGCATGCACAGACACAGAGAGGAAACGCAGTATTCCTGCACCTGTGTGGTCGTGTAAAGCTCTGGTTATAAGCACAGACCTCAGTGCCAGAACTACTGTATATGGCCACCAGAGGAGCCATTTTCAGCTCTGTGCTGCTATTCAGTACAGTACAGTACACTGAAATGTCTTGGCTCAGATCATCTTTTTTTTTACCTTGTTTGTATGGTAACACTTATCATTGTAATGCATTATATGCGTATTTATAATGGCTTTGGAGCTATGCATAACACTTTATAATGTTCAACATATTGTAGATACTAATAACTCCTGATAAACTATAACTATACTGGAATACAGGCCAAAATAAAGGCAGCACTTTTAGTTTCTTTAGTTCTATATATTTTAGTATATATGAAATGGCAACATGGTCATCTCACTTAATTGCAGGGTGAATAAAGTGCAAAGTGCACTCCAGTTTCCGCGTCTCATATTTCTTTCTTTGGAGAATTGAGAATCCTTAAGTAGACAGTGTTGCTGACTGCACATGTGCAGTGAAAGAGCTCACCTTTTAGTTTAGTGAGAATGTTAGTCACTTGCTCTGGGAAAGCAATGATAAAGCAGGTTGGTGAGTAAGAGTAAGAGTTCCATTACCAGGAGAGGCTAGGGGACGTTGGAGAGTATTAACTCTGTGGAGGGTAAACGAAACCCAGAGAACATGAGCAGAAGCATCAGATGAGTCATTTCACCCTGTTCTCAACAAGAATGTGTGGCACATGACTGCTTGTTTCCCATGGTGACTGGTTCTGGTGGGTCTGTTTTAGTGTTAGGTGCATTTTCCTGGCATGGTTTAGGTCCACTCCACCCCTTAAAGGGCAAGGTGAATGCTAATAAATACAAAGGCGTTCTGAGTGTGCATCTTATCCTGTGGTGAAGCATTTCTATCCTGATTGGTCTCATCCAGGTTGACAATGCCCCCATCCACAGGGCACAAGTGGTCACTGAATGGTTTGATGAGCATGAATATAAACCACATGCCACGGCCGACTCAAGTCACCAGATCTCAACCCAACTGAACACTTATGGGAGATTCTGGAGCGGTGCCTGAGACAGCTTTTTTCACCACCATCAAGACAGAAGATTTATAGACAGAATATAGAATCGTAGAATCTATACTAAGGCTCATTTAAGCTATTTTGGTGGCTAATGCTGGCCCATAACCGTATTAGGACACTTTATGATAGTGCTTCCTTTTTTTGTAGTTATAGGTATAGGTAGTTATCTGAAGATGCTACACATTGGTAGTGGTTGATGTGATAGCCCTTATCCTTCATTGGCTAAATGTATGCCTGGCATAGTTTCCCAGAATTGATTGATTTACTGGCATCAGTATGTATGAACTTTGAGCAGTGAGTTATGCTCTCCCATCAACAGAAACAGCATTCAGTCTTATGTACAGTACATTATGTTGGCAAAGATAGAAAAAGCACGGATCCCCCCTGTGTTCAGTCACAGTGTATGACCTGTTACTGGTATATTTATTTTTACATTGGATCAGAACACCTCTGGGAGAACTAATAATCGACAAACCTGTGTGGTAGAGCGAGACTGAACCAAATGAAAACCCCACATATTATTTTTTGGAGTGGACTGTCATTTTTTGTTTGTTACCAATTCATTTTTTTTTTTCTTCTTTTTTTTTTATCTAAGAGAGCAACATCTAACAAGGATGTAAACATCACCACTGACTCTGAAATGAAATGTCTGAATTTCATTTCAATCTGCATTTGAAACAGGCACCGCCGCCACATCACATACCCCTTAAACAAAGCCCGATCAATCCCGCCGATATGATTCGTTTTCAGTGTGGTGAATACTGGAAGGCAGAAGTCAAACTCAAACAACGTGAGATTCACAAAGAGAGATTAAAAGCAGGTAATTTTTTAATGAATTGAAGAGCACCTAGGGCTCTCTCTGAAACATAATCTGTAGTTTACCCTGCAATTATCATGTGCTATGCATATCTAACTGGATGACTTGACTTGTATGTTTTAATGAGAAAGAAATCTATAAATGCTGAGAAATTGACCCAGGGGAAATAATTTATTTTAGTGTGGCTAAGTATAAGCCATGTCAATTTCTCTTACAATGCTCATATGAAAATGTTTATAGGGACGTTCAACCAAATACTTTCCCTGGGCTTTATTTGCTCATATAATGTCCCGTAGTGCATTTACCCTATTGTGTCAAATTTATAAGATGTTTTCCTCTAAATAATAAGCCATAAGTACATACTGGGCCATTCTCTGACATATTATTGTGAATTGGGAGGAGCAGGACATATCGGACCCTCCAAAATTATTCACACCCTTGATAAAGATGAGCAAAGAAGGCTGTATAAAATAAAAAGTACAGGTAATGAGTTATATTGTATGCTCAAAAAACTGGAAAATGTATATTCTTTGATACAAATACAATTATGTTTTTCCATAAAGATATGTCACAATTATCCATACCCCTAATAATTATTTTAAATAAAATCCAACACAAATTAATTTGCAATGTCTGAGCAATTGTATACATGGAAAATAATATCATTTTCCTTTTTTTTCTCCAATATACCTCATTAGCTGTATTGTTTATTTTATACAGCCTTTTTAGGGTGTGGATCATTTTGGAGAGCAATATAAGTGATTTTGTTCCACCAGGGTAGGGTGGGCTTATGTTGGCCTGGGTTCTAGGTGTCACCACTATTTTAGCACCTCCAAGCAACTTACTAGGCACCAACATGTTGCTAATGGTAATATGTTAAAATGCACTGCACCTCCATTTGGTGTTTGGTCTCCTGTAGTAAACTGATTGGCGTGTAACATGATTAATACTCATTGGTATCACCGAAGCTGTAGTTGAGTGGGCTATGGACATTTCTTGATCTCAAAGTATGGGTGAAAAATGGGCAAGATTTAAAAAGGCCACGATGTACTCCTGCCATAATTAAAGGATGTTTTAATTAGAAAACTTTTTTTATTTAAATAAGCGAAGAAGTTCATGGTGACCTTTATCTCTTTAAATTAAAAATGAGGGAGACATAATACTGTCAGCTGTCTCAGGAAAATATTGGATGGAAGGTGATGGCTCATGTAGATAGTGCCAAGGGATTATCGTGACAAAAGATAACATTTTAATAGCTTTTAATCTTCATGGGTTTCAGCTTTAATGGAAAACCTAACAGGAAGTTTAAAAGCCATGACAGAACATGCTGCCTTGCTTTAGTTCTCAGCGCCCCTTCATCTGGTGAATATGTGCAATTTCATCAAGTCTCTGAATGCATTTATTGCATGTGGCAGCATGGAGTAGAGGGGCTGAAAACATATCTCACTTAGGGTGACAAAAAGGCTACAGCTGCCAATGAAAAGAAAAAAAAATTGCAATATGAATTGCTCACCTAGGGAAAAAAATCTTGGACTCATCATGACTTTAACCACATGGGGGTTTTTGTGTGTGTGTGTGCATTTAATATCATTCTCTGGCATGTAAATAGAGCACCATGATCATCCAGAAGTTTAGGTTTACTATAGTCTAGTCTAATATAGTCTATAGATCTATGGCCTTATAGTGTGAAAATATGTGTTGCGTGAACTGTGGTTGAGCAGGTGATTCTAATTAATTTGGTAGCAGTGTGTCTAGGGGTATTCTTTAAAAAAAAGAATGAATTCACATATTTAGTATCATTTTTGAAGGTGATGAAATGTGTATTTGTTTTGCTTTGAGCTTGCCCTGTGCAACCTGATTACCTGCTTATTGACTGATCTGTCATTCACAGAAGGAATCATTGTAAAGCCCTCAAACCAGGGGTTGTGGTGTAACCATTTAAAAAAACAACAACAACAAAACACTTTATAAAGTACTATCCATCTATCTATCTATTTGACAATAATTAAGAAAATGCCTCCTATGCATTACCATGCTATCCAGTAAAAGCATCAAACCCAACAAGATAAACCTCAACTGGAAGCAATGAATCACTAGCAGGTACATTTCAAAAAGATAATCAGCATCTCTGTGAGAGCCTTGGAAGCTTCGTATGAGGTGAGCTACCACATTGCGAAGACTATGAAACCACAACCTATCTTAGACTCGGTCTAATTTTAAAACCAGCCATGACTGTCTGTGGATAGAAAGAGGGAGCAGGCGTCTGCTTCAGCATAAGATTAGATCCAAATGCTTTAGCAGCTCGTTTATATTGTGAATGCATAATGAATTCTTTTGAAATTACATTTTGTATGTTTATGTTTTATGTCTATGTCTGCCTATATATGGAAACATGTCCTTTCCTGTGTATTTTTAAATTATGTGTTTTAATTTGAAGTATGTACACTTGGATGGATGCTGCTGCTACCTGATTTTCCCTTTTTGGATAATATAGTTGAACTTGAACTTGAACTTTGCCTGCTGCAATGGACATGGCCAGAACGATGTGTGAGGAGGCAGAGGCAAATAAACTCAAATCTATGTCACTGTCAAATAATACAGTGAAATGGGGGATCAAAGATATCAGGAGCCAATCAATTGCACATTTTGGTTTAACGCTTGAAAAGCTTCTTATATATACTGCAGGGCTGAGATACCTATGCTTTGGTTTTTGTTCGCTACATTTGGGAGGACTCAATACAGGAGGACATTCTATTCTGCCTGATGCTTCCCAAGCATGAAACTGCACAAGATATGTTCAGCTTGCTGCGTGGCTACATGGAGAGCAAGCATATCCCGTGGGATTGGATGGTTGGTTTATGCACGGGCGGTGCTCCAGCCATGGCAGGAACCAGAGCAGGCCTGGGAACCTTACTGGTGAGTGTTGCTCCATCTGCCATATAGACTCATTGCATGATTCACCGTCAGCAAATGGCAGTCAAATAACTGAGCGCAGAATGTGGGGAAATAATTTACATCTATTGGTAATTATATTAAGCTCCATCCACTGTGAGCATGTCTGTTTGCAAAATTATATGAAGATCTGGGGTCTGATCTTTATTGCTGTTTCACACTGAGGCCCAATGTTTGTCAAGGGGACGGGTGTTGGAGAGGTCTTTTGAATTGAGAAACGAGCTTCTGTCATTTGTGATGGATGTCAATAAACATCTTTTTTTGACTTTTTATGTAATCAGATGCCTCCTTGCCTATGTAATGGACATATTTGATAAATTGAATGAACTGAATGCCAGTATACAGAGGAAATACTAAACGAATGAAATCTAACAGCTCATTGAACTGTCATGTTATCGGATCTTACAAGGAACACATTGGAGCACTCTGACAGATTTTTGGTTCACTGTAAAAGGACAATATCCATGCGTGCATTTAACATTTTTTGTGATATTTGCATGCGTGCTTACACGTTTGCATCAAGTCAAATAATTAATCCCTTCTGGACGTCATGGCAAATGTCAGGTGCGCCAGATCAACCACGCCTCCAGATTCTAAAAAACTTTGTTGCGTCAAGCAAGCCCATATGTCTCAATAAACCTGGTTTTGTATTTTATATGTAAGGAATGAACAACTCTAAACTGTGCGTTCTCATCGTAGGCTACATGGTGCATATACTGTATATCCTGAGACCGCACGGCTTAGAGGGGATTTCTAGCACTTGCTATGAATTTCTAGCACTTGCTACTTGATAACTTTTCTAGCACTTGCTATGAATGTATTACGTAGCTTGTTAATGTTATGTTATGCATTTTTATGTTCTGCTTGTTTTTGTATTTTATTATTTTCTCCGTGTTTGTTTATGTTTCACGTTAGTTACCCCATCTGTCTGTGTTCCTTGTTATATGAGAATCCACTCCCTGTCTTTGTCGTTGCACTATTTGGGTGATTTCAGCTATACAGGTTTCTACCTTTTTTCGTATCTCATTTACTTCTTTCCTTCTTTATTGTTATCTGTACACTTTTTAGTTATGTGTATATAGGAATTAACTTAATTATAGAAAAAACTAATCTCAAATAACGTTAGGGATTTGGGGTCGGAAACACGAACACATTACTAACATTTACTAATTACTAATTATCTTGTGTTTCAAATTTAATATCTGCCGACGAACGATGTCATTCTTCCTTTCGTTTTCCTATCCCTGTGGAATTCTCCCTAATCTACTAACGTTAGGGATTTTGGGTACATTACTAACATCCTAATTATCTGTGTTTCTATCTGCAGCTGTCATTCTTCCACCTATCCCGCTTGATCCTCCCCTCCGAGCTGTACATGTGCCTACCTGCTTTTCCAGGTCATTTATTATTATTGTGTCTATGTGCTTTCCAGTCCTGTCTTTCGTCTCTCCTTGTTATTGTATTAGTGGTCCTGATTGTTCTCACCTGTGTTCTTGCCCCTTTCCCCTCTCAGTCACACCTGATTCCTCTTGTGTTATCTTCCCCATTTGTATTTAAGTTCCTAGTTTGCATTTTCATGTCGTCAGAACGTTGATCAAGTTTCCCAGTGCCGATTGTCAGTAAGCCTGTGTTATTTTGTGATTCCCGAGACACCCTTTGTTTGACTTCGAGTTTTGCCTGCCGATTCTGTTTTGTTTGCCTTTCTGCTTATTTGTTTTTTTAATCTTTTGACTGCCCTCGACTACTCTTTTTGATTTTGTTCTTGTACCTTTTCGGCTTCTGATTACTGGCTTTGAACTTGGACTGATCATTAAACGTTCCTTTTCTGTTACATCCTGGTCTGCGTTTGGGTCCTTGTCCAGTCCGTCACAGTTAACGAGTCTGGCTAATAGTTTACGAAACAGCTGGCTAGCCATTGTTAGTTAAAAACATTTGCTATAATAAACTATTTAATGGGTTCCAGTTAGAAATATCACTCAACCCAAGTTGGTGGTTAGGAGTAAGAGTGTGTTTGCAAAACATATTTCTGGCTGGTTAACTAGCAAAACATATTTCTGGGTATGTTAGAAAACAATTCCACAAAGTTATATCCAAACAAAGTCCTGTTGCTTTACCAAACTCCTACACAGGTTTTCTGATCGATGGTCTGGGCATACATTTCTGTAAATTGAAAGATGAACTGCCTTTTTGGAGCTATTGGGATCATATGAATTTCTAAAAAATGAATATGGGGTCACGTCAGAAAAAAGGTTTGGGAACCCCTCGCCTACGCACTGTATAAAACAAATTTCTGCACATACAAGCCATACAACAGAAGTGTGTCTCTATGAATACTTGAGACAATCACAGAGGGTATGCAAGTGGTCTGTCTTTGTTTACATCAGGCATGAATTTAAGCCATTATAAATGAGAGGGCTGTTTTGCGGTTTTTCCATCTCTAAGCAGAGAGAGAGAGAGAGATATTAGTTAATCACTGTTATTCTCAATTTGAATAATACTTTTAATGATTTTTTTATTTTTTATTGTGTGTTATGTTTGTAAGAGTTTATTTTGGTGTGTCTTAGTCTTGATTACTTGTGCAATCAATTATTGTAGGATTTTTTGTAATTAATTAACAAAAAGCTTTAGATATTTGTTTTTATTATATGACATCATATAGTATTTTGTGGTGATCAGTGGCATTAAATCCCAATCAAATCCATTTTGATTCCAAGAAGTAAGAAAACAAATGTGAAAAATGCCAAAGGGGAATACTTTTTATACCCACTGTATCTGTGTGCCCAAGGCAGGCTTGCGCACAGACGCCCATCCTGTGCGTGAAATGACAGCATGATCTCCGGTGCTGAGAGCTGAAAAATCTCCACACAGTGGCACAATTACATATATCCTAACCTTCAGCCCGGGATACATTAATTACACGGCCGCTTAGTGATCTCTGTCACCTCCGCTCCCTGTCCATGTTATTTCTTAATTATAATAAGATAATTAATAACAACACGGGTAAGGTCATAACCTGTTGGTCGCGGGACGGGCAGTTAACAAGGGGGAAGACAACATAAAAAGGCCAGTCGGAAATAATGTGCATCTCACCCCCACAACCCACCCCCCTCCAGCCTGAATGACAGAGTGCCCTTGCAGGGTAATTATATTAGGTTCGGTGATGTGGGGTCATAAAACTGAAAGTAGTCTAATACCTGGAAATTGGCTTTCAGCAGGGCAGTGCGTCATGCTGTCATGTCTGACAGTGCGTACGCCGGAGCCGTCTCCAAACGGCTCGTAAATATCGTCATCATGCAAAATAAATAGAACCCGAAAACAAATAGCAGTAAATCACCTACCTTAGTACTGGAATGCGGGCAGACGGGCTGATTATTTACAGTTGCTGTGCAGAGGTGTGGTTGGGGGGGACAATGGCGGCTTTATTGTCAATATAAAGGCCTCCTCCTTCTCACTGTCCTTCCACCCCCATAGACAGCCTGACAACATGTTGACGACCTCTGAAAAATCCTCCTTGAGTACTGAGGTAAATCAATACCCCCCCCCCAACCATCACAAAATCATCTCCCAGCTATAACGAGACAATCACCTCTAGGATCGATGGGACATTCAATCAAACCCATTCCATAGCTGCTTTCTTTTCTTAATAATAAATATATGGGTAAATACGTTATGAGACTTTTTTACGATGAAGGTGCACATATTTAATGGGATGAGGAGAGGCTGAGAACTAAAGCGAGGCAGAGTATTCTGTCATGGCCTTTAAACTTTTAAATTCTCTCTCTCCCGCTGTCCCTCTCAGAGATGATGCGAACCACCAACCCCCTCCAGCACATGTAATATACATGACTTCACCTCAGCCCGACAGGCAAAGACAGACCACCTGCATTCCCTCTGTGATCTTCTCAAGTATTCATAAAGAGACACACTTCTGCTGCATGGCTTGTATGTGCAGAATACATGTTTAACACACTGCCAAGGCATGTGTGAGTGCATTATAATGACCCCTTCTGTGATGTAGTCAATATGAAGGTGATTAGGAATAACAGTGCAAGGTCAAAGCAGAGCAAAGACATTTTGGTAACTTCAAAAATGATACTAATTCTGGCAATTCATAATTTTTTCAGCTTACTATATCGTAATTCCCACAGCATACTGTATATTTCCACACTAAAAGACTAGACTAGATTATAGTAACACTAAAGCAAACTTCTGGATGATAATATACTTTCATATTGCTAATTATTTATTTTACTTTTCACACTAAGTGGTATATTGTATATGCAAGCTTATTAGGATTTGACTTTTTTATCAGATTTGAAGCTTAAAATTCAATGCCTATTTTTATTATTATATTTTAGCATCTATTTGTAAGATGTTACATAACCAGGTATAGATTGTAGAAAATCATTATTTTTTAAAGCTCATAGAACTGGACACCAGTGCATACATACACAAACCTTTGCTCAGAGAATGGTTGATATATTTGTTTTCAGCTCTAACAATAGCAAGAGACAGAACATTTAAGGTTAAGAATAAGGTGACCATTTGACTGTTCTAAAGAATCTGTAGTTAAACTGAGCCAGAACCAGATAACTCTGAAATAGAAATGTTTCTTGGTCCCGCGGTGGTGTATTCAAATGTGAAACTGAAACACAAAATGATTCACTCCAAGGAGTTTAGCACAGAACATGTTACTATTGTCACGGTTTTACCTCGTTCGGCCTCTGGAGGGCGCGTGGTCATGTGATGGTCTTTTTCTCTTTCTGCTGAGAGGAATCGTTGTCATTCTGCCGCCATTATATGGTCTTGTGTCGGTGGGTGCTCTGATTGCTTCCAGCTGAGAGCAATAAGTATTAATCCCGTCTCCTACTTAAGGTCTCTTTTTCCCTCATGCAAACTAATTATTACGCTCTAGTCGGTATTCTGAACTAAGGTTTAGTTTGACCACCCTGTGGTTTTCTCTTAGTTAAAAAGAGAAGGAACAAATTTATTAATCTCAAAATAAAGGTTTAGTGTCACCACTCTGTGGTAGCCTTTTAGGGAGATTAATCATCTCCAAATGGAGGGTTTTAAGCTCACCACTTCGGTGGTTTCCTTTGAGATATTATTCTTTGTTTGTCGGGGCTAAATTCCCCCAGAGCTAAAGCCTCTGCAGACATTTGTTTTCTTTTTCCTTAGCTCCTCAGTGAGGAGTGTTCGTCCTATTAGGGTTGTTTCTGTTGGTTTTATTCCCGTGGAGTTTTGTCCCGGGGTTTCCTTATTTCTTTTATTTTTCTATCTGTTTTCCCCGCTCCCTAGTCTGTTCGCAGATTTAGTGGCTGATTGTTTGCGTTCAGCATTTAGATACTCGTGAGATCTGTGTGTGGCTCTTCCACCTTTAATCCTCACTACAACTATACTGTTATATGTATGGTCTGTAGATTTTAATCAATGATTATTTAAAAAATGCTTTTAAATAAATGTAACTATGTTGGGCCTACCACGTGGTTTCAACGTCCGACGCTGGCCACGGCGACCGGGGTTTGATTCCCCATCGCGCCAGAGTCGGCTCTGGTCGGGAGTGCCATCGGGCGGCAATTGGTTGTCCGCCCCAGGGAGGGGGGAGGGAAGCCGACACACACAGTTCGCTGCGCACAGGAGTTGTTCTGGGGTACTGGAATTACAGTCGATGACATGACGAGTGTTGTCTCGGAGGTGGCAGCGCTTCGCCCTTGTCACTGCTGGTCATAGGACAGTGAACTATGAGGGAAGGGGGATTGAACTATGCACAGTGGGTAATTGTCTACCAGATTGTACGTGGTAAAATCGGAAAAATAAAATTATATAAATGTAACTATGTCAAGCATACAGTTGCGGAGAAATTAGCTGTGGAATTATATATTTAACAGAGTGACAGGTAGAGTGTAAATATACTCACATGCATGGGTATTCAGGGAAAATGTACCTGTCAGTAAGATACTGACAGTGATAGAAAAAGAACAAAAAATGGTGAAGAAAATGTATTTTTTTATATGAATATTTTACATGTATGCTTTACACATATGCCTCTTAAGAGTGTATTCTTGGACTGGAGGCCCTTACGCATACCACACCAAAGGTGCTTGAACCCATCCACCATTCCACTTCATAGTGGGCCACAATTCAGGTCATATTTTGATACTACGCTGTTGCTGTAGCCTTTCCTGTTAATGTATTTTCCCCCTGTACTGACTTGGGTCTGACGTGAGGTTGATATGAAATATTTATCCAGAACAAACCCGGTGTGGTCAGAGGTGTTAGTCATTGAGGAGGGGTGGGGGGGTTGATTGTGAAACTGTAAACAGTTAATGTCAGGGAAACATCCTTCTTTAAAGGTTAATTACTTTCTAATCTGTGTACAAGAGCAGCGGCACAATCTGGGTTATTAATAAGACATGACAAGCCAAGCCCAGGTGGGGTGACTTTCTGGATATTTTCTGATACATTAACATTTGGCTTGTCCATCATTTTAGATACAAGATAAAATACATTATCACTCAGTGGGGTATTGAAATTGTGTGTGTGCATGTGTGTGTGGGGGGGCAAGGGTGCATGAGAAAGGTTGTCTTTTAAACAAATTGCTTTCCATTACATTCATTATGATTGCATTTAGTAAGGAAGGAAGCCAGTTAACGAGGACAGAGGAGGAATGAGATGAAAGCCAAATTTGTTGGTGCTAAACATAGCTAGACATTGAACTCTTTGGAACTGGCTAATGTAAGCTAGTGGAAATCAGACAAGAGTTCAATGCCAGAATGCACATAGCACTGAGAAATATATTTTACATCCCAAAAAAATCATGCCCTAAGTGCAGATCTCTTAAGTGGCATCCTTACACGTGCACAAGTCAAATCAGAATACCTCCAAATGAATGTGTGTACACAATGCTAGTAATGGGACATTATAGCAAATTGGACATTTCTAGCAGTTCCAAAGGCATTACTGTGGAAAATACATATGAATTAATAACATGAATTAATTTGAGGAAATACATTCCTTCCACTCCCAAAAAAACAATCCTCTCAACAAAACAAATATTAACTTTTCAGATATGTATAAATGAACATCTACAAAAGCTTTACTCATATAATGTGTATGAATAGCTAGAGATGTATATAGCTTCACAACTCATTTCAGCATAAATGAATTGTGAATGATATAAGAACAAATATATAAATTAATATTTCATAAAATGAAGTGACTCCACATGAGTACAAAATAGTATTTAATTATTATTCAAGGCAAAAAAAACTATTCTTTGTTTTTGAGCACCTTGCATTTAAATTGCTGTTGGTCAATGGCACAGTCATGAAGCCAATGATTTTACAGTAACTGATAATGCAGTTTCTCATATGCACATCATCATCAACTCCATTATCATAACCTTCACTTTTTACCCTAGAATTAAAAGGAGAAATTGTGTTGCTGGAAATAGCAACTTGGAAATCATGAAATGCCATTGAAACACATAGTTTCTGGGGCAAAATGTGTCATGGTTCTTTGGAGGAAGGCACATTCCTTATATAATATGTATTGGAAGAAGATGTATCCATTATGTATGATGCTTGTTGGCATTTGGTAAGTAAACATAAATTCCTATCAAAATGCCATTTTACAGTGGTGTCCAATTACTGTGCATGCATGGGGTTTTTTGTATGGAAAAGGTATTTCGACATGAGGGAAATAAAGGTTTGTACTTTTATAAATCCAATATTTATTTAAAGTTTATCTCTAAACAGGGGAGTTTGATGCATTTAATTTTGCATGGCATGAGGCCCAAGGTGTGGGATAAGCATTCGAATGAAATAGGCTGAATGGATTGAATATCCAAGGGAAGGAGGAGAAGAGTGATTGGGATTTTTCTTCTTCTTTTTCCCTGGAGAAGTGACAAAGCAGACAGTGTAAAATGCAATGATCCCTGTATGACACTTCATTGGATGTTTGCAATCTGCCTTTGCTGTGGTTATTGCCTTTTACTGTCAAGATGCTTCAGTCTGGTGTCATCATCCTTTCACATCTCTTGCATCCGCCCCGACAACCCTAACAGTTATCTCAAGGAGCAATCTCTATCGATCAATCAAACCCCTTTTATTTAACTTTTCACTCAAGTCACAAGGACCTCAAACACATTCGGTTATTCCTCTCCACTATAGAAAATGCATGCAATGATGTTGCACACAGCGGTGTACAGTGGTTACATCAGTATGCTAGCCAATGGGTGCCCGGTGAACTCTAAATTAATATTCAGGCTCAAGGCGTGTTCTCAGTATAACAACAGTGTGCTTGGTCCTTAAGTTTGAGTAAATTAAACATTAGCAAGTCAAGCGTTATGTGTTTTTATTTGTTTCTTGCATTACATTTTTCATGCATTTTAGCAAAGGAACACAGCGTGTGTTAAAAAAGGGAAAGAAACTATTTTTTCCACTGAAAAGCCAACTGAACTGTCAGACTGAATCAAGCTCCAAGGACCCAAGCTTCTTCAGGTGTCATCGTCATCAACCTCTCTCTCTCTCTCTTTCTGTATCAGGGATACCCAAGGACACATCCCCCATCACTCACTGCTCCCCAAGAAGAAGAGTTTAACACTAATATTCTTAAAAGAATAACAAAATCACCACAAAATACATATCACTAAGTATGGAACCATATACAATTACAATTACAATAACTTAAGAAGGAGAAACACTGCCAGATGAAAATAGCACAGCTGTGGATAGGACCATTCAACATATCAATTCACAACGAAAACACTAAACTGACGCATTGGTCAATTAAGGCTGCATACATCAATCAAAATAAATTAGCCTGCCCAAATATGAGAAGCTATTAGGGAAAGTAATGTCCTGGGAACGATCATACAAACTCCGCGGACAAAAAGAAGGAAGGGCAGGAGGAACCCGGTGATATATGTAAGTAAGAAGTTAATGTTCATTTTAAGCTATTTATGCAAAATGGAAAAAACCTGAATGTAATATTAATTCTTTATTGTAACTGTGAAGCCAGCTTGATGTAATATAAACATCGATAAGTGGAGAAGACAGGTCAGCTTACTGCTAAGCCCTGCTAATGTAGTGTTGTCAATGCTTATTAAAGTAGGACCATGATAACCTTAGCCTGAATCAAAAGTATAATGGCAATAATCACCCATTTTAAAATACAGTACAGTCCTGAAAGTATACTGTCCTGAAAGCCATGACTAAAGTAATTTATTGTAAGAAAATAAAATGCCATCTAATGGGATCTATGACAACAGGAGACCCTGTTAGGAGAGCCTACAAAGACAGAAAGGTAAACAACATACAGGAGAGTAGAAAGGTAACAAAAACTTTAACTTTAAATGAATTATCATGATAAATATGTAAGAAGTATCTAAGAAAATAATTTTACAATCTCTGGTCATTCAGTTTTGTATTTTCAAATGAAACTGCCCCTATGTCTACAGATTACACTTTTCTTTTATCTTTCTCTCATTTGCTTTCTGTTTTCTAAATATCACACATTTTCCATTGTCATCACATGCCATTCACCTATTGGTTAACAAATGACACATAATGCATATATTGCTCATACATTAGTACTATCTGATATTGCACTGCCTTTAAAACATAGTCCAACACCACATGACATATTTTGACAACCAAGTCTTCCAGTTATTCAGTGCTGAAATACAGCTTCATTAGCTTCCAGCTTTTTTTATGGATATGATTTGGGCCTTTGTTAACCATTGTCAGTCACATCCAATGAAAACCTGGATGTGACTGACAATGACTGGATGACCTGCAAACTGCTGTTGACTTCTTCAGCTGCTCAAATATATTTGTATCATTTCTCCTGAGGCACTGCTGCAAGTTACCAGCAAACTTAATTACTGCAGACTAAATTGACTGGACTGCAAGTGGCTTAGGTTCTGAATGATAGTGGTTAAGGTTTTAAATCAGCAGCTGTTATAGAATTGGATTTAGAGGTGATTTAACCATCCATTCAACACGGAATACAGGGATTAGGATCTAAAGGGGGTTGAGAGTTGTTCTAGCCTTGATGGTTCTCAGTTGCCCACTCTAGCCTTTTATTGATAGGCTGCAAGTTATTTACATCAATACTTTATGTTGGGGAGAGTGCTGAGGAGGGGCTGAGACGATTGCTAACCCAAGGAAACAAGAATATACAAAGTTGCATGTTTTTAAGAGCATTCCTCCACCAGCTACAATCAAGAATAAGCCCTAGGTCAATTTGTCCGAAAGCTAACTCTGTTTAATCTTTCACAGCTTTTTTTCTTCTCTCGTTGATACTAGTTTAAACCAATTAGGGTAATGAATGCAAGCAGATCATTGTGGCGCATGACATTCAATTGGGAAGAAATTATAAAACAATACCTCACAGGAAGATATAGATTGAAAGTAAAATGTAATTGAAGGTAAATCATTAGAAAACCTTAAATGGAACCAGTTTCTATTTAATTGGGAGGAAAAAAGGGCAGTGAAATGTCATTGGTCTAGAATGGAATTAATTGAAATGGGTGAAACAAAGTCACACAAAAAGCCATTCATGTATTAATGTTGTTATACTGGTCACCAGGGGCCTGTCTCATGAAGGAAGTTCAACATAGTCAGGGTATCTTTGTGTTAGCTGGCTACACAAAGCCTAACAAAGGCAATTACCTAACATCATGACGGTGGTTATCAACTTGCTCTGTCAACCCTGGTTTTTCTGATCGAGCTATGAGCATGTGCACACAAAAGGGGCGGCATTTGTAACACAGCCAATCGCATGCAATATGAATAGATCCAGAGCTGGTGGATTAGCGAGCTAACTTTGGGATTAACCCTGGGTTTTCTGTGTCACACCTTGGCTCACCCAGGGCTGCAGTGATGGGAATCATATGAAAAAATTACACCGCACATAATATGCAACAGTACATTTTATTCATTATTGATAACTATATACATATAACTATATAAACTGTATGTTTTCTCAGATTCTCCGCAGATTCTGTAGGGCAATACATATAGTTGCAATAAAATGACAATACATACATACTGCTGCACAGTGATCGCATGGCTTTGACGAGTGGCATTTGTGACATGCGGCTCTAGAAGCTTGCAAAGATACAATATTCCCTCCGCAGAGAATCTGTATCTCTTATTTTTTTTATTTCTTCAAAAATACCACATATATAGAAGAGGAGAGGATTCTACATATATTACAAATCTCTAGTCAACATAAGAGGAACATTTCAGCAGAATTTGTAGGGGGTCATTGCACAAAAAATAATATATAGTGTACATATATTCAGTTATATGTACTATAGAAGAAAAATAATAAATATATATGTACATATACTCATACATGAATAACAAAATGCATATTCAGCAGTTGAGATGAGAGATGAGATAATACTTTATTGCTAACACAGAAAATTGTTTTGCATCCAAACAGCTTCCCATACACCACCAACCACACCACCAGTTTCACACCACAACATTTCAATTTAACTCCTTTAGATAAAAAATAGCTGTGGACCCATTAATTATTTATTGTTGCTGATTTGGACCTGTTGTAGCAGTAGGTCTTTCCAAAATCAGGATATTCATGTAATAATGAAGCAATATTTTTAATATATTTTTTAATATCTAAATGAACCCCACTCTTGACTTGTAATTGTCATCTAGAAACAGTGGTTGACACTAACTAAGTACATTTACTTTACTTAAGTAAATTACTGTACTTGAAAAATGTACTTAAGTACAGTAATTTACAGTAAAGTACAGTAATTTTAGTTTTACTGGAGTAATATTTTATCAGGGTATCAGTAGTTTGACTCAAGTAAATGGTTTGTGTACTTCGTCCACCACTGCCTAGAAGCCGTAAAGACAGACAGAGTGGTAAATCCATATTTAAAAGATTGACAAGGACTGATATTGCATATTTCCATAGTTGACTAATTACTTGATATTCCCAAAACATATGTAAATATGTTCTGATTGCTCCCAGAGTATACTGTATATCTTACAGGATTTGTCATCTATAAGTTTGAAAATGGTGGAGTAGAGTGATGTAAACTTTGAGTGCATTTAAAATGCATCAGTTGATGAGATAAAAAGATGGGTATCATTCATTAATATGTTTGTAGAAACGTGCGTATGTTATGCATAGAAAAGTTATCACGCAAAAGTAGTGTTGGATTTAAAAAAAACGTGTGCATCAGTGAATTTCATTCTTATCCACGTGCATATATTGATGAATCCGAATTGTTATTATGTGACCTGCATGCACCTGTCATTTCTAATTAGCATAATACATATTCTGGAAAACCCATATAAGGCCCTTCTGATTTGAGAAATGCATAGCTGAGACTCAATGCTGCCCAACACTGCTGTTGTACCCTTGAGCAAGGTACTTAACCTGAATTTCTTTAGTAAATGTCCAGCTGTATAAATGGATTGTATCTAAAGGATGTAAACTGTGTAAGTCCCTCTGACTAAGAGCGTCTGTTAAATGCCTGTAATGTAATGTTTAACTCTGAAATGTATGCTGGTTAATTCCTTAATAGAAGGGGGAGGGCGGTTATCATTCGTAAATTATATATTTTTACTTTATTAAGGCAAACTCATAAGTATGTGCAAGACAGACATAACAAATCTGCAAACATTCTAGGCTTTCGATTTCGCAAGACGGTGGGCAGCAAATTGCTTGTAATTACTTCCTAAGGGCTTAACACAGTCTTTTAGAAAAATAAGTGTAAATAACATTACAGCAGCTTTGACAGAAACTCAAGGATATGAATGCCTAGGGAATGGATTTATTCATTGGAATCGTATGAATAAATGTTGTGGATACAATGCAGAGGTCGTCGCTTCTATATACATAAGTATGAGATCACAATTCTAGAACTAACAGACTGAAGAGCTGACTAGCACACTTGAAAACTAGCAAGTTAGATAACTTGTATGCCAGTTGTTAATCTGGCTAGCTAGCTACCCATATCAGTCCATTGCACAGTCCATAAACCAAAGAGAACACTCTTGCACTAACCATGTTTAATCTTACCATGTATAAATGCACTTTTTGTAAGTCTCTCTGGATAGGAGCAGCTAAATACCTAAAATGTTAAATGTAACTGTAGTTAGCTTGCTACAAGCTACCTCTGTCGGACATTATTGTGCATAACGTTACCTGCCAAATGCTAGCTAGCTGGTTGTTCTACTTACATTAATGGCTAGCTACTGCACCAGTGGTTTTTAATAGCTATCTAATGTCAAGCATTTATGTGTATTTGTATGTACTTGGCCAGATAGGTAGCTCTTCATTTCATAGCTGAAACAGTCTTTTGTGCTCGCAATAGCTAAGTTATGCTAAAACAGTCTTTTGTTCTCACTATAGCTAAGTTACACTGGAGCAAAATGTAGCATCCACTAGATGGGGATCACATCTGGCTGATTGGAAAACTAGCTAGCCAGCTAACTACCTATACAAGCCAGGGGTTGCATCTATGTCAATAATTGCATGCATCATCAGCTGGCAGTTGTAACAGGTCCATAGCTAGTCAATGTAATACCTGGCTATGGCCTGTCAGCAAACCATTCACAACTCTCAGCTCAACCTACCATGGTCATTAAACACGAATAAACAAAATGCATGCTCCACAATGCTGTGACTTTGGCAAAAACAGCTAGCTAGATAACCACGGCATGCGAGTTAGCTAACTTGGCTATTTCTTGACTGGTGGGTAACAAATAAGGCTTCAGTTGTTGCAGTGCAGCTCAAAATACTGTCATACTAACATTATGTGAAAACCTAGAATACTAAAATATACACATAGCTCTCCACTACACACAACACTCATCTTTCAAAGTAATAACTAGGTAGCTAGCTACTAATGTTATTTTGCTTTCCAAGAACGCACCTGCCAATTGTGCTTTAGTGTTAATCGTCATCCATCCAAACTTGAAAACCATGTTAGTGCATATGCAAAATTAAAGGTAACTTCTCACTTAAAACATACTTTTGGGGATTTAATATACACAATCCCTTAATTGACCCTTCGCTAAACCACGGCCCCCTTAGTTATTGTTGCTAAGCACGTCAAGCTTTCGGAGCCAGCATGGCGCTCCCACTGTCGCTAACTGCACTCCTGGAGAAATATTGTCAAATTTTTGGAAAATAGAAAAGCAATTTCAGATAGAAGCAGACAGAAGGGTCTACAATATGCATTTGAAGGTTATATTCAAGATATCACACTGACTCAGCAACAAAATGACGTAAAAAAAATTAAGATAGAAGCGAAAGCCTACAGATCAGAGTAAAAGTGAACCACGGCGATTGAGACAGAGGACAACGACATTAAGGAGCAACACTGTTCCTGTAAAGCTGGGTAGGTCTCTATTCACTATTACAATCATTAAAAAGCAAAAGCAGTAGGCCTATATAACGTTACATTCAGTAGTAAGTTAGCTAGCATTAGCTAACTAACGTAACATTAGTTGCCTATAGTGTGCTGTAACGACATTACTCTGGTTAGCTCCACAGGTAGCTCCATACCCTGGACCTCTGTAAAGCTAAAAATATCAGCAGTGTGTCAGCCCAGTCCTCCACAAGATTTGGGTACGGGACTGGGCTTCCCATTGACAAAGTGCTAAAATAGTAATGAAAAAAATAGTATTACATTTTGACATCAAGGTAACGTTACCCACTTGGTTTTCTAGAGCTTGACTGTAACATCTTAACGTTAGCAAGCTGTCTGGATCATGAATAACAAAGCTAACATTTAGTCTAACTTTACCAACGTTGCATCCCGGAGCTGTATATCCAGACCGTAGCCACGTTAGCTTAGCTGGCTAACACTTTTCAGGATTTGATTTCGGTTTATAAAGGAAAAAAACGTATATCTCCTTCAAACTTCTCTGGGTAAGGAGTGTCACTGTTACACGTGCCCCAGGCACAACGTTTAACCATAATTTCTAAAAATCCGCAAAACCAGCTCGAAAATGAAGAAAATGTCTAATTTTTGCGTGAAAGCCAATGGAAGGGAGCAAAACACTGTCGGAGTCTCTGTCGGAGTATGTAAAACACGGCGCTGTGATTGGCCAGTTTGCGTTTTTGGGCGTGGTTTAGCGAAGGGTCAATTATGGAATCCAGTGCTGATGCCATACTGTACAGAAGATGACCTTGGCACTGTGATGTACAGTTGCCTTTTTTCATTTTTTTCATTTTTTTACAAAAATTCTGATTTTATTTATTTTTTGGTTTTTCTCCCAATTTGGTATCCAGTTACACCTGCTATTTTTAGGTCAATCCCTCCCTCATAGTTCACTGCCATAGCTCTGTGACCGGTAGTGACAAAGGCGAAGTATAGTCTCCTCCGAGACGGCACTCGTCATGCTGTCCACCATAACTCCGGCACCCCAGAGCCACTCCTGTGAGCAGCAAACGTCTTGTCGGCTTCCATCCCCCCTCCTTGGGGCGGACAACTAATTGCCCCCTTCCCTGGTGGCACTCCCGGCCAGAGCCGACTCTGCCGCAGCTGGGGAATCGAACCGCAGTCACCATGGCCAGCGTCAGACGTTGAAACCACTAGCGTTTTTAACACACAAATATTTTGATGCCACAATACATCTTGCACAAAAGGGGTATGTACTCTAATATATATACTCATGTATATACTCAAAACCAAGCATTCCCCAAAATTGTTGGGCTACACCCTTTACGTATCCATCTGTTTCACAAACATACTCAAATCATAGTCAGGGGACATGCCCCCCCCATTCCTTAAAACAGTCATATCTGCCCCCAATATTTAATATGTTATTACGCCCTTGATTAAATCACTATGTTTTTTTGTTTGTTTTTCTTTCCTATGGGAATGGAAAACAGGAAGAGATCACTGGCTCTTCATTACCACAATCTATCTGCGGTAATGACAAACCTGTTTACTTTGAGTATCACATGATTAGTGCTGAGCGGAACTGGCTATGGGGCTATACACACACAATGTCACATGTTACGCTTCTTGTGCCTGATGGAAGTGCTCTTTAAAAGCTTGATCAGATAGTTATATTTGATGTCATCTAATTCCAATCCATTATTCATTGTTTGTTTCTTAACACTAGAAAACACGAGGAAAGGCCATGTGTAAGATGATGTATTAAGCAAAATGCTGCTTAGTATGGAAATTAATTGCTTGTTAAGGTTGCAGAGGAATACAATTAGATTTTTGTTTCCTGCCCAGTGCACATCTGGGTGTCTTTAGCGATCTCCACTTAATGCACGTTCAACAGTGCTGGTTTGAACTTTTACACATCCCTTGCCAAGCAATATATAATTAATTTTAGTATTCATAGGCATGCAATTAATTTTGTCAAGTATTTGTGAAACTTTACAGGTTGGGTTGGGTTAAAATTAAACAGCAATTCATATATATTAATGTTATGACAGAACACCTCTCCCAAAGTGGCAGTACTTGATGGTCTGCACGATCAGAAAAACTATCAGAAAGAAACAGATGCACTGAAACCGTATGGTGTGAGGAACAATGCAAGTAGGCCACTTCCAATATATGCATGGCAGCATATGCTCAGCATATGCAGCATACCCAATGCTCAGGTACTTAAAAAATAAATTTAACTGCCCCCAAGAAAACTTTGGCAAGGAATCACTGATGCATCTCTGACAACCATACAAAGTAAAACTTTACAAAGTAAAGTACCCTAGAAATGTAGAGAAAAGGGGGCAGCTTGGCAGAAGTATAATGATTTCTTCTGCACATGGCTAGTTTACATAATAGCATCTAATTAACCTAGCCAATATGATGTATTGCCTGATTTGTTTCAAATGATTCTTTTCCCCCAGAATTCCATTACCATATGATGTTCATCCAGGGCTTTTAAATCAAACTCATAATGTTATGACTAGAGTCACTTACCCGTTAGTGAAAGTCATTTCTCTTCAGGCACACTAATGAGACTGAAACTGTCCTTTGGAGCTATTTGAACTACAGCAATGGGGACATGGTCCCCAGCAAAAGTCAAACTGACTTTCCTCCCAACAGCCGACTTTCCTCCTACAGTAGGCACCTTTAGGAGGGTATTCAGTCTACCCATTATTTAAATAAAGCACGGTAGCAAGTTACAGACATTTATTTTGTCTTTTTTTTAGATTTTTATACATTAGGCTATTGAAAGAAATGAAAATATGTGTGGTAATTAGAAAATAGACTTGCTTAAATGCAGGATTTTTGCTTGAATCACAATAGATGGCCTGAATGCTAAGAGGTGAGCATTTTGTATTTCTGTCCCACTGGATTGCCAAGCCGGTTTGATTTCTGCCATTGCTTCCCTCTCACCCATAGAGAGAAGTCCTCTGCTTGCTTAGTTAGGGATCCGAAAGGAATGCAGTACGGTGGAAATTCTGTCTGCAACTCTGTCAGTATCGAACAGTTGACAGGTATAAATAAAGCACCCTGACTCAAGGCCAAACACCTGGTGTTTTTAAGTCTTAGTAATGTGTTACACAGCTAATTAAGAACACTGTTGATGTTAATCAATTTAAAGGCTCCCATGACCCTACATTTCCCACACTGAGCAATGATTATTGCTGGTGATTCAACGGCAGTGTTAAACCAATCTCAGTGGTTAGACTGATGATAATGCTTCCCAGTGGTCATGTTATTCCAGGTTTGTTTGTGTCATTCAGAAAACATGCCTATCGCAGGTAACTTTCCATGGACAATTTAAAAGATCAAAAAGACTATCAACATTTCCAAAACAACATATTGCATGTATCAAAAATGGTAGATAGTGGAGCATTGCAACAGTTTTACTGACTGGTTGGACCTTACACACCAGACATAGTATATACAGTAAATCAGCATTGAAAGCCTATTCACTTGATGTCTGTTCTACATTCATCGAAAATGTCCCTGGAGTTTAATATTCAAATACATATTTAGTTCCTCCAGGAAACTTTAAGCAATGTTTCCCAACTTATAATGACATATAAATGGAAATTATAATTGTAGGGTGGACTAGGGTGATCATTTTTGTGAGAAACCCCAGCTAAATTGTAAAGAGATGCCAAAACATATTATAAGATTGCACAGTTCTGGAGGTTATTCCCCCCACTAGGGAGCTAGGGAGCCATATTGCAGCGATCACTCGGACCTGCCGTTTCTCCCTTCACAACATCCGGAGGATCCGACCGTTCCTCACCCAAGAGGCCACTCAACTCCTGGTCCAGGCCCTGGTAATCTCACGTCTGGACTACTGCAATTCCTTGCTGGCAGGCCTTCCAGCCTGCGCCATCAAGCCACTGCAACTAGTCCAGAATGCTGCCGCTCGTCTGGTGTTCAACCAGCCGAAGTTCACCCATGTCACCCCTCTACTCTCCTCTCTGCACTGGCTCCCCATTGCAGCACGCATCCGATTCAAGTCACTGGTGCTTGCTTTTCAAGCGGCCAGAGGTACTGCTCCCCCATACCTCCAGTCACTCATCACTCCCTACACACCTCCCAGACCCCTCCGCTCCGCCTCCTCTGGTAAACTGACTGTCCCTTCCCTCCGGGCACCTGGCAGCCGCTCCTCGCAGTCTCGCCTCTTCTCTGTCCTGATCCCTTGGTGGTGGAACAACCTTCCGCAATCGGTCAGGACCGCGGAATCACTTGCGATCTTCCGCAAGAGACTCAAAACCCACCTCTTCAGACTCCACTACCACTGAACTCTGTCCATCTAGCTAAATTGTCTTCACCACTGTTTACTTGTTCAACACTATACTCCCCAAAAAATAAAAAATAATTCACTAACCTTTTCCTTCTCGGTGTTACAGGTATGGTACACAGATGCCTGCAATGTCTATTGCTGTATTCCTGCACTGATCTCGTGCGCTAACTGATGATTATTCTTACCATGTATTAATGCACATCTTGTAAGTCGCTCTGGATAAGAGCGTCTGCTAAATGCTTAAAATGTAAAATGTAAAAATGGAGCTCAAGAAGAGAATGATGGAGATTCAGAGAGAGAGGAACAAATGAATGGAATGAGGTAATGCACTGGTGGAATAGAGGTCTACAGGAAGGTGCGAAAGAGTGATGATCGAGAGGGGCCAAGCGGTTAACGAAACTGCAAGCAGGAACAAAGAAAACATACAGCCTCAATGAGGAGCTGGTGTTTCAGAGGGGCTCTGTTGATGAGGCAGGCTGTTTCTCAAGAAAATCATGGGTAGATGGGGTTTGAAAGGATGGGTGACGGGGCTTAAATCTTCCAAGGTCCCAGATATAGTTGTCAAGAATTTGTTGGGGTCTTGTCAGTAGCCAATACTGTTTTAATGGAACTTCATGTTGGGATTTCAGAAGCAACATGGACATACATGGTCATACAGCTGAAAATAGGTAATGGCTCACAGAGACATGGGCTGCTGTAGTTTGTGTCCCCTCTTTTGTGACTTTATAGTCACAAAAACGTAGTCAGATGATTCATTTTAGCATTCAAAATACAGTAGAATGTGAATGTGTTTTGTCAGGAAACTGATTAAATAGGCAGTGGCAGATTCTCCCAAATACTATTTCTAATTGAAAGGATCATAATAGATGGAAGAGTGCTGTACTTTAAATAAAATGTATGTTAATGATCTGCGTTTTAAACCATCGTCATTACAGTATCCATTTAATTGGATATTGATATGCAGGGCAAATATATTCTCTCTCTCTCTTCCACACACGCCCACTCACACACATGTACATCCAAACAAAGTTATTCAGTGAAAAACATGGCAATCATACTGCTCAATATCACGGTTTTCAGTATATCACGGTATCAGTTTTTAAGATTAAAAAAAGTATCACATAAAGTTTACAACTTGATCTGTTTATTGTATGGCTCTTTGCAGATTTATATACCATTTTCATTGAAAAATAAAACAAAACTTGCAACTGAATATAGTTCACTCCTTGTAATTGTATGTTTAAATCAATTGAAATCATTCACTTTGGGAATTAAGCAACATCAGCTTTTTGGATCTAGTACTATATTTAGCCACTCACTTTTTCCATTGTGCTGTAACATGAAGGATAATGCTCACACAGATGGAATGCAAGGTGTGACTTGTTCCCTCCTCTGGCCATTACATGTCACATCCGTTCTCAACAACAACACAATTTTTTTCTGAATCGAAAGTGAGTCCACACGGATGAACGAGTTTGCATTTTGGGGGAATATAATTCATCATAACAGACCTCCTCGGCATCGGAATCATTTTATAAGGGACTGCAAATGTAGATTTATGCTGTCTAGTTAGCTAGCTAATAAAAGCTACCTACCAGGTTTGGGAAATGTGAGAGAGCTGTCTGCACATGCGCAATCGTGTTTTAAACAGAACAAAATGCAAGAACAGCCTAAGAAGTGGTGGGATTAAATGACATTAGCAGACACCCCAGGTCCAGTATTATATTTAATATGGGCTATTTAGACATTTTAGTAGGGTGACGGTTTAATTTTTTTTCCCCGTATGAAAATAGCTTTTGCCATGTGATTTACTATCACGGTACTACGTTAAGTTTATGATAGTACTATTTCATATTTTAATATCGTGGTATACCGTCACACCCCTAGCTGCATCACAGCTGCTCTCCTTCACTGTAAATGTACACTGTGAAAGGTGCTATTTAAATGCAGTCCATAAATTCAGTAATAATAATAATAATAATAATAATATATAAATGAATTCAGTATCAGATAGAAAACTGTTTGTAATCCTAAAAGCAGAAGATATTGATCAGTAGAAACTGAGTTATCCACATTTCAGTTTTATAAATGCATGTCAGGATGGCAGCATGGAGAAGTTATAAAGGGACCAAGTTTGTAATGAGAAGGTTACAGATTACACCCTTGAGTGACAAACTAAACCTAAATTGAAAAAATGGAACATGTGTGAAAATGTCACCTAGCATGAGTGATTTTCATCATTATTCTGGTTAGAGTTTGTTGAACTATAGTTTTGCAAGGTTAAAATGTAAAAGTAACTATAAAAGATGTGGATGTTTTAAACATGTAAAAGGTTTAATTCCCAAAAATACAATGGAAGATTACATTGCTAATATTATGCCTCAAAAGACAGTCATGGCAGTTCAATGTAACTGTGAGTGTAAGTCTGAGAGGTACCCTGTTCAATGATTTACACCACAATGATATCAATTCAGAATCAGCCTTATCAATTCAGACTACTTAGTGGAGTGAACAATCCAGCGTAATGTATTCCATTCAAGTGTCTATTAACCCGCTCAAAGAGAATGGGTATTCCCATACAGTGGATGAGAATTAGTTACGAGATCATGAACTTGCACAACAAAATGAACATGTAGCAATGCTGACTGACTGCCAGTGACAAGGTTGAGCAGATGAATTAGTGTCACATTCTGTGTAGAAATGAAAGCCAACCATCTAATTAAATTCAATTACTGGCATTTTTAAAAAATTGGTCTCCCTCTATTATTTCGCCCTATTTAAAACCAAGCGGCAACATCGCCCGTGGTAATTTTCGAACTCTTCTCTCTTTGCAGCCTTGTTAAGTCCAAGTACCATTTTTCTCTTTCATCTTAGAGTTAACGCAGTCGGATACTTCATCAAACCCGATACACATCCTTTTGAAAGCTCTTTTTTGAACACATTACACAATTCTAATTTCTGAAATTGCATCCCTTGTCGCTCCTGGCAAAAATGTAAATTGCATCTCAATTGGATCTTGATTGTTACAAAAAGTCAGGGACTGATTTGCCTTCATGCAAAATTGTCTTTTCATTTGGTGTAACTGACAGGGGGATGTGCTGACTTGGTTTATTGGTGTTGTTAAAATGTAGCAGCACTGCCCGTTTTCATTGGTTTGTCCATGTTTCTTTTTTCCCAGTTTGACTGAAAGAAGGCTTCACTGTTGTGTATTCACTGTGCTTATCTCTGTATTTGAATCTTTACATTGTCATTTTGTTTCTGAAGGCAAGGCCGTTAAAGCTTTGATCCCCTAATGAAAAATTACCTTAAACCAGAGGACATTTTGTTGGCTCTCAATGACTTCTTTGCTGTTGAATGAAATACTATAGAGAGTATACCCACCTTTCCTTTCACCACTACACCACTAAGTAGAACCGTCTATCAGAGTTTGCTGTCCCTTTATTTTCAGTTTTAGAGCAATGCAAACAGCTTCAGTGCAAACCCAAGAAATAATTGTGTATCTAATCAGTAAATACACTGTGCTGCACTTAATTTATTCATGGGGTACACAAGCACTGCAGGGGTTCGTATCTCACGCGTCAGTTTATTGAAATTTAGGGTTGGGAAATATCTCCCGAGTACAGTGAGAGTAGAAATGGAGTGATACAGCCATTATGCCCAATTCTCTTAGTCACAACAAACTTAATTGTGACACATGCATTGCTGCATTTTTGTCAGTGCACTGGTCTGTATAAAACAAGACCTCTTCTAATTTGGTAAGAAACTGTATACCGGTGTAAAAAATATAAGAAAAGGTAGACGAGCACAAAACTATGTCTTACAAAAGGCTAAAGGTATTTGCTTGTCTTTTTAAAGATAAATATTGAACAGATTTGTATAAAATTGTGAAGATTAGATTGAATAGTATTTGTCCTTTGCCAAAAAAATGAAACGTCTACATTGGTGCTGGAACGGCATCAGGAGGAGACGATGGATGTGATTTTGGGATTATGAATGTAAACACTGCAACCATTATCCAAACACTGCCCGAACGCACACTGTTGAATAGCTATGTTATTTCCCTTGAAGCTCAGTCATTATAATGACTTAGGAAGTAACATGCTGTCCTTGGATGAACCAGAATTTCTAAGCTTTGACTGAATGGTCCAAGACAAATTAAATGGATAATGTGATTTAGGTAAACAATCCCCCCCCTTTAAAAGCATAGCAAATTCTATTTGATGCAGGCATTGATTTGGGACATCCACCAGTAGCGATTCATCGGCTTGAAATAAAGGAGGCTGAAACGCATTCCTTAAAATGAATGATTACTCTCAACCCATTTCCGTTTATATTCCTTGATTATCAATCAATCAATTAATAGGGTGAATAATAAAGGTATAGCTTCCCAAGTTTATTTTGTTATAGCATTTCTTTCCATCGAATGTTATACGATGTAAATACATTTTATAGAACATTTACATAGAACAATTATTTTATAGAACATTTATGTAGAATGTTCTTATATCTACAGATTATCTGCACTTGTGTGTAAATGTTCTTTTTGTTCTCCATGTCCGAATTCAATATTGACTTCGTAAGCATCTGTTGATCTGATCTGTGCAGATCAGGCCGTTGAATGCTCTTGAGAACATTTTCATCAAACTGAAGTTTGTTTGCTAGGCTTTACTGCTTTACTATGTTTTGCATAGCTAGTGCACTATACAGTTAAAGGACGGAATTTAAGGCTACAAAAGTGTAGCCTATTCTTGGAAATAATTCTGTTGATTTTTGCTCAGTTAAACCCTTATTGTTATTTACATTGTCTCACATGACAGGAAGAAAGATAACTCTACAACATGAGACGCTACAACGTGAGACAGATTATTCAATTTGTTGAACACACTTGTTAATTCAGCGAAATAAATTAAAACAGGTTGAGACCAAAGGGCAGTTTAAATGTGGGATTTTAAGCCTAAAATGTTAGCCACTGACATCCACCCATACGAAGTACAAGCTTTTTATATTGCCTTATTAAGCACACTACCGAACACACACAGTGCTACCAGACCTTTCACAGATGAACATCTGATGTGTGAATGGAATGACTGAGAACCATTCATTTTCCAGCAAAACTTTACTATTGGCACTGCACTAAATGAATCCATATTACATTCTCTGTTGACATACGTAGTACTGGGATATGAACCAGTCATGGTTCAAGTAAATATCCAGAAACATGCTTTAGAGGAAACACTTAATGGAATCGGTTGATGTATAGTGCATTATATCATTCAAATTTCAAGATAAGGCCTGAATATTACATAAAATTACATAAAACATATGGCAAACATTAATTGTCTTATTAGTATATTATAATTGACAAGTGTGTGTGTGTGTGTGTTGGGGGGACAAAGAAATGATAATAATTGGATAAATTCACACTATACGTGGCTTCCACAACAACAAATTAGAGTTTATCAAGTAAATATCACTTTCAGCCACTTAGTCATGCAGTGGTTTGACAACTAGCTAACGTTACATGTTTTGTTATCATCATGGCTATATCTTTCTGTCATTCAACATCAGCTTTAAGTGACAGTGAAATAGTGAAATAGCCACTTACACTACGAGTCAAAAGTTTTAGAACACCCCCATTTTCCAGTTTTTACTGAAATTTAAGCAGTTCAAGTCCAGTGAATAACCTGAAGTGGTACAAAGGTAAGCGTTAAACTGCCAGAGTTAAAAAAAAAAGTTTAGGCTACCAAAAACTGAAAAATAATGTAAATTTCAGAGTTATAAAAAAAGGCCCTACACCATCAAAAGGCACTTGGAAACTGGAGGAAACTCTGACTGGAAGAGATCTGGCAGACCCAAAGCCACAACAAAATCTATTTGTACAGCCAAATGCTGCACAACTTTGTGAAATTTTTGCATAGGCTAATTCCTCTTCGTAACGTGTTCACAGCCAGGTTCTGTGGGAAATCGTTGCAGAAAATTAACAATTGTGAAATTTGGAAATGAAGTAACCTGCATGTTATGCAGACATTTCTCACGTTTATAACAAGCCATTTCGAGAATGAAACGTGTTACAGTAGATTTTATCAGGGAAAGTCTGCTTTTCTCAATACACATGCGTTTGTTTAGACGTGGATCTTGCCGGCGCCAATATGGCGGCTGCGTTGACGCATCTGAACAGGGCGAATGAAGCATCTACATTTATATATCCATGCTTACGTTATGTATGGCTTTCAAAAATAATACATTGAAATAAAGTTTTAGATTGGAGTTTTTATCAAGAAAATATTTTAATGTTAAAAAATATTTTATATATTTAAAAAAAAAAAAATGTCTGGGCCCCTGTGGCAATTAGACACTAGGCACGTGCCTAGTTTGCCTATGCCTATATCCGGCCCTGCCAGTAAGTAGGGAACTCGCCAAATGCATGGAAAGCTGCCCTGTGGGTGTGAATATTGGCAGGTTTCTTGTCACTGTAATGCTTGAAATGTAGCACATTCAGGGCCCTGTTGTATTGTGACTGTTATCTTTTGGGGACAGAGACCTAATGGCCTCAGAATAACATGAGCCATGCTTCAGACATCACCCTGGTGCCTGAAACTGCCCAGAGATGAACACCAAAGCAGGGAGGTTGTGACCCCTCAACCACAGTCTCCAGGCTCACACATACGTGTCAGGTTCTGCTCTGGGACAATGTTGGAGATTACCATTTGCTCACCTGATTGGCCAACTGTTGGTGTGGATGTCGGTCCCCTTTGGTCTTGAGGGACAGGGACAAGACACAAAATCGATACAGGACCGAAGGTGAGAGCTGTCCTAAAAAGACACACATCTGATCCTGAGTAGGAGATAACTTCTTTCTGACTAGAAGCGTCCCAAGTCCAGCTGAGGAAGCTCCGAAATCCTGTGCCTTGCGAATGCCTGCTTTCAGTCCCGTGGAGAAACCTATCTTGTGTGTTTCGGGAAAGTTCAGCTACTCTACAACCTGATCCACAGTGTGTTGATTCCCACAGGCATACACGTTGAAATGACTTACCTTGTGTCTTCTGTGAACGTTCTGCTGCACTGGCCGTTAATCACATGAAAAGGAATTTGAGTGTTCCGCGTTGCCAGCCATTCAACAGCAGACCATCGGTCCCGAGGCCTGTAGATATCCCATGGAAGGGTAACTTAGTCATGTGTCCCGAGAGGTTGCAACCAGGGGTGTGCACAGACATTTTGAGGGACAGTGGCCCAAGCCAAGAAAAAGGGCACCCGCCCCCCTCCCCACCTTTTTAGATTTATAATGACAACGACGATTTAATTAGGTTTAATAACAGTAATCATAATTATAACAATAACAGCAGAAGCAGCAACAACAACACAATAATAATAATAATAATAATAATATTTATTCATTTGGTCCAGAGGGGCATTTCAGCCAAGGAGGGCAAAGGGGCAGCGGCTCGAGCCACCGTAGCCACCCCCTCTGCAAGTCATTGGTTACAACTGTACGCCCACTCAAAGGCTGACCGCTGGAATTGAGTCCCCTCGTGCCCCAGTCTACTGTGAACCTCCACCACTGAGAATGTGTAAAGTTGGAATTTCACTTTGTCCAACCCAGCTGACGAGCTGCAACACGGATTCAGGACAGGTCCTCCTTTTTCAGGAATTTGATTCTAAAGGCATTTTATTTATTTGAAAAAACTGCAAATGCAAGAATTGGTTGGCAAGCCCACACAATTTGACATGATTTGCAGCAATTTGCCAAGAACAAAGGGACATATTAATGCTTTTTGCAAACAGGACATAATTCACAAAGGAATTCTGAAAATATGTGTGATTGTATTTGTTTATTTGTTTGATTGATTTAAATGAGATGCAAAGCACTATTTCAGATAGCATGGCTTTACTCTACATTTACAAAAAAAACACAAACATCAGAGGCTGTGATGTTGTGAAAATGTTCACCTTTATTAGAACACAGAAAATGAGAGCACCGGACACTGTATTTGCTAAATACCATCGTTAACAAAGGTTCTCTAGGTCAGATGAAATCAGGCTGTTGTTTTACACGAGAGAACAGTCACAGGATGTCTTTTAGCACATGATTGTGTCATTACCAGCTTGTTCAAAGGTACATAATACATCACAGAAGAAAAGCTCCTGGTAGCAGATTGAGTTGTATTGGTATTGTAACTTCTATTGTATTAGTATCTAAATGTGACAGCTTTAACATGATTCTTAGAAATTAACACTGGCTAGAGGACACCTCACATATACCCACAGAGGTAAACTTTACATGAATACTGGTACAGCAGTGAATCAGAGGCAATTTGATGCCTAACCCACTTCTGACAAGGTGGATTTGAAAATGATACTTTAAGTCAGCAGGGTATCCCTTGCCTCATTGCTCAATAGTGACTCCCCTGGTAATGATTGTGCAATAACTGCACAGCTCAGCTGCTGGTTTGTAGAGCTAAACAGTGAAAATAGTGGCAGCTGGTTGAGGATGTGTACAGAGAACGTTGCCACGGTGGGACAGATCAGTGATTATGACTTGGAATTCAAAATGGGGAAGGAATAATAGTGAAAAATATATATATTTTAAGATTAAAAAAAGAAGACAAAGCTGCTTGACAACCACACCTCTGGGGTTTCCCTGCACCTCACATTATACATTATTCATTCACTTCTTACTTCTCCATTATTTCCTATATGCATGTAGGCAATACTAGTTCAATATATAAACTACAGCCTGTATACTCTAGGGCATCAGACAAATCATTTTCCCCAATGTGAAACACATTTTCTGCACCTCATTACACACCTAGTTAATGCATAAAAAGGAAACAGGCCAGCAACCAAGTTCCAAATGCTAAATTTTAAGTATATATAGTATGTTTTATTTGCTATATTTTAAGTAAAATATGCTGTTACAGAAATTGACAAACAAAAACAGGAAAAATACAGTCTCATACAATGCAAACTATTTACATTTTCTCCTGAATTCCCACAGTACAAAGAGCAATTAAAATAGTCACTTTTCATTGTTTGGGGTGTGTTTACTTAATGCATGGTAATTACTGGTACCAAGTTAAATGCAGAATTAGTGTACCCACATAAGGAAGGTATCTAGGTCTAATTGTTATTACTCTAGTGGTACTTTTCTGGTTTTACATTTTCAATATCATTTTTTATCACTTAACATACTGTGGTGTCCCCAGGGGTTGGGCGACACGCACGGACCTTGCAGAGGGCGTAGGCAAGTTAAAGAACAAGGAGGAGGCAGTATTCAGAAACAAAAATGATAATTTAATAAACAAATACTTCAAACACAAAACACAGGGTGGGGTCTTCAGGGGAATACAAACACAAAGTCCACCAATCCTTTCTCGTCGTCAATGTCCAATCCAATTCCAAAATCCAGTTCAGTTCCGTAATCCAGTCCGTAGTCAATCCAAAGGGGGTCCTCAAAACAATCCAATTTTCATACACAAAACACTCCAACAATCACTCTCTCTCTCCAAATACTGGCTGGTCAATCGACTTCAGTTTTCTCTCTTTTCCACACTCACACAGCAACTCCTTCCCAAACACATTCCTACTCCTCTTCAAGTGTGATGGGATTCAGCCCTTTAAATAGGCCTTGAAATGGCCTTCAGCTGTTCGTTAGTCCCATTGCCTTTACTCGGTTCAGGTGTTACTGTGGCCTGCTGGGAAATGTAGTGTTTTCGGCTCCCATTTGTTGAAGGACCCGGCAGCCTTTTCCTTGGGCAGCCCCTTGGGCTGCCACAATACATTATTTAAATGCAAAGCTGGAACCCTTGACACAATCCTTGTCAATTCAAACTTTAGCTTTTGGGTGCTGCTGTGTGGCTCATCTTGTTAAGGCACTGTTTTAGTGTGTTAGCTCCATGGTCTGGAACCAAACTGTGCCCAGCAGCCCCGCAGGGTGACACATAATTGGCGGTAGCATCGCCCAGAAAGGGAGGGATTCAGTCAGATGAGATGTCCTTGTCTCGTCGCAAACCAGCGACCCCCGCTGGTCAATCGGTCACCCACAGTCTGCAGGTATAAAACTGTGCACAAAGTCTCTTCCTCCAACTCATGTCTGTGCAGACTGCAGTGTGAAAAAAAAGAGACTATTTTACTACAGTAATGTTGGTTAAGTGCTTTAATCAACAGCACGCTAGTACTACTCCACCCAGAAATTAAACCTACAACCTTTTGAGAAGTGCCTACATCTGCACGCCAAACTCGGAAAAAATTCAACACCCTCAAGTGACCTTACGATTCGTAAACTCAATGCTGAAGTCTTACACCCGCACATTCCAGCTCAGAGGCAGAGCCCTTCAGAAGGGCCCCCTCTAGGGGTCCTCTTGGGCCTCCCCCCACCCCAAACACAACACACACACACACACACACGCCGTCTGTTCCCACTTCTTCTGCCACAATGTTCATGTAAAATTCATATTACATCCCTTTATGTTAGGGATTGAAAATCCGAAAATCCGCTGTGATTCTCAAAGTTTTTTTGTGTTTTTTTTTAGCTGAGCGGGGCAGTTTAAGTACATGTACAGTAGACTGGAACACTGCAGTAGAAAAAGAGGAAAGAACAGCAGATCAAGGCTTCTGTCTGCATTACAAGAGACATCTGATCCCATGACAGTTGCTAGTTGTTACAATATTTTTGAGTCATCCTCTGGATGTGATGATGTACCGATGAACAGGAGGGGGGGCTCTCACATTCCCACACATGTGGTTGTAATAGCAGAGGCATGTATAGCTGTGCTGGTTATTATCTCTCCCTATTATTGCTGCATGCATCAGCCCAGAATTATAACTTGAATTTAGGTCACATAAAACCTACTGAAATTCTATGTTAACTCTGATGAGGTGCAATGACCCTTTTCAAAAGGCAGCAGTAACCATTAAAAAATAACAGTCTTCTCATTGGTTTCGTTCATGAGAAATACATTTTAAAAGATGAATTGTGCAAGGGATTGGATGGCCTGAGACCCTTCATTTGCTTTTTTTTGTGGCCTATGCACGCCCCAAACCACATGAAATATAATTGCTTCAAAGAGCACCGTTGGTGTTAATAGAAAAGGCTAACAATTGTGAATTTTTAAATGAGTTCTAATGAATGAACAAGTGTTTCTGCGCTACAGCCATTGATTAAATTTCAGCAATGCACTGAGTGTGCCTGGGGCCCTTGCTCTGAACTGCAGCAACCTGACTCCTGATATGCTCAGGTCTCTAATTGTGGGAAAAAAGAAGGAGAAAAAGAAAGCTACAGTGAAAGGAGATTAATGTAAGAGAGCCATTAGCTTAGCCAACTGAACATAGTTTACCAACCTTGTGTACCAGATGAATGAGCTCAGAATGGAAATTAATACAGCGCTTATTCAAATCTGGGGGTTCTTTTTCTGTCTTGTGGTGGAAGCTTCATGTTCCAATTGAATAGATATTATGATAACTCTTTTAACATTATTGGATTGTGGGTTGTTGTAGTGATAGTATGTGAATACTCTATTGGTGGTTCTCTGTGGTTCTCTGTGGCTCAGTTGGTAGAGCACAGCGTTGGCAACGCTTAGGTTGTGGGTTCAATCCCCACTGGGGCCACACATACTGAAAATGTATGCATTCACTACTGTAAGTCGCTTTGGATAAAAGGCGTCTGCTAAATGGCGTATATTACTATATTATTACTATTTAAAGTGAAGATAACGTAACAATGCAATGTTAACACTTTATATTGGAGTCGTATTAATCAACTGCTAATTAATGTATAAAATAATATTGTGTCGGTACTGGATAACCCTTGTGAAGATGTGGTGATGTCGATTTTTTTGAAACAGTGATGGCAGAAGTGCTTATTGTACTGTAAGTGAGAACCACAGGCAGTCAGATTGACCTTTTTAAATGGGAATTATGTTTTTCTTTTCTATGTGGTATTGTTAGGAAAAGTTATATTTTAACATTTGAGTCAAAGATATATTTATATTACTTTTTAAAGTACATGCCTTTGTTCCATTCCTTGCATTCTTTCAAAGTGACACAACTTTGCCAAAGTTTGTAAAAAATTACCCATCATTCTAAAGTTTAAATCTGCACTTTGATTGGATTATAAAATAATAGTTTTTAAATAGTTTTTAGCCAGTGCTGATCACAAATTGTGCATTGTGTCAGTTTGCAATGTACCATTTCACAAAGGTGTAGAGCTGGAGTTTTTAGATTTCCATCCAAAAACGTAATTTATACTTTGCACTGTGTTCTATTTTAGAATGGAAGTGCAAAGGCAGCATGGCCACATGAGAACTGTATGCAGGCAATAACCCATTCATCATCTCTATAAACATTTATTTCCTTTATGAAAACACAGTTGTGCTCTGTTTGTTTAGATGGTAATTGTTCTGAACTACCATGATCTTAAAGTGAAAATTCTAAAATGTATAAAATTACACTAGAATGGCTATGATGTTTTTCAGGGTTTGGTGATTTTAAAAGGGTTAAATGATTTTTTAAAATTAAAAAAATTACTGTCAAGTCCCCAGTCTGAGTAGAGGGGTGACTTGCATGAACTTGGGTTGATTGAACACCAGACGTGCGGCAGCATTCTGGACCAGTTGCAGTGGCTTGATGGCACAGCCTGGTAGGCCTGCCAGAAAGAAATTGCAGTAGTCCAGACTTGAGATCACCAGGGCCTGGACCAGGAGTTGTGTGGCAAACCATGAGCAGTGATTTGGTGTACAGGGAGAATAGGAGGGGGCCTAGCACCGAGCCCTGCAGGACTCCGGTGGAGAGGGTGTGGGGAGAAGAGAGAGATCATCTCCAGGCCAGCTGGTAGGACCAGTCAGCCAGGTATGATTTGAACCATGTCAGTACAGATCCAGAGATTTCCATCTCAGCGAGAGCTGAGAGCAGGGTCTGGTGGTCCACGGTGTCAAATGCAGCTGACAGGTCCAGGAAGAGGAGGATGGAGCTGAGTGATTGAGATTTTGCCAATTGTAGAGCCTCAGTGACTGTGAGCAGAGCAGTTTCTGTGGACCGGTGTGCCTTGAACCCAGATTGGTTGGGATCAAGCAGATCGTTTTGTAGGAGATAGACAGACAACTGAATATATACAGCCCGCTGTAGTGTTTTGTAAAGGAATGAGCGGAAAGAGACAGGTTGGTAATTAGAAATTACAGCAGAAATTTCTGTTTTACAACAGCTATAGCCAAAGGAGAAAGATTCTGGATTTCTGCTTGTTAATAACTCCCAATGTTTTAATGGGTAAATTTCAGTGAGGGATGATGACAATTGGCAAGGAAAACATTCCAGACACAGCTGAATGAGAACTTTAAGGACATACAAGAGTATTTTTAGTGAAATTGTGTAACTATTGCATACACCCACATATGTCATATATATATATATATATATATATATATATATATATATATATATATATATATATATATATATATATATATATATATAACGGATTTTGAAAGAGGTGAAATGATTGGTGCATGAATTTCAGCAGCAGAAACGGAAAAGAGGAACAGGGGGAACAATGTTGAAAATTATGACTGCATACACCAAACAAAGCAGCAGTGGCCGCAAGTCAAAGCTCACTGACAAGGATAGATAGAGACTTAGCAGGGTAGTTGCTAAAAAGCTAAAAAATGACCATACACAGCTCAAAGTGGATTAACAGCACTTCAGAGGGTTGCTGCCATTTCGATCCTAAATAATGACTCCAAACAATGGTTTTATGTGCTGCGATGGCTTCCAATTACCAGCATGCTGAAACAAAAGTGTTGATGGATAACAGACTTGCTAACTTTTCACCATTAATTTTGAACAGAGCCTCATTTCCAACAATCTCAATTTGAATTAAAACTGTGGCATATGGGACTCCCCTTTTTGGTGAGTGCATTCCCTGGTTAATTTGAAAGTCTAACGTGTCAGATGTTAAAAAATGTTATGCATCACAGCACAGGTATGTATCTTTTTTTACATTTTATTATGATTTTCTTTTGAAAAATTATCAAAGAGAATGTACCACATATTAGAATGCAATTGTGTGGTATTCATACGTTTGCCCACTTCTTTACAATAACTAAGCAGGAATAGAGGAAATATTTTTATTATATTAACCATGAACACATGTAATAAACAGGCATGACTTCTGTTTCTATTTATTCCAAAATGTAGACATATTTAGATATATACATTGTGAAGTCTTTATCTCTTTATCATGTATGTGTTGAGGGCACCCTTTAATTTTCCTGCAACCTTTCATTTTTCTCGGCTGACTATGAAGCATAAATGGGCAATATGAGTGTCCAGATGGAACACTGTAGCCTAAGCTAAATTATTCAGGGAGAAAATAGACACAGGAAGTTGATCCACTTTGTGAATTAAGTCAAAAAGCATCTCTCTCAAAAAGCATAATCTTTCACAACTAGTTGTGTGTGACAGTGAGAGAGAGAGATTCCTGCTTTAATACCAGGGGCAGAGTAAACAAATGGTATGGTATTTTTTCCTGTTGGAAAAAACATTGTAGTATATAACTTCCCAGTATATATCAATACATCTTCAATATATTAAGAAAAATAATTAATAATATTCAGATATATTTCAGTGTGTAGAAAATGAGCATGAAAGTCTGATGATTTTGAATTTTTCATTGAATAGGAACACACAATGAAGAAAGTTGTTGTTTCATATTTCTCTTAACCTGATACACTGATCACATTTACTTTTACTCATGCGCAGTGTATGTGATTATTTTTTCTTGGCCAAAACTATATTTTTGAGTAATAAATGATAAGTGATCATAATTTTTAATGTATTTCAGTATTTACATTTTTCTCTCTTGAGCTTTTTTAATTGATTGGATGAGTTGTAAGAGGGAATTATTTTGTTTCAGCTGACTGTATTGACAGTTTGAGCAGTACATAGAGGACAGATATGCCTGGCATTTTATTTTCTTAGATGCTGACGAAGCCTTATCTGCTTTTTGTTTTGCATCTCAGTATAATAAATAATCCTTAATATTGACCGTGTGCAGACCTTTCTGCTCTTCTAATCGGGATCAAATATTTGGGAAATAGAATTTAAGGGCTGGAGGATAACAAGCCATTCAGACTTGGTAATTTATTTTTCTATTTCTGTGAAAACTCACATGGTTTCTATGTTTCAAATAATTGTGTGTGGCAGCAATTCATGGGGACATAAGTTTTGTCATGCTTTACAAATAGGCCAGATTTGCCAATGACATTCTTATTCAATTTGTTGACATAATTTCCACAGATCAAGAACAGGGGCATCAATTGGGCATGGCACAGTATGGCCGTTGGCATACCTTGGCGTCAGTCTATTTTTAAAACCTGCCTAAATAAACCAGTAAAAGTTGTGTTTTATTATTTTTTTCTCCCTTTTTTTTGCCTACGTTGATAAAACAACTGTAATTTGGTCCAAAAAGTTTGGATTCCCAGTTAAAATAGTAGTCAAGCAACACGGTATGAAAGTGATATTTATTTATTTATACTATTATTGGCCAAGCAGTGAGTTCAAACTGCTTTACCATTTTACTGTTTACTGTTTCACCCATTATCAACGCAATATATTTTACGTGACGCCACTTTGCCATACCTTACCCCAGTTCCCTAACCATTATACTACAGTGCCACAATGTCATACATTGAAACTACTTCCAAATCCATTTCAATGGAAATATGGTTTTATGTTATTTTATTGCAGTTTGTAATGTTTGTGTGTGTTGGAAGGGTGACAGGGGGCATCAACTGCCTTCCCCCGTTCTGTGGCATGCCCCAGGCTTTAATGATTAGAGGCGATTGGTGCAGCACAGTGGATCCCATGCCCTTTCTTTTAACACCTTGTCTTGCAGCCTGTGATCAATAAAACATGTGCTTTTGTAGGTGTGAAACATAATGGCGACATTACTCCAAATGTCACTGAGCCCAGGACGGATCTGAGCGTCTTGCTTCAACTGATCTCCACTCGTCCCTCGATCTCCATCACCCCCTTGTTTTGAGGCCAGCCAAAAAAACACAGGCATGGATGAGTGAGTGACACTATTTAAGCCCCACTGCCAGAGACATTAAAAGCAAATGGCAATGATTCAAGCTGCCCTGCCTTGAGAACAAAGCTAAAACAGTGACGACCAGTCTAGAGAACAGTAATAACCCTCCTCTTGCTGTCATTCAAAGTGATATTGTGTCGTCACATTGTTTTCATTCTACGTAGTGTGTGTGCTTGTGGTTTAGCTAAGGGATGTGTGGTTTTGACCTTTGAGATTCCATGCACATTGGCACAATATCTAGTATGAAGACACAGTCTACAGGTAACTGCGAAAATATCCTCCACTCAAACTGCAAGCAGCAGAAAGGAAATGGAGAAAATCCAAATCCCCTGTAGCTCTGACTGACTTCCACACACTCCTGGCTACCTTTTCCTCCAACTTCTCCTCTGCTAAATCTGCATTCTTCCTTTCCAAGATTCAATCTTCTGCTTCTAATCCTCGTAAACTCTACTCTATGTTCTCTTCTCTCCTCACCCCTCCTCCTCCACCACCCCCCTCCTCTCTATCCGCGGATGACTTTGCATCCTTCTTTCGCGAGAAGGTCAATGACATTCACAACTCCTTCCCCCCATCCTCTCCCTCATCCAACCCTCCCTCACCCACCTCACTACCTAAACCTCTCATCCCTCTGTCCTCCTTCTTGCCCCTCCCTGACTCGGACATCCTTCAACTTGTTCACTCCCACCGTCCCACCACCTACCCTCTCGATCCCATTCCTTCCCCCCTCTTCCAGTCCATTGCTATGGACATCCTCCCCTTTGTCTCCAATGTTATCAACTCCTTGCTTTCCTCTGGCTCTGTCCCCTCTTCCCTCAAAAGCACCCATGTTGTCCCCCTCCTCAAAAAACCCTCTCTGAATCCTGCTGTCATTTCCAACTATTGACCTGTCTCTCTCCTCCCTTTCCACTCCAAAACACTAGAGCGGGCTGTCTATAATCAACTGTCTGCTCATCTCCTACAGAATGACCTGCTTGATCCTAACCAATCTGGGTTCAAGGCAGGCCACTCCACAAAGACTGCTCTCCTTGCGGTCACTGAGGCTCTTCAAATGGCTAAGTCCCAATCCCTTAGCTCCGTCCTCTTCCTCCTTGACCTGTCAGCTGCATTTGATACCATGGACCACCAGATCCTGCTCTCATCTCTCGTCGAGATAGGAATATCTGGATCTGCACTGACATGGTTCAAGTCATACCTAGCTGACCGGTCCTACCAGGTGGCCTGGAGAGGATCCCTCTCCTCTCCCCACACCCTCTCTACCGGAGTCCCGAAGAGCTCGGTGCTGGGCCCAGTCCTATTTTCCCTGTACACTAAGTCACTTGGTTCAGTTATCTCTGCTCATGGTTTTTCTTACCACTGTTATGCTGATGACACTCAACTCTTTCTCTCCTTCTCTCCATCTGAGACGCAGGTCCCGGCATGGATCTCTGCATGCCTGACTGACATCTCTGCCTGGATGTCCACCCACCACCTGAAGCTGAACCTGGGGAAGACTGAGCTGCTCTTCCTTCCAGCGAAGGGCTGCCTGATGATTGATGGTTCAATCACCGTGGAAGGCTCCATAGTGTCTCCGTCCCAGTCTACTAGAAGACTTGGAGTGACCCTGGACAACCAGCTGTGCTTCTCGGGCCACATAGCACCGATCACTCGGACCTGGCAATTCTCCCTCCACAGCATCCGGAGGATCCGACAGTTCCTCACCCAAGAGGTCACACAACTCCTGGTCCAGGTTCTGGTGATCTCACGTCTGGACTAATGCAATTCCTTGCTGGCAGGCCTACCGCCGTTGCAACTAGTCCAGAATGCTGCTGCACGTCTGGTGTTCAATCAACCCAAATTCACCCTCGTCACCCCTCTACTCTCCTCTCTGAACTGACTCCCCATCACAGCACGCATCAGATTCAAATCACTGGTGCTTGCTTTTCAAGCGGCTGGAGGAACTGCTCCCCTTTACCTCCAGACACTCATCACACCCTACACCCCAGCCAGACCCCTCCACTCAGCCTCCTCTGGCAAACTGACTGTCCCATCCCTCCATGCGCCTGGCAGCCGCTCCTCGCAGTCTCACCGCTTCCCTGCCCTGACCCCTCAGTGGTGGAACAACCTTCCGCAATTGGTCAGGACCGCGGAATCACATGCGATCTTCTGCAAGAGACTCAAAACCCACATTTTCAGACTCTACTACCACTGAATTCTGTACATCTAGCTAACTGTCATTGCCTCATCGCCACTGCCGACTTGCTCAACACTTCTTGTATATGCATCCCTGCCTTCTCATTTAAAAAAATTAAAAATTAAAAATTACTAACCTTTTCCTTCCCAGTATTATAGGTATGGTATGCAGCTGCTTACAACAATGTCTAACGCTGTATTACTGCACTGACCTCGTGCGCAAACTATGATTGTTCCTACCATGTATTAATGCACATCTTGTAAGTCGCTCTGGATAAGAGCATCTGCTAAATGCTTAAAATGTAAATGGAAATGATAAAGGAAACACCATCATACACAAAGCCTGGCTGATATCATCCTCGACCGCGAGGCACCACCGATGACAGATTTATTGGGATCATATGATGCAGTCCTGATGTAGATTTGGCTGATATAAAGACTTTGGGAGAAAGCGTGAAAAAAGTTTTTAGATATACAGGTAACATGCCTAAATGATGAGAACATCATTCCCATCAGGATATAAATGCTTCACCATCGGATGAAGATGATCACTCAGGATGGCTTTGCATTTACTGGTGGTTGTCATGTGTAACCAGTGGACCTAAACCATGCCAGGAAAATGCACCCCTCACCATAACAGAGCCACCAGAACCCTTCATTTAATGAAGTGCTTCCTTTATTTTGGCAGTTATCTGTCATATTCCCGATGTTCCTGTCTCGTTTTTCCGTTGTCTTGTTCCTCCCTTGTGATTGTTGTGTTAATTGTTTTATTATTTTCAATTATTCTATTATCATTCCCTCGTTACCACTCATCATGTTCACCTGTTGCCTATTCCGGCACACCAGCCTCCCATCAAGTTCATCAGCCCTGCAGAGTACATCTACCCCGGTTTTCCAGTCACTCTTCGTCAGATCGTTGTTTCCTCTACTCGGTAGAAGCTGACTCCTGTTACTTGTTTCCTACGCTGTGTTTACTGTTCTCTCCGTGTTGCGTGTTTTGTATGTTTACCCTTGTTCTTGTCGTTTCCCCCTCGTGTTCAGGTCCATTACTCATCCGTCTGCCAGCTCTGTTCATCCTGCCTACCTGCACGCTTCGCTGCCTCCCGGTTCCCTCCTCCTATCTGCCCTCCTGTGCATCCCTTCCAGAATCCAGCCCATCGTCTCTACTACCTCTGTCATCACTTGTATAATTATTATTAAATTTTCACTCTCCATCCTAACCTTCCGTGTCTGCGTTTGGGTTCGTTCTGATCATCACGACAGAACGATCTGACCAAGCATGGACCCAGCGGACACGAACCAGCTCCGCCAAGCCATGTCCCTACAGGGCGTTCTTATCGCCAACAGGCTCAATCCCTCCAGGAGCTGATGGTAGCACTGCACGACCTCTCCGCCAGCGTAAAGGAGAGTAAGAATCAGATACAAGACTTGTCTTCACAACTCGCTGCCCAAGGCTTCCCTCCTGTCGCCGCTTCACCCCCGGATCCGCCAGTCTTCCTGCACAAGGAGCCTCATGTTCCTGCTCCGGATCGTTATGCCGGAGACCTGGGTATGTGCCGCGCCTTCCTCATCCAATGCTCCCTGGTTTTCGAGCAGCAGCCCACCTCGTATTCCACCGATGGGTCCCGCATCGCCTATGTAATGGGGTTGCTCAAGGGGGATGCGCTGGCATGGGCGTCCGCCTTGTGGGGAGCAGTTCCTCTTGTTTCACCTCCTACTCCCGCTTCATGTCGGAATTAAGGAATGTCTTCGACCACCCCGTCCGAGGTACGGACGTTAATCAACGGTTGTTCACCATTCGCCAGGGTGCCCGTTCTGTGGCCGACTTCGCGGTGGAGTTCCGCATCACTGCTGCGGAGTCCGGTTGGAACGACCGGGCGCTCAAGGGGCTTTTCGGCACGGTCTCAGCGACTCTTTGAAAGATGAGTTGGCTGCCAGGGATGACCCATCAAGTCTCGACGACCTCATTTCCCTGGTCATTAAACTGGATAACCGCCTCCTTGCAGCGTTACCGGGAAAGAGCTGTCCGTCGTTCCTCCATCTCCTCTTCCCGTGGCTCTCCTCTCTACCCTCCTAGATCGAGACCTGAACCCCCTGCTGCCTCTCTTCCCAGCCTTGTCTCCACTTCAGCCGTCTCCAAGAGGTTCCCATGCAACTGGGTCGGGCTCGTCTCTCACCAGCTGAGCGTCTCCGGAGGGTGCAATCGGGATCCTGCATCTACTGCGGTCAGTCTGGGCACTTCCTGTCTTCCTGCTCCCTTCGACCAAAGAGGAGGCTCGCCAGTGATTCTGGGGGTCCTGGCGAGTCGTTCTACCACCCCACCTACTCCGCGACCTCATATGCAGCTCAACGCCGTGTTGTCCTGGAATCAGCAGTCCCTGCCCTTGTCTGCATTAATCGACTCCGGATCGGACGAGAACTTCCTGGATTCCAACCTCGTTACCCAAGCTGGCATTGCGTTGGAACCCCTCACGACTCCTCTGAATGCCAACGCTCTCAACGGCAAGCTCCTCGCTCAAGTTACCCACCGCACCGTACCCCTTCACCTCACCCTCTCCGGTAATCACCACGAGACCCTCCAGTTTCACGTCCTCTCCTCACCCCACGCTCCCTGGTCCTCGGCCAGCCTTGGTTGGTGGTGGCACACAGCCCCCAATTCGACTGGATCAATAGTCGAGTTACCAACTGGAGTCCCTCCTGTCACTCATCTTGCTTGCTGTCTGCTTCTGCTCCTGCTCTACCTGAGGCTCCTACGCCCACCGCTGAACCTCCCAATCTCTCCTCCATCCCTCCTGCTTATCATGACCTTGTCGAGGTGTGTTCAGCAAACAACGCGCCTTTCCCTGCCTCCACACCGACCTTATGACTGTGCCATTGATCTCCTTCCCGGGGCCCCTGCCTTCCAGCCGCCTCTTCAACCTGTCCCGTCCAGAGAGGGAGGCCATGGAGCGCTACATCCGCGATTCTCTCGCCGCGGGTCTCATCAGGCCTTCTTCGTCCCCTGTTGGTGCCGGATTTTCTTTGTGGCAAAAAGGACAAGTCCCTTCGTCCCTGCATCGATTACCGTGGCCTCAATAACATCACTATTAAGAACAAATACCCCTACCGCTCATCAGCTCAGCTTTCGAGCCACTTCAAGGTGCCGTCATTTTTTCAAAATTGGATCTCCGCAATGCCTACCACTTGGTGAGGGTTCGTGAGGGCGATGAGTGGAAGACGGCTTTCAACACCCCCCTCGGCCACTTTGAATACCTGGTCATGGCCTTTGGGCTTACTAATGCTCCCGCCGTTTTCCAGGCGCTCATCAATGACGTTCTCCGGGACTTCTTAAACCGCTCTGTTTTTGTTTATTTGGACGATATCCTTATTTTTTCCTGCAGTCTCGAGGAGCACGTCCAGCATGTCCGCCAGGTTCTCCAAAGACTTTTAGAAAACAAATTATTTGTGAAAGCGGAGAAATGCGATTTTCATGTTCACTCTGTTTCCTTCCTGGGTTACATCATTGAGAGCGGTCAGGTTAGGACGGACCCCGAAAAGATCCAGGCGGTGGTGACTTGGCCTAAACCCACCTCCGTGAAGCTGCTAACGCTTCCTGGGCTTTGCTAATTTTTACCGTCGCTTCATCAGGGATTACAGTCGGGTTGCTCCCCCTCACTCGTCTCACCTCCTCCCTTACCCGTTTCGTCTGGTCCTCGGAAGCGGACGACGCATTGCGGAGCTAAAGAGGCGCTTCACCTCCGCACCCATCCTCATTTTACCAGATCCTTCTCGCCAGTTTGTGGTCGAGGCTGATGCCTCCGACACCGGGGTGGGAGCGGTGTTATCCCAACGCTCGACCCTGGACCAGAAACTCCACCTTGTTGTTTTTTTTTCCCGTCGCTTGTCCCCTGCCGAGCGTAATTATGATGTCGGGAACCGTGAACTCCTGGCGGTCAAGCTCGCCCTTGAGGAATGGCGCCACTGGCTTGAGGGTTCGAGCAGCCGTTTATCGTCTGGACTGACCACCGCAACCTGGAGTACATCCAAACGGCCAAACGTCTGAACTCTCGCCAGGCCCGCTGGGCCCTGTTCTTCGGGCGTTTCAATTTTAACCTGACTTTTCGTCCTGGTTCCAAAAATGTGAAACCCGATGCCCTTTCCCGTCTCCATGTCCCGAGGTGTTTCCGTTACTCCTGAGACTATCCTTCCTCCGTCCTGTGTGGTGGCCGCTGTCTCCTGGCAGATCGAGTCGGTTGTCCGTGGCGCCCAGCAGACCCATCCGGATCAGGTACCGGCCCTCCGAACCGACTCTTCGTCCCAGACCCCGTCCGATCTCAGGTCCTTCAGTGGGTTCACACCTCCGGTTTGCTTGTCATCCTGGCATCAGCCGCACCTGAGCCTGCTCAAGCGGCACTTCTGGTGGTCCACCATCGATGTCGACACCCGCTCTTTTGTGCTCGCCTGCCCCTTGTGTTCCCGGTCCAAGGCTACTCACCAACCTCCTGCTGGCTTGCTCCGTCCCCTACCTGTTCTGGTCGCCCTTGGTCCCACATCGCCCTGGATTTTGTCACCGGTCTCCCCGTCTAAAGGTAACACCGTGGTCCTCACCATCGTCGACCGCTTCTCTAAAGCCGTGCACTTTGTTGCTCTTCCCAAACTCCCACTGCCTCTGAAACAGCGGACCTTCTCTGCCTCCACGTCTTCCGCCTGCACGGCATTCCCTGGACATCGTCTCCGACCGCGGACCCCAGTTCACCTCCCACGTCTGGAAAACCTTCTGTGCCGCTCTTGGAGCCTCGGTAAGCCTGTCCTCTGGTTTTCACCCCCAGACTAACGGCCAGACAGAGCGCGCAATCAAGACCTGGGAACGTCTCTCCGTGTTATCACCTCAGAAGATCCCTCTGCCTGGAGCACTCAACTCCCTGGATCGAGTACGCTCACAACTCGTTGACCAGCGCGTCCACAGGTCTGTCTCCCTTCGAGGCTTCCCTTGGTTACCAACCCCTCTCTTCCCTGTCCAGGAGGAGGAACTGGCAGTTCCTCGGTCCAGGCCCACCTGGATCGCTGTCGCAGGACCTGGGAGCTCACCCACACTGCCCTGCTTAGTTCCACTGATCGGAACCGGCGCTTCGCCGACCGCCATCGCACCCCGGCGCCCATCTACCAACCGGGTCAGGAGGTTTGGCTCTCCACCAAGGATCTTCCCCTTCACACTACTTCCCGCAAGTTCACACCCCGCTACATTGGTCCCTTCCCCATTGACTCTGTTATTAATCCTCTGTGGTCAAGCTTCGACTTCCGGCCTCCATGAGGATCCACCCCTCCTTCCATGTCTCTCTCATTAAACCGGTCTCCACCAGCCCACTCTGCCCTCCTGCCGTCGCCCCTCCACCCCCCCGGATCATCGACGACCACCCGGCCTACACCGTCCGGCGATTGCTGGATGCACGCCCGCCGAGGTCGTGGATTCCAGTATCTGGTCGACTGGGAGGGTTATGGTCCGGGAAGAACGCAGTTGGGTGTCCCGCGCCCTTATTCTGGACCCTTCCCTCATTCGGGACTTCCACCTGTCTCACCCTAACCACCCTGTTCAGATGCCCAGAGGCATCCGTTGAGGGGGGGGTACTGTCATATTCCCGATGTTCCTGTCTCGTTTTTCCGTTGTCTTGTTCCTCCTTGTGATTGTTGTGTTAATTGTTTTATTATTTTCAATTATTCTATTATCATTCCCTCGTTACCACTCATCATGTTCACCTGTTGCCTATTCCGGCACACCAGCCTCCCATCAAGTTCATCAGCCCTGCAGAGTACATCTACCCCGGTTTTCCAGTCACTCTTCGTCAGATCGTTGTTTCCTCTACTCGGTAGAAGCTGACTCCTGTTACTTGTTTCCTACGCTGTGTTTACTGTTCTCTCCGTGTTGCGTGTTTTGTATGTTTACCCTTGTTCTTGTCGTTTCCCCCTCGTGTTCAGGTCCATTACTCATCCGTCTGCCAGCTCTGTTCATCCTGCCTACCTGCACGCTTCGCTGCCTCCCCGGTTCCCTCCTCCTATCTGCCCTCCTGTGCATCCCTTCCAGAATCCAGCCCATCGTCTCTACTACCTCTGTCATCACTTGTATAATTATTATTAAATTTTCACTCTCCATCCTAACCTTCCGTGTCTGCGTTTGGGTTCGTTCCTGATCATCACGACATTATCTGTGAATTACTATTTTGTTTCTAATACTGTGAAGCAGATTACGTACTGCCATGCATACCCTTGACACATCAAGTGTTGAGCAAGGCTGCTGCATGACAGAGTGGCGCGAGACATTATTCATCTGAGATCAGAAGGGAGGAGAGAAGGATAAAAGGAACAAACAGAGGCAGCGATCTTTACCGTGGTGTGAATAACAGCTGCTAACTCAGAATGGGCTAAATACACATTTCATGTGGCCAGCTGGAACTAATGGCATGGAACCACTCACATCTGCCCTTCAAACGCAAGTGGCTTTAAAGAGGGCATGCTGAGGCTTCGAAAAGAATGAAGGTAAATGCCATCCCTTTTACCAGCATTGTTATTATTGGTGCATCTGTGGGGCCAGCAGAGAAATAACAGTTTGAGGAGGTTAACAGTATTCCAGACAAACATCAACATTTGAAATGATAGTAGGAGTAGTTCAAAAAAGCTGAGGAATTCAAGTGAGAGCTGTCGGGCAAGTGATAATTCAACACAAATGTCTGTTTCTGAATCCAGAAGCCTTAACAATGAAATTCCCTCGTTTAAGGTTCAGCACTCTGAATACTGAACACAAGTGTTAAAACCCCTCACTTAACCTACATGTAAAATACATTTTATTTGACTTAATTTAATAACTGTTACATATGATTTAATTATCAATGAAATCACTGAATTCTTTGATAGGCACAGTAATCTGGTGGATCAACGTCAGTCAAAATATACAACTCAATCAATCAGATCAAAATTAAGGTTCTGATCGATTGAGTTGTATATTCTGATGTATTAAGTTACAACACGAAGACAAAGACAAAATATGCAACGTCAAATACAAAACAAAAAACAGCAAAAATGAGCGCCAGAGTATGAGCCAGAACAAGACCCCAAGCCTGCAAGAACTCCATTCCAGAGAATAACTAGGAAACTACGATGAAATTAGAATTAGAATAGAAGTCAACAACATTACTGGTCTCTGAGTGCCCTCATGGCTGCGTGCTCCCTGTGCCACTCACCTAATTAGTTATGCTGCCCTAGATTACTTCTGCTGGTGCAAAAGTGTTATCACTACTCTTCCCCCTGATCCGGTGTGATATTTATCATAGTCATAATTGCACCTCTCCTCTTTTCTCCCCGGCTTCGTGGCACCTGCCCGGAGCTCACCTGCCCCAGAGTCAACCCCCACCCCTGCCATGTGTTAGCCGGATGCCGCTGGCCCAGACCCTAGCTGCTGGTTCCATCCCCCGCCCTGCCCTGGTATCTGGAGGGATGAGGTCCACCCCACTCCTACACTTAGAATGCCCTTCCAGTGGTCTGTTAAGCCACATGAGCCTCAAGGACTATTTGTGTTGTTTTTCTCTGTATCCCACAATTTTCCAGGAGTTCATCTCGACCGCCTTTTAAGGGGTCAGGGTATAATTTTCCAGTCTCCCACAATGGCTCCAATGGTTTTCTGGTTTTTTGATTCCCTCTGGAAAATGCCAATTGTGAAGCGCTGTGTGACAACCTGTTTGTAAATGGCGCAATACAAAAATAAAGATTGATTGATTGATTGATTGATTACACAATTTAAGTGTTCGAAAGAGTGGGGAAGGGAATCCCGAATGTAGCATATCTATGTAATGTATCAAGGTCAGTACTAACACTCTTTACCTCTACTTTACCAAGTGTAGTCTGATCCATCATTTCCAACATAGTGCTTGTAGAGGTGAGGTGCAGAAGGGTATGTGTGCTATACAATGGGGTTTAAGCCATCTTTGATTCCCTGGAAATACTCACACCACACACACACACACAGATTTATTTTCTTCTTCTCATTTTATAAAAGCTGACAGTAAGAACAGCAGAATAAGAAGAAATGTTGTAAGAAAAAACACAAAGTATTGCAGATATGTATAAATTCACTTAAGCAGTGAGAGTAGAGACTGAAAGTTCCAAAAGGGCCAATATCAGAGTCCCACACATTAGGTAATCGTCCCCAAAATGCTGTACCAGCATAGATAGACCTTATGATATACAGTACCTGCTCACTGAATCCTCACCACTGACTAAGAAACAGCTTCTGGAAACTGGAACATTGTATTCCTAAAATGAATCAATCATATTGAGGTTTTTCATCAGAATATATGAAAATAAATTCATGTAGGTTGCAATATAGTCTAACAATAGCCCCCAAACAATATCATGTATATTGTGCTGCCCCTGGAACAGGATGATATCCATTTTAAATAGGAAAAATAGACAAGAAAGAAAAAAAGACAAATAGAACCATTTATGCAGGTTCTTGTAAAAAAAAAAAGAAAAAAAGACACCTCTTCACTGAGTGCTAACTAATGGCTGTCCTCATTCTCCGTGATGGCCCTCGTTCATTTGCCTGCCTCATCCCTCCTTTCTCCACCCTGTTCTCTTTATATCTCCATAAGTTGCTTGGCACCTGTGTTCTGTCACATGACAAAGCAACTTTCGCTGAGCGCATTAGCTGTCCTTTTAAAGCATTAGCAACACGGCAGGGGGATTGCCGAACGCCATTTACTCGCTCGTCCGTCGCCTCAGCAATAAGCCTCACTTGTTCCTTTATTAGTTGTCACTGTCATCTGTAAACCCCCTGACACACACACACACACACACACACACACACACACACTCCTAAGGCCCCTGAGATTTATTCTGAGAGTGCAGGCCAGGATGGACAGAGGAAAGGCATCCTCTCAGACGGAACGTGATGCGAGTACAAAGCGCCATCACAAGACATGGATCTGGAAGAAGTGGTGACAGAAAGAACAGAATGCCTGTACAAATCCTGTCGAAGCATCAACATAGAATTCATTTAATATTAAAAAGACTAGTTTATGGAATGCGACAAAGGGGCTGTGGTGTTAACTTCTGGCTTTAGGACAAAATAGACACTTTACAATGGACAGGATCAGCATCCTCCATAAGCCCACAAATCGGAAGCCGATTCTAGCTCTCCAACACTTATTTAATGGATATGCCAATGTTGAAAATAGAAACAATGCTTAATTAATTATATAATATTTCTAAGAAAACAAAAACAAACAATAAATACATTGCTGGGAAAAGAAATGACTGCAAATTTATTAAATAACTTTTAACGCCCTTGGGGTTTATAGTCCATCAGCTTACTGAGTAAAGAGCAGAGAGCTCCACACATAGATTGTAAAGCTGGGCATCTCTCCAGGTTCTTACACAGTTGTTATTGTACTCCTTCACACTTTCACACTGCTGTAAGCATTGTGAGAGAGGATGGAGATTACAGTCAACTGTGTGCATTTTCAGAACAGAATCAATCTCATTCACTTTCACTGTGCTCAGAGCCCTGTGAAAACTCAAAGAAGCGTGTTTGCAATTTCACACGCTCCACCCCTGGCTCGCGTTATTATCCAGACTCCCTGGATCTTATGTGCTGAACAACATATTTGCATGCGCTTTTGTGTCTAGCTCATGAGGTAAATAACAATAAGCTCTATTAAAATCACTTGAATGTGATGGAGTGGGGGTGAGGGTGCTGTTCTTTATTTGTATTATTAAACGTATTATTGTACACAGACAAAACAGAATAAAGATAAATCTTACAACTCCTCATCCCAAAGACAGGGTGGTATTTCACAGCCATTTGCTCATGTAACTAAGGTAAGTAAATAAAACTTAATAACCCCAAAATTATGTTTTAAGTGAGAAGATAATGGTTTTGATCAAAAGCAGAAAAAGACAGGAAATTCAAATGAGCATCAAAACCTTTAATTTCACATATGCACTAACAAGGTTTTCCTGCACACAGCTTTGACACCTGCTACAGTACTGTAGCTATGTTGGTGTACTGTACTTCAAACAACATGTAGGCTACTCACCACTGGGCACAGGCAGGTTGTTTAGGATTCAAATCTTCTCTCAAACAGCCTAATTCAAACTCTTCAGAGGGATAATGAACCTAACAGTGGACTGCTGAAGAATATAACTTATTTTATATAGGCCATGCATTTCTGATTTAATCGTAATTGTAACCGCCACTGGACTGCTTGCTTCAGTTCATACTCCTCAGTGGGGTCATAGTGGATTGCCATTAGAAGTACATATAGGTATGTATTGAATTCTGCCAATGGCTGGACTACATACATATTAGATATATTGGTGACCAGTCCATTGATCTGTATAATAACCATGAACATGATTAACCAACAGACACTGGTGCTACCTACCTACCACTGCATAGAGTTGATTCGTGGATGTTCTCTGTCACATTGTGTTGGATCCCTTTCAATAAAATCTCTTGATTTCTTTTTTTAATTTCTTTTTTTAATTTTGTTTCAGATTTTATCACTTTCCCAATTTAGTAGCCAATTAGACCCGCTATTTTTATGTCAATCCCCCCCTCGTAATGTGAGTTTGCTGCCGTAGTCCTGCGACCGGTAGTGACAAAGGCGAAGTAACGTCTCCTCCGAGACAATACTCACCAGGCCGTCGACCGTAACCCGGTACTACAGGGCCACTCTTATGCGCAGTGAACGTCCTGTCGGCTTCCCTCCCCCCTCCCTGGGGCGGACAGCCAATCGCCGCCCCTGGTGGAATCGAACTCCGGTCTCCGTGGCCAGTGTCGAACGTTGTAACCACTGGACCACACGGGAGGCAAATCTCAGATTTCTTGTATTGGAAAAGTATGTTCTTTCAGTGTCTGCTTTCTTAACAAAATGAGCTAAATTAACAGGCACATAAATTTCATAAACTGGGTTAACTTGCAACAGCTGAGTGAAGAGCTGAGCTGAAATACTAAACTCTGCCAAAGCTAGCTAACGTTAGTAACAAGCTAGCCACTTGTGTGACGTCACGTCCTGCTGTTCGCCACCAGAGGGTGGCATTAAACACTTGATTTTTCCCTAATTGCTTTATTGTATTATTGTTTAATGGTTTTATTGTCTTGATTGTTTAAGTGGATTATTGTTTCAGAGTTTTAACCTGTGTCTCGTTGGCATTCATTATTTAAGTTTTCTGTTTGCTGAGATCTGTGCTCAGTCTTGAGTTTCTCTTGTCCAGAGTTACTGTCAGCATTTGTTTGCCTACCAGGACTCTTTTGTATTTACACTGGTATCTTTGTGTTATTTTGGTTTACTGTTTTCGAGCGATACATTTTGGAAACCGTGTTTGTTCCACTTTTGTTGGTTAGCTGTTTAGTCTTTGTGTTACCTTCTGTCACATTTATACTGCCCAGAACTTTAGTGTTTCAGTAAAGATTTTCCTTTCACATCACATGTCTGTCTCGCATCTCTGCGCTTGAGTTCACTAAACCACCAGCCGTCCTGTTACATCTTGCAACTGTTGTCAGTAGCTTGTCAAAAAAACATTTAACCTTCCTTACAGCTAGTATGCTTAGCTTTGCTGGCTACCTACTGCATACTACCAACAACAGTTGCTAGTGGCTAGTAACAAGCTAGCTATCTAAAGTCACTTATACAGGTCTTCCACATGCCTCTTTCATAGACATTTTCCTTCTCTTGACCCTTGTAATTGACATATGGTACCCCGCATTCCTCAAGGTCTTTTGTTGACTGTCCATCCAGGTGTTAACTTATCAGCAGTGTCCATATATACATTTTTTCCAAACAAAATTATTTCAAAAGGGTATCAAGCCAGGATTTTTTCATGTTTTTTTGCCTGGGCTCATAGTATGTTTAAAAGTGGCTACATTTTGTCCTTAATAACTGTTTTGCCCTGTTAAGCCCTTGTGGTAATTGTGTACATAAAAATGTAGGCTCAGAGTCAAATGGATTTGGATATGTACCAGTCTGCATGGATAGCAGCTTGCTCATATCGCCAACATCATAAACCAGGCAGATGGCATGATGTATTTCATGTTATTCATGTAGTGTCATTACAATTATTCACACCATATTGCTCATGGTAATGCTAATAACATAATTGCAGTGCTTGTTTTTTTATCCCTAATCTGAACAGAATCTGCTTGAGTTAAATTAAAGAGCCTTCACTCTGGAATAGTTGCTTTCAATAAAGCACTATGTAATGTATTACATTCAAGATTCCTCATCAATGTGATCATTTCAAAAGTAAAATATAGCACATTTCATGCAGCAACAGTGGCAACAAAGAACAGGTGTTTTGAACATAATATTTGTTTCAATCCTTTCAATGTGATAACTGAGCTGCCACCAAGTTTGGGGATTTAAAATGGAAAGTGTTTTTAATCATTTCAGTTTATTAAAAAATAAATCTCATTCAGTTTTGAAACAACAGTGACATGTTGCCCTATACACTGATACACTGTAAAATGTATAATGTTATTGCATATTGATGAGTTGTTAATATTCATTGAAGTGTTTTTCATTGGATGCTTAAAAACAAGCATATCACTCAGCATACACTTTTTGAAAATGTCCTGTTTTGTTTTATTTATTTATCAAATGTCAAATTACTCATATATACTGTACAGTGGGTATAATAAGTATTCACAGACAATAATTGATTGCATATTTATTCACCCCTTAACCTCTCTAAGCCACACCAAATAAACTCTGATGTAATAAATTCACTTAAGGTGAACATAATTATTTGATTGGCGTCCACCTGTGTACAATTAAGGTGTTTCAAATGATTTCAGATTAAATGTACCTGTCTGTGAGAGGGCACACAGGTGGTTAGTGCATTTGCAAACAAGAGGTTCATCATGAAGACAATCAAAGCAAATCCAAGAGAAGGTTCTTCAAAAGCACCATTCAGGGGAAGGATATAAAAAGATTTCAAAGACTTTGAATATCCCCGGAGCACTGTTAATCAGTAAAGAAATAGAGAGAATATGGTACAACTGTGAATTTGTTGAGAACAGGCTGTCCTCCAAAACTGAGCATCTTAAAAGAAGGGAACCTCTTAGGGAGGCCACCAAGAGGCCTATAGCAGCTCTGACAGAGTTACAGTCTTTCATAGCAGATAGGAGAAACTGTCTGTGAGATCACAAAAGCCTAGGTGCTTCACAAATCTGCAAATGGAAAAAACAAAGCCATTGTTTATGAAAATTCCCATAAAATCCCACCTAGAGTTTACCAGAAGGCATGTGGGAGATTCTAAAAACAAGTGGAGGAAGATTCTATGGTCTAATGAGACCAAGATTTAACTTTTTGGCATCAATGTTAGGCGCTATGTTTGGTGCAAGCCTTAACATTGTGCATCATCCCAAGAACACTATCCCTACCGTGAAGCATAGTGGCAGGAGCCTAATACTATGGGGATGCTTCTCTGCTTCAGGGACTGGAAAACTTCCCTGTATAGAGGGGAAAATGGATGGTGCAAGATACAAACAAATCTTGGAGGAAAACCAGCTGCAGTCTTCATGAGACCTGCGGCTTGGGAGAAGATTTATATTCCAGCAGGACAATGACCAAAAGCATACAGCAAAAGCCACATTTGAGTGGCTTAAAAACAAAAAAATCTGTTTTACAGTCAAAGCCCAGAGCTCAATCCCATTGAGAATCTGTGGAAAGATTAGCAAATTGCTGTTGACCACCAATCCTCATTCAACCTGATAGAGCTCTAGCAATTTTGTAAAGAAGAATGGGCAATGGGGAATGGGACTTACCCAAAGAGAATCACAGCTGTAATTTCAGCAAAAGGTACTTCTATTAAGGGGGATGAATACTTATGTAATCAATTATAGTTTTTTAAAATGAATTAATAAAAAGCTTTAGAGTTTTGATTCCATGAAGAAAATAAAATGTGAAAAATGCCAGAGGGGGCGAATACCTTTTCTACCTTCTGTGTGTGTAAATATATGTGTGTGTCATATGTATATGATTTGCTTTGTAAATTTAGTTACCCTATTTTAATTTTCATTCTTGACAAAGTGATCCATGTGGGGCACTTCTTTGGCAGTTCCGTTTTTATGCTTGATTGGCCCTCCATCACACAGCATGCGGCCGCAAAAAGGACACGTCAATTAAAGGACTCTCATTACAGCTCCTCTGTCATTTCCCACTGCTCCGCTTTCTCCAGCTTGTCGGAATTGGCTGTTTCAAACCCATTTCCAAAGGAGCATTTTTTTCTTTTCTATTTTCCCCCCTCCACCATTCACAGCGGCAGCGAGCCTCTAATGAGCTTGTTTTGAATATATAATGGTAGTAAATTTGCAAAAAAAATAAAGACTGCTTGAAATCAGTACTTTTTATGCGGAGGTGTGCCAGAAAAGCGCTGAGATCTGTAGGGTACTAAAAGTCATGAGTCCACCGACAAAAAACATAAAAAGAATTATTGAAATTGGATTTGAAGCCAATTCAAAATGTTCTCCTCACTGTGGATTTGAAGTTAACTCCTTGAAGCAGCCTGCAAATCCAATCATAAAACAGTCCTCACATCAAACGCAGACACCGTCAAATTCCGTTGTCGCTGATGACATATTGATTCCCTCTGCATTTAACCTCACCTCATGAAATGGCATCTCATGTGACCGCCCGCAGACAACGAGCAGGCGGTAAAATATCAACAAAGCATACCGGGAATCGCACCTAGTCGCTCCTTTGATGGTTCCAGATTAACTTTTTTTTAACCTACAATTGCTTTCTTTGTGCAAAGCGCATTGCGATAAACATTTATATAAATATATCAATGCTTATTTTATAAAGGCTACTGAGCAAACTAGGTTTAAGGCTTCAAATGTAATCCCCCCCCCCCAACAAAACCAAACGACAACATCCTGGGAGCAACTACACATGTACCTCTGTGCCTGGGCTTCAGAACAAACAAATATGAAATATTCACATGATAATTCTCCACTTTCTAAGCTCATTTTATCACAAAGTACAACTGCTTTTGTCCATTTCCAAATTCTCCTTTGGACACCGCTTTCTTTATTTCGCTCCATTTTGAACTCATCCATCTCCCCCCATCAATAAGTTGGTGAAAACATAAAGATTTTGTGTCCTCCTGTGAGGACGTTCAAAGACTCTCCCGCTCTGAATCAGGTGCCCCGAGTGTGCTTCTCTGTTTTAATCTAGCCTAAAGATGTTTGCTCTCAAAGGGAACTTTCCCAGTTTGTTTTCAGGGAGCAGCTGAGTCTTCAGAGGGGTTCAGATCTCTCACATTCAAAGATGCTGCTTGTACTGTGATGAGTACTTCAACAGAATCTGGCATAGTCCTCAAGTCATGCCAGAGATATTTTTTTCATACATGTCATGCGGTGGTTAGATAATGGTTGCACAGCGCTTACATTCAAAATCTAAAAATCACCAGTCTCCTCCTTGCGCTGTTCCAGCACAGATTTTTTTTTTTTTTTGGCGGGGCCAAGGACAATACTATTCAAACAAATCTGTTTGCTAGTTTTTATTAAAAAGATGAGTGAAAATTGTTAGCGTTTTGTAAGACATATTTGTGCACATATTTGTGCATATTTGTCTTTTTACAGCGTTACACAGTCTCTCAACAAATTAGAACGGGCAGGGCAGAGGTATCCAGTCAGCGTGGTAAGCTGTTCCCATTAGATGTTTTCATAATAATGGCGAAATAATGAATATTAGAACATTGTAATATTAAAAATAGAAACATACCTAATTTAGAAGTGTATTTCTCCACCTTGTGGAACACGTATTTTGCCCCTTTTTCCCTTATTTTGGATTTGTTTTAATGGTTTTAGCCAAGTGTAGCAGGACCTCTTGTGGCGAACGTGCTAACGTTAAAGATTTCTAGAATTTGATGTCTTTCCTTACCTCAAAGAAACATGGTTTGGTTTGTGTGGTGACATTCACAGGGAGTAGGCAGGACTTTCTGCTCTGAATGACCTAGGCAGTGCTTGGAGAGAAATCACAGTTCCGGCTACTGGAGCAGCTATGGGACCGTATGGGCTCCTCATCCTACTACTGATGCAATAACCCTACCGCTGGTGTGCATGAACAAAAAGCTACATTTTGGCCTCATCTACCCTTGATACCTGGGTCCCGAGTTCAGCATGATTTAAAATAATTACAGGGGTGCCAGTGTAGTATAATGGTTAGGGAGCTTGCTGGTTCAATTCCCAGGTGGAGCACTGCGGTTGTACCCTTGAACAAGGTACTTAATCTGAATTGCTTCAGTAAAAAATATCCAGCTGTATAAATGGATTGTATGCAAAGAAATGTAAAACTGTGTAAGTCGCTCTGGATAAGTCTGCTAAATGCCTAAAACGTCAAATGTAAATGTAATTATTAGGGGTCTCAATAATAGGAAAACAATATTACTTGTTAAAGAAAATATTTTTCTCTGAACAATTGTATTATCATAAAATAATATTATTTCCCACTTTTTTACTGTGTGGCTCAGTAAGTAGAGCATGGCGTTGGCAACGTTTAGGTTGTGGGTTCAATTCCCACTGGGACCACATATACTGAAAAATGTATGCATTCATTACTGTAAGTCGCTTTGGATAAAAGCGTCTGCTAAATGGCATATATTATATTAATACTATATATTATATATAAATGTAGCTCATAACCTGTATTGTTGTTTTATACAGCCTTTTTTTGCTTATTTTGGTCAAGTTGACTGGCATACATATGTATATTGAGAGAGAAAGAGAGAGTGAGAGAGAGAGAAAGAGAATGTGCATGTATGTGTACAGTATGTACATACAAATGTATTGCCAGATCATATTGCCACACACATCTGTTTCAGGGAGGAGAATTTCATACTCATGCTAAATGTGCATGAGCAAAATTCACCTCTTTGGCTAAATATAAGCACACTTCACGATATCCCAGTTCACATGAATATCCTCATGACTTAGGTCTGTAAAAATCTGTATAACACAAACCCAGAGTGATAATTTATTGTTATTCAGCGAGGTTCTACTAATGAGGAGAATGTTAATGATACCATTCTAACAATATTTCAGAACAGGCTATTTGTGGCTCTCCCTTGAGGACCTTGTTGTTTGTGTTCCTACCTCTCTCATGGTAGGTAATGAATTCTGAATGAAGGAAGCTAATCCTGAGCTCCAGTGTCTTCTCAATCAAGTAATCAGGACATTATATTTAAGGACATGCGTTTTTCACTACCTGCCTCAAGAAGCTGCAGTTCCCTTCTGATCCTCAAGGCGTCACTGTAGGCACTCTATTTTCAGTAATTAGTGTCAATTACTCAAATGAACATGACCAATTATACAATTAAGTGCTAATCTGACTGTTGGTGCAAGGGTGTAAATCTACAAATGTACATTGTTTCTGAGAGGGGAGATTCCTCTTATGGACAAGTTTGTACACCTCTACGACAAGTCATGAAAGAGGAAACAACAAATCATCTGAAAATGATTCAAGTAAACACTAAAATATAAAATATAATATATATATATATATATATAATATAAAATATAAATAAAATAAAATGCAAAAATGTAATACATCCCATCAATAACAATTTTGTTCTTTATATTTTTATTTTGCCTTTAGACTGTCAAAAAACATTTTTGTTTTCCTTTCAATTGTTTCAGTTCATACGGTTTAATCATACAGGACGGGTATGATATGTCCTACAGAAGTGTCAAGAGAGATATTTACAACTTACAAATCAATCAGTATGATTACGTGTGGCTGTGTGCAGCGCCAACTGCTGATCAGTCTACTACACTGCAATACGCACCTCATTTGTGGTAATTGAATGATTACTTGAGATTGTAATGTGTGGATTGCTTAACAAGTAGCTGCAGAAAGTCCTCCCTCAACCTCTTGGTTTTGGAGGACGGACAGACGTGGTAAAAAGCACATGCCCTTAATTATATTACATGTTTTATCCAGGGCGGCTTCCAGATCATTAATTTTAATATACAATCTTTATCCTATTACCGTAAAATAATAACATGCCATTATTTATTTGCTTGGCAGAAGCCCTCATCCGGGCCAACATGCCAAGGTTGCATTTTCATGTAATGGGAGCCTTCGCTTTAGCTTCCACAGAGAATTACATGCCCTCTCAATCTTTGCATTCTCTGCGTTGCCAGTAAGCGGAATGGTGGTACTCTAAAAGCTCAGTTACTCAGGGTCTCTCTGCTGTTTCAGCGATTCATCTTCTTCTGCCTCCTCCAAACCAGCACCAGCTCTGGTCCCGCCGGCTGGGGGTGTGGCATTGCATGCCCCTTCTCTGCTGCCGCTTGGCAGACATGCAGAGCTCTCCTTTAAGTTATTTAAGTCCAGGGCAGGCGTTGCACTATTTAATGTATTGCTTTTTACACTTTTACTTGACCATTTATTACACAAGCATATTATATCACATTGTCGTATCATGTTCCTTTTCAATAATTAAATTAAATAATTCAGGAATTCCATAGCTGATGTTGTTATACTTTTCTTCCAATTTGGAATGCCTGATTGTATTGGTAGGCCCATGCCACCACTGCAACATTCTCCATCGATTCAGGAGAGCGTAGACAGGCACTCACTCTCCTCTCAACTTTTTTCAACTCTTCAATCCACCAGCTGAACTCTGCAGTCATGGCGATGGCGGAGTGCACTTCAGGCATAGTTGGTGCCTGATCAACCAAAGGACTCACTCTTGTGTACTGAGACAGGGACAACCATTGGTGTGCATTATTAACTGGATATGGTCTCCGTGTTCTTCAGAGTGAGTGGCGTCGAAGCCAGGAAGTCTTTCAATTTGCTCACTCCGTGCAATCACAGATAGTCTGCCTTGTCTAGCGAATAAAGAATTGGCCAAATATATATTTCAATGTTTCAAAAAATAAAGAAAACGCTAGGATTACCTTTTTATGATGAAGCTCAAAAGGGGTTGAAATACTGCATGTTTGTTTTTCTCTTTTTTTTCTCCCTATGGAGAGAAAATCTTACTGCCGCCAGCCTCGAGGGGAGATAGACTTTCAGGTCCTTCAACTCCAGACTGAAAGGCAGGATCCACTTATACAGGTTAGTGGGGGCAACACAGCTGACTGAAACCCTCTCTGGGTGATGCCATAGGAAATTATACACCACCCTGTAAGAATGGCAGCCACAATTGACACTAGTATACCAGGATCTATACCAGAGCACAGTGCACATCACTACACTCATAACCAACACTTTAGCAGGATGAGCCACCCGACAGGCTCATAATAAAAATTAAAATACGGTGTGTTTTATTTTTGCGCTCATTTTAAGAGGAGAGCACACCTCTATCTTTTCCTCGTACTTCATTAAATAGGTACTTAATTTTGGTGTTTGTGTGGCTGGATAATTACTGAAGTGATTCGGGTCAAGCACGTTGCTCAAGGGTACAAGGGAAACAAATCCACAGCCCTTTGGTTACAAGCCAGGCCATTGTGCCACACAGAGACCCAGTTTCTCGGAAAGGCGTTGGGAGCACTACCCCTCACACTCGTTATAGAATCTCAGGCCGCCCCATTAATGCAGAGAGGCAGGGAGCCAGCATGAATGTCATCTCTGATCCGACGCGGAATCCTTCAGTCCATTTGCGCACTTGAAACATCTAACAGTCTTTCACCTCTTAAAAGCCTGAATGATCTTCACATTCGACAGGGAATTGCTGATAGTGCGATTCATGTCTCAGGATTTATTTATTCCCTATACCATCACTTTATTATTTTTATTTTTTGTATCGCTCTCCCTTTTTAATGTACCGTAAATAGGGCCGAGTATCTGCCTCATCTCTAACAAAATGACACGTCAGGGATAACAGGCTTGGATTTAGATGGATGGAAATCTATATCAGTTTGTTGTCATTTCAAAAGTTTTGAAAAAAACTAAACTGGTGTACTAAACCATATCATCTTCAGGTTGACATCAGTGCCTGGTTATTCTGTCCGATGAGCTTATCGGCCTGACATTGATCATCTTCTGTCATGGATCTGTGTCAAAATGAATCCAGGAAAATGAATTCCCATGAATCAATGCATTTATTTATTTATTTACAAGTCTGGAGCAACTGGTTACCTCCTAACTTCTTTCGTAATTTACTTACCAGGAGTAAAAGTTATGAAACTACACAGTAGTTACCTGAGCAAGCACTTCAGCCAATGGACTAAGCCACCTACAGACAGCTTAGGAAAAGAAAAGAAAATGAGAGCGGGAGGGGTTCTAATTGATTCTAAAGAAATAGTGAACAGCGCCGTGTTTTTTTGGAAAAGGGTAGTAAGAGAAAAAAACCTGCACTCTGAAAAATGTTTCTCGCTATGCACGTGAGTATGTGTGTGTACGTACGTGTGTGCAAGTGACAGGACAGGTCCTTCACCATTCTGGTCTCAGTGTCTTTTTTGACTTTCTGTGTGGTGGGAATGTAACCCTGTATTGTGCTTTATTCTATATTTTTATCAAGTATTATTATTTTTATTTTTATTATTTTTTTCAGATCTCGATCTGTCGCAAATCTACCCACCAAGAGGTGCGGCAGGTTCTTCACCAATCCAGCTTTTGTCCCAGAGGTTCCAAAAATACATTATGTGAGGAGGAGATGCACTGTTTGGTACACCCACTGGACTATGCTCCGGGCTGGAATGTTCATCAAATCGAGACCTCTGTGCGCTGCCCCATCTCCGGGACAACCACTTTGGTCTCCTCCGTGTGAGGAAGGGGCCCTAAAGCAGCGGGGGGGCATGGGTGTGCAGACGTGTTCTATCTATCAAAAGACACTGCAGTGTCACCAACGTGCAGGGTACCTTGGACTTAACGATGGCACGCTGCCCACTCCATTAGCCGTTTAATTAGGCGGGCAGCGAGCCCACTGTGGACCCGGTGGGGGAAAGCGGGTTCCCACTGCTTGATTACACTTTCCTGTGTACAGGACGGACATCCGAACGGTCCACCTTTGGACCGTCGTTAAACACAAGTTGCTCAAGTGGAATTTACCTTTGTCCCTCCCCCTGCATTCAGGTTCCCTTCTCGGTGACTAAAATGACTCATTGCACCAGGCTCGTGGGTGAAGACCGCGTGGGACTCGGGACCCGGCACGCTGGAAGAAGAGATGCGCAGAGAGGAGTGCAGCAAGCCAGCTGCCGCTTCATTGTTTTCCTTTGGAAAGAAAAAAAAAGGAAAAAAATGCGCTAGCTAATTATTTTGACTTGAAATGAGCTTATCGAATTGATCCCCATCAGAAAATCCATTCTGTTTACCCTTCAGGCTTGAGGGAAAAAAGAGAATCGCAACACAGCAGTCAGCAGCAACTGACGGAGGCCCACAGTGCCATGTATCAGCAGCCTCCTGGTGTCATTAATGCTTTAACAGTCACATAATCAACAGCTCCTTGTGGTTCTGGGCATATGCTCCTGTGCCTGAGTGTGTTTGTGTATGTGTGCGTTTGGGGTGGGGAGGGGGGGGGGGGGTTGGGAGTGGGGTCACTGAGGCTGCAAGATGCCCTGCTGAAAAATTCATTGGCTCAAACTCTGGGAGTTTAGAAACAAGCCTTACGTCGCCACTGTGTCTCATTCCCCCGATTATACATGATTCAGCACGCGCCACAGTCAGTCAATGGCAATGGTGCAGGTCATTAAAAATATATGCACCTTATTTTCTGGGAAAATGATGGCTGCAGGGACCTAATGATCTGACTCGACAGTCTCTGCTTAACACCATGGGCCCAGGGTTTTTCTCATGGTTCAGTGTGCAAGTGCCAGGGTAAAGGCTTTTCCCAATTCTTGGCACGTAAAAAAACAGTGCTAATGCGGGAAAAATGGCACTAGCATCACAGTGCAATTTTTTTGTTGTGTGATGCTTAATCAATGTAACAAAATAGGGTGACGCTTTATATTAAGGTCCCACAATTAACCATGAATAAAACATTTGCACTTATTAATGTTGTAGGTACACTGCCCGTGGCCCATAGCATCAAATGAACAGTTCTGCTCCTGAAACAGCTTCGAACGCGCTCTAATGACATCATCTCTCAGTGCCAGTCTAAAAGATCTAAACCAATTACAAGGTGAGAACTCATCTCACCTCAGGTAATAAAACCATTGGCACAACAAAAACTCTCTCTTACTTTTACTCCTTCCTCCCGTATGGCCAAGCAGTAGACCTCGTGGCAACTAGTTTAATAACTATGTATGAATTAATTCCTGCACAGACAAATCTGTCTCAACAAGACAGTGTACTAGTATCTCATCCTGGCACTTTTGCTAGTTAATTAAGCTCAACTAACAGTTTACTTGAAGAGAAAGGCCTTTATTCCCTTTGGTGAAGAACAGCCTTGATTCACCAGAACGGACTGGAGTACAAGAACGCAACTGTGTGCAATCACCTATATATTACCTTTCAGCTGAATGTATTAGGATGTATTGGAACAATAAGTTAACTAGTTAGCTATTTAACTTGATGTCTCCAAGTTGACCGTGTCGACTCTAACATAGTAGCCTTGCTCACCTGGTATATTTATTCTCCTGTAACTAAACAAGTCACTCAAGCCAGAGTCACTCAAGCCAGAGACAAAGCATATCAACGCTGGTTATTCAGACGTGGTCAGTTTTCAACACTGCGTCTCATTCATACTTCAAATAACATATTTTTGCACAAACACTCACATTTCCTCATACATTTCCATTCCCCTTTGTCTAGTTTATTTATTGTCTGTTTTTTAGTGTTTCCATTTACTGTTTAACTTCCTTGTCATTTCTTAGTTTCTGTTGTTGATTTTTTATGTTTAATATATATTCTTGTTAAACACTGTTAGATTTGATATTACGCAAATATGGGAATATAGCCAACATAGTGTATTCTAAGAATTCCAAAATCCTTCATGCTTGTGTATTGTCAATAATTGTAACTTTGATAGAAAGATTGAAGCATCAACATATTCAAAATCCATAAGTGCCTAATTAAATTAGATTGATTATAATTATTTAATTTTATGAATGATTAAATATAACCTGGTGTACTAAAACCACACCTGGCCCTTACAATGTTATTAACAGCAATAAATGTCCTTTTGTACCCTAAAGCAGACACTGCTCACCCCATTTGAACTACTCTTGGAAGCTTATTGAGCATTATTTAGTGCTGTAAAGGAACAGTACTTGCTTTTAAGTGCTTGCCCTAAAACCATTTATAAGCTGTGTGTAATACCTACTTTAGGACAGGAACTGCAATAAATTTTAATAATGCGTTAATAATTAATAATTGACCGTAAATTATTTCGTAAGAGCCAGGAGAACAAAGGCACATCCCATCACAAGCACATGACAAGCACTGCGCGACAAAAAGTAATTCAGTCTTCATGAAAGAAAATATGTAAAGTGTAAAATTACACTTTCGATTCTCTATGTTTCATTATTTTTTAAAACAATTTCTGTTCATAGGCATAAAAGGTGGGGAGGAAATGTCCCCCCCAATATTCAAAACAGTCATATCTGTCCCCCCCAATAATTTGTCGATATAAAACATTCTTTTTCATTATGTCCCACCAATATTTCATATGTGATTCTGTGTGGCTCAGTAGGTAGAGCGCGGCATTGGCAATGCTTAGGTTGTGGGTTCAATTCCCACTGGGACCACATATACTGAAAAATGTATGCATTCACTACTGTAAGTCATTTTGGATAAAAGCATCTGCTAAATGACATATATTATATGTGAATATGCCCTTGTTTCTGCCCATGTTTTCCTTCCTCCTGATCGTAGACACATGGAGACACATGAAACAACCAGAAGAGGCTTCAACCACAGAAGCTTCTTGGATCCACCTTTCACTGTACCTGCTCTGACTGAACTTGGATGAAAGGGTTACGCGATTGCTGATTGAAATGATCCATCAGAACTGAAAAATCAACTGATCCTCTGAAACTCATGGCAAGCTCTTTTTGAGAGAAGTGCAATGAAAGCTGTCATCCCTCAGCAGGCTACTGCTATCTGTTAGTTTGCAGTACTCAACATTTAACTCTGTTTAATGACCATTACATCTATTGTTAATTAATAATAGACTTGTGAATATTCATCGTAAAGAATTTATATGCTGATTAAACGATTTAAAGAGAGCACTTGTCTTGTGTGACACGAACACTCCAGACAAGTAATAAATGACCCAGACCAAAACAAAAATAAAGGAGCTTGTGCCAATCACTCTGAAATTCAGGGAAGTCCCCCCAAGTAAAAACAGTGCACTATACACATCTGCAATATGATGTGAATATTCAAGTGAAAAAATGCATAGAAAAAAGGTGCATGTATTATTCCACTGCTGAATTAGCATTCAGTTTGTTTATATAGTAGTATGCGGAAACTCAAGTTAGTCAAAAGATTTGCCATAGCACTGACATTTTGTCTAGCAAGTATTTCTTTTAGTTATAGACTTTAACATGTATTTTCCAATGGTAACCTACCATACTGAATCTTGTCAGCGTGCAAGCGGCCTAATGTTTAATGGATATATCTTCTTCAGCTAATCTTTTAATAATTCTATTTTTTTGAATATTGCAGTGAAGTACCACAGTAGAAAAAGTGTTTCAAATAGTGATGGCACAGTCCCTTTGTATCCCTATTTATTGGTGGACGACAGCACCTGCAATATAACAGGGGGCAATATATGCCTTGATGGGAAAACATTGCATGTATTGATTCATTTAAACATTGCATGTATTGATTTCTTTAAAATGTACATCCAAGCAGTGTAAACACATTTATTGATTCATTCGGACTACTATTACAAGGAACACTCCTTGATTATTGCCTGAATCCAACACTATTAAAAAACATGATCTGTCAAACATTGTACCAGTCAATCCATATTGTTGAACATCATTTCATATGCCATTTATACTAGATTTGAAATGTGATAAGGATTTTGTATATCAGGAAGAGCATATCAGTGGATTGAAATGTTCATTTAATTAGTTTGTTATATTTGAATTCCTCCATTGTTATGTTCTTGGTTTCAAACAGATGGATTTTCTTCCCTCCGTATGTGTGACACTATGTAAGGTGCATCTTAGTGACAGATATCATGCTCATATTTGGTTGCTCAGCAGTCATACCTTCCTTTTGGAGTGGCCAATTCAATTAGCTTGTTTGATCAACTGCCAAGCCCTGTTTATCTGTGAATCTAAATCAATGCATGCGCATCCCACTTGTCCTGTATAGACATGGTCAACTGTTTTATGCTGCAAGTTCATGTTTGTATTCCCCTTTGAATGTCTGGACATCTTATAATGCATAGTTGAGGCCAAACAAATTGCTGCTGATTTAATTTTCATGAGATTGGAGCAGACACAGTCATTGAGAATCACTTTGCTGAAGTTGACCGAGTTGATTCATGTTTGAGAGTGATTTACCAAACACGCGTTGCATCTCATTGACAGAATATACACCCCTGCACTTTGCATAATGTTTTATTCATTCATTCATCATTAATCATCTCTGCCAAAGACAGCTGTGAACTTGGAAATCATTTGAAGGCAGACAAGGAAGGTGGAGCTTGTGTATCTGTTATTTATATATTTGTAGAGGAGAAAGATCACTATGCATACAATGTACAGGTTCATCTTAACAGTGAGAGACAGAATATTTAAAAAAATCCCAGAAAATTACATTATATGAATTTTAAACATTTATTTGTGTTTTATTGAGGAAAAGAAGTATTTCACCCCCTAGCAAAACATGACTCAGTACTTCGTGGAGAAACCCTTGTTGGCAAGCACAGCGGTCAGACGTTTCTTGTAGTTGGTCACCAAGTTTGCGCAGATCCCAGGAGGGATTTTGGCCCACTCCTCTTTGCAGATCCTCTCCAAATCCTTAGAAATCAATTTTCAGTGTCCTGGCTGAGGGAAGGAGGTTCTCACCCAAGATTTCCCGGTACATGGCCCCATTCATCCTCCCCTCGATCCGGTGAAGTCGTCCTGTGCCCTTAGCAGAGAAACAGCCCCAAAGCATAATGTTTCCACCGCCATGCTTGACGGTGGGGATGGTGTTCTTGGGGTCCAAGGCAGCTTTTTTCTTCCTCCAAACACGGCGAGTCGAGTTGATGCCAAAGAGCTCGATTTTAGTCTCATCTGACCACAGCACTTTCTCCCAAGCCTCCTCTGAATCATCCAGGTGCTCATTGGCAAACTTCAGACGGACCTGTACATGTGCCTTCTTGAGCAGGGGGACCTTGCGGGCACTACAGGATTTCAATCCATTACGGCGTAGTGTGTTACCAATGGTCATCTTGGTGATTGTGGTCCCAGCTGCCTTGAGATCATCAACAAGCTCCAGCCGTGTAGTTCTGGGTTGTTCCCTCACCTTTCTCATGATCAGGTTCACTCCACGAGGTGAGATCTTGCGTGGAGCCCCAGACCGAGGGAGATTGATGGTCAATTGGTGTTTCTTCCATTTTCTAATTATTCCATTTTCTGCACCAACAGTTGACTCCTTCTCACCAAGCTGCTTGCCAATGGTCTTGTAGCCCATTCCAGTCTTGTGCAGGTCTACAATTTTGTCCCTGATGTCCTTAGACAATTATTTGGTCTTGCCCATTGTGGAGAGGTTGGAATCTGATTCATTGATTGATTCTGTGGACAGTTGTCTTTTATACAGGTAACGAGTACTTAATTAGGAGTACTAATTAAGTAAGAGGACTAATCTGTGTGCCTCCTGGTCACATAACCAGTCTGTGGGAGCCAGAATTCTTGCTGTTTTGCTAGGGGGTGAAATACTTATTTTCCTCAATAAAACACAAATAAATGTTTAAAATTCATATAATGTGATTTTCTGGGATTTTCTTTAAATATTCTGTCTCTCACTGTTAAGATGAACCTACCATGAAATTTATAGACCGACCGTTCCGTTCCTTTCTTTGTAAGGGGGCAAACTCACAAAATCAGCAGGGGGTGAAATACTTATTTTCCCCACTGTATATGATTGTATATTCTTCTTCTTATATGATGATAATACTACTACTACTACTACTACTACTACTACTACTACTACTACTACTACTACTACTAATACTAATACTAATAATAGAAAGACATTCATATTCATTAAACAAGTTAAGGAGAGCATACAAGTCAGAGCATAGAGTTCTGTAAGACCTCCCTGACCATGCAACTGTGGTACAACCAGTAGCATATACTACATACAAGGTAGCACAGAGGCATCTTACCAAAGCAACTTAAAGCACAAGTTCCTAATAACTCCCAGACAGCTCCATTGTGAATCATACTAACTAAACATATGTCTACCACAGATAACAAAACAAATCCCAATCATATACATGAATAGATACATAAAAGCATAGAGGGCTGACCACCATAATCGAAATAAGAGTGACCATTAATATAAAGCCTCTATGTAGAAATGAACAAGTAAAGAGGTTATGACATTCCATATGGTCCCCTTTGAATTTGAGTACATTTTCTTGTTTTTACAGTATGTTGTCATGTCGCAAACCCCCATTGCACTTCTCATCTCCTGGTGCCCACTACAGTGGGGATATGACCTAAATGTATAGGTATGTATATTATAAATATCTCAGGTATCTCTGTATTTGCATTAATATCACGTTTAGGACCACGTTAAGTGAGTCCCTCTGAGAAGGCTCAGGCAGCGTCCCATTACTCCACGGTCTCTGCGGTCACACCCACCCCCCTCAAGGTAGTATTTTAATTCAGACATGATCCCCCTTCTTTGTTCTATGGGTCAAAGAGACAGAGATCATAGGGGGAAACAATTCTATCTCACTTTACACATACTTCCTGTCAGACTATCAGCTTTATTTTCAGGAAGGATAAACCAAATCCAAACACATCAAAACATGCAGGTCATTGAATGTAAGTAATTACATTATTAAAATTCCCTTCAATATTCTGAAGATATTTTTTCACTGTCATAGAATAAACCAGCAAATAAGTGTATTGAACTACACTCAAAAATAAAGGTACATTATACACTTTTGCTATAATGTACACTTTTCCTCAGGATATAATTGTGTTCGTTGTGCCTTCAAAGGATGCTTCATGATGTCGTTTTGTACCTTTTCCCAGTGAAAAAGGTACAAATTGAGAAAAGGTACAGATATGTACCAAGGTAGGGTAATACATCCTTATTCACACTGGCAGCCATATTGGAATGGAAATTAGGCATGTACTGCAAGCAACATTGTTTTTCTCACAAGAGTACAATTATGTTCTTCTGACTAAAGGTACAATTCAGTACCCTACACGGGTACTGCACAGTGATATTAGTACTTTAATAGGTAAAACATGGTTCCCTTTTTCTCTGAGCGTGTAGCAAGGGCTGTCTCTTTGTGGTCGCAATGTTTATAAAGAATTTTACAGAACAAAACAGTGCTGTTCATGCTGTTCATAATGTTGGTTTAAAGTGTCAACCAATTGACAGACCATGGGGCATTATGTGAAGGGAAGTACCCCATCAGCTATAATTTGTTTGTAATTGAGTATGTGAGTGCATGTGTGTGTGTGTGTGTGTGTGGTGGGCAGCTGCAGAGACATTTCTGTGCGATTCACAGCAGGTTCTCTCGCCCCTTAATTAAAGTGTAATTAGGAGAGCATTGTAACAGCTCTCTTAAAACTGAGAATGTGCCTTCTCCTGAGAAAATGGCATGGGGAAATGTTTGTAAAAATATAAATATGCACATACGCATACACTCACGGACACACACACGCACACACACACCACCTCCCTGTTTGCCCTCATTAGTGTCATCTCTGGGGGTTTCTCCACTCAGTGGTGTTGGAGAGAGGGAATGAATGAGAGACAGAGAATCAGATTGAGCTCATCTCTGTTTCCTGCTAATATCAGTGAATTAGATGCTCCCTGGCCCACCACGCACTGTGACTAATTATCTTCTGAAACATTGTATTAGTTGCTTGATTACCAGCCTATTCTATTGCTAATTACAAGCTCTGCCCTTTCTGACCTCTGCCAGTGTGATGCATTGCTCTCTCTCTCTCTTTCTCTCTATCTCTCTCAAAACTCGGCTCCAAAGACATCCATTGGTTGTCAGCTGAACCTGTAACGTTTCAGGTTTGGTTACCATGTAAGTGCTCTGCTGTTGTAACCTTTGGCAAGGTGTTTAATCTGAACTGCATGTCACCCTGGATAAAGGGTGCCTGCCAATAAAAAACTCAATAAAGTTTTACTCTAAAAACATTAAGACAAAATAAACATGTTATATATCAGTAAAGTGGCTCCAACTTGTATTTATTTATTTATGTTATGTACTCAGGTAGGTCATTTGGGAACAAGGTCTCATTTGCAATTATGACCTAACAGTATATTGCCATACCTTGGGCAATCTGGGGTTCTGCATAAGGTTTGAACATAACTCGTAATATGCGAACAGTTTAATGAGATCTGTATTTTTAACTATTCAATCAGTTTTAATTGAAACGAATAAAATCAAGGCTCACAATGACGAACCCAAAGAACATCACTGCACATATTCATCATTTTTCATTAAAATAATGAAATGGGGAGGTCAACACTAATTGATTATGCGTATTATCCAAAGCAAAATTGATGGTGCGTGGTTTTATTTGATTTTTTATTTTCTTTCATGCAGGTTAGGTTGAAAGTAAAGATGTTTGGACTGAAAATGGCTTGTACACACATATAGCACTTTGCCCAACGCATGCATTTATAAATGGATGACTTGCCTCTTACATATTGCAGTCTTCCCAGCACACTTACAACATTTCTACAAGGCACATCTGTGGATACCAGCGTTGTGAGCGATGCCATTAGGAAGCCACAGCCATCTTTAATGGTCTGAAGTCTGATCATTAAACATTTACCTGTCTACCTATGGATTTATCCATTATAAATGTTTTAGGGGAATGTGCAACGCTCTTCATTTCTCATTTCAATCCACTTACTTGAGAATACTTCACAAAACCTTTACTTTGTTGAGAAAATAAATAAAATGCATTCTGAAACCTGAAGGTTCTGGGTTCAGCCATGTAGAAATGGATGGTGTCCCTGCAATCAGACGGGGAAAAGTTGTGGGATTTTTCTGTCAGTCCTTTGATACATAAAGCGCTCTGATACATACGTGTAGTTTATCATCTATGTTTGTATGAACCATGGCCTTTATAAAGCCTGTTTTTATTCACATTGCCTCTATCTCGCTCTCTCAGATTTTCCCTCTCTCATTGCAAATGCTTTTTCTTTAATTAAAGGAAGGAGAGGCTGCCAAGGCCAGAATGAGCAAACCTCTGGCCTTTGGAAGAGGCCTGCATGTCCCACAACCCCCATTCATCCACACACACGTACACACACACACGCGCACACACACACACACACACACACACACAACCCACCCTTCATTTCAGACACCATCCAGAGTCCTGCTCAGGAAATCGATTATGATGATGCTCTGTCTGCCTGTCCAGCGCATTGAGGGGAAATAATGACATCTCAGTAATGAGTGTCCATGCTTTTGGTTGAATAATTCAATAGTGGGTATGAACAGGGTTGATTGCACCTGTATGGGTGACAATCAATGTCTTGGAGGGTGACACCATTGGTGTGAGATCAACCTGTTAATGGAATCATGGGATATCAACAGATTTCCCCGCAGTAGGTTTGGATGTGTTGCTGATCTGTTCTGGAATTTTTACATATTTCCAAGGGGCAGATTTGGATTTGAAACCGATGTATTAAGAAATCTTTACAGGTTTTCCATTCAGGGGGATACTTTTACATAAGACTGATGTATTGTGAAATAATAACTAGATATGAAGATATAAAGATATTTGCATTTCACTGATTGTTTGTTCATGCATGAAATTACACTTTAGAGCTTCTGAAAGTATTATGGGCATTCCGTGAAAAGATATTTATATTTTGTAAACAGAGATAAGACATGTCAATACACTGTTGGCTAAAATGAATAAATAAGACTGTACAAATAAGGAGCCTCTGTTGTATCAGAGATAGGTCTGTGAGAGCACAATGTTGTGAAAACAGATCTGTGGTCATGTTTATAAAATGACAGCTTAGTGAAGTGGATATTAATTAAATCTTGATCTATGGCTCTAGTCAATAGTAGACGACAGGATGCTTCTAATATGCTTAGGGTTTGAAACTTGGTCCAAATGTATTTGGATTCAACATTTGGGTCCAAAGTAGAAACTCCTCTCTGGCCCTATGATTCTGAAAACGGTTTGGCCATGTAACAGAATTTAATAGCAGAGTTTGGCTTTTTTTATTATAACAGCGGATGTAGCCATTTATTGGTGCCATTGTGGTTAAAGGAATATGAAATAAGTATTTCTGTTTGATCAAATTAACTCTTGTTTTGGTTTTTGTGACATCTTATTATCTTGAAAGATGCCAGAAAACATACAGACACAAAACACACGAATACATACAGTACATTCCCAGTAATATTGACAATCTTTTATATTTTCAGTTCATGCCCAAGCCTACATTTCAGCCTAAATTTAAGCAGCCTGCTTTTATCATTTCACTCACAGCCCAAATGATGCAACAATACTTGGCTTAATGGTTACAAAACAAATTATTCACACAGATTTAGGCTTATACGTTCATATCTGTCTAGGTTTCCTTGAATATTTGCAAAGATAAATTGGGTTCATTAATTATTCCCAAATTAATAAATTGGTCTGTCACACGTCACGTGACAATCCCTGTACGGAACAGAGCAGTCTGGAAACAGGGGTGGAGTTTTCGGTCTACGGACCGGATTCTTTATTAATTATTTTTCGATTTTCTCTGATCCCGACACGGGCAGAGAACCGGCCCGGGAGTTTCCAAAACAAATAAACAAAATAAACACAACAACTATTAAACCATAACCGGAAACTTTCCAGTTCCCGTTTTACTTTTACTTCGCTTTGCTTTGCTTTGCTTTGCTTTCTTTCTTTCTCCTCGGTCTCCCACGCCTTTTCTTTCTTGTTCCAGCCACCTACTGAAGAGAGCAGAGCAGTTTTAAAGCACACCGATGTGATTAGCAACACCAGACCGGTGCATGCGTTGGCTGCTCTGTCACATTCGCCTGATCCACTGCTGAGAAATGGTCATACATTGTTTTTGAAAATGTCCAAAATGTTAAATCCTCATTTAAACTTTTGATTATATTATTATAAACCACATTATTACACACAAGACAATGGTTCCTTCAAAGACTACATTCTGCATTTTTTATATTTTTACAGACAAGTTGTTAAAAATATTATGGGAATATTGTACAATTTCTTCTAAAGGGTATACATTCTTGTGACTACAACTGTAATTATAACCTTTTTTGGAGAAATTTGTAGTCTGAAAAAAAAAATCTAAGATAATGTAAAACTATTTAATCTAGTGAATCATTCGTAATTACATTGTAATTGGATAGTACGCTGTCATTCAGCAAGCAAACAAAACGTCCTTGCCAGCTACACATTATATTGAGGTTTTTCTGTATATCTTACTGTATGAAATCAATATCATAAGAAGTATATTGCCATGTTGGTTTCTTTGCATTGGTAGCTTTGAGGGTGAATGTGGCGTCATGTGAGCCACCTTGAGCTGTGGGGCCGGGGTGATCATATATGTATTTTATATCCGTGAAAGTCAGCAATTTAAAAAAAAGTGGTAATAATCAAAATAAGGAAGCAAGAGAAATTACGTTTATTGACCAATCAAAATTATGTCCCATTCCATGTGGGACATCTTGTCACTATAATTTGTTTAGTTTAGTATTATGCCCCGTCCAATTATGTGCTCAATTTGACTTTTTTAAAGTTGAAAGTGTTACCTATTATTTGAAATGATTCAATTCATTTTTACTCAATGAAACCCCTTATTGGCATTTACATTCTCTCACGTGACATAAAGTAATAGATCGCTACAACACGAGACACAACTAAGAGGGGCGACTGTGTTTCTTATTTAAAAAACACAGGTAAATTTAATGTAATTCTTCACACTTAAATTAATCAATTTTGTTATGACAAACTGTTGGAGGCTTGCTGTATGTGAGCCGTTTGGTGCAATTTGATAACTACTTACAGATAGCTTCTGGAATGTGTAACATGGAAGTGGCAACACAAAAGGTGCTCCCAAGGATTTAACTATGTTAAAGGGCCCCCACATTTTGCCATGCAGTCTCTACAAAGTCCTTGCTCTCCACAATGAGGAAGGGACCTATTCAGAAAGACTCTGCCATGCTTTCCCATGATGCCACTTCCTCCCCCCACTGTGTATCTCCTTTGCCTTGCCAGCAGTTTAAAGATTAAAAATTGCCCAGGTTGCCATTTCTCATCCATGGGTTTTTGGGCCGTGCTAATCCTGATAAATCCCCTTAAGTAAATGTTAGAAAAGCCCACTACATATCAGTGTGATTTAATAACGTTCCTGTTTTTTGACTGCAGATAAGAGATAGCCACATTTAAAATCTACCGATTCTGGTCAATGGCAAAAATTAAGTAGACGTCAAAGAGTAAAATTGGAAACAAATGTATTCCCCATGTTAGAGTCACTAAAGCCTGTCATGCTATCTCTGAGCCAGATCTCACTGTATGAGGCCTGTACAAAGCCTGCTAGCTTCTAAAGCTCTGCTCTGTGACATTGGAATAAATTATAAGTCCAGCTTTCCAAGTGTGTGTCTTTCCCCATTAGGTTCAAATGCCAGTACAGATGAGATCAACTCTGTTGATTTCTTTCAAAGTTTGGAATGGAAGAGAGCTACAGGACAAGAAGACAAAGGCATAGAAGAGAAAGAGAGGAGGCGAGCGAGGGAGGGCGGAGAACAGGAGTGTGGTCTGATTTGATTTCTTGAGCAGATATAATGGCTATTCTTTTTCTATTAATCTTCCTCTCGCAGAGCGGCAAAGGCAGATCGGGTATTAGAATCTTGCCACCGGGCACTGCACAAGCCATTAAAACATCATTACCATCATCTTCGATTATGCCAGAGATGTGCTGAAGGAATTACCTTCATAATGAGACAAACCTGAAACACACTAGAGGATAGTTTGCCACCCAAACTGTCCATACACAAATCCCCCTGCAGTTGCCTCAACGTGAGGGTCAGGCATCTCACTTAGGTGCTGATTGTTTTCTTCTCAGAATGGTATGGTTTCACTCGTTAACATAGGCAAGTGGCCTACTCTCTCACAAATTCATGCCTAGATTGGAATATTTCCCTTTTCCTAAGACACACCTAAATAAACTCTGTTGCAATCAATTGTCGCATGTGTACAATTAAGGTGTTTCAAATGATTTAAAAATTCACCTGTCTGTGAGAGAGCACACATTAAATGTGGAACCATTTTAATTATTTGTAATGCTGTAATGGGGCCTAGTTTACACCCCTCTACCTAAAATAGAGAATTATTATTATAATAGCAATATACACATAAACACATACTGTACACATGTTCACTCTGGACAACATCAACAGCAGAAGCATTTACAGTGGGTATAAAAAGTATTCACCCCCTTTGGCTTTTTTCACATGGCATTTTTTTTTCTTACTTGCTGAAAGTAAGGACATCTGGACACTGCAAGGTTTGCCCATTCTTCTTTCCAAAATTGCTTTAGCTCCATCAGGTTGGATGGGGGCCGTTAGTGAACAGCAATTTTCAAATAGTTCTATAAACCTTCTTCCAAGTCCCAGATCTCTTGCAGACTGCAGCTGGTTTTCCAACAAGATTTGTCTATACATTGCACATTATGTTTTAACTATGTGTGTGCATGTCTGTCTGCCTGTCTGTCTGCTGTGGTAGAGTGTTTAGGCAGTGGCGCTGGGTGGATCTGTGACAGCTGTGGGTTGACTGATTTAGCTCTGCTTACCTTTAGAGCGGCTATTGGATAGTGCATTTCCAAACAAGAGTTTCATCACAAAGACCAAAGAATAATCAAAGCAAATACAAGAACAGGTTCTTAAAAAGCACCAATTAGGGAAAGGATATATAAATATTTCAAAGACTTTTAATATCCCAGAGCACCATTAAGTCCATCATAAAGAAATGAAGAGAAATATGGTAGAACTGTGAATTTGCCTAGAACTGGCCGTTTCCCAAAACTGAGCATTTGAGCGAGAAGGGCACTTGTTAGAGAGGCCACCAAGAGACCTTTGGAAACTCTGACAGAGTGGCAGAGATGGGAGAAACTGTTCATAAGACAATAGCCAGGCCCATAGCATTGGGGGCAATTAACTGTTTAATATTAATAACTGTTTATTTGCACACAAATGGAAAAAGAGGCAAAGGGGAAATGGACAACACAAAAACTCCTCTCAAAATACCACAAAACACTGGAGGCCATGCCAAGTGTACTGATTGCAATGAAATTTGGATTAACAATTGGTGCTTCAACTGCCATGTGTGAAAATTCATGCTCAGTTTTGAGGAATGTTTTTACTGACCACCACCCATGTAAGGCTCAGCTAGTGCAGCTTGACTTCGAGAGACCTTATGCGCAAATGCCTAAATGAATGGAAAGACAAGGGCCTTCAGATCTTCTAACGGTGAGTCCAGGGGTTTATTTGCTAGTTTTGCACACCAGACTTTCGTAGTGCTGTGGTGGTGTAGGCTAGATTACAAATGCATTTATATTCAGGCTTGTGAGTTATATTATTTTGCCATTTTGGTGTTGGTATTAATCAGCTTTTGCTCTGGCAATATGCTTGCTGTTCATGAAGTTTGCATAGGAAAATGCATATGGGCTGTGGTGCGCTCTAGCACTGATTGCAAGCCAATTATTAATTTATTTTCTATTAAGGTTGGTGTGATTAGTGGGTTTGTGTTGTGTTTTGGTATTTACAGACAGTTTATTGAACTATAGACCTGTTCTTGTAAAGTATGTGTCTATATTGTAAAGTCTATATTGCCTTGTAAAGTATGTGTCTCGAACCGTGTTTAAAGTCCCCCCCCTCCATGAAAACCGAGAATGCCCCCGGTCCATTTGTTCTAGCCACAGGCCTGACAATAGCCCAGGGGCTTCACAAAACTGAACTTTATGGGAGGGTGGCAAAAATAAAAGAATTGTTGAAGAAAACATAAATCTTGCCTAGTTTGCCAGAAGGCATGTGGGAGACTCTCAAACCAAGTGGAGGAACATTCTATGGTCTGATGAGACCAAGATGTAACTTTTTGGCCTCAACGTTAGGCGCTATGTTGGTGCAAGCCTAACACTGTGCATCATCCCAAGAACACTATCCCTACTGTGAAACATGGTGGCGGAATTCTAATGCTATGGGGCTGCTTCTCTGTTTCAGGGACTGGAAAACTAGAGGCAAAATAGAGGGCAAAATGGAATGCGCAATGTATAGACAAATCTTGTTGGAAAACCAGCTGCAGTCTGCAAGAGATCTGGGACTTGGAAGAAGGTTTATAGAACAATTTGAAAATTGCTGTTCACTAATGGCCCCCATCCAACCTGATGGAGCTAAAGCAATTTTGTAAAGAAGAATGGGCAAACCTTGCAGTGTCCAGATGTCCTTACTTTCAGCAAATAAGAAAAAAATGCCATGTGAAAAAAGGGGTGAATACTTTTTATACCCACTGTAAATGCTTCTGCTGTGGATGTTGTCCAGAGTGAACATGTGTACAGTATGTGTTTATGTGTATATTGCTATTATAATTCTCTATTTTAGGTAGAGGGGTGTAAACTAGGCTCCATTACAGCATTACAAATAATTAAAATGGTTCCAGCAGGAAGTGATGACAGCATGTGGCAGAAGGAGGAAGAGGGTGAAATAGGCCAGGAAGCGAGTGCGTCCAATAGTGCAAAGAACGATACAGAAAGCGACCACACTTCTAATGTGACCGATTAAACAGGCTGTTGAGTTTCTAATTAACCTAGCACATCTGATAAGAGCAGTGAGAATGCCTGATAGACTGTCACATCCAGGTTCTGGGGTTAACATAATTGAAATCAATTACTCTACGAGGAAACGCATAATAAGATGTAAGTGTTTTTTTCCTCCCTCCCACCCTCTCTATCTCTCTCTCAAAAAAAGTTAATCCTAACATCATATAAATGAAACCAATCATCTCTCTATGTGTTACATGAAATAATTTCGTATTATGGAAGCATTGAGAGTGAGCTAATATTTTTCAATTGGTAGCATTGGAATAACAATAAAAATGTTAATCATCATTATTTCATGAATGAATCACATGAAGCCATTTCCCCTTAATATATTCATTAGAACATTAGCAATGCCGTTATAATACAGTATTATCACACCATACAGAGGATATCATTGTTTTAAAGAAGCATTAAGGAAATTATATTGTTATACGCATTACCCATGCTGCAACCTTTCATACACTGGTGGACATATGGCCAAACACTTTTCCACGGATCTTTTCTTTCCCACATCTCTCACATATTTTAGTTTGCAAATAAATTAAATGCAAGTCATAAATACCTGCAACCAATGTAACCAATTATAAAAATGTAACCAATTATAACTGATTTCCTGCATATCTGCCAGTCACATCGCTTGTGCCTCCCCTCTTCCCCAATTTAAAAGAATGCTCTCAAGCAAAATATTTGTGGAGATATGGAGAATATTTCCACAACCCAAAGTACCAGCTGGAATTATTGATCCATTTCACAGGTGACAGTGAGGTTAACTTTTAATCTCTAAAAACAGATTTCAAGTCTCCTTTTATTGCCTAGGCACTGCGTGTGATTGCATTCGAAAGGAAAATGATAAGTATGACTGTGCAACCTGGCCTTCTCTCACTAGTGTAAGGTCAGGGAAAGTTATTTTAGGAAAACCTTCCCTTGTTGTGCCTTTTTGTCCAAATTTCTCCTTATTCATCTCAATTGTGCTATCAGTGGACACGATACATCGATCTGCCTTTATCAACTGCATAGCACTGCACCATAGAGCTCTAATAATAAACATGCGCTGACTATTGCAGGCAGCCCTGCATTGCAGGACACAATTGACCATACCGGCTTCCAATGATGAAGGGTTTCAGTTGGCATGACTATCCTCGTCTCATCGTTCAAGGGCAACTCCTCAGGTTGATCAGGCACCTACAGTCTGCCTGTTCAAATGCACATATTGCGCAGATGAAATGGCTGCCTAGCTCAGCTGGCGACCCGCAGAATGAAAAAAAATTGTGCAGCAAGCTTTTGAGGAGAGTGTGTGCTTGTCTGTATTCTACATAATTGACAGAGGGTGTTACTGTGATGAAATGGGCAATTAGGCATTCCAAATGGAGAGAAATTCTGGGTTAAAAATTGCAATGTTATTAACTCCTCTCTTTCCTCTGGCTCTGTCCCCTCCTCCCTCAAAGGTGTTCATGTTGTCCCCCTTCTCAAAAAACCCTCTCTGAATCCTGCTGTCATTTCAAACTACCGACCTGTCTCTCTCCTCCAATTCCTCTCCAAAACACTCAAGCGGGCTGTCTATAACCAACTGTCCGCTCATCTCCTACAGAATGGCCTGCTTGATCCTAACCAGTCTGGGTTCAAGACAGGCCACTCTACAGAGACTGCTCTCCTTGCGGTCACGGAGGCTCTTCACATGGCTAAGTCCCAATCCCTCAGTTCCGTCCTCCTCCTCCTCGACCTGTCAGCTGCATTCGACAACGTGGACCACAGATCCTGCTCTCATCTCTCATCGAGATGGGAATCTCTGGATCTGCATTGACATGGTTCGAGTCCTACCTGGCTGACCGGTCCTACCAGGTGGCCTGGAGAGGATCCCTCTCCTCTCCCGACACCCTCTCTACCGGAGTCCCGCAGGGCTCGGTGCTAGGCCCCGTCCTATTCTCCCTGTACACCAAGTCACTTGATTCTGTTATCTCTGCTCACGGTTTTTCCTATTACTGTTATGCCGATGACACTCAACTCTTTCTCTCCTTCTCTCCATCTGAGATCCAGGTCCTGGCACGGATCTCTGCATGCCTGGCAGACATCTCCGCATTGATGTCCACCCACCACCTGAAGCTGAACCTGGGGAAGACAGAGCTGCTCTTCCTCCCAGTGAAGGGCTCCCCGATGATTGATGCGTCAATCACCGTTGAAGGCTCCATAGTGTCTCCGTCCCAGTCAGCCAGGAGTCTAGGAGTGAACCTGGACAACCAGCTGTGCTTCTCGGGCCACATCGCAGTGATCACTTGAACCTGCCGATTCTCCCTCCACAACATCCGGAGGATCCGACCGTTCCTCACCCAAGAGGCCACACAACTCCTGGTCCAGGCCCTGGTGATCTCACGTCTGGACTACTACAATTCCCTGCTGGCAGGCCTACCGGCCTGTGCCATCAAGCCACTGCAACTGGTCCAGAATGCTGCCGCTCGTCTGGTGTTCAACCAGCCGAAGTTCACCCATGTCACCCCTCTACTCTCCTCTCTGCACTGGCTCCCCATCGCAGCACGCATCAGATTCTAATCACTGGTGCTTGCTTTTCAAGCGGCTAGAGGTACTGCTCCCCCATACCTCCAGTCACTCATCACTCCCTACACCCCAGCCAGACCCCTCCCCTCCGCCTCCTCTGGTAAACTGACTGCCCCATCCCTCCGGGTGCCTGGCAGCCGCTCCTCGCGGTCTCGTCTCTTCTCTGTCCTGACCCCTCACTGGTGGAACGACCTTCCGCAATCAGTCAGGACCGCGGAATCACTTGCGATCTTCCGCAAGAGACTCAAAACCCACCTTTTCAGACTCCACGACCACTGAACTCTGTACATCTAGCTAATTGTCATCACCACTGCCTACTTGCTCTACACTTTATACCCCTGCTTACTCCACTTAATAAAATAAAAAATTAAAAAAAATTAAAAACCTTTCCTTCCCAGTGTCACAGGTGTGGTATGCAATGATGTCTATTGCTGTATTACTGCACTGATCTCTTGCGCATACTATGATTGTTCCTACCATGTATTTATGCACATCTTGTAAGTTGCTCTGGATAAGAGTGTCTGCTAAATGCTTAAAATGTAGCTATGAAAGAAAAAAAAGAAAAAAACATTTTGTTGAATACCACTCACACATCACTCCCAGGTACTTTTCAAAATAAAGTAAATTAAGTCCAATTAAATGCAAATTTGAGCTGACTGACAAAACTGATAAGCTGATGTTCTCCAAGGAGAGATCTGATCCCAGATCAGTCTGTCTGTGCTATTTAAAATATCTGTTTGTATATCTGTGTGTGTGTGTGTGTGTGTGTGTGTGTGTGTCCGAAAGCATGTGAGGCCAAATGAGAGTCACTCCTACAGTTGTATTTTCAGCAATTAGAAGAATGGCAAAGCTGAGCAAACCAGTTCTCATTGTATTAATGTTAAAGGTTAATACATGTTGGCCTCCATGGAAATATTAATAAAATAATTTGCTGGTGTTTACAGGTTTAAAAATTGTGAAGAATGTCACACACATACACACGCATACACAAGGTCAGCTTCCTGGTCATAATGTTACCATTTTTGTGTAGTATTACAAGTGTGATTCAGCATGAGAACTCTGCTCCAGGGCAGCACACACATTGCGGGCACCCCAGCATATCCACGGCACACACACAGTGTGGACACATCGGCAAATCTAGCGTTTGAAAGAAATGCTACTTGGCAGCTCCCTAGTGAACTCGCCTGTGTCCCTCAGGCGGCCCCAGCGGTCAGACACAGGCTAATGACATCTGTCTCGGATCGCTTTTACAATCAGATGAGGGGTTTTCTTTTGACTTTCTTTTATATGCTCAGATGACAGTGTATGTGGACAGAGAAATTAATAAAGCCCAGCCCATATTACCAATTATTAATAGATATCTGTGCTGCTGGGTGCTCTTGCAGGACGCCTGTGCCATGCTGATTATGGCAGGACATATCACACAATGCATGCATGCTCACAGACACACACATATACAGTACCAGTCAAAAGTTTGAGTACACCTTCCATCTGGATTACAGATAATTGGGCACTCCTTCATTCTTTAGCAAGATAACGACCCAAAACACACCTTGTGCAAGAACTATCTGGTGAGGGAGGAATGTGAAGGACAACTCAAACTCAAACAGTGTCCAGACCTCAATCCCATAGAACTTGTATGGGATGAACTGGACAGAAGAGTCAAAGCAAAGCAACCCACAAGGGTCTCTGGGAATTGCTGCAGGAAAGCTAGGAAGACATGTCGCTGATTCTGCTGCTGAAACATATTAAACGAATGGCCCGTGTTTGTGAGGCTGTTATCACGGCAAAGCGTGGCTATTTTTAGGAATCTGAGATTCAATTTTCAGTTCAATTTTCTTGAATATTGCTTTGATGTTCCTTTTGTTCATTGTTACATGTGTTTTTTGTCATTTTCAAGTATTTACAGAAACTTATATGATGTAAAACATTGTAAATTATGAGATAAACCTAATTTCCAGCAGGTGTACTCAAACTTTTGACTGGTACTGTAAAGTATATGCTACACTCACTGCCTAAAAACACAATTTCCTGACAGACCTACCAAAAACTATACAAACATTTAAGGTAACTGTTAAAATAAAGGAAAACTAAAATAAAGTGTCTTTATAGGGAATTGGGCCACCAAGAGCCACCAGAACAGATTAATTGTGCCTTGGCATACATTTTACAACTAGAATGTAACTCTATTGGAGGGATGCAACATCATTCTTCCATGATAAATTCCATCATTTGGTGTTTTGTTGATGGTGATGGAAAACACTGTCTCAGGCACCACTCCAGAATCTCCCATAAGTGTTAAATTGGGTTGAGATCTGCTGAGACAGCCATGGCATATGGTTTATAGCTTTTTCATGCTCATCAAACCATTTGTATTTATTGGTGTTCATTGCTCTTTCCCTCTAAGGGGTTGAGTGAACCAAAACTATGTCAGGAAAATGCACCCTTACCATAACATAGCTGTCAGCACCCTTAAAGCACCACTTGTCTCCACCTCCTTACCGAACTGTCACTGTTTTGAATGGTAAGGCTTTGCAAAAAAAAACATATTGTGCACGCACATTGTCTGAGATGAAACTTTAGCAAATAGAGATATTCTTCCTGCTCCATGGCTTCATACCTATAGGCTATGCCTGCAGCAGCTTAACCTCAATAGATGAAATGGAAAAGATTAATTTAATTCTTCTTTAGAATTTCAGTCTCCCTCAGAATTGATCAAAACTCAATTGAAAGAGATGCAATAAGTGCACCATTAACTTGCCGTGATCTATTCACAGTACATTGTTGTGATTCCACTTTAAAAGCTATGAGCACAAGTAACTATGGTTGCATTAACACTGAATCAAGTTTAATTGCATACATGTGTGTACTGCCATTCTAAGGTTTTGCTCTGCAAAAGGGTGTGACAAAGTTAATAAAATCTTTCTCCTGATTGGGACGTTTTCCTGATTGCTGTCTCCCTTCTTTCCAGTTTACACACCCACATCCACTTTAAAAGGTCCCAGATTACAACAGCAAAGGGCCCGAGCAACTTACTTCAGCTCTGTTCAGAGATCGCATGGTTGTACGCTTGTACACTGCCCATCCAAAAAAAAGGTCACACACTCTAATATTTCATTGGACCGCCTTTAGCTTTGATTACGGCATGCATTCACCGTGGCATCGTTTCGATTCTGCAATGTCACAACATTTATTTCCGTCCAGAGTTGCATGAATTTTTCGCCAAGATCTTGTATTGATGATGGTCTTCTCCAGCACATCCCAAAGATTCTCAATGGGGTTAATGGTCTGGACTCTGTGCTGGCCAATCCATGTGTGAAAATGATGTCTCATGCTCCCTGAACCACTCTCCCTGAACCATTGTCATCTTGGAATATGCCCGTGCCATCAGGGAAGAAAAAATCCATTGATGGAAAAACCTGGTCATTCAGTATATTCAGGTAGTCAGCTGACCTCATTCTTTGGGCACATAACGTTGCTGAACCTAGATCTGACCAACTGCAGCAACCCCAGATCATAACACTGCCCCCACAGGCTTGTACGGAAGGCACTAGGCATGATGGGTGCATCACTTCATCCGCCTCTCTTCTTACCCTGATGCGTCCATCACTCTGGAACAGGGTAAATCTGGACTCATCAGACCAGATGACCTTCTTCCATTGCTCCAGAGTCCAATCTTTATGCTCCCTAGAAAATGTAACCCTTTTTTTCCGATTACCCTCACTGAAAGTGGTTTTCTTAAGGCTACACAGCTGTTTAGTCCCAATCCCTTGAGTTCCCTTCGCATTGTGCGTGTGGAAATGCTCTTACTTTCACTATTAAACGTAGCCGTGAGTTCTATTGTTGATTTTTTACAATATGATTTCACCAAACATTTAAGTGATCGCTGATTACGATCATTCAAGATTTTTTTCCAACCACATTTCTTCCTCGAAGATGATGGTTCACCACTATCCTTCCAGGTTTTAATAATGCGTTGGACAGTTCTTAACCCAATCTCCTTAGTTGTTTTCTTTGCTTGATGCAGGCCAATAATTTGACCCTTCTGAAACAGATTAACATCTTTTCCACAACCACAGGATATGTCTTCCGACATGGTTGTTTAACCCATTCAGACCTAAAATGCCTGCTAAAAACGCCTATTAAAACCTAAGCAATTATTCTACACAACCTCTTAAAACCTGAGGGTTTTCTGGAAAAAATTTCAAAAAAAAAGCCGACACCAACGTGCACTTCATTTCCCCCACGTCTATTTCAGCGAATCACAGCGCATTTCATTAATCGCAAAATCGATGCGACCTAAACGTCACTCCAGGTCTTAATGGGTTAAGAAATGAGAAGCTACTCACTGCATCAGTTAGGGTTAAATAACTTGTTGCAAGCTAAAACATATTAATCACTGCAGTAATTATCCAATGGAAGGCTCTTACCTATTTGCTTAGTTAAATCCAGGTGGTTACTTTTTTTTTGGTCAGGCAGTGTATATTCTCTTTGCCAGCTGGGTTTTTCTACTGGCGTTGAGTGCTCCCCCCTGCTCTCCTTGCTTGCTTCAGGTGGCTACAGAGGTAGTATAACAATCAGTTAGTGGTTGATGACGTATTTTGTATGCTTGTATTGTTCTAATGTTTTTCTTGTCGCAGTGTATTTTTATACCTTTGCTAGATTATGTACTGACCTGTAGATTTGCACATATTTATAGTTTTGCATTTTGCATAAGCTTCCTTAATTGCGAATTTGTACATTTATTATCAGATATTCTCTAGCTGCCTGGTGCGCACACATAGCATTGTAATACAAGATACTTGTACCTGCTAAAACGTACTGGTAATGTAATTCCTCTGGTGTAGCCACGTGTTGTATTACTCTTTTAATGTTGTACTTGTTGCAATTGGCATTGCATTGGTTGTCATAGCTAATGCTGGCTGACCATTGTTGACACTGCGACTTGCTGAGTTGCCCTTTTTAACTTCTGTACGTACTTATGTTCTATTGAAGTCTATCTATTTTCATAATTCATATATATTATATATAATTCATATTCAAATATTTCATAATTGTGTTTGTGCATTTGCTGTGGTGTATTCCAATGACCCAAGCCACTACTGACTTTTCATGGACCTGTGCTGTCAAATCTCAGTGGTTTTGAGGTATTTCTCCTCGTTAAACAGGAATCGGAAAATGGAGGTATAACTGTAAATACACACATACTACAGACAGACATCCTTTTTCTCTATGATGCTGTTCAAGGCATCCCACAGCCTGTTTTTCAGAAACTGGCATCTGTGTTGAGTTGAGGACATCTTAAATAAAACTAGTAGTTTGCTGGAATATAATACCCAGTACACCTATCTTGCTCTACAATATATTTAAACTCTATCTAAACCCACTGCTAATACTCTAAAGGCCAAATTTACTAAGGAAATAGTCACAGCACACCAACACTTGCTATAATGCATACACATTAATGATCAATTTACTAAGACTGGTTTTAATTACACAACCAAATAAATGAATTGCCCTCTCTCGCAATTTTGCGGTAGGAGACACCTATAAATAAGGATCAGAAACAATATGGCACACTTGCATGTCCAGATCACAATGCGCCAATGAATGGCTAGGCTATGCAGCAACCAGGCACAACTAGTGAGAGAACTACGAGAAAAAAACGACTTCCATTTACAGATAAGGAAATAGAAGTAATGGTCAATGAGGTACAGTGTCACAATGCCATGTTATGCTTTAATACAGCATCAACAGAGAGGAGAAACATTTGGAGTAACATCACAAGAAAAAAATCATTAGGCATAACAAAACAAATCGTATATGATGTCATAAAAAAAAGACTGCATGATTTTAGGCGGTGTACAACCGACTAAATATTAAAACCAATAGAACAATAGGTGGAACAATCCACATTGTAAAAAACTTGTTTTGTTTCTTGAAAGTCTTCTCTGTCTACTGGAAAATATATGTAAAGCCATGGGACAAAGGTTTACATTAGTCTTCTATGCGACATGCATCCAATTCATTAAAAAGATTCCAGTCTAAACACAACAAATCAGATATATATTGGATGCATCTTGTCCTCTTTCTAACATTCTGACAAATAATATCCCATAAGCATTGGCATAGAACATCCATTGTTCGCACAAATACTCACAGAACAGATGTGGATTTTTGGCTTCTGAGCTATAATTTGATTCACACCTTGCATATAACAATCACCATTTCCATATACGGTTAATGCGGTCAAATATTACTGCAATCCCTTATTTGTTTATTGTGTAATCTACTGGCTTTTTGCTACACTAATTAATAGTAAATTAGTTATCTTAATCTAGTAAATTAGCTAATCCCTGAGGTTAGCTAATATACCTCAGGGAACCGAACAAACTATAACAAAACAATTCATGACACAATGTCTGAAATGGTGAAAGTGGCCATTAGTAGCCCTGAGGGACTAGATAGCAGTCTGTTTTACCTGAAGCTGTTGCAGAGATTCAAGATAAATGCGTTAGTAGCACGTTATGGTAGATGGTAGGAACACAATATACCCATTGTTTTATGTCAAACCACATATCTAGCTAGGTAAGTGGCATGCTACTCATGTTTTTCAATTAAGGTTACTTCTTTTAAGTGTGGGCCTGGAGAACTCAGATTATGTAGCTAGCTTCATCTTCATCTAGCTAGGTATCTCTGCTTGTAAACTAGACATCTAATGTTAGCTAATTAAGAAGCTATATAGCTATATATCTTTATTGACATTGTGTGTTTTTTTAGTTACCTCTTAGCTATCTATGTTAAAAACATTCATGTTTGATATGTGTGTGTAATTTTATGTGTGAGTAAACTTACACTTTAGGCAAACAATGCCGGAATCCATTTAATAAAGCTTCACCCTCTAAGCGCCTGTATCATTAACTCAATTTTAAAGGCTCAGATGGTGATTTTGAATTGCTTTGAATTGAATTTGCTACCAATATTTTCCATCTGCAACAGCACAAAAATATCCCAAAACAAAGTGGGAGCATTATCTCAATGACACCGGACATTTTGGTACATTTCCAATTTTGTCTTTGAGGATTGTTTTATCCGTGTCGAACCATTGACTAAATGATCTAGATCATATTTGTTTGTGATAAACTTTTATTTTATTTTTTAACTTTTTTATTTTCAGACCAGTTCAATTAAAATCACCCATGAGAACCCAATCACCCATGAGCTCCTTATTGTGATCACATTCTTGGAAGAGTTCATATTACGTGAGCTAAGCAAAGAGGAGAGTCGCAATTAAGGCATGCCCTGTTTTAGTGTGTACACACCAGGTAAACATATGCATGGTCAGATTTAACTATGTATCTAAAGGAAAGTGGCATAACCCCCAGCAAATTACACCCTAATAGCGATTTGACCCATTGAGACCATTTAGTAAATCTGATGTAGATATTGCGACCCTGTAGCAACTGCTTTGTGTTCGAAAAGCAGTCGCAATCTTTTAGTAAATCCTAAGACTGCTGTGCAGTCATCGGAGTGATCCTTGGTAAAAACATATTTCATTTTTTTGGTTGCAAATTTGGCTTCATGAACCATATGAATGGGTTTCTGAAAGTCAGACTCTTAATGGTCTGTGAGATCTTCCTGGGATTTTCAGACATCTTCCAACTGCATTTTTATTCCTACAAAAAATGTTTTCAAACTGTAACAATTTTTCAATCCATAGTGCCAGCTAGCTAGCCAGTAAGTGAAGTTTTTTTAAACATTAACTGTAACTGAACGTAAACCCACTGGTTCTGAAGATAATTATATTTTTATTTTTATTATTATTTATTTTATTTATTTGAACAGCAGAAGTGATGCATCACACACAAGACAGAATATAGTACTAAAAAGCACAGACCCCACAGTGTGATCTTTCTCAGAAGAGCCTGGTTTGTCAAACAATATTTCAGGAGTCCCTTGAGGCTCATGCAATACCTAGGATGTGGAAAACTTCACACATCACTGCGATTTCAAAGACGTCAACCCCAAATGGAGGGCAAAGCTTATCTCACTTCACTTGTGATGAAATCACTTGAAAGAATTGTGGTTCATAAGCTCTTTACAAAGAAAACGTTATCCCCATATAATTTGCATAGGGGAATGGGCATGACACTGAGGCTGTGATCAGATACACAAATATCTTCTCTTCTCTCTCTCTCTCTGTCTCTCTCTCCATCACGAAACACCTCCAGCAGTTGAAAACATATGTCAGAGCATGTCATATAGATTTTTTCTCAGAATTGAACAACATTCCTCCTTGCCCAATTACAACAGTTAAGACATCAGCCTATGTCTTATCCTTTGATACTATTCTTTCCTTACAAATAGGTTACCGGTAGTTAAAAGTAATAACAAACATTCCTCTCTTTCATCCATCTGCTATGGCGCACCTCAGCGCTTTGTCAGTTCCATTCCAAGTTGTCATACCATAGAGATCTCTAATGACACAGGCCTGGATCAAATTAACATTTGACTTACAAATGAATGCAGTGTAATTTCTCCTCTTCACAAAATTTGTTTTGTGAGTTAATTTTGGTGACTTCCGAGCTTACCTAATTATGTTTGTGAAGATATAGAATTAATTGTGTTAAGGACTAATGTTTACTGAATACAGAACACAGTGTTCCTGACCCAAGTGAAAAATAATTGAGATTTTAATATGTGTAATGGAAGTGCAGATATGATGGTACAACTCGTGTGACTAAAATCCCAAGGTCTTTGATCTCTGTACAAATATGTACGAGTAAACATTGAATGTGATTTTTTATGGAAAGAACATTTTGATTACATCTGTGCATAGGTAACATGGATTTTCTGTGCAAACTGAGGTAATTTGGGGTAATTAGCAAAATCCTGAATTTGTTATTTTGCTCCACAATTCAAATTGTAATACAGTATAGCATGATAGTCTGGCATAACCACTTTATCAGTTCAGCTACAGTCCAGAATTGTAATATACGGGAATCGTTCCAGAATATCCCATAATTTCTCAATTTGGTTCATATCTGGGGACTTAGAAGGCCATGACATATGGATAAGGTCAGTTAATATCCACATCAAAATTAGGTTTTATTTGTGTGGTGGTCTCAGATAGCTGACAGTAGCCAGTCCTGCCTCCTCTGTGTGAATGTATGGGCCATTCCCACTTCTCTGAGAATTGTTGCAACACAATCTAATAAAAACTAAATGTTTAGCTTGATGGCCTATATTTTCTGACACTCAGCAGTTGCAAATCAGGGAATGTATACATTGTCCTTGAAAATACTAATTAAAAAGAAAAAACAAAACACCAACAACAGCAAAAAAATTAATTATCTGGATTTACCAGATTGGTTAAAATGTAATGCAACATAAGAGTGAGTAAGAGGGTTAGAAGGGCTCTGCATAATTAAAATGTCATGTTTAGAAACAAAACCAGTATTAAATATACATACATACAGCTGGGGGAGGGCAGTAATACAGTCAGGCTTTTGGAAAATTAAACATAAGGCCTAATTACACATTGATGCAGGACAGTTCCGCATAGCAGAACAATTACATACTCAGGTTCAGCCAGGCGACTGCGGCATGTAATAAATGTACTCCCATTTCAAATTGCTGAATCAATCCTATGTTTGAGTGGGATTAGATTAATTTTTTTTCTGTCTGAGATGAGTTTGAGTGTCTTATGAGGTCACTCTCTCTCTCTCTCTCTGTAAATGTTTCTGAGAGCAATGGAGGCAAAAAAAAGGATTTTGAGAGTTTAAAGCAATGGCATGAGATTATTAAAGCCCAAATTCGATTGTTTTGTCAACGACGTACATCTCATTTCACCAATAGGTTGTTATTGTTGCACTATTATGTGCATATTATAAGATTTGATCAAAATGTCTTTCCAACTGGCTTAACAAGTGCATGGGGGTGTTGGTACACAAAGATCTATCCCCACTAAGGACAATCTGTTCCTGATGTCAGATGTTTTGGATGCATGTAATTTGTCTGATTTGAATGTTAGTCTATTATCCCTTGATCAGGAGAAGGAGAAATTTGATGGTGTAGATCATGTATCGGATCTTTTTGACACCGAAAGCTTTGGGGGTAGGTGATGCTTTTCCATCCTAGGTGGGTTTACTGCATGCTGTTGCCTCATGCACAGTGACGGTAGACAGTGGATTGAGCTCCCCAATCCCAGTTCAGAGGGGCACCAGACAGGGTTGCCCGTCTGGCCAGATGTATTGTCTCGCCAGTGAACCCTTACTCTGTCAACTGCGGGGGAAAGCTAATTGGGCTCACTGTACCAGGGCCAGTTAAGGGTTCAGGGAAAGTGTTGTTTGCTTATTCGTGTTATGTAACTGTTCATCCGAGGGAGGGAGGATGTTCAAGCTCTTCCAGGTGCTCTCGAGAGGTATAATAATGACTCCTCAGCTGGGGTTAATTAGGCAAAGAGTGAGGCAGGTCAGGGCTAGGTGGGGCGGGGGGGGACTTCACAGTTACCAGGGCGCTTACAGTGGAGGAGTGATGGGTTTAAGTCATTGGCAGTTATTTTGGGCACAGATCATTCTCAGAGTAAAAACTGTGAGAGTGTAGTGGAGAAGGCGTGTGCCAGATTGTCGAGATGGTAATGGTTGCTGCCCCAGCTGTCCCACAGGGAAAGAGTTCTGGTAACCAATAACTTGGTCGCCTCCTCCCTGTGATAGACTGGTAACTGTATAGTTACCTGGAGGTCTGATACAAGGGGTCCAATGTATACTTTATGCATTTTATGGTCTGGGTAGCGCTGGATCCGGACCGCTGCTCTGTGTGAAAATGGGCATAGTACTAGGGATGTGGATTTTTGAGGAGCTGCTGTTTCATAACCCACTGCTACAGACAAAAAACTGTATCCTCATCAAGACTGGGTTTGAGACTGTGGACTGCAGGGTGTGCAAAGCTAGGTCACCTTATGCAAGCTACAAGCAGATCACTCGCTAGGGAGAGGGCTTGGATCAGGTGGTAGCGGAGGCTTAGGGAAGTTGTTTCCAGTGCTTGAAAGGTAGTACTTGTCCGTAGAGGAGTTTTTTCCTTTAAACCATTTATTTTGGGGCATAAATATACTTTTAGTAGAAGGGGTGTAGTGGTCCTGCAAACATTTTTGTCTGGGATAGGTATGTCCATGGGGCTGGTGGTTGCGTGCCATACAATAGAGCATGCACGTTATTAACTGGTGGGGAATATTCCCATTTGTGATTACTTGGGGGTCTGGAAAATGTCTTGTGTACTGTTGAGGTTGCTGGGGGGTTGGGGCTGACCTTCTAGCAACCATTTTTTGTGCTGTGCTATGTATATTGTGTTGTTGTTGATGATCCTGATGCTGATTTGATGCTGTGTGTTTACCCTGCTATTTATTCATTTACTCATTCATTTATGTTTTTCTTTCTCTTACAAGGATGTAACGTTGTGCACTTCAAGTTTAATGTGGTGATTAGCTGATGTATATTTGATGTTGTTGTTTTTAATGTGTCGGTGCACATTAGAATTTTGTATGACTGATTGTAGGAGATTTCAAATTCAATTCTCTCTCTCTCTCTCTCTCCCTTTCTGCCTCTCTCTGACCCGGTGGCATTGTTGGACTTGATGTGAGTGCTTGACCCTTGCTCTGAAGCAGGGACCTACCCTTCGTGTTAATCTGAACTCAATTGTCAGTGTCACTGTTCATCACCAGGCCAACTCGTTGTTTACATTAAACACGCCATTTGTCAGGCCAGGTCCTCACTCAATGACATCATTTTGTTGCTATTTGTGTGTGTGTGTGTGTGTGTGTGTGTGTGTGTGTGTGTGTGTGTGTGTGTGTGTGTGTGTTGTGTGTGTGCGTGTACAGCCTGTGTTTCTGGGGAGCCACACTCTCGGAAAGCCACACTTATACCTTTGAAAAAAAGCCTAACATTGCCTAACAATGGACTTTGTATTGGAGCCACACAGCAATAAAAAGTCACACACCGTAGACAGTACGAAGCAAATAAGATGCTGTGCTCTCTGGGTATCCGTTTAGAGTACAGCTAATTAAGGAATGCTCAAAAAGAAGATCAAGTTCAAAGTTACATGATAAAAAGCCTGATAGACTTTATCACATGATCACAAATGCAGCTGGAACCAACAAATCCGATGACACTTTCATTTTGATTAAGCGGCTCTCGACTATCCCTTCTGGAATAAATCCTGCTTACCCATGCCTCAGCCCCAACACCCCCCCGGGACACACACCTCAATGCAGAGAACATATAACTCACTATTAATTACAACCTTTTCACTGTTGGTTCAACCTTGCTCCATGCGCTTTTCAGAATTATCCCCCAAGCTTTCACACATCCATTTACATAAGCAAATGTTTAACCATCAATATTAATTATTCAGCACAATCGTGCAACATTTAAAGCACTTTAGGCAAAAGTGATCCGTTTTGTGTTTTTTTCTCTCTCTTTTTTTTGCTTTCTGCTTTCTTTTTGCGACACTCTCATTGTGCATTGAGGCACCAGGCCCCAATCCTTTAAAAGCCATAGCTTTTACCCACTCTGCAAAGCCAACCACCATCTCCCACTGCTAAGTGCAACTCTCTGAGGAAGCTGAGATGGTAGGTGGGGTGCTTAGAGAACATGATGTATTTTAGATCTTTTTCCATCCCTGTTCACATCAAACGCTGCCAAAACAGAAGCCAGGAAGTCACATTTCCTCTTTTGTACAACTTTCTCCAAAATGTGGTGGTTGCTCCTGATCTTACACTAAATGCTTTAATTATCAACTGTAGTCTTTGTGTTTTTGCAGATTAGCTGTCATTTCTCTTCCTCCCCAAAGCAGCAAAATTCAATCTGACTGAGTTTACAGACCAGCAGACAGTCGTAAAGGCACTGTGCAACAGCATGGCCAATGTAAGGCCTCTAACAGGAAGTGAGAAGTGGGAACACTGCCATCTAGCGAGATATGGGGGAACTGCTGGGAATCTGGCAAGTCGGCCACACGGTCACTACCTGACAGCTGCAGAGGGAAGGGCTCGATTCGATTCCACTAAGTGAATGTTTACAGTATCTCTTCCCATACATCATGAGGCCTGCTGACCTCAAGCTGTCCCCAATATCCTCGTGTCAGACCTGTTAATACCCCAACAGAGCTCACCGGGGGGACTTGAGTCATAATGCATTTCAAATCAAATCTGCTTTAATAAATGGCCACTCTGTGACCTTGTGATTGATCAGCTGGTATAACAGCCTTGTCTGGCCGTTAATATGAGATAATGAGTCATTAACAAACTTCCCCCTCTGCCCCCCAGAGCGACCCCATTCCCCTCTCTCCCTGTTGTCGTCATGTTTGGCATGCCTGCTTTCCAAAGTTTAATTGTACATTCACCTAAAATGGTTCATTACAAAACAAAATGTTCAGAGGAACAACAGGCAAGATGTACATTTCACATTACCCTTTAATGCCCCCCTCCACACAAACACACACACACCAGCCCAACCCACACCCATACATCCCACTAATTTCTGAACTGACTTCGATATTTTCTTTGGGGCAATTACAATTCATCCCTGACTGAAAATAATCATGTCAAATTGCACTTTCATTACGGACTTTAAGATTAATGTTCATTTTCATAACAGTACCAGAATGTCCATGCATACGGATATCCATATAAATGTATGTTGCCGATGTTACAGATATTCTCATTCTTGCAAAAGCCTTTTCAATTTGGATGAACACGGATTGTGTGCTGTTGCCCATTCATTTAAATAAAAAATATTTATTTATTTATCATTGTAAGCATTATTACTCTAATTTTGTTTGAATGCATATATCATCATTTCATATTCAGTCAACTTGATAAAATCATATATGATAATATGTTCCATTTTAATTTTATTTTCATATTTATACCAGCTTGTATACCAATATATTGTATACCAATGTTCTCTTAATTGTTTCCAGCAGATTTAAAACCTGCTTTTGAAATTATGGGCTATTTATAGCAGATTGTGCAGAAAGGATGATTTAGAATCTTTAAAAATTATTTACAAAGAGAAGATTTTTTCTTTATTTCCATAGCGAGTAAATAGATCTCTAAGGCTCTGTGCTCAATACACACAATGGATGCTGACAAACAGCACGCTTCTGTGTGGGCTTTTTTTCTCTGTGCTCTTCTGTAAAAATACTGATCATTCACAGTGTCTATATTTGCTTAGCAGCAACCCTTATCCAAGGCAACGTCTTAAATGTATTTTCAATGTATATAGCCAGGTGAAGAAAATAAAGAAATTCAGAATAATTGCCTTGCTTAAAGACACTATAGCAGTTGCACCTGGGAAGCAAACCTGCAATACGTATAGTGCAAACAGTTCTAGTTTCAGTCTCATTTCAATGCTGAATTCACTGACTCTCCTGGCAAAGACTGAGACACTGTATGGAGCAGACGGTTGCCTTTACAGCCTGTCTGCTCATGTCCGTACTTCCTAATCTTCAATACGGGACGCCTTTTAATGGGTGGTCTGGCTCTACTGGACCATATTTAGGATGTGTCCCTTAGATAATAACTTTAACGATTTTTGTCTGATCTGAGATGGTGCTCTATTTATAAGATAACACACTGCAAGTACAATATATGGTGTGATTAAAAAATAACAGTACCTGAAAGTCTTATTTAAGCATGATCCCCTATTTATTTAAAATAGGGGATCCAGTGTGAGTTACAGCATAGTGAATAGTTTTACTTCCTGTATTGAGTTAAACAGTCACTGGCTTGCAGGCCTGTGCATCAGAGATGTAACACTACACCTGTGAATAGACACTATATGTAGGCCTACTGTAACCCATGTCAAGACAATACAGGCCAGGAGGAGTACTTGCAGCCCTAAGAATTTCCCTTCAAACTACATCTGATTAACCTCAATTAAACAATTAAACGTTGTTACTGAATGAGAGCCAGCAGACCCTGTGGCACTGCTGCCCCCAAGCACAGGAGCTTCCCAACCCCCGGAGAGGGCATCTGCGAATCTGCATCAGACATGTAATGCAATTTGATTAGATTTTTTTTAAATCTAATTGAATTCCTGCTATAATTATATACGGCCCAAATCAGTGCTACAATAGGTCTGTCGCACAAAGGGCCTGTTTTTCCATTGGTCGGTCAGATAGGTGGCAATATCTGATCATTATTATAAGAATAAACCCTGCCTCAATTATCCACCCAAACAATGGAAATGCACGGGGTGCAATAGGATTAACTGCCCGATCCTAATCATTACACCAGTAATGCACTTATCGTCCCGTTTTCATGCTCCAGTCACAGCTCCAAAAGCATCACCGCTATTGGATGGCACTTATAGCAGATAGATATTTTTTTAATTATTATTACAGACAATCAACCTAAGAGCTATTGGAGAAAATAATGTCTGTATCGGTTCATTTCTGGTTCATTGAATTACCGTGGGAATTAATGTTAATGTAATAAATAAAAGGCCTTGCCATTTTAAAAAGAAGGAAAGAAATAACAGACACCAGCGCTGAAATATTTCCTCCTTCCTTATTAAAACTGCTCCGGCAAATTAGAGCTCTATTGTATTCAGTGATAAGATATTTATTCGGGCCATAAAATGAGATCTCCCTCAGCAGGTCCTTTTCCAGACAGCAGGGTACTATATTTAATCTCAGGAATACAATAGATGGCAAAACGTGGATAAGAGTGTCTGAATCCTGTATAATTCTACCCCAGTCTCAGGTAAAGGCCGTTCGGCAGAGGACTCATCTGTCATTGACATAATACGCTGATTAGCATAGTAAAAACGCTATTCAATATGCAGCTTTGAAGTCGCTACAAGAGATTAAAAAATATTGGTTAATATTGACAAAACGATAGGCCAGGCAGCAGTCCATCCACAATATTGCATTTGCCCTCTCTTTCGAGCCAGCATAATTGAGTTGATTATCTGCTATTCCTAAGGATTATGATCAGACCACCCTTGGCTGTTTTTTTGTTGTTGTTCTGTTAAGGGGGGTCTTGGATCAGGGTTGTGTATTTTATTGCTTATTTGTGCACATTTCGCAATGACATTGACTTTAATTAGGATGATTATCTCGCTATGTTCTCATATCCTCACCAGAGTAGTATGCAAAAAAGCTTGTCTATATACAAATACGTTCCAATCCCATATCAACCTCTCCAACTGAATTTTGTTATTTGTTACTATAATAAATGAAAGCTATAAAACAATAAGATGATGATAAAGTGAGACAGCAAAGGAAATAAGGGTAACAGGGTTGAATTGGGATGGCAGGGCATACCCCTTAACTATACAGCACCGAGAATGTGACACTCATTTCTTACAAACAAACTTCTATACCCTCTGACCCCTATGTAAACACACAGAATCCAGATACAACTTTGCACAACCATACAATAAAGCCCCAACCTTGGGTTATTTTGTGTTTCTTACCCATCTTCTTCTTCTGCTTCTTCTTCCACTTCTTCATCTTCTGCTTCGTAGGCTGTGTTCCTATGTTATTCCTGCAAAGGGAACTTTGAAGGGTGGAAGTTAGAGCAACTTTAAAGTAATTCCATTTTTTAAAAATCGAAAGTAATTTATCTCATTATACAGTAACCAATACCAATAAAGTATCCAAAACACTGATAGACTGTAAAAAACTTGAAACGTGAAAATCTGTATGAACACATCTACATTAGCAAAATAATTATAGCACTACTTTCGTATTTATTTATAGCACTACTTTCGTAAAATAATTATAGCACTACTTTGTATTTTTCCCTCACCCACAATTAGCGTCAAGCTAAAATGGTTGCTAATTGGAGCAAGTAAGAAACTTGCTTAGCGTTGAGCTAACATCTTGGTTTTCATTTCACACAGAAATATTATGATTGTTATTGATTGACAACTTTTATTTCAAATAGGAGACAAGTATCTTGGAGCCAATACTCGATTAGTGACCTTTGCTTATTTGCATACACTGCTTATCAATTTGCTGAGTGTCTGCATGAAATTTCTGGAAGTTAGGCGATATCATTCAGTGTTTATGAGTAAAATGAATGAAAGCTTTCAGTGTTTGTGGGTAAAAACACACACTAATTCCTATTCCTCCAACAAAAAAAGTAGGTGAAGCTTACTGAACCGATCAGGCAGTGCTACTGGAATAATGATGTTCACTTCAAAGTGTGTTCCAAATGAACCTGTGTTCCTTTTTCTTTTAGACCCTTGACAGTGGTTTGCAGGGTGTAGAGTACAGGGAACACAGACTCATTTCCTGCCAATTACATCATCACATCATCACAAACTATCATTTGTTCAGATATATTTAAACAAATAACACCTCGTCATCGTAGCAAATTGCAAGCCATGCAATAGATTTCGACGTATCTAGTACCAGCATCGTACCAGGCATCATTATCTTTGTTAAATGTACCAGCATCATTATTTAGACCTGTAAGGATGTGGACATGTAATGCTATTTCAGTCAAAAAGAAAAGATAGCTAGTTAGCTTGTTAGTTCAAGGCTTACTGACATACTACTAAAGTGTAATTAGGTGGCCAGGAATTGAGCCAGAAAAAAATGGCATCCATTAAAAAAATGTTTAACATGTTATACTGGCTGAAATAGCATTACATGTGCACATCCTTTTCAGTGTTGCCAGATGCGTGGAATTTCCTATTCCCAAAATATTACTCAACCCCCCATTTTCAATTAACTCCCATACACATTTTGAAGACTTTTGCCATACGTTATTTTAAATTCCTCCATCTCTCATTGACTCCCATACATTTTCATATTGAAACTTTCCTACATTTGGGGAAATATCACCATTGTCAAATATCACCAATGGCAACCATTATCCTTTCGTGTAAAATAAATCATTCATCTTTTTTGCCTGTATGTCCTGCAATTAGGAACTATGAATAGATGCTTTATTAGTAGAAATAGATCTGAACAGATGATGTTATTAGTTGGAGTAGATATTGACTAATGGGGAGAATTAATTAATTAATTTGGGACATAAAGTATTTTTGATGATGCAAGTGGCAGGACAATGTAATGTGTGGCTATGTGAAGTTGTATCTGAATTCGTTGTTTACATGAGGCCAGAGGGTACAGAAGTATGTGTAGTTCTTCACATTTAGAGTACAAGAAGTATGTGTTTATATGTGCTGTATGTGCTCATATTACATACTGTTAATGTTAAATATTGATGAACATCATAGGAAGGATTTACATATACTTCATGGACTGTGATATTTTCAAGAGAGTATATGCTTTGTATATGTGAGTTACTTGGCTCACTGTAGTGTCACCAGGGGGTCAGAGATGGCTTAAATCCCACTCTAATTCACATATCCTTCTACACCTCACCTTTAACATTTTGATTCCATCTACAAGCACTATGTTAGAAATTATGGGTCAGGCCCAAGTCCATTATATGAAAAAAAAGTATATGGGTCAGGCCCAAGTCCAGTATATATAAAAAAAAGTATATGGGTCAGGCCCAAGTCCAGTGTTCCAACCAGCCTTCCTACCTGGTACATTCATTGCTTGTGGTAGTTTCCCAACATAGTAGCTCATCAATCATTCCTGTACAAATCAAACTTGTTTTCCCCAAACCCAAACATAGCAATTTTTGTTGTTGCCACAGTACTCATCATGAGAGGCTCATTTCAATGATAACCTTGAAAAGATGTGTTATGTTGTTGTTATAAAAATGCAAAAAGGGTACAGACCAGACTTTCTCTGGTACTCCCCATAACTGTAAATTGATTATGCATGAGCAAATGGAGATTCCTTCCCCCTCCTTTGAACACTGAACACAAAGTGTGGCCTGTGATGATGACAATAATAACAACAACGTAAACTTATTTATATAGCAGCCTCCACCCCTCTGAAAGATCTCATATTTAGAGTGAACACCTACGAATGTCTTACTTTGCCTGACATTGCTTCTGTTAGCCTGAACAATGTCCTCCTTAGCCTGATAGCATGCCCTGTTATGATTATGAAAATGACCTGAGGCATATATGAGCTAAAATAGGCCCTGCACATCAGCTGAGATAGAGAGTATAGGATTTATTTAGCCAATTAAACTGGGAGATGTTTATATTGCCAGACTCAAGATTTGGCCAGGACACAGGGGAACACCACTACTCTTTTACGATAAGTACTTGGGACCTTTAATGACCATAGAGTGTACAATGTCCCATCTAAAACACGCCGGTTAGGACAGAAAACGCAGATATAGCCAGCGGATAAGAGGAGCTGGAAGGTTTTTCTTCAATGGGGAGAAAAATACAGCCCCAGAAAGGTGATGGAAAGCCCCAAGGCAATACAACAAAGGGCCTGATGGTCATTACTTGTGAGTGACATAAACCCACCGTATGACAGAATAAAGGAAATTAATTGGTTAGACCAGGGTCATTATCAGTGAGAGGATTTGTATCGAAGTGTACGTAGATACTAGGATGACACATTTTTCCTTTGTTCTACAGACAATGAGGATTCTTTATTATAGTTATCAAAGAGGAAAAACAAAGCGCATGCATGCGCCCCCACACTACAGGTGCTGTATCTGTTTTTCCATAATTATATATAAAATAATGAATTCCATAGTTTTTCCATAATGCTACACATTCTTCAAGTTGTCGGATTTTCTACCTTGTAGCATCCAGTAGGCAATGCATCATTCTGTGGGCTTAAATGGAGTGATAGCAAGAAAAAAGGACATAATAGAGGTGGGGAAGAAGGTGCTGAGATAAGAGTACCATTGTGGGCGACCACGGGGGACTCCTGTTGTTAATAAATGGTGGGCTACATCTTCCAGCCACTCTCACGATGTCTCCGATTCATTCTCTGGAGCACATGCGGTGATATCAGCATGGGGCCGGGGGGTGGGAGGGGCGGAGGGTGACGTGATGGGTTATGGCTGTTGGCTCTCCATTTACGCGCCGTGTCCAGAGACCCATCTCAGACAAACAGGCTGCCTTACTTTATCAGGCAAAGACACTTTCAATCTTAAAATAACTACAGATTCAGCTTTTTCTTATAATCAATAACCCCATGATCCACTACACACACAAGCGCAGGCACACACACACACATGCACACACACACACGCATGCATACACACAGTACCTTTCAGCGGTAAAGAGCACAGGAGGTGGGTTAGCCTGCCTCTGGCCTCAGAGCAGAGTGCTTTTCTGTATTCTTCACCAGGGTTCCTGATCATTTTGCAATGGGCTGTTTGACAGGCTGCCAGTTCTAATGCCGCCAGCGTAATGTCCCTTGTCAACTCTGATAAACTCATATATCTATCATAAGAGCTTTACCTTAAAAACTTTCATTACCAAAGTGATTAAAAATTATCTTTAATTTAGGGGACAACAGGCAGAATCCTGAGTTTAAATAAAATATGAAAGAATTTGGGGGAAATTGGACTCTCGTTCCAGCTCCAGAGCAGTCTCGAAAATTTGCACGTTATGAGGGTATTAATGAGGTTCAGATTACTTAACAATGTAAAGGCAGACATGCTAAATGATGTACATACTGCATTCCATTGCCAAACTGGCCACTTCTTAATTAACAACAAGCTTTCAACTCACTGACAGCTGTATGTTGTGAATACATTTGGTACTGCTTAGGACAAATGTTGTAATCCATATATTACATTATCCTATTACAGTGCATGTGATAATAATAATAATGTTTATATATATATCAAGGTAATATATTTACATGTCATATTCATATGACATATTCACATTCATATATTACTGTATCTATCAAGACAAAGATATCTCCCTGACCCAAATGGACAGTGTTGCATATTTTATAAACCAGTGCTGTGGAGTCTTCATATATATATATATATATAGGAGTTGCACAGGAGTGATGTCATTCACAATTATTCAGCTATGATATTTACAGGAAATCATTAAGGGAGCAGAAGCAACTGATGATCCCCAATCATTGACATATAGTTCCTTAAAAGCTAAAACTGCACATTAATCGCACATGGTATACGCTCATAAATAATGATATATTTATTTAATTACCTAGGCAGTTTTTTCTCTTTCCCAAAAGGGGCCGCCTTCATCCCTGCACTCTCTCTTTCATGGGTGGCCTGCCAGATTTAACGCTGAGCTTCAATTAAATTTCCAAGGTGAGTGGAAAGTCTGGGCAGCGGAGACAGTTTTTGGAGGTGAATGAAATGCAAAGCAGACTAATACAGCAGGACAGGCTTAATTATAACTATTACAGGAGAGCTGGTAGGTGCCGGGCAGGATCAAGGGGTCGTCCCCACATCCTCTCAAGAAACAAGCACCTGATTAATGAAACCCAAAAAGTGATGACTGCCCAGCTTTAAAAAAAGGAGGGGGTAAGTAGGGAGTGTGTGTGGGGGGGGGGGTGCACTAGCAAAAACAAATCACAACTTTGAGATGGTCCGGAAAATTGATTGGTAAATGGATGAAAATCCAACAGGAGGCCCTTTGAGGTAGCAAGGAGATGTGTTTTCTTTGCTGCTCTTAACTTCAAAAGGCTATAATGTGCCAGCGGAAGAGATGCATTCTGGAACCAGGTTCACAAGCAGTTACGGAGTTCAATGCTACTGTTGAAAAGACAGACAGACAGATGAACACCCTGTGACAAATGTGCATGTTGGAAACAATAACAATAACTTTATTTGCACTTTCCAAAACATTAATAATATGAAGCAGAATGAATAAAAGCAGGTTGCGACACAGACATACAAAAATCTGTAAATAAATGTAATTTAATTTAGTAAAGAATCTAATAAAAACATTGTAATGCATTGTAAAAGTCTTTAAAACACTAAGCATTACAAGTAGGAATTCACCAGTAAAGAGGCTACACACAGTAAAAAGAAAAGTTAAAGACTTTTAAAAAACTTATTAAAAGAGTTTTAAAAGATGTGACAGGTTTGCAGCCCGAATCTCATCAGGGAGAATATTCAATTGCCGGGGAGCCTTCACTGCAAATGCATGATTACTTTTAGTCTTTCTTCCAATCTAGTGACTGGAATTGAAAGAAAAGCTTTATTGGCTGATCTGAGGGGCAGTTTGATATGTTTGGGGTTAAAAGATCTGCAATCTATCCAGGTGCCACACCATGAAAATAGTGAAAGTAAAATAGTTTAATTAAAAAAACCTAAAAAACAAAGACATACTCTCACAAATGCATTTTCAAACAAAGAATCTTTAGTACACAGGCTTATAACCATGTTCTGGAGCTTTACCTTTTTGGTCCCATTACCAGAGTACCTGCTTGGTATCCCCCCCTTAATATATAAAGTTGTGTTATGTTAGCTTTATTTTGTTATCCATTTATACATCAATTGCCCACTACAAATATTTGAAGTATCCCTGGTTTAGACAATACATTAAATCCCTTCTGGATTTTCATTGTGTAATTTTTCATATGTAGTTACAATTCAAAATAGATAAAGATGTAGATAATGCTTGCCCTTGATAAAGATTAGTAAAGTGGGCAGGCCATATATACTCAAGAAATTGGAAAATTATATTATTTTATAATACAATAATAACAATACAATTCAATTGCGCAGAGAAAAAAGTTACCTCCATTCCCACAAACATGCAATCTTGTTTTTCTCTTTCTTTCCCTTCTTTCTTTACCACAAACACGCATATTCACTCATATACACTACCGGTCAAAAGTTTGAGTACACCTTCCATCTGGACTATGGCTAATCGGGCACTCCTTCATTCTTCAGCAAGATAACGACCCGAAACACACCTTGAAGTTGTGCAAGAACTACCTGGTGAAGGAGGAATGTGAAGGACCATTCAAACTGATGACCTGGCCTGCCCAGTGTCCAGACCTCAATTCCATAGAAATTGGACTGGACAGAAGAGTCAAAGCAAAGCAACCCACAAGTTTCTCTGGGAATTGCTGCAGGAGAGCTGGGAAGACATATCGGGTGATTTCCTGCTGAAACTTATAAACCGAATGGCCCGTGTTTGTGAGGCTGTTATCACGGCAAAGGGTGGCTATTTTGAGGAATCCAAGATTCAATTTTCAATATAATTTTCTTGAACATTTATTTTATGTTCATTTTGTTCATTGTTACATGTGTTTTTTGTCATTTTAAAGTATTTACAGAAATGTATACGGTGTAAAGCATTGTCAATTATGAGATAAACCTAGTTTCCAGCAGGTGTACTCAAACTTTTGACCAGTAGTGTACATTCACTCTCTCCCTCTCTCTCTCACACACAAGCACACACACACACACACACACACACACACACACACACAACTGTAACTCAACAGGATGATGGAGGTGAAGGAGTCAGTACACTAAATCATTTAGTTGTTCAAACTGTCTTGTCTGTCCCAATTTCAAATAGGAAATTACCAGATGGAAAACTCCCTCGGAAAGAATGTTGGATTCTGAAGTCATTATTGCTGTTCCTCTCCAATTGCCAAGATCAGATAACTCCACTGTTGTCCATCTTCCAGCTGAAAATAGGACACCAAACTGTTTCAAAAAAGACTTTGAGTCTGATTGTTCAGTTGGTAAAGGCGCTTGCCATGAGTACAGGCTTTGCCTGGCCATGCCCGTTGCAGATTATGAGCCCGCAATGTTTGAACAATACCTAGCTTATTGCCACCAGCGGTGGCTTTTAGCTTACCAGTGAATTAGCGTTTCCCAGGCACCTAGAGAGGTGTCAGAGAAGTAGAGCTTGAATGAGAAGTAAAGCTTTGAACAGTGCTAGAACTTTCCTGTAGTACTACCTGGCCTGCTGTGTGGAAAATATATAGGAATGCACTCAAAAGGCACAATTGCATTTGACATTTTTGGAGAAAATTGTTGGGGGAAAATTATTATAAAAAGAGCAAATATGGGCAGTGCATTCTATGTGTGACTGGGCTATATAGCCAATGGGCCTAAGATATTACTGCTACGCCACCTCGTAAATATATAAATATATTAAACCAATATTAAATACAGATAACCTTATACATGTTAAACAGTACATAGGTTCTTTATAAGAATAGACACAGAGTACAGTTTCAATGTTGCTCAAAGACTGAATTCAGACTATTGCAGAAAATGCTCTTTTATTTATTAGCAAATCTCTTATTTTTAAAATGATCAATTAGCTTGTATGGCAGTTAACCGTTTCATTTCATGTAAGCATGAGAATAAGCACAAGAATAAGCATAAAATACATTTAATATGAAAGGGAAGACAGAGAGATAAAGAAAGGCGGTCACGCGCTGGAGAGAGGTGACGGACACAGGGAGAGAGCCACTGCAAATCAAAGAAATCAAAATCACACCAAGTGGAATTACCACTACAAATTATCTGTGTGCAGAAAGCCAATTCCAAATAAAATAAAATATACTGTGTAAACTCAGCGCCAGAACACTCAGCTCTCTGGCCACTTGACTGCCAGAAAAAGGAAGGGATAGAGATATAAAACTAAAAGAACCAACAAGGCTTACATTTACAATTTTAAAATATAGACTGAAATAAACAGTAATCGGCATTATGTTTTGCTGTCACTCCAAGTTTAGCCTAGAAAAGAATACAAGTAAATGGCTATGCAGTCTGGTACAGCTTGTGAGTGATCTAGAAATTAATGCATTCCTGCCTGGCTAACTACCACTGCATACCACAAGCCTGCCAGTTTGGGGAAATGGGCTTCCTATAAGCAATATTGCCATTACTATTTTACTAAATAATAACCATATATATATATACCAATTCTACTTCCATTTACGTATTCTACAACAACAATTTATTCTGCAAATCATAAGGATGCAACGGCTTATTGTGAGAAGGTCCTGATAACTTAGAATCACAATATATTATAAAGACGCACCAATCTGCTAAAGAGAGGCTTCACTTTGAGTGAACAAAGTTAAAATCAACTGAGGAAGTGATGGGAGCCAGACAAAGGTTGAGCCTGGTGCAGGTTACTCCCTTATAAAGAGAACATAATTTGCATATAGGTAAACTCCCCTGGGTCCTAGTGTCCAATCCACTACATAGGGATTATTTCAGTGAACTTAATAATCAAACTCAAACAAACGCCTTTTCGATTAGCACAGTTTTCACCGCAGCAGTTGGTGGTTTCCTTTGAATATGTAGAACAAGCACTGTTGTTATGGACAATAGCAGGCAGAATAGATAGAATGGCTGTCCTTGGGCAAACCATTGACTTCCTCAGAAAGAATAACACTTCATTATAAATACTTCAGGAGCCATCACTTATCACCCTGTTTCAGCTGTCAAATACAATTCTGTGTGACCAGAGGACACGGACATGCAGTCAATCTAAAGGCTGGCTCCCAGATTTCCCTTTTAACTGATTAGAAAAGGACTGCAGGAGACAGCAGGCAGTGGCTACGGTTAGTTTGATTTTGATCTTTCATTATCAAAGAAATGCTAACATTGCAGAAGCAAGTAGAGCATTGAAAACACCCCCGTGGTAGTTATAGCCAATTGTCCCTCAAAGACTCACATTTGACATCAATTCATTGAATTTGCACATGCTTTGTTTGGTTAGATAAATAAGTAGAAATATGAATAGTAATATGAAATATATATAGTAGAATTTCAGAGATATGAACCTCAGAGTTATGGACTGACCTGTTAACCAAACATGGTATGAATCTGGAAGCAGCATATGGAATTATGCCTTATCAATAGAACAAAATCAAACAGTTCACAAGCGGGCAAAGATAGTGAATCACTGAAAAGCATGGAGGCATTGTACCATTAGTAATGCTGTTAAAAATGTAATGCCGTTAAAAACGTTAAAAATAAAGACAATAGAGATCCCAATTGCCAATGTTTTGATTAATGGTTAATTTTCAGTAAGGTTTCTAGCTCACAAAATGAGAGTAGCCTATTAAAAAAAAAAATAAGGCTGCACTAATGTAAGTAACGATTGGGTTTAAAATGATAAAGGTTAAATAAAGGTTAAAAATGATTTAAATTGATATATTTTGACATAGGGCGCACGGTGGTGCAGTGGGTTTCACAGCAAAATGATAATGTTCTCCCGTGTCCGCGTGGGTTTTAAATCCAAAGACAACGTTAGGCTAATTGGAAAAATAGGATTTGAAATGGATTGACCTGTCCAGGGTGTATTTTAGGCTCCACACCCTGACCACTTAGATAATGGATGGATGGATGGATGGATATTTTGACATCACTTCCTGTTTCCAACATTTCTGAACAACCTCCACACCAAACAAAGTTAAATCTGCAGTTAATGTTCTAAAGTTTATCTCAGTTTTAAGGAACTGTACTGTGACTTTCCATCACTTCCTGTTTCAGTAGTAAGTAACACACATGTAAAATCCCCTGGAATATTTACAATAATTGCATTTTGATTGCGAGCAGAGTTTTCACATTTTGTTGAACACATATTAAGACAATAAGAAGATATTTAGGCTGACTGTTTCAAAAAACCTGCTTCAAAGTCCACTCTGTTTGAGAGCATGTTGACCTTTCAAACTTCAACACTTGCTCTCTCAACCTTGGTGTCCTCCCCCAAACAAATGTGGAGTATCATCCACCATCATTTCAACAAAATTGCAGCTGTATCTGGCTCCTAAAACCCGAAAAATGGGGCTGCGCATCAATTGGCCATTGCGAGTTCCCTCTGATTAATTACCTGCAAAACCACCACTACTCATGCTAATGAAACAGCTGGCTGAAATTCATAAACAAAGCAGATCATGCCAAATGGCAAGATCATCCCGTCCAGAGACGGAGATAAATTTGCAACCTTTGCTGATTGACACCATTGGCAGCAATGCAGCACCTGCTACCGTGCACACCGTGATTCGGCATTATACAAAACATTTACATGAATGTCTTTATTTCTTAAAATACTTCATCTTAAATCTTAAAATTCAGCATCCCTGTTGAAATAATCTGTTGACAGAAATTAGGAGTAAAGATATACAGTATATAACTAAAATACTTTTTTCACACTTTCTCCCAAAGTCTCTGTCCTTATATCGCCCTATATCAAACCTGTCTCATATGATCCCAGTAAATCTGTCATCGGCGGTACCTCGCAGTCGAGGATGACATCAGCCAGGCTTTATGTGTTCGATGGTGGCCGAGAAGGCAAAATGTGGCGGCACAGGCTCTGCCACACCGAGGGCATGATGTAGAGCTCCTTCTGCTGGTGCCGTCACCTGCTCTGAGAATCAGTGCCACTGTTGCGGCACTGTTTCTTAAAAAAGCTTGCACTCTGGGGTACCTTTACATTTGATACATTATCCATCTCTTAAACAGAACATATGCCATTCACAGCATGAACCATGCTCAAGAACCTGTTTTAAGATTTGAACCTTCTGACCACAACCCCAGTTCTCTAACCAGTATGCTGCCTACAACACGCTAGTTACTGTTCTTAAGTACTAAACAGATTCCTGGATAATAGATTCCAAGAAGCTTTATGGGTTTCTAATTTATGAACGATGATATGAATGGCATTCAGTCCTTTGAAATATTTTGACCTTGTTGGATTAACTCTTACAGCACTGCCCAGCCCTTAATTATACCTCCTGGAGACATTAGTATTGAGACTCTGTATCGAAGCACTTTTATGTTTATACTTCTGTGTGCTTTTCTGTACTATGCAGTGGTGCAGAGCAATGATGTAAATGTTAATGGTGGTCTGAGCAAATGATGAAGCGCAACCATGACTCTACTGTTCTGGCAACAAAAGGCAATGAAACAGCAAAGATTGACCATGATAGAATTCACAAGTCTCCTTTCACACAGCTAACAAAAGGCTGTGAGGGGAATTCCATGATGTCCAGCCAGACAGTGATCTCTCAATACTACTATCTCTCAGATTCCCCTTTGACTTGAATCTCCTTGGTTACTCTCCTGAAATCATCAAGCCACTGAAACAATAGCATTGAGTTTTAAGGATGACTCCTCCATATTGTATAGTGAGAGTAATCAAGGGTTACAATTAGACTGTGTTTAAGCTTTAGAGATTTTTACAAACAAGTTTTCAGCTGGTGACAAATGTGATTCACACTCATATCAGTTTTGATAAGTGCAAAGTTAAGGACAAATGTTTACTGAATCCAGGTCTTAGTGTCATCAAGTATTCAGGTAAATAGCATGCCCATACAATAAGTTTCATAAGATTGCGACTATTACCACTCAAATATAATAATAATAATAATAATAATAATAATAATAATAGTAATAATAATAATAATAATAATAATAATACATAATAATAATAATAATAATAATGCTCCCACTATGACAATCTGCAAGCTGCAGCCATAGATGCTCGGATCTGCATTTAGGATCAGTCATCCAGCTGTTTTCCATCAATGGCATTCATAAAAATGGACAATATTAATAACAGTGGATCAACTCAGCAGAAATATTATTGATGGTCATTACATTTTAAAATAATCATTGATTCTCAGTAAACAAATCCCTGCATGCAACCCAGCTAAATGGCATGTTAATAGTCTTGATAGAAAATATGACATAATTATTATAATTATGATCATTTTCATAATTATTTCCATAGTTATTACCACTGAAAATGTATTGATAATCATGAGGACTATTAATTACTGACATAAGTAGTAATATTTGTGTTTCCTATCACAGATAACACAGTATATATTTTATCCTCCTCATGTTCCAGTTATAGCATTGTTTAAACTGTACATCCTGTACAGACCCCCTATATTTAAAAAAAAAAAAAGCTCAGATTTTTGTTACATTTTCTGGTGTTTTTACCTGTCCAGAAGCAATCCTTTGATGGATTATTTCAGTGTAATTGGGAACAGAGAAAATACGTAAATCACATGGATATTACCATGCACTTTGTACTCTAGAGATGCTTTTCTGAAATATTTTGACAACTAAATGATCATTCTTATTGGAAACTATCCTACCAGTGCTTAATTTGTGCTGGGGCTAGCCGGGGCACAGCCCCAGCAAATGCCAAGAATCCGATTTTGCACCCTGGAAAATGTCTTACTCAGAATCAGAGCCTAGGGCTCATAAATATCTAAAGTGCGACAACAACGCATATTTTAACAGACTTAACAGCCGAGAAACAATTAGTGCTTTCAGATTGTTCACAGAGACATTGGGAGAACAAGTTACACAGACCTTGAAGGATCTCTTAACCACTGTTACCACCGTAGCAATTTCCAGTGCAGAGTGCGAGAGAGGTTTCTCACAAATTAATCTAATCTACACGTCAACAAGAGCGTCTTTAAAAACAGCAACCATATCATCGCTCATTTTTAACCCTTGTTGCTCCACCACTTACCATTTGACAAGGGAGGGACAGAAATGCAGCAACACTAGGTTAGAAAAGTTTTTTTTGGACGTCAGGGCTCAAAATAATACAAAAAAAGCACTGTATCTATGTTAGCATATTCAACTCAGAGCTCAAAATTTTGGAGTGATCATGTTGGTCAATTTCATTTTGAGAATAAACAAAGACATGAAACATTGAGCAGTCTTACCACCTACCCAACTTTACAGATGACCATTGTGAGGCTCTGAACCAGCTGGCACTGTTATATAAGAACATAAGAATACATAATGACAAGAAAAGGCTATTCTGCCCATCTAGGCTCCTCATTTCCTTGTCTAGAAAAAATCCAGTACTGCATCAAGCAGATAGACTTTGATGAACTACAATAAATTGACCACATTGTAATTTATGTCCTCCCATAAAATACTCCTGTCTTATATTTTTATTTCCCACATGCATAACTTTACATTTAGCAATATTGAATGTCATCTGCCATGTTTCTGCCCATTTCTATATTTTGTTTAAACATCTTGGATTACCTTTCGATTCCTAACCATTTGCTAAACCCCCAAGTTTTCTATCAGCTGCAAATGTAACTATTTTGCTATTAATTTCCCTGTCAAGATCATTTATGTAAATAAGGAAGAGCAGAGGTCCTAGCAGCGATCCCTGCGGAACTCCACTGCCCACAGCACGTATGTATTTTCTTTGTATGTATTGTATTGTTGTATGTATTTTACAAATCTGTTCTGTCTGAAATCAAATATGTTGCAGGTTCTTCAATCAGTCAATACAAGTGGCAAATATGTTTTACAAAAAATATGAAGTGTACACCTTTGCAAGGACATAGATTCAAAATATAATGTTCACCATTGAAGATAACTCAGCCTGAGCAATGGAAATGGAGCATTTGAGACTGGCATGCTGACACAGTCTTACACACTTACAACCTGTCTTGGATGCTATTTATAGAGATTACTTTGAGAAGAGATAGGATGTTGGGAGACCAAGTGTTACCCATACTTATTGCACTTTATGGTGCAATACCATCATTGTCGATTTGACAAGTTGATAGATTGTTTTTCTCTCCCAGCTGTCTTTTACGCATGGCTGTGCTTCCTCAACCCCCCACCCCACTTCTTGGAAATTTTGAACAATGTCTTCTGCAGAGGGTCATCTCAGTCTGTTCCACTGCTTCTCACAAAATATCTTTCAGGAGGAACAGATATCATCATCTAAAAGTCTAAAAAAATATTACGCTGCCAGTTTCTCAAAAACACCATACCAAGCAGGGCAAGGAAGATATATGTGGAAACAGCACCAAACACAGACTCTGAGAAAGCCCTTACTATTGTTTTGGGCATATGTGTGCACATATTATGAACTTCCCTTACAATCTTTGTTGGGCTTCCAGTCATATCTGTGCATCTGCTGTATTAATGATGTCCTTCCCATCAAAATGAATGACCATCAATAATACTAGGCTTGTCCTTGGTCCCTGCAGCCTCTTTAATGTTGAAAGAATGCTGTTAGAATTTGAAATAACCCCCACAAACCACAGCGAACTGCAAAGAATCACCCAATAAGAGACACTTTAAAAATGTCATACTCTATACTCGATACTATACCAAGAAGCCTTGTTCCTCTGTACATATGTCAAGATAGCACACTTATCAATTTTTTTGCCATGTGCCTGACATACAAGCCCTTGGTGTCATGGTGAGTGAAAGCATACATCATGCTTGGGTTCATGAAATACTGCTCACTACTCTGAGTGTTGAGGGCATTGCACTTAACTGGACACATTCCTACCTCAGCAACAGGAAGCACGTCATTTATCTCAACAGCCACACCTCTCTCTGTGCTGGGCCCCCTACTTTCACCACCTATTTACTCAATTTACTCTCCGCCACCTCACCTGGACTTCCACTGTTTTTCCACATGCTTATGATGCCAAGATTTATGTCTCAAAACTCCTGAGCTCCTCCTCATTGGGTCCAAATCAATCCACAGTAAATATCAGAAACATCACCCTGTCCGTTGATATCACCCCTATCTGCATATTTCCCCCTCCCTCCATGTACGCAATCTTATTGTTACTCTCACTGGACCTACACATCAGCAATATTGGCAAAACATCATCATTAAGTTAAGGTTATTTTACATAGCTTTTAAAACCTTTTTACATGGCTTTTATTACCAGCTACATATGTTTAAATATACACAATTGTACAAGGGCTACACTCATATAGTTGGGATAATGGGGCTTTAGGTTGACCAGATTCAAACTTTCCAAATGCAGGACAAGCAGGATGGATTTGCAAGACATTGTTGGATGGCAAAAGTGGAATAGAAAAGAAAGTGATTTTCTGTGGGGTGGGGGGATTCATATCTGTATTTTATATCTGTAAATGTTTGTACTTTGTTTAAAATGTAATAACCAGGATAATAAGGAAACAAGAGAAATCTGAAACATTTATTAAATAATCAAAATGTGGGACATCTAGTGACCTTTGTTAGTTTAGTTTAGTATTTTACGTCATCCAACTAACCAGTTTTATTGCAGTGAAATCCAGTCTCATAATATGATCTTCACAAGCCATGGTGCTTGCTCTTCATCACACATGACAAAATTGCCAGTTAGCAGAGGAAAAGGTCTTAAAGGGGGAAAAAGCTGGTTATCTGATTGACCACACTGAACCAAACCCTCACCACACCAGCAGGTAATTTATTCTTCTTAAATCAATCTCTTTAATGCACCTCGGTCCTGGATTAGGACTACTTTCTTAACATTGCGCTGTGACAAGAACTAGACCTCTGAGTGTGTTACCTTGTCCGTGTTCTAGATTTCCATGGACGTGCTTTGTTTAAAAGGGATTGGACAGGGGCAGTAAGGGGTTGATTTGAAAAGGGATTGCACAGGGGCAGTAAGGGGTTGATTCAATCCATCATAAACACTTGAGGAAAAGAACACCTTGCATACGGACTGTTTGCCACAAACAGCTCTTATTCTGAATATTTATTTTAGTATTTTTGACCTGTTGTTAAATAAAGTATCGACTTTATTTAGACAGCTTCAGGGAGTCACAAAAGTTATGAAATAGTATATTCAAATATGATGACAGTGTGGAAACACAAAAAAGTTAACTGTGACCTTTTGACCTTCCTATTTCTACAACATTCCTGCTATTTTATTTGATCTGTTTACTAATAGTTATTCATTCATCATTGCTCATTGAGTGATCACATTGAACAGAATGTGTATCACTCATTATCTTATTTGTGCTTACATACAGTGCTGTGTTCTACTAAATGAATGACATCTGTGCATCTGTACAATGTGCATCTGTACCTCGGCTAGAACGGTCTTGTGGCGTGCTTGTAAAGTGTACTTATCCGGCGCTAGATTTTGTTTGCTTAGCCTCTGCGTTCGTATCCTGTCCCATCGGGTAGAATTGGCACTTAATGCTACTTTGTTATTGTAACTAGCTGGCTATAGTATCGCTGACGTCCAGCAGTTATTAGATTAGATCGCTGCGTTGTAACTGTATTTCAAAGCTGATTGCGACTCAGCTGTTTTCTATCGGTTTTATTGTATCAGCCCGTGTTTGTTGTTGAGTGTTCCTTTAGTAGCCTTAGAAAGCGAACAGTTGTTAATTACTGTGCATTGTTGTCAGGTAGGATTTAAGCGTGTTCAGCCAGAACTCAGACAGTGTGCATCTGTACCTCGGCTAGAACGGTCTTGTGGCGTGCTTGTAAAGTGTACTTATCCGGCGCTAGATTTTGTTTGCTTAGCCTCTGCGTTCGTATCCTGTCCCATCGGGTAGAATTGGCACTTAATGCTACTTTGTTATTGTAACTAGCTGGCTATAGTATCGCTGACGTCCAGCAGTTATTAGATTAGATCGCTGCGTTGTAACTGTATTTCAAAGCTGATTGCGACTCAGCTGTTTTCTATCGGTTTTATTGTATCAGCCCGTGTTTGTTGTTGAGTGTTCCTTTAGTAGCCTTAGAAAGCGAACAGTTGTTAATTACTGTGCATTGTTGTCAGGTGGCACTCGCCACTTAGCGCCCAGCATCACTCGGCTATATTAGCAGCCATAGTTGTGGATAGCGGCAGCTTTCGCGGCAGCCTCCCGTCCTAGCCTCGGCGGACAAAGACGGACAAAGGAGTCTACCTGCAGGAGTCCACCGAGGGGGCCAGCTAGGGAGTGCTCGCCGCACAGTAAGTATCATAGTTTTGTATCTCCCTGTTCTACTTCCTCTGCATCTAACACTACATGCTTCCTCCCTATCCCAGTCCATGTCTCCTCTTCTAGATTGCCTAGAAGGAGAGATTCTACCCACACCCGTAATCTGTCCAACCTCATCCACCTCCTAGATCTCCCGGTGTTGACGTGGTGGTAGCAGGCGGACTATAGGAACTGCCAGTCCGCTGTCCGGAAGGCCGATTTCATCTCGGCCCAGGCCTCACTACTCTCCCTGCAGTTCCTGGCGCTTACGGAGACCTGGATCACTCCCAAAACACGGCCACCCCTGCTGCTCTCTCTGCCGCCTACACCTTCTCCCACACTCCACGACCCTCAGGTAGAGGTGGAGGGACAGGTATACTCATTTCCCCCCTGTGGAAATTTGGTATTGTTCCTCTTCCTCACTTCTCACCCTCCTCCTTTGAATTTCATGCTGTCACTGTCACTGTTCCATGTAAACTGCACATCATTGTTCTTTATCGCCCTCCAGGTCCACTGGGGAGTTTCCTAGACGAGATGGATGCCCTACTCAGTGCCTTCCCTGAGGACGGCACTCCCGTCTTACTCCTCGGGGACTTCAACCTGCAGCTAGAGACCTCCCAGGCCTCTGCATTCCTCCCCCTCCTTCAGTCCTTTGACTTCACCATGGCTGAATCCCCATCCACCCACAAGGCCGGCAACCAACTGGACCTGGTCTTCACCAGGAACTGTGCCTCACCCAACATTACGGTATCGCCTCTACATGTGTCTGACCATTCCTTTCTGTCTTTCTCCCTCCCCCTCCCCTCTGTCCCTAAACCATCCTCACCTGCTCCCACTGTCCTTGTCCGTCGCAACGTCCGCTCTCTCTCACCCGCTGCCCTGTCAGCTACTGTCCTATCTTCCCTTCCCCCTGCTGATGCCTTCTCTCAGCTACCTGCTGAAGTAGCATCATCCACCCTACTTTCCTCTCTCTCCTCCTCCTTTGACTTACTCTGTCCTCTATCCGCTAAACCCGCTCGTCTCCGCCCCCCCGCCCCCTGGCTAACCGATTCCATTCGGGCTAACCGTCTGAAGCTGCGTGCGGCAGAAAGGAAATGGAGAAAATCCAAATCCCCTGCAGCTCTGTCTGACTTCCACATACTCCTGGCTTCCTTCTCCGCTAACCTCTCCTCTGCTAAGTCTGCATTCTTCCTTTCTAAGATTCAATCCTCTGTTTCCAACCCACGTAAACTCTATGCTACATTTTCCTCTCTCCTCACCCCTCCTCCTCCCCCACCCCCCTCCTCTATAACCGCAGATGACTTCTCATCCTTCTTTCACGAGAAGGTTGAGGTCATTCGCAACTCCTTCCCCCCTACCCCTCCCTCTCCCATCCCGCTACCTAAACCTCCCACCTCTCTGTCCTCCTTCTCACCCCTCCCTGACTCGGACATCCTTCAACTTGTTCTCTCCCACCGTCCCACCACCTGCCCTCTTGATCCCATTCCTTCCCCCCTCTTCCAGTCCATTGCTATGGACATCCTCCCCTTTGTCTCTAATGTCATTAACTCCTCTCTTTCCTCTGGCTCTGTCCCCTCCTCCCTCAAATGCGCCCAGGTTGTCCCCCTCCTCAAAAAACCCTCTCTGAATCCTGCTGTCATCTCTAACTACCGACCTGTCTCTCTCCTCCCTTTTCTCTCCAAAACGTTAGAGCGGGCTGCCTATAATCAACTGTCTGCTCATCTCTTACAGAACGACCTGCTTGATCCCAACCAATCTGGGTTCAGAGCCGGCCACTCCACAGAGACTGCTCTCCTTGCGGTCTCTGAGGCTCTTCACGTCGCTAAGTCCCGATCCCTTAGCTCCGTCCTCCTCCTCCTTGACCTGTCGGCGGCATTCGACACCGTGGACCACCGGATCCTGCTCTCATCTCTCGTCGAGATGGGAATCTCTGGATCTGTGCTGACATGGTTTGAGTCCTACCTGGCTGACCGGTCCTACCAGGTGGCCTGGAGAGGATCCCTCTCCTCTCCCCGCACCCTCTCTACCGGTGTCCCGCAGGGCTCGGTGCTAGGCCCTGTCCTATTTTCTCTGTACACCAAGTCACTTGGCTCTGTTATTTCTGCTCATGGTTTTTCCTATCACTGTTATGCTGATGACACTCAACTGTTTCTCTCCTTCCCTCCATCTGATACCCAGGTCCCGGCACGGATCTCTGCATGCCTGGCTGACATCTCCGCATGGATGTCCACCCACCACCTGAAGCTGAACCTGGGGAAGACAGAGCTGCTCTTCCTCCCAGCGAAGGGCTCCCCGATGATTGATGCGTCAATTACCGTGGAAGGCTCCATAGTGTCTCCGTCCCAGTCTGCCAGGAGTCTCGGGGTAACCTTGGACAACCAGCTGTGCTTCTCGAGCCATATTGCAGCGATCTCCCGGACCTGCCGTTTCTCCCTCCACAACATCCGGAGGATCAGACCGTTCCTCACCCAAGAGGCCACTCAACTCCTGGTCCAGGCCCTGGTGATCTCACGTCTGGACTACTGCAATTCCTTGCTGGCAGGCCTTCCGGCCTGTGCCATCAAGCCACTGCAACTAGTCCAGAACGCTGCTGCTCGCCTGGTGTTCAACCAGCCGAAGTTCACCCACGTCACCCCTCTACTCTCCTCTCTGCATTGGCTCCCCATCGCAGCACGCATCAGATTCAAGTCACTGGTGCTTGCTTTTCAAGCGGCCAGAGGTACTGCTCCCCATACCTCCAGTCACTCATCACGCCCTACACCCCGTCCAGACCCCTCCGCTCCGCCTCCGCTGGCAGACTGACTGCCCCATCCCTCCGGGCGCCTGGCAGCCGCGCTCCTCGCGGTCTCGCCTCTTCTCTGTCCTGGTCCCTCGATGGTGGAACGACCTCCCGCAATCGGTCAGGACTGCGGAATCACTTCCAATCTTCCGCAAGAGACTCAAAACCCACCTCTTCAGACTCCACTACCACTGAACACTGTCCATCTAGTCAATCTGTCATCACCACTGTTTACTTGTTCAAAAAAAAAAAAAAAAAAAAAAAAAAAAAAAAAAACCCACTAACCTTTTCTTTCCCAATGTTACAGGTATGATACGCAGATGCCTGCAATGATGTCTTTTGCCGTTTTACTGCACTGATCTTGTACGCTAACTTTGATTGTTCTCACCTTGTATTAATGCACATCTTGTAAGTCGCTCTGGATAAGAGCGTCTGCTAAATGCTTAAAATGTAATGTAAAAATGTATGACGTAAATTTAGGATCCTAGGTATTCCACTTACCCTAATGTGAATCTTTCTCTGCATAATTGCACCAAAATGTTCTAATAAAATTGTAGCATTTGCATAGTACTCAGTCATTTGGCAGGCTATTACTGTGTGGCATGAAGGGAACCATTAGTGTGGTTTAATTTGAATTATTTTCTTTTAACAAAACAATGCTTGTTGTTTAGTAACAATCCCTGATTTTTAAGGAAACTTGGGAGGGATGATCATAGCAAGGATTTTTTTCAAGAGTCCTATCAATGTCACCCCTCGAGATGGTTTCAAAACTCATATTTTGACTAAACATTTCCATTTAGTCTTAATTTTGTGAATATACAGTAAATATTTTCTGTAATATGATCTGTACTTAAACCTATCTATGGGCAGGGGCGTAGCACACAATTCTGGGCCCTATACATATGCAGTCTTGTGGGCCCCCTTCCCCTATTGATCCATGACTCTTACGCATCTTTAGAATTTTTTTTTATTGAATCAACAACTATACACATGAATCTGTAGTGGTTATTAGGGTAATCTAATTAACTGCTTATACCACATTTAAACAAATAATTAGTAAGATTAGTAAGATTCTCTGGCCATAGTCCTGGGTCCTCTGGCAAATACCCTTCTGCATTCCCCTCACTTTTTTCCACTTCCTCCTCTGTCTTCTCCTCATCCTTCTCACTACCCTCAGAGCAACCTTAATTTTCCTTGCTCTCTTCACCTCCATCATCCTCTTCACTAGTCCTACTCCTACTCTCTGCCTCTTCTACCTGCTCACTCTTTGCCTCGATCACATCTTCTTCCTGCTCACTCTCTGCTGCAAGGACAGGCCCCTCTACAAGCATGAAGCATACAGGATTGATATTAGCCTCTTAACCTGTTTATAATATACAATGAAACAGGCTACAGGCTAGATTCTGCTTAAATTACCAGCTAGCTAGCTAACTATCATAATGTAGCTAGCTAGGTTAGCTTGTCTTGTTATATAACTGGATCAAATGAGTCTTCAAAAACAAAGTTACAATGCATTTTACCATCACCAGTAGTATGTTTGCCAGTAGCGAGAGTGAAACTGAAATGAGATTAATCGCGATTTTTTTTTTAAAATGAACGCGTTATCCATTTGAAATTAATCGCATGCGTTAACGTGTTAACGTTGACAGCCCCAGTTCTAGGTATGTTACAAAAATGAGATGTTATAAATCTAGCCTGAAACTTATCCCACCAGATAGAGCATGAAAATACATTTAATTTGATACCTTATTCACTCTCATATCTTAAGTTTTAAGGAAGTAATGGTAATTTTTACTCTCGGAAATGTGCATACTGACCGCTATTGTTTTTCAATGATCTTGAAACAAAAGCTGTAATTCAATAACATAAATGCCCATAACTTTCTTAAAAATAAAGATAATTGCATGAAGTTTTCAGTAATTACAGATTGAAGCATTCTAAAAAAAGATATGATATATCTTAATTTGAATTATCTGAAATTGCATTACATAATCAATTAATTACATATTGCACACACGCCGCGACACGGCAAAAACCACGGCAGGCAGTGAGCATTTGGGCAAAGATATCTCACATTCCGGGTCAAAGATATCTTCCTTAAAACTTAAGATATGAGAGTCAGTAAGGTATCAAATTAAAGGTATTTTCATGCTCTATCTGGTGGGATAGGTTTGGCTGGATTTGTAACATACCTAACTAGTTCAATCGAAACAACGTACCGATATTAGCTTAAACCACTCTTAAAGTGTTAGCAAGTTGCTTACCATTCTTTTGAAAGAAATTAGTGAGCAGTTGTTTTCCCTCAGTTTGCCTTTTTCTCTTTCTTCCCTTTCTCTTCTTTTTCGATACCCGACTTCACTTTCTTCTGGAAAGACATGATTGACTGAAACTTGCGGGCTCCAGCATCAGCACCAGTCAGCGTGATTAGCCGTGTTTGGCGACAAAACCATTTGCGCTTTTGAGAGGGGAGAGGGGAGGGGGCCCAGAGAGCCTCCAATATTTTTATGGATACAAAGTTCAGTCTCTCAACCTATTTATTCATCCATCCATCCATCCATCCATTTTATTCCTGGTCAGGGTCGCGGGGGTGCTGGAGCCTATCCCAGCAGCCAATCCATATCATTTAGTAATGTCTTTGACGGAGGAAACCCACGCGGACACGGGAGAACATGCAAACTCCGCACAGAAAGGCCCCGGCCTTCGAACCCGAGACCTTTTGCTGTGAAAATCCACTGCACCAGCCCCTATTTATTCAGCCAATATAATTTAGTAATTTTTAGAAATTTAAAATTGCAGACTTTTTTTTTTTTTTTTCATTCCAGGCTTTTCAAGGGCCCTCCCCCGATTGGGGCCCTGGGTAGTCAGTCCCCCTTTCCCCGCTACGACGCCCCTGTCTATGGGGCCACAGACTTATGTAAATTGAGACTGCTAAATGATAGTGATGAATTGATATTGTTTTCCACCCAATTTTAAAGGGCACGTAATGCAGCAAAACATAATGGTGTGTTGATAACATTCAAGTTGATAGCAGAACTATTCTGTTGCATTGTATAATGCAAAACACATTGCTCCATTTAAATTGATTAATATTGTGCATTTTACAGCATCATTGTACTAATGAAACAATGTTTTATATCTACAAATTATTGGGGGAGAAAAATTACTATTGTGAATATTGGGGCGGGGGGCATGACCCCCCAGCGCCCCCACTCGTTACGTCTATGATGCAAAAGGATGTCCCTGGGATGAAAGTGCAACTATGAATGAAAGAATGAAATGATTAACAATTTTGGATGCACGCATAGGAATCCTACCCGTTTCAAATTAATGCTAATAAATGATGGAATTATATTTAATTTGACATTTTTAACTGTATTTCACTGTACATGGTTTAGTTTCAGTATCCTTAAAAAACATTACCCAATGCACCTCTTAAATGAACATGCCAGTTTTAACATCTGAAGAACAAAACTGCAAAAAACACCTGTCATAAGGACATTGGATCAAAGACAAAGGCAGTCAGAATTTTTGCCTTCATGTTGAATACAAGACAAACAAAGTCTGCTTTCATTCTGCAATATCACTTTGATCAATGATTCACTCATTAGTTTTCTTTCTTTTTTTCTTTGTACAGTCAATAGATATTTCCCAACTCTCATACTGACAGAATATATCTCCATACTATAAGCTGCTGTATTGATATTTGCCATAAATATATGTCTAGTTGAAATCACGGTTAAAAACAATATGGAAGTTAAGTTAGTTGGTTATTAACCAACAAAGATTTTAAATATACAAGTATATATATTAAGTATGTATATGTATATGTATATAATGTTGTGCTAGGTTCCTGCTTTCCTGTGTATGATATTCCCCTCCCCTGGGTGTATAAATAGTCACAATAAATACATTAGTGTTATCATAAGCTTGTTCCTCTTCCCTTCAGAGGGAGTAATGAACATCTGATTGGGACTATGTTATGAATTCATTACCGCCCTGGCTGTCTGGGGCGAGGAGGTTGAGGGAAGGGCAATGTCATTTGGAAAGGAAACCTGAATTTAATCTCATCCCAACCAATCTAGAATTCAATCAATGTTTTTTTGTGTGCTAATAAATCTGCACTGAGGCACACATGTTAATTTAAAGCCCAGCGTTTTCACTCCCCAAGTTTTCAGTTAACTTTGTTTTTTCTTATGGAATTGTGAAATTCAAATTTTGACATGTGAACTGCCATTTGCCGACAACACCAATGACCTTTTCCCCATATACACAGGTTACATACGTAGGTTGGTCTCATGGTGGAAAATCTAATCTTTACTTTGTGACTCATTTAGGCATCAGTCAATTCCATTGGGTATACAAATGTAGAGTGGATTTTACGATTAATTACTTCACACTTCTAAGAGAAACCCATTATGCTATTTTTGCCGCAGCTTAAATCACCTAATATCTTGGGTCTGAATTATTTGCTGATTTTAGCGTGAGAAAAAACCCAGCAGATCCCATGGCTCTTCAGGACCTTACCATGCTACTACAATGCACCAACTTGGAGCTCTGCCCTCAGAGATGTCAGATTGGATTTTCAATTTAGGGATTTCTGTTCTCTCTCTCTCATTGTTTCCACTTACTTTAAGCTCAGCTCTAGCTATGCTGGTTCTAAACAACATTTTGCATTTTAAGCAACATACATTTTAGGCCCTACAGAAACATCTAATGGGATTGTTAATTGAATGGTGCTAAATGATGCTATCACTAGCTAAATCCTACAGTAAATTATTCTGTCCTGTGTGGCATTTTGTATTTATGAACTGTTGTATCTGATCCTGTGATTTTGATGATGAGCAACAAGCTGCAAAAGGAGAAGACATGGAGAAATATTTTTCCTTCAGGACTCTTTCTCTGAGGTAAATAATGAAAAACGAAGGCACATTACCTGAGTGATCAATTTTCCATGTCACCAGATGGGCAAAAAAGCAAATGATTTTCCTAACACATTTCTGCCCCAGAGTTCGATCGCCTTAATGGCAGCCATATGCTGATGGATGACAAAAGCTTCAAATTAATTAGGCTTCTGAGATCTGCCGAACCTAGGGGGATTTTGCTGCTCGCTTGATCAAATTAGTGGAGGCCAGTGCCGAAACACTAAGGCCTGGTTTCAATCCTCGTGTTATATGGTAAAGAAATACCCTGTGGGGGGAAATTGAGACAGTGATGGAGAATGCCTTCGCAAAGGTGGTTTGACAGACTGAAATATAGACCAGAAAAAGTCATCCTGTATCCAAGAGCTGTTTCAGGGAGTAATTCAAAGACAACCACGTGACAGTTTCTCACCAGCTTTAAGAGTTTGCTTGGATCAGGAGGAGAGCTTCCTCCATGATGAACACTGGAAGGAAAATGAACAGATCAAATGAGTTACATTAAGCTGGTACTGCCTATGCTGCATTTGTAAAGACTGATTCAAATCTTTGTTTCAATGAGACACAGATCATGCATCATCCTATGCACATTGTGTGCAAAATCAAGCTTATTCTATTTCTATCAATTCTAATTGCACAAGACATTGGCACAAATGTGTACCATAGGGACATTAACCAGCCAATTGTCAGATTTACTTTCCATTGTGTATTCCCTATCATCTGCAGCCAGTCATCAGAGCCATTACATCAGTTCTGTTTTGGATCCTAAAATATGCCGCTTATATGCTACTTAGCAGTCGCTTTTATTGAAAGCAACTTACAGTAGTGAATGCATACATGTTTCAGTATACATGGTCCCGATGAGAGTCAAACCCACAACCGAAGCGTTGTCAACACCGTGCTCTATCAACTGAGCCACACAGCACTCTGGTTTTTATTTGATTACACTGGAAGTGCAGATGAGAGACTCTTGAATGGAGATCAGTGTCTGTACATCAATGCAGAGAAAGTAATGCAGGGGTAGGAAGGGTTCATTTTTTATCATTTCAATCAAATACAAATCATGCAAATACTACACACATATCAATAAAGTTACTAATTAGCCATGAGTGAGCCAGTCAGTGCTCTATAATATCAATTAAGATGCCTTATGCAGTGGTACTTAGTGGAACAAAGGAAGGCACCTCAAAGGATCCTCCTTGAATGCTATAAACCCTTTATTCAAAGGGACCGATAATAAATTGCCTAGAGTAATACAAAAGTAGTGGTCTGTTACATCTATCTGTTTTTTTATAGATAAAATAATGGAAACACCAAACAATACATGAATATTTATTAACTAATAAGGAGTTGGGCTCTTGTCCTTGGGCTCTTGCCATCAGAACAGCTTCAATCCTGTTTGAAATGTTGTTATATAGGTTTCTAGTAGGATATTGGACTCTACATCACCTAAAATAGCTTCATATCTCTTGGCTATAATTCTACCATGCAGAATAATAATCAGACCCAATGACTTTCACACCATTCCTGCCCATACCATAACACATACAGCACCATGTCAACAGTTGGGAACAGTTATACTGTTACCACTGTTATGCTGATGACACTCTTTCTCTCCTTCTCTCCTTCTGCAACCCAGTTTCTGGCATGTATATCTGCATGCCTGACAGACATCTCTGCTTGGATGTCCACCCACCACCTGAAGCTCAACTTGAGGAGCTCTTCCTCCTAGCGAAGGGCTCCCCAATGATTGATGCCTCAATCACCATGGAAGTCTCCATCGTGTCTCTGTCCCGGTCTACCAGGAACCTTAGTGTGACTCTGGATGACCAGCTGTGCTTCTTGGGGCACATTGCAGCGATCACATGGACCTGCCAATTCTCCCTCCACAACATCTGGAGAATTTGCTCATTCCTCACCCAAGAAGCCACACAACTTCTGGTCCAGGCTTTGGTAATCTCACGTCTGGATTACTGCAACACCTTGCTGGCAGGCTGTGCCATCAAGCCACTGCAACTAGTGCAGAATGCAAGCGCACGCCTGGTTTCAAGTTCATGCATGTCATTCCACTACTCATCACACTTCACTGGCTCCCTATAGCAGCATGTATCAAATTTAAATCACTAGTACTGGCATATCAGGCTGGAAGGGGAACCGCTCCCTCCTACCTCCAGACACTCATCACACCCTACACCCCAGCTAGACCCCTCCGCTCTGCCTCCTCTGGCAAACTGACTGTTCTGTCCCTTCGGGCGCCCGGCAGCCGTTCCTTGTGGTCTCAACTCTTCTCTGTCCTGACCCGCCGGTGGTGGAATGATCTTCCGCACTCCATCAGGACCGTGGAATCACTGGCCATCTTCTGTAAGAGATTAAAAACCCACCTTTACCACCTTTACTTCACTACCACTGATTATTTGCATTAATTACTGCCATCTACACCTTATAGTTTTAAAAGGCAAACCTATAGAAAAGGTATTGTCACAGCAAATACATATCTAAACCCAACCAGCTGTATAGCTAAACCAAACCGATGAGAAATAATCTCAGAACATCTTATTTCTTTTGAGCTGTTGTTTCCTTTTCAGTAGTCATCTTGCTCAATGGGAATACCTGTTTTTGCTAGGAAAATCTTGTCAGGGAGATCACCTATCTGATTCTTGAAGAGTGGCTATGGACATTTTATTTGATTTCAGATCCATCTTTCTCTACTCTCTCTCTCTCTAGACACACATAGAGAGGGTTATAATTAACCCTGGGGAATATAAATATCACCCATTTCATAAAGCATACTTAGATCCCTACTGACAGCAGCATGAGGGAGAGTTTATAAGGAAAAATCCACCCTGCTGATCAAAGCATAAAGAGAAATGTCTTACCTTGTAAACCCTGTGCGGTAATTGGGGCCCCAATCATTTTACAGAGTAGTTTCACTCTTTTTCAGGAATTATTAACCTTTTCCTGTTATCATATTTCCTAGTGCAATTGACTGTTAATTGACTTGTCCCACGTTGATTACTGGGGGTCAACAAAGGTGGAAGCAAAGTGAGTGCATTTATTGTAACATGTTATTTTGGCGCGACTGGGAATCAAACCCTGATCGCCGCGGCCAGCATCGGACGTTGAAACCACTAGACCACGCGGGAGGCTATTGTAACATGTTTTCAGTCACTAATGATCTTTGCTGAAGAACTGTGAACTGCAGAGCAGTTTAATGATCAGGCAACAAGCTAGGTTGGGATCTCACAGTCTATTTGGTTCATGAAAATCTCTTGGGTGTGACCTGGCTTTAATGGTATCCATGCAATGGCTGAAAATGTCAAAGTAAGTAATACCTTCACAAATAGACTGACATGTCACACTTCTTTCGAGAACTTTGGAAGAGCCTTCGCCAAGGGCAGAAGTAGAGTAAGTCTCACAGGCATTCTTAAACCATTGTGGATTTAGATGTCTCTGGTCAGGGAACAAGACAGAAAGAGCTGTTCCTTGTTTCACCTTTGAGAAACATTTCTATACTGTGGCGTGAGGCTCTGTAATTACGAGCAGGCTGCTTGCTGCAGTCTCATACTTTTTATCTTTTGAAATCCCTCCCATTTCCCCTTTAGAGAAGTCTCTCTGGGTCTGATTCAAAAGTTGGATTCAAAGCCATCATGTGTAAAGGCCATTCCACACAAGCACAGCTTCTCCCTACAAACCCCAACAAATGAAGAGTGATTGTGTGCCTTGTTTTCAATGTTGGCTGGCTCTTATATGGAAACCTCTAAGCCAATTCAACATGTTAAATCAGTGTTTGGCAGAGTTAGTCAGAGATGATGAAGTGTGCCAGTTCCATAGCATGCTACTCACGTTCACTGGAAGCTACTCCCATAATTGCCATTTGCCTGTATGCTAACTTCTCTCATCTGAATACTACCAAACCAAATCCAGGCTTCCTTGCTCATATAAAATTGCCTGTTGAATTGCCTGTGCGAATAAGGTTTATTTTTCTTGCTGCTGGTACATGTGCAGGTGAGTGCAAAAATGTTTTGTCTAAACTGTGTCTAGCTAATTAGTATATTACTCATCTGTAATCAAAAGGGGTGTCACTGATAAGTATTCTGCAAATAAAATGCAGCCTCTGTAGTTGGTATTGTACCTTTCAATGGAGTGACCAGCTCCAATAGCTGATGAAATTGTTTGTGGGCAAAGCTGGCAGAGTTTGAAAAGGCCAGGACATTCTGCTCACTAGCTCTGATTCCTCAATAAACATTGCCAGCCTGAATCACAGTACAAATTAAAATTTTTAAATAAAGTCATATTTCATCTTTGGGGCACATCAAGCACCAAAGCCATTATTTCTTCCACTATTTGTTTATAGTAGTTTCTTATAGTATTTGCAACCTAGTAGGTGGTGTTTCTTTTCCTGATATGCTTTGTCTGGTCACTCTCTGTTCCAAATCAGGCAACACTGGCTAAAGTCTGCCTGTTGTGAGAGGTTCAGTCGGTGTACACAGGGCTTGAAGCAGCGCTGTGCTGAAAGTGGCCAGAGATTTGGTCTCACCTTTGCATTCTGTTGAGCTGATGCAAGCAAGGAGGACACACACCATTTTCACGTGTCACATATTTTCACTCCATTTACTGAGAGTAAATCGAGGAAATAGAGACAAGGCCAAACGTCAGATTGGTTTTAGAGATAATAACATATTGACGAGACATCTCCTCTTGGAAGGTGGCTCCCAGAAAAGCACACAATTTTGTACAATTTTGTTCAATATAATAAAATAGCTTTCCTTCCATAGTTTTATTGCAAATGGCTGCTTATACATTTGTCATTAACTTGCTGGGACAAATTCCCTTGTGGCTAAAGTTGTTGTTGTTAGGTACCAGGAGGATGACGCAAGTGTTCACATATTACCCACAGTGTAGGGTGCTGCTAACTGTTTCACAACAAATAGATATCACAGTTGTAATTTTGACGAATTACAACCAGGGATGGATTGAGTGATTTGTTTTCAGATCACTCAATCCCCCACCTACCTACTAAAAACAAGATAACTAAAAAATAAGGTATCTTTCAATAGCTTATATTAAGAAGTGAATATTAAAACTTTATAGTACACAATCAAGTTTTTTACAGGATTAAAGAACAAATTACAATGAAAATATGTAGTGCTTCCTCAATAGCCACATCACAAAATTTTGTTTTTCTTTGACATGGGTTATGGGAATTGCTTTTAAACACTTATATCAAGTGAACATTGCCCTATTCCAGTGCTTTAGACAATTATAGACTGATTAGATTTGATTCAAATTAAACAAGCAGACAGCACAACAGTGCTATCTGTAGTGCTTTAATAATTTCAAATTTTCATCTTAATTATAGCTGCAAGCAGCAATTATGGGGGCCAAGCACTCATAGCCACGATTAAGCCAAATTAGATGGTGGTGACCCATAGGGCACAAATACATATTCCTAATTAGGGGATTAGTCACTGCAGCAAGTTTCAAATGTCTGCAAAGGAAGTGCTTTTAAGTAAAATTTTTAATCATTTTTTATATATGGAGCTCTATGGCACCTCCATGTTTTTTGTTTGGGCCAATTCTTTACGTTGGAGTCTTGATGTAGCTATCAATGTAAGTACCATTGTACCATTTATCACTGTATGTGAAGCCATTTGGGATTTATTAGCATTTGTGCAATGAGCCACGCCCATTGCCTAGTTTATTTCCATACTGGGACAAGGTTTTTTTTTGTGTAGCAATTTTTCTTAATAATTATAATATAATGGGGATGGGCCAACAAACAAATTAGTGAACGCTGCATGTTAATATGTTAAACGGTTTCAGAGGAGATATATTTTAAAAATTCTAAATGGTTGACTCATGGGTTCCCGAGGTGCATTTCTTTCTGTGAGATGTATCTACTAACATTGGGCCTCATTCACGAACAGTGTGTTAGCACAGATCTGTGGGTAAAGCATGTGCATGATCAATCTGATGCAACTTTTCGAATTCATCAATTTGCTCCTAGTTAAAAATGTTTGGAACAGACCAGTCATATGCACGAATATATGCCACCGGAAATGACAGAACCTGCTTGTAACTCAATTGAGATCAAAAGTATGAATTATATTATACATACATATGGGAACAAAATAGTTGTATTATTTGTAATAATATGCAACACAACACAATTTTGTACACGTTCTTAAAATTCTACATTCCTATGTTGTTGATAGTGTCATATATATATATAGTTATGTGTATTTTAAGGCTGAGAAATGTATCCAAAAAAATGATAGTTATGGATACCTTCTCGTTATTGATATGTATATATCACATAGAGTTTTGTGTGTCAGCAGTTCTGCTGCAAGCAAAACAGGAAACCTAATGGTGGAAAGTGAATGCAGTTTAGTCAGCTAACTAGCTGCATCTGCCAAAATTATAAATCTTCTACACAATTTTCTTTACGCTGTTCTATTTGTACCCACTGTGATCTTTGTGCAATGGACTGAAATCAGTAGCTAGCTACCCGGGTTAACAAGTGTGCATACAAGTTATCTAACTAGCTAGTTTGCAAGCTTGCTAGCTAGCTAGCTAACTCTTCTGTCTGTTAGTATCCAACATTATCTTGAGAATTTTCTATACTGTATAGACAAAATAAGCAACTAGCTCTGTATTTGAACCACAACATTTATTCATACAATTTTATCCTTGAGTTTCCGTCAATGCTGCTATAACTTTATTTACACTTTTTATAAAAGATACTTAAGCCCTTAGGAAGTAATTACAAGTGATTTGCTGCCGCTGTCTTGTGAAACAGAAAATCTAGAATGTTTACAGATTTGTAATGTAATGTCTCACACATACTTTTTTATGGTATTATCAATAATTCCCAGTTACTGCTTGACTTAAGGTCAGCAGTTTACCTACATTGAATTGCCTTGTATGTAATTAATGCAATAGTAATATCCAGACCAGTTTATTAATGGTAATATACCAGCAATAAAAGTATATTACTATTTCTAACGTCGCAAGATTTTATCATACACACGTGGCAAAAACATTGACAGAAACCTTAGAATCGTGACTTTCAGATTTGAGCACTGGCAAATAATATGAGATTTTTTTCATTAGGTTAATTAGACCAAAAGTAAACCTTGCCTTTTACTCTCTTTTTTACCTGGAAGTTCCGTCCCCCTTCTATTGACATGGTAACTAGGTGCTAGTCTTGGGGAGGGGCGTGGGGCCATGTGTGAAATCGCAGCGTAAACAATGTCCCGACATTATATTGCATCTTGTCTGTGTTTACGGTTATGAGCTGCCAGCAACAGACGGTGTATGCTGATATTTATTTGATTTACCATGTTTTCAAATACTCATGAAAATATATGAATTCTGCGTCTTGTGACGCTATACGGAAAAAATCAGAATCATTGCGGACTGCTGCGAATAATTAACGGGAGGATATTTAACCAGCTGGCATTCTGTTTGCGCTTGGACATTATCTAGCTTAACTTTATCGAGAACTTGTTTGTGTGCTTATTGTGGTTTAGATTCCCAGCGTGGCGGCACGGTGGTGCAGTGGATAGCGCTGTCGCCTCACAGCAAGAAGGTCTGGTTCGAATCCAGGCCGGGGCCTTTCCGGAGTTTGCATGTTCTCCCGTGTCCGCGTGGGTTTCCTGTACTGATTCCAAAGACAATGTTAGGCTAATTGGAGAGTCTAAATTGCCCGTAGGTATGAGTGTGTGAGTGAATGGGTGTGTGCCCTCGATGGATTGGCGACCTGTCCAATTCCTGCCTTGTTTGGGTGCTGACCCTGACCAGGAATATTAGATAATGGATGGATGGATGGATTCCCAGCGTTTAGTTTATTCCGAGATTTTGGATACATTTTGTTTGTTCCTGATCATTGGTTATTTTGTTTGTCTTTTTGTGTCTTCGTGTCTTCGAGACACGGATTTTGCTTTTCCTACAGACGTTTAAAGATAAATATCTTAAACCCAGAAAACGGGCTACTTTTGATCATGTGCCTGTGCCCAATGCCAAACAGACTTTGGATGTTGTCAAACTGGCTTCTGTTGGTCGCAAGAAATGCGTAGGCTACTCTTCAAGATGTCTTTGTCTGATGGCCTTTGAGAGAGAGATGGCCCATCTGACAGATCTTTCAGGTGTGGATCATGAATATTCTGTAAATTAGCATATAGCCCTCCCACAGCCTGAAATAAATGTGACCAGTTATGATAAAACCAGGTTTTTAGCTATTTAGATCTCATATGTGCTAAACAATTTTCACACCCTTACATAACCAAGACCTTGATGAACAAACGCACATTGGCAAAACAATTCGTCACTATAGTTTAATGTGTGCTTTCACAACTTTTGTGACGGCAGAAAAATGCTGCATATGATACTGACCAAACTATTGATGGCATATAAATGTAGCTGTGATTGTCCTTCAAATAAAAATATCAAACACTTTGGAGTAAGTGTGTTAAATTGATGAAATTGAGATAAATATCAGACCACGCCAAAATCACAAACCTCCTCTAAGCTTAGCACGGACCTCAGGGGGTTAAAGACTCAACAAGACTTAAAAATGTGTGACAATGTGTGAAGCACTTGGCTTTGCTGGAAGATCTAGAAGGCTCCGATTTGAGAAGCAAGCACATCTTTGAGATCAGCAAGATGTTTGCACAAAATGACGAATGGCTTATATGTTTTGATTGCCAAATTCTTGGAATTTTGATTTCTTGTACTTTTTATGTTTGAGTTTGTGCTTTTGCTTTGACTTTGAGTGTGCTATACAATTTATAAATTGCATGTGTGTGCATGTCATGTAATAATAATAATAATATATGCCATTTAGCAGACGCTTTTATCCAAAGCGACTTACAGTAGTGAATGCATACATTTTTCAGTATATGTGGCCCCAGTGGGGATTGAACCCACAACCTAAGCGTTGCTAACGTTGTGCTCTACCTACTGAGCCACAGAGAACCACACAATCTGGACTCATCAATATACACACATAGGTAAGAATGAAATTGAGTGGTGCACATGCTTTTTATTAAACCAGTGGTACTTTTGTGTGAGAACATTTTATATGCACAAAATACATGTTTCTATGAACATGAGCAAGTGGAAGTTTCATATGAATTAACCATGTGGTTAGGCCAAAACTGACAAAAGTGCAGGTGAGTAAAAATAATCAAAAATGGCCACCAATGCAGGCAGTAGTTTTTCATATTGTAGCGAGCGTGCGCAAGATGATGTATCAAGAAAGAGACAGAGTCCAGTAGTAATGCAAAAATGACCATGCGAGTAGCCACTTTATTAAAAGAAACAATAATTATCAGTGCTCCATACACCACACAGCTACAGATACAATTTTTGAGTTCCAAAAACCCTTGGTGATACAAACGCATCCTTAGAAGGACACGTTTGACCATTAAATGCCTTCCATAGATGTCGCAACAATCAGGAAGTAACAGTTCACTTCACACTTGGTTGGATGAACACATTTGCTCTGGAACACGAGGGACTGCACTAATTACACTGGGCATATTGGTTGCGGTGGTTCCAGACACCAACTCACCACGACCAGCTAGCTAACACAACAACATGGTTTTCTAACACACATAAAGGATTAACATAACACTTTTGTAATTAACCTGGGGGAGACACACAAAGAAAAAAATCGTTCCCCACAATGCCCCACGCACACATTTTAGGGGAGCGACCCTCCCAGGATCGCTACAATATTAAGGACTCTATAGAGCCAACATGTGTTCTGATTGGGCCAATGCTTTAGGGTCTTTAGAGTCATAGAGTCTTTATGTGACTGTCAATGTAAATACCAAGTTTCATGTCAAACCATTTGAATGGCCACTGCAAGATCATTAAATTACTGCAGCCATGTTATTTGATGTACAGTGGGTATAAAATATTCACCCCTTTTGGTATTTTTCACATTTTATTTCATTTAATTGGGATTTATGGCTACTGATTAACACAAAATAATCTGTAATGTCCAATCAAATAGAAAAAATGGCTTTTTCTTAATTAATTACAAATGATTAAAACTGAATAATTGATTGCATAAGTATTCCGTATTTGCTAAGACACACTTAAATAAACTCTGGTGCAATCAATTGTCTTCAAAGGTCATATAATTATATGATTGGAGTCCACCTATACACAAATAAGGTGTTTCAAATTATTTCAAATGAAATACACCTGTCTGTGAGAGGTCCAACAGTTGGATCGTGCATTTCCAAACAGCTTCATCATGAAGACCAAAGAACAATAATTTTTACATTTACATTTGACATTTTTACAACAATACAACAATCAAAGCAAATGCAAGAAAAGGTTCTTCAAAAGCACCAATCAGGTTTAGGATATAAGAAGATTTCAAAGACTTTGAATATCCCCCAAAACCACTGTGAATTTAATTAGAGAACCATCCTCCAAAACTGAATTTAATTAGAACAAGCCATCCTCCAAGACACAGTCCTCCATGGCTGTGAACTGTCCGTAGGACAACAATAGCCTGGGCGGTTCATAAATCTGCACTTAATGGAAGGGTGGAAAAATAAAACTTGCATGAAATCTCACCTAGAGTTTGCCAGAAGGCATGTGGGAGACAGAACAAGTGTAAGATTCTATGGCCTTATGAGACCAAGATTTAAGTTGTTGGCCCCAATGTTAGGTGTTATGTTTGGTGCAAGCCTAGCACTGTGATGGGGATGCTTCTCTGTTTCAGAGACTGGAAAATGGTCAAAATAGAGGGCAAAATAGATAGGGAAAGATATAGACAAATCTTGGAGGAAAACCTAATGCAGTCTTCAACAGACCTGGGACTTGGAAAAAGATGTAATTTATATTCCAGCAGGATAATGACCCAAGACATACAGAAAAATCCAAGAGTTGTTTAAAAACAAAACATGTCCTGGAGTAGCCCAGGCAAAGCCCAGACCTCAATCCCATTCAGAATCTGTGGAAAGAAAATTGCTGTTCACCAATGGTCCCTATCCAACCTGATGGAGCTCCAGCAATTTTGAAAAGAATGGGCGAACATTGTAGTGTAGTTTTGATTCCATGAAGTAAGAAAATGCCAGGGGGTGAATCTCCAGGTAAAATGTATTATTTATTATTATTAATTAGTTATGTCAATTTAAATATTTCTCATTAAATTGACTGGTATAGTGCCACAAAGTGGCCAACAGGCACTGTAATTGCTCATTGGGCCATTTTCAATGGTCAATGCATTTAAGCCTGTTTTGCCAAGTTTTTCAGCACCTTCAGTGCTTGGCCCCCTAATTAGCCAATTAGCTAGCTATAGCTCCCTACATATAAATGCGTACCTGCCAACTATCCCCTATTTTGTGGGGAGTCTCCCATACTTTATACAAATTTCCCCACCTGCTCCCCTATGGTAATTTCTCCCCGATTTCTCCTAAATTTTTAATTATTTTGCCACACAATGTACAGTAATTCAAATTCATTATTATGAGCTTACAGGGTTTAAAAAAATAGGCCTGGGTGAGGCCCCCTGGCAGCCGGTGGCCTGTTTAATTTGAAACGGATGAAACATGGTTAAGTCCGTTGATAATTGTAAAGTATGAGCATGCTCTCTCTTTTTCTCTTTTTCACACAGACACACACACACACACAGATAAAATGCATATCAAAGAAATGTAAGAAATAACAATATTGCTGAGTAAGCCAAAGGAAGTCAAATGAAGGGAATAATAATAAAAAGGTTCCTGGGTATTATAGCTTTAGGGAACATTCCGATTCCTGGATCTAGGCGCTCAAGTGTGTAGGCAGGACTTTTCTCCTGTTCTTCATAAACTCCAGCACCACTAATTGTGCACCATTAGACTGGCAGGATTCTAATTGGGGGTATAATAATTGTGCAGTAATATTAACATAACAGGAATACTGATATTCATAATGACATGGCATCAGAGGGGAAAAAAGAGAATGGAAGTCACCATCGCCATCATTCTTTTCCTGTGATCCATCATTACAGTTAAAGCAGGGGTGTAGACTAAGATATTGTGAATCTGAAAGGGATTAGATTATGAATAATCTAAAACACAGCTGGCAGATGGAAGAGTGCATACGCAGAGGCAGCATTCAAATCTAAAAGTTTTTACAAAGAATGCTGCAGGGTACAGCAGTTTTTACTTAACAGGAGAACATGTTCTCACATCTGTCCCAGACTGTTTTCGCTCTCTTGCCTCACAAACACTCTCATGAATAAACACATATTTTGCAACACATTACATTGCGTTACGTCACAATACAATTTAGCAGATGCGTTTAGCCAAAGTGACTGAAATTGCATTCAATTAGCAAATTCAAGTGCAATGCATAATTATATGCCAACGTTCACCAGCATTCGGGGTGTATATATGAAGCCACTTCCTTGATCTTTGCGCTGTGATTCAGCCCCCATTACTAGTCCCCATTACTAATTTGAGTACAGAGCAGGAACATCCCAGGGAAACCTAAATCGCCCATTCAGATTTCCAGGATTAATGGACTGGGTAAGTTATGAATAATGGAGTGGGGGTACACTTCTGCAGTGGATATACCCCCCATTAGGCAAAGTCAGGGGTCTGTAGCAGTCTTTCCGCAGACTGTTAACCTGTTCATTGGTCCAGCGAGCAGAGACGTCCTGGGAACATAACAGCCAGGGGACCCTGGAGTCGACGACTTGAAGCCCAGCATTTACACACATGAAATGAGTGGGGCGAAGTCTCCACCAGCCCATCGGCAGCTGTCTGTGTTTTTTTCTGCTGCGTGATGCATGGGCTTCATGACCAGGGATCTGAATAACAATCTGCTATTGAATTCTGAGTATTTTTTTCATTCTCTTCTCTCTGTCTCTTCAAAAACAAAAACACGGAAAAGTGTAAAAAAAAATGCAGCCATACCTTTGCTATGCCATTGCCATGCAAATCGCATAAGGGTCCTATCCCTACTTAATACCCTACTGCAGGTCCCTCTTTCTCTTTCTCTTTTGTTTTAACATGAGTGCTTAATATTTTATTTGTGTTAATTACTCAATTAAGTTTCCTGCATTCTCTACCTCCTTGATTACACAAACTAATTTTTGTTGGGGAAAAAGAGACAAGTGGTTCAAAATAAATAAAATATAAATAAATGTGGTCATTAAGAAAACTCGCTGGTCATTAAGAAATCACAAAACATTACACAATAAATTTATAAATTGGCAACATAATTTACTCATTTACTCAAAATATGAGGGATTGTTACCTCATTTAGAAATTAGTACCACGGGTGTCCAACAGGTAGGGCTGGCCCTCCCCTTTCAAATGAGAACACCCCCCTCCCAGGCACAGGCCGTCTAAGTGTCCTTCCCTGGGTTACCAAAGTATTGCCTTTATTTCAGCAGTTACCTGTGCTAGTATCACTCTTAATTACCTTTATTATTAATAATAATTGTAATATTTGTAATAATTGTAATAATGTCTATACTTCTATGTATTTAGTCTATATATTCAGGACCTCTGATGCTCATTCTTGTCGTGTTTACCTCTGAGATCTAAGTGAAGATCAAACAAATCCTTGTTGAGGTGTTACAGCAGCAGGGACACCTTTGGCGTCATCATCATTGACATGTCAGGGCATTGTTCTCATTTTGCGAACAGATCATACACTGTCCATGCCATCATGTCATTTGATGTGACTTTGATAATCTCTGATGATTAAAGAGTGTTAGATGACATAAAATGGAGTACACACAGCCAGGGAGGCTAGTTTGGCCCCACTTACAAATGCGTGGGATCAAGGGTTATTAATAAAGGTGATTTTGACACGTCCCGAGGCAATCATAAGAGCATGGGGGCAATGATGGAGATGGAAATAAGAGGAGCCATACATCTTGCAATACATTAGTGGCTGGGAGGACGCTTTTCCCAGGGAGAAACTAGCCCCCTTCAAGCATCCATCACCAGATCGCTGTCTGCGGATGGGATTTTGATGGATCTGCATCCCCGCGCCCGTGTTTGGAGTTAGGCAGTATTTTTGGGGGTTGACTGATGTCCCGAGTGTAATAGTATTCAGGCTACGATGATGCCCGGGCAGAAGAGACACATCGATTAAATGTCACCTGGCTGTGATGGCCAAAGGTGGTTTGCTGTGGCAGTGAGGTGGATTGTCACGTCCCACATCCACTCGCTACCGCAGTTAGTTTTTTTCTGGAAAAGCCTGAGAGTAACCTGCCTTGCATTATATCCAATGGCGCCATCCATTTAAAAGATGTACATGTACAGCCCTCCTGCAGCTTGACTCCGCACTGAACGTCCTCCTCTACATAAGCCAGACAAGAGGATCCTCAGGGAACAATGGGTGCAAGTATATTAAATGATCGTGCCGTCAATGACCAGCATGGGCACATCACTTCGCTACTCTAAATCTTGAGCGCACAGCTAAGTGTGAGAGCAAAATTAATAATAACACATTAAGGGCTAATATCTCTCTTCAGTATGCAGAAAGGAGGCTTCAAAGCCTGCGGTCATTGTCTAACAGATATATCCTGCTTTACACAGGGCCCAGGAGGCTGCTGCATGCTGGGGATGAGCTGCTTGTATATGGCATGCTTGATTTGTACCTTGCATGCATTACGGGCTCTTTCCTTGTCGGCTTCTGAGGGATTTGTGGTTTGAGCTGCTATAGCCTCTCTGGACACAGTTGAAGTGCCCAGAGACTGGATTTGGCTGCTATGTTGTTAACAACTCCAGTCACAGTGGGTCTATAACAGAGCAGGGGAAGGCCGTGCCCACGGGCGTGCCTGTCAAAAATCACGGCTGGCACTTCCAGTCCTTGAGGTACAAATGCCAGCTGGGTTTCCAGTCATCAGATTCTGTTAGAAACTCCCTTTGTATACTGTATGCAGCTGGTCTTCCCATCCAATTTCTTAGGCTTACCAGTCATGTCCTGAGGTGGTAGGAACGGCTGAAAGCAACGTGCCAGTTGAAGCCTGAATTCGCCCATTACCACTTAAAGAGCACTACAAGGCTACAATGTTATTCTCCTCACAATTTGCCGCTGAGCTAAAGAAGAAAAGAGAACAATTCAATCAACAGAAACCGAGCTGGCAATATGACACCCTGACTAGGAGAACATGAGATAATGGTCACACAGGACAAATCACACTTCAACAAACCTCTTTCCACTTTTTATATTTACAGTGTTCTTTTTCTTAAGGATTTTTATTTCCCTTTCGGGTCATGTTTTTTTCATTAACCCCCCACATTGTAGAAATGAGGATGATATGCAGAAACTGTCAGAACCAATAAAGAGAGAATCTGCACTGTAATGAATGGGTTCATTGGGAAAAGCTTTCCTGACTCTCAGTGGAAATTCTATTGCCCCCCCCACACACACACACACACACATACAATGACATAACTTCACTTTTGAAGATTCCATTCTCTTAGGCAAGTTTTATATTGTTTTATTTAATAAAAGTTTGCATGCAGCAGCATCAATAATGAACTTTGTTGAGACAGCTTTGAAACATTTCCATTTCCCTTTGAAATTTTAATCAAATTTAAAAAGATCAAAATCACATGCTATAGATGTATGGAATCTTGCAGTGGTGCTGCCAAGTCTTGAGTTGATGCCCTAGTGCAATTATCACTCATCTGCAACAATGCATTTTGTATCATCCATATTCATTTATTTTGCTTGGTCTGAGTCTGCATAATATATATATATATATATATATATATATATATAGTGTTCTCTCTGTTTTGTGTTATTGTTTATATTTGTGTTATATTATGAGCAATTAAAATGTTACTCACACCAAAAAACAATGCATTTTATATGACTGTATTTCTGTTTACTTTTCCAAAAATACAATACAATAAAATAAGATCAAAAGAAAAAAGTTTTTCATATGAAATCTTGTTTCATTTTAAGTTGAATTAGAAATTAAGTTGATAAAATACTGTATGGTCATGGTTTGAAAACCCAATGTCAACAACTGATGCACACAGTTCCTTTCTCCCCTGGTGGCTCCCCACATAGAACACCAAGACAGATGAGTACTTTTACATCTGTTTTAAAACCAGATATCACCAGATATAAACTGCAAAATTAGCCTGTCTAATCCATCGGTTCTACCCTGCACGATCCCCTCCTGCCCCCAGGTATTCACTAGAGAATTAAGAGCCTTCTGGTGATATCACCACCAGGGTTGGGGTCAATGCCATTTCAATTCAGTCAATTCTATTTGCAAGGACGACACCGACATTGAAAGTGACTGGGAAAGGTTTTGGGCATGCTTACCTGCGGGGATCCAAGGTTGGCATCAGTTCAATTTCAATTCAGTAAATTCAAGAAATTAATTTAAATTCCACTCATGAATTGAAAAAAACTAATAGAAGATTATGGGTGTTACTCAATTCATGAATTGGAATTTACATTCAACATTATTTTTCAGTTTTTGGTAACATAAACTTTTTTTACCTCTGGCAGTTTACTACTTACCTTTGTATCTTTTCAGGTTATTCACTGGACTTGAACTGCTTAAATTTCAGTAAAAACTGGAAAATGGGGGTGTTCTAAAACTTTTGACCGGTAGTGTATATTCAATAAGAAATAAAAAATAAAGTTCCCAGCCATCACTTAGACTGTCAGCCCCCCCTCCCCTTCTGAAAGTATACTGCTGTATGTGTGCATCATATCCATTGATTGATCACATGCAATAGCTGGTCAACGCAAGCACACACACACAAGCACACATCCCATATCTTTAATTTGGATTGCTATTTTCAGTTTATTGTTTTTGTCCTGAACCCGTGAGGGCGACGGACAAAGAAGTCCTGATTTATTGCCCCGTGTCTGGGGAAAGAGAACCTTAGGTAATAATAAAAAACCTGGTCCATAGACCGGCAAAATCCACTCCGTCTCCGACTGCTCTGTTCCCGTCCAGGGATTGTCACGTGGCGTGTGACACACATGTTCGCATCCCAGCTGGCCCCTATCAACCCGATGGTGATTCTCTGTTTCCCTCCTCCATCAGTAACCCCACAATGTCTACAGCTGCCTCACTCTTAGCCTGGGTTCCACACTGTTCATCACTGGGAAACAAGCACAGAATCACCTACTCTACTATCTCAGGCCCACAAGAAAATTAAGTCATCAGTGACAGTACCGCTCATCCGGCTCAGCCTGCCCTCTATTGTGGATTAAGTGTCCCCCATATCAGTTTCACCAGCCTCTGACAAATGCAGTTTCAGCTGTGCTTATGCTAATATTATTTCTACATTTCAAGTGATGCTGTGCATAACATTTACTTTAAATATTGAAAAGTTGTGCCAAAGAGCAAATTGCAATGAAACCAACATTATAATTAGAATAAATTGTAATACTATTTTGCCCTCCAACCACACACATACACACACACACACACACACACTCACACTCACCAGAAAACAAAAAAAGAAACACTTTACATAAAACTGTGAACATTTTGACAAGTTTACATATCTATAAATTGCAGCTTTGACTTAAGACTTAGCAAGCGGCACACTCTACTAATGTGATTATGCATACTGCCAATTACACCACTGTGTAATTTTATTTGTAAAAATACAAGCCAGGATACACAGTATCACTCAAAATACAGCAAAAAATGCTCCATGTTTTCTGTCTGTTTTGGAAACATGCACACAAATCCCTATCATGCATCAGTACTAACCAGCACAGTATGTCAACGAAAGTAACTTTTTGTCTAAAATCAACCATTCAGAAGATAATGTGTGCCACCTTATTAAAAACAAATAAGCAGGTCATTATGAACTGTTTTCAGATCTTGCTTACAAATAAATTTTTAATAATTAACGTTTTGGAGCTGAAATACATGTTGTTCTCAAATTAAGAGAATGCCAGATCATGTACATTGTCAATAAAATGTTAAAATACATATTCATTCATAGAAATATTTGGGCCTATTGAATTTTCCTTCCTGAATAGATGAATATCCTTTCTGGGTCAGGTGTTTGAGTTCCATATCCACCCTTCCCTGTACGGTTGATTAGACATGTTGAACTGACAGCATGCATATTATCTGTATGAATTGTGTTTGAGCCTAATTAGAAAAACTACACACCTCTAAAACACAGTGAACGCAGTGTCTCCTTCGGTAAACTTGTTCACATCACAAGCAACACGTGCATGTCATTTACTCATCCATCAACTTTATTTTTTCTTACAGCTGTCATAGCCATTGTATAAAACTGAACAAGAATAGTTCTCTTAACATCAAAGGTTTTCTGGGAAAGATGTGAATTGAACTAATTCTGGAGGTGAGCTTGATACACCTTACAGAATGATTTTCACAGAAAAAGATGATTATGACTGGGGTCCCGGGTAGTGCAACAGGGTTTGATTCCCCAGTGGCACCAGCCCAGCTCTGGTCGGGAGGTGTCGATTGGCTGTATGCCCCAGGGGGTAGGAAAGCCATCACGAGCTCGCCGCAAGCACAGAATTCTTCCCTGTTAGCAAAACGAATAGGCAAGTTCCATCTTCATTGCCAGACCTGGGGTAATGGCTGAGTCCCATGGTCCTGCAGCGGTGGGCGATGGGCTCATGGTGGAGTGTGAATTAAAGAAGTAGAGGGTACAATTAGCCATCAAATTGGGAGAAAGAAACCGGGAATAAATCATAAATAACACAATATTCATTCAATTATTTTATTGATCAAAAGTATGTGGGCTGCTGGGTTGACTCATCCTGCTAAGACCAGCAGCCATGCCACCCCGTACCCTTCTCGTGTTTAACTGCTGAAGCTAAGCAGGTTTTGGTTTTGTTTGTACTTGAATGGGAAACCTCAGGGGAAAACTACATTGCTGCTGGAAGAGGTGTTGGTGGGCCTTTAGGGGGCCCTAAAAGGCCATTCTTCCCTCTGGACCAAATATAAATCAAATTCCCCAGTGGAGTGTGGTGAAGAAGGTGCTGTCACTTGGTTGAGATGTTAAACCGAGGTCCTTTCTCACTGTGATCATCAAACATCCCATGGCTCTTTTAAAAATAAAACTTTTCAGGGTTGTTACCCTTAGTGTCCTGGTCAAATTCCCACAAAATATAAAACCAATGCCCTAGCACAGTGATGAAAAAACTGTCTCTACACCTGGCCACCTAATCATCCCATATACCCTTTGTGGAAGGCGTCAGTATCCGCAACGGTGGGGGAGCAACATTGCCTGTTTTGACACAGGACTCCTGTGGATGGGACAGTTAGTCTTTCCTTGGCCAGGTTTGGCAATCTCACAGTTTACGAGATTAAGAGAGGCTGTGTATTGTTGGCCAGGAATGCTAGTCCCAGGTGTTTGATTAATCAATGAGTGTTGATTGGTGTGGATGTCAAGTGAACAATTCACTTAATGGTTGGTGCTTCTGAGTGAGTGTGATTAGGTATGTGAACAGCAGAGCGACTGATTGCCTGATGAGTTCCACCTGACCCCTTTTAGGGTATTTAAGTGCAGTGTTATGGTTGCTGTTGTTGGTAGGTGTCTTGTTATTGTATGTGGAGCTTAATGTCAGAGTCTTGTCAGAGTCTTGTCATGGGATGTGTGGTGTGCTTCCTGTGTGCTTCCTGTGTTTAGAGAGACCCACTGAAAAGTGGCGTGCATCTGTGTGTAGGATATCCATGTTTCATTGCTAAGGACATGCATTTTTCACCACATCTGTCAGGAACCTGCACTTCTGTTCTCCAACACCAAGAGGTTGATGGAGGACTTTCTGAAGCTACTTGTTAAGCAATCAATGCATTACAATCTCAAGTAATCACTCAATTATCACAAATTGGGTGCATATTGCAGTGTAGTAGAATAGTTAGCAGTTGGTGCTACACACACACACGTAATCATACTATAAATCATGATTTGTAAGTAGGCTACTGCTTTCAATTGTGAAAATATGTCTGTTGACACTTGTGTAGGACATCTCATGCCCATCCTGGAGCAAAGAAACTTGTATGTTGAAATGAGTGGGTGGATATTTTTAAACCGCACAAATTTATACAAGTAATTTGAAAGCCAAAGGAAAATATTTTTTTTTGACAGCCTAAAGGCAAAATAAAAATATAAAGAACAAAATTGTTATTGATGGAATGACATTGATGTGTTGATTTTATATTATATATTTGATGTATATATACAGTATATTATATTTTATATTTTTAGATCATTTGTTTCCTCTTTCATGACTTGTCTTTGAGGTGTAAAAAATTGTCCCTAAGGGGAAACTCAGCTCTCTGAGACAATGTCAATGTCAGTTTTTATAAAACTGCTATATGAGCACATAGAATTCTGAGAATTTCAAGGAATGCATTTGATGGAGAGCCAATTAGTTGTCTGGGGTGACTAATGGAGTTTATTTGTCAAATGCTGTTTCAGTCCACAAATTAATATTTAGCCCAGCTACAGACCAGCTGTGCCACTATCTCACATTCTTTTGTGACCTCTAAAGAAATATGAAGTTGTGGGACGTTGCCATTAGCAACAGAAGCAGAATACTTTCCTTCTGTAAAGAGTGCATTGAAAATGAAGAATGCACCATCAATTGCTTTGATGCCAGGATTACTGCATTGCAATGACATTTTTCGGCTATCTTCCTCTCTTGGTTTCAATAGTGTTTGAAAATAACATTTCTTCATTATTGCTTTTTTATTGTTAAATGTAAGACTGTTTATACATATTCCATCAAAAGCATATGAATAAGCAACTGGCATCTGAAAGAAGATCAATTAAATTAGGAACATAAAGTCCATAAGCAAATTGTTGTTTTGCTTTTCTCCTTTTGAGAGTATTATTATATTAATCTCTGATCTCAACCCCCCCTCCCTGAAAACCAAGAACAAAAAACTGTTATGCTAATTATCCAACCATTTTTGTGCTTTTCTTTTGTCCAAAACATATCAAGGAAGTGGTTCTGGCAAGTGTTCTAAAAGCAAAGCATCACAGAACATATTGCAAGAGGACTTATGGAAAGTTGAATCTGGAGAATGACAAACACACTTGAAATCTCCTATTATGCTGAGATGTTTTGCAACATTCACCTTTTTGAATGCACCTCTGGGGTTCACCACAAAGCATGTTGCACCTTCACAATGGTCTGCCCCCAGAGGCAGGATTGGGAAATACATAACTATTTCTCATTATTAGGCCTGTACAATAAATCAATGATTCTCAAACCTGCAGTACCAGTGTATGCTGGTTTTCATTCCAACCAATCTCTTGTATCATTAAGGATGTTGAAATCATGTGCTTAGGTTCCATAATTGTGTGCTGAAACAGATTTTAACACAATGCAGGTTTGGCTCATTGCCATTTGCTTTATTTGTCATTTTCTACAATACAATGAGCAGGTTTCAACACATTCAGCATTTAAGAATGCACTGATTTCAGCTGTAGGTATATCAATAAATCAATTAAATTGTAACCTCTTTCAAAAGAATAATTTTCTTTTGGTACACTTTACCAACAAACCTTGAGTTATTTTTGGTTCCTTGCAAATATAAGAAGTCATGCAGGTCTTCTGCAGTAATAGCCACAGGAGTGCAAGATGCCTCAATTTAGAAACCTTTTGTTGGTGATTGAACTTTACATTCTGTGCACCACTAGCATCTACAAATTCCCTCATCCTCAAGCCATTTTTAAGCACTGCCAGAAGGATATCCTGCAAGGCGTAAGGATTTTACTTTGCAACCACTGAGAAGATGGGCTTTTATAGGGGAAAAAACCCTTTTTGACATAAGGCTGTATATATTTTGTCCATCACAGAACCTGTACATGTTTTTTGATAATGTCGTTGTTGATTTGGATTGTTTATTGTGCTTAAATAAATAAAAAATGAGAAAATCCCCCTCTTTTCATGAAATACCATTTTTAGTGTGGTAGAATGTCCAGGGGGCACACTGCTGTTGTATCCTTGAGCAAGGAGCTTAACCTGAATTGCTTAATGAAACATCCAGCTATATAAATGGATTGTATGTATTGAAAAAAATAGAAGTTGAAAAAAAAGCTGTGCTTTAGATATGAGCATCTGCTAAACGTAAATATAACATTTTGACTATGCATTTTTGTCTTTTGAGTCCCATTACAGGGTCACAAGAACCTAACTTAACTGTATTGTTCCATTAGTGTAATTATTTTAATATAAGAATATTAGAATCCATAAATGTCTTGTTGATTTGTTTTATGTGCTAAGGGTAGTGGGGGAAGTCTTTGCACAAGTCTTAAACACTATTCACATCGGATTAGTAATACCAGAGAACGGCTGATAATGTAATGTACTATGTCAACACAAGCGTAAAAAAGCAAAATAACTCACATATACAAAGCATATTCTCTCAGAACATTCTATAAAGTACAATTTGTAAATTCATTCATATCAAATCATTTATATCAGATGATGCCAAGTTATAACTAATCTTTCATCAATATAAATTATTTCACAGAAACTAAACAAGTACTGTTCCAAAGCAGTTTCACATATTTTTCTACATTCATTCAAGTAAATTGGCCGTGTGTGTCTTCATCTCAATGTTTTTGTTGAGATAGCATATTTTTAAATCATAGCATACATTGTAGGGTATATTAGTGATTATATTAATATCATGTGCAAAGACAATTGAGTCATGACATACATATTTTATATATTTATTTGAACTATTCAGGGTATCATCACTGAGTTTATAAAATAATTTCTATATACATTCCAGAGATCAGCAGTATTGTGTCAGTATTTGCAGTACTTTGAGAATCCGCAGCATAAGTTGTGATTTGACTGTATTTTATTTAAGCAATTTGTTTTCAACTGGTTTTCATAGGATGTAATTCGAAAGCTTGGCAGACGGCAGCACGAAATAAATAAGTTATGATTCCATATGCTTATTTAATAGCAATCTGTCACCAACAAGAAGTTTTTAATAGCGTGTTTGATGTCAAGTTGTCATGTAAAAAAGTGAACATACACAAAAGAGTACAGCAGGTAAATTAATAAATGTGTATAATACTGCATATTGATTCAGTAATGCAATCATGGAACATGCATTCACTGTGTAGCTCTGTGGAGTGAGGACACAGCAGTTGGGTGCTGTGAATACTGAAGTTGTGTGAGAGTTGGTATACAGACAGTTGGTATCACATATAACTTGAATGAATAAATAATTATAATAGTTACAGAAATTGGATGTACCTGGTGATTCTATCCATTTTACTACTTTGTGTTGTAGTTCTATTCCTTAGCATTAATTCAAAGAAACATGTAGTTTTAAAATTAGCATTGTTCTTTCAAACTGTAGTAGGAAGGTATCCTTCCCAAGCTAGCTAACTTTCCGTGGGTGGGGAGCACACAAGCTAGTAGTAGATGGCTTGCGAGTGAACTGTAAATATTATGTGACTAGAAAGCTAGGTCATACACTGTTGACTGTTGTAAATGAAACATCTGTCAAATGGCTAATTAGCTAGGTAGCTAATGAGGCATATTAGACATGAAATGATGGCTAATGATGGAATATGTCACTGGTGCGTTAACATTCAATACACTTTATTTAGCTGTGAACTGCCAGAAGTCAGCTAGCTAGACGTGTTTTGTAATGATATGCTGTGTAGCTAGGTTGCTACCCAGGTATATGAATGAAACAAGGCTTACCAAGTCACCCTGGCTATGAAGCATGAAAAAATATGATGCATGGCTTACACGTGTAATGATTAAAATCATTTTAGAAATGTATTTTTGTTGGACACAAACTAAAGTTCATAAAGTTACATTTCTATAAAAATAGTATTTTCCTCTTCTGGTGTTATGAGTTGGCAAGCTATAAAAATGCCATCTATTAAGTTTTTTTGAAAATGTTCTATTGGCTGAAATAACGTGACATACTTTTCAGTGTTGCCAGATGCGTGAGAATTTATTCCCCCAAAATATTACTCAAAATCTCCCATTTTCAATTGACTCCCATACAAAATCTTTATAATTTCTCCCTACATTATTTTAAAATCCACCATCTATAATTGACTCCCATACATCTTTGCTTTGAACGTTTGGGCAACCCTGATCCTTTTATGTAAATGTTTTGGGTTATTTTTGCCTGTGTATTCTGCAATCGGATGCAGCTATGAACAGATGGTTTTATTGATAGAGGCAGATCTGAACAGATGATGTTATTGGTGGAAGTAGATATTGATCAGTGGGGAGAATTAATAGGCATTAATTTGAGGCAAGGACCATCTTTGATGGTGTAATCGGCAGCACAATTAAGAAGGAGAAGTAGAAGATGAAAAAGCACAAGAAGATACAGAAGAAATGTAAAATAACCAAGATTGGGACTTTATTGTGTGAAGATGTATCTGAATTCTGTGTGTTTACATGAGGTCAGAGGGTACAGAGGGATTGGCAGATGGTATACCTCCTATCCCAATTTGAACACATCCATAATTTAAATTCATCTGGGATTACTATTAACTAGGGTCCTCTGTAATTCAACCTTTCACAAAGGACAATTTTTTCAGCTGTTGATTAATAGTGTTTATGATGTACACTACTGTGCAAAGTTCATACAAAACTAGATTGTATATGTATGTATCTATCAGTGTATAAGGCAAAAAAGAGAGCATTATCACCTATTCTACCATTTTCACATTGATTTAATGGAGATACATTCCTGGCAACATTATTTGACCCCCTTTTTCATTAGAACCATGCTGCAAGTGTGGATCTCTGTGGTGGCACCTTACACACATGAAGTCAAAATACGCGCATCCAAGAAAAAGGTGCATAATGGGTCTTTCACACCGAAAGTGAAATCGTGACTTCCCCTTCATTGTTTCCAATATAGAGAAACATACAGAACTGCACAATCTGTACGTACTGTATAGCCATGCAATTGGAACTTGAATTGTTGCGCTTGATGATGTGGACGCGACTGACCAATCACTGCCTCCTGAGGTACACTAGCTCAACCATGTGCTCATAACCAGTCAGAATCGTCAAATAGCGGTTTATTAGAACGTTATCTGTTTCATGTCTTCAGCTAATATGACAGGGTGTCCAAAACAACAACATGCGCCCAGGGGCTACCAGTAGTCATCAGTGAGAGATACAGTCAATCAGTGCAAGATTTCTCCTGTAGCATTATATGGGCTGCAGGGTTTAAAATAGTCACTGGAGTCTATAGGAGGAGTGCACGTACTTCAGCTGCAGTTCTTTGGGTGTCGCCGTGTGGGTGGCATAGTGGTAACTCGAGAGGTACAATTTCCAATTCAAAATTGGGATGAAAAGAAAAATGGGGGAAAGGTTTAAAGAAAAAGACTGTGATAAAGAGTGGGATTGGATTTTTCCAAGTATCTACAAATACTCCCTTGAAAGCATTGGTATCTGGCCTCTTCTGTTGTCTTGAAAATAATAAGGTATGTCTGTCAAATCACAGCCAAGTCGATTTGCACAAGAGTGCCCTTATCCCGCGATGTTTGATTCACCAAAAAACATTGCAAAATGACAGTTGCATTGAAAATGATGGACATGGAAGATTCGCATTGGACTAAACTTATGGATGTTCTCTGGTAATTACTACATTACTAGACATCTTCTGGTGATAATAATATAATGTGAAAAGTACTTTAGTGCATGCACTGTAACTCTCGCTCAAGTGTGCTCTTTTTTTACACAGGCCTGGCTACAGGAATGTTTCATTGGGGGTGGACAGACAGACAGAAATTGGGCATAAGGCGGGCACTAATACATCTGCGCATAGTATTGAATATATTGATTTCATGCCTACATGTTTTGTTTATTATATTTACTTAAAAGTCTTTACTTCAAATTATGTCCGTAGTGGGGATCGAAGGTGGACGAACCACACACAGATCTCACGAGTATCTAAAAGCTGAACGCAAGCGATCAGCCACTAAATCTGAGAGCAGACTAGGGAGCGGGGAAACCAGATAGAAAAGAAAAGGAATAAGGAAACCCCGGGACAAAACTCCACAGGAATAAACCCAACAGAAACAACCCCAATAGGGAAAACCACTCCTCACCGAGGAGCTAAGGCAAAAGAAAACAAATGACTATTGAGACTTTCGCTCTGGGGGACATTAGCCCCAACAAACAAAAAATAACTTCTTAAAGGAGCTTAAAACCCTTTACCTGGAGATGATAATCTCCCTAAAAGGTCACCACAGAGTGGTGAAGCTAAACCTTTATTTTAAGATAAATAAGTTTGTTATTTTTCTTTTTAATAAGAGAAACCACAGAGTGATCAAGCTAAACCTTTGTTCAGAATACCGGCTAGAGCGTAACAATTAGTTTACACAGAAGCGTTTGAGTGAGGGAAGAAGAGACCTTAAGTAGGAGACGGGATTAATACTGATTGCTCTCAACTGAGAGTGATCAGAGAACCCACCGACACAAGACCATATAAGGGCGGCAGAAATGACAACGATTCCTTTCAGAAGAAAGAGGAAAAGACCATCATATGACCACGTGCCCTCCAGAGGCCGAACGAGGTAAAACCGTGACAATGTCTGCACAAATGTGATTGAATAGCATGTTTTGTAGAATCTCCTTCAGTCACTGTGGGGAGGGAAAGCACAGATATGAATAAAAAAGGAGGAGGCATTATTTTTATCCCTGACTGTGCCTGAGTGCACAGTTCACAATAAAACATGCTATCAGCATCTATACCTGGGGAACATATTTCACAAAGCTGGTTTGATGAAGTTAGGCTTTTGCCAAGTTATCTTGTTTCAATAATCCAAGTTGGTTTTATTTCAGTGTGCGATACCTGTTTAACATTAATATTATCAAGCGAACGAAAGCTGAAATCTCTTCGAATAAGCTAAGTGCACTTGCGTAAAGATATCAATCATCACTTGGTGAGGAAGGGGTTAAAGGGAAGGCAAAAATTAAAGGAGAGTGATACTTAGGCCAAAATAGCAATTAATGATAAGAAGAACTGGCGATGGCTGCATTGGATGCATTTTCAAGATTTTCAAGATGTGTGAAAACTTTGCATACCATAAATGAATAACCATTGAGCATGTAATCTAGCAACTCATGGAAGACAACAGTGCCATTGTTCACTCATATTCCTCAAACTGCAGAGTAGTTTTAGGAAACGGAGCATTTGCAGGTGACTGTGGAAATTCATAATATGCAAGACAGAAAGTACATTCTTTTGAATGCTCAAGCATACATTTTAACATAAAAGACACCCTGGCATCATCCTTTTGATTTCAACAGTAAATATGTTGGTTGGCACAACATGTTTGACAAGAACAGGCCATTCTACCCATCTAGACTCATCATTTTACTTGCTGTCTCAAAAGTCTAGCAATTTGTTAAGACCCATCCTGAACACTCCAAAGTCTGTGATTTTGTTTTATTTTATTCTATATAAGTCACACATAAATGCAGAAATGCGCACAACACAATAATTTATTGGTACAGGGAGTTTTCTTTTGTATCACAGAGATCAGAGATCAACCCCATGTCACTAAATCAAAGTGTTCTAGGATACTTTCATGAACGTATTGTATAGTATAACAATTGGGAAATACTGTTTTTTTCTGTACTAAAAGCTTTCATGGGTCCCTGGTAATATGAAAAATATATAGCCTATACTGTATATATATGGTGCAAGCTTTATATACACTTTCAACAGGTGTTTACACAGTATTCAAAATGCAGCTTGGCACAGCATCATATAACATAGGAAACTGATTCTTAAAACTATCTCCATGTGTATTCATGACATCCTGGCAGCATAGTTTCCCATTAAATATGGAGCTACGGCCCTGCACTTAGAAGGCCAAATTATCCTCCAGCAGTTTGCATTATCCGATTTCACAGGATATAAAATGCATAAAATAGTGCAAGATGACTTAACTTCTACTTTCTCACAATGAAAGGGGCCCTACAATAGGTGTATGTTCAGATTGGGAGAGAAGCCAATGTGGGTTTTGGTCAGTCCAGCCATATAACATGTTCATGTTATGTTACACACACTGCAGAATCTGAAGTCAGCAACACATGGCAGTGAGTAGTATCACTATCCTTTCCTCATTGTAACACTAATCACGTGTAGACTTGAGTCAAATGGAATGGTCCTGCTTATTTACTAATTACCAATCTTTGCATTATTAGATCTAATTAGGTTACAAGTTTTTTTTTTTTTTTTATTCATTATCTATCCTGGCCATGGTACAAATATGGATTTCTTTAAGGACTGTTGGCTAGACAAAAAGGAAATGTCCTTCCTTTTCCACTCTGATCCAGCTTGTTGTCTGCTTTGAAGATCTGAGACAGTAGTGTTAGCCAAGATGATACTGGGATTCTGAGAAAATAAAGAAAACCCCATATTCCAGAAAATTAATTGGTTAATTGAAAATATAAGTCATAATGTACGGTAATAAAAAACGAACTGGAGAGACTAAATACAAGTCAGCTTTTTGTGTATCAGTAACTACATTTGAGCAACGTGAGGATTTTTCCCCCATAAAATAACAAATACCACTCAGCAATAAAGAATATTAGAATGAAAATGGCTTGAGCAAGAGGGTACTCACTGAGCACTAGGATGTGATGAAGTTGTGATCTTCAATCATAACTAGGGCCCGGAGAAAATTATGAGCACGTGACCATCTGTCAATATTATTTTCAGCACTTATCCTCCAGGTGTGCCTGCAGGGACACCTGGAGGATAACTGCAGCAATAATTTGGCAATCAGGACAGACATGTGGCTAATTATATAATTAGGGTCTAAAACAGTATAAAACAATACAATTATGTTGTTCAGAGTAAGTGTGGAGGAAGACAAACATGGACGCACTAAAAACTTCAAGACGCATTTCCATCAATGACAATAAAGCAATAAACAGTAAAAGAGTAACGGTAACAGTAAAACAATATCTTACTGGCACATTGCATACAGCATAGGTTTAATTTATTGTGCCTATCTTGCGAATTATCTTTAGACTGCAGAACAAATGTACATACATAATACGATGTACTATGCAACCAAGCATATTGAGATGGATATTGGCGAGGGGGAAACAGCTGTGAAAAAAGCATAAAGGGAAAGCGCAGAGAGAGCCGACATGATTTAAAGGTGTACTAAGTGATTTGACGTCTCTGCACGAGAGGTAGTGGTAGTAAACACATGGCAACGGAAGTGGCTGTAGTTCTTTGGACCATCATCTCAACCATCTTGACCATTCAAAACTGATAGCAAGAAAAATCAAGCTATTGACCTGTGAAGGAAGAAAGATGCCATTGTGGCATCAGTGGTAATAAGCTGAGCTGATTTCAGTTCGTTCCATCTCAAAAAAATCGAAGTACTTTTTGTGTCCAATGCTTTATTATTTTTTTGCTTTTAGGTTCCATAGCTAGCTAATGTCATTTCTTCCGATTCCTTCTTCTAACATAAACTAGGTGGTGGCTAGGAACACCTAGTGCCAGAAACCAGTGTGGCTAATTTTGTATGCGCTCCAGAGCGATTGTATAGGAAGTTGTCCTGCCGTTGAGTGATGACGTCAAATCATTTAGTATTCCTTTAATTTATCAGTCAGACAGTATTTTTTTTACGTGCCTGTGCTGCAAATAGCTTGTTTTGTTTCTTCGTCTTACAATATTTTTTAACATTGTAGGGCAGGTAGCTCATTTTATATCACATTTTCCTCCTCCTCAAATATTTTATTTTTAATTAATTGAAATTTCTTGTTTTATTTTTAAGTTCTTGGAGATCCAAGCGGCGGAAATATCAAGAAGATTTCATATGGTATGGATTTACATGCTTGACAATCAATGAGGTACAACGTCCTCAATGTATTTTGTGCACGGAGGTACTCGCACATGACAGCTAAAACCTGTTAAATTGAAAATACATTTGCAAACTAAGCACTTAACTCACGTTGATAAAGCAATTCAGTTTTTCTGTCGCAAAGAGGCAGAATTGCAAGGCCAGCAGCAGGTCATACACAAACAAACCACAATCCCTATGAAAGCGCAGATAGCGTCATATGTCATATTTGATTATGGCGAGACCCTAATTCGTCCTGCGGCAGTTGCAATGTGTCGAGCTATGCATGGCGACAAAATAGCTAGTCAGCTTGAGAAAATTCCGTTGTCTGATAACACTGTTGCTCATCGTATTGACGACATTGCCAAAGACATTAAATGTAAACTCATCGATCGTGTCAAGAACAGTGGAAAATATGCTTTACAATTAGATGAATCGACGGACATATCTAATGCAGCGCAGCTACTGGCCTTCGTTAGATACATATATGAGGGAAAGCTGCACGAAGATTTGTTGTTTTGCAGTCCGCTTGAGGGAACGTGCACAGGTAAAGACATTTGACAAACTTGACAACTTCATGTGCGTGGAGGGGCTGTGTTGGGAAAACTGTATTGGGATATGTACAAATGGGGGTGGTGCTATGTTATGGAGGAAGAAGGGACTAAAGCCAAGAGTCCATGAGGTGGCACCACAGGCTGTTTTTACCCACTGCGTTATCCATAGGGAAGCCCTCGCTTTGAAGGCCCTCGATGCGGAGCTGAGCAGCGTGCTTCAGACAGCGGTAAAAATGGTAAATTTCATAAAGGCACGTCCCATGAATTTGAGGCTGTTCGCTACCTTGTGCAAAGAAATGGGGTCGGATCACGAATCCTTACTGTTACATACAGAGGTTCGTTGGCTGTCGCGAGGACAAGTCCTGCGTCGCTTGTTTGAATTACGAGATGAATTACGCATATTCCTCATTGACTCCGGGTCACCTTATGCAGAATTGCTGACTGATTCAAAGTGGCTAGTGAATTTAGCATACTTGTCAGAAATATTCGAGAGACTGAATGTGCTTAATGCGTCACTGCAGGGTGCCAACACAAATATTCTGTCACTCTCTGACAAAATGTACGTGTTTATAAAGAAGCTGGAGCGCTGGGCCGTGAGAGTTGAAGGGGGCAGTGTGGAGATGTTCCCCGAGCTAGAGGAGTTCCTGGATGGGAATGAACTGAGTTTATATACCATGAAAGACTATAGTAACTCACCTCCAAGGCCTTCATGGCCATTTCAGGAAATACTTCCAAGAGCAGACATACGATCACTTTGACTGGATTCGACAACCGTTCGCTGCCAGCACTGGGAATAACTTGCCATCGCAGCTACAGGATTCATTTCTGGACTTGACTTAGTCAAGTGACCGAACCCTGAAGACAACATTTGCTTCAACCCTGCTGGCTGAATTCTGGCTTTCAGTTTCAGAAGAGTATCCAGGATTGTTAAAAATAACGATGGATGTACTAGTTCCTATCGCCTCCACATACTTATGCGAAATGACGTTCTTGGCACTTACATATTTGAAAAACAAGCTGCGATCATGACTTAGAGTGGAGGACAACCTACGCATTGCTGTCTCAAGCATACAACCCAGGATGGAGCTGCTGTGTTCAAAAAGTCAGGCCCATCCATCTCACTAAAACGAGTAAGTTGCCAAACTAAAAAGAAGTAATGAAACTTAATGTGATACTGGTTATGGTTGTGTTATTGTGAAATGGACATGGACTATGTAGGTGTGTGTGCGTGCGCGCTCATGTATGTGTGTCGGGAGGGCGGGCGTGAGCGTGGCCCAAATGTTTAAAGGGGGGCGCAGCCAAAAAAGTTTGGGAACCCCTGGTCTAAAACACTACGGGCCCTATTTTCGTGCGCTAAGGGCGCGTCCCCCAAAACTGCAGGCTTTTCTTGGCTGGCAAATTGCCAGTTTCGTCTATCGCAAATGGAATATTTCCTGTCTCCACCGAGTTTGGCAATTTTCGTGGTGCGCAATGAAGGTGTGCAACTATGGGTTGGGCAGCGCAATAGGGGGTGTGACAATGAAAACAGTCAGTCGCTATGCAAGTTTGGTGTCAAATAATGAGTTTGCGTTAACGTCCAACTAGACCACCTCTTAACACAAACGCTGGCGCTCTGTGCAATTTGGTGACTTTATTGATGTGCACATATGAACATAAGGTTATCTGAAATCACATGAGAATGTTTTGTGAATTTCCCCCACATTGAGGCAAATCATCCAATCCATGGGTAACTTACAAACGTAATCAATTAAGCTAAAAACTATTTCACCACAGCTTGTGGTTATTCAATGCACGGACATGAAAGACTGAAGCCAGCAGGTCATCCATTGCTACCGTTCAGTAAGATACACCTGTTAAATAAATATATGTTTCTATGCACATTGTTTTTCTTATGTGAAAGGGTTTTATTCTTTCCATTTGCACTACAGAAAATGGAGTACATAATTGGATGCCGAAGGCAATACCGTGAGCGATACCCTGGGTTTGGTAGCCGGTGTTGGCCAGATGGCTATCAGTTCGACTGTACATGCAGTTTCTTCCTGTCTTGTCCAACATGCAAATTAGTTTATTACTTTTCCTACACCAGACAGCCAGCAGAGAACTAAACAGGATTTTTATATGTGGATTCCCTGGGGTCTTGGGTGCCATTGACTGCACACATGTGCAGTTGCGCGCACCATCTGATCACGGTATCATTTATGTGAATTGGAAGGGGGTCCACTCCATTAATATCCAGGTGGTTTGTGATGCTCACTCCAGGGTGACGCATGTAGGCCTACTGCATGACGAAAATAAATGAAACAGGCCTAGTTGCAGTTGTGAGTTTTTTTATTTATTGCTTTCCATTGAACAATTACATTAAATTAGAAGAAAATAAACTTTGTTTTTTAAGTTGGAAAGCCTACAAATAAGGAAAAAAAGAGATGGTAAAATAAAACATTTTCTTTTAACAATGTAGGTCTCAAAATATAAACTAAAATCATGAAAATAACAAATTAATGTGCGCCTTGTTTTCCCCAACTGATTGACTCTCCTCTTTTGAGAAGCGCTCCTGGTGCAGCCACGCAAAACTGTCATCCGTGTCAGGAAATTGCCAATTTGCTATAGAGTTAGCGCACTGGTATTTAAAGGGATAGAAAATGTGTTCGGATTGGCCATTATGAAACCAAACCCCCACCACACCCACATGTCTTTTTTAAAGTTAATCCAACCTCTTTTACAACTGCGCCGGAGGTGCGCTACCGTCCTAAGTCACGAAATTACAGAAATTGCGTTAGACACGCCCTAAAGCGCCACCGTCCTCACTTTGCGTCTGCGTTACCGACACTGTCCTGATTCACCAAATTAAGGCCCTACATGTCTGACGTGATACATTTTTATTTTTTTATTTTTTATTTTATTTAGCCAGGGTAGATTTTTCAAGTGAGCCCTGTCTAAGAACGCAGCATACCAAAGGTTTCACATAAAACAACATTACATAGAAAGTCATAAATAAAAGCAAGATTGTAAAAGCACACAAGAATTAAAAGGGGGGGGACAGAATGCCCTATATAAAATGAGTGTCAATGAACATAAACACCGCATTGTCATTCTTCTCATGTGCCTGATTAAGTGGTAATTGTATGATTCACTGAAATGATTGTCGCAATTCATTGAAAGATTATTTGACATGTAGCTTGAAATGGATTCTACATCAATCCCTTAGTGGGGGAGGGCTGAAATACATGCGAGATAATGACCCAAGAGTTTCAACGGGCCCTAATAATGACACATTCTTCAGTGAACAAGGAAGATCCTAACCTAAAACATGTGGCAGAAAGGGTAAATAATATACAAAAGCATGAATGAATAAACAAAAGAACTTTCCTCTCTGAAGAGGAGAATATTTAGCAAACATGCATTGTTCATGCGAGACTGTAGAAGGGAGACATAAGGGAAACATAAATGACCAATCAGATTGCATTTGTGCCCTGTCGTCAATGCAGTCTTATAGGGGGCAGGGTTCTCTGCAGCTGTGACAAAAGTTATCCAATGATATATTTTGCCATTTGAATTTACATTTGTAAAAGAATGGATGGGAGAGTGTATGTTTTATGCATTTGCCAATATGAGTTCCATTCATGAGGGTGTATTCAATTGTCCATATATGGTTGCCTCAGTCAAGCTTTAAGGGGAATTTGTTTTGGATTGCATTCAGAGGTAGAATGAAAGTTGACAGTTAGCTTTTATTTTAATAAAGAACTGCTAGAGAACTCAAGTTTACTTGGAGGCTCATATCTTGGTATTGGGAATGGGAGATCTCAAGGGTCACAAAAGAAAGTATGTCTGGGCAATGTAACTTATTGCATGGAGGGTGTAGCACACTCAATGGAAAACTTTGTCAATTGGAATAAGTGCAGGTGGATGTTTATGTAAGCTTATGAAGATGTTATGTAGTGCTTGTGATGATGTTATGTAGTGCTTGTGATTGTTATTGTGTGAAATCTTTATATTAAAGGACATAGTCCCCGGATGGCTCAACGGGTTAAATAACTTTAGGGAAGAAGGCATGAGCTCGCCGCAGGTACAGAAATCGTTCCTGCATGTATCAGATTCACAATCGACGGCTATACGGGGTCCGACTCAAAGGAGCTGGTGCGCTCGCGCTTGTCATTACCAGTCTCAGCAGCTGGTCCCATAGTTGCAGGCGGCGGGCTTGTGTGAGGGTAATCGAATCAATAGAAGGTACAATTGGCCACCAAATTGGAAGAAAAATTGGAAAAAATCAGAGCCACAATTTCTTTAAAAATAATATATATAAATAAAACTGTTTAAATGAACTCATACAACACTACTTCTTTAAATTGTAGTTATTCATTGTAAATTAGCTTTTTTGTTTGTTTTTAATTGGAAGATGATGTATGAATAAATGCAGCATGTATGGATCTAAATCGTTCACTATGTTCCTTAGAAATGGCTATATTTTAACTGGAACAGCACTTGTCTGAAATAAAGAATATACGATTTATCATAAAGCAGGACCTTTGAGCCCCTTAATGGGCTTGAATGTGAAATAGTTGTCAGTGCCAAATATAAAGGAAATAATTCCCCCCTATAATTTTGTGTACATTAATATCCGGTCACGTGCATGTGATGCAAGTTAATGATAAGCATTAAGAGCTATGTGAATTACAGCACTTATGGTTGCTCTTAGATTACTCATGAGGTTGCTCTTATGGCTATATTCTAGGCACCTTTAATACTAACTACATTACAGTCATTTAGCAGATGCCCTTATCCAGAGCACAAGAACATAAGTGCATCCACATGAGTTATATGAGCAACAGTGGCACAGACCTGGCCAACAACACTCCCAGACCAGTGAGTGTACGAGCAGCATCACTAAAGCGCTACTGCAAGATATCTATGTCAATTCGACAACCGTGTTTCAATTTGTAACTATCTACTTACATCCCAAAACAAAATACATAATACAATAAAAACACCTGAACAAATAAGTTATCTACATTTTTAAAAAGGTGGGACACCCCTAGGAAGGACATGGGATCTAGCCAATCCACCACCCCAGGAAACCCTAAAGGAGCAACCAGAGAGGCATGACTTAACCCATTGAGGAGCAGTGCCTGAGACCCCCAGATTGGCTAGGGTGGATAGGAGGAGCATGTGATCAACTGTGTCAAAGGCAGCGAAGCGGACTAGAAGGAACCTCTGCTGCTTTTGGAATTGCAAGAATTGTTTTCCCTGTGATCATTTAAAAGGAGGTCAATGCCTCTGTAATTGCTTGTAGGCTTTTATTGCCATTGTTCAGTGTAATGCTTCCTCACACCATGTGTTACCTATTTTCTTCCCATACCCTTTCTTGCACTCCTATAATATGCACTTTGCACTACATAGCCATGTAGCCCTGAAACTCACTATGCTTCAGAGAATCAGCCAAATAAATAAATCATAATAATGAAATATGAGTGATTGATTTCTAAGACGTTTGCAATATTGATTCATATCATTTGGTAAAAAAGATTGAATATCAAATGAGAATGAATGGTATACTGTATATAAAAAAAGGGAGAAAAATTATATTATATATTTCCCCCTTTTTTATTTTCCTCCCCAATTTGATATCAACAATTGTGCGTCTCAAGTTTCCTGCAGTCAATGTAGCTGCACTCATCTGCAAGCCAGTGATTATTTTACACCCTGCAGTCCACACAGGATCCTACATTCCACTCAGGCTAGCACCTATTGGAGTAGAGGTTTATCTCTCAATGCCAACAACTTGTAACCTGTGGGTGCTTGTTGTGTCACTGGGATTAACTAAAGCCATGGTAACCAGAGCAACCCACAGCAATTGAAACCCACCCTACCCCTGTGTCCCGCCAATGTGGACTCCTCAAAATAGTTAACAATGACATAGCTGAGGCTAACGCCAAGACCTGAAACTATAGGGACCAGCCCATACTCTTAGCAAAGCATTGAGAGTTATCATGACTGGGTGTGTACAAGTTGCCCAGAACAGCAGGCATTTTAAATAATGTATCGATTGCAATGACTCAGCACTGGTTGCTAATGGTAATGACATGAGAGGAAACAAATTGTTGTATCTCTACAGATTAGAATAAGAGCACTGTTGTACTTAACATGAAAAATAGCTGCTCAGTGTAGTTCTCCTTTTTTAGAGTGTGCGCTAAGTGTCATGGAGAAATATTGTCAGCTTTTATTTTTTTAAAGGGGGAAACCTTATTTCCCTTCATCAGATTATCACAAAAGTGTATTTAACCACTGGCTAAAATAGTGTTATCCTTGGAATTGGAATTAGTTGGGAAGAATTATATGACAAATGACAACAGGCAGAGCCATTTTCTCCAATAAGCAACCGCTTAGGATCCCACAGCTACTTAGGGACTCCCCGCAGTTGCCTTGTTATTTGTAATTTTTTATATATCTTTCATACTCACTGTGAGGGGTTTTGGTAAACTATGAGTAGCAAAGTAAGCCCAACCAAATGACATTGGTTCAAAACAAGGGGCACTATGAGTTTTTGAATGAGGCAAGAATGGACATATGCCCTCTACCGGCAGGTGTGTGGCACAATTTTTGTTCTCTGTAAACGTAACGGGAAGAAAAAGAGTGAGAGATAATAAATAATGTCAAATCCATGGCCTATGATATAATTCAAAACATCTTCAGAAGGGTGTATGTCTGATTTACTTTTTCTCATGTATCCTTTTGGAGATTCTACTTAATCTTGCAAGTTCTCAAGTTACACAAACGGCGTTTCTCCGATACACTAGCAAGAGCTAGAAAGCAATCTGATTGATGTAGGAAGAGGTTGCCCATGAGTGCTGATCTAAGGTCTGTTTTTAATTTCTCTATCTAATGGTTAAGGTTAGGATTTGTAGATAAATGCAATTATATTCAAATTCAGATCAATTTCGACCAAAGACCAACACTTAAACGAAAGCGGTACTACAGAATGAAAAAAACTGTGTGGTCTATGCTATGGTGTAGACTTTATTTGTGTTAATTACATTTGAGAAAAAGAGAGATCGCTAAAATCTCTTTCTCAGCCTACTTTCTCATTGAGTTTGTTAGACACCAAAATTGTACTGCATACTTGGAGATGGATGGTGCTGTAGAAGTCCTGGAAATATATTGCTCCTTGTTTGGGTCAAAATGCACAATGGGGGGAAATAGGCCTGGCTCAGTCCAATAAATATACCATTTATGGTTTTTTGTGCAATAGTAAAAATGTCCTTTAAAAACAGTTTTTAACAATGCAAAATAATTATATGTATGTGCCTAAGTAGACATTAAAGAGGTAACCTAAACTGTAGGCTGAAAACCATTCTGGCACCTATCTACCTTCCATTCATTGAAAGGACTGTTTCTGTAATCATAAAATTGATTGTAATAATCTCTTATGCCCCTAATGGAACACCAAATAGAATATTTTAAACATTACTCCTGAGATTTCTGTGAATCTGTGACAGATTGCATTGGTGGTTCAGATGTTTAGTGTTGGGCAAAAATAATTCTGTCCTTTTGAGTTATCTGTCATATAAGTGGGAGCAAGGGTTTCCTCTGATCACAGAGCACTAATTAATGAATTAACATTAAAACGTATTAATAATTTAAGAGGAGACCACCAACATCTTGTCATCATACAGTCCTTCTTATTAGAATAAAGACACAGCGGCCTCCGATAGCATAGCGGTCTAACTCACCCATTTACGAGTGTAAACTGCCTATCACGGTTGTGTATTGAAACCTGACTGTGCCAGACCAGCGCTGGCGGGGATCCCCGATCATGGGTTTGGCTGTCCGCCCCAGGGGGAAGGGGGACGGTGAGCCGGCAGGAATTCCCTGAGAAGTGCGTAAAGGTGTCTCCAGAATGTGGGTGAGCGAAATCCGTCTCAAAGGAAGCAGAGTTTGCTGCCCTCTGGGAACTAGCTTGCCTCGTAGAGACGGGCGGTGAGTTTGTGTGGGGAGGGCAAATTGAAATAAATAGAGGGAATAATTTGTTACTAAACTGGGAGAAAAACTGGAAAAAACTATTTTAAAAATGTTTTCAATTATTTACAGATGACATAGATATAGATGGGAGTATTGTTTTAGTCTTATAATCTTGCTCTATCACAAGGTCACTTCAAGCTCTCAGGTTTTAAATGACCATATATTGTGACATGCTCTTACGTCCACATCCTTTGTCCAGCATGGAACCCTATGGTCATGTGGTTGAATTCTGAGATATTTTGGCTGAGCAGTGACACAAAGGGAACTCTGGTGAAAAACTGCTGGCTGGTCCTTCCTCATGGGCTCACCTGAAACTCCAAATCTCTGGACATGGGAACTGACACTTAGTCTTACTATGAGTCTTCCACCATAAGTTTTTTTACTGAAGAGATAAATTACCACTGTGGCAAACGTGTTGCCACTTCTGGGTTAACTCATTAGCCAGTCCATTGTCTTGTCTTTCAGATTAGCCTTGTTGCGGAGGCAGGTCCCGTAACCTAATAGATGAATATTCACTTGTGACAAACTGCAAGTCTCATTAAGGGTTTGGCCTGGCTAGTCAAGGGAACCAAGGAAGCAGTCTGTTCTGAGACTTGCAGTAAATCTTGTTGTAATGATTCACCCAGAGATCCAAGAGCTAAGAAAATGAATCTTGTCCTTGTGATGGTTTGTAGGGCTTCATAAACCTCTAAATAGATGGAACCGCCATCCATTCACTGATTTGAACAAATCCTATAGATTAACTGGGGACACCTTTGTATTGGTTGATACGATTAAGTGTTTGACAGCACCCAGCAGCTCCACTCATTAAGGGTTTTGAGGCCTCCCACTGACATTACTTATTAGAACCAAGAGTTTGGCCAAGAGCCAAAGGGTGACAAGCTCCATGGGGTGCAGTGGGCTTTTCAATCAAGCACAGATAATGGAAGGTTGCCCACTCAGTGACCCCTGTCAAGCTCAAAGCCTTGCTCAGACAACCATCAGTACCATCAGTAGAATGTCCATTCTACTAGTAAGCCTTTGAGAAATAAACTCTGTCAATCTGCCGGGATTCCAGAAGCGAGTTTAAAGCACACTATGAAAACAATGGAATTCGCTTTTGTTGTGTATTAAAATGAAATATATTTTATAATTAATACAAAGCATCTTTGTACAATTTAAACATTGCAAGGTTCAAGAGGTTATCTTGGGAATCACATGCTATGGCTACAGCAACCAATCTTAGTCATTTTCTGTATACATATACTGTATGTGTGCATACAAGTGGTCTGGGGCAGTCGCAAATTTGTGCGTACTCTAAGATCATTTTTAACTAAGAAGAAGTTGATGAATTCCAAAATGTGTGTCAGATTGATCATACACATGCTTTACTTGCATATCTGTGCATGCGCGCTGTTCGCAAATGAGGCCCATTGTTTTTGCAACCATTTATAGCACATTGTGGGACAGATTTTTAAGGAATTCATTAGGAATAACAAAATGAACAGTAGAATATGAAAAGAAAAGATGGCATGACATTAGACGGCATCCAAAAGAAAAACTTTCCTACAACATAATGCGGGAAAAGACACATAGGCGGTGGTCTAGCTGAGGAAAGATTATTAAAAGAAGAATAAAGAACAGGCTTGGTTAAACTTGTGATGGGATAAAGCCAGAGTGTCTAAAAGTAAAACTGTATTCACAATTCATTCCATACCCTTCTGACCGCATACGCACAATAAGGTGTTGTTCAAATTTATAACTGCGTATTTATCCTAACTGCTAGCTGATGACAGATTGCTCAATAGAAATCTTGTGTGCTTTCAAATAATTTTTCATTTCAAGTTCTAGTAAACAATATGTATGCCATATAGGGTATATATTTACAATTCTGATGTAGCTGTCTGTAGATACAGGTATTCCTGAAAATAAAGCTGTCAAGACATGGGCCTGGGTATTTTGCAACAACATTTGTAATTATTTGTTTTGCATCGCTGGGACAACAACTAGCACCTCAGAAAGGGCTATACAAACACGGATTGTGAAATGCCTAGGGGATATCAGCAGTCAACTTCCACCAACTTTCAGGGGTTCTTAAAATTCTCACACAAAGAGGAGAGTCGCAATTAAGGGATGATCTAGTAAATCTGCTGGCAGTGTAGTGTAATGGTTAGGGACCTGGGCTTGCAACTCAGAGGTTGCAGGTTCAATTCCCAGGTGGGGCACTGCTGTTGTACCCTTGAGCAAGGTACTTAACCTGAATTGCTTCAGTGAAATATCCAGCTGTAAATAAATGGTTTTAGTTGACCCCAGATATGCATATTCATAAACAGATTCAACTATTTATGTAAAGGAAAGTTGTGTAAGTGACGTAAGCACCGCAAATGACCTAATTGTGACTTGACCTAATGCAACCATTTTGTAAATCTACATAGATATTATGTAGCGATTGCTTTTACGTTCAAAAAGCAGCCACAATCCTTAGTAAATTTGCCCGTGTGTCATCCTAGTACCACACCATACCTATATTTTCATAGGATACATAGCCAAATCTTGTGAATTAGGAACACACCAAGCATAACAGAGGTATTGCGCTGGATATCTGAATTTATACCAGCGGCAAAATTTGAAATTAGTTAAAGTTAAGGCCTCAAGCTTTCATAAGACAATCAACCGGTGCTTATGTGTAAAATCCTGTAATATACTCAAGTCCCAGTAAAAAAAAGTACAGTACACAGCAACAGACAACAGCCCTCATAGCGCTGCCTTTTTGTAATATTTTAAAGTGGACCAAAATCTCAGATACTAATAGTTTTCAAATATTCAGCATCAGTTCATCACTGATGAAATGCACTACTCTGCATTCGTGGCGCTAGGTTGATTCTCACCGGGTGTGAGAGATAATTTCACACTCCCTGCTCTGATAACGTTCGGCTGGTCTGGCAGTGGACAGCCATGTCTCTCCTTCAGTTTGATAGTCTTCGCTGTCTCCTCAAATTCTTGGCCCTGGTTCTGAATTATAGATTGCAGGGCCAATTAAATTAACATGTACATCACCGACTAATTAAAAATGGCTAACTGCCCAAACAGTGACGTAATCAATCCTAGGTTAGAACCAACAGCCTTCTAAAAGTGGAGGGAGAAGGGGGCAACCATTATCAGTTTCTATCTATTTATTTGGTTTTTACTCGAAACATTGAGGCCTGCTATATTTTAAAATTGAGATAATAACAGTACGAGTCAGTCAGACTTCCGGGTTAATTTAATGTGTTTTTTATTTTTATTTTAAGAAAACACCCTTGAAATGTCAAAGAAAAAATATATATTTTAATTGATTGTTTAGTATTTTGCTTTCGCTCCTCCCTTGTTTCTTGTAAAATCTTTTCCTCACATTCCAGGCAAGGAGTCTTCTCTTTGATTGATGCTCTGTAAACTATTATGTAGAATAAAATAGTGAAAAAATATTGTAAAGGAGCCTCATGCGTGGGCTTTAGAGAAATTCATGCAGTTATTCAAACTCAAAGATCAATGCGTTGTCTGAGGTGGGAGTCAGTCAGTGCTTTGGACTGAATATAATGATAGATAAAGACGTTTTTATTTTTTAGTTATACACCAATATGCCTGGGTTTCAAAAGAATGTAATTCCATTCTTTTCAGTTGAGCTGTCATTGGTTTCTTACTTTTATAATCTCCCAAATGCCCTCATAGGAAGGACCTTTTGCATTGTGCTCAGCAAAGATCTTCTGTATACAGAATACGTTTTGCTATTTGCTTTTTGCTAGACAAAGAACCTCAGTATAGAGAATGCATTATGATTTTGCTAGTCTGCTTTTTTCCATATTTCCTGTTATTGAATTTCGAGTTGAGTTAGCAGGATTTATGCGATGCATTAAAATATAGCTTTTAAAGAAAGAGGAGAAAGTGCAATTTTCACATTTGAAGTTGTAGACTACCTGAAAATTCTGCTCTCACTGGCATCAAAACTCTCCTTTAATGAGTTTGCAAATGCAGTGTCCATTTAATTTCTTTGTGAATCCCATCTGCTGCTGACAGTGAAAAAGGATTCAAATCGATGTGGCTTACAGGTTACTATATTGCTTCTGTTGTTCTTCCATTAAACTCACTGTGCGTTAAAAATGTGTGGACTATAAATTCAGGTAATCCTTAAAAATAACACTCTAAATATTTTAGTATCTGTTCTTTGCACACTGGAGAAAGCCACAGAGTTATCATTAGCCAGTGATTTCTTCCACTTAAATGTGAATCAGTTAGAGAACATAACTGATACGGCACAAACAAATAAGATAAACCTTTACGAATTCCAGCCTTTTGTAATCTAAACATGAACCAATGCATTGTACTTTGTCCTAATCTTTGAATCATGAATTTAAGTTCAAAATTTAAGGACAATTTGTATCTTGTTTGGAGAGGAAAAGGCAGGTGGGGCCCCATTGATAGCAACACTCCTCTTTATGGTTTAAAATGATAATTGATATGAATGAATAATACAAATACTATTTATCTCCATTCGTCTGAAAATAGTTATTTTTAAGGCTACGTATGACACACGCTAACACCAGTGCAATTCCATGTCTACACACCATTCTCTCCCCAAAGGCAATCCAATCCCCTTGAGATTTGTGATGAAATCAGATAATTTACAAGTCGGAATGAAAGCCCCCCAAAAAAATGGTAGTGATAAAATTCATATGAGAGAGGAGCACAGAAATATCAATTTTCCTCAGCTGTTTATTTGGCGGAAAATCAAAGCTGCCGTTCACCATACTTTGGACCCTGCAATTTTGTGGTGCCATACACTCCCATATACACTTCACTCGCATGGCGATGGCTGCCATGATGATACCATTTGTGCAGATATGGCTGCCTTTGGACCCAGCAGAGTGTATTACAAGCTTGGGAATTGCCTTTCTGAAAATATTGTGTCTGTCTTGTATTACATCAAGAGAGCAAAAAACGGTGGGTGTGTGTTGAGAGATTGCTGTACATGAAGGCTTCATTATTGATTGATGGATATTAATGTATATAGTATAGGACACTGTTTGCACTTTTGTCTTTTATTGGCTATGTATTTTCCATTACATTTTAAAGTAATTCAATTATTTTAAACCTTTAGATCTAAACCAAAATAATAATGGCACACAAGGAGTAACAAATGTTACATAGACAGGGGCAAGAAAGGAAAGCACAGTAGGACAGACACGACTAGGGCTGGGTATCATTTGAAATGTTTTGATACTGGTACCGGTATCAAAACAATACATTTTTTGATACCTTTGTTGAATGAGAGCTCATCTTCAATAGCCTTTAAATTATTTGCATCATCTACTACCTACTTAGGTTTTCAAATAACTGGTAATGGGAGGTAAGAATCATTCATAAAACAATCATTATTTTACATATTTTCTACATATTTAACACATTTATGTCCATAGTTTTCACATAAATATAAACATAAGAATATAAACATCTCTCTAAAAAGGGATGAAAACCCTGTATGTAAAACATTGCCATTACTGATTATATGTTACCTATCTAATTACCTAAACAAAGGGGCTTCCAGTTGTTATGGCAGCAAGCCTTTCACATTGAAATTTATGACAATGCTGTAACATTCCTCTCTCCACTCAACTGTCATTCTGGCCTTAGCCTTGGATTGGATGGTAATGCTCTCAGCTTTGTCACAGCTCTAGCCATAAACATGAAAATTAAATGTTGCTGTTAGCATACTATCTAGCCTAATGTTGCACGTTAGACATGTCTAATACAGTATATAGTAATTATACAATACTAGTGGTAATATAGTCGGTTCGACCCCGGTTCAACTCACCAGCACTAAAAAAGTAACTTTTTATCCTGCTACAAATAACTAGATAAATACCTGAGGATGTGCCCTCTTTGGAAACATTCGTTTCTAAATTTGGCTTTGTTGTGTGTGCTTGTTGATTCAAACTGGTGGTGGAAAAAAATCATCATAAATCAAAAGGACTAAAACTAATGAAGTGAAACAAAATTAAACTGAAATTGTCCATGCTCGGGCTCTCTGGGGTGCCAGAGCACGCCTCTTCCCAGGGGGATGAGCTAGATGATAAGTCCTTCCAGTGGCTCGCCCCCTATTTCTCTCTCACCCTACTTTCACATTTTGCAAAGTCTGACAAAAAAGTCCACAGTTAGTTTTTTTGGTAGACCTTGATGTTTCTTGTCTCCCACAGGACCTGCTTCATAGTGTTGATGATCCTCCACTGGTGCTGGAGCTCTGGGGTGCTTCAGCCTCCAGATGGACAATAGCGGATGGTCTAAGCTGTCACAGAGGATCTCAGCAAGGGCCGGTTAAGAGAGACAGAGGAAACAACAAGGCCCCAGACCTGTCTGGCCACACAGCACTCCCAGAACAGATGGTATATGTTCTGAGTCAGTGCATCTATGGGGGCAGCTCTCAGTAAGGGCCAAGTGCTATCTAAACATGAATGACCTGGTGGGGTGACACATCTGAGCAGACATTAAGTCTTTTTGTTTATTGCTGAGGGATTTGTGGGTGACGTTTTTCCAGATATGTTGCGGATCTAGGGTCAGACTACCCCTTTGGAAAAGCATAGCCTCCTTTGTTCTTAAATATGACATTATGTTCTTATATGTCCAGGAGGTCAGCCCAGACCTGGATAATCCCATCCTGACAGCAAAATCTTTCAGGGCTTTGTAGACATATGGGGGTGTCAGCTACGTATATGGCATTGTCAGGTCCAGTCCACACAAGCCCATAGTCCTCAAGAAGGGAGTGGCATAGTAGTTGGCTAGAATAGTAGAGACCTCCCCTCTCTGGGTGTTCTGGAACAGACCCTGAGCCAAGATGATGTTAGTTATATCTGGGACCCCCTTTCTTGTGCTCCTCCAGGAGTGTTGTCCTCCCCAGCCTCTACATTTGACTCCCCCAGACGAATTGGAAGGCCATCCTTGTCATTTCTTTACTGGTGGTTCTATCTGGGGGAATAAAAGTGTAAAGGAGGACTATTGCCTTCGGGACCAGGATCTTACCCATCATTGTGAGTGGCTGTGTGCTCCAGCTCCTGATTTTTCCCTGGACATAGCAGAGGGCTTCCACTCAGCTCCTGTTCCCTCTCCCGTTGAACTGGAAGGTGACCCCCCAGGAGCTTGATGTTATCTCTGAGCACAGGGAAGGAACAGGTTGGTGTCTCATGCCAGAGTGGCAACAGGAATAGCACCAGCTGAGTCTCGCATTGTCCATTCCTCCTTCAAATTGTCACCCATGGTGCCATACGGAATCCCACACTCCCTAGTGCAGATGGATGACATCTGAGGGGACCTGTTTCAGAATGGAGACTACTGTGCGCCTTTCGTTATTGTCTTTAATGTTATGGGCATTTCAAGTTGTAATAGTGAAAATTATGGTGACTGAATATATCACATTACATTTGAACAAACACCAACAGTGGGGTTTGCCTGGCTCTGGAAAGATGTACGAACAAAAATGTTTTATGAAGTTACAAGCTGGATTCACTGATGTGAAAGCAGCAATAATGCCAGAGGCAACTCATTAGCAACAGACAAAGTAGTTTTCTTGTAGTAAGAAAAAACTATTTACAGTGCAATCAAAGTATTACATATACTTAACATGTATACTCTGCAATGTAAACATCCCAAAGGCTCTGTGCTATTGCAACCAGACATCACAAGATCTGTTATAGTAACAAATCTGTATGACAGGACAAATCACGGATGTGTATTCCAATTTTGGTTTTAATGATGTAACTACATACCAGAAGAGATTTGTGTTTTTAAAACCATTTTCATCAGAGAGGCGTTTCAGGTGCAATAATTGAAGTATTTTCTCTTTAGTGAAAGGAAAGGGTTATTTTTCCATTTACATTGATGGAACAAAATAACTGAAATGTGTGCAAGGATTTGAAAAAAGTAGGATTTGTTAGCAATGAAATCACCTCTTAAATAAGTGTGAAACTACAGTGATATAGATTAAAGGCTCTGAGATGTACAGGGCAGTTTATTAGTATGTGTCATTCAAACTGCAATAAGGAAAAAAGGTTATTTATCTTTTGCCATGCCTACAGCTACGCCATGGTGACCGGTTATTGCAGACAGTTTTGAAGTTGCGATCTTAAGTTTTCCGTATCCATTATACGCCTGTGCACCTTTGATAGGGCATCGTGTTGTTTCTCTCCCTGCTTCACTAGCGCCCTGTGAATGTACTCCCTCCGGCATGGCGGGCCTTTAATAAGAATGTATTCTATCAATGCTTTTAATGTGAAAACCCAATGAAGTCATTTCACGCTGGATTGAGCAACCTCGGTTCGTTATTGCAAGGCCTCTGTGGTTCACGGAGGCGAACTGCGCGGCTTCAGCTGATTATGCTAAATGTCCAATCAACGCTAGTTAAAACATAGACAAGCCTCTTTTGCATAAGGGCGAAGCATAGCGGGGGATGTGGTTCCGAGGGGGCAGAATCATGTGCAGGCCACAGGCAGATCTACTCACAATTATGAAGGGGGGGGGACATAACAACTACGTTTGTGTCTTTATTTGTACTTTCTCACGTTGTGCCTGTGCATGTGATTCATCACCCGTGGTGTACTGTCGAAAAAGGCAGTCTGTGGGATGGATCGCTCATTACAACACTGAGGTCTAGTTAGGTGAAACGCTTCCACCGCAGCAAATGTGCTTTTAATGAGAGATGTATCGGGCTTGCCTTTCCTGTGACATCCCGGGGGCCAATTTGTCATAAATGAAAACAATCGGGCAGCTATAATTAGCCTTTGGAGATTTCACCATTTATTCTTAGACGTGCCTTTACCCTTGGATACGCCAAACAAAAATAAATATATTTTACGACAGTAAACCCATTGAGATTTGCTCTCGGACACTCTTTTAACTCAAATAATTACACAACTTGGTGATTGATTATTCACTTGCAGGGGAATGTCCTCTGATTTCTGCTTTAAAAGCATACTTTTACATAAAATTATTATTGATAAAATTTTGGTTCCAAGTAAGGGTCCTATGGCCTTACTTAAATTGTACGCAAGGGTGGTATAAATAATGTGTTAATAGACATGCAGTGTGAACATTCAGGAGCTACAGGTAAAGTAACTGAGGACATAACTGAGCAATTTTACTGAGACAAAACCTTTTTTTAATAGAAAAGTAATTATCTGCTGTGTGTTAGGGACTGCCTCCTATGTGGTGGTATGTGTGGGCAATGTGCACCCTCCCTCTCTAGTTAGTGATGGCTTGTTGCTTAAAAAGAGGATTCTGGGAAGGAAGGAAACTGTAATTTCCTAAGGGAAATTGCATTTGGTGTCTTCTCTCTTTCTCTCTGCACACACCAGAATGTGCACACACATGCACACATACACTCCAATCTCAATGGCTACCACGTTTTTACTACAGCATAGACTTTCGCTTGCCTCCATGTTGCCTGTGTAACCTCTACCACGTGGCTGTTTGCATGCATCACCAAGCATTCTGGGCCAATCAACACATTGCCTCTGCTGGCCTTGAAAAACATGTGAAAGTGCCTTGTCATATTCGTGCCTCTCTGTGTGAGGTGTCAATCACACCCCGCGAGGAGTGGGATGGCCACGTCACCCTCATGCGGAGCAGCAGAACGGCCTGCTTTTCATCCACGTCTGGGCCTAAAGAATGCGTCCAGCTCAGGAGAGGGCAGTAGCCACTGCCCTTCTGTCAGCCCCTGTGCCCGTGCAAAACCGGCACAACAACACAGGGGCCGGTACATACCACACCAACCTTGTGGTGTGCCGCCTGACCTAGAAAACGTACAGTACAGCAGCTGAAGCCTGATCAGCCAGAACAGCCTGACCAGAGCAAATCTGAAAACATCGCCTGGTGAAGCAGTTAGGCCGCTGCATCCAAATTGCACTGATGTGCATGTTTATTTGGTGTCTGTTATTGTTAGCGGTGCGGCAGTCATCTGTGCTGCTCTCTTCATAATGTCTTCTTTTCCCCGTAATCTCCGTTTTTGTCAGGTTAGCGTCTCATCACAATATCTCCATTTAGATTCTTATTCCTTTCCAGAACTGACCTTCACAGTGACACAGAAAATGGTGGTGGGGGTGGGGGTGAGCGATCTGAAGAAGTGAGAGATCAGATGGGTAACGTCTTAGCAACAACAGCAGGTGAAGATGGAGGAGGGCACAGACATAGAGTGTTGGTTAAGGCAGGCAGCAGGATGGAGGTAGGGGGCGGGGGTGGTTACTTATATAAATGCTGTTCTTCATTGGGGAAGAAATTAGTCAACAGCAGTGAGCACTCTGACATAAAACACCCAGGGAGGGCACAGATTGAGATATGTCATGAAAGGAACATCCAAGATAGAATTTATTTTAGTTAATTAATTCCCATGGTGAGTCACAGGCAGGCACATTTCACAACAAATAAACATTGTTTTGTCAACTGAGAAGAGGATTGAAAATCATAGTTCACCGTGAGCAATGTGACCTGTGAACAGTGAAATTCCATTGTTATGGCTGAAGTTTATAATATCAGTCTAAACAATAAATAATAATGCAGCTGAAGTACTCCCTCATCTTTCTTTGCTCACCTACACTGCAATTTTGATGGACATAGGTATCAGCCATTTTATGTTATTGAAGCTCTGGGATTATGATTTTGGACTCTGAAGGATGGAGGTTCCTAGCTGTTATGCCACCACAGTCTTGTCAGTTTATTGAACAGACCAGGTTCAGGGGAGGCCCTGTGACCTGGAGTTCCAACTGATCCCTGACCTCCTGTCCAGCGACTCAATATCAGCCGCACTGGGAGGATTCTGAGCAGCAGAGCGTGCTGGCCCCTCAGAGCCAAAGGGCATGGTAAAATCAATAAGATTATTCCAACTAAAGTGTGCAAATCTCCAAAGGGTGCGATGCCAGCCAAAGTTAGGCAAAGTATTGGATGTTGAGGGCACCAGTGTGAGCTGTCAATTAAATTCTTGCCCCTTTGTGAATTTACATCAGTTTTAACACGATTTTAAGGAACACAGGTGCAAAGTAAAAACCTTACAATTCAATCCAGTTGAATGGTAGAGGTCTTTGTCCATGGTGAATTCCGTAAGCCTTTAAACTGTTTCCTCAGAATACATACAGGCTACATCAAACACTCTCTGCATTAACTTCATCTTCTCTGTATGTTACCCTTTAAGAGTGTCTTCAAACTAAGTGCAGAGCTTCCTCAAGTTGCATTAAAATTGAAGCCTTGGTTCCCAAACTCATGTCATATACCTTTGGACTTTTTAATGCATGGACCTTCTCCTGGATCCAATCAGATGCACTAAATAAGGAGAAATGCAATTCAATCTGACAAGACTGAAGTTTAATCCAGATTCAATCAAACCAACGTTATGCTCATAATGATCTGCCATATGCTCATAAGGACTGAGAATCCATGAAGCGGGAAAAGGTGTGGCCTGAAATCTGAGGTGACTGGTCAGAAGGCAGCAGCTTTATTTAAGGACAAGAGATGTTTGACTGTCTCAAACTTTACAATCCCTGTTTTTTTACTGAAATGAATAAATATAACATATAACATTCTCCAAGAAAAAAGTATAACTAAGGTATACTTCATTAATCCAGAATTTTAGGGATAAAGCAATGCACTAATCCAAACAACACTCCTCTAACTCTTTCTCACTCAACCACATGTTTCCCTTTTGGTACTTTGCCATTTGCTTGGGGAAAAGGTGCATCCTTCATTTCTTTCCCACATTGGCTTCAGCAGCCATGAGTACCAATTTCTTTACTTGCTTCAGCTGGTAAACAGGATTGGGACTGCAGGCTGCTGGAAGCTGTAGTCCTGATGGCTCTAGTGGCTCACAAGAGTTAAAGAGCCAGGTAGCCATTTTCCCGTGCGGCCCCTTGGGATGTCACAATATATACTGTGGCAGACTGCCAGGGGAGGTGCGGGAAATCGTGATAGAGGGGAAATACGTGTCGAAACGCTGGCTCCACCCCAAACAGTACATGGAACTCCAGGAAATGTGACGCACCAGGAAACCCTTAATAGCTGAATGCTCAGTAATAAAAGAGGCCATTTACAAAGTACCGTATGGGAAACACGTCGAGAGAGGAAGTAAGAGCAATGTTTTTGGATAGTTTTTTTGGACTGACCTGGTTTTGAGACTCCCATTTGTGTACCGGATATTGATTGTATGAGAACCTGGCTTGGACTAATGACAGTGGATTACGAACAACGACTAGGGATACGGATTGTAATATTGGACTGTTGGACCCTAATTGTGAGTTTATCCCCAATAAACCCAGTTATATTTCATTTCATTGATTGTGTGTTGTTTCTTCTTCCAACTTGGTTATGTGGAAACCCCACACCCCTGATCACACCTGATTTTTCTTAAATCAGCATCTCTACATGTATGGCAGCCATTCCATTCCAGTGTCTGTTGAATTCCAACACAAGCACACCTCATTCTAATTAATGAAGTACTGATTAGGTGTTCACCTGAACCAAATCTTATTTAACGAGGAAAAGTATAAAAACCACTGCTGTGGTCATCACTATCCTCTTGCAATAGGACCAGCTGGATGGCAAAAAACTAGGCTAGTAGTGCCTCAAAAGTAATTGGAATCAAAAAATAATTATTGACCATGCCAAAAGAGTTGAAAAGAAAAGTTTTGAGTGAGGAAAAGAAGTGTTCAATTCTGGCTTTACTGGCAGAGGGATACAGTGAGCATAAGGTTGCTTCTATCCTTCAAATTTCAAAGACAGCAGTTCATAAGAACAAGGTCAAGAAGCAGACATTGGGGACAACGAAGCTACAGACCGGCAGAGGGCGAAAATGACTCTACTGACCAGGATGACCACCAACTCATTCGAATGTCATTCAACAACCGTAGGATGACATCAAGTGAACTACAAAAAGAATGGCAAACGGCAGCTCGGGTGAAGTGCATGGCAAGGACGGTTCGAAACAGGCTCCTAGGGCAGGGCTGAAGTTGTGCAAAGCTAGAAAAAAGCCCTTCATCAATGAGAAGCAAAGAAGAGCCAGGCTGAGGTTTGCAAAAGACCACAAGGATTGGACAGTAGAGGACTGGAGTAAGGTCATCTTGTCTGATGAGTCCAATTTTCAACTTTGTCCAACACCTGGTTATCTAATGGTTAGACGGAGACCTGGAGAGGCCTACAAGCCACAGTGTCTCACATCCACTGTGAAATTTGGTGGAGGATCGGTGATGATCAGGGGGTGCTTCACCAAGGCTGGAATTGGGCAGATTTGTCTTTGTGAAGGACACATGAATCAAGCCACGTACAAGGTTATCCTGGAAGAAAACCTGCTTCCTTCTGCTCTGCAATGTTCCCCAACTCTGAGGATTGGTTTTTCCAGCAGGACAATGCTCCATGCCCCACAGCAAGGTCAATCAAGGTGTGGATGGAGGACCACCACATCAAGACCCTGTCATGGCCAGCCCAATCTCCAGACCTGAACCCCATTTAAAACCTCTGGAATGTGATCAAGAGGAAGATGGATGGTCACAAGCCATCAAACAAAGCTGAGCTGCTTGAATTTTTGCGCCAGGAGTGGCATAAAGTCACCCAACAGCAATGTGAAAGACTGGTGGAGAGCATGCCAAGATGCATGAAAGCTGTGATTGCAAATCAGGGTTATTACACCAAATATTGATTTCTGAACTCTTCCTATGTTGTCAGTAGTTTATAGAATAAAACAAAAATGTTAATTTTTACTCAAACACATACCTATAAATAGTAAAACCAGAGAAACTGATCATTTTGCAGTGGTCTCTTAATTTTTCCCAGAGCTGTATATATATATATATAAATAGTCTATACAGTATTTTAGCATCCCATATTTGTTAATGACATCCTGCATCTCTAAATCGACTAAGGCCATGCTACACACCACAGATCTGTCATTAATAAAATATCTTGCTTGCAGGTGAAAATAAAATCGATGATTTCAATAAAACTGCAGGACATTTAGCAATTAAATCCAAGTGCATTAAAACCATCTGCGTCTTTAAACTATGGTAAATAACATTATATTTGTAACAAACATAAACAGTGGGGATTGATCATTTTAAAGGAAAAATTTGACAATTACTTGCAATGCACCTGTTCTTAATTAACTAAAGCTTATTTAGGGCATTCTGTCCCCCTCTTTTTAATTCTTGTGTGTTTTTACAATCTTGCTTTTATTTATGACTTTCTATGTAATGTTGTTTTATGTGAAACTTTTTGTATGCTGCCTTCTTGGCCAGGGCTCACTTGAAAAAGCGATGCCAATCTCAATGTGACAACCCTGGTTTAAAATGTTAAAAATAAAGGCATGCAGGTTCAACCCAAAAAGGTGCTACCCAAACAGACACATTTAGCATGAAAAAGCAGGTACTTTGTTGACTGCCTGTGTCAATCACTCAGTAAATACACATTGTCATTGAATCTCATAGTTCTGCCACCATAGAGAAATACAGCATGTTAAAGAGATTTTTAAGAGATGGGAAGCTTTAGTTTGGTTTAGTTGCCTTTGTCCTTAAACATGCTAAATTCATTGGATTACATTTTGGCCATTAAGCTGGATAGCAAATTGAAGAAATGCAGCCCAAACTAACACATTTAGCACAAAAATCCAGGAATGTTTTGGACTGGCTTGCCAATCAGAGGCAACCCATGGTGCTAATTATTCAGTGAGTATACACATTTATTGGCTAAAATCTCATTCTTCCACTGCCGTAGAGAGACACGGTGCGTTAAACAGACTTTATTAAGATACGGTGCCAGATTAATCCGAGAAGGTTTGATTTGATTTGTTTTTATTTTTAGGACTGCCTGGTCAATCAGAGGCAACCCATGGTACCAATCACTCAGTGAATATAAACTTTTATTGGTTACAATCTCTTACTTCTGCTGCTGTAGAGAGATGCGGCATGTTAATATTTCAGGCTGTGGGAGGGCTATATGCTAATTTACTGAATATTCATGATCCACACCTGAAAGATCATGGTCAAAGGCCATCAGACAAAGACATCTTGCAGAGTAGCCTATACGCATTTCTTGCGACCAACAGAAGCCAGTTTGACAACATCCAAAGTCTGGCATTGGGCACAGGCACATGATCAAAAGTTTAAGATATTCATCTTTAAACGTCTGTAGGAAAACGAAAGCAAAATCCGTGTCTACGAAGACACGGAAAGACATAAACAAGACAAAACAAAATAACCAACGATCAGGAACAAACAAAACGTATCCAAAATCTCGGAATAAACTAAACGCTGGGAATCTAAACCACAATAAGCACACAAACAAGTTCTCGAGAGGCAAGAAACATTAATCACAATAGGTATTATCAAGCTAAGCTAGATAATGTCCAAGCGCCGAAACAGAATGCCAGCTGGTTAAATATCCTCCCGTTAATTATTCGCAGCAGTCCGCAATGATTCTGATTTTTTCGTATAGCGTCACAAGACGCGGAATTCATATATTTTCACGAGTATTTGAAAATATGGTAAATCAAATAAATATCAGCATACACCGTCTGTTGCTGGCAGCTCGCAACCGTAAACACAGACAAGATCCGATATAATGTCGGGACATTGTTTACGCTGCAATTTCACACACGGAATTCATATATTGAATACGAGTATTTGATAACATGGCAAATCAAATATAGTTACTTACTCTTCGTCAGTTATTGTCTTCGTCGCTTTCCATCGATGCTCTCAAACACTGCAGCGCAGAAAATCTTTCCATCTTGAATAAAATTGTATGTCTGTATAAAATCTTGCTTCAAATTGTCGGGACAGTTTGTGTTGTTTACGCGGCGTTTCACACATGGACCCACGCCCCTCCCCACACCTCCCGAAACTCGCACCTAGTTACCATGTCAATAGAAGGGGGACGTTACTAAAAGGTAAAAAACAGAGTAAAAAACAAGGTTTACTTTTGGTCTAATTATAAACAGACTTTATTGAGATACGGTGCCGGATTAATCCGAGAAGGTTTGATTTGATTTGTTTTTATTTTTAGGACTGCCTGGTCAATCAGAGGCAACCCATGGTGCCAATCAGTCAGTGAGTGTAAACCTTTATTGGCTACAATCTCCTACTTCTGCTGCTGTAGAGAGATACGGCAAGTTAAACAGACTTTATTGAGATACGGTGTTGGATTAATCTGAGGTTTACTTTAATTTGACTGAATTGCATTTGTCCTTGTTTAGTCTAAATTCATTAGATTGAATCCCGACCCTTGTATTGTTCCAGAAAGAGGAATCATTAAGTGCCATAAAGAACCATTCAGTCTGACCATGTTTGCATATGACTTGTCAACTGTCATCTCCGAAAAGTACAGTAGGAACTTGAAATGGCCTGCTCCGGATCCATTTATTTTCATTGCAGATTGCTCTTGTTGTGAAGCTTCCCATTCATTTTACCTGTCTGGGGTAAGGGGCTTGCAAGCTAACAGCTCTCAGACTCAAGCACTAAATGTGGCTTTTATCTTTTCTTTGCCTCTTTGACTTTTCAAGAGTGCGGGCCGATAGTTGTGTTTGTGCCTCTGTCGCCAATCACGATGGGCCTCAGCTGGCGAGCCAGCGATTGAAGATGGCATCCCGGCAGCCCTCATTCTGAATGCGGCCCACGCTGCTGACCATGTTCTTCTGGGATCTGATGCCAGCCCCTGACCCCATGTCGGCTGACCCCATGCCATTCCTACACATGGCGAAATCATAAGGCTTGCTCCAGAGTCAGGCTGACAGGCCATAGTTCTGCACGTGTGTTTGTGTTTGCATACATGACTGAGTGGCTGGCCATATGTGTGGGAACATGCTAATAGATTTTTGTGTGTATGTACACCAATGCATGCCTTGGAGTGTGCATTCTTGTGTGTGTGCATTTATATATATTTTTTATTTTAGTTTCTTTTTTTTTTGTGTGTGTGTGTGTGTGTGTGTGTGTGCACCTCTCCCTCTCAGTGGTTGTGCGGACTCGTGTTGGCTGGTGGTTAGCTTCCCTTGCAGCTGTGTTGACTGCAGAACAATCTGGCCCCCAGTTTCCCCAGAGGAGCCCTGTCTCTTTGAAAAGTCGCCCTGACAACCTGCTGTGTGCTCAGTATGAAAAGAGGAAAATGATATCTATGCCTCATGTCCTCACATTCAGCAAAACTGTCTTTTTGGGTTGTCAGTTTCCAGGGGCTAATACATGATTTATACTGTTTAATGTACGCCCCCCCTATCCCCCCGCCTTCTTGCCATGCACCCTTTACACCTCTCTATCCCTGATGCCCCAGGTAAGGGTCTGCAGTGTTCTTTCCGAGAATACAGGGGATGATTCAAATCATTTACAGCCTAATGAAAACCTTTTTAATTCCAGTTAATTAAGAGGGGTTTTCTTAACAGAGTGAATGATTAATTTGCTTCTGGAAAAACAATGGAGGTAATTAAAACAATGACACTTTTTTCCCCTCTCCACTTTCTTTTTTACACATATCGCTTGAGGGGTGACAAGAAGGGGTAGGTGGAGAGGGAAGATTCAGGGTTGGTTGGTTAGACTGACTGTTTTGCTTCACTTTGATCACAATATGCCTTTCATTAAAATTGGCAAAATAGTCTCTGAAAAGAAAGAGTATTTCCTTTTGAAAGGTTTCCTTCTTGAAGTGCAGGTCAAGGCAATTTGAAAGCTCAATTGTCTACATGTGTCTTGGTTCCTCCACCAATGGCAGAGGATCTACAATATTGTACCCACCCCTTTTCAAGACCCTGCCCACACTTCTCTCTTTCCTGTGGATGGCATGACTCTCCGTTCAGCCACAGATCCTTCGGATGGACAGACTTATTTATTACACTGGAACTTACATCGATGAGCTGTCCACGGGTTCCTCGTAGAGCAAGAGAAAATTCCCCCACCGCCACATCAACATGGCACTTGCATTTTTGCTGCACTAGCCATGGTGCTAAGGTCTCCCTGTGCGCTGTTTAAAATCAGTGGACATCACTGGGCATTTGTCACAATTAAAAAGACTTAAAAGAGCGGTGTGGGTTTGTGAGCAGCAACAATTAAGATCAAGCACACACTCCACACATACACACTTACAGTGAGAGAAAGTCCCAATAAAACATAGGCCTTGTGCCCTCGCGGTCTCCAGTCCTTAACAAGGCTGACTGCTGTCCAGGGCTGGACTGGCTATATAGTCTGACTGTCTGGTAGGGCCTCGGTAGGGCCGGTAGAATCATTTTATATATATTATCAGTACCTTAAACGAACTGGTTCATTGCCGCCCGTCGACAGATTTATTCGCGCAGCACCCCCCCACCCCGGTCGGGAAACGAAATAAAGCCCTGCTGCTGTCCTTCAGTACTCCATCTCTGAAAAAACGAAATATCTCCATCTCTGACTGTATTTACCCACTGCTGAATTTTAATAATGGCTCTTTTCTGTCTCTAATCCTGGCCTCAGTGCCAGTTTAGTATTAAAGATATTTGGGCTGTCGTGGAGACTGACACAATTAATGACTGAATCTGATGGAGATTTGACCAATTTATTCAACGTGGAGGAGTGTAAGAAATGGTACTTCAAATTAATATATCCTCACAATGAGAAGTTTATAAAGCCTCGGGGTGTTGATACAGCAGTGCATTGTGCTAAATTCTTGGCAAAACATTCTTGTCACTCGTGGGATTTCTGTAAAGATTGTGGATCTCCTTTCTGTAGTGTTGAGTAAGCAAAAAACCTCAATGTCAAACCTGCACTCTGGATGTAAGCCATTGTTAAGAGGAAAATGGCTTTGTCCCTTTTGCTCAAAAGACCATTGCACCTGGATCTTTCTCTCCAGCCAGGTGATACTGGTGAATTGAATACAGAGAAATAATTCTGTCTATTTGAAATGTCACAGTAGGCACCGCACCCTGTACGCAAACCCTATTGTGCTGGCTGAGAACATCATAGTTTTCTGAGTGATATAATCGCTTTGATGTAAGAGATGTCATACAGTTGCTTTTTTTATTGTATTTTTTTGCCTTTGTTTTGTTTTCCATTCCTCCACCCTACTGGCATGTGGGAAGCGTAAATTTTTCTGACAGCCAAAGGAGTAGGCATGACATTCTCACATCAAAGAAAGTCACGGCCTTGCCGTGGATCTAATGTCATAATCTAGACAGGTCAGCAATTAACTTTTTTTTCACACACACACACACTGGAATTACCGGAGGGATGCATCTGCGGGCCTGATTAAGGGCAAAGTGTCAAGTTTCTGTTCAAGGGCCGCCATGGTAGCTTTCATCTCTACTCCAAATGAAGGTGACCTGAGAGCAAATGGAAGACAGAAAGAGGGAGAGAGAGAGAAATGGAGAGTGCAAAAATTGCTGGAGAGAGAAGGCCCACATCCATAGCCTTAGGGTGGCCTGGGAAGATTATTGTGCTCGTGCTCATGCTCCCCAGAGTTACCTACTGACACTGACAGAGAGAGAGAGAGGGAGCAAGAGTAAAAGGCAGACAGAGAGAGGCTTCTCTCCTGAAGTAACCCTCCACTAGTTCTCAGTGCAGAAGTTCTATACTGTTGACACAGGGAAATGTCAGGGAACCTTTTTTCACCACGACCAGAGGCAGAAGTCAAAGAAACAAAGTCTAAAAAAATACTTGCAGCCACACTACTGTTCTGGGGTGGATTTCCCAAAAGCATTGTTGCGCTAAGTGCATTGTAAGTTCCATCATAAGATCCATTGTTAATTTATGTGGGTTTCCCGAAACCCTTCGTAACTACAGTAGCATATTAGCATCTCCATCGTTAACATGCTACCCGGCCCATGCCGTAAAAATAAAGTTCACTTTTTCCTGCTCTGCTCTTCATTGCAGACAGTGGCTGCCTCAAAGAATACTTTAAAATCAAGTCACTGTGCATTATGGAAATGTGGACATTTAATGAAATATGTGGATTTATTTAGTTTATTACATTTATTTGGAGTGTTTTATTTACATGCATGTAATATAAGACATAACATCCTATTAGGCCATTTATTAGCCTATAATACAATGTGTCGTGTAGCCTATATCATCACATGGTTAGCCAAAGCAATTTGATAGCTTATTTCATCACTAAAGTGATTATAAGATTCAGCCACGATACAAATGCAAGAGGCCAATGGCTCTTTATGTAATTTTGTTTAATTTGCAGAGATACAAACATCTGTATTTGTAGCATACATATATGGTAATTCTATAGACTATATCCTTGTGGTTATGTGTGGCTCAGTAGGTAGAGCATGGTGCTGACAATGCTTAGGTTGTGGGTGTGATTCTGATTGGGACCACATATACTGAAAAATGCATGTACAGGCATTACGAACGTCCGGCTTACGGACAACTCGTACTGACGAACGGACTGCCATAAGGCCTATTATATTTGTAAAAATTGAGTTAAATACAATGGTTTGTAAGAACAAATGCATGCACTACTTTGTGATGCTCATGAAAACATTGCGTGGTTTCAGCGGTTCGTCGGCTCAAGGAACAGAGATCACCATCCGTTATTTTAAGTCAGATCACGGTCCCGTTTTTCTCTTTCTCTTACCCTTACAACGATGCCTCCAAAGCATAAATCCAATGAAAGTGCTGGTGATGCATAAAAAAAAGAAAAACAATCACCATGGAAAGTAAATTTGAAATAATAAAGAGATGAGAGAGAAGTGAAACGCCATCAGCCGGTCAACGATCGGAACAATTTTAAAAGACAAAGGGAGAATAATGGAGCATGTGAAAGGCCATGCCCTGATGAATGCCACGATTATTACCAAGCAACGCAGTGGTTTAATTATTGAGATGGAAAGGCTATTGATAATTTGGATAGAAGACCAAAATAAGCATAATATGCTTATTAGCCTTTCTTTAGTGCAAGAAGTGAAGGCAATTGTGACGAAGAATTTGTTGCAAAAGGGGTTGGTTCAATCGCTTTAAATTGAGGGCAAATTTACATAATATTAAAGTTCAAGGTGAAGCAGCGAGTGCAGATGTAAGTGCTGCGAGTGATTTTCCAGAAATGTTGGAATTATTGACAAGGGAGGTTATTTGTCAGACCAAATATTTCATGTAGACGAGACTGGCCTATTTTGGAAGAAAATGCCTGAAAGGACCTACATTTCGAAAGAGGAAAAAAGTGCACCAGGGCATAAGGCATCGAAGGATAGGCTAACGTTATTGCTTGGGGGTAACGCATCTGGGAATTTCAAGCTCAAGCCTTTGCTTGTGTATCGCTCCCTAAATCCGAGGGCACTACGCCATATCATTAAGACATTAATGTTATCATAATGTTACCTCACAAATGAGTGTTAACCTTTAATCATGATCCTTTTTATTTTTTTCTATCTAGACTGTTTTAAAAACTGTTTCTTTAATGGGTTTTTAAAAAATGTACAGTACTGTACATAGTTACTTTTATTATTACTGTATTTTTATTATTATTAATATTACAGTATTGTTATTATTATTATTATTACTACAATATTATTATGTACTGAATGTTATGTTTAAGATGTTTTATTGTATTTGGAAGATTTTCTTAAGTATTTTATATGCACAGAAAGGTAAAATAAATAGTATACTAAGACAAACATTTGACTAAGTGACGATTATTAAGAACTGTATGTACCTGTTCCGACTTACATACAAATTCGACTTAAAGACAGATTTAAGAACGGATCTCGTTCGTAACGCGGGGACTGCCTGTATTCACTACTGTACGTTGCTTTGGATAAAAGCATCTGCTAAATGGCATATGTATTTTAATTAGTCACAAGAATAGCCTATAAAGATGAGGACTATTCCCAGGCTCCATATTAAGTTGAGTTTCAATTAACTTGCCAAGTTTATCAATTAACACCTTAAAATAAGAGCTGCAGGTAGGCCTAACCAGGTTATCCTAATCATGGCAGCGGTTCAGAGAATCCTTCATTTAAATCAAAGACAACATCTATGTCAGCTACGCCATCCATGCAGCCAAGCAGTGCACCGTAATGCTGCGTTCCAGGCAAACTTAATTCCACTCGTTATGTGTGCTACCCCAAGAGGTTGTACACATTCCCAAAAAACGGGATGCAGATATATATCTAAAAGCAATGAAATTCTACAGTGTTGTTTCTAAAAACAGGAGTCAGGCATCCACTGGCATCTATATAAAGTGGTTACATGGTTTCAGCCAGTCACATGCCATACTGTATGGATTTTGTTTTGCTATACAATGACACCTCTTGCACAGATATGAGCAGAATAATAAAATAATTCTAAGACTATTAAAAATATGTTTTTGTGGTTCCTGCATCAGATAATTGTGTACCCTTTCACGGTGTAATTCAGCCCCCCTGTTTTTGGCTTGACTGGAAAGGTCTTGGCATTTTTTTCTGACATCCATCCCAGTCCTAAGCTGCTCACTGCAAGCAGTTAGTTTGCTTAGGATGTTGTCCCATTTTTTTTTCATTGTTGGAGAGACTGCCCCGAGCCTTTGAAAATAACATTTGTTTATGTTGTGCTACTTCATCCAAAAGAAGTAGAATTTCATCTTTGGAGAAGTGTTGTTTTCTCTTTCTTGTAGTTTCAGCCATTTCCTTTTACTTTAGAGGGATAAGTTGTCCAAATGTTTTGCCTATTTATACCTTTCCCTGTAATTGTATTCTTAAAAATGTACTGTTATGATCATTTGTAACTATTTCTAATTACATCATGCCAATGTCCCCAAAAACAAACTAGATGTTGCAGAGATTTGTCAATCGATTGTTTTATTCTCAACCTTCTTTGCTTTGTGCCAGAACAGTGCTGGGGTGGAGTTAACTAAAAAGCACATTAAACCCACTCGTAAAATATCAGCTAACGACGGCTTTCGGGAAACCCACGTAGAAGTAGCATGTACTTTTCCTAAGTTCATCGTAAAGTGGCACTTTAATCTCTAATGATCAACGTTTTCAGGAAGCCCATCCCTGGACTATAGCAGCTTTTCAACACAGAGGTCAGAAAAAAATGGTGAGAGATTTCATTTTGGTACACTGTGGTAACAGATCAAGACAAGCATTGTCATGTTTGCCAGTGTGCTGCTTTCTCTTTTTTTCCCCCTCTTACACATGGCCGCTTTTGACATCAACCCTTGGAGAGTAATGTGGGGGTCGAGTATCAGAGTATAATTGCACCACAGGATGTCTTACTCGCATGTTTGCTGCGTGAACTTTGCTCCAAGTCATCTCTCTGTGTGAACTTTGCTCCAACTTTGCTCTAAGGCATCTCTCCCATCCGGTTTAGTTGGATCCGCTTTGTCGTCATATCCCTATGTAAAGATTCTGACTTCCCCTGCCCTCAGGGAGACCGTACAATGCACAGATAAGAAAGGAAGCGAGAGAAAGAGAGAGAGATAATGTTACAAGAAAAGATGCTTAGCCTGGTGTGCTTTGCCCACAAGCGTTCCTCCTCTCTTTCCTCTCAGAAATAATCAGGGATTAGACCATATGCAAGACACTGCAAAGTTGTGGCATTGACCCTGGGGGACAGGCTGATTCTCCCCTGCAGCACTGTTCGGTATTCCATTACAAAAACAGGCTCGGAACAAGCACTTTCTCCAAAAAGGGAAAAAGGAAGGATCGCGATCTCTTCAACTGCAGTAATTGGGCCGATTAATTCAAGAGATGTAACAGGTTAACAAACATTTGGTGCAGTTCACAAAGAATAATCGCCTGCTAATTGCAAGTCTTTAAAGAGGGACTGGAGATAAAGGTTACCCAGGCCCTCTGATGGAGACTTTAAAATAAGGGCTTGTCTCATGTTTAAAGGAGGGAAGAAAAACTATTGTTATTGATGGAAGGGTTTTATTTCAACAAAAGTGTGGCCTCAGATTGATATTTCTTTTAGTAGAATTAAGGAAAAGGAAGAAATATGTATCTTTGGAATGAGCTTATCTAATCATTCTAAGAATTAGACTTGAATAGAATTTGAAATATTTTTTTGAATCTTCAGAGCTATATATTTATAAGCCTTTCTCTTGCCAAAGAACTGAATCTAAGTAGGGCTGGTAGACATCTTGAGACAACAAAGTTACTGCTAGAAGTGGCATGGTTGGTCGCTATGGGTGGCAGTCTTCCCACTGGGTTAAGTAGAAAACCAATCCTAATTTGCAGTGACATGGGTGATGGTTTGGTAATGTTGGAGTTTCCATATTTTTATGGTACAATAAACATAGCCTCTGACTTTAACTTAAAAAGTTGTTGGGTTTGAGATAATGGTTGGCAAACAACAGAATTTTGAATGAAAACCATGGCACGTGATAATCGCCTTTTTCATCAGTGCACTGGTCCATTTACATGACTTACAGTATACCGCTGTTAGTCTATGTCTTGTCTTTTTAATAAAAACTAGCCAACAGATTTGTATGAAATTTTGAGGATTAGTTTGAATAGTCTTGTTCCTTTGCCAAACTAAAATTAATCTGCATTGGTGTTGGAACGGCATAAAGAGGAGACTGGTGATTTTTGTATTTTTAATTGGAAAACAGTGCAACCATTATGTAAAAACTGCACAATTTGGTGGTTAAAGATCCAGTTTCACTGATTTAAAAGAAAAAGCTAAAAAGTGTTCCCCAAGGTCCTGGCTACATTTTTAATCTAGCCACCTAATCTTTCCCCATTTTAACCAGTTAAATGAAATGATGGGCACCAGGTAGGAGCTACTCATTTTGTTTGGTTGAGGTTGAGTTACCCCTCCTCCTCCATAAAAATCAAACTCATATCATCACCATTTTAAAGGCTAAAATTGGTAATTAATTCACAAATCTACTGTTGACGGTTTAAGCACTATATAACCTTCAAATAATTCCCAAACACAGACTATGACAGATGGAGGATGAAGACAGGGTTGGCAAGTTTAAATCTAGAGACATCTCTCTAGGAGGGAGTTTGAGTGCCTAAATGCTTCATACAACTGTACCTCCAGATGATTAATCTACTCTATTTAGTTTCCTTTACGCTTAAATAAACATATTTTCATAGCAAATCCCTCTCACAGTGAGAATGATACCGATAACCAGGGCTTAATTAGTGCCAGAGCTGTCGCATGTTGTCATCGGGAGGGCAGGAATCAGACAGAACAGGATACAACAAACCGATCAAGAGAAAGTGCTCTTCATGAGACAGCACTGGCCTGATGAGCCAGGTGCAATGTACGGTGAAGCCGAAGTGGAATCTCTATGCCAGCACTGTGGCATACAGGCACATGCACAGATAGGGCCCAAGGGGGGCTTGAGCCCCTGCCCTTTTGCCCTCAGAGTCAAAAAGTGCCCTTTTTTTGGCTGGTGTTAATTGTATTTTATTTTTTCTTTATTTGTTATTGAAATGATATCAAATATAAAGAGGGAAATGTATAGTAGTATCCACGAAAAAAATACACCTTATCAATTTCAAAAGTACTCCACTCTCCAACACCCCTCCAAATGGTTTTGTCTCAATCAATCAATCAACGTCGCATCTTCCGACATTCCGAATACAACTTGTCATGAAAAGCACCGCATACCCAGCCCCAGTTCGGTTACGGTGAATGATATCACTCAGGTAGGCACTGTTTTAATTATGAAACCACGATTAAACAACACTTACTTACTTTTTATGTTATATATCTGTTAAAAAACTCTGAAGTAGATCAGTAGGACTTGCCACCTTCACGCTGTAATTTTGTAATTACTAGCCTCGGTACTCGCGAGCAAGTAAGCTAGTCTAATTATCATTAAAACAACGTTATCTCTGTCATGCAGGACAACTTACAAATATGCAATTAATTTATGAAGCAGGTAGTTATGTTTTGATTAGTTTTGCTAGTTTAGTGTAGTCACCCCCTTTTCTTTATAGCCAGTATTCTAAATTATTGTTTGGGCATGTAGCAGTGTGTTTCCCTGTTAAAATAAAAGTTTCAATCAATCAATCAATCAATCCATTTTGATTGGGAAAGAAGAAGCAGCATAAACACTGCTAGAAGAGGCAAATACAATGAAAGGCAAAATACTTCTCACCTCCCTGACTGGATCAGTTTTTCAGCCATATGCATAGATATATAAGAGTGTATTTAAGTAGTGTGTGTGTGTGCGTGCGTGCATGCTTTTTGAATATAATATAATACTGTTTCTTTTCCTCTCAGTGTGATGCTCAAAAACATGTTACTAAAATCAAACTGTAGTTCAGTAGTTGTACCATATGTCTCATTTATAAAATATATGCAGTGTAACAAAATGATACAGAACATGAAAACAGAAGGAAGTTTTGAAACCCCAAATTCAGGAGGCTTATGTATCAAGCATGTCAGAGTAGGACTGCTTTCTCAAAGAAACCACTGATCTAATGTGACTGAATTGGTCTAAACAACTGAACACTGACTGACTGCATTACTTACACTGACTGACTTGCATTACTACATCAAATCTGTGGTTTCTTCATGGAATAGTGTGTTTCAGTCAAATTTAAACAGGTCCCATGTTATGAACATAGTGTGTGATTATGGATGGCGGCGGTGTGGCAACATCGGGGTGGGAATAGTGCGTGTCGGTGGGGTGAGTGCCCTTTTTTTTCTTGAGCCCGTGCCCCCCAAAATGCCTGTGCACGGCCCTGCTGGCATAGACTGCCTGTGCTTGACAGTCTGGGCTTTCAGACAGTTTGTGGACAGTGGTGGAAAAGACGTCCAAAATGACCTGAATGATCTTTTGGTGGCAGTAAACACAATCACAACACCAAGTGTGGAATGTGAATGGTTTTCCACAAATTAAATTAATGAGCACTAATAATATTAACAATAATAACAATAATCAAGCTTCCCTGCAACTTTCCAACATAGCATCGCTACTGTTCCTAAACCTTGTTGGACCACCTGTGACAAAGTTCAACCCAGTGACCTATGTCAGGTCTTCTGAATCTGGTCTTCTGGCTCTTCTGCATGAATAAATACAAGATTTTATCAACTGGTGGTAAATTCCTGATAATCTTATTTGCAAATTGGTGTAGCTAATAGTGGTAGGTAGTCTGTATAAAATAGACAGCGTTATTTATTTATTTATTTATTTATATGTGTTTATATCCTTATACTGATGGTAGTTCATGGCTTATGACATCACAGATGACATAATGCGCTGTGCTCAGGTACCCTCATTTGCCGTCGTTGGTATAACTAACAGCAATATTCTACTACTGTACTTATACTCTAATTATTGCTTGCTGACAGTCAAACCTGAAAACATGTATTCCATCAACATGCTATTAAACCAATCTCAATTTCAGAATTCTTTCTGTCACGGTTTTACCTTGTTCAGCCGCTGGAGGGCGCTTGACCATGTGATGGTCTGTTTTCTTTTGTTTTGTGTGAGGAATCATTGTCATTTCCATTTTCCTTATATGGTCTTTTGTTGGTGTATTTTCCGATCAGCCAGCTGTGGATTATCAGTGTTTAGTCCGCCTACTATTTAAGGTCTGCGTTTTCCTCATACCAACGCTTCTGTGTAAACCATTGTTACGCTCTAGCCAGTACTAAGAACTAGGTATTAGTTTTCCACCCTGTGGTCTCTCAGTTAAAGAGAGAAGGTACTATTTAGCATCTCATTTAAAAGGGTCAGCGTTACCACTCTGTGGTTGCCTTTCTAGGAGGATTATTTCCTTCCTAGCTATAGGTTTATTGCTCGTCACTCCGGTGGCGTTTCCTTTTCGAGATTCATTCTCTGTTTTTGGGTTTAAAAACTCCCAGGGCTAAAGTCTCTAAAATCATTTGAGTTTCTTACCTCTTCGTTGAAGAGTCCTCGCCCTTTGGGTTGTTTTCCGTTTTATTATTATTTTCCGTGGACTTTATGCCCGGAGTTTCTTTTTCTTTGTCCATCCATTTTTCCCCCTGCTCCCTTATCTGTTCGCAAACTTAGTAGCTGACTACTCATAGTTAGCTTTTAGATATTCGTGACATCTGCGGGTGGCTCTTCCATCCTCGACCCACACTACACTTTCTCTGTCAGGACCTGGGTATGAAAAAATAACTGACTGATTACGGTATATAAATGTAAGCATTAGAGTGCTGTATAAGAAAAAAAACACAATAACAGTGATCCCAGTGATAACAATTGTTACTTGACTTTTAATTGGGTACTTTTAGAGTGATCATGACAGTTAAATCAGCTCATTTCAATTCAAGATGGGAATATTGTTATAATTATTGTCTTGAACTATAAATTCGGGCTCAGCTGCCATCTTCTCACTAAATGCATTTGCCTAGATTTCCTCTGCCTAATCCCTAGGCACCATTGCTATTTGATTTATTTTGTTTTATTGCAATGTCCTGCCCAGCCCACATGGGCTCATAAGACACTATAGATACAGTCATGAGCATTTACAGATGTCTCTGCATATGTGTACGAAGCATAGTAAACATGATTTTAAGGGATTCTTTTTTATTATTACTATCTTGTGCTATACTGATATCCTGTGCTATCCTGTGATCCCATTTGGCCTTGTTGGTGACAGACATTTAGGCACAGGGGGGATATTGCAACCACCCCATGTCCACCTCTGCGCGGTCACAACCCTGCTCGTCTTCCACCCTCCGAGGGGCCTATTTCAACAGCAGCCCCACAAGCCGAGAATAACATGCCACTTTTACTTTATTCAGCCGACACTGGCAGACCCTAACCTTCTAGCGTGGCTGAGAAGCACTTATGGGCACAGTATGTGCTCCTGTCTCAGCTAATTCATCCACACACTCACTCTTCCCCCCTCCCCCCGTTCCCTCCACACGGCCAAGGCCTGTTGGAGCCGAAGACTGTTAGCCAGCAGAGGGCTATTCAACTACAATTAGAAAATGAATAAAAACACTGCAGGCATCCTTGTTTTTTTGTTGTTGTTTGTTTGTTTTTCTTCTTTTCTTAGCTTTCAGTATTATTTCTGCAGCTTTGTCCCTTCTTTTGAAGATATGCTTTAAAAATGTTGAATGCCAGAAGAAAAAAAACTGCAGGTTAAAACCCAGCATTTTAGAAGCATGACACTAAGGGAGAGACTAAAAAGAAAACGGGTGACTGAAAACAAATTAGTGCCTTTTTTTCCCCTAAGTTGTCTTACAAATCTTTGATCCAAGCTTAATCCCCCTCCCTGGCATTTTCATACAGGTCTGCACATAGCTAGAAAGCCCCTTTATTAGATCTTGGCAGCGCAGGTGGAATCGATATCGCCTTGGCCAGTGACTAAGAGACAGTTCCTGGATCATAGCCTGCTGTGATCCTTATTCCTATTGATCTTCATTACCCTCACAGCACTAAGCGAGCCCAGCATCGGCACAGATGACCATGGCCGTGCCAGACACACACTTACAGGTATGGACCAGTCAGGCTTTTTCACACCAAGGGAACACGGCTCTAATCCATAGCCATTATTATTACATTCTCATTGTTTTGTTCACCGTGCTATCTCTTTAAACAGCTGGATGTTTATTGAAGCAGGTTAAATAACTTAACCACAAATCTCCAACCTCTTTCAAATCTGGTGTCAAACCCAGTTCCTTAAGCAGGTTGACTTAAAATGTTGATAACGATCCATATAATTAAATAACTGGTGGTTTCAAATGGACAGTTCAGTACATCAACCCTCATTAGGGTTCTGATATCTGATAACTGCATTATTTGGTTAATTAACTCCTTGGTAACAACAAATAGCAACAGGACCAGGGTTGGGGACCGATAATACAAGGACATAAAAGTAATATTATACACTGATAGTTTCAGCATGTAAATGAACTCACTCTCAGTGATTGCAGTGGGTTAACCTGCGATAGGAGCAGTAGCCTACCTAAAACTGGAATCCTGCATGCTTCACCCTGCAGCTTTCCCCACCAGTAATCTATACACCCTGAATCCCTGAATTCAGTGTTTACCGAAGCTGTTCAGGTTGCCTGCATGCAAAAATGTTAGCTATGCAATTTCCCTGGAGAATGGTTTCTGCTGGTTTAAGCAAATTAATACTAATGTAATCTGGTTCTCTTCTACGTTGGTATTAGTTTGCCGTAGTGAGCTATATAGCACCCATAAAGTTGATTGAAACTGGAAAAGGCGTGTCTAGGAATCAAAATGAAAAATGGTACTGCTAAAGGAATAATAACTTATTGGTTTTTTAGCTTTTTTTCTTCTTCCAGGCCTATGGAAGTGATTTTGTTTATACATTGTGGGAAAAGTGCATTTAAAGGCCTATATGAATGAAGTATATTGAATACCAAGGCACTAGGGTACCGCTCTCCTTCAGTGAATAAGGCTAATTCAATTCTCCTTCTGTCCTATCAAAGTCTCCTTAAGAACAGATGACATCATGACATCAAAGCCGTTCCGGAAAACGCAGACTGATTGTAACTCAATTGTTGCTTCTCTGTCATTGATTACAGCGCAGTGAGAAGTGGCGGCGGTGGCAGAGGGGAAGGGAGGGGGCTGAAACACCTTTTTTCTCTTGTGACTCAACATTTGTCTGCGTCTCTCCTACCCTGGCAGCAGCATAGATCCAGCTTCATTCTCTGGCCCACAGGGGATTGTCATGGGACCCTGATTAATAGAGAGATGAGTTAAAGCAATAGCACCACTGTCTGCAGCATGCAATCTGGACATGTACACTCCCTCTCTGCCCTGGATCGATACGCATGGTCAGGCTGCCCACATCCATGATTTCCATATCCCGTTCCACTGTATTTCCCATAGCCAATCAGGGTAAAGCCAGAGGGCCACAACTAACCTCCAGAGGGTCATACGTAATTGGATTTGGAGCCTTTGACAGGACGGGACAGCGTGGGGAGACCTCTTTGTGAACGCATGGATTTACATACATTTTGGTGAGTAAGGTACCATGGCATAGTGAAGTGAGAGCTGCTAATGGTTGTAGATTCATATCCCGCTCCTTTTGTTGCTTGAGGAAGTATTCGGTGTCAAGCTTTAGAGACTGGCGATATGGAAAATGTGAGCCACGCCTCATAGATAAATATGTCTGCCGAGCAAGTAAACAACGCATTGTCGGTACAGACGTGCGTGACGACAAAGGAGTTGTATGTACGAGCACACAACAGTGGACCGTAACTGGTCAGCAGCTATGCCAGTCGCAGCCTCCGGTCCAATCCGCATTGCTCCAAGCTGCCTCACAGTCGGCTGCCAGAAGCCCCTCCTCCCATCCCCACCACAGCGATGGCCAACCTGTGAAGCGCTACGCACGCCGAGGGGCTCCGTGTGACACAAGGGGGGCTCCAATCGTCTGACATCGTTATTAAGCGCGTGTCACTCTGATGAACGGTGTCATTAGCGGGCCTCCCAGCTTGACAGAAAGCGACAGGGTAGCCCGGCTCTCCGGGAGATCAGTGTCAGCCGAGATAGCTGCCCGAGAACACGTCTCGCCATTTTGCGATGCTTTTCTCTACACGCTGTCAGGTGCTCCCATATGTATGCTGTCACGGCCACATCGTTCACGGCGCAGCGCAACGCTCGTCGTGTAATTACAACAAGATGCAGTAGGGGGCTTCAGCCTTATTAAGCAATGAGAAATTACATTTATACGTCATTATTTGCTTTGATTTGCAGAGGCCTTCGTCCGCAGCGATCCATTTATACGCCTGGCCATTTAATGAAACAATTGAGGGTAGGTAGCTTGATGAAGAGTAGAAGAGCAGGGCCCCAGCCAGGATTCACGCCTGACGTTCAGATCACAAGCCCCAATTCTAAACCACTACACCATACTGTCACAATTAATGTGAAATGTTTCTCACTTTATCGACCTGACACATACCCGAGGTGTATTTTAGAATGTTAAGTACAATCAAAATGGTGGAGGTGCAGGCTTCTCAACAAATGGCACAAAGGCAGAAACCATACAAAACGGATCACGCTGAGCGCAAGTAGCTAAGACTTGTCTGTCTGTGCTACTGATGCATGCTGTGACATTCCTAGTGTTGTATAACATATAACAGTTGGTATTCTTTTTTTCACCAAATGAAGTTTGCTTGTCTCTTATTTGTTTGTTTAGAAATGTTAAAATGTGTTAGATCATCTTGGTTTAAAGCCTAGATTCTGAACTACAATGTTTTGAAAATGATTTCTTCTTTTTTTCTGTAAACCACACGTCACACGATTTAGCATAACCCAGGGGTCAGGACGGGGTCTTCCAAGGGTCAAGCCAGCAGGTTTCTTTTCCTTGTTTGTGGTCCAGTTGCAGAGGCTGACAATCAGATGTCAGCGCAACAGAGTTTAAGGGAAAGATCTGTCACAACACGGACGCTGCCAGTTTATTGTCACAACAATTCGGGGGCAGGGGGGGGGTGCAAGTCTCAAAAAACCCAGGGAATCGGGGCTGATGGCGAGGATCTCAACGCTGCGACTCGTCTGCAAGGTAAGCAGGGGGAGGCTGCAGGAGCACATCTTTCTCCCGGTCTCCCAATGCGTGCTCTCCCATGCGGCCAGAATTCAAAAGGGGCCGGCGATCGCTCCTACATTTTAAAATTCAGTGGCATGTGTGTGGATCAAAGCAACGGAAATGGACAAAGCCTCTTCACTACAAAAAGGTTGTTTTACATTTGATTGCTGGGCCCCTCTTCCTATGCTTTAAGCACCCCCAGCGCCCAAGCGTTTTCCCTGAATCAGAAACAGCGACGCTCAAACCCCATTGATGTAATATCAGCATAAACCCCAAAAAATTGCAGTGCTTATTTTAATATCAGCATCTGAAAATAAAAATAAAAATTTATAAGGCCCTGCGAGACAGTCCAGGGTTTATTTGAACATGCAAATAGCATCTGAAAAGAAAAAATATATATTTATAAAGTCCTGTATCAATCAGGCTGGAGTACAAGGAGACTGCATCAAGCACCACACCAACCACTTTCGAATCAAACGGTAGGGTTGTGTTTGTTTGCACGAACCATATGAAGTAACAGGACATATTCTTTGGTGCTACCTTCAAAATCCAGAGGTGGCCACTAATTTTATACACAAACACAGACTAAGACTCACGAGTCGACCGTTGGTCCCCTCTTCTGCCCCCGAGATACTATGAAGGAGATGTTCTCGCAGACCTGGCCAGCACAGCTCATTTACATTTCACACATCCTCCATCCTCCACACATTGCACGAGTCCTTTGATTCATTTGTAGTTTTTTTTGTTTTCAGCTTAAACAAGTTCTAATCATCACACGCGGCCTGCCCACGTGGATACCTGCCCCTGCAGCTCAATGTCTTTCAAGGGAATAGATGCAGGTGGGAAGGGAAGGAGCGCACGATGAACTGGCTATTGTGTCAGGGCACTCAGTGGCCCATATCCATAAAAAATATTTCAACAAACATGTTGAATCCATTAGGTTCATGAGATCCCATTTTTATTCTTCTAGGGGTAAAATGAGATTTCCTTTCAACCGACGGTTCAATTTTCCTGGCTCTGCCTCGAAAATCGCAAGCAGAGTTTGTGGAGCATTGGCCCCCTCTAGTGGCTGTTTAATGACATTATGCAAGGCTGTCTGACATATTTTCATCTCTGTCACCCTCTCTCTCCCTCTCTGTCTCTATCTCTTTCCCTCCCTGACCTCCGCACAGACACTCATTATAATGACATTGCAGATATATTTAACAATGATATGGCTGTCAGAATCTTGATTTAACTTTTTTTTTCAAACGAATGAGACAGAGAGCATGGGGAAAAAGAAGTCAAATTATCACCATCCAACGCCAGACTCATAGCTCCTGCTGCCTATTTTTCATTTACATATTAACGCTTGCATTCTGGGCTTACATTGGGCATCTGAAGTCATGCGAATCCCATTAAAAAATTGCAGTAAATCTGCTGTACATATATATCAGAAGAAGCAGAGCAAACTAGAAATTGGGGAATTCATATGTCGGCTTCATAACAGGTAGGCTCATAAGTCAGCACATGATCAGTTTAGGCCAGTCACAGTGTTGTGGCGGCTGGCCTGCTGCAATCTCACAAAGGAAAATCACACAAACCTCCCCTCTCACTCTCCCTCTCTCTCTGGCTACCGTCACTTGGCCTCTTCTCTATGACCTGAGTCTTAATGCCCGGGGCTGTTATGGTCTGGATATAACATGCCGTGAGAGTCTCTAGGTTGGAGTAAAAGGGAGGGAAGCGGATTGTCAAGAGAAATGCTCTCAAGGTGATGAGGAATTGTGCCACTATTGAGGATACATCACAACAACACTGGGAAACATGTGAGGCGGGGTGTGTCTGAGAGGCAAAGGAGAGCCGGTTTTTCAAAAATTGGAACACACAGGCTGCTTCCCACACACAGAGGAATCACCAACACGCTTCAGGGCATGTACACAAAACTATACACAAACACAGACATGGCACAATTCACAATTATACATACCTTTTTGTACTATGTCTGTTTTAACCCACCCCATCTCTCTCTCTCTGTCACTCTCTCTCTCTTTCCACCCCTCTGCACCTGCACCTATCCCATTATTTTACCCATGGGAGTGAATGGTGTTGTAGACACCACTCACTCCCACACATGACCACATGCCATTTGACACCCCAGCCAGGTGGGTGACACGTCATTCCGAATGCTAAAGAAAGGCACACACCCTCCCACACACACAGTTTCATACCCACATACACACCCTGTTTGAGAACCTGTCGGTATCCTGTTTCTGCCCTCTATCACAGTCCCAGTGTCCTCTCCATCCAGTCTCTCTCCATTTTGTTGTGCATGTGTGTGTGCCAAGAACCGCAAACCTGACAGCAAACCCAGCTTTCAGGCTGTGAGACCCCACCTATTGCAGGTATGCAAGAGCAATGTTCTGCTGAGACTGTATGTGTCACCTATCCAGCCCAGTCTATAGCAAGGCATGCCACACATATTATATCTAAATGTGGACATGTTGTCTTTATTTATATAATATACCTGCATTCATAGTATTGTTGATAAATATCTAAATGTACACAGTACACACATACACGCACACACACACACACACACACACACACACATATATATATATATATATATATATATATATATATATATACACACACACACACAGTATACACAGAGTAGACAATAATGGAAATATCATATGAAAAATACATTTTGAAGCAAGTAAATTGCAATTACACATGTGTTTTGCATTAATATGAACACTTGAATGTAACTTTCTAAAGCAATTTGATTTTGAAAGAGGTCAAATGTGTCAATGGGAACAAATGCAGAAAATCATGACAGCATGCACAAAACAAGGAAAAGTGCATCAGGAAATAAGAACAGTGGTTGCAAGTTGAAGCCCACCAACAGGGATAAATAGACATTTAACAGGATAGTTACTAAAACCTCCCTAACAGAGTCTCAACAAAATGCATGTATGTTGTAAGCTTCACAAAGCTGATATTTATGGTAGGGCTGCCATTCAGAAACCACTTTTAACCAAGGCCAATTTGCAATGCATAACCTAGTGTAATGAGCACAAAACCTGGACTTCTGAGCAGTGGAAAAAATCTATATGGTTTGATGAGTCGTCTTTTGATAACTTTTTTCCTACAACTGGATGGGTTTATGTTTGGAGAAAGCCAAAGGAAGCCTTCAACCCACATTTCCTGTTCCCAACTGTTAAATATGTTGGTGCACCTGTTACAGCATGGGCAGCAATCCTGTGGGAGTTATTGGGTCCTATTATTACTCTGCATGGTAGAATTACGGCCAAGGAATACAAAGCCATTTTATGTGACCAGATGCACCCTATGGTGAAAACATTGTTCCCTCAAGATGTTTCCATATTCCAAGATGATAAGGCCCCCATACACACTGTTAAATGGATTCAACCGTGGTTTCATGAACACCAGGATGATTTATATATATATATATACATGTATATATATGTATATTGTGTATATATATATATATTACATGTAAAATGTAAAGGAATAACATTAATAATAAAATAATAATCATAAATAGTCATAATGATGGCATATTTGTTGTTATATATTTACTTTTTACTCATCCGTATTCCTCTATGTCAGTGATTCTCAACCATGCTCCTGGTGGTACAAATAATTTCCTGCAGATTCAATGTAGAGATGTCAAACTAATATTAGAATTCAACTTACAACTCAATCAAATCTAATTAACCAAGGGTTCAGCTGAAATTGAATCCAGCTCATAAGGTGTGGACCTATTTCAAGGAAACTGCTACAGTTCCCCTAATCTCATATCCCACGGAGAGAGATTAGCTTTTAATTGACACCCAGCATTATTTCATTTTCGTTCTGAGTCTCTATCCTTCTTTTTCTTTTTGTCTAACTTTCTATAATCATTACCTTAGATGGGTCACCAAACTGGGGCTCGGTAAAACTCTTGGAAATGCCCGTCAAACTTAAATGACACTCACTGTGTTATAAGGACAGAAAGTTCAGCCTGGCACCCAACTGAGGGCATCTGCCAGTGCTTCTAGGTGATTCATCTGTGATTGATTGGTGGCTCTGTCTTGGCTCACTCAGACCCTTTTAAATCAAGCTTTGTGAGGAGGGATGTGACAAGTGGTCAAGGCACAGGGCCCGCATCCAGAGAGCCATAGGTTCACATCCTCAGGAGTGCGCTGCTATTGCCCTTTCAGGAAGTCACCTATCCAGAATTCCTCTACATGAATCCACGCTTTAGCAATGGAATACAGAGTGTGTCAGAGAGCAGAATGGCAGGATTATAATGATTTTGTGATGTAGGCTTTCAAGTAATGCAAGACTTCCTGATAGAAAGACAAATGAATGATGCAAAACTGCGTCCTGTATCCAAATCTGCACATTTCCATTTCTTCCATGGCATAACAATCCTATCTACAGAAGCACTCAGTCCCTCCAGATAGAAGCAATGATATTGGGTGTCATTCTCATGGCATTATTTCCTTTAAAAAATACTGATAATCTGATAATTAATTTACAGAATCATTTAAAACCAGAAAAAGGCCCTTGTATTGATTCTAGAAAATGGCAAATAAATAAGGAAACGCTGTGTTCCTTGTGTATTCATAATTTGTCACAATGAATTAAATCAGATTATACTGGGAAAACACAAACAATGATAAAAGTCTGATGTTCCTCTGAGATCACACTTTTTGTTCTCTTAATACCTACAGAATTGTAGTTAGAATGAGATCAGTTATGTAAATAAAGATTCTTACATAGTCCTAAAAAGGGTAAAGGTAGGGGTTGAGCAATGGCTTTGATCAGGGCTTAGGGGTGACCTTAGAACAAGAGCAAACAATTAATTCAGGGCCTGAAGGTTAAAAGAAAAGGTGTGCGTGTGTGTGCATGAGCTCCCTGTATGGGCGATGAAGGGAGAGAGAGTCAGGGCAAGTTGCTGCTTTGTCTGTTTGCAAATGCAACTAAGGAGGGGAATTCCTCTGGTCCTCATAAATATTCAGCAGCAATAGCTTAACACAGCATGCCCAGAGATGATGGTTAAGCCCCTCCTACCTGTGAGTGCTACCTGTGAATGCACATTGTATTTTTACAAACCCCTCCCCCAGCTGAGAAAGGTAAGCGTTAGATTCAGGTTATTCTGCATTGTCAATAAACTTGAGGGCTATTGCCTGGAAGCCTTTCTGCCGCTTTTGTTTTCTCTTTAATTACTTTTTCTTCTGTTTTACCTCTCAAACATTCATTAGGTAAGACAAATATATTTCCCTTTAAATGAAAACAAAGCAATGGACTTAACTGAACCTGTATTTGTGTACTAGAACATGTATTTTCTTCAACATTTGTGAGGTAGGAGTTTACAAACAGCAAGGGGAAATGCCCTATGGAAACATTGATTCAGTTATTAGAATGTTAAAGGGTTTATGGCTTGGGAAATGTGTATATTATTGTATACCATTAGAATAACAAGTATCTCTGTTCAAAGACCAATACTTTATTCTGTCCTTGTATTTCAGATATTTTTAATGAACTCATTCTCCTGTAACTTTCATTATTTTGCACCAACTGCAAAAGCTAATGTACTTTATTACAGAAGAGGTAACAATATGATAACATGTACAGATGGTATAAATGCAATGTTTTACTGTTATGTTGAACAGTTGTAAAAGCATTAATGGGACATTTCTCTTATGGCATCTCTCTCTCTTGATTAACAATGTAAATGTCTAAAATGGTTCCACTCTTAAAGGTGGTGGAACTTAGCCGTTATGACTGACAATGCATTGGATTGGCAAAAAAACAAAGCTCCTAGTATGAGGCATAATCAATCAATCAATGAATCAAAATGTATTTGTATAGCACATTTTACTAAACATTTATATGCTTTAAAGCAGACCGTGGCGACAAAGGCAAGCCTAGGGCAACAGTGGCAAGGAAAAACAAAATAGGAAAAAACCATTGGAGGAACCAGACCCAAGAGGGGAAGCCCATCCTCCTCTGGCCAGCTCAGGGTCTGAATTTGTAATGACCAACAGCAGTCAATGACTCCATATGCCCCGGTGGTGAGGGCAGGAGACAAATAGGGAAGTAGGGAAGGGAAAACAATGGGTGTCAGTAGGGACAGATTAAAGATGGAGGCAACAGGTGACCACACAAGGAGTTAACTATGGCAGCATAACTACAAGAAAGAGATAGAGAATCTAAGCAGTAATGTGAGGGGCAGGAAATTCACCCATCAGGAGTGCGTCTCATTTCGCATTTACATTTTACGTATTTAGCAGACGCTCTTAATGTGCATTAATACATGGTAAGAACAGTCATAGTTTGTGTGAGAGATCAGTGCAGTAATACAGCGAAAGATATCGTTGTTGGCAGCTGCATACCATACCTGTAACTCTGGGAAGGAAAAGGTTAGTCTTCTTTTTTTTTTGAGTAAACATATACAAACAATATTAAACAAGTAGGCAGTGGTGATGACAATTGGCTATGTGAATGAAAATGTGGGTTTTGAGTCTCTTGCGGAAGATCTAAAGTGATTCCACGGTCCTGACCGAATGCGGAATATATTTCCACCACCGAGGGGTCAGGACAGAGCGGCTGCCGGGTGCACGGAGGGATGGGACAGTCAGTTTGCCAGAGGAGGCGGAGTGGAGGGGTCTGGCTGGGGTGTAGGGTGTGATGATTGTCTGGAGGTAAGGGGGAGCAGTTCCTCTAGCCGCTTGATAAGCTAGCACCAGTGATTTGAATCTGATGCACCTGAGAGAAGTGGGGTCACAGCTGTTGAGAGGTGACAGAAATCTATGGCTACAACGTATACTTTCTGTTTGGGTTGATACTGAATATGGACCCCTTAGGAAGTTTACAAAAAATGCATGTGTGTGCAGCCTGGATTCATGAAGCAAAGTCTAAATTAGTGTACGTTTATGGAGTAATTCTTAAAAGTGATAATTAAAATGAAAACACATCGTCCTGTAGTATTGGTATTTATTGAAAATAACTTTTTTTGAGTTTTACTCTGGCCATATGCTTACGTTTAACCAACACATTAACCGTAGTTTGGCATATATTTACTCTTTTTCAACAATCACTTGTTAGGCAAATACACACCCTTGTCCCCAGACAACTCGGCAGATGGCTCTGCCACAGCCTTCTTCTGTGCTTTCGGAAACAATGTTTTCCATAGGGGATGCCAAAAAGTTTGCACTGAATTGGCTTTGTGTGGTTGTGCACTTCACCACACAACAGTACAATTAGTCTGTTAATTGTGAGTGGAATTGAGCTGCCTAGTTTGCAGAAGTGCGGCTGCAAGTTTCTTTATTGCCTGTTGCTTAGTTACCGTGTGAGATCTTTGAGCGTGACAAACACTGACAACACAAAGTCTCTGGTCATATTTTTTAGAAGAAGAAATACTTGAAATAGTACATATCATTTGTAGTAGTCACCTTGAAAGCTTCTGGGAGAACAAAGGAAGCCACAAGATGTTGGTTATATAAATGGCAGGAAACAACAGAATAAAAAACAAGCTCAAACCATGCCATACTCATCTAAGTAATGTTCTCTCAAAAGCCATGTTTCTTAAATGAAATGCTGAAAACCTCTGAACTCAAAGCAGGGTTTTTCTAGTGAAAGGAAGAAAATAAGTATTTTAAAAATATGACATAAATTCCTACAGCTACAAGTTATGCATTGCTATTTAAATAAAGGGCTTCAGTCATTTCTCGAATAGACAGTGTTTGGTCTAATTCAAATTTTTGTAACAGCCATTCTTTGTCTGCTGCATATTTAGTAAATGGGAGGGAATTATTAGTTCCTCTTAAATGTTAGCATAGCACTGCTCTACTGAAATGACATAGTGAGAACAGTCTTTTGTTTTTGAAAATGGTTCCGTGTGTACAGTAAATCTATCCTATAAACTCTTTGACACGTTTGCTCTGTAAATACACTGTTTGTGTATTTACAAAAAACACTGTCTGTTTCCAAATATCCGTATGCTTTAAATATAATGATAAGTACTGTTGACAAAGATTAACTTTGTTCAGTTTAACAAGAGAAATTTGTCTTAAACAGTGATTTAATCATCAATCTCATGCCACATCACAGGTCTTAAAGAACACATGACACTACAGACTATCAATGGAGAATGAAAGGAGATGAAGTCCAAAGTTATTACTATCACATTTCAACAAAGCTAGACCTTTACTTGCACCTTGCTAACAGAAAACTGGGAAGAGAATAAGAGATCATCCCAAATAAAACTGGGAAGCAATACTAATATAATATATGCCATTTAGCAGACGCTTTTATCCAAAGCGACTTACAGTAGTGAATGCATACATTTTCAGTATATGTGGCCCCAGTGGGGATTGAACCCACAACCTAAGCGTTGCCAACGCCATGCTCTACCAACTGAGCCACAGAGAACCACAGGGGGAGCTCCAACCTGGGATTATCCTGAGTAACTGTACACAGCCAGCTCAGCACTTAAAGAGGGAGTAAAGACAAACTGCTACCCGTATGGTCTTTCTAGGCCCAAGGGATCTATTAGCAAATTGAAGGGTGGTAAAATGAATGGGTGGTAAAAATGACAACTGCTTTTTCTGATTTCAGGAGGCAGTAGTTTACCCGCTGTGACTCCCTAGTGACCCCACCTCCCCCACCTGCCGCAGAGATGAACTGGTCAGCATTGGAAGTTCTCATCAGCGGAGTCAATAAGTACTCCACGGTGTTCGGTCGCGTGTGGCTCTCCATGGTGTTTGTGTTCCGCGTGTTGGTGTTTGTGGTGGCGGCGCAGCGGGTGTGGGGCGACGAGAGCAAGGACTTTGTGTGCAACACAGCGCAGCCGGGCTGCACCAATGTCTGCTACGACAGCATCTTCCCCATCTCCCACATCCGCCTGTGGGCCCTGCAGCTTATCTTTGTGACCTGCCCCTCCCTCATGGTGGTGGCGCACGTCAAGCACCGAGAGGAGAAGGACAAGAAGTACACCGTCACTCACAAGGGCTCCCACCTGTACGCAAACCCGGGGAAGAAACGTGGCGGCCTGTGGTGGACCTACCTTGTCAGCCTGATCTTCAAGGCGAGCTTCGACGCCGCCTTCCTCTACATCCTCTACTACATCTACGAGGGGTACGACATGCCCCGCCTCTCCAAGTGCAACTTGGAGCCCTGCCCCAACATAGTGGACTGCTACATCTCCCGCCCCACCGAGAAGAAGATATTCACCATCTTCATGGTCGTCTCCTCAGCTGCCTGCATATTCATGTGCATCTGTGAGATGGTCTACCTGATAGGCAAGCGCTTCAAGAAACTCTTGACGGCCAGGAAGGAGGCCGAGCGGATGCTTTACATCGAGAAGCACAACATCTCGGCCATGACTCCGCTCAGGGAAGATCCCACAGCCACACCCTCCATCCAGAACAACAGCAACATTAAGGCCGAGGAGGCTTCCACTAGCAGGATAGTCTAACAGAGTGGCTTTCATTGCATTTGCTTATGACTGTTTCAGAACCTATACTGGGCTGGCGTGGAAAATGAGAACTCCAGGTGCAAATGCTCCCAGACAGAAAATGAGACTAGCAAAGAGAAACACAATACAACATCCCAGAATGATGCCTTTTTTGTGTGACATGACTTTTCAGGTGTGTCTTTGAAGTTGCATAGATTTCCATTGGCCCAGAATGGTGGACTGCTTATATTTGTGCATTAAATTATAAAAACGTTAGTGGAATAACTATTAATGTAAGTGCATACTACCAAAATACAGGGGGCAGAAACACCACATGGAAACACCAAATAAAAAAACTCTTATTTTGCAGTAACTAAATCGCAATTAAAAAGGAGTCTACACGTGTTTCATATTAATAATTGCCATAAAATACATTTTAAAATAAACACTTTCATATGTGAGTATCTAAATCAACATGAGAGATCTAACAGATTTTGAAAGAGGTCAAATAATTGCTGGCTCAATTGCAGGTGAGTCAGTCACAGAAATGGCTAAATAATTTGATATAAAGGAAACAAAACCCTTTTAACAAAACCCAATGCGCAACAATGCATAATCTAGTGTAATGTGAGCACAACACCTGGACTTTTGAGAAGTGAAAAAAAGTTATATGGTCTGATGAATCATCTTTCATTGTTCCTACATCTGGACAGGTATATGCTTGGAGAAAGCCAAAGAAAGCCTTCAACACACAGCCATTTCATTGGGTCCAATTATTACTCTGCATGGTAGAATCACGGCAAAGGAATACAAAGCTTTTTAATGCGATCCTAAACGTTGCAAACATTGTTTCCTCAAGATGTTCCCATATTCAAAGATAATCGTGCATACTACCAAACAGATTCAAGAGTGGTTTCATAAACACCAGGATGAAGTCTAACACCATCCATGGACTCCCCAATCACCAGATATAAACATCATTGAACTTTTATGAGAATTTTTGGAAAGCTGAGTGCAGAGTACATTTCTACTGCCTTTATCTCTCAAATAACTGGATGCTTTCCTTCTTGAAGAATGGTCCAATATGCCCATAGAAACAGTTCAAAACGTGTATAACAGCATTCCAGGAAGGACTGAAGTTGTTCTGAAGGAGTTTAGTTGGGTCACCATTAGTTATTAGTTCATAAATATTCATATATTTTTGGTGTTTTAATTATTTTGCCTGTTCCATGTATATTACGCATTTAGGCGTTCCTGAATAGATAATATATATAATAGTTAAAGTAGACTATGTGCTATTCAGTGATAAGTCAGGCTTCTGATGATAGACATTAAATAACAATGCATTTGGGATTTTCTCAATTTCTTAAACAAATGGTTGAAAGGTGTATGCTGTCCCCTAGTGTCTGAAAAATAAAACATGAAGAAATACATTTCTATAAATTCTGTTGTCCCATTGAACAAATGTCTAAAATAATTCGAATGTGAAATGCTTGACTGAAAACTTTAGCGTTGGTTAACCGAAAATAGCAATATTAACACGTTTTAATAAATAAAAACAGTATTTTTTATGCATTAAGTTTAATTATACCCAAAGGCGCAATTTAAAACAGAGAGCTCTTGAGAATAAATAAATAAAGCAGACGTTGTTAACATTAGGGTGCCTTTTGCAATGCAAAGGCCACACTCCAGTGCAGAGCACTGGAGTGTGGCCTTTTGCATAGCAAAAGGCACTCTATTGTTCTTCCCCGCCATACTTATTATTTTTTTTTTTTTTTTCTTCCGTACAAAACTTTGGTTCGCTACTAGTCTCGCACCGTTGCCAGCACAGACGCACGAAATACATCAAAACGTGCGGCTCGGGCGGGAATCGTGTGCTATTACTTTTCTTAGCGATCGCGCCTGACGTTTTCGCACGAAGTGCGAAAACGTCGACTCTTTGGGCCCATTGACAATGCATGGGAAACTGGGAAAAAGGGCCAAATTAGAAATACTGTCTTTGTACTCTCTGGCCTTTTGGGCCCTTTATTCAAAAACCGTGAGGCCTATTTCAATGGAATTTACATTGGATGAGAGAGGACAAAAATGCCTACATTTTGGTGCATAAATTGGGCTGTACAATGGAAGGGTGTGGGAGTTACATGATAATGTTTGGAAGATTTCTTTATTAAAAAATGTCAGATTCCACTTTACATTGAAGTCAATGGACACAGCTAGAGTGGGTGACGTCACAATGGCCTCTAGCTTGACCAGGTGCAAATTTTATCAAAAATCTCCCAAACATTATCGTCTAACTCCCACACCTTACACTCTACCGGCACAATTTATACACCAAAACGTAGGCATTTTTGTCCTCTCTCGTCCAATGTTACTTCCATTGAAATAGGACGCACGGTTTCTGAAAAATCGCCCAGAAGGACAGAGGACGCTGTGTCAAACTCCCATTCAATCCCATGTTAGGTCAAAAAAATATATTACAAAAATAAGACCTGCCGATTTATATTTGATCACAGCTCCTTCATTTTAAATCACATCGACACCATTCAAACTTTAAACGGGAGAGGACTACCTCTATTAAGACGCCTTTTTTACAGAATGTTTATACATGCTGTAATTTTGAAACAGGAGCCGTTTATGTTTTGAAAGCGTCTAATCGCAAAAAAAAGAGTTTACCAGGCGATTTCGATTTGATCACAACTCCTTCATTTTAAATCATACTGACACCATTCAAACTCTAAACGGGAGAGGACTACCTCTATTAAGACGCCTTTTTTACAGAATGTTTATACATGCTGTAGTTTTGAAACAGGAGCCGTTTATGTTTTGAAAGCGTCTAATCGCAAAAATTTTTTTTTAAATGAGTTTACCAGGCGATTTCGATGTCCTTACAACTCCTTCATTTTAAATCATACTGACACCATTCAAACTCTAAACGGGAGAGGACTACCTCTATTAAGACGCCTTTTTTACAGAATGTTTATATATGCTTTACTTTTTAAAACAGAGCCGTTTCTATTTTCAAATCCGCTTGATATGCATTGCAGAAGAACCGGTTGCTAAGCAACGGCTTAACTTTACAGAAAAAAGTCAAACCACTTCGTTCCGACATGTTTTACACAACTTTCTGGACCGATTTGAACGGGGAAAAAAGCCTAGTTATTGAGGCGGGTATCACAGCGAATACATAGCGAAGTTTTACACTGGTTTATCCGCTAGATTTATCGAACAAAATGTCACCGCAATGCTAGCGTGACCATTGTTTTTAATGGGTAGCATCCTAGCAACGTTTCAGAGTTCATTTACACAAATTTCTCGACCGATTTGAACGGGGGGGAAAAAGGCCTAGTTATTGAGGCGGGTATCACAGCGAATACATTGCGAAGTTTTACACTGGTTTAACCGCTAGATTTATCGCTACGTTACAAAATGTCACCGCAATGCTAGCGCGACCATGGTTTTCAATGGGTAGCATTGTTAGCATGTTTCAGACTTCATTTACACAACTTTCTCGACTGATTTGAACGGGAAAGATGGGCTGGTTATTGAGGCGGGGTATCAAAGCGAATACCTAGCGAAGTCTTACACCGATTCAACGGCTAGATTTGCCACTGCATTAAAATCATTTTTCCAACTTGTTTTAAAAACAAGTTTTTAAAACCAAACAAAACACACAAACCACACACACACACACACACACACACACACACACACACACTCTCTCACACGCGTGCACACACACACACACACACACGAGTATCAAGGTCCAGATCTTTTGCTCTTGCAATGTATGTCCAGATAAACCCAGCACTATGCACATGTGGAACACTGGAAATAAAACTTGTTTTATTTTGACCGTATGTGTTGGTGTTACTGATCCATTTTTTGTTGCCAGTTCTGCTTATTTGATCTATTCCAGTACAAAACACTGCGATGGATTGGTATAAATGTGACTAATACCAAGAAGATGGACGGCTGTCTGCTTCAGTGATAATAATAATAATAATAATAATAATAATAAACTCACACACACTCACAACACGCACACGCACTCTCTCACACGCATGCACACTCACACACACACGCACACTCACACACAACACACACACACACACACACACACACACACACTCACAACACGCACACGCACTCTCTCACACACATGCACACTCACACACGCTCTCTCTCACACACACACACGCATCTCTCTACTCCGCTCCAGGCCTCCAGACTTACTTTTTCACCACCGTCCCGGAACCGTCCCCGAAATACAATTGTAACCGTCCCAAAGTGAATGTAAACTCACAATGTGCTTTACATCAAAGAAATTACAAGCACAGTGCTTCATATACAAATAGACATAAAATTAACAGAAAAACAGGAATAGAGTGCATTAACAAACATAAAATGCATGTAGGCCTACAGTAAGATGGCACTTATGCATCAAAGGGTTAAGAATTTCCTTTTGCACATGCACTGCATCCAACTCCATGTCTCATGTAAAACACAGTTTCTGGTTGCTTGTGAACAGTTTCTGAACCCTTTGTGTGGACGTCAGACAAGAAGACATCCATAAGTTTTTTTTTTTTAACATGGGCGGCAATGGAAAATTCCGCATCACCTATTTCAGTATTTTTCAATACTTTCCACCACTTGGACCTCTTAAGACTTTTGATATGTTATAAATAACATATCTATGAGACTAAAACAGTTGAAAGCCTTTCTGTTGCAATCTTTTCGAGGTCATGTCGTATAATGCCTGGACTATTAAGACACTTCAAGACATCCACAGGCCCCAAATATAAAGCAGCAACATTGATAACTGTTTGCAATCTGTGTTTGTCACAAAACAAAAGTACAGTTTTTGCGAATACCTAGCAAAGTCTTACATTGATCAAATAAATTAATTTTTTAACAAACCACACCACACACTAAAACACACACACTCACACGCACGCACTCACACACACTCTCTCACACGCGTGCACACACACACACACACATGAGTATCAAGGTCCAGATCTGTGCATAAAGTGCAAAAACGTGACTTCTTGGAACATCTGAACACTCTCTCTAACACACAAACCACACCACACCACACACACACACACACACACAACACACACGCACGCACTCACACGCGTGCACACACACACACACACACACACACACACACACACACACACACACACACACACACACACACTCACAACACGCACACGCACTCTCTCACATGCATGCACACACTCTCTCTCTCACACACACACGCATCTCTCTCTGCCACTGCATTAAAATCATTTTTCCAACTTGTTTTAAAAACACAAGTTTTTCTAAAGGTTTCTAAAGGTCATCTCCACGGTAACGTCTCGGATTCAAATACAAGCATGTGTCACTTAAAACAAGCTTATTCGCTGTCGAGTAGGGGCGTGGCTATGTATGTGACGTGGTAACACTATAATACTGATTCGAATGATCGAGATCGGCCCATTTTCAGCTCTGCAGAATCTGGGTTACAAACTTTTTGAGTAATTGTTGGACTAATTGTTGGACGACATTTTCACCACTTTGACGGAGAGACAAATTGGATCTTATCCACCATCAAGTTCGGAATTGGATCTTCTATCTAGGTACGTTTAGTATTATTTTATTTCAGTTGGGGACAGAGCATATCAATGAATGGTAGCTTCGTAGCTAGCTAGCTAGCCAGCCTGCCGCTTGTAGCTGGCCATATTTTTGGTAATTCCCACCCCACTTTGATACCTCTGTTTGTGTGTTTCCACTGTTAAAATGTGAAAACCACACAGGGCGCGAATCTTGGCTTTTAATCGCATTTTAAATCTAGGTTAAAAATTGTCTATTTTATAAGCGTTTCATTGAGAGCAGTGCTTATCAATGCGCCAGCATGGCTCTCAAACGGGAGGTATTTTTCTCTGGAAAGGAAAATCGTGCACATATTTGCACATGGTAGCTAGCTCGCTGTAGCTAGCTAGGCTCATTGCTTTTGTGGGTTTTTTTTACTGTCTGATAGCTCGCCGTAGCTATGGTCATTGCAACTTTGCAATCTTATTTTACTCGTTAGAATATTTTGTATTAAGCTATGTCCAATGTCACCGTGTATTAGGGTCTCTTAAAAAACGAGAACATGCTAGCTAGCTGGCCGTGGCTACGCTCATTGTGTAAAACGTTTGAATTACAATGTCTTAATATAGCGAATCTTGGCTTTTAAACGCATTTTTCGGTTTAAATCTAGGTTAGAAATGGTCTATTTTATAAGCGTTGTTTCATTGAGAGCAGTGCTTTTTAGTATTATTTTATTTCAGTTGGGGACAGAGCATATCAATGAATGGTAGCTTAAGTTTTAGCTAGCTAGCTAGCCAGCCTGCCGCTTGTAGCTGGCCATATTTTTGGTAATTCCCACCCCACTTTGATACCTCTGTTTGTGTGTTTCCACTGTTAAAATGTGAAAACCACACAGGGCGCGAATCTTGGCTTTTAATCGCATTTTAAATCTAGGTTAAAAATTGTCTATTTTATAAGCGTTTCATTGAGAGCAGTGCTTATCAATGCGCCAGCATGGCTCTCAAACGGGAGGTATTTTTCTCTGGAAAGGAAAATCGTGCACATATTTGCACATGGTAGCTAGCTCGCTGTAGCTAGCTAGGCTCATTGCTTTTGTGGGTTTTTTTTACTGTCTGATAGCTCGCCGTAGCTATGGTCATTGCAACTTTGCAATCTTATTTTACTCGTTAGAATATTTTGTATTAAGCTATGTCCAATGTCACCGTGTATTAGGGTCTCTTAAAAAACGAGAACATGCTAGCTAGCTGGCCGTGGCTACGCTCATTGTGTAAAACGTTTGAATTACAATGTCTTAATATAGCGAATCTTGGCTTTTAAACGCATTTTTCGGTTTAAATCTAGGTTAGAAATGGTCTATTTTATAAGCGTTTCATTGAGAGCAGTGCTTTTCAATGGGTAGTATTATTTTATTTCAGTTGGGGACAGAGCATATCAATGAATGGTAGCTTCGTAGCTAGCTAGCTAGCCAGCCTGCCGTGTGTCTGATAGCTCGCCGTAGCTATGGTCATTGCAACTTTGCAATCTTATTTTACTCGTTAGAATATTTTGTATTAAGCTATGTCCAATGTCACCGTGTATTAGGGTCTCTTAAAAAACGAGAACATGCTAGCTAGCTGGCCGTGGCTACGCTCATTGTGTAAAACGTTTGAATTACAATGTCTTAATATAGCGAATCTTGGCTTTTAAACGCATTTTTCGGTTTAAATCTAGGTTAGAAATGGTCTATTTTATAAGCGTTTCATTGAGAGCAGTGCTTTTCAATGGGTAGTATTATTTTATTTCAGTTGGGGACAGAGCATATCAATGAATGTTAGCTTCGTAGCTAGCTAGCTAGCCAGCCTGCCGCTTGTAGCTGGCCATATTTTTGGTAATTCCCACCCCACTTTGATACCTCTGTTTTTACTGTCTGATAGCTCGCCGTAGCTATGGTCATTGCAACTTTGCAATCTTATTTTACTCGTTAGAATATTTTGTATTAAGCTATGTCCAATGTCACCGTGTATTAGGGTCTCTTAAAAAACGAGAACATGCTAGCTAGCTGGCCGTGGCTACGCTCATTGTGTAAAACGTTTGAATTACAATGTCTTAATATAGCGAATCTTGGCTTTTAAACGCATTTTTCGGTTTAAATCTAGGTTAGAAATGGTCTATTTTATAAGCGTTTCATTGAGAGCAGTGCTTTTCAATGGGTAGTATTATTTTATTTCAGTTGGGGACAGAGCATATCAATGAATGGTAGCTTCGTAGCTAGCTAGCTAGCTAGCCAGCCGTGTGTCTGATAGCTCGCCGTAGCTATGGTCATTGCAACTTTGCAATCTTATTTTACTCGTTAGAATATTTTGTATTAAGCTATGTCCAATGTCACCGTGTATTAGGGTCTCTTAAAAAACGAGAACATGCTAGCTAGCTGGCCGTGGCTACGCTCATTGTGTAAAACGTTTGAATTACAATGTCTTAATATAGCGAATCTTGGCTTTTAAACGCATTTTTCGGTTTAAATCTAGGTTAGAAATGGTCTATTTTATAAGCGTTGGATCTTCTATCTAAGTACGTTTAGTATTATTTTATTTCAGTTGGGGACAGAGCATATCAATGAATGGTAGCTTCGTAGCTAGCTAGCTAGCCAGCCTGCCGCTTGTAGCTGGCCATATTTTTGGTAATTCCCACCCCACTTTGATACCTCTGTTTGTGTGTTTCCACTGTTAAAATGTGAAAACCACACAGGGCGCGAATCTTGGCTTTTAATCGCATTTTAAATCTAGGTTAAAAATTGTCTATTTTATAAGCGTTTCATTGAGAGCAGTGCTTATCAATGCGCCAGCATGGCTCTCAAACGGGAGGTATTTTTCTCTGGAAAGGAAAATCGTGCACATATTTGCACATGGTAGCTAGCTCGCTGTAGCTAGCTAGGCTCATTGCTTTTGTGGGTTTTTTTTACTGTCTGATAGCTCGCCGTAGCTATGGTCATTGCAACTTTGCAATCTTATTTTACTCGTTAGAATATTTTGTATTAAGCTATGTCCAATGTCACCGTGTATTAGGGTCTCTTAAAAAACGAGAACATGCTAGCTAGCTGGCCGTGGCTACGCTCATTGTGTAAAACGTTTGAATTACAATGTCTTAATATAGCGAATCTTGGCTTTTAAACGCATTTTTCGGTTTAAATCTAGGTTAGAAATGGTCTATTTTATAAGCGTTTCATTGAGAGCAGTGCTTTTCAATGGGCCAGCAGCCCCATGTGTCTCAAACTGGAGGTAAATATGCATTTTTCCCACCTCATCTGGAAAGTAAAGTAGAGCACATGTTTGCACATAGCTCGGTGCAGCCTCTAAGTTTTGCCCGTTTTAATTACAATGTGTTAATATACTTAAAAACAACATATGTGCTTGGATTCGGGACAAAAACCCCCATCGTTTGATATATCCTACGTAGGTCTTGCATATTCTTCGAGAATCTTCGCTTTTAAACTATTATTTCTCGCAGTTTTGAACTGCTACCCTCCCCTCCCCCATAGAAAATGTGTTATGCCACTCCCCTAGCCCCCCACAAGATGATACAATGTATATCTGGGTTTGTGTGGGAATGTTGTATTCCGGTGTGCACTGTACTGAACTGTAGGCCTATGTCCCTGTGTGTGTGTGTGTGTGTGTGTGTGTGCGCGTGCGTGTGTGTGTGTGCGTGTATTGCGCATGCCTCTGTGTGTTGGGGTAGTGTTGTTAGGTCCTAAAATGTGTAAGAGTTCAAAACTCAGAGAAAGAATCAGTTCCCATGTAGGAGGGGAGGTGTGTGTGTGTGTGTGTGTGTGGGGGGGGGTCAGAGTGAAGTGTCGAGTCCCCATAGGGGGAAAGGAGGGTACACTGCCTCAGTGCCTGGTTTGTGGAGTGTCATCTTACACATTTTAGGACCTAACAACACTACCCCGACACACAGAGGCATGCACAATACACGCATGCACAATACACGCATGCACAATACATGCACAATACACGCATGCACACACACACATGCACACACACACACACATACACGCATGCACACACATGCACAATACACACATGCACAATACACACATGCACAATACACACATGCACAATACACACATGCACAATACACACATGCACAATACACACATGCACACACTCTTACACACACGCACGCACGCACGTACTGAACTGTAGGCCTATGTCCCTGTGTGTGTGCGTGCGTGCGTGTGTGTGTGAGAGTGTGTGCATGTGTGTATTATATGGGTCAATGACGTGACGTGTCCATTTTGGTGTCCAAAACATATTTATAATATAAAAAATATATACTTTTAAATTAAAACTACATTATATTACTAAATGTCCCCCTCTTCATTGACTAGTAGTAGTAGTTATTATGAATAATGGAAATTTAAGGAGCTATGGAGCTCCAAAGTGCCAAAATGTCATTCGGGATAACTGTCCGCACCTAAAATCAAAGTACAAAAATGCTCCGAAAACATTAAAAACCTCAATAAAACTTTAAATCTACCCATTGGGCATAATTGTGTGAGTGTTTCCATGGATGTATAAACATATTGTGAGGATTCTGTACTTCATTTCATTTTTATGCGTGAAACACTTTTGTCCCAGCATTGGGATTTTAGCTAATGTCATTCGGGATAACAGACATTCAAGAGCAATTTTACACCATAAGGCATTGTGATAGCCATGTGACAGGAGGTTGCATCAGAAAGAAGATTCTCAAGGACCCCAGACTGTGCAGCAAGGTTAGTAAAGCTCTCTTAAAATATTAATAATTTGACCTTTTCGGTCACTGGTGCACTATGATACAAAATCCTGTGTCATACGGGACAACGCTTAAAACACATAGAAACTGTTGTTTTATTTCAAATTTGCATATTTGATGTGAAAGATGATATTAAAATGTTGAAGGTCAAGGCCATTAGTTTTCCATAGGTGGCCAAGTAATTGCCTGTTAAATAAGTTCAAGCAGTTTGTTTGTCATTCGGGATAACGATTTTGTCATTCGGGATAACAGTACCTTGCTGTTATCCCACAATGTCATTCGTTACTCTGAATGACAAATGCATAGTTGTATTGCTTTTATGACTATTTTAAAGCTTGTAGGCATAAATTATATATTGTTATTTCTTATTAATAACACATTTAACATATTTATACAATATTAATACGTTTTGTATGTTTTAAGGCATATTTTATCTTTTGTGTCTGTCCACCAAAGGAGATTGAAACATGGTCATTATCTTTATTGTTTTTATAGTGTTTATTCAAATAATTAGCAATTAATTAAAGTTATAATGCTTTATCAATGCTTTATAAGTACAGATTTGATGTTTTAAGGGAAATTCTGTTCTATATATCCAGACCCCAAAGGATCTCTACAGCACACTACAGGAGAACACAAGCTCAACTATAAGGTACTTCTGGATATCTGAAGATGATGTGTGTAGACATGATGATGCAGTGCCAAGTCAGTTGCCAGTTGTTAAAGGCACCATGAAACTACACCAGGTTGCCTCACAAACCCCGGGGAAGATACGTCACAGAGAGCTGTCCTGCTTTTGCAGCGAAGGAGGAAGCCATTGTAACTGCTATGATCCAGTTGATGTGGACTTCAATCAAGAAGGATCTGAAGAGACCGCCTCCACAAGGTCAAACTCCACCCGGTTCAACCAAGAAGGATCTGAAGAGACCGCCTCCACAAGCTCAAACTCCACCCGGTTCAACCAAGAAGGATCTGAAGAGACCGCCTCCATTAATGAATTTATACTGACTTAAAAACGTTATAAATTACACTACTGCTGTTGCCTACATTTTGATATATTTTACAATGGCAGGTGTTTACTGTATATGAAATGGTTAATGTTGTGTTCAAAATGCTAGGTTAGTGTTTTTAAATGTTAAAAAAAAATGTTTTACTAAGGCAAAATATCCAATAAAGTTTAATGTGTAATGAATGTAAGTGTTTGCCCACTACTGATTATTTACATTTAATTTGACAAGTTGCCAGTGCCTCTCACTTTGTATTAAATATAGAATGCTTATTTAGATACATCTTTGTTGCTGAGACTACACTTCGTGATCATCCCACTCGGAATCTCACAGTATGTCATTCGGGATAACGATGTCAGTCAGGCGGGATAACACAGATTTTTCTTGAAATATTCCATAATTCAATTTTCTTTAGTTGAGGATGCAACAATAATCTTAACCCCTTTACTAGATTGCATTTTTAGACATTTCCCAGCTTTTTTCACTTTTCAGCATTACGTTTTGGGTGAAAACATAGACAAATGGGCCTGTGTAAGTAGAAAAGCCTATATTTATGATATTAATTGTGATACAATTTTGATTTCCTGAGCACAACATGTTTGTTGCTATCAAACGATGGATATCTATTAAGTATTGTACGTTGATAAATATAAATAACCAAATTATTAGAAAATCTATTACCGTTATCCCGAATGACATTTTTGATGGAAAAATCTAATTGTTAATAATAAAAATGTATAAATGTAATTCTTAGAGAACAAAACTTGTTGAAACATATACATAACATTCTAATGAAGGTAGAAAGAGCTTAAATTCGCATTTTTAACTCAATTAATTTTTTTCCCATTTTTAAACCCTTATTCGTCACTGACCCATATATAGGTATAGGTAATATAGGTATATTGTGTCTTGGGGCCATAAAAAATAGTGTTTGATATGGGGACTGTGGTTATGATGAGCTAATAAATTAGTAATGAAGTACAAAACAAAACTGGATGATAATCCTTATTTTTTGGGGTGGTTGGTACTGAGTTACACATCGGTCCATTCGACCCAGAGTTTTTGTTAACACCAAAGTAAGATAAATAAATAAGCAGCACAC